>JAUIMM010000124.1:8010000-10410000 GCA_031769625.1 Taudactylus pleione
TTGCGGTAGGAAAATGCTACCACAAGAATAGCGAGCAGTTCATACGCCTTTCGATGTACTCGATTAATCTAATAAATAGTGGAGATTACGTATGATGCGAGCGGCCAAGGGGCTTCTTTACAAAATAGCGAGTGCATGTTTCGGACGCTCGCTCAGACATAGAGGCGTCAACAAACTGCAATGAGCGAGCGCTCAATTTAAATAGCCAGCCCCTTTTTCTGAACGAGCGTCCGCAAATAGCGTCCGGCTCTGAATCAGGCCCACTGTGTTTTAAAAAAGTTTTTTTTTTTTCAAATAAAATAGTGATGGATAAGTTTAAAATTATGTTCTTGACCTAGTTCAATCATAAAAGAAACCAACAATTTTGGAGCGGTTTTTGGAAAAAGAATTTGTCAGTTAAGTGGTTAAAGACCCACGGGAGTGTGCATCGTTGGTCATTCACTGCATACACACTGAACGATATATTGTTTAAAGATCTCAATATCATTCATATCATTCATAAGAATTGTCTACTGTGTATGCCCCTTTATTTAGTGTACAGTAATGTTATGTTACCCTCTACTTTCCTGCTGAATACATTACTGTGTTTTTCTTTCCTTTACATAGAAAACATCCATATCATAGTTGTGGAGCTGGAGAGTGAGTAGAGCAGCAATTCTGGTAAACTTTAACCTTGCACTTTTTGGTCAGGGTTAGGCAGTGTCGGACTGGGGCATAAAAGGCCCATTGGGGAAATGCAGTAGCAGGGGCCCATGCTTAAGGGGTGTGGCCAGACCCTAGAGAGGGTATGGCCAGCCACCAGAGATGCTTGGCTAACCAATAGGCAAATCTGGTTGTTGTTTTTATAGAAAGGAGCCAAGCATCCATGTTGGTACTATTCTACCAGGAATATGACCATATATTTAAGTAAAAATTTATGATTTGAGGTCTGGAACCTGACACCTAGAGTAGGGGGTGGGCCCTTAGGCAGTGGAGCCCACCAGGAATTTCCCCTGTACTCTTGTGGGCCAGTCCAACCCTGGGGTTAGGCAACCATGGGAGGGTTAGGTTTAGGGTGCAGGGAGGGGGATAAGGTTCAGGCACTAACAGGGGGAGGTTAGGGTTAGGCACTAAGGGAGGGTTAGGGGGAGAGGGGTAGGGATAGTTTACTTAACTTCCGATGTCAGGATCTTCTCCATCGGGCTGATGATGTTGTGATTTGAACCGGTGTCTAAACACCAGCTGGCATTTAAATCCCATTCCCATATCTCCCCCATGTTGTAATGTGGAGACAATAAAAGTACTTGATTTACTGTAACATTAAAGCATTTTTTTACACACAAACCAGCTAATTATTGACTAGTCGGCTGTGGAGTTCGAGAGTTCCACAGCCGATTAGATGGATGGGTCACAATTAGGTAAAGTATTGAAGATTCTCCTGCTTCTGCTCCAGACTCCCAGATTTTGTCCAATGCTCCACAGTGCATTCTAAAATATGGTGACCTAAGAATATAAATAATAAAAATATTTAGCTGAGACATGCACCGTGCATGAGGCAGATTACTGTATATCTTATTATGTGAGTGAGTTGTGGGCTCTACAATGTGTCAATGTGCAGTGGTGACACTACAATTCAACGGTACAGTACATAATGCTACGTGGCAGCTCTACAATGTTCCATAATGTAAAGGGTATGCTCAATATTCATATCTGTTTTTTTAAACAGAGCTGATTCATATGCAACCACAGTGCCGGACAAAAGGGACCCATGTGGGTCACAAGGCCCACAGGCCAACTTCCAACAGGGGCTAACCCCGACGTAAAGTACATCAATGTGTACTACTATAGTATACAGGCATGTACTACTTACAGTGCAGTACATTGTGGATGTCAAGATTTTACAATATACTGTTCTGTACAGTACTGTATATTAGTGCTATAACACTGCTCCTTTTTTTCAGACAGAGCAAGTTCTTTGAGTTTTGATGCTCTTTAGGATGATTGCCCACCTTGTAGTGGCCCTTTTTAATTTTGTTATGCATTTTGTTTAATTTTTTTAAATACTTTTAATTATTGTTTTTGTTGTATACCATGCTTTTTTTCAATTAACATTTTCATTTTAAATGGCTAACAAAGCGTCCTTTATTATGTTAATGAAAGGCTCTTGCTTGCTTTGGGGGAAGGGACCTGATGCAGTGTGTCTCACTTCTCACAGAGCAAGTTCATATGGTCATATTCAACTGGGCGTGAGAGGGGGCTGGAGAGTGGGCTGTGGGAGTTGCAAACACTAATACTGCTCTTATACCTAAAATCCGGGTCTGACCCGCAGGTTGGAACAGGGTTCCATTCCGTATTGGACCTGGAATTTAGCTGGCGCTGACCCAGGATATTCCTGAGCCGGCGCCGTTCACACTGGAGCTGGGTCTGCAGTGACCTGGCTCTTCCAGTATGTAAGTGGACACTTGGAAAGTATGTCATCTCCAAGCACCACTGAAGCTGGCCAATCTACCAGGATGGCAGCATGCTTCTGGGTATTGTGACTCGGATTGTGCCATTTACACTGCAGGGTTTCACGGGTTATTCCCATGTTAAACCTTGCAAGTTACCTGGGTTGGATTGCCGGGTTACTCGACCCAGCAATCCAACCCTGTCACCTTTTAAACCAAGGAGCTACCCGGGTTAACCCTGCAATAACCCATTTTTTAGCTATGGTATAAAAGGGGTATTATAAAATAAAGTAGTTGCCAAGTTTGCTTATAACAAGCGGAATTGGGATTGTTTTTTTTTCCAAGTTGCTTTGTGAGTGAAATGAGATGGGTAACAAGGATGGGGAGTTAAAATATATAAGTTATTGAAGAAAGGAGAAGTAAAGGAAGTTAGGCAGGTAGAGAGTGAAGGCAAAGAGACACCCCATAAATTGGGCTTTTTTATTCGCCTTTTTTTGATGGATTTGGGCTTGTTTTGGGCTTATATTTTATGTGTTGGTTACTTGTTTTTAATTTCAGAGTTGGCAACAGTGCTAACAAACTTTCACACAGACCCAGCTTCCGACGAAGGATGGAGAAGACAGTGCTAGTAAAGGTAAGTAATTAAGGACTAAGTAAGCTAATTTGAAACTTTAAATTGCTTAATTAGTCCTCAGGGGGGTTCTGCTGAGGTCCCAGAGCAAGTCCCACTGATTTTGCCTAAAAATTCCGATTTTAGAAAAAATCACACTTGCTAGAGAGGTGCGAGGAAAAAAGTTCCCAGCACTCAAAAAAGAAAAAACTTGCACCTACTGTAATTGAATAGCAAAAATCCTGCACCTGGGGACAGACCAGCTGGAAGCAGGTAAGTACAGTATGTGTGAGTGAGGTATAGTAGGTAGATGTGTAATAAAGTTTTACATTTGAAGGAGTGTGTGTACTGTGTTTTTTAACTATTTAATTTATAGTGAAGGTACAGGTGCTGTATGCCTGCTGGCACTTGCAGATCCACAAGTGTCAAAGGGCAGGTATGCTGGCACCTGTTGTTCCACTGTAAATTACAATAGTTTTGTACTATATACAACATTATTACCCTCCTATCCACCACTCCAGGGGCCCTGGGCTTCACCCTAAGCCTGGGGTTTTAGGAGAGGGGGGACCCCTTCTTGGGGGGTCTCCACCTCCCCTGAGATCCCCGCCTTAGGCTGATTGGCTTGGGGTATGAATGTTTTGGCCATGGAGCCCTGGTGATTGGGTCTCCTGGCTGTGGCATTACACTCTGGTCGATTTGGGTCCTGGTATTAAACATAGAGGTAAAAATGCATAGGGGTCCCCCTATATTTAATACCAGCCAGGTGCTGGTTCCAAAATGATGGTGAAATCCTACACATTTTTTTCCCTGTCATTTTACGAACCAGGACTGGCAGATCAGTCTGGGGCTGGTTATTTTAAAGAAAATAAAATTATTTTACAGGTCTCAAACCCTTGGGACAAGCACTATAGCAAGGCAATCACCTAACCTCTAGTCCACACGCCATCCTTATCAAGAGCTGCACCTGTAATGCATGTGATGTGATGTCTGCGAATTACAGCAGGCAATGTGTACTATGAGCCTCCATATGCCACAGCATAGCATAACTGGAGTATGGACCAGCTCCACTGGGCATGCACCCATTGCAACCCCCAGAGCTGGCAGCCACCACAGCACTGACATACCAACATTGCTGCGAGTGTGCAGATTAAAACCCCACTTTCAAACAGCTCACTGCTAGTTTCTAGTCATGAAATTACTATAGTGTTTAAGTCTGGGACAGTGCCGATAGTGCCGGAAGTGTGCATCTTAAAACACACAGTCGGTTTGTAATACAGAGACCTCACTTTTAAACAAAGCCTACTACTAGTTTCTAAAGTCAATAATTCACTATAGTGTGTGCCTGGGACAGTGCTGACAGTGCCACAAGTGAGCATCTTAATATGCACATTCAGTTTGTAATATAGAGATACTTCTTTCTGGATTAACTTCTAGTTCAGTGATTGGTTTTCTACACCACTGTTTTCTGCACCACTGTATTCTGCAGTTCAGCAGCAACCAACACATTCATAGCGACACTTTAGTTGTCCTAGCAGATGGGGATTGTGTCCTTGACAATGGTCACCATTCCTTACCTTTTCAAGGACACAAGGGAAGACCTTGACCTGACTGTATACAGTATATGGTTAACAGAGTGTCCTTTATTATGGTAATGAAAGGCTCTTGCTTGCTTTGGGGGAAGGGACTTGATGCACTGTGTTTGACTCCCGACCTACTGGGCATGCGTAGTACTATGATCCTCCATATGCCACAGCATAGCATGACTGGCATATGGAGCGGCACCACTGGGCATGCACCAGAGATCCCATTGCAACCCCTGGAGCTGGAAGCCACCACAGCACCGACTTGCCAATAGTGCCACAAGTGTGCATCTTAAAACGCACTGTCAGTTTGTAATATAGAGACCCCACTTTCAAGCAGCCCAATACTAGTTTCTAAAGTCAAAAATTCATTATAGTGCCCAAGTCTGGGATAGCACCGACTGTGCCGACATTGACTTCAACTGCACAGTGAGTTTGTAATACAGATACCTCACTTTTAAAAAAAGAGCCCACTTCTAACTTATAAAGTCACAAAAGTCTAAAGTTATGATACTCTAACTTGGCATATTCCCTTATTTTTATTTAGTTTTGATTATCCTTTTAATTAATCAACAGATGTAATTCTTTGTAAATCACATTGTATTACACGCCCGTCTTGAGAAAGGTTCTCATGTTGAACCGAAACGTCGAGACTATATGTGGCGGATTATAAATGACGCCTGTTTTGGCGGATTATAAATATCCATTGTTCTAATAGAAGACTGGTTGTTTAAACCTAATTGATAAGTGCTTCCTTTCATTTCATTGGAAAATTGGATGTTATAATTAACATCATTGATCTTGGCAAGCACCCAGATGTTGATACTTTGAGATGTGAGTGCAGGACTTCTTGAATATATATAATTATATATATATATATATATATAAATATATATATATATATATATATATATTAGACATGTGCACCGACCCTTATGTTTTGGCTTTGGTTTTGGATCTGGATCTCCCCTGGTTTTGGATCTGGATTGGTTTTGCCAAAACCTCACTTCCGTGTTTTGTTTTTCGGTTTTGGATCTGGAATTTGTCTTAAAATATCATAAAAACAGCTAAAATCACATAAAATGGGCCTGTTTTAGTTCCTACAGTATTATTAACCTCAATAACATTTATTTCCAGTCATTTCCAATCAATTTTGACCACCTCACAATATAATTTTTTTCATCTAGTTAAGGCCAAAAGGTTGCATCCAGCTATCTGGCGGAATAAGCTAAGCGACACAGTGGGCGGCACTAACATGTGGCAGTTCAGCTTCCAAGTTCCAACATTGATACAGTGTGTTATACAGTGTGGGGTTGGATACACAATAGTGCACTTACTGTGACAGCAGTGTCGGCAGTGTGAGGTGCTGGAGGTGTCCTCAATGCGAGGGCACCTCAGTGCCAGTGGTGCCCTTAATGTGGAAATGCCATCAGTGTTGGCACTGTGGTGGTGTTGGCAGAGTGGGGGCCCTGGCAGTGTCCCGAGTGCAGGAGTGCTGAGGAGTGCAGGGCAGTTTCGGCTGTGCAGGGTTGCCCTCAGTGTGGGAGTGGCAGCAGTGCGGGGTTGCTGACAGAGTCCTCAATATGTTGGGCAGTAGTGCGTAGGTGCTGGCAATGTCCTTAGTGCAGGGTGCCGGTGGTGTCAGCAAAACAGAGGCACCAGTGCATGTGTGCTGATAGTGTCAGCAGTGCAGGGGTGCCGGTGGTGTCCTCAGTGTGGGAGTGCTGGCAGTGTCGGCAGTGTGGTATCACAGATGGTGTTCTCAGTACATGGGGCAGTAGTGCAGTGGTGCCAGCAGTGTCCTCAGTGTGGGGTCCTGATGGTGACAGCAGTGCATGGCTGCTGGTGGTGTCCTCAATGTGTCGGCAGCAGGGGTGTTGGCATCAGGGGACACTGCCAGTGGGGGTCGGCAGCAGAGGGTGCCGGCAATGTCGACAGCAGAGGGTGCCGGCAGTATTAGGCAGCAGGGGATGTGTGGCCAGCATCTTCTCCTTCCTGTGTCCATATTCAATGGGCTTAATGCTCATTGGCTGAGAGCCATGACAGATGGCTCTCTCAGCCAATCAGGGTTAAGCCCACTCAATACAAAACCTCCCACTGTCGGATCGCGAGGTATTGCCTCAAAAGAGGGATCCGGGGTAGGCAGGGAGATCCGAGATCCCCAAAATTCGGATGGCTTATCTGAGAATTAGACCGGCTCATCTCTAATATATGAATATATATATATATATATATATATATATATTAGGGGTGTGCACCGGCCACTTTTCGTGTTTTGGTTTTGGATCTGGATCTTTCTTCGTGTTTGGGATCAGGATTGGTTTTGCCAAAACCACCCTTCCATGTTTTGGGTTCTGGGTTTTGTGTTTTGGATCTGTATTTTTTTGAAAAAAAGCATAAAAACAGCTAAAATGACAGAATTTGTAGGTTTTTCTGCTCCTATGCTATTATTAACCTCAATAACCTTAATTTCCACTCATTTCCAGTCTATTCTGAACACCTCACACCTCACAATAGTGTTTTTATGTCCAAAAGGTTGCACCGAGGTAGCTGGATGACTATGCTAAGCGACACGAGTGGGCGGCACAAACACGTGACCCATCTAGGCGTGAAACTGCAGTGGCAGACAGGATGGCAGTTTGAAAAACTAGGCCCCAAACTGTACATAATGCAAATAAAAAAAAGAGGTGCAAGATGGAATTGTCCTTGGGCCCTCCCACCCACCCTTATGTTGTATAAACAGGACATGCACACTTTAACAAACAAATCATTTCAGCGCCAGGGTCTGCCACACAACTGTGGCTGAAATGATTGGTTCGTTTGGGCCCCCACAAAACAAGCTGGCAATTAATCTGTCCCTGCACAAACTGGCTCTACGGAGGCAAGATGTCATCCTCATCCTCCTCATCCACCGATTCCTCACCCTCTTCAGTGTGTACATCCTCATCCTCACAGAGTATTAATTCGTCCCCGCTGGAATCCACAACCACAGGTCCCTCTGTACGTTCTGGAGGCTGGTCTCCCTGGAAGAGTTGATAATTCATTTTATGAACATCATCTTCTCCACATTTTGTGGAAGCAACCTCCTACGCCTTTCGCTGACAAGGTTCCCGGCTGCACTAAACACTCTTTCGGAGTACACACTGGAGGGGGGCAACTCAGGTAAAATAGAGCCAGTTTGTACAGGGACCTCCAAATTGCTTCTTTTTCCTGCCAGTACAGGTATGGACTGTCTGACATGCCTACTTGGATGCTGTCACCGATGTAATCCATTAACAGACAGACGCACGCTTGTCGCTGCTGCTTTGAGGATGCAAGTGCAGCTACAGCCCACACAATTCACAAAGACAGAAAAAAAAAGAAGAATATTTTTATTGTTTGTGTAGCACACTTTGAGGGTGTCACCACCCTTTAACAGACAGACGCACGCTTGTCGCTGCTGCTTTGAAGATGCAAGTGCGGCTACATCGCACACAAGTCACAAACACATTAAAAAAATAGTTTTTTATTTTTTGGAGCACTTTGAGAGTTACACCACCCTTTAACAGACAGACGCACGCTTGTCGCTGCTGCTTTGAGGATGCAAGTGAGGCTACAGCCCACACAAGTCACAAACACATTAAAAAAATAGTTTTTTATTTTTTGGAGCACTTTGAGAGTTACACCACCCTTTAACAGACAGACGCACGCTTGTCGCTGCTGCTTTGAGGATGCAAGTGCGGCTACAGCCCACACAATTCACAAAGACAGAAAAAAAAAGAAGAATATTTTTATTGTTTGTGTAGCACACTTTGAGGGTGTCACCACCCTTTAACAGACAGACGCACGCTTGTCGCTGCTGCTTTAAGGATGCAGGTGCGGCTACAGCCCACACATTTCATAAAGACAGAAAAAAAAAGAACAATATTTTTATTGTTTGTGTAGCACACTTTGAGGGTGTCACCACCCTTTAACAGACAGACACACGCTTGTCGCTGCTGCTTTGAGGATGCAGGTGGAATCTAGACGGGATTTGGAACCGGGGACACACTACCTCCATCAATTGTCTAAATCCCACTGCACTAATGGCGGACACCGGACGCACGTCTAACACCAACATAGCAGTCAAGGCCTCAGTTATACGTTTTGCTTCAGGATGACTGCTGTCGTACTTCATCCTCATCGCTAGGGACTGTTGGAGGGTCAATTGTTTAGTAAAAGTAGTGATGTTCCTACTTCCTCTCTGGGATGATGAACAACTCCCAGCAGCAGCAACAGCACTAGGAGGAAGTGGTTCTTGATCTTTCCCTATTTTATATTTATCGGAGAAAGTTTGGTCCTCCATTTATGTTATACTGATATATACGTGCGGCTAAAGCGCACACAAACACAGAAAATATTTTTTATTTTTGCTGGAGAGTAGTGCACTTTGGGGTTACACCATCCTTTAAGAAATGAGCCAGCCGGCTCTTTACTTATGGGACACAGGCGCACGCTTGGCGCTGCTCCTTTGTTGATGCACGTGCAGCCACAGTGCACACAATTCACAAACAAGGAAAATATATATTTTTTTGGTTTGGAGTGTACTTTGGGGGTTACAGCACCCTTTAATGGTCAAGCCAGCCGGCCCTTTACTTATGACACAGGCGCACGCTTGGCACTACTTTGTTGATGCACGTGCGGCTACTGCGCACACAATTCACAAACACAGAAAATATTTTTTTTTTTGGTTTGGACTGGACTGTACTTTGGGGGTTACAGCACCCTTTAATGGTCAAGCCAGCCGGCCCTTTACTTATGACACAGGCGCACGCTTGGCACTACTTTGTTGATGCATGTGCGGCTACTGCGCACACAATTCACAAACACACAAAAAATATAATTTTTTTAGCACTTGGGGGGAGCACCCCTGATGGACAGAGCACCCCCTGGACAACACTACAGCACCCCTTTAGGACTGGGACACTGCACAGGACTTTGGAGTGGACACAGCCCCTATGGAGAACTGACTGCACAACACAGTCCAGCCAGCCCCTATGGACTTTGAAGTAGTGGACACAGCCCCTATTAACAACAGCAGCACAACACAACACAGCCAGCCCCTATGGACTTTGAAGTAGTGGACAACAGCAGCGCAGCACAGCACAACACTACTCTACACTACACTACACTACACAGCCCAGCCAGCCCTAACTCCAACCCTCCCTCTTCACTGTCCACAGCCGAGTGAGAAAATGGCGCCGACGCGGGTACCTTATATAGGTTCCAAAACCCGCGAGACTCGGAAGGCGGGATGATGACGTTTTGCCTCGATTTCAGATCCGAGTCAGGCGGGAAAAGTCGAGCCTGACTCGGATCTGCCTCGGATCGGGGGGGCTCGGGGGGGTTCGGATTTCAGAAATCCGAACCCGCTCACCCCTAATAAATATACCATTTCATAATATATATATAATAAATATACCATTTCATAATATATATATATATATATATATATATATATATATATATATATTATGAAATGGTATATTTATTAGGGGTGAGCGGGTTCGGATTTCTGAAATCCGAACCCGCTCACCCCTAATAAATATATATATATATATATATATATATATATATATATTATGAAATGGTATAAGTGGCACACAAAGCTCATAAACAATATATGTGATATAATCAAAAGAAATAGTTAATTAAAATAAACCACATAAAATGTCTCAAAACACTCCCTATTTAAGGTGGCTGCCGCACTTTCCAATGTGTGATCTATTCAAAAAAATCACCAAAGTAATGTAGATAAAAGGGGGGGTGAAGGAGCGGCGCCTTCAGTGTAACAACTTTTACAGCAGGGATTTTAAGACCATGTTCCATAAGGTCCAAACACACAGTCTATCCTTGCAGTGTCTTCGTGTAAATCCCACAATGTAAATCTCAAAGAAAACAGAAAAACAAAACAAACATAGTGTAGTCTGAAATTATATAAATATATATACGTTCAGAAAGTGCTGATGTGCAAAAGTGGTGAGATAAATAATAGCCGTGTGTTAGAAACACTCCACTCGTGTATATATGACAAAGCTCCAGCACCCAGAGTATATAAGAAATAGCCTAGATCATTCCCAATAGAGACCCCATAGAGCTGGGGTTCCCAACCTTGAGGACCGTGGTTGGCAACCCCTGCTCTATGGGGTCTCTATTGGGAATGATCTTATAATTTTCTCACTATAATTTTCCCTGGTGTGAGATTATTCTCCCTTGTACTGTTTTGCTAAATACAGAAGAAAAAAAAAATTATGCTCTGGTAAAAGAGCCAGCTTTGAGTTCCTGGACCTAGAAAAGGACCGAAAGAAAGATACCTATTACCTTGATATAAGACAAGCAAACAGCTGGTACAAGGCTATTTCTTATATACTCTGGGTGCTGGAGCTTTGTCATATATACCACTTTTGCACGTCAGCACTTTCTGAACGTATATATATTTATATAATTTCAGACTACACTGTTTGTTTTGTTTTTCTGTTTTCTTTGATATTTACATTGTGTGATTTACATGAAGACACTGCAAGGATAGACTGTGTGTTTGGACCTTATGGACTTGGTCTTAAAATCCCTGCTGTAAAAGTTGTTACACAGAAGGCGCCACACCTTCACCCCCCCTTTTATAAATATATATATAAATAAACAATACAAGTACTGATCACAGCGCTGTCTGAAAACAGGTATTTCCAATCAAAGAGTCAGTCTCTATTCGATCAAGTTCACTTTTGACACACTATAATCCTAGTTCTGAAGGTGGCTGCTCACAGTTTCCCAGGGTTGACCTTTGCTGTACGGTCCTCAGAAAACATTGAAAATACAAAAGGTGGAAACAAGTGCCCAATAGTGTGATACTATTATAATAAATGTGACACGCACCACACAAATAAGTTCTGCATACCGTATAGACCTAATTCATAGGCATGTGGTATAAGATCTTTCGGGAACCTCACTCCTAGTTTCCCTTTGCTGTGTGGTACTCAGAATACATGAAAAATGCAAAAGGTGGAGACAGACGCCCAATAGTGTGATACTATTATATAATTGTAACACGCACCACACGAAAATCTTCTGCGTACCTCGTTACCTAATTCATAGGCATGTAATATGGGATCTTTTGGGAACCTCACTTTTCTTCCCTCGTATAATATGGTCAGATGATGATTGCCAATTATCACCAGGCCCAGTTAGTACATATAGAGACAAGATAACACTCTCATGGTGTAATACTACGCAAAATTTTAATACACACACACAAAACACAGATACCCAAAACAATTACATTAAAAAGAAGTATCAATAGCTTATCTAATGTCTGACTTAGTCAGAAAGCATTGGTCAAACTGTCCTCAACGCGTTTCACCTCTGATGCTCAAATTGGCTGGGCTTCGTCAGGAGGATACTATGAGAGGGTTTATCCCCACCTATATACCCTAAAGTTTAATTGCATAATTAGAAAATGCCCAAAAAAGGCTAGATCGGATGTCCGGTGGGCGCCTCCATTTTGGGACTCATTGCGCATGCACATGACTCCCACGTATAACGGAAGTTCTGCGAGAGATCTTTCAATGCGTCTCCTCTGTATAGAGCATCCTCACTCTGTATGATACGCCCCACTATGTTAGGGGCTTTGCACGCTCCTAATTAGCCACCCATGTATTTCTGGGAAGCTGGCGGCCATTTTCTCAAAACTCATTGTCTTTCCCTGGCCAGCGCCATTTTATGTGAGTCCAAAAGTGCATTGCTAAAAGGGTATAACTTGAATGGCAGGGATATATTTGGCAGTATACTTGTTCTAATGACCAATATAAAAAGGTGCATAAATGTATAAAAACTATTACAATAAATAATTAATAATTCATATACTATTACTTAGATATTAAGAATAATAAGTATAGCAAAAAAATACATATATATAAAAGATATATATGAATAAATAAATAAATAAATAATTAAATTGCAATATAAGAAACCTAGATATACATAATTAAAAACAGATCATCTTAATATAAATACCATAAAATCATAAGAAGGATGTAAATTCATAACTTTCGTTTAAACCACAGGGGACCATCATATTCAAAGTAAAAATCCAGAACATTTCCTGCTGTGACAGTTTTTTCTCTCTGTCACCCCCTCTATCACTCAGCTGTACACATTCAATGGCTTTATATTTTAAGTCTTTTGGATCTCCATTGTGGTATTTAAGGAAATGTTTAGGTACTGAATGATTATCCACTTTGTTTTTGATAGCCCTAACATGTTCCTGTATCCTGAGTTTAACATTTCTTTTAGTTTTTCCCACATACTTGAGATTACATGGGCATTCTAAAACGTAAATAACCCAAGTAGTGAGGCAATTCATTTTACTAATAATCTTATGAGATACTGTGTTATAATAATTATAAAAAGAAGTATGACAGCTACTTACATAGTTGCACATATTACAACTATTACATTTAAAAAACCCTTTATTGTTTAAAAAATGTGTTGCAGCCTTACCCAAGGGCTTCAAAGTGCTAGGAGCCAAGTGATTTTTCAGATTCCTTGCTTTTCTAAAGGCTACGGCCGGTTTCATTGGTAAGACTTTATTCAAAATAGGGTCAGTTTTTAAAATATCCCAGTGTTTATTCAGGATCCTTCTTATTTATCTTTCTTTGTTATTAAATTGTGTGACAAAAACAATATTCCTTTCCCTGTTTTCCTTTTTCTTATATTGTAATAATGTATCTCTTTTCACTGCATGAACTTGTTCTTTCGCTTTCTGTATACATTCTTCTGGATACTGTTTTTCTCTGAACCTTTCCGAAAATACCTCTATTTGTTGTTGACAATCGGTGTCACTGGTACAGTTTCTCCGAATACGGCAAAATTGTGAAAAAGGAATATTAGTCTTCCAATGTTTAGCATGGCCACTATTAAAATGCACATAGCTATTAGAATCTACATGCTTAATGTAATTGCGCATGATAATGCCTCCATTAGCACTACTAATCACTAAATCCAAATACTCGATCTCAGTATGACTGAATTTGGATGTGAACGATAGTTTATATTCATTGACACTCAGATATTATTACAATATAAGAAAAAGGAAAACAGTGAAAGGAATATTGTTTTTGTCACACAATTTAATAACAAAGAAAGATAAATAAGAAGGATCCTGAATAAACACTGGGATATTTTAAAAACTGACCCTATTTTGAATAAAGTCTTACCAATGAAACCGGCCGTAGCCTTTAGAAAAGCAAGGAATCTGAAAAATCACTTGGCTCCTAGCACTTTGAAGCCCTTGGGTAAGGCCGCAACACATTTTTTAAACAATAAAGGGATTTTTAAATGTAATAGTTGTAATATGTGCAACTATGTAAGTAGCTGTCATACTTCTTTTTATGATCTGTTTTTAATTATGTATATCTAGGTTTCTTATATTGCAATTTAATTATTTATTTATTTATTCATATATATCTTTTATATATATGTATCTTTTTGCTATACTTATTATTCTTAATATCTAAGTAATAGTATATGAATTATTAATTATTTATTGTAATAGTTTGTATACATTTATGCACCTTTTTATATTGGTCATTAGAACCCTATCCTCCCCCCAGGGGTGCCTAAACCTAACCCCCCTCCCTAAACCCACCTCTCCAGGAGGGTTAGGAATAGGCTAGAGGAATGGGTGGTTAGGGTTAGGCACCCCTGGGGGAGGTAAGGGTTAAGGGGTGCCTAACTCTTAGCCTAACCACCCATTCCTTTAGCCTAATCCTAACCCTCCTGGGGGGTTGCCTAACCATAGCCCTACTGGGAGTCCCTAAACCTAACTCCCCTCCCCACACTGATAACAGGTCCTGACACCTGGCCTACCTATGTTTGGTAAGCCGGGCATTGGGATTTCAGTGTGGGGCTGATGATAGGCATCGGTATTTAGATGCCTATCATTAGTCCCATGCTGGGGTTTCACAGTCAGGAAGCTGGTAGTCAGCATTTTGACCACCAGCTTCTTGACTATATACCATCCTTTAGATGTCGTGGCTTGGGCCAAGTTGCTGCTAACTGTTCACATACCTCTGAACCTATGCAATGTGATACTGCTTATGTGAATTACAGATTATCTATTTTTTGCTCAGCTAGCCTGCACTGCAGACTGAAGGCTGAGTCAGATAAACAAAATTGTATAATTACTGTAGAGTGCAAACAGGTAGAGGCTCTGTTAGATTCTAGTAGACTGTGGAAAACCCAGACCCGTAGTAAATAACCCAGACCCGTTTGATGTTACTGATAAATTAATAGTGGGAGTGTTTCCCGAGGTTGAAGTTCTCCCTTTTTCAAGCATAATTGGAAAGTTAAGGATAATAAAAGCAGCAATGTGGCACAGAATGATATACCTCCTACTGAAATAGGAAACATAGTTGAACCAGTTGACTGTATGCCTTTTCTTAAAATAAGAAATAAGATCTTTGTTAATGAACAGTTAAAATTCCTACTCTGGTAAAAGTAAGAGAGAATGTAACAGTGGTTGATGGAAACCCAGTAGAGCCCAATAGTAGGTATTTATACATGGCAGTCCTATAGGTCAAGATTTATTGTACCAAGTGATCAAAAAAGGGGAAGATATTGTGGAACACTTGATAGTTCCTAAGCATATAGAAGAAATGTGTTTAAATACTACACTATGAGAGTGTCAGGTTACAGCCAAGGATTGGCCATTACTCACCTCAGCGCTGGCTTCCCCTGACCTCTCAAGTGGTCAGACGCCAGGTGTGGTGGCAAGTGAAATGCTGAGGATTAGGCCTTGGGTCTGCTAGGACATACATGTGCTGCTCTGTGATTTGATTCCAGCAGTTACCATCATGGATGCAGCCATGACAGTCTACATCACACTGTCCTCCAATGGACCTTAGGTTATTTAGCCAGGCTCTGGACAACAGGAAGTTGCCTGTACAACTATGTTACTTCCAGTGAATACTTGCTGTTGCAGTATTTCTGGGAGCTCATTCAGACTCATTCACAAGCAGCCACTCGCTTGTTCGCGGCTGATGGTAAGCAACTGCGCATGTGTACGCTACTTTCTGCACGTGTGCGAACTATTCGGAGCGATCAGAATCCGCTTGCTCACCCAGGAAAGACAGCCCAGTGTAATGAGTGACAGGAGAGGCCATTTGTGGGTGGTAACAGGGGCAGGACACTAATAACGGGGGAGAGGAGGTGTGAACACAGGCATGCCTGAGTGTATCAACGCCGTTTCAGAGGCGTGCATAATTATCAGCCAGCATCATAGTATACGTTACCTTCCTGTTTTTTACACTGTAGTCCTCACAGTGCTTGTGGTAAGGTAAGGCAACCATAAGTGCTGCAAGCCCTTCCAATGGTCCTCGATTTACCAATATTTTAAAAAACTTCCTGAAGTTGATGTGCACTAGTGGGCGTCTCTACATACGCTAATGGGCATCTATAGACACAAAGTGATCACTCGTCAACACAAAGTGGGCGTGCTTATGCCTTTCCGATCGTGTGCTTCCCATGCCGTCACTTAGACAAATTTGCATATGTTGGGTGCAAGCAGTGGCATCACTTAAATTCATTGCACCCAGTGCAGTGATCGATATATGGGGTCCATATTCTTGCCAATGGAAGGGGCATGGCTTCATCCACTAAGTCATGCCCACTTGTTGACAATCTTGTGGGCGTGATGCATCCCCCATCCTCTGCAGTCAATTGGCAGGGGAGAGGCTAGGGACTGCTGTGCTGCTCTGCTGAGTAAGCCCGACTCAGCACAGCAGCAACTGCTGGAAAGCCAGCAACAGCCTTTCCCTCCTCTCATTAGTGTGGCTGCTCGGTGACACCTTCCGAGGGGGTGACACCAAAATAGCAGAGCAGCTCTGCTATTTTGGTGTCACCCCCTTGGATGGTGTCACCCGATGTGACCCGATGCGACCCGCACCCCCCGAACCCCCCTTGTGATGCATCTAGTGAGTGGCTCTGAATGAACTCCAAGGTTCCAAGCTTCTTTCTTCTACTGATATATTCTACTTAACATGTGATGTGCTGGTTTCTTTTTTTTACACACATACATGCAAACATATACTGTATACGTATCTATATTGTAGTCCCTGACTTGCTCAAGAAAGGGATGGATGCATAGATAGACTGATAAACTTGATATATATTTAAAATAATATGGACATAGATTTAGGGTTACAATTTATATGTTGGATATAATATTCAGAATGTATCACATCAATTATAATGTATGCATCTGTTACCCACACTCAGTCCTGTCAATAAGCACCGGGCCTCAGTAAAAAAGGGGGAATGGCCTAATTGTAGGAGGCATGGCCACGCCCCCTGAGATTAAAAAAAAAGTTTTGCGGCGCTGCGCGCTGGTGAGAGCAGTGTAGTGAGCCCCCTCAGCCCGGTGCATAACCAGTGAGGGGCATGATCAGCTTGATAGCTCTGCCCACAGGCATAGGAGACTGCTGTGGCTGCTTCTCTGCAGCCGCGAGCAGTCTTTCAGTGCAGCCCAGCACAAAGCAGCATGGGAGGGAGTAGTGCTGGACTCGGGCCCCTGCCGGGCCCCTCCAGAAAGCCTGGGCCCCGGTAATTTGTACCCGCTTATTCCCTCTCTTGGCGACCCTGCCCACACTATTTTGTGCTTCTTATGCTTAAGAATCATACATACAAATACAAATACAATGGGTACTGTCAAGGGTAATTAATCTTCCTGTAACAAGGAAATTATATTTCATAGAATTATAGAGCAGCACAAATACTGTAACAAACAAAGTATTTAATATTGAAATTCTTTGGAGCTAAGTAATGAATTTATTTGATGTTTAGGATACACACCCTAAAGTGCAATAGATCTTACAAACACTTACTGTACTATTAATTAAGGTAAACTTTGTGAGGCTATTATATCATATAAGCAAAGGTGATGTTTGTGACTCATAGATGCCGTAACATGAAAAAGTAAAAATAAAATTATTTTAGTATATCATGTAATGTAAATTCCTGAAAAATAACAACAGGGAGAGGCAGAATGAATGTACTGTGGCTAGCACCTAATATAGTAGAATAATTGAGAAAGGCATGTAATGTACTGTACATCTCATGAAGATGTAGATTCCAAACTATATAAAAGTTGTTTTTTTAATTACACTCTTGTTCTTTCTGCCTTATATTGACAATAAATAAAAATGTTAAATATAAAAAATATTATTTGTTTTCCATAACATTAACAACTAAGAAAAAAAATACATTCATGGTTTGTTTTAAAACAAATAATAAATATGGAAATAAATTAAATGAATGAACTTTAGAGGTGCACATTTCACATAATTTCTACAAGCAATACAAGGAAAAAAATGGTAGTACTGTAGGCATATGTGTAACCATAAATACTAAAGGGGAGGTTCATCGAATCTTGGAGAGAGATAAAGTGGAGAGAGATAATGTACCAACCAATTAGCTTCTAACTGTCATTTTACAGGGTGTGCTAGAAAAATGAGAGAAGCTAATTGGTTACTATGAGGAATTTCTCCACTTTATCTCTCTCCAGGAGTTGATAAATCTCCCCCTAATAGTTCATAGAAATTAAATAGAATTGGATTATTCAGATTCACCTTTTATATTGTACACATTGAATATGTAAATATTGCAGGCATATAGGAACAGAAGGATTTGCAAAGAACACACATATACTGTAGTTGTACTTAGATCAGATTCCAGATCCAGGATGAGAGAGTGTATCTCCTTTAGGGGAGAGAGCTGAAACTGAAAGTCATATTTCACAGTAAGAATCCTGGGCTTCCTGCTATGAAAAACATCATACCTAATTACATGAAATCTCTGTTCTGATAGGAGTAGACATGTGTGCAGACCCGCATGTTTTGGTTTTACCAAAACCACCCACAAGTGTTTTGGTTATGGCTCTGATAGAGCCAAAATCACTCCAGGGCTTGCAGCAGCGAGACCCTACCGCAAGGGTCTCGTCGCAACCCCGATGGTTGCGATGGTCTTGACCATTGCAACCATCATCATGGACGCTCGCATAAGCTGTGGATGGTAACCCACAGCTATATGAGCGTCTAGGAGGATGCACAAAAAAAAAAATGCCCTGATTCAGAGCGGACGCTCGTTCAGAGCGTCCGGCTCTGAATCCGGCCCTAAGTGCATAACCATAACTGTTGGGGTAAGTGCCTAGCCATCAGGGTAATTGCCTAACCCTAATGGTCAGAGTAAGTGGCTAACCCTAACCATTGGGGTAAGTGCATATCCCTAACCATTGGGGTAAGTGCCTAACCCTAACTGTTGGAGCAACTGCCTAACCCTAACTGTTGGAGCAACTGCCTAACCCTAACTGTTGGAGCAACTGCCTAACCCTAACTGTTGGAGCAACTGCCTAACCCTAACTGTTGGAGCAACTGCCTAACCCTAACTGTTGGAGCAACTGCCTAACCCTAACTGTTGGAGCAAGTGCCTAACCTTAACTGTTGGAGCACGTGCCTTACCCTAATGATCGGTGTAAGTGCCTAATCCTAACTGTTGGAGTAAGTGCCTAACCCTAACCATCAAGGTAAGAGCCTAACCCTAACCATCAGGGTAAGTGCCTAACCCTAACTGTCATGGAAAGTGCCTAATCCTAACCATCGGGGTAAGTGCCTAACCCTAACCATCAAAGTAAGTGCCTAACCATCGGGGTAAGTGCCTAAACCTAACCATCGGAGTAAGTGCCTATCCCTAACCATTGGAGTAAGTGCCTAACCCTAACCATCGGGGTAAGTGCCTAACCATTGGTGTAAGTGCCTATCCCTAACCATCGGGGTAAGTGCCTAACCCTAACCATTGGACTAAGTGCCTATCCCTAACCATCAGGGTAAGTGCCTAATCCTAACCGTCAGAGTAAGTGCCTAACCCTAACCATTGGGGTAAGTGCCTTACCCTAACCGTTAGAGTAAGTGTCTATCCCTAACCATCGGGGTAAGTGGCTAACTCCAACCTTTGGAGTAAGTGCCTAACCCTAACTGTATGGGTAAGTGCCTAACCCTAACTGTCAGAGTAAGTGCCTAACCCTAACCATTGGAGCAAGTGCCTATCCCTAACCATCAAGGTAAGTGCCTAACCCTAACCTTTGGCGTAAGTGCCTAATCCTAACCGTCGGGGTAAGTGCCTAACCCTAACCCTATAAAAAAATTGTTAATCAATTGCATGTCGACTATGAGCGTCGACCTAATGACATTGTCGACATTCAGTACATGACATTCAGTACATTCAGTAACCTTGTTACTAGTCAACCTTTAGCATGTCGACCTTCAGAGCCTGATGACCTTCAGGGCCTGATTCAGAGCCGGCGGACGCTCTGACCAGGGCCCTCCTACCTAAACTTGGAGCGGCCTCTTGGATGCTTGCATAGCTGTGGGTTATCACCCACAGCTTATGCGAGCGTCCATGATGATGGTTGCGATGATCAAGACCATCACGACCATCGGGCTTGTGACGAGACTCTGCAGTAGGGTCTCGTTGCCGCAAGCCCTGGAGTGCTTTCGGCTCTATCAGAGCCGAGAGCACTCCCACTGACATCACTAGTGATGTCAGTGGGGCTGGCCCCAGATGGTAGGCATTCCCATGGGAACGCCTCCGTCTGGCAGCCACGCCCCCTGCACGCTCACCAAAGGGGGCGTGCTGTCACTCACCATCGACAGCATGCCCCCTTTGGTGCGAGACCCCAAGCAATGGCTGCCCCGTCGCTCGCCGTGTCTCGCACATGCGCACGATGGAGCTGCCTCCATCATGCACATGCGCATTTGGGTACCATCGACCCGCTTGCGAGCATCCTGTGCTCGCAAGCGGGTCTGAATGAGACCCTCAGTCCCTGTCGACCTACTGCCTGGTGACATTCAGTACATGTTGACACATTGCCTGTCGACATTCAGGCCCTGTTGACCTATTGCATGTTGACCTTCAGTCCCAGTTGACCTACCAACTGTCGACCTTCAGTACTGTCGACCTATTGCCTGTCGGCCATCAGTACCTGCCGACCTATTGCCTGTTGACCTTCAGTACCAGTCAACCTATTGCATGTCAGCCTGCAGTAACTGTCAACCTTGTTACTAGTCAAACTTTATTGTGTCGACCTTCAGACTATGTCGACCCTAAGTCCCTGTCTATCTATTGCTTGTCTATCTTCCATTGTCTACCTAAAAATTGTTTATATAGACAAGGTAGACCTAATGATCCAGACCCATTTTTTAGTTTTAACCCATATTGGCCAAAGGCTGCAGCGAGCTGACTGGCTAAACTAAGCAACAGAGCAGTGGCACAAACACAAGGCAGTTTAAAAAAACCATAGCACATCTAGGAAACATAGTGGCGCTGCAGTGGCAGGCAGTATTGAAATTTAATATAAACTATATAATGCTATAAATGTTTTCAGGCATTTCATCTAGTTCTTGATTAATGAAGGCAACACAAAAAATGCAGGTTGTAGTATAGGGGAAAGCCAGGTAAATGTTTGATAGTTTTATTTATCGCTTGATTAAATGATTGATTACAGAATATATAAAAATAAACAGAGACATGGAAAACTATCAAAAACAAGCACCCAAAATCCAAATGAGATTATTTCCTCAGGATTTAAGACAGAGTCAAATAGATTAATTAATTTTAATTATATGATTTGATGATACTAGTTTGTATCTGTTGAGTAGCTGCAAGAAATTGGGCCTATAGTATATGCCTGATAATTAAAGAACATGAATTCCAAAGTAAAGCACAGAATATACAGTACGTACACTGCCTGTTAAACATACACAATCTTGGCGACACCCTTAATGAAAGTGGTGCACAATGGAATTGTCTTTTGGTCCTCCCACCCACCCTTATGATGCACAGGACATGCAGAGTTTCAAAATCCAAGCACTTCAGTGACAGAAACTGCCACTTTTGTGGTTGAAGTGCTTAGCTTGTTTGGGCCCCCACAAAACAAGCTACAGATGTGTCCACATACAGTACATCTATATTCTGTGTGCTACAAGTTGCATTACACATAACATGTGAGCACTGTGAGACTCGGTAGTGCAGTACAACCTTTCCTTTACTTTTTCCCTTCAAATTCATCTTATTTGCACAGCAATGCGAATAGGATGCAAAAGCAGCTTATGCTAATTCACATTATATGTGGCATGCCTATATTATGTGTGTGACTGAAGTTTTAGCTTCATGCTAAATGCTATGTTACAGTGTCAGCAGCTGTGTAACATTTCTCATGCAGATACAGCCACAGTTGCACACAGAATATAGCATTGTGACATGGCTGCTGGAACGCATAACAACATCAGGTGAAATGCAAACATCGGAAAGGGGTGGGCCTTGAGTCCATGAAAAGAAAGACATAGGAAGTGGCCGAGAAAATGGCCACTGGAACGCATAGTGATGTCACATGGAATGCATAACAGGAGGAGGCGGGGCTTAGGGCCTTATTCAGAGCCGGACGCAATTAGCACTCGCTCATCCAGAAAATAGGGGTGGCTATTCAAATCAACCGTTCGCTCTTTGCGGTTTGCTCACGCCTCTAGGTCTGAATGAGCGAACAAAACTTGCGGCCGTTTTTAAAAAAATACGCCCCCTGGCCACTTGCATCCTACGTCATGTCCGCTATTTATTAGATTAATCGAGTACATCGACCAGGGTATGAACTGCTCGCTATTCTTGGGGTTGGTTTTTGCTACTGTTTTAATTATGCACACCCATAAAACGCCCGTTTTGACCTTTAAGCACGCCTGCGTTCGGATCTCCACTCCCCGTTTTCAAGCACCTTCCCCCATTACCACCCACATACGCCTACTCCTGTCACTGAAATTATCAGGCATTCGCTATTTTGCGAGCACATGAATTTCGACCGCACTGACTGGTTCGCGCATGCGTATAACGATCCGTACGCATGCGCAGTTGAGCAAACATCGCTCGGAGCGAACGAGCGGCCACTTACGAGCGGCTCTGAATCAGGCCCTTAGTCCATAATTTGTGTAAGTATTCTCAGCAGTTTCATATGTGCTAATAAAACAGTCAATTAAGGAAGTATAAATAACCTCACTAATGGACATGGAGTCATTCTGTCTAAAGAAACCGCTGAGACATATCACAAGGTGGGGAAACGCATTACAGGCTCCTTTTTCTCCACACCTCTATGCAATTAAGACACTCTGCACATTGCCTCACTGTGAAAAATCACATGAACTTTTTGAGTATCAACACTTGACCTCTGCTAAGTTCCATATACTACAGAGGCTGGTGTAAGGGCAACAAAGATATTTCCATCTTCCATCTGGGCATCTATATCCCTTTTAAACAGAATGGGAGGATATGAGACCATCGCGACCATCGGGCTTGCAACGAGACCCTGTGGTAGGATCTCGTGGCTGCAAGCCCTGGAGTGATTTTGGCTCTATCAGAGCCAAAATCACTTTCACTGACATCACTAGTGATGTCAGTGGGGCCGGACCCAGACGGTAGGCGTTCCCATGGGAAGGCTTCCGTCTGGCAGCCACACCCCCCTGCACTCCCAGCCAAAGGGGGCGTGCTGTCACTCCCCATCGACAGCACACCCCCTTTGGTGCAAGACCCCGAGCAACGGCTACCCCGTCGCTTGCCGGGTCTCGCACATGCGCACGACGGAGCTCTCACCTTTGTGCGCATGCGCATTTGGGTACCATCGACCCACTTGCGAGGGTCCTGCGCTCGCGAGCGGGTCTGAATGAGACCCTATGTTTATTTGATTCAGCCTTAATGTAATGACAAGACCTAATAATAAATATATATTAATAAAGAATAAAAGACAGATGTTTTGAGGATGATAGAATTTTTCAAGCACTGCAGCCCTTAGAAGCAGGTTATGGCCAGCAATTCAGCATAAGGCATCCATAACTTTATTGCAATTAAAATAGAATATATAACAGCTTACCACTTACTTATACTAAAAATAAAGACATGGACATACCTCACTTTTATTGAAGGTATAACCCTGAATTTTATGTTAATTATTTTATTTAATTTATTGGGAGGCAAAGAAGGATGCTACAAACACTAAGCTCCAGCCATATGATCTTAGCCAATGTTATGGAGCGACTGATAGGCCCACCTTGTGTCCATTGTGACCAATATTAGGGAGTGACTGATATGCCCCCCCTGTGGCCATTGTAATCTGAGCTGTGAAGACTTCCAACCCCTATAATATTGCATAGTATGAGCGTGTCCGCAGAGATGGACGCCCGCTGGTTTGTAGCACATTCTCCCTGAACATGACAATAACAAGCGTTAGTAAGAACAAACGCAACAAATGTACAGTAAAGAGATAGGGAAGGGCGGGACAAACACCGTCCAGAAAAGTTGCTGGGCATACACCAGCCTTATAAAGTCCACCAAACCACTCTCATGAGCTCCCACATGGTCAGAGACCAACCAACCATGATAGCTCCAACAAACTACTCTACCTAGCAACTGCTGACCAAATTCCAACCAATTACAAAAAACTAAGGACTTTTATATAGACTTAAACTTATTCAGTTCTCATGTCATCTAAGGCATCCATAACTTTATTGCAATTAAAATACAATATATAACAGCTTACCACTAATTTATACTAAAAATAAAAACACGGACACGGACTGCTTTGGTTAAATGGTCACAACTCGCTTTTATTGAAGATATGACCCTGAATTTTAAGTTAATTATTTTATTTAATTTATTGGGAGGCAAATAAGGATGCTACAAACACTCAGCTCCAGCCATATGATCTCAGCCAATATTAGGGAGTGACTGATATGCACCCCTGTGGCCATTGTAACCAATATTAGGGAGTGACTGATATGCCCCCCTGTGGTCATTGTAAGCTGAGCTGTGAAAACTCACTACCCCTATAATATTGCATAGTATGAGCGTGTCTGCAGAGATGGATGCCCAAAGTCCTCCCACAGAGGTAGGCCATACTATGGCCCTTCAAAAGATATGTGCTCCACAACAATATGCTTACACTTTACGCGGCAGCTGGTTTGTAGCACCTTCTTGCCACCACCAGGTTCAAAGAACCACAGCCTGCCACCCAAACTAAAACACTAGACCGCATCCAAACAGGAAAAAACATCACCCAAATACACACCTAACCCCAACTCTGATAAATGCACCAGGGCAAAAAATTAAGCCTGTTCCAGCTGTAAACTTGTTTGTCATACTTCCAAACCACCTGACTGGGAGACAAAATGAGAAACAGCCTTGTTAATCTTCCTGCGAGCCTTATCCAAAGCCAAAAGGTCCCTAAAACCCCTTCATACATGGCGAGGGATACTTTCCGACCACACCAAGAGCACCTCCGGCCACCGTGACCGAAGGGTGCTCAAATCAGCCTGCATCTGCAAGATCAGATCTATACCCTTAGACTGTCCAACATCATTGCCTCCAAGGTGAATCACCAGCCATGCCGGGTGCCCACAGCACATCTGCTGAAACAAAAGATCCAAAAGAGCTGACCAATGCATGCCTCGGACCCCAACCCACTGATTCCGATGCCCCTTAATAACAGAGATGTCCTCTTTGCCATCGCATGTCTTTCAGCCCAATAAATAAACGAATGGCCCACAAGCCACACTTACTCAGAAGACACGGACATAGTTGTAAAAGAACATAGAGAGCTAAAGAGTCAGTAAAAGAACATTATATAAAAAGAATAGAGTGGTAACCAAGAAGGAGAATGTTATTAACAATGCCTAGGTGAAAGAGAAAATCCCAAAAACCTCCCGTGTATAATAAGCCAATTCAATTATGGCCCTTTTGTGGAGGAAAAATTTAAAAATCCCTTCAAAAACTGGCGGGTAAACTATGTTTCTGGGAAGGAAAAACAAAACTTATCACTTCTAACATACGACATATAGGCGGTTGACTTCCGTCTACCAAGTAGCTGCGCCAATAGGAAAAGAATGAGTACCGTAATGCACAACACCCAAACCGAGCTGACCCAAACAGCACTTAAACACAGCAGCAAACTGAAACTTAGTCAAAGGGGAAGAGTCAGCATGCAATAACCATTACGGGCCAACTGACGGGTGCAGACTCGTATATAAACCAGCAAAGCGCAAATGGCAAATCTCATTAATAGAATGAGTCTTGATGGTAACCCAACACCCACACCCTAACTGATCAGTTTTAGAATGGGGAATTTTGCACAGGATAGCCCCGTCCTGAAGTACCACATGCTTAAATATTTGTCTGGAATCAGCAGACCTCTTACTAGATGCCACAAGCTCACTAATCCGAAATGCGCCAAAAAAAGCCAGCGCAAACACAAATTGGAACAAAACAGATTCAAATTTGGAAGATGTAATCAACGAAACGACCTATATCAGATGCTGCAGCAGTACCAGATCAATATACCGGCGAGAGGCACCCACCATGGGACTTTCTTTAGCCCAACTCTTAAGGGCCTTAGACCGCACAAAAGACTTTGTGGGTCATGACCACCATGAAGGTGAGAGAAAAAAGCAATATCTGCAAGGGCGGAGCCATGGCCGCCTTAGATTGGCCCCTCTGATAATGGCCCCACACAAACTCAACTAAGTGGTGATCTAAAGACTTACCAACAGCAGGATACCTAACCCGATAAGCCTCCCAGTCGCGCCAAGCTGCCTCGTAAACCCGCAAAGTTGACGGAGCCAGGGATCTCCAGGCCAGACCAATTAGTCTTGCTCGACAATCTTCCAGACAGAAGACGGACAAGTCATCTCCATCGGATTAGCCGCAGGGGCCAACATCCAAAACCTATCAAATTGAAAGTGGGATAGAAAATCCGCTATCCCGTTCTCAATGCCCGGGATGTGCCACACCGTAAAGACAATATTTGCCTGCAAATATTTCAAAACTAAGAAGTGAAAAGAATTGGAAATAGAGTAAAGTGTGCTGGTGTGGAGTTGTTATATTGATGATATTGTGTTTATCTGGAAAGGAATGGAAACTAACCTTGAGAAATTCTGCGAAGACATCAACATAAATGACAGTAACATTGAACTTACCTTTAATAGAAGGATGAAAGTAATTAACTAGACCTTTCTCTCTATGTTAAAGACGAAATCCTTCAGACAAAGACCTATCAAAAACCCACAGATACAAGAACTATATTCCCAGGGACAGCAAACATCATCGCAACTGGCTTCAAGAGTTTCCAAAAAGCCAGTTTACTAGGATCAGACGGAATTGCAGTGAAAGCACTGTATGCATAGAACAAACTGAACAATTGAAAAAAGACTTTCTCAATAAAGGATACAAAGAAGCGGATTTAGATAAAGCAGCTAAGATCTCCCTCAACATGGATAGATCAACTCTACTTGCACCTAGATCCATAAATTCATTATCCACTAACAGCAACGATCAATGGTCCTTCATCGTGGGTTATGATGGCTCACACAAACAGTTTGAAACTATCATAAAGAAACATTGGCACATTCTCCAGAAAGATCCCATCCTCAAGGTAATGATTCCCATCCATCCTAAATTTGTTTACAGGAAAGTGGCCAATTTGAAAAATCAACTTGTTAGAAGTGCCCTAACCATGAAACCACTAAACCCCATTAGAACCAAGGGATTCCATAGGTGTGGTTTTTGCCCTGCTTACAAATGTCAAAATGGAGAAAACCAAATTTACTGAAGTGACTGTAAATGGCAGCAACTTCAAGATCAAGGACTTCATAACCTGTAACACCACAAACATGGTACATCTCATTGTATGTTCCTGTGACAAAGCATACATATGGAAAACTTCAAGATCCCTAAAGACCCGTCTAGGAGAACATATACAGAATATTAAAATAGGTGTTAAGTTTGTCTAGTCGCTGCTCAATGATTGCTTTCCAATCTCAATAGTGTGGTTCCAAAGCACAAAGTGATTTAATAATGAAAGCAGGTTAACAATACATATACAATAAGTACAGTCGCCACCTACGCATGCGCTCTGGACCCAGCAAACAGCCATTCGATCCTGAAAGCTGTGGTCACACAAAGGAGACCCCTTGCTAGTCCCAGAGCTCAATAATATATACAGTTCATGTTACATAGAAAACAAAGGAGGCAATTTGGCATGTTTCCATTGGTTCAGGCTTCAGGTCAGTCTGGTGTAATGGAGGACATTGGTCAATTCAAAGGGTGCCAACAAAGGGTGGGGGTCAGATCTCCAACTGCTGCAGACATAATTTCCCTCTGAAAATCCTAGTTCAAGCTGGTCTATTTATATTACACAAACAATAGCATTCTGATAATTAATTCCCTATCATCCATAACTTGATTACGCAAGGTGCGATCTCTGCCAATAGGAACGGATGTCTGCAAATAAATATTGAATTAGAATGAAATCAAACATGATATGTCCTCTGTATCCTGAACCTTAGGTATCTATAAGGTATATCTTACATTATTTTTAATAACTATAAATAACTCTATTAAACCTGGCTATAAAGACAGTGTGTAGGAACCATTTTATAAGTGAATGTGTATGTGTGCAAATGTATAAAAATGCATTCGCATGTGATGTGCAAATACACGCTAGCATGCCGTAGCGTGCTAGTCACATGTTTTCATACCAAGACGATAGTATCGATAGATAATTGCAAACAACGTCATCCAATTATTTAACTTTAGTAGTCCACCCTTTGATAGTTCACAAAACGCTATCATATGTTCTTCTTATCATATTTAGTTAGAAATAATATATATATATATATATATATATATATGTATATATAATTTTTTTTATATATATATATATATATATATATATATATGATATAACACAAATCAGACATTGATCAATCAATAATGTGCCTCAGGAAAGGGTAAGACAACCCTTATACGCAATCAGCGGATACTCTGGGGATCATTGGTAGGACATGGGAACTCATCTAACCTATAAAGGATGCTTGGGGAAATTAGGACTACATTTTCTATGATGTCTGGTGTATCATTTACTATACATATTCACATTTGTATTACTTGATTGTGCTTACAATTTCAAGATTATAATGCAGTTCTTCATCAATCTTGATATCTATGCTTCTCACCACCATTACAGTTTCATTTTCAATATTCACCTCGGTAGAAAATTTTCCACACTTCAACACAGTAGGTACAAATCTGAAACATAAGCCAATTACTAAAATGACACCAAGTATAAGAATAAAGCGCTTACCTACACTAGCAACCATTTCCTGCACCCACTCCCCTAGACCAGAGAACCATGTTGTTACTTTTTACTTTATCACGTACAGTGAAGAATTATGATTCTTCCAAAATCCAGATTTTATTTGTAAGATTTCATCCATTTCCAGTCAATTACTTCTTTGGGGTCATCAGTATTATTGGTAATGTATGTGCAACATTTGACACCAAATTGGATTGCCAAAGTCACACAATATCCACCAGTAATAGATGTGAGATAATTTAACACCAGTCTATGTTGCACTAACTCCTTTTTATAAGCCTGTAGCTCCTTACCCGTATACCTGAAAGTGTCATCATACAGTACATCTCGGTAATGTTGTCTATCAATTTAGCAAGGTCTTGAATATATCTAAAATTTAAAGTTCCCCAAGCGATCCTGGTGGGATCTAATGCAACCATAATTTGGAAGCCAGTGGTTTCACTAATTAACTGTGTAGCTATATGTTCTTCAGCAGAAATCATATTTCTTTTGCCATGATGTTCATACTGTGTGTGTATGTATGGAGTTGCTGTAGTTCTACAGATATCAATCATTTCATCATGTGTAAGGGTCATAACTTCTGGGGCCAATTTACCTATAAAACATAAACCCTTGGAACTCAGAGATAACCAGGAATAAGGTTTTCTTCCACAAACATAATACACATCATCTGGGAGGACATAAGGTACATTATGATCATGGATAATATTACATAATGTTTTGACAAAACTACCCATACCAATTGTCTACATCTGTTCAAGACACGTTTCAGCATGGATAATATTTTGACAATAACCCAGAGTAAACTTTCCCAATGGATACTATCCTATGTTTGTTAGAATGTCCTCGTCTATGATGTCCATCACTATTCCTGGTTATTGGTGATCTTGATAGTCTCCTATCAGAATTGGTGTGGTGAGCCATTGTCTGATCCAATAGGTCAGCTTCCCAATTCTCCAGTCTCTCTATATGTGAGATATTTAGACACAACAAAGACCAGTCTAAGAGGTATTGGCGTAGCTTTAGACTAGTGGACCTAGTGATATTATACCTCCCGTCTATGGACCTTCCTCCCCATAATTCCAGGACTTCTGAGATGTTTAATGGGAATGGTACTAATCCTACATTATGTTGTCCCTGAGGCACGTGAGAGCACACCCAACACTCCATTTGGTTTAGTGCCTTACCCACTATGGAATGATAATCCTTTAGGGGATGCCTGCCCAAATCCAGATTACTATTGGACTGTTATTGTTGGATGCACTTCTCTTTAACTAGGGACCCACAGTACTCACAGATACAATATTTTTCAGAAATAGCCCCTCACATTGTCTCAGAGTTCCATAGCTAGCAGATCTTTTCATGACCCCTGAACTGAGTTTGACAACTTGCTGCACTGATTGTTCTATCAACCTTTCCACCAAATCCACTTCATCAATATCACTACCGGACCCTCTCTCCGTCATCTGTCTTCCGTCACAAAAATAGAATGTCCTGAAAACAAATGAAAATGAGAAAAAATACTGGAACAAGAAAAATATAAAACTCGCCACTCCATTGCTGGGATAATAGTCTGTACACATCTTTGGCTCAGGTGTTTTAGCTGCAGGTTTGAAATTGATAGGTCTGTGTTGTCAGTCTTGACTTTGTCTTGTACCTTCTTCGGGTGGTTAACTTTCCTGCAGTGGGTAAAATTGACCCAAGTGTCTCTTTCTGCTACCTTCAGAGATGTGGTACTGGTCATCAACACTTGGTAAGGGCCTTCCCAACGGTCTGTTAAACAACCTGAGCATAAGAAATTGCAGATCATAACATATTCCCCAGGTTCAACATCATGACAGTTTGTTTCTGGCATACCAGGTGACAGCATTTTGAGTTTCTGTTGCTGTTGTTTTAGCTGTCTGCTCATTTTTATGAGATATTGCAGTCACTTCATTATTGCACTTCAAATCATCCTGTGGACCTATGATCAAATGAGGTTGTATTTCAAAAAGTATCTCAAAGGGGGACAGATCAAGAGGAGGTCTGGGAGTGGTTCTGATGACTACTGGACTAGTGGCAAAGCTTCAGGCCACACCAATCCAGTGTCAGCCATTATCTTATGGTCAGTGAGGGGTATGAAGTCTACTATTGATTCCCATAAGTTTACACATGTTCTGAAAGACATCACCAGTAAAATGAGTACCCCTATCACTTTCTATCACTTTGGGAATACCAAATCTACACACAAATTCCTGAACAATTTTCTCAGAAGTAAAAACAGCAGCATTAGATGCAGATTGATAGGCTTCTATCTAGTTAGAGAAAATGTCAATACAAACTAAAACATACTTTAAATACCTGCAGGGTGGTAATTGGATGAAGTCGATTTGTATTACCTGAAAATGTCCGTCTGTAGGAGAAATATGGGATGGCTCTGTATTGTCTTCCCAGTGTTCTTTCTAAAGCAAGCTAAACAGACCATTGTGCTCTTAACAGCCTGTGAAGAGAATCCTGGTATGCACCAATATGCACCCACAAGTTCACACATACCTTCCTTACCCAGATGAGACAGACCATGTGCAGCCTCTGCTAGGCTTCGATGATATGTCTTGGGGCTACTGGCCTACCTTGTCCATCCTTTAAAAAGTCCCAAGGACTCTTGACCGCATTCCTTTGCCTTCCAGATGGCCATTTCCTGCTGGGAACACAAATCTTGCATTTCAATTAGTTTCTATACTCTTAGAAGTTCAAACATCATTATCTTAGTAACACTTGTTTTTACAGGTAGGCTTGCTGCCCACTTTGCGGCTTCATCTGCCCTACTGTTGCCAAGTGATACTGGGTCTCTGTCATAAGCATAAAACATGATTTTAAGGGTCATAGGCCCCCAACTTTATATATATATATATATATATATATATATATGAAATCAAACTGATATAAATGTTCCATGCAATCATGCGTATCTGTGTAACTGCTAAATCCTCATCACTCTCCAGCCTTTGTATCTTATGATATACATATGGTAAATAAATTACAGGATTTAGCATATTACATCTTTTGATGGTTATTATTTGATGATGCCATAAGGGACAACTTCCATCTTGTGCTCGTTTTTATCAAATGTAGTATGAGCAGATACTGCATAGTGTGCATATAACATTAGATTATGCCCTTATACTGTGTTTTTCATAAATCCTGTCCGGTGTCAAGTGCCTCATCCCCTGGTTCAGACATGTCCCACAATATTTCCTTAATATATATATCCTTAATGTGTCCTGCTTGCAAGAGATGAAACAATTGTTTAGCATCAGGCAAAAAAAAATAAAAATAAAAAACAATAATCATAACAATAACTCATCCATATGACTAAGGATGGATACATATAGAGGTTATTAAGGATCTGGTCGCCCCTCTATCTAAAATAAAAGTTTGATTAGTACCAGAAACATATATATTTTTTTATTTGTGGGTTCATGGGCATTACCCAAATGTTACAGCAACTTTTTGCATATTCAACATCGCATTTATTTTACAATGCTATATTTATTTATTTATTCCCTGTTTTATCAGATTCAATATTGCATTTATTTTACAATGCTATATTTATTTATTCTTTGTTTTACTCATATATCCTCCCCATAAGATTACCGGTGTCTTAATGGTTACTCTAATATATGGTAAATACATTCATTTGGGAATATTTAATTTCAATATTTTTTTTTTTTAAATGTAAGCGTGATATCCTCCCTTATCTGTTTGCTAGCCTGATGAGTTAAAACTCTAATATCCGCTAATCATATTTATTGTAGGCCTTTTAAAATTATTTTCTAGTCATTACAACCTAGTCCAAAGTGATCTTGTTTTTGTCAGCAGGGTTACAGCCCATTATACTGCTCCCAATAAATATATTAACTGGCATCTTCTCATGGAATGTCAAAGTGACATAACCTGTGTGTATACTCTTTGATCTTATATGCACACATCACTCTCTTCAAAGGAATACCTTGTTCCATTCTATTGAGACACCACCTTGTAACCAAATTAACATTCAATCTATTGTCTAGAATTTTAGGTAGATCAAAGGAAAAATCAATACAGTTATTAATAATATATAGTAACTATTCTGACTTGAGTTCCTAACCTCAATTTTTAGTGTAAACAAGGACACCTGATTCTCCTAAAATGCACAATGACTAAGCCTTACACATTTAAAATATACAGTATATATTACATTCAAAATGATTTACTCTATTTCCGTCTATGAAGTATATATATATATATATATATATATATATATATATATATATATATATATATGAGCATTTTTTACTATAGATAAAACCACCTTTAATCCTAATATTCCAAAATTATGAATAACAGTTGCCCCTTTGCAGCCATGATAAATTGTTTTGATTGGTCACACATTAAACTAACGTTATTGTTCCAAATACAATTTACATTTTTCTTCAAACCATTACCTTTAAAATTACTTAGCACGGATATAAATTACATATTTGTTTTTTTTTATATATATATTGTTTTTGTATCAGCTGTACTATGCATACGGTGGCTGGGGTGCACTTGCACTCCCTTCTCACTTTGTAACGCTTTCTTCTGGTATGCACACACTACTTTGCCAAGTATTCTTTTCTTGTTGCCACAGTTTTATACAGTCATTATTTTTTTAACTTTCTTTTTCAGTGATTTAATTAAACATTTTATCTCTTACAGTACTTAACACTTCTGAATGGAAACTTCCAATCTTGGGAAAAGGCCTCATGCATCCTCTGGTCATCTTGACCCATATGTCTCAGTACGCCATAAGCATATCCACCAAATTTCACAAGCATAAGATCGGCCCCTTTAAGCAGCATCTCAATCGACCATCTCTAGAGTTTGCTTTGCATTAATTTTGCGCAGCACACCACTACAACTAGAGATTTTATTGGCCGCAGACGTATTAACACAAGCTGCGTCCACTCACATCTTCCCAACTGTGAACAACTGAACAACACCCATGATTATCAGCGTACCCAGTGAGGAACCCCTGACACAGGAACTGGGAGAACAAGAATATCAACTTAGCAATATCCTGCCTTTCCAGCTCTCCTGCTGAGTATTCTACAGCTAGTAACACTAAGCATTTACTAACACTTAACCTTGCCAGTGTATTTCCTCCCACAACTTCCCAAGTCACAATCATGGTTGCACACAACCATGCGGTCCAATCACACTGCTTAGAGACACTAACTATCAATAAACTTTGCGATTACTCTTGGATGTGTGATGAAAAAACCTCAGTTTTCGTACCCAGTATGCCTGCCGTGTATACTGATCCTTTGCTTGTTCCTACCTATCTCGTCAGACAGCAACCGACCTTTCCTGTATCTTTCAACAGTAAATCAACTTTCACTTCACAACACACAATCCCACATACATATACACCATTGTTTTCTGCGCAGAAAAATACTTTCCCAAAAGATTGTAATAACTGTTCAGAGGCATTAACAAGTGATCACACTATAAATACAACATGACTATCTATCAAAACGATTGATTAAACATGTGGCAACAATACAGGAAGTACGCATACGCTATACAAAATAAATCACTTTGAATCGCACTGTGACAATAAAAGAAACAGTTTTTCTTTCTTGTCCCTAGGTTCTAATCAGCGCTCCTTGGTTTACACAAAATCGGAAATTCAGTTTCACAACACAGAGTGATAAACAAGCATCGAACACATTGTGTTCTTACCTGTATATGATGCGTCTCCACCCTTTGTTGAGGAACTGAAATCCATAGGCTTTGTGAATATTCTGGTAGCGTGATTCCACTGAAGAGCCCCCATCTGTTAAGTTCATCTAGTCGCTGCTCAAGGATTGCTTTCCAAACTCAATAGTGTGGTTCCAAAGCACAAAGTGATTTAATAATGAAAGATAGCAGGTTAACAATATATATACAATAAGTACAGTGGATACCTACGCATGCGCTCTGGATCCAGCAAACAGCCATTCAATCCTGAAAGCTGTGGTCACACAAAGGAGACTCCTTGCTAGTCCCAGAGCTCAATAATATATACAGTTAATGTTACATAGAAAACAAAGGAGGCGATTTGGCATGTTTCCATTGGTTCAGGTTTCAGGTCAGTCTGGTGTAATGCAGGACATTGGTCAATTCAAAGGGTGCCAACAAAGAGTGGGGGTCAGATCTCCAACTGCTGCAGACATGATTTCCCTCTGAGAATCCTAGTTCAAGCTGGTCTATTTATATTACACAAACAATAGCATTCTGATCATTAATTCCCTATCATCCATAACTTGTATTTGCAATGTGTGATCTCCTTGCAATAGGAACGGATGTCTGCAAATAAATAGGGAATTAGAATGATACCAAACATGATATGTCCTCTGTATCCTGAACTTTAGATCTCTATAAGGTATATCTTACATTATTATTAATAACTATAAATAACTCTATTAACCCTGGTTATAAAGACAGTGTGTAGGAACCATTTTATAAGTGAATGTGTATGTGTGCAAATGTCTAAAAATGCGTTCGCATGTGATGTGCAAATACACGCTAGCATGCCGTAGCATGCTCACATGTTTTCATACCAAGACGATAGTATCGATAGATAATAATTGCAAATTATTTCATCCAATTATTTGACTTTAACAAAGGGTTAACTACCCATAGTCTCTCTGACCTCTTCTGAACACATCACAATACATAGTTCTCCAGACTGCATAAAATACTTCATGGGCCTCCAACATGTTAGATCTACATGGAGAGTGAGGGACATTGAAGGAAATTTAGCCCGTATTGAGATGAAGAACATTTTTAAACTACAAACCTTAGTACCATTAGGCTTAAACCTAGATATTGAAATTAAATGGTTCCTGTGATGCGTATCTTTAATTTTTCTGGCGATTTTCTACCTATTTTATTTCTCTTCTTTTTTTCCCCTATTATCCCTGGTAAGAATCAGCAGTCAGCAACTAGAACAGCCCTTTCTATTGGCTTTACATCCACACCATATTGATTACATTTTAATTCTTCATCAACATGGCCCCAACAACATTAATCAAGTCACCTAAAGCAAAATGAAAAACCTAAAACCAATTAGCCGACTAAATATACTGCCTATCCATCTACATCAAGATGGCCAAAGTAATATTAAGCAACTCCATCTGGCACTAACCAGACCAACATAGCTACTAAATCAGTGAACAGCAGTGAAGACAGCATTTGTTATAAAGTCTCACATCCATACCTATACAGAACTTCTAATTTTAATCCCCATGAATATGTTTTACATTTTAAGAAAATCACCCTTTGTCTTCAACAAAATGGCCGACGCAAGACCCTGCACAACCATCCATAACAAAATGGCCAATGGAACATCAAGCCATGACAAAATGGCCGATGGAACATCAAAATAGAGACACTGAGTCATACAGTCTGTTTCCCCGCATTAAAAGTGTAGTTTCCTGGACATACTAATATAGTCTGAATATCTTAATGAAGTTGTCTATTTATTAAAATCTGTTTTATCATGAATTATAAATTGATGTTGATAAATATAATCTGATAGTATTAAATAAAAATAGAAATAGAAATAAAAATAAAAATGCATGTATTAATTGTTCACTGAGACCAGATGACAGTGTGGCACAGAGGGGAAGCAGTTGGGAAGCCGATGATTGAAATCCCGACCACCGGCTTCCCAACTGTCTAATCCTGGCAAGGCACTAATGACAGGCATCGAAATCCCGATGCTTGTCATTAGATCTACGCCAGGAGCCCGACGCCCGGCATACCGAACAAAGGTAATCCAGGTGCCGGACGCAGATAGCCGCAGGGGGAAGGGTTAGGTTTTAGGGCTACCAGGGGGACTTTGGGTTAGGCACACACTGAGGGTTAGATTTAGGCTAGGGGAAGGTGGGGTTAGGGTTAGGCACCCCCGAGGGGAGGTTAGGATTAGACACACCCCCGGGAGACTTAGGTTTAGGAAGTGGGGAAGGGGGGAGTTAGGTTTGGACACTTACAGGGGGGTTAGGGTTAGGCACTGGGGGGAGGTTAGGTTTAGGCACCCCTAAGGGAGGGTTTAGGTCAGGTGGAGGAGATTAGCGTTACTTACCTTTAGAAGCAGTTGGGATTTCCACCCCTGCCGGGCTAGCGCCAGTGGGATTACTTACTGATTCCGCACAGAGAGACTACCTTTTTCTGCCTGCTGTGCTTGCCCTGCACTGAAGTTAGGAGATACACAGGGAAGTGCATAAATTTAATGGGGGAAAGAGGAGGTGTAATTGCCGCGACCATGATTACCGCGACTGGCACCTTAGCTGAAATGCTTGAATCAGTGGTGGATTCTTACTGGGGGGCTGCCGACATTGTGTGCATATATACGAGGCTGATTGAAAAGTAATGAGACTGATTTTTTTATTCAGAATCAGATGGCTCCACAGGACCTGAATATTTTTCTCTTTAAAGTAGAGTCCTTCACATTTCCATGTTTTTCAGTGTTTTTCAACAACGATTCAAACATGTGCAGGAGACTGTTTTGTGACATCACTTTTAGTGTTGCAGCTGTAGCATAACTTTACACACCAACGGATACACAATTCAGTATAAAGACAACTCCACAATTCATCACAAGTCATAATCATTAGAAAATTGGTGTCCTCTCTGACATTCAAACAGTGTTCTTGCACGATTCATCTCATCATCGCATCTACTATTCTGTGAGATTTCTGGGTACTCACCTGGCACACACGCAATGCATTTTCATTTCTTTTGTCAAAATATGTTGAACCCTCAAATGAGATGCAAAGTGAACCCGAAAGTTTGCATAAAGTTAATCTTTTGTAATTTTGCAACATCTGTAACTGCGGTGGATGGTCTCCCAGAAAGCACTTCCTCAGTCACTCACATATTACCTTCTTTTAAGTGCTTCCACCACCTAAATACTGCAGCACAGTTAATTGTTTCTCCATCGTATGCTTGCAGGAACATTTCATGAGTTTCATTTCTGCTTTTTCCAAGCTTGACACAAACTTCAATCACACATCTCTGACATAATCTCACAGACACGTCTTCCTCATCTGCCATGATGAAATGATGAAATGCACAAAGATCTTTAACTTGCTGTGACCAAACAAAGATGACTCTACCAGTCCAACCGCTGTTTAAGATACACCGAATAATGAGCTTCACAACAACTAGCATAGCATTGTCACATCTACCTATGGGGTAGAAAAACGAGGCATCATTACTTTTCAATCAGCCCTCATATATATATATATATATATATATATATATATACTGTATATATTATATATATATTTATGGAAGATGGAAGATAGGGGGTACCTTTGGTGCAATATTGTCTGTTTATCAAACACAATCTTCTATTTACTTTTCAAATCACCCTTTGCTTAAGTTTGGGATATTACTCATAAAATAAAACCCCTATGGCAGCCCATAATCCTTATTCCTGAATATTTTTTTCGTGGTATATCAACAGAGGTAAAATTATATAAAACAATTTACAATACAGATCAAAACATAGATAGAATAAAACTACTTCTTGTAAACCTGCCCCAGTAAAGAAGGATAGATGTCATCTGCCACCTACACCCTTTTGGGTGTGAACTCTTAGGTGTACCTCTCATGTGGTAGGTAAAGGTTTTTCACAGACGGGACTTCACCAGGGGTAAATACAAAAACTGAACTTTTTTGAATAAACTCTCTACTAGCAGAGGTCCACCTAATTGGTGCAAATAAACCTGTGTAAGCACAATATGTGGTCATTTTTATTATAAGGGCACAGTCTTGCCCTTATATTAAGGCTGCATCTAAAAAACTGCAATTCTCCCATAGAGAATTCTGGAGGGGGGGGAGGTGTTTAAGGGGCTACACCTCAAAAGCTGTTGGAGGTACGGAGCTGAAATTTGGCAATAATAGTTAGAACTGTTGCTCGGTTCTGAATGCTAAAGTTCAGGGCAAAAACATAAAATTTGTTGATTTGGGAGTAATCTAAAGTTCCAACTGTCAGTTTTTTCTGACACTTTCAATTAGGACCACTTTTCTGCTGTTATCTATGGGGGATTTTGGGGAAGGCATAACTCAGGGTAGGGGGAAAAATTAGACATAGGGTTTGTTTTATTAGGTAGCTATTGTTCCAGGGTATGTGGTTTAGTGGTTCAGGTAAATTAGAAATGTATAGGAGATGTGTTCTGCGCTATTTCCAAAGCTAAGGGAGGGGGAAAAAGTGAAAATAAAGAGGCTGCCACAGACCACAGTGATCCCTTCCCTGATCACTAACAGTAGCAACGTGGGTTATGGGTTTTGGGTCTTAACGGGCGCACATCTAGTATATTCTATAAATAGAAATGGAGTTTATGAAAATAAATGGTTAAATTGGATGTGTTTAATAATACATAAGTTGGTGAGTATTAATAATTATGCAAAGAAAAATGTAAAGAAATTAAAATGCAGATAAATAAAAATTAGATTTAAAATACAGTCAACTATATGAAAATAAAACACAAATAAATATGCATATAGTATCTTGAAAGAGTCTATACGTAGAGTATATGATTATAAATCAGCTCATTGCTCTTTCAGGAGTAAGCACAATGTAGCTCAGTTCAAAAACTTTGAGGAGACTCCGTATAAATGGAATTGCTACAGTGACAAGTCGCGTTTGAAAATTGTGGCCATATTAGTTTAGGTGTGCGCACCTCCTACCTTTGTCTGTTTCAATGTGCCTTTAGACTTGTCCTGGACTTGTGGGGTCTTACGCATAAGTGGCCCCTCGCCTGATGAGATAAGGTTAGTACTGTATCCTCCGTGGGGTCTCCCCGATCCCAGGAGCTGTGTAGTGGTAGCTATCAGACTCGAACCTCTGGAGGGGTTACAGCAGCACTGCGTCCTCCATGCGCGGTCTCTGAGATTCTTAGCAGGGCTGTGTGCTGAAAGCATGGGTGTTGGCAATCAGGACAGCTCCGCCCATGCCCACTACACACCCACAGCCAAGTGGCAGCAAGATTTTGCAAGGAGCAGTACGCACGGCTCCGGGGGCATGAGCTCTGCCAGACAGAGCTGTCCTGACTGCCGACACCGCCCGTGTTTCAGTACGCAGCCCTGCTTAGAATCTCAGAGACCGCGCATGGAGGATGCAGCGCTGCTGTAACCCTACCAGAGGTTCGAGTCTAAAGGCACCTTGTAACAGACAAAGGTAGGAGGCGCGCGCACCTAAACTAATGTGGCCACAATTTTCAAACGAGACTTGTCACTGCAGCAATTCCGTTTATACGGAGTCTCCTCAAAGTTTTTGAACTAAATTAGAAATGTACAGTTTTAAACTATTAGCGCAAGAATGTGCCATTGAAGAGATAGAAAATTTCAACTATATGATTAAACGCCGGGCCAACGTCAAGGCTCCTCTATTCCTGGGTAGGCATGGGGCCCCCAGGGTTGCTCTGGATGGGCCTTTTTCAGGGCATCACCACTTAATTCACATAAATACTTTTTTATCACTTTTCTATTTGTTTATTATTTATGTAATTTTAATTCTTTCTAATTATATTAACATTTTATTGATTATATTTATATATTTATACTTTACACTTCACTATCACCTTCTTTCCCTTTTTCGTGTGATGCCCTGGGGATAGTCCTTGGCTCGATTCTTTTGGGGTGCCCTGTGCCTCAGACATGAACTACTGAATGTTAGGGATGCTGGTATAAAGGAGCCCAGCACTTAATCATATATTTGCAAATGTATGCAACGAATACCTCAATTTCTATTATCATGTAAGGTACAAGTATTTTTGGTTGCTGTTGTTGCAGTGTGCCTTAGGGAATACCCTTTTATTCTGTGGCTCAGAGTAAACCTCGCCCTTTACAATCACCTGTGCAATATCATTAAGCTGATGTGAGCGACCACTATATATTTTTTTTTGCAGAGTTCGGCAGCAAAGCCCATTTCAAAAATGGCAACTCAGCTGCATTTTTTAAATTCAAATATGACCACCATGAGTCAATCATGGCTCGTGACAACATCAGCGGCAGTGCCAGGACCGGGCAGCAGCAGCGCCGTGACTCGGCATCTGTGCGGGCATCAACTGTGGGCCTGAAACAGAGAGGATCCATTCCCTGCCAGCCATTCTGCTGAGTACAGCAGCGGTGCCCATTTAAAAAATTCCTACCAGGCGAAGATGCCGAAGCCCTTGCGGGTTAGCACCCACCAGATTAAGAGGACTAAGTCCTGGCGGGTTGGCACTTGCCAGGCAAAGATGCCAGATATTATAGTGGGCAGTAGCCACAAAAAAGAGCTTACAGGCTGCCACCCACTAGGTGAAGAAGCCGAAGCCCTGGCAGGTTGGTGCCTGTCAGGCAAAGACTATGAAACCCTGGGGTGGTGACAGCCTCGCAAAAGAGTTTAAAGGCTGCTGTACCCCAGGTGAAGACCTGTAAAATAAAAATTTTAAATTGTTTTGTGTTTATTTTTATATATTTCTTTACAGGTGGACTACAGGTTCCAGTGGGCCCCTAATGCTTGTGGTTCTCCAAGTACCAGCATGTAGGGGAGGCAAGCTGGGACCTGTGGTTCACCTGCATAGAAAAATAACAGCATACAATACATTATATACAATCAACCCAGCACCCACCACCCAGGGGTGCCGGGCATAGCCCTGGGCTATCAGCTTGGGCCTAGGATGCCCTGGAGAGGGGGACTTCTTTATTGGGGGTCCCCAGGTCCTCAGGTATCCCTGGCCTGGGCTGACTAGTGGTCAGGGGTGATGCTTCGGCTTGGGGGCCCCTGGCTATGGCATCATCCCCCACTAGAAAGGGTCCAGTGCTTGTTCTGGTAAATACAGCAGGACCCCCCACACTTTTCCTCTGTATTTCCAGAACCAGGACCAGATCAGAGCTCAGTGCTGGTTGGGCAAAGTATGGGGGACCCTGACATCGTTTGTCCCCCTTTTCTTGGCAACCAGGGCTGGTTCTGAGTAGCCCAGTGCTGGTTGTGTTTAAGTACAGGGGACCTCTATGTCATTTGTCCCCTGTATTAATGCACAACTGGCCATTAAAAAGTCTAGTGGGCGGTGATCATGAAAAAGAGCTGACACAGGCTGCCAACCACTAGGTGAAGACACTGAAGCCCTGGCGGGTTGGCACCCACCAGGCATAGATGCCAAAGCCCTAGTGGCTTGGTGCCTGCCAGGTGAAAATGCCAAAGCCCTGGGGTGGTGGCGGCCATAAAAAAGAGCTTAAAGGCTGTCACCCCCCAGGTGAAGGTGCAGATAAAATACATTTTATTTCAAAACCAGTGTCTGTTCATTTTAATATTTCTTTTACAGGTGTACTACAGGTATCCCGTTTTCTAAGTACCAGCATGGGGGGAGGCTTGCTGGGACCTATATTTCACCTGCAAAAGAAAATAGTCTTTAAAATGCACCATATTACACAATCAACCCGATATCCTATGCCCAAGGGTGCCGGGGATAGCCCCAGCCTATCAGCCTGGGGTGCCCTGGAGAGTGAGAGTGCTGAATCTGCAGTTAACCACATGGTGTCCTGGCACAAAATATCTGTATTATGCAAGGAACACGTCCATTAAGGCATCAGCCTTAATGATCCGTAATTTCATTGCTTTATGAAGTTTGAGTGGCAGAAATTCAATTGGTTTTGTGATATCTCAGGTCATGTGTAAGAAGCCTTAATGGGATATGTGAAACCGTAAGGTTTTATGTATATATATATATATATATATATATACAGCCGAGTCACTTTATAAAGACCAACTCCTACATTTGAAGTCGGTAGCGCATAGCCCATGAAGTACATCACGTGCTGTGTGCTGGCTTGGTGGATATATAAGGTGTGCGATAGGCCATCTGCACACATATCACTCGTTGCTGTCATGGGTAAAAGGGGCGATTTATCCAAGTTGCAAAAAGGGATGATATTTGGCTTATGGGCCAAGGGTGGCAGTATTTCTAAAACAGCGCAGTTTGTTCACATGCTGCTGTGGTGAAGTTGTATTGTGACTGGACAAATGGCACAATTGTGAATAACTGATGCGTAAACTGTAGAGAACCATGTGCCATTTATGCGAGGGTGGAACGACGACTGCGAAGGTGTGTGAGGGCCACCCAACATGCTACAGTGGAGCAGCTCACCACCAAAATGGGGGGCTACCAGACATGTTTTCTAAAACAACAGTTTAGCAAACCCTGCTGCGTATGGGGCTCTGAAGCAAACGGATGGTCACTGCACCTATGCCAACGGTGCATTGGTGGAAAATACTTACATTTTCACTCCTGTTTTGGAATTGGACCTGTGATGATTAGCAAAGGATTGCTTTCTCCAATGAGTCACATTTTATGTTTCATAAAATGTATGGACGTTACTGTGTCAGGCAAGAAACATTGGAGAACAAACACCCTGCAACCATTGTTGGAAGAACACAAGCTGGTGGTGGCAGCGTCATGGTCTGGGAAATGTTTTCATGGCATTCTCTGGGCCCACTCGTCCATGTGGAAGGCACCCTCAACCAATTTGTTTATGAATCCATCCTTGAAGAGCACAAACACCCATACATGCTGATTGTGTTCCCTAGAGCAGATGGGATCTTCCAGAAAGACAATGTGACTTGTCACACTGCTAGAACTCTCCAACAGTGGTTGAATCAGCATGAACAAAACTTCAAGTACTTCCCTGGCCCCCTAATTCCCTGGACTTGAACCCAATTAAGCATCTGTGGGATCACCTCAATAGTTGTGTTCCCTCTATGGATACTCCACCATGCACCCTCCAGCAGCTGTGGGATGCACTGCAGTGAGCATGGCTCCAGATACCTGTGTTAACCTACAGTATCAGAACCTTATTGAGTCACTCCCAGCCCATCTAGCTGCTGTCCATGCTGCACACAATGGTTACTCTGGCTATTTGCTGGTGGTCATAAAATGTGTTTCAACTGTGTATATACACACAGTACATAGCATTGCTAAAGCAGACTAAATAGTACAATACAAATTCATACAAAAGGATCAATTCAGTTAATTAAAAATGGAGCACAAATACAAAAAAATTTGGCTTTTCAGAGCCTTTATAGCGACTATAGCACTACATGTCCCAGCAGATCCAGTTGACTAGTTGTGCTGGGACTTGTAGTCTTATCACAGTTGGACAGGCAGTCAGTGTATAGATAGGACCCCATTCTTCCTACCTTTCTATGTAAAGCTTCATATCAGGGGAGACCATCTGGCTACTGTGTCAGTGCAGCAGCCGCAGGAATCATTGTAAGACAGTTGGTAAAGGCAGTCTGCATGGGACCACTGGGTAGTGGAGGAAGCACAGAATGTCTTTTTGCTTTAAGCTGTTGCTGCTAATAGCACTCTGGACTGGCAGTCCCAGGGGGAGGAGTTTTAAACACTGCAAGGACTGTCTCTGTAGAATATTAGTAGTAACAGCTTCCAATAGGAAGCCATCACCCAGCAAACTCCTCCTCACAGGGCAGGTCTGCACAGAGAGACTATCAGGGGAATTCAATATGGAGCAATAAGTCCGTTTTCTGTGAGGTTAACACTCGAATGACGTCATTTTCGCCGATTTGACTTTTACACCGTATTCAATTTCGAGTTTACGCAAAAAAAAAAAAGCGTAAACTTTTCGGCGCTATGACTTTTCGTCGGGCGAAATATCTCCTATAGAAATTACTTGCATAACGCAGTTTCCATATTCAATATGAAAAATGCAAAAAAGTATCGGAGTTTTGAAGTGACTTTTCGCCGTTTTTTTTACCCCAATCGGAGGGTGGTGAAAAGTCTGAAAATTTTTTTTTTCACCTGTGGTATTGAGGTGGTAGAGGTATTTCAGTAATGGCTGTATTTTTTTTTTTTTACAAAATGAGTTTTTGGGACTCTTAAATCAGCGTTTTTAATATTACCTCACCACAATTCCTGGTTTTACCTCAGGAGTATTTCCTGTCACTGACAGGAAGTCAATCACTCCAGGGTAGGGACATTCAGGGAGAAGCAGCATCTGTGCTGTCAGCTGTATAAACTTTGCGTTTTCCAACACTTTTGAGGTATTTTACTTACAAAAAGTAAATTTTTTTACACTAGCTGCAAAGATGGAGCAGCATACTGACACCATCTGGATGTTCATGGTCCGTGCATCAGTGGGGTCTCGTCTGGCAATGGACAAAGGTGGTGATCAGGAGGCAACTCCATCGGGTGAGTTGGTCCGTGAGTCAATTCCACGCCTGCGTCAATTTCGCACTAGACATGAGCTGGATGGTCTCCCCGAGGTAGAAGTGATAAGGATTTATCGCTTATCTAGCGCGTTAATCTATGTACTATATGATCAAATGGAGCCGGACCTGCAACCACGGAAGCGCTCAAACAAGGCAGTCAGTGGCATGTCAAAGCCTGGCTGCCTTGCATTTTTTTGCTTCAGGCACTTTCCAGCCGACCCTGTCCCAAGTCGCCGGTTTTTCCCAACCAACATTTTCGCGTATTTTAATGCAGGTCCTCAAGGCATTCCTAAAATTGATGACCCAGTACATAAAATTTCCTGATGAGGATAGTGAATGGAGGGAAACCAAATTTGTTTTTTTTCAAATTGCTCAGTTCCCCAACATTCTGGGCGCGATAGACTGCACCCATGTGGCTGTCCAACCACGCAGACATTCGGAGGAATGTTTTCCAAACCGAAAACATTTCCATTCCCTGAATGTCCAAATGGTTTGCAATGCCAACTTAAGAATAACCGATATTTTTGTGGGCTTTCCTGGGTCGGCCCATGACTCCTTCGTCTTAAGCCAGTCGACATTAGCTCGGGACTTTGAAAGCGGCAAATTCCAGAACGGCTGGCTGTTGGGTGAGTAGCATTTACTTGATTTTTATCGAAAAATGTGTTAAACATTGTCAGGAAAATAATAAAAAACTTACGTTTGTGATTTTAATTTGGCTTAAAATAATTGATGTTGGTGCTTGTTTTTTTTTTTTTTTTTTTTCAAATCATGTTATGATGTTATGTCATTGATTACTCTAACTTCCTTTTTTTTTTTTTGTCTTTTAGGTGATGCGGGTTACCCCAATAAAAGCTGGTTGTTGAACCAATTATCCAATCCCCAAAGTGATGCTGAGAAAAGGTATCAGGCAGCACACATAGCATCGAGGGGTGTAATAGAAAGGTCCTTCGGTGTACTTAAAAGCCGCTTTCGGTGCTTAGACTGTAGTGGCGGTGTGTTGCTTTATTCACCGGAAAAGGTTTGCAGCATTGTTAATGCATGTTGCATTTTACACAACATTTGTGTTGCAAACCGTTTTCTGGTGCCTATTAATCCTGAGGTTTGCCAGGATACTGACCTTTCCTCAGCACCGCTGGAAGGTATGGATGACGAGTCTTTTCGTGCCAAGCACTGATCGAGGATTTTTTTAATTGTAAGTATGAAATTTTTTTATAATAATAAGTAAATGCGGTCATTTCCAAAATGGGTTAATTTGAAATACTAATATTTTTTTTTAAATTTTGTTTTGGTTGGTGTTTAGCTTGATGGTCCTTTCATATTCTTTGTTTTTGAATTCTTGCCGCTAATTTTTTTTTCATTTTGAAGATTTGGTTTTTTTTCTGCCAGTTGTGGAAGTTGTGTTATGTTAAGGTACGTTTTGATTTTGAAAAAGAAACAAAAAATGAAATGTCAAGTACAATGTGTCATATAAAAATTTGTAAATTTTTTCTCTTTTGTAGTTCTGTTTCAAATTATTATTTTGGGATGGTTGGTTGATGTCTTTTTGTGATTGGATTGGAGAAAGTATCCTGAGGCCTCTACAGTCTCCCAAGCAACCATATCCACTCGGCTTCCATGACTACTTGTCAATGCCTCCAAAATGAGGGTCTTCAGCCTATACGGTTGTTTCCAAGGCTCTGTGCTAAGAAGAACAAAAACGCAGCACTTTGAAATTGGTGAGGTGATTTTTTTATTCTTGTTGCAAATGTAAAATTTTTTATTAGTATAAAGTTTTCTAGATTTTGTAATTTGCGTATTGTTTTTCCATGCTACTCCTATGTTCATCTTTTCCAGTTAATCGTGCTGTCGTTTGAGGACCTACCTATGGAGAGTGCATGGCACCTGAGTCCAACAATGCCCTGTCTGGCATTAGTGCGATTGGAGAAAGTATCCTAAGGCCCCCAAGCTAACCTTATCCACTCGGCTTCCGTGACATCCTCTTGTGTGACCATCCCAAATGAAGGTCTTCAGCCTGCACAGTTGTTTCCAAGGTTCAGTGCTAAGAAGAACAAAGATGCACCACTTTGAACATGGTGAGTGGAAGTGTTTTTTTTTTTTTACTTGGTGCAAATGTAAATGTTCTTTTTAAAAAGTTTACCAGGCTTTTTATTTTGCGTTTTGTTTTTCCCTGCTACTCCTATGTTCATCTATTTCAGTTAATCGTGCAGTCGTTCGAGGACCTACCCATGGAGAGTGCATGGCACCTGAGTCCAACAATGCCCTGCCTGGCATTAGTGCGATTGGAGAAAGTATCCTGAGGCCTCTGCAGTCCCCCAAGCTAACCTTATCCACTCGGCTTCTGTGACATCATCTTGTCTGACCATCCCAAATGAAGGTTGTCAAAACTGGATTATTAGCTGAGACAAGATCAGTTTAAAATTGAAGCGTGCGCGACGCCATCTTGCAAATGTCAGCTAGACTCCATTTTAAAAACAAGAATCTGCAAGACGCCATTTTATGACCAACGTCATTTCAAGTTACAACTCAAGAGCTAAGAACAGATGGCAATGTTAATCTACCAAGGGCAACTGGAAAAACAAGCTTTCTGAGTAAAAGTAAATAGAAATAGACAATGGGTAGTTTTACATACAAATTGGGAATCCCTGGATGCAGATAAAGTAAAGTTGTGGCAATTGTAATATAATCCAGGCATTGATATACACAATTGGATTTGTCTGAATCCTAGACAGGATGGCCCCAAATTACACAGCTTGAGGTGATAATACATTTGCATTCCACACAAGAGTCTAGGAGAACAAAATAGGTTTTTCCCTTTGGACACAGGAAAGGTGGGAGGGCCTGCTGACAGGACATGTAGAACTATCTGGCCCAGCATGCTAAAATGTTAGAGACAAATGCACTCATCTTCATACACACATTAAATATGTCTTTATTTCAAACCCTGAATACTCACACATTTCATATTCACACATAATGTTCCATAAGCATCAAAATGTATGATTTAAGTTGGTTATTTTAGTTTAAATGCTGAGAAATAAAGGTTTTTGATAACTAAGGTATTATACATGATAAGCAAGTTGTGTTTGGTCTTGTTCTGATGCGTACGCCTTTTACAGCATTCCGGTATTATTGGTGGAGAGATCGCATCATGCAAACTCAAATTACGGATCGCAGAACTTACAAGCAACAAAATGTTTAGCTGTTGGAATGTTACAGAAGGCGTTATTAGAAAGATCCCCCTGCTGTTAGAGGCAGGGGGAGTCTATTTGAACCAGCCTGTTAAATGTGCTGTAACATATGCTTCTCCTCTGGGAACCAATGACATCAGCAGGAAATTTCCCCTTTGTCCTGTTTTAGTCTGGGGGGGATAAATACATGTGCCCGAATACTGGTTTTTTAGTCCATGCTGAAAGTTGTATGAATTGAAGGTCTCTTACTGATGTCTATCTCCGGGCCCAGAGGCGCAGCGTATGTATACTGTACTTGGGGTCTGTATAATTTCCTTTTGCATCTAAAGTGTCTCTCTCTCTCTCTTTGTCTCTCTCTCTCTCTGTGTGTCTCTCTGTCTCTCTCTCTCTGTGTGTCTATCTGTCTCTCTCTGTCTCTCTCTCTCTGTCTCTCTCATTGTATTTATTTGCGCTTATTATACACAGATCATAGCGTGTAACTGACTGTACTTTTACTTGAATAATACTTGTGCATTGGAACCACAGATTCCACTCCTGTCTTTATTTAAGGTCAGACTGCGTACACAAATTAGCGTTATTCTTAAAGGTTTATAGGAAGGATATTTAGGATGTATAGGCATGGGTATATAAAGGTTCTGATCCAGTTTTGTTAGTTGGGGGCTCGTAAGAAGTCACTTACCTGCTCACATGGTACATACGATCATCGATATTTCAGCAAAGGGTGGAGTGGCCACATGCAGGGTTTGCCTGCAACCGCTTTGTGCTGAAAGATAGCTATCCGTCTCCATGTGAATTAAGGAAGCTGACTAGAATCCAGGGACAAGAGAGGAAAAAGTTTGTTTTCCTCTGTTGATAGAACCTTGCGTTTAGAGGGGTGCCGCAGTATTGCGTACGCGGCTAAAATGCATATTTTGCGTATGCAGTTAAAAAGTCATTATACGGTTGTGTGGTAGTCGCATTAATGTGTATGCGGATGGTCGCACAATAGCGTATATGCACTTCCGGTTCTGCTGCCACGTGTTTGAACAAAGCCATTGAGGTTTACATTTTTTTCTATTACCAATATCTGGGTTAAACGTGTATTTTTCTGCGCAGGAAAAAAGTGTGTAACAGTGAATACTTGTTGAACAAAGTTAAGGGTATTGTATGATCCTTAAGGGCTAGGTGCAAGGGTTAGCCTAGTCACTCGCTTTACCGTTCTATACACAGTAGCAGGTGTACATGTTGTCTTTGTTGTATAGAGGTGCGTGAGAGAAGCCGACATATAAACTCTCATAGGTTTGGAAGTTGCCTTACTAAAACTTATCCGGGTGTGGAAGTTGCCTGTTTCAAATCTTATCTAGGTGTGGAAGTGGTCTTACTAAATCTTATCCAGGTGTGTGGGCGCCGCCGACTCAAATCGTCCACAGGTAAGTGAAAGTATCTTGATTGTCTTTCACCAGTTTAAATTTTTATTGAAAAGCCTATGAGTTGTCTCAGAATGGGAGCCATGCAAACAGTAGAGATGTTAGGCAATGATGTGCTGCTAATGGAGGCTCCGATTGGATCAGCCCGTCGTATTATGCATACTAAGTACGGTACTTATGCAATAAGGTATTGAGATTTATGGTTTAATATGACGACGAAGTGTGTTAGACCATTTCCCAGAATTGGTAGTTTTGATAAAAATGTGTTAGACAATGTCCAGGATCACCTCAGTATGGTGCGATCCCGAGAGAAAAAGATTAAGTATTTTGAATGCTTAAAATTATGGCAGCATGAAGGAGATGCTTGGCTTAAAAATGTGCAAACAACGCAAACCAGCGTTGCGAGCGCATTGCCAGAAAATACATCCGCGACGCTGAGTTGCAATACGGGCGAGCCGCAAATTGGCGTGCACGTGCGGCAAGGTAGCATCATGGAGAGTATTGACAGCAGTTCACGCTCACCTCCCCCACCTTATGTGGATGGAGGTGCAAGTACAGTTACAAAAAAAAACCATATAAATGTAACAAGCAACTTGTACCCTCTCTTAAGCAACTATAAAGAAAATGTTCATGATGCGGATGATAAGCCTATTGTAATGTCTGCCATTTCCCATGCTGTGCAAATGATAGATGCTGCATCACCACAATCAAGGGTGGTGCCGCCATCTCCATTGGTAACAGCAAGGGAAGTGTTAACACACTCTGCACCCATAGAGGAAGTTGTTAATACCATATGTAGCAGAAGCAGATTAAACCCCCAGCCAGGTAACCAGATCAGAGGTAGCAACGCTGCCGGTCTGAATCCCATTCGGACAATAACTGTTCCGAATGGAAATGCGGATGCAAGCGGTGTAGTGCCCACGAGGGAAGTAGTAATGCATTGTCCATGGACAAGAGCAGAACTAAATTCCATCATAAATGATTTCCCCAATCCCAAAAAGGAACTAGCCAAATGTCAAAGATTTTTGAGAAATTTGAGTAGTTCTCATGAGCCCACTAATAAAGAATGGCGTGTGGTGTTAAGGGCCTGTCTACCATGCAATACCGATGTGACAAAATTTATCACAGATTGTGTATTGGATGGTGATGTTCCCTTAACAGACCAAGTAAACCAAGGTAACATTTCCAGCATTGTAACTCAATTGGGTATATATTTTCCAGTAGTAGTTAACTGGAACAAAATCTTCACAATCAAACAAAAGGAGAGTGAAACTGCAGAAAACTATTGTGACCGGGCTCTGCAGGCTATCACCCAGTACACTGGGATGGAAGATATTAAAGATAGCACTCACCACAGGAGAATGATAGTCACGGTACTCATGGATGGTCTGAAAAACAATTTAAAGATTTGGGTTCAGACCTCACAACCTGGCTGGAGGGGACTCACAATAGATAACCTCATAGAGTCTGCCATAGAACATGATAAAAATATCACAAAGAAGAGAGAGACCCAGAGTGAAAAACTAATGGCTGTCAGTATCCAAGCTCTGGAAGGAATGACAATAACATCACAGCCAACCGACACACCTGCACCCATACACACACCTGCACCTGAACAATTACACGTCCTCACCAATCCCACACCACAGCAAACACATCTTTACCCCACATATCATACACAACCACAGGTCCCATACTCATATCCCCCACAATATCCTTACCCTCCCTATCCTTACCCATACCCACCACCTTTCCCTCTTGCTCAAATCCCACAACAATCTTTTCATCCACCCCGTTCAAAATTATGTTTTAACTGTCACCAAGTGGGACACGTAAGTAAGAACTGCAAAATGAAGAACACCACACAGGAACACGAGTTTCCCATGGGTTCATAGGTAACCCCAGTATCTTCTCCCAGGCCTTATATGACTGTTTATAATCTTTTCAACCTATCAATGGATCTGTTCAAATGTAAAATGTGGATGATTTATTGTTGTATTTTAGGTCATGTTTAAATTATATTAAACGGTTGTGCTTTATCTCCCACTCATAGGACACAAGGTTGCTGAGGATAAACGGCAGCCATGCCAGGCTGAGGTCGACTACTCGGAATTCTATCCAAAACAGTGGCACAGGCATTATTTAGAACAGCAGCTATTAATAACAAGATTTAAGTGCAGGAACCTGTAGGCAGATACTATATCCCTAGAATTATTAAAAATGATAGGGGGACTTATTTTACAGGTGATGTTTCCAAGAACATGTGTAAGATGATGGGTAACAACACTGAGATTATCCCAGACCGTCTTTTCCTTTATTTGCCCCCCTTTGAGATACTGTTCAAACAGGCAGCTTCATGTGAAAATATGATAATGAGGTTACTGTGCAGGGTCTCACGAAGATGAATGAGAATAACCAAAATTGACAGTGTTATTAACTAACATGTCTAATGCAAACTGTCATGATGTCAAAATCTGGAAGAATTTGTTATGATCCAAATTTTTTTTAGCTCAGGTCGTTTGACTGATCGGTGGAAAGGTCCTTATCTGACGATACAGCATCCTCAAAGGGTGGCCGGGGAAGATACGTGGGTCCATTCCACTCACTGTAGGGAGGTTAACCAACCAGTGGAGATACAAGGCAGAGACAAGGCCGATAACATGGACCTGTCGATTGCGAGCTTGTGCCGGAAGGATTAAAAAGGTGACGGTGAGATATCTGAGCTAAAGAAATATGTAGATCTGTGCTTCCAGCAACAGAGTGGTCTGCTGTGGTCATCCTAGTTCTTTTTCTTTCCAGAGTTTTTGTCATGATGATCTGTTTGGGGATACTCAGTGTCTGTGATGGGGGACCGATAAAGGAGATGTGAGCTGATGGAGGAGCTGATGGAGTGGAGTCAGGAGGAGTGCAATGCCAATCAGGGGAGTTTCTGACCAATTTTAGTACTGTAATTGTTATGTTATTTGGGAAAAATACTTCCAGAAGTTATGACCCTCACACATGTTGAAATGTTGGGAATACATAAAAACACACTGTCACCATATCTTCACACACAATATGAACACAGAGGCAAGAGAAATATGATACCTGGTGATATGCATAAAGCCACTCAGTTAATCAATGAGACAACTGGCTTCCAAGTTTTAGTCGCCCTGGATCCCACCAGGATTTCTAGGGGTACATAAAATTTTAGATATATCTAGGAACTTGCTAAATTAATAGATAATATCACCGAGATGTACGATGACACATTCAGGTACACAGGGAGAGAATTGCAAGCATACAAGAAAGAACTAGTGCAACACAGGCTAGTGTTGAATTATTTAACTGCTGTTACTGGAGGGTATTGCATAATGTTAGCCTCCCAATTTGGAGTAAAATGTTGCACTTATGTCACCAATGATACCAGCGACCCTAAGGAGGTGATAGACCAGAAGATGGATGAGATTCTGCAGCTAAAGTGGGAATTTCGTAAGAACCATAACGCATCAGTGACTGAAGCAGGGGAAAAGATAGAAGGATGGGTGTCATGACTGAACCCAGTAAAATGGTTCTCAGGTCTAGGGGAATGGGTCCAGGAAGTGATCGCCAGCGTAGGCAAATTCTTGATCCTTATACTGATTGTCATCATAGTAATTGGCATATGCATCCGGTGTGTTCCTATTGTGTTGAAGTATGGAAAATGTAAAGAGTAAAACAAAAGAATGAAGCTATGATGGTGGTCAGAAATGATAATATGTATACCGAGGTAGATACAGAACTGCATTACAACCCTGAGCTAGGAAGTACCATCATTTAATGTATTATATTTAGACATGCATAGAATATATTATTGAAATGTTATTTATAGAACACCTCAGACAATGTAAAGTCTCAATTCCCCTTCAAGACTGCTATTATAGGACTGGTGCATTCCCACACCTTTCACATGATCTTCCAAGATCCGCGGTGTGCGTATAATAGTAGTTTTATGTCCCCACCTAGATACACATTATTGATGGATTAAGAACCATCTTGTGCCATCCCATAATAACACTAAATAATATGTAAATGTAAGCATAAATTAAATTTAAATAGCAGATTGTGATAGCATGTTGTTCGCTATCAAAGGGTGGACTGTCAAAACTGGATTATTAGCTGAGACAAGATCAGTTTAAAATTGAAGCGTGCGCGACGCCATCTTGCAAATGTCAGCTAGACTCCATTTTAAAAACAAGAATCTGCAAGACGCCATTTTATGACCAACATCATTTCAAGTTACAACTCAAGAGCTAAGAACAGATGGCAATGTTAATCTACCAAGGGCAACTGGAAAAACAAGCTTTCTGAGTAAAAGTAAATAAAAATAGACAATGGGTAGTTTTACATACAAATTGGGAATCCCTGGATGCAGATAAAGTAAAGTTGTGGCAATTGTAATATAATCCAGGCATTGATATACACAATTGGATTTGTCTGAATCCTAGACAGGATGGCCCCAAATTACACAGCTTGAGGTGATAATACATTTGCATTCCACACAAGAGTCTAGGAGAACAAAACAGGTTTTTCTCTTTGGACACAGGAAAGGTGCGAGGGCCTGCTGACAGGACATGTAGAACTATCTGGCCCAGCATGCTAAAAATGTTAGAGACAAATACACTCATCTTCATACACACATTAAATATGTCTTTATATCAAACCCTGAATACTCACACATTTCATATTCACACATAAGGTTCCATAAGTATCAAAATGTATGATTTAAGTTGGTTATTTTAGTTTAAATGCTGAGAAATAAAGGTTTTTGATAACTAAGGTATTATACATGATAAGCAAGTTGTGTTTGGTCTTGTTCTGATGCGTACGCCTTTTACAGCATTCCGGTATTATCGGCGGAGAGATCGCATCATGCAAACTCAAGTTACGGATCGCAGAACTTACAAGCAACAAAATGTTTAGCTGTTGGAATGTTACAGGAGGCGTTATTAGAAAGATTCCCCTGCTTTTAGAGGCAGGGGGAGTCTATTTGAACCAGCCTGTTAAATGTGCTGTAACATATGCTTCTCCTCTGGGAACCAATGACATCAGCAGGAAATTTCCCCTTTGTCCTGTTTTAGTCTGGGGGGGATAAATACATGTGCCTGAATACTGGTTTTTTAGTCCATGCTGAAGGTTGTATGAACTGAAGGTCTCTTACTGATGTCTATCTCCGGGCCCGGAGGCGCAGCGTATGTATACTGTACTTGGGGTCTGTATAATTTCCTTTTGCGCCTAAAGTGTCTCTCTCTCTCTCTTTGTCTCTCTCTCTCTCTGTGTGTCTCTCTATCTCTCTCTTTGTCTCTCTCTTTCTCTCTCTGTGTGTCTCTCTCTCTCTGTCTCTCTCTCTGTCTCTCTCATTGTATTTATTTGCGCTTATTATACACAGATCATAGCGTGTAACTGACTGTACTTTTACTTGATTCCACTCCTGTCTTTATTTACGGTCAGACTGCGTACGCAAATTAGCGTTATTCTTAGAGGTTTATAGGAAGAATATTTAGAAGGTATAGGCAGGGGTATATAAAGGTTCTGATCCAGTTTCGTTAAGGTCTTCAGCCTGCACAGTTGTTTCCAAGGCTCGGTGCTAAGGAGAACAAAGACGCAGCACTTTGAACATGGTGAGTTGCAGTGGTTTTTTTTTTTTTTACTTGGTGCAAATGTAAATGTTTTTTTTTTTAACGTTTACCAGGCTTTTTATTTTGCATTTTGTTTTTCCCTGCTACTCCTATGTTCATCTATTTCAGTTAATCGTGCTGTTTTTCGAGGACCTACCCATGGAGAGTGCATGGCACCTGAGTCCAACAATGCCCTGCCTGGCATTAGTGTGATTGGAGAAAGTATCCTGAGGCCTCTGCAGTCCCCCAAGCTAACCTTATCCACTTGGCTTCCATGACATCCTCTTGTGTGACCATCCCAAATGAAGGTCTTCAGCCTGCATGGTTGTTTCAAAGGCTCGGTGCTAAGAAGAACAAAGAGGCAACAGTCTTATACAGGTATGCTATAGTGTCAAATAGCTAAGATGACTTATGTTGTAAAGCAATTTATGATATGTTTAATTTTAATGTCTTTTTCTTTCCCCTTTATTTTTTAGCTATACAAATGTATTCCAGAATACACAGCTTCCTTTGAAGACCCACCCTGTGAAAGTCACACTCAGGACTTTTGAAGAATCTCATGGCAGGCAATTTTGCGTTTGGTGAATGTATGGTTAAGCCTATGCAGTCTGAAAATCCACTTTAGTAACTCTGCTACCGTAAGTATTTCTTGCTACACCAATCAAATAAGGGCTTGCACCCTGCTTCTATGTTTCCAGGCTCGATGCTGAAAGGACGTAAGACGCTGCAGAATAATGTTGGTGAGCTGAAGTCAAATAGAGGCATGGAGCTCTTGGTTTTTAGTAAATGTGCAATTTTTAACTCTAATTTGATGTATTTGTATTTTTGTTTCTTATGGTGGAGTTTTGCCTGATGTCCTATTGGACTTTATTCCATATTGCTTGCTGTTTGCCTGGCCATCGCCCTTTGGACAAATAAAGTCATTGGAGTACTTGAATTATATATTTGCCTTTTCAGTTATTGCCAGTAAGTATCCTCATTCTTGTGTAGTACCGTAAAAATATCTATGCCACATCGCTTCTATGATGAATTCTCCTCTCAGTATCAAAATGAGGACCTTCAATATTTGTAAGCACCATTTGTTTTTGGTCTAAATAGTAGGTATTGTCAAGTAATCTTATTATGGTATTTTACACTATCATTACAGTGTTAATAATTTTTTTTTTTTTAGCTCATAATGGAACAAGTACCTTGTGAAGATAATGACCATCAAATTACTCCTTTCAAAAACACATCCATTTCATATGTCATCCTCAAGGAAGAGACACTGGGGGTCATTCAGACCCAGTCGTTAGCGCCGATGCGCTCGGACCGGGTCGATGGCCCCCCACAGAGCATGCGCACGACGGCACCGGCGCCGTCTTGCACATGCATGAGAACCGCTACGACTGACAGTGCCGGTCATAGCGGGTCTTGATCCAAAGGGGGCAAGCTGTCGATGTTGATTGACAGCTCGCCCCGTTTGGAAGGCGGGCCATGGGGGTGGCAGACCAAATGGGGGCGTTCCCATGGGAACGCCTACCATTTGGGGGAGGCCCCACTGACATCACTAGTGATGTCAGTGGAGAGCTTCTGGCTCAGACAGAGCCAGAAGCTCTCCAGGGCTTACGACAAGAGAGACCCTACCCTAGGGTCTCGTCGTAAGCCCCGATGGTCGCGATGGTCTCTGACCATCGCAACCATCACCCGAGCGGTCGTTAGAGCTGTGGGTGTTAACCCACAGCCTAACGACCGCAACAGAGGCGGGCGGTCAGGATGCAAGTGGCCGCCCAGTTTCTGAGCGACCACTTGCATCCTCCGACCGCCTCTGAATGAGGCCCTCTGTCTGGTTGTGACCCTTGGATATTAGGATTTTTTATATAGAACTAAAGGTATTTTTTTAACAATTTTGCAAATCTTATGTCTTATCAAAGTACATGCGCAAATATAGCTGTCATAGAGGGTTTTTTTTTGGAGAAATGTTAAACTAATTTTTATTTGAAAAAACAAATATAATAAGTTTTAATGTGAAGTAAATTGTCGTCACCGTTGGTAGTAGTGGCGTATTGTGTTTCCAAATATTAAATGATTTCTCCAGGCACAACATGTATGGCTGATATTAGCAGCATCCGTGGATAATTGTGTCTGTACATTGCAATAAATGGCAAAGTAGTATTTAGATATGATCTCAGTAATCTCCATTTTGGCCACTGTAGTTTGCAACTTTTGAATGTAATGTTACCCACTGTAGAAATTGGATATTTCCATTTTTATCACACCAACGTAGGTTTCCCCAGAAACTTGTGTTCAAAGGTATTTGTCCATCTTAAGTTCCTGCCCGTCTATATGTGCAGAAAGCTCTAATTGTTGTCAGCCAATAAAGTATGTCAGGTCTTATTTTTTTATAAAGTTTAGCAGCATAAACAGGTTAATAATTTAAATGTGGGAATGTTGTTTTTGAAAAAATTACACCTACTCAGTAAATGGCATCGATATGGTATTATTATCAAAATAAACAATGAGGTCTATGTTTTCATTTACTTAAGATATGTAAAATAATTGATTTTGCTCACATATTATATTGATTACTACATTTATAGTAATTTCAATATAGATAGCTGAAGTTGAATTAATGCATTTAAAATTGTTGCCTATTCACCATGCCTTAGATGTTGAAATTTTATTTTTTTTTGTCCGTAGACCACCTTAAACAACTGATTTCAAGAATTGGATGAAGTCACATCTGTATCGGTGTTATTTTAAAAGGAATAAAAATCTATTTTTCAACATTAAAAAATTTAATTTTTTTTTTGATTTACCTTCAAAAGTACTAGTTGAGCTCAAATTCCACTGTGTGTAACATTGTGAAAATAAACTTTCAAGTATTTGTTTGGAATTTTTGTTTGTGGTACTCCTTTCAAAAACACATCCATTTCATATGTCATCCTTATTGTATTCAAAAACCATTTGTAGAGTTTACACTTTACAGTTATTGTATGTATCTATAACTTAAATGTCTAATAACTGCTAAAAAGGAATGATTTTGCATTTATCTCCGTGTTTTTCAGAATTATGTTTTGCAGTGGAATACACCAACAATTTTTAAAGGCACTTAGCCCTGTGACTATTTTTTTTGTTTGTTTGTTTTAAGCAACTTCAAAAAAAATAGTAATATGAAGTAAAAATTGTTGAACAGTTGCCCCAAAACTGAGATATGTGGTGCTGTTTACCTTTTAAGTAGTCATGTATGACCACTTAATCAAATTACAATGTACTTTTATAGTGTATTATAGCGCTGTACAATGAAGCTATGGCAGCGCTACAACTGTCTAAAAGTTTACTTGGTTGCCTTGATACACAGAATATAGATGAGAAGTTTCTGGTTTTTGTTTGGTAAGAATGTTTTATTGTGGTCACATGATGTGTTTAATTGTTAACACCCATGATTTATTTGTTTTTTTTTTAAGCATTGTCTGTGAAGGTAGGGCCTGATTCTGCCATGCTCGAAAGCGCACAGCACTCGCAAGGGGATCAATGGTTAGCCAGTGCGCACGTACGAGCCCTGGAGCAAGCGCATAAAGCACTTCCTCCGGCGCTCACATGCAAAATGGTGGGGTGTCGATGTTGATTACCTTGATGCCACATATGGAAGGCTGGCCAAATGGAGGTGTACCTGCTGGAACTCCTTGTGTTTGTGGGTGCCTCTGAATATATTACTCATGATGTCAACAAGTGAATTTCCTGCTGTAATAGAGCAGGTAGTCTCCTGGGTATTGTGTAAACGAGACTCTACTGGAAGGGTCTAGTGGAAAGGCCAAAGTATGTAATGGTGTTGACCATGGCGACCTTCACCTGGCCGCTCGCTTAAGCTGTGGGTGGTTACCCACAACTTAGCAAATGGCCAGGCCACCTTTATTAAAATAAATATCTAGATTTTGAGCATGCGCTCTATAAGAGCGTCCGGCTCTCAATCAGGGCCATAGTTCACCTTAGTAATTTCTTTAGCCATTCACAAGGCATTATGCACTGGTCCCAGCTCTTGTGTCCTCTCTGCAATGCCACACTATTGCCCCTTATTCAGTGTCCACAGTAGTGGTCCCCTATGTGGATAACACTAGTATTGTGACCAGTAGTAGCCTCCCCACAGCAATGCCCCTTGTAGTAGGCTAACTCCAGCAATGGCCAGACTAGTATTGGGGTTCTAAGTAGCCTTCCCCCAGTTTTCCCTACTAAACCCACTGGTATACTATAAAAATTATACTAAAAAAAAATATATATATATACATACATGTCACTCTGACATGCCACCCTGGTGTGCCTTGCACAGGTGTCTTCCCTGGAGGACACCTTCCCCAATAATATACACCCTGCAACAGGAGGCACAGGAAAACTTTGAATTAGAAAAGATTGAGCTTGAAAAAAGCAATCATTATTATAATATTTAATTCCTTTGAGTGTCACCTGTTGCAGGGTCTCTGTGTGTGTGTGTAATATATATATATATATATATACACACACAGACAAGCAGCAGTAGCGGGTGCCACTCCAATTATCAAAAAACATTGACACACCGTGAGTCTAGACTAGACTCACGGTGTTTCCATGTGGTTTTTGATTAACCATTTGAGTCAGTGGTCGAAGTGGGAATTTTGAAGTATGGGTATGGAGGTAGTCTGCATGTGCGTGGCAAAGGCATATGCAAAAAAATGAGTTTGGGTGTTTTGAGGAGAGAGGGTATTCAAAATGGGGGGTGTCAGCATCCATCTCTTACCCTTTGCACCCATAGGAAATAAAACGAACACAAATAAAACACAAACGGGGTGAATTCAATTGTTCTGGGTGGCGTCTATGCTAATGGGTGTCCGATGGAGCAATTCAATTGCTGCTCTGTTGGGCTTCCATTAGCTCTCGAAGACACATTTGTTCTCGCAGTATCCTGATGTGGCGAGAAGAAAAGTTTGTGGTTTGGTTGCCAAAATGGTAGTTTGGGTGTTGAAACCATTACTTTAGAGAAGTTTAGTCGTGGATATTTTGCTTCTGTGCGCTTCAAAAATAATGGGTGACCGAACAATTGAATTGCTCCATTGGGCGCCTGGTACTTTAGATGACACCCAGAAGAAGTGAATTTCCCCCTACAGACTTTCCATAAAAGAAATGTACACATTGGCACTGATAGGAAAATAAAAAAATACATAGGCCACCACCGATGGATAAGAAAATGTTGTGGGGTAGACAGAGGTAATAAGGCACACAGGGGTAATGGGATACACAGGGGTGGTGAGGGACACAGAGGAGGCCTGGGACATGGGTGGCGGGGTACACAAGAGTTGGTAGAGTACACTGTACACAAGTGTGGATTCTGGTATTACCCACCAGTTGCTTTTGTACAGACCAATGGAGGAGACTGTCTGAGCTAAGGAGGAGACTGTCTGACTATGATTGAGGGCTGTAATGGTGTGGAGTGGAGAGGTATCCATCTGAAAGAGTGACGAGGACTCAGAGGGAAGCAGGGAGCAGTGCAGGTGACAGTGGGTAGCAGCAAATACTGTACTCAGAGGCCGCTGCATCAGGAACAACTCCAGGGCTCAGCCATCCGCACTAACAGTCTTAACGGTGGACCTGTATGACGAGCTCTCCTGTCACCAGCAGGGGACATGCAACACAGGCAGACAGGTGGCACACTGGAGGAATTTGCAGTGTGGTTGAGTGAGGCAGAGCCGTCTGGCAGGGGAAGATGCACAAACAGGCACGCCACGGAACACTGCAGGAGGAGACAGACACACAAAGGCCAGCGGCAGTATGCTACAGGTCCCGCAGCATGGTAAGAGATATTGCAGCAGAGAAAGCCTTATCCAGACTGTGCCGCAGCGGGCAGTAACAGCTGCTGTCAGGGTGGTGGGGGATGGGCAGCACAGCAGGGCTCCGGAGCATGCTTGAGTGAAACTATCAGTCTGTCACTCTGCGCTCAAGCCATGCCTCCGCACTCAGCTCTGCAATACTGACAAATGAAAAGAAAAAAAAAACTAGTGCTGGAAGTGGCGGTATGTCATTCGTTGCATACCGGCACACTTCAAGCACTGATTTGAGTGCCACCTGCTACTGCTGCTTGTCTGTATATTTTATAATGGGAAGGCACCTCCAATTACTAATTTAGAGGTGTTAGTGCCAAGTATTTGGAGTAATATATATTAGGGGTGTTCACCGGCCACTTTTCGTGTTTTGTGTTTTGGTTTTGGATCTGGATCTTTCTTCGTGTTTTGGATCTGGATTGGTTTTGCCAAAACCACCCTTCCGTGTTTTGGGTTCTGGGTTTTGTGTTTTGGATCTGTATTTTTTTTTTTTAAAAAGCATAAAAGCAGCTAAAATCACAGAATTTGTGGGTTTTTCTGCTCCTATGCTATTATTAACCTCAATAACCTTAATTTCCACTCATTTCCAGTCTATTATGAACACCTCACACCTCACAATGTGTTTTTATGTCCAAAAGGTTGCACCGAGGTAGCTGGATGACTATGCTAAGTGAGATGAGTGGGCGGCACAAACACATGGTCCATCTAGGAGTGACACTGCAGTGCCAGACAGGATGGCAGTTTGAAAAACTAGGCCCCAAACTGTACATCATGCAAAGAAAAAAAAGAGGTGCAAGATGGAATTGTCCTTGGGCCCTCCAACCCACCATTATGTTGTATAAACAGGACATGCACACTTTAACAAACCAAACATTTCAGTACCAGGGTCTGCCACATGACTGAGGCTGAAATGATTGGTTCATTTGGGCCCCCACAAAACAAGCTGGCAATTAATCTGTCCCTGCACAAACTGGCTCTACGGAGGCAAGATGTCATCCTCATCCTCCTCATCCACCGATTCCTCACCCTCTTCAGTGTTGTGTACATCCTCATCCTCACGGAGTATTAATTCGTCCCCACTGGAATCCACAACCACAGTTCCCTCTGTACGTTCTGGAGGCTGGTCTCCCTGGAAGAGTTGATAATTAATTTTATGAACATCATCTTCTCCACATTTTGTGGAAGCAACCTCCTACGTCTTTCGCTGACACGGTTCCCGGCTGCACTAAACACTCTTTCGGAGTACACACTGGAGGGGGGGCAACTCAGATAAAATAGAGCCAGTTTGTACAGGGACCTCCAAATAGCCTCTTTTTCCTGCCAGTACAGGTACGGACTGTCTGACATGCCTACTTGGATGCTGTCACCGATGTAATCCTTTAACAGACAGATGCATGCTTGTTGCTGCTGCTTTGAGGATGCAGGTGCGGCTACAGCCCACACAATTCACAAAGACAGAAAAAAAAGAAGAATTTTTTATTTTTTGTGGAGCGCACTTTGAGAGTTACACCACCCTTTAACAGACAGACGCACGCTTTTCACTGCTGCTTTGAGGATGCAGGTGCAGCTACAGCCCACACAATTCACAAAGACAGAAAAAAATAGAAGAATTTTTTATTTTTTGTGGAGTGCACTTTGAGGGTTACACCACCCTTTAACAGACAGACGCACGCTTGTCGCTGCTGCTTTGAGGATGCAGGTGTGGCTACTACGCATACATTTCACACACAAACACAGAAAAAAAGATTATTTTATTTTATTGAAGCGTACTTTGTGGGTAACACCACCCTTTAACAGACGTATGGGACACAGGTGCACGCTTGGCACTGCTCCTTTGTTGATGCACGTGCAGCTACAGTGCACACAATTCACAAAGACAGAAAAAAAAGAATTTTTTATTGTTTGTGGAGCGCACTTTGAGGGTTACACCACCCTTTAACAGACAGACGCACGCTTGTCGCTGCTGCTTTGAGGATGCAGGTGCGGCTACTGTGCATACATTTCACACACAAACACAGAAAATAAGAAGATTATTATATTTTGTTGGAGCGCACTTTGGGGGTAACACCACACTTTAACAAACAGACGCACGCTTGTCGCTGCTGCTTTGAGGACAGTATCATATGCAGTGACAGTAGACTTGTCAGAAATTGTTGGCACGTCCTTCAGTCCGGACCAGATGTCCAAACCCGCCCTTGACTTATGACACAGGCGCACGCTTGGCGCTGCTACTGTGTTGATGCAGGTGCGGCTACATCGCACACATGTCACAAACAGAAAAAAAATGTTTTTTATTTTTTGGAGCACTTTGGGGGTTACACCACCCTTTGACAGACTTATGGGACACAGGCGCACGCTTGGCGCTGCTCCTTTGTTGATGCACGTGCAGCTACAGTGCACACAATTCACAAAGACAGAAAAAAAATATTTTTTTATTGTTTGTGGAGAGCACTTTAAGGGTTACACCACCCTTTAAGAGACAGACGCACGCCCGTCGCTGCTGCTTTGAGGATGCAGGTGCGGATACTGCGCATACACTTCACACAGAAACACAGAAAAAAAAGATTATTTTATTTTGTTGGAGCGCACTTTGGGGGTAACACCACACTTTAACAAACAGATGCACGCTTGTTGCTGATGCTTTGAGGAGAGTATCATATGCATTGACAGTTGACTTGTCAGAAATTGTTGGCATGTCCATCAGTCCGGACCAGATCTCCACACCGGCCCTTGACTTATGACACAGGTGCACGCTTGGCGCTGCTACTGTGTTGATGCACATGCGGCTACATCGCACACAAGTCACCAACACAGAAAAAAAATGTTTTTTATTTTTTGGAGCACTTTGGGGGATACACCACCCTTTAACAGACTTTTGGGACACAGGCACACGCTTGGCGCTGCTCCTTTGTTGATGCACATGCAGCTACAGTGCACACAATTCACAAAGACAGAAAAAAAATTAGTATTTTTTTATTGTTTGTGGAGCGCACTTTGAGTGTTACACCACCCTTTAACAGACAGACGCACGCTTGTCGCTGCTGCTTTGAGGATGCAGGTGCGGCTACAGCCCACACAATTCACAAAGACAGAAAAAAAAAGAAGTTTTTTTATTGTTTGTGGAGCGCACTTTGAGGGTTACACCACCCTTTAACAGACAGATGCACGCTTGTCGCTGCTGCTTTGAGGATGCAGGTGGAATCTAGATGGGATTTGGAACCGGGGACACACTACCTCCATCAATTGTCTAAATACCACTGCACTAATGACGGATACCGGACGCACGTCTAACACCAACATAGCAGCCAAGGCCTCAGTCATACTTTTTGCTTCAGGATGACTGCTGTCGTACTTCATCCTCCTCGCTAAGGACTGTTGGAGGGTCAATTGTTTAGTAAAAGTAGTGGTGTTCCTACTTCCTCTCTGGGATGGTGAACAACTCCCAGCAGCAGCAACAGCACTAGGAGGAAGTGGTTCTTGATCTTTCCCTATTTTATTTTTATCGGAGAAAGTTTGGTCCTCCATTTATGTTATATTGATATATACGTGCGGCTAAGGCGCATACAAACACAGAAAATAATTTTTTATTTTTGTTGGAGACTAGTGAACTTTGTGGTTTACACCACCCTTTAAGAAATGAGCCAGCCGGCCCTTCACTTATGGGACACAGGCGCACGCTTGGCGCTGCTCCTTTGTTGATGCACGTGAAACCACAGTGCACACAATTCACAAACACAGAATTTTTTTTTTTATTGTGTTTGGAGTGCCCTTTGGGGGTTATAGCACCCTTTAACAGACAAGCCAGCCGGCCCTTTATTTATGGGACACAGGCGCACGCTTGGCTCTACTTTGTTGATGCACGTGCGGCTACTGCGCACACAATTCACAAACACAGAAAATATTTTTTTATTTTGTTTGGAGTGTACTTTGGGGGTTACAGTACCCTTTAACGGACAAGCCAACCGGCCCTTAAATTATGGGACACAGGTGCACGCTTGGCGCTGCTCCTTTGTTGATGCACGTGCAACCACAGTGCACACAATTCACAAACACAGAAAAAATATATTTTTTTTGCACTTGGGGGAGCACCCCTGATGGACAGAGCACCCCTTGGACAACACTACAGCACCCCTTTAGGACTGATACACTGCACAGGACTTTGGAGTGGACACAGCCCCTATGGACAACTGACTGCACAACACAGTCCAGCCAGCCCCTATGGACTTTGAAGGAGTGGACACAGCCCCTATGGACAACAGCAGCACAGCACAGCACAACACTACACTGCACTACACTACACTACACAGCCCAGCCAGCCGTAACTCCCACCCTCCACAGCTGAGTGAGAAAATGGCGCCGACGTGGGTACCTTATATGGGATCCAAAAACCCGTGAGACCCGGAAGGCGGGATGATATCATTTTGCCTCGATTTCAGATCCGAGTCAGGCGGGAAAAGTTGAGCCTGACTCGGATTGGCCTCGGATCGGGGGGGCTCGGGGTGGTTCAGATTTCAGAAATCTGAACCCGCTCACCCCTAGGGAAGAGGGAGGGTGGGAGTTAGGGCTGGCTGGGCTGTGTAGTGTAGTGTAGTGCAGTGTAGTGTTGTGCTGTGCTGTGCTGCTGTTGTCCAAAGGGGCTGTGTCCACTCCTCCAAAGTCCATAGGGGCTGCACGTGCATCAACAAAGAAGCAGCGCCAAGCGTGCGCCTGTGTCCCGTAAGTAAAAGGCCGGCTGGCTTGTCTGTTAAAGTGTGCTGTAACCCCCAAAGTACACTCCAAACAAAATAAAAAAATGTTTTCTGTGTTTGTGAATTGTGTGCACTGTGGCTGCACGTGCATCAACAAAGGAGCAGTGCCAAGCGTGCGCCTGTGTCCCATAAGTAAAAGGCCGGCTGGCTTGTCTGTTAAAGTGTGCTGTAACCCCCAAAGTACACTCCAAACAAAATAAAACAATGTTTTCTGTGTTTGTGAATTGTGTGCACTGTGGCTGCACATGCATTAACAAAGGAGCAGCGCCAAGCGTGCGCCTGTGTCCCATAAGTAAAGGGCCGGATGACTTGTCCATTAAAGGGTGCTGTAACCCCCAAAGTACACTCCAAACAAAATAAAAAAATATTTTCTGTGTTTGTGAATTGTGTGCACTGTGGCTGCATGTGCATCAACAAAGGAGCAGCGCCAAGTGTGCGCCTGTGTCCCATAAGTAAAAGGTCGGCTGGCTTGTCCATTAAAGGGTGCTGTAACCCCCAAAGTACACTCCAAACAAGATAAAAAAATATTTTCTGTGTTTGTGAATTGTGTGCACTGTGGCTGCACGTGCATCAACAAAGGAGCAGCGCCAAGCGTACGCCTGTGTCCCATAAGTAAAGGGCCGGCTGGCTCATTTCTTAAAGGGTGGTGTAACCCACAAAGTGCACTAGTCTCCAACAAAAATAAAAAATTATTTTCTGTGTTTGTGTGCGCCTTAGCCGCACGTATATGTCAATATAACATAAATGGAGGACCAAAATTTCTCCGATAAAAATAAAATAGGGAAAGATCAAGAACCACTTCCTCCTAGTGCTGTTGCTGCTGCTGGGAGTTTTTCATCATCCCAGAGAGGAAGTAGGAACACCACTACTTTTACTAAACAATTGACACTCCAACAGTCCTTAGTGAGGAGGATGAAGTACGACAGCAGTCATCCTCAAGCAAAACATATAACTGAGGCCTTGACTGCTATGTTGGTGTTTGACGTGCATCCAGTATCTGCCATTAGTGCAGTGGGATTTCGACAATTGATGGAGGTAGTGTGTCCCCTGTTCCAAATCCCGTCTAGATTCCACTTCACAAGCAGGCGATACCGAGACTGTACAGAAACGTCAGAAAAAGTGTCATCAGTGTCCTGAATAATGCAGTTTTACCCAATGTCCACTTAACCACGGAAATGTGGACAAGTGGAACAGGGCAGACTAAGGACTATATGACTGTGACAGTCCACTGGGTAAAAGTATCACCTTACGCAGCAACAACAGCAGCGTCACCAGTAGCAGCATCTCAGAAACACCAGGTCATTCCAAGGCAGGCTATGCTGTGTATCACCGGTTTCAGTAAGAGGCACACCAAAGACAACCTCTTAGAGAAACTGAGGGAAATCATCGCCCAGTGGCTTACCCCACTTAGACTCTCCTGGGGATTTGTGATATCTGACAATGCCACCAATATTGTACGGGCATTACATCTGGGCAAATTCCAGCACGTCCCATGTTTTGCTCACACAATAAACTTGGTGGTGCAGAATTTTCTGTAAAGCGACAGGGCCGTGCAGAAGATGCTTTGGGGGCCCGAAAAATTTCTGGCCACTTTTGCCATTCAGCGACTGCATGCGCCTGTGTCATAATTAAAGGGCCGGCTGGCTTGTCCGTTAAAGGGTGCTGTAACCCCCAAAGTGCACTCCAAACAAAATAAAAAATTCTTATTTTTTTTCTGTCTTTGTGAAATGTGTGGGCTGTAGCCACACCTGCATCCTCAAAGCAGTAGTGACAAGCGTGCATCTGTCTGTTAAAGGGTGGTGTAACCCCCAAAGTGCGCTCCACAAACAATAAAAATATTCTTCATTTTTTTCTGTCTTTGTGAATTGTGTGGGCTGTAGCCGCACCTGCATCCTCAAAGCAGCAGCGCCAAGCGTGCATCTGTCTGTTAAAGGGTGGTGAACCCCCAAAGTGCGCTCCAACCAAAATAAAATAATCTTCTTTTTTTCTGTTTGTGTGTGAAATGTATGCGCAGTAGCCGCGCCTGCATCCTCAATGCAGCAGCGACAAGCATGCATCTGTCTGTTAAAGGGTGGTGTAACCTCTCAAAGTGCGCTCCACAAACAATAAAAAAATTCTTATTTTTTTTCTGTCTTTGTGAATTGTGTGGGCTGTAGCCGCACCTGCATCCTCAAAGCCGCAGCGACAAGCATGCGTCTGTCTGTTAAAGGATTACATCGGTGACAGCATCACAAGTAGGCATGTCAGACAGTCCGTACCTGTACTGGCAGGAAAAAGAGGCAATTTGGAGGTCCCTGTACAAACTGGCTCTATTTTACCTGAGTTGCCCCCCCCTCCAGTGTGTACTCCGAAAGAGTGTTTAGTGCAGCCGGGAACCTTGTCAGCGAAAGGCGTAGGAGGTTGCTTCCACAAAATGTGGAGAAGATGATGTTCAGAAAAATGAATTATCAACTCTTCCAGGGAGACCAGCCTCCAGAACGTACAGAGGGACCTGTGGTGGTGGATTCCAGTGGGGACGAGTTAATACTCTGTGAGGATGAGGATGTACACAACACTGAAGAGGGTGAGGAATCGGTGGATGAGGAGGATGAGGATGACATCTTGCCTCCGTAGAGCCAGTTTGTGCAGGGACAGATTAATTGCCAGCTTGTTTTGTGGGGGCACAAACAAACCAATCATTTCAGCCACAGTCGTGTGGCAGACCCTGGCACTGAAATGATTGGTTTGTTAAAGTGTGCATGTCCTGTTTATACAACATAAGGGTGGGTTGGAGGGCCCAAGGACAATTCCATCTTGCACCTCTTTTTTTTCTTTGCATTATGTAGTGTTTGGGGCCTAGTTTTTCAAACTGCCATCCTGTCTGCCACTGCAGTGTCACTCCTAGATGGACCACGTGTTTGTGCCGCCCACTCGTGTCGCTTAGCATAGTCATCCAGCTACCTCGGTGCAACCTTTTGGATATAAAAACACTATTGTGAGGTGTGAGGTGTTCAGAATAGACTGGAAATGAGTGGAAATTAAGGTTATTGAGGTTAATAATAGCATAGGAGCAGAAAAACCCACAAATTCTGTGATTTTAGCTGTTTTTATGTTTTTTTTTTAAAATAATGCAGATCCAAAACACAAAACCCAGAACCCAAAACACAGAAGGGTGGTTTTGGCAAAACCAATCCAGATCCAAAACACGAAGAAAGATCCAGATCAAAAACCAAATCACAAAACACGAAAAGTGGCCGGTGCACACCCCTACTATATATACATATATACATATATATATATATATATATATATATATATATCACACGTTAAAAGCAAGTACGCTCAGGATTTTTTCAAAATTATTTTCTTTCAAAACCTATCCTTTCCTAATTTGCCTCAACAAATATTAAGTTTCTTACAAAGCTGTTAGAGTGTATGTGTGTGTATATATATATTATACACACACACACGCACACACACACACACATTAGCAGCATTTACACTCTGGTTATTACCAAATTTCAGGTTATTTAATATAGTTAAAGGTCTTAAAAACCAACATTAAAGATTATGTCATGTCTACCACAAGTAAAGCAGCTTAAGACGACACTGTAGTTTGAGGCTGATTTTGCATACATCCCTTTAACGTTTGGAGGCACACAAGCCTCATACAAATGACCCGTGTGTGCCTCAAAATAAAATAAAAAAATGCAAAATCGACCACAGAGTACAGTAAACTAATGTATTCTATCAGTAATTACAAAACACCCATAAATTACTTAGAATAAACTAGCGGTATAAAATGAACCAGAAACATTAATGAAAAAAAGATTTTTATTTTAGTAAATATTTTGCTAATTGATCAATATGAATAAAAATGTAAAGAAGTTAAAGATCATATTTATTAAATTTATATCGAAACACTTTCTTTAACATATTTTCTTTCTTGAGGTTCTGTTCTTTTTTTAACAGTCTGTAATCTAAAAAAAAAAAAAAAATTATATCAGAAGGTAAACTTTAAAAACTTCATATTACAATTAATCATCTGGATGAAAGAATAAAATATGATGAAAATGTGCATTAATACTCACCAATGTTTATTTATTCTAAATGGTTGTAATCATGAAGTTCTCGCCAAATAACGTACTTGAAAGACGGATCACATAATATGGCTCCCGGGAAAATAAAAATAGACAAAAAAACTTAAATGATATGTAAAAAAAAAAACATATACACAATCAAGCATCATTATTAACATACAATCTTAGGATAAAATATTTAATAAAAAAAAAAAAGTGGGGTCAGAAAGCAAGTATATGACCATATTTACAATAAGTCAATATTTTCGGAGCCGTCATCATTTACCCACTTCACATACAATCCCATGTATGTATTCGAAACGCCCAAAACTCCCATATATAATCCTGTTTTTGTGGGGGGGTATGGAAGAAAGTTGCATGTTAATTAAAATAATTACACATTCAAAAAAAAAGGATCATGCGACCTGATATTTGGAAGGAAATGTAATATCTTCAAGAAGCTCCTTCATCCTCCTCTTCTGCTCTTCTGACAATTGCTCCTGGTGGGTCTGGCGTTGTTGGACGGCGTGGTTGTGATGGTCGTGCCGGTGCTACCCATTGGTAGATATATGGTGGTGGATGAAACTGGTGGGCCTCCTGACCATACCATGGCTGTGGCATTGCATGGGCATAGGCTCATGGAGATCCATGAAATGTTGTTGTCCTGTGTGATCCAAGGTACATCATCATGTTCTGTGTTATCTGTTGAAGAGACGTGGCAATGAGGATGCTGCTGGTGGCGATGTCTCTCTGTGATGTGGCTTGACATTTGGTGTTTTCAGCCATCCTATTGAGTGCGGTGGTCATGACAGACAGCTGATTTTCAATTCCGCAAAATCTCTCCTTGGTTTCCAGATGTTCCTGTTTTCGCTGTCTTTGATCCTCTTGATATGTTTCCAAAAGTCTTCGAATGCTTGCATCCACTTGTTCCAGTCTTCGGTCCACGACGTCCCTGAAGCTGTTCTGGCGATCTTCCATGTCTTGAGCCAGTTCAATAATCTTTTCCACTTGTGTGGGTGGAAGGGGCTGTTGAACTTCGGCCACTACTTGAAATTGTTGTTCTGGGAATAAAACATAAAATAGAAAAACTCTTACAAAAAGTAAGAAAAAAAACATTAAAACAAAAGTCAAATATTTCATAACCTATACTATATGCAAATGGTTACTGTAACTGAAGGTGGATCCATTTGATTTGCCTATGGCCATGAGGCCTTTAGGCTAACATGTGGGTTACATGCCAGAACATTAGCGACCAGCTTGTCCATAGTCACGATTATCACTATCATAAGGGTTTTGCCAACAGAACCATTGTGGTAGGGAATTGTCGACCGCGAGACCCAGTGAACTTCCTGTTGTAATAGAGCTGGAACTTCACTACTGACATCACTGATGATGTCAGTAGGGACACCCAACAAACAGGACTTCCTTAAGAAAAGTCTCAATTAGACCAGGCACCCCCCTAGATGACCTAAAAGCAGGTGGTGAACACTCAAATGCAATCATCATCCCCCCATCTTGCAGTTAGTCCTAGTGAAAGTTTAAAAACCATTGGCTAAACTGCTTCCACACACAATCTGGAGGGTAGACATGCTCACTGACCATCTATGGAACCGCTTGTGAGTGCTATGCGGTCACAAGCGGGTGACAATAACGTCCATATTGTGTAACATTTGTGTCAAATGTAATAAAAAAAAAAAACAAGGAGCCTGACATAGGTCTATTGTGTGCATGATTTGTAACCCAAAAGTAATACTACACTATTGTATATTTCAAACCCATATTAAAAAAAACTAATAATTTGAAAATTTACATTTGAAGATATGTTTGGAACTTACCAACTGTTGTAGGTCTCAAAGGCGTAATTTGTTCAACATCCACATCCTCTTCATCCTGTGATTCCAGTAGATCCTGTCTGAAGTAAGGTCCAATATTTGAAGAAAGACCTCCACTTGTTGATGGTCCGACATTTTCTACAGAAAAGAGTATAAAGTCAATTTTTATTTCAAAATTATTTTGAACATTGATTAAAACTACAATTATGCACAATGAGTAAAATAAAAATTGCAGTCAGCTACTAGTTATAAAATTGTAAACTGTTTACAATTAAATTGACCTTTTACCTAATGGTTCCAATGAGTCTTGCAAACCTATGTCCAAATCTTCTTGTTCTTCAAGTTCTTGAGGGGTTTCTTCCAATCCAGGTCCTCTTCTAATTTCTTCAATAGTTGACTCTTCTAATTTTGACAAGGGTTAGAATTAAACAAAACTTGGTGTTGTAAGGGTATATAAAAAAATACAGATAAATGTTCAACAAAATTCATTATTTATAATATGATTTACGATTAACTTTGGAGGATCCTCCAGGGAGACCTTAACCCGTGAGCAGATAACACATTTTATTTATTAATTTTATATTCGCTAATGCAGACAAATAATACAAACTATAATAAATCATTTCATTTCAAAAGCTAAACAAAATACACACTATTAGTAAGCAAGCAACTTATTTTTTGTTAATGTGAAAATGTTACCCTGAGTCCTTGTTACACTTTGGGGTCTTTGCTCCACAAATTGTATGATGCTGGCGTCTGTTCCTTGTTCTTCTGGACGTCTGATTCTGGCGGTCTTGTCTGCTGCGTTGCGAGAAGTCTCCTTTGATGGTTTTCGAGCTGTAGTTTAGTGTAAAAATTAACATTGTAACCCAAAACATTTGCAATTTAAAAAAAAAAATAAAAAAAAAACAAACAAAAAAAATTACTTTTTTCAACTGGGCACATCTGGAGCAATCATACTTGTCCTCCAAACTTTGGTTCCTGCTCCTCTGTCTTCTGTTCTTCCTCCAGTGTTCTGGTTTCTTCTTTGAGGTGTTGTCTCTATTTTTTTAAGATTAAATTATCTTGTAAATATTATAAATGTATACTGAAAATAAAAAAATAAATAAAAATACTTACCGTCCACACGAGGAGCACCGCAGTCACGGCTATCTATTAAGCCACCAACACCAGTAACCATTATTGGATTAATCTGATTCCGGATCTCTTCCTCCCATGGCAGCCAATGAATGGTCAGTTCTGGTCCACCACCGGTTCCTCTCTGGTGCTGTCTCTGCTCATCATCTTCTCCTTTGTTTGGCGTTTGCAGTCTCCGTACCTATATAATAAAAAAAAAAAATGTCTGTTAAACATTTTAGACCAAAAAATGTAACATCATAAGTTTTTCCATGCATCATGCAAAAATTAATACTGTAAAAAAACCCATTAATTACATTTCAAACAAATTTATTAAACATAATACATTAGAATCAGAGTAAGACCAGTGATGTGTTTACATTCCATTTTGTCCAATGCTACAATCTGTCAATAAAAACTACAAACATTTATGATTTAAGTTTACCTCTTCTTGCAAACGGCTCCATCACATGTACGGCCAGATGTTGCTGTAACCCTGGAGGCAATCTCATCCCAGATTGCCTTCTTCTCCCTTCCAGTAGTTCGCTGTGCTCGGTCGCCGAAGATCTTAGCGTAGTTACGGTGCACTCCTTCAACGAGGGTGTTATTTTCGGCCTCACTAAAGCGAATTTTTCTTCTTTTAACTTTTTTCTCCTGTCTTCCTTGTCTCTTCTGTCCGACGCTAAAATGAAAAATACAACATTTTAATTGTGGTGATCTACAATTTAAAAAAAATAATTTACAAATTTAATTTTTGTTTACAAAAAACAAAACATGCATTTTGTTTGTGACACCAGGAAAATTACGTCATCTGAAAACTGAGAGGTCGGAAAATATCCTTACAAACTAACAATACCGTTATTTTTTAATGAAAAATTAAAAAAAAAAAAAAAAAATACCAAACATGTGAACTGTCAGTTGCACCAGCCAAACAGCGGGTGCACTACAGTTATTGGGGCCGCAATTACCTAAAGGGACATGCACGCTCCATGCACTGCCGTTAGCGGCCATTGGGGAGCTGTTGGGACACATACTAATAGCTGGTAGGTGGATTTCCACATTTTTTTTCATCTAAATTTGGAAAAAAATGAAAAATTAAAGTGAAAAATAGCGCCAGAAAAAAGGAGAGTATGAAATAACACTTGCAAAGGCCAGTCAACATGAAATTCTACTGTACAAGGGAAACCAAAACATCTGGTAAAGGTAAATGTGTGAATGGGTATCTGTGCGTAATAAAGTTAAACTGGACATGATGTGTGTGTTATTTAATATTTTAAAAATATATTTTACAGTGAAGTTACAGGTGCAGGATGTCTGCTGGCACTTATAGATCCACATGTGCAAGATGGCAGGCATGCTGGCACTTTTAAAACCACTATAATGTGTTATTTTTTCCTTTTTTTAGGCAGCACATTAAACCCATACTTATAGCTCCAGGGGCATGGAGAATAGGGTCAGCCTTCAACCTAAGGCTGTGGTGCTCGGGAGAGGGGGTACCAGACTCCCCCGAGATCACTGGCTTGCTCTGACCAACTTGGGATGTCATGCTTTGCACCTAGAGCCCTGGTGATTGGGTCTCCGACCTGTGTCATTACATGCCGGTAGGTTTGGGTCTGGTGCTGGTCTTTAATATAGGGGGGAACCCAATGCCTTTTTTGCCCCCTATATTTAAAACCGGCACTAGTTCCTGCAGCCTTGTGGTGGTTTCTAAAAAAACGGTTGAACCCTACACATTTTGTTCCCCATTTTTTTAGAAACCACCACTGGCTGCCAAGCCTGGGGCTGGTTTGTTTTTGTTTGGGGGGGCCTAATGTCATTTTTTTCGTTTATTTGAAAAAAAAAATTTTTTAAATGAAAAAAAAAGTATATTTTTAGGGACCCTCCTAAAGATGTGTAGACATGTGGGGATCACTATGGGTACCCCCATTTTTAACTACTGAAGGAAGTGGGTGTTTCTAATATCCGCGACAGGTGAATAAATGTGGGTTGGAAGAAAGTGCTGCAGAAGAGCATTTAGAAGATTTTATTGGGGCAAATAACTATGCCCATCAGGTTTGGGTTACTTGAAAATGGGGGTCAGCATATTTTAAACTCACTAAAGTGAGTTGATAAAAAAACATTAAAAAAACTCATGCGGCAAACTGCTGCAATGAAAACAACACTTGGGGCATACTTTGGGACCCTCCCAGAGTCATGTAGGCTATTTGTTTACTTTGTCCCCCAACTTTTCAATTTTAACCCCCCTTTTCCAAAATCCTTTTTTGGCCGGGCCTTAAATTTTTTAAACCATTTTTGAACACAGATTACTATTGGGGGACTGTCTGAAGGCTGCACAGGAGGGTCCCTAAATGTTGCACCCCAAATCTGCAATTTTTAACACCTGCCATTCATAGGTATTTACTTTACCGCCTATTACATTGCATTGACAACGCCTAGGCTGAAAGTCTTTCAAATTGAATACAGTGGAAAACTAAAACAGGCGATAATGACGTCATTGCCAGTAAATTACCCCAAATCCAGACTTAACGGCTCAAATTGAATAGGGCCCTTAGCCTGCAAATGAAAGTTGGGGTTTCAACTAGCGACAGCAGGTTTTTTTTAACAACTGTGAAAATGTAATGCAGAAGAGCACTTAGGGTTTTTTTTTTGCTATTTGAAGTCGTCTAATAAAATTTGGGGTACATGAAAATGGGTAATAGCAGATTTTAAAATAACTAAAGTCTTTATTTAACATTTCTGCAAATATGCATCCTGCCACTAATAGCCTATTCGCAAATACACCTGCCGCATACTTGCAGAATACACCTGAACCTATTTCCCTATTTTTAAACACTTTTTTCAGCCAAAATTGTTTACATTTTTTTTTGGTGGTGTCCCTATGTTTTAACAAACTTTAATTGACACAGTTTATTTAAAAATGACATTCCCAGTGATGCAGCCTATTTGTTTAAAGTTTACAGCCCAAAGGGGTATTCAATATGGGAGGGAAAAGTCCATGCTGGACTTTTCGCTCTACATCGGAGATTTTCCGGGGATAAAGTATCAGGCACGTGGCCGCTTTATCCCCGTAATCTATATGAAACCTACGAAAACGGGAAGGTGCGAAGTGGGATCTGCGTAAAAAAACAAATTTTTCCTGGAATAAATTGTAGGACCCCACTAAAGTTGTAAAAACATGGGGGATCACTATGGGTACCCCCGTTTTAGCCTGCAAATGAAAGTCGGGGATTTAAATAGCCGCAGCAGGTGTTTTTTCCCCACATTGAAGAAGTGTTGCAGAAGAGCACTTAGGTTTTTTGTTTCATTTTTAAGTGGTCCCATCAAATTTGGGGTACATGAAATGGGTACTAGCATATTTTTATGTCCCTAAAGTAAGTTTTAAAAAATTCTGCAACTATGCACCTGCAGCTAATAGCCTATTCTAGAAAAGACCTGCCGTATACTTGCAGAATAGCCCTGAACCTATTTCCCTATTCTTAAACACTTTTTTTCCCATTTTTTTTTTCCACACCAATTTTTTAATTATTTTTTTGGGGTGTCCCAATTTTTTTTTTAAAACCTTTTTTGACACAGTAATTTTTAAAATGTCATTCCCAGGGGTGCAGGCTATTTTTTTTAAGCCTCCACCCCTAAACCCCAATTCTGCACTTTTTTCCGCCACCTATTCAGTGGTGAAAAGTTATCCCCATATTTTTTCAAAGACTTTTCGAACCTGCGAAAAGTCTTTGAAATTGAATACAGTGTAAATCCAAAACCTCCCAAAATGACGTCATCGGTGCGAAAACATCGCTAAAACGGAGTTTACGCTCCATATTGAATACCCCTACATGTGTGAAAAAAAATAAATTACTTTTGAAGGCTGATCTCCACGGTCCTGTGATGTCGTCGACCCCACCGTACCACTCTCCCTCTGTCTTGACCCATCTTCCTGTGACGTCTGCCACTCGTCACCAGTGTCTGGAGTCTGATCAGAGGATGAGGACGAGAGGGGTACTTGGCCTCTCTTCTCCCTTGACATTTCTTCTTTTCTGTTCCTGAAATGACAATTATTCATATTTTTATAGTGGTCAAGGATATTATATGCAAATACATTTTTAAATGTTGCTCTTAGCCTAACGCATAAAAAACAATTAGAAATTATCATGTAGAGTTAAGTTGTGGTAAATGCGGCCTGCTATTCATGTACTTACTGCGGTTTGTTACTGTCAGGGCCGTAGTTAGGGTAGTGCGGCCGGTGCCATCGCACAGGGCACCACAGGTAAGGGGGCGCTGTTTGGGCCTGTGAAATTTCTGTTTATTATCATTCTCTCTTATAGCTTCCACTTATTTAATCTTCTGAATCTCCTGGCCTCCCATATCTCTTCCCTGACCCTTCCCCATGAGGTCATTCTCCTTTGTACTTTGTGCATTATGTCCCTTTCAAAATTGAGGGGTGCGCCAATGTTTTTTCCTGCCCCAGGGCACCAGAAAGTTATGGTACATAACACGTTAAACAGAGCCATACCTCTACATATTGGTTGCCTGTGCCAGATAAAAACATAGACGCACCCCACAATTTTGAAATGGACTTAATGCCCAACGAAAAAAGGAGAATCGCCTCATGGGGAAGGGTCAGGGAAGACATATGGGAGGCCAGGAGATGCAGAAGCTCAAATAAGTGGAAACTATGAGAGAATGATAATAAACTGAAATTTCACAGGCCCAAACAGCACCCCCTTACCTGTGGTGCCCTGTGCGATGGCACCGGCCGCACTACCCTAGCTATGGCCCTGACGGTAACAAACCGTAGTAAGTAGATGAATGGCAGGCCGCATTTACAACAACAAATAAATTTGGCTAACTTAACTCTACGTTATAACATTTAATACCATTAAAAAAAGAAAAAAAAATAACATCACTGCATTATAAACATTTTACATACTGAAAGTGTACATATGTTTGGAGGAAATAGGGCATTATAGATGTACATCACTGCATGAGTGCATGGGCCAGGTGACAGTTTGGTATTGCAGTGCATGTGCTTAATAATATGGCTTGAGTACATGGATCAAAGTTTATGTTAGTGTACATGTGCTTACAAGTGACAAGGGCACTGCTGTTGTTCAATATAAAATATTTCAGTTAATGGGCCGGGATGGACTTACAGGCAAGATGTTAGTATTTATTAACGTTTATTCTAACAGTGCCAGGGTCAGGGTGCTGATAGTGTGCATGGCTTTACAATACAAAACACTTATGGCCCTCCAGCTGCTGTAGAACTAGACATCACAGCATGCCCTGCAACCATTTTTAACATAACAGCAAGCTAAAATTATGGCAGGACATCCTGGGATCTGGAGTCCTACAACAACTGGAGGGCCATAGGTTAAAGACCCCTGCCACACATGGTGGGATCTAGCACGTGGGGGGGTGCTGGCTGGGGGGGGGGGGAAGAGGAGAGGGGGCGATTTTCTAAAACTGGAAAAAAAATAAAAAAAGGTTCAAGGTGTGGCTAAGGTATGCACTATCGGTTATAGGGACAGATTGCACTTACCTAAAGCAAATAGAAATAGGACAGATCTCTTCCTCCACGGACTGGCTCCTCTGCTCCCAGTCGCTGTCTTCTCTCCTCTGGATCCTGGATTGCTGGTCACTGCTGCTGCTGTCTCTCTTGCCAACTTTGTTCACCAACAGGTGCCCTTGTCAGCAAGCCAAATTGATTAGGGACAGGCTGGTCAAAATGGTGGCTCACCAACAGCCAATCAGAGCCTTATATACCCTGGGGAAAAGGGCGCCAGGCCACCGATAAGTTACCCGCCCCCTTGCAAATCCCGCCTTACGTAGAAGTCCCCGTCGAAAAGTCTCCTCCTCCCAATTCGCGGCATTGGCTACTTTCCGCATCTTTGGGCGTGTCGACTATATCAAATTGAATATGTGGATAAGCGACGGTGCGCGTAACTTTTTCGCAATTTAAAACTGCGATGTGCTGCGATAACTTCAACCCGTATAAACTGCGAAGTTTATGTATTTATGGGCCAAATGTAATAGGGTGAGAGTTTTCTCACACTTTTTAAACACGGCCAATATAATAGAGTCTAAGAACAAAGCATCAGAGCAAACTTGCATGTTTTACAGACTAAAAAACTCTCAATATGTATAATCTCATCCAGATGTTTTCCCATTTTTAAGACAAAACTTGACCAATGTGAGAGTTTACTACCAAATTCACAATTTTTTTCTAAATCCTCACCCTATTACATTTGATCCTATCCCCTGCTCCATGCTGTGCTTGCACTGCACCGAAGATAGGAGATACACAGGGCAGTGTTGGACTTTAACAGGGTAAATAGGGGGGTTGATTGCTGCGACCATGATTACAGCGACTGACACCTTAGCTGAAATGTTTTAATCAGTGGTGGATTTTTATGGGGGGCTGCAGACAATGTGTGCATATATACAAGGCTAATTGAAAAGTAATGAGACTTATTTTTTTTATTCAGAATCAGATGACTCCACAGGATATGATTATTTTTCTATTTAAAAGTAGCATCCTTCACATTCAATACAATTTTTGCAGCATTTCAGCAACGATTCAAAGATATGAAGTAGACTGTTTTGTGACATCACTTTTTAGGCCCGTATTCAATTTGAGGCGAAAAGTCCGGATCCGCGATACTGTACTTTTTCATCAATGATGTCATTTTCGCCTGTTTTGCTTTTACCCCGTATTCAATTTGAAAAACTTTCCGCCTAGGCGGAAAGTCAATGCAATGTAATAGGCGGAAAAGTTTCGCCTATGAATGGGAGGCAGAAAAAAGTGCAGAAATGGGGTTTTGGGGTGAAACATTGCGTGAACCCATGTGCAGGTTTCAGACAGTCCCCCAAATGTAAACTGTGTCAAAAAATAAAAAAAACACTTAAGAACACCCCAAAAAAAATTGTAGGGGGACAAAGTTAAAAACTAGCGAACTTGACTCTGGAGGGGTTCCCAAGTATGCCCTAACTGTTTTTTTGATTGCAGGTGCTTGCGGCAGGTGTTTTTTCACAATTTTTTCAACTTCACTTTAGCAACTTTTAAATATGCTGACCCCCATTTTCAAGTACCCCATATTTTCTGGGATAACTTGTTTTCTGGAAAAAAAACCCTCCTGAATACTATTCTGCATCACGTATAGAAAAACACTATTTAGCAGCTATTGAGCCTGTTTAAAAACACAATATACTTTCAGTAAGCCAAATTGGGGGGTACCATAGGGAACTCCATGTCAGAGCATCTTTTGGGGGCTGTCAGGCTGATTTCCCCAAATCTGACAGTACTTTCCGCCTGTTCAAATTTCGCTGGGTCCCGCTTTCGAGTACTTTCAAATTAAATACGGGATAAAGCGGCCATGAGCGCAATACTTTTCTGCCTACAAAACAGACGAAGTAGGCGAAAAGTCTGGGACACGAAAAAGTATCGCGGCTCGGCTCAAATTGAATACGGCTCTTAGTGTTGCAGTTGTAGTATTTTTCACTGCATCATCTGTTGAGAGCTTCTTTTCATGCAGTTGTTTTTTCAGGGTTGGGAATGCCCAGAAATCACAGGGTGCTAAGTTTATTTGGAGGGTATTCCATTGCTGTCCCATTATTTTAGTCAGTGCAGCCAATGCAACAACAGCAACATGTGGTCGGGCATTGTCTTGGAACAAAAACCACTGTTTCTTCAGCAAATGTGGTCTTTTCTTCCTCATGGCTCCATGCAAATGGGTTTCCAAGCCATTTGCATAGTAGTCACTATTAATTCTGTCCACAGGGAACCCAGTGCTGTAGGATCATACTGTGTGCATCAAAGAACATCAGAAGCCATAACTTTAAACACAGAAGGAATCACACCAGTGAATTTGGTGATTCCATACACTGGACTATTGTTTGGATTCCGGATAACAATGACAAATCAACAATCTGTCACATCACAATCAATGTCAGGATATTAGGTGTCTGCTCTGACATTCAAACGGTGTTCTTACATGATTCAACTTGTCATCACATCTGCTCTTCTGTGAGCTTTCTGGGTACATACCTGGCACACATGCGATGCATTTTAAGTTCGTTTGTCACAATATGCTGAACTATCGAATGAGATGACAAGTTTGCATAAAGTTAACCTTCTGTCACTGTGCAACATCTCTGCAGCTTTGGTAATGATGACATCTATAACCACAGTGGATGGCAACCCAGAATGTGCTTCATCAGTCACTCAGGTATTACCCTCTTTAAACAACTAATTGTTTCTCCACCGTATGCTTGCTGTAATATTTCATGAGTTTCATTTCTGCTTTTTCCAAGCTTAACACAAAGTTTAATTACACATCTCTGACATTTATCTCACAGACATGTCTTCCTCATCTGCCATGATGAAACATACAAAGATCTTCCACTCACTGTGAACAAAGACAACTCCAGCAGTCCAACTGCAGGTTCAGACACATCGATGTATGAGCTTCAGTAACCAGCACAGCATTGCCATGTCTAACTATTTCCATCAGTAGCAAAAAACTTAATTTATTTCTTACTGCATGATGGCAGGTTGTCACAAGTCGATGTTTCGGCTAACAGACGTAGCCTTCCTCAGGACAGACATCCCAAACCACCAAGATAGACCCATGTTGCACACTATGTTGAGCCCTCCTCTTATGCCCCCAAGGCTAATTAGTAGCCACACCCCCAAATGGTGGAATCATGGGGCAAATTATGTAAACCAACAATTGAATCTAATAAACAGCATACCAAGTATACTGATCTATCCTCCCTGGCATCCCCAAACGGGCTGAACCATGGTACCAACCTTAAATCATGCCAAACACGCTGTACCAGCATGGGAAAACCACCTCGCGGCTAAAGTCGTCATCCGATGCGTTCCAAACACCGGAAGTACGGTGTTCCTAATGGCTCCCTAAAGTAAGGGCAACATGTGCTAAGCCGGAACCAACACACCATGAGCATTTTTAAACAGCCCTATAGGTGTATTAACAAAATAAAGATCATATACTGGATTATAGATAGTAAATATACCTAATAGCTATTACAGGGTTTAGAGAGAGGCTCATCAGCATAGTGCAAAAGTTGGAAATATGAAAATATAACAACATAACATATACAACAAATATTAATACAGATAAACATACTCTACATACAAACACACACCCCCACAACCCCCCTGGATCAAAAGTAAGTATAAAAATAAATAATCAAAGAATGATTTCATCCCTCGATTAATTAAATTCTAAATACATATCATGCTCAATAAAAAAATATATATATATAGATAAATAAATATGCAACTGTTGGAGGACCCTCATTCTGATGCAACCAATCACTAGGTGAGAGCTCAATCCAAAAAGATGTTTAAATGATTATGTTCATTCAGTCCATTAGGCAATATCATGTCGAGTCTGTGTATCCATCTAGCCTCTTTCCTCAGCAGGATCAGGCCACGGTCACCACCCCTTCTGAGTGGTGGTACTCAGTCAATCATCATATACTTTAACGATAACACTTGATGTTTCAACAGAAAAAAAATGCATCGCCACCAGTTTATCAGTATTCCCCTTTTCATAGGTCAATCTGATGTCTGACCGGTGTTGTGTCATTCTTTCTCGAAAGGTTCTAGTGGTTTTACCCATGTACATCAAACCACATGGGCATAATAGAAAGTATATGATGTAATCCAATTGGCAGGTCAAACGGTATTGTATGGGAATCCAGCGCCCACTATGTGGATGTGAAAATGATTTCCCCTCTAGGAGTGCTCTACAAGTTGTGCATCCCAGGCACCGGAAACACCCTTTATTCGTAGTTAGCCAGTTAGCCCTACTGGAAGTTGTCGGTTCCATATTTGTCCTGTACAGTAGATCCTTAAGATTAGGACCCCAATGGATACTTAGTAGGGGTGAGGTCGTCCCAACATTCCCCATGCTGGTATCAGTGCCAACAAGTGGCCAATGTCTTCTGATCGAGCGTTGTACTGCTTATAATCTAGTGTCGCATCTGACACCCAGGATCATCCTGTCATTATTTTCCATCCTTCTAGTGGGCACATCACCACTGAAGATGTTTCTTGCCCTGGTGAGGCAATTTTCGACAACATTGCCTTTATATCCTCTTGTCAGGAAGCTCTGTTTGGTTTCCTCCAATTGGAGTTCAGCCAGATCGCATTCAGAATTGTTCCTTAGAACACAAAGGAACTGAGAAGTTGGTAATTTGTTTTTAAGGGCATCGGGATGGTGGCTCCTCAGTATCAAGAGTGTGTTTCTATCGGTCGGTTTACGAAACAGAGTGTGTGCCAACGTTTGTTTTTCTTAAAAACCAAGACGTCCAAAAAATTTATCCGATCCTGATCAACAGATGCTGTGAAACATATTGGGCTATTCAAACCATTAAGAGTCTCAACCATCTTGAGAAAACAGTCCTTATCACAACGCCAGATGACAAAAATGTCATCAATAAAATGTTTAAAGTAGACTATCTTGTCTCCATATTGTGGTAGAATAAATTTGTTTTCATACCGATCCATGTAGATGTTTGCATAGGAGGGGGCCACACTGGACCCCATAGCTGTCCCCGACAGTTGCATAAAAAATTCATGAGCTTAAAGAAAATGATCATTCTCAAGTACCATCTGTAGTAAAGAAATCAAGAATTCAACAGGAGGACCAGAGTACTGTCCCTGAGTCAGGGTTATCCTTACTGCTTCGATCCCTTCAGAATGAGGAATCACAGTGTAGAGACTACACACATCTAATGTCGCCAGCAAGCAATCATCAGTAATCATAGTAAGCATTTTAATACCTCTTAAAAAATCTCCTGTATCCTTGATGTAACTGTTAATATGCTTAACACAATCCTGTAAATAGAAGGCAACCAACTGGGCTAGCAGTTGCAGGACCGATCCTTGGGCGGAAATGATCGGCCGCCCAGGGGGGTCCACCAAGGTTTTGTGGACCTTGGGGTCGATGTACAATATAGGGCATACTGGATGGTCAACCGTCAAAAATGTATGTACCATTTCATCAATCCATCCATTTAGCAATGCAAGGTCAAGCAAGTTATCAACCTTCTGTATTATCATTAATATCGGATTATAGGACACCTTGATATAGGTCTGTTGATCACTGAGTTGTCTACGTATCTCACAATCAGGATACTTCCCCCTCCTATGCAAACATCTTGGTATGAAAACAAATTTATGTTACCGCACTATGGAGACAAGATAGTCTACTTTAAACATTTTATTGAAGAAATAAATTACGTTTTTTGCTACTGATGGAAAGTCCCTGGTGAGTGCACCTTGATTATTATCTTGGACATGTGTTGATGCTGCCCTGGAGGAAGCATTGGGGAGCACCCCAGGTGGATGTTTAAAAACTTTTTTTGTGTGTGCCAACTGATCTTTTGGACTATATATATATATATATATATATATATTTGTGATATGCGTCGACCCCCTGTGCTTTAGTTTTGTATCTGTATCTCTTTCATGTTTTGGATCAGGATTTGGTTTTGGCAAAACCGCATTTGCGTGTTTTGGTTTTGGATCTTTATTTTTTATTAAAAAATACTAAAAACAGCTAAATTCACATAATGTGGGCCTCTTTTTGTTTCTACAGTATTATTAACCTCAATAACATTTATTTCCAGTCATTTCCAGTCAATTTTGACCACCTCCCAACTCACAATATTGATTTAATCTAGTTTAGGCCAAAAGGTTGCATTCAGCTGGCTGACTAAGCTAAGCAATAGCAGTGGGCGGCACTAACAAGCGGCAGTTCATCTTCCAACATGGCACAGAGTGACACTGCAGTGGTAGACAGGATGGCAGTTTAATAAACTATATGACCCCTAGAAAGTTTAAACAAATAATGTTTTCATTAATCAAAAACTAGGTCAGAGACCCGAGGGAATTGGAATACGTTTATTGCTAAAGACAGGTAAAGGATGAAAGGATTGATACATTTTTCATTTTTTTTATTTAAATGTTTTGATTCTTAAGAAAATTTATGAGGGGAGATCAATGTAGGATCAAGTTCTTCAGTTCCTAAAATACATATTTGATCTGGAGGATGTTTTTAAATTTTTATACAGAAATTAGATGGCCTTGCTTGTAGAGGTGCTGCTAGAACATACTGTAAACAGACGTTTACTTTGTACTCAGGGAGGTTGTTAGGGATAATGGGACCAAGACTTGCTGTTTACATCAGAGGAAAGCAACCTGTAGTTCTCTGACAAAACTAGAACTCCCAGCATCTGTGATGTTTGCTGGGCCTACTGGAAGTTAATTGTCAACAACAGGTGGTGTGCTTCAGGTTAACCAATAAGCACAATTACATTTTGAATTAAATATATTTGTACTTTATTGCACACATCCTGGCAGGGAGATGCTGTGTGCTGCTGCTCATATTTGCCCATCTCATCAACTTAGTTGTTCAGAATTTTCTTTCAAAAAATTAAAGGGGCATGCAGGAGATGCTGTCTGTGGCTTTTACAATTTCTGGATATTCATAAACTTAAAAATTTTAAATGTCAGGCAGCAATGCCCCAAACAGCACATAATGCAAAGAAAAGAGGTGCAAAATGGAATTGTCTTTAGGCCTTCCCACCCACCCTTATGTTGTATTTATGAAACAGGACATTCAAAAATGAGGATTTGTGAGTAGTCTAAGTTCCAACTGTCAGTTTATTCAGTTTCTCTCAATTAGTACCACTTTTCTGCTATAGTCAATGGGGGATTTTTGGGAAGGCATGTCAGGGTTCAGGGCAAGTTTAGACTTTGGGTTTGTTTTATTAGGTATCTCAGTTTTAAAACTAATGGGCCCACAAATGCCCCATTATGGAGATATGGAGTACAGGGGTGTACAGTGGCTTCACTTGGGTGCACAAACATGACTGCCTTTTAGCCCGCATCCTGTTTTTATTACAGTACTGCAGGTGAACTGCAGGGAAATTACATACATTTTTGTGATACAGTGGGGCAGGGGTGTGTTTTGGGTTCGGTGTGGGCACGTTATCACAGTAAAAAACCCTGGCACCGCTCGCATTAATGAGTTTAATCGTCTGGTTCAAGCAGTGCCAGAGGAGTCTGATATAGCATGGGATCATGACGTCACTAATTTATTCAGAGGAGAAAAGTCAGCAGAAAATTCAAAAGTGCTTTATTATAAGGGCATGGTTGTGCCCTTTTATTAAGGCTGAATTGAATAAATTGAATTCTCTCATAGGGAATTTCTAAGATGTGGCATGGTGTTTGAGGGGCTACATCTTAAAAGTATTTGGATGTACTGAGCTAAAATTTGGCATGGATGGGTAGAATTGAGGTTTGGTTTGTTAGGTAGCTCTTGTTTCTGTGTAGGACCTTTTTTGGTTCAGGTAATTGAGAAAGTTGCAGTTTTTTAACAATTGGCAAAAATATGCCCCTTTATAAAGATGGGGAAGTTCAACTTGCTGCACATGCTCAGTAGGTGGCCTCCTGCAGGGGGTGTACAGTGGATTCACTTGGGTGAACAGACATGGCTGCCTTTTAGCCTGCAACCCATTTTTATTAGGTGTACAGTGTATATATTAGATGTATTTGGTGTATATAAGTATATATGGTGGATGTATTGGTGTAGGCAACAAGATATATATATATATATATATATATATATGCACTCACTCCTTTTTGAAAAAAAAAGGAACAAAGAGACAGCACTCACTTTTAGTAGATTTACATATGAGAAATACAGCATCCAATAGTCAGCAGCAGCAGCCCGCCCGATGATCCTTTCAACCAAATTGGTTTTCTTCAGGGGCAATTAGGATTTGGTTAAAATGGTTGTCAGGTGGGCTGCTGCTGCTGACTATTGGAAGCTGTATTTTTCATATGTATCCTTTGCAATAAATCTACTAAACGTGAGTGCTCTTTGTTGCTTTTTTTTCCAAAAAAAAAGTGAGTGCACATATTTATTTTTTATGAACCAGGCACCGCAACTTTAAATATTTTTTTGAAGAGTGCAGTCTTGTCTCAAAGTGTTATTTATATATATATATATATATATATATACAGTATAAAGGCCCCGCAGTAAAGCACTCCCCCCCTCCCCCCCGGTGCTGTCACACTGACTCACCCCTGCACAGGGGGACACTTCGGGTCAGTAAGAGGAGGACATTCTGTATCATGTCTCCAGGTGGAGGGCTGGGGGAAATAACCAAACCTACACCTTCAGGGCTTTAGGGGCAGTGGGCTACATTGATGAGATAAAGCAACAGGGGATAGCAGAAAGCAGGCAATAAGGCACCAACAAGAAGAGGCAGCTGCACATCTTACAACTTCTATCCTTCATACCAAAATTCCTGCTGCCTCTGTGTGTGATGCCGATCTCCCAGAGAGATACCACTGTGCTGAGCATGTTCCTGTCCAGCTGTGAGTGGTGAACATTTCTATTGCCATCTACCAGATATTTAACATAGCTGGACCCCCTTGTGTACTGTACAGTAAACCAGCCAGGGGAACCTCCCACACTACCTGGAGACCATGCATCCCTGTACAGAGCAGCCTACATGACCTGGAGGGGAAACATGACATTCTATGTAGACAATAGTTTCCTACAGGCTGTGAGATTAATCCCCCTGCTGACTGAGCCCTCAGGTATGAAACACAGGGTGGCTGTGTGTGCTGTGTGCCAGCTGTGACTGACAGCTCTCTGTGGGAACTAAATGTAAACTATGGTCAGGGTGGGTCCTGGAAGATGGCGGCATCCAAGCACCCACCGGGTTAGAAAGATGGGGAGATCATTCCGGATCATGTCAACAGGTGGAGGGCAGGGGTAAATGCCCAAATATCCCGGCAGTAGTGATGTCCAAGCACAGGTGGAGACTGATCTCCAGGTGTTAGACAGACCTAATCCAAAACTACAGTCAGGGTGGGTCCGGAAAGATGGCAGAATCTGACAGCCTCATGTGTCCTCCTCACCTTCCACTATGTCATATATGTATAATATACCATGTAAATGTCCTAACACTTCACATATGTATGATATATACATATATATATATATATATATATATATATATATATATATATATACTAATATATACATGTCCTGTCATCTCCAACTCCTAATATATCCAAAATATGTTCTGTCACCTCATATATATGTCACATGCACATCCTAATATATCCTATACATGTCCTGTCACCTCATATGGTACATAGGAGATATGAGCACTGGGCACTGCCATGTATGCCCCATGCTCCATGCCAAGACTGCTCCCACTGCTATGTGTAATGTAACTACACAGCAACAGTATCCTCCTCATTTTACACAAGGAGCTGTGTAAAGAAGCAGCAGCAGGTCATATGTGCTACTGGCGGTGGCGGCTCAGATTGTATCCAGGGATTTGGTACTGTAGTTCTGTGAAGGATGAGTTACTCAGTTGAAGTCATTATTAAGCAGCATGCAAGGAACTACAATTCCCAGAGGACATAGCATGCAGCATACTAAACTGTCCTGAATTTGTGCAGATTTATTTATTTATTTATCTATTTATTTATTGTGTCAGTGTCATGCTTGGGCACTTGGTGAGAGGAGAAGGACAGAGAAATGCATGTACTGTATATAAAATAATATATTCTCTGTGTCTATTGTGCGGCTGTACATTGCTGGTGTGTTGCTGGGTATGCTCACCTTCAAAACTTAGGATTTTATCCTTAGTAGTATTAAGCTCTCTAGTGGATTCTTCTATTACTAGAAGGATTAAGGCCCTGATTCAGAGCCGGACGCTCTGACCAGAGCGCTCGCTCTGAATCAGGGCCCACCTCCATAATTATGGAGCGTCCTCCTGGACGCTCGTATAGCTGTGGGTCACCACCCACAGCCTATACGAGCGTGCAGGTTGATGGTCGCGATGGTCTTGACCATCGCGACCATCGCCACTGCGAGCCGGAGCCTGCGGTTGAGTTTCTCAACCGCAAGGCCCGGAGTGATTTTGGCTCTATCAGAGCCAAAATCACTCCCACTGACATCACTAGTGATGTCAGTGGGCCGGCTGCTGACGGTAGGCGTTCCCTTCGGAACGCCCCCATCTGGGAGGCACGCCCCCGGCACGCCCACCAAAGGGGGCGTGCAGTCAATCAACATCGACAGCACGCCCCCTTTGATCAGACACAACAAGCGAAGGAAGTCCTTCGCTTGTCGCGTCTCGCGCATGCGCACGACGGAGCTCCCTCCGTCGTGCGCATGCTCAGTGCACACCATCGACCCACTTGCGAGCGGACAGCCGCTCGCGAGTGGGTCTGCATCAGGCCCTAAAAGTCCACAGAGCATTTGTTCAAAATTCATATCCAAAGTTTGCAGAACAAGATGTTATATCGGCCAATCATTGGGGTGTTATGTATTCTGGATCCCCTTGGTATCTGTTTGACTCTAAAGTAAACTGATAATGTTCTGCTATGATAAAGGAAGTCCAGTTCCCTTTTTCTCAATTTGAACAATTCTCTGTAAATATCCTTATTAGAAACCCTTATATCTGAATGAAATGCTGGTTTCTTGTATAAAATATGCTCAGCCTCAATATCTGAGAAACTTAAAGTCTCATAGATATCACACTGTAAAAGGAACGTGGTGAAATCACCATCGTCTCCATGTGAAGTAGCCATAATCAAACCATGAAACCTCTTTGTGATATGACACACACCAAAATAAATACAGTGTCCTATAAAAATGAGTCAAGTAAAAAATAAAAATAAACCAGGAGATCACATAGCAACAAAATATAATTCGGTTGCCTTGAGTAATCCTGTCAGCCTGTCCGGTGCTCCAGGACCAAATATTTGACACAATGCGTTCCGGAACTCCGGACCCCCCTGTGGGTAACTTGCTCCGGTGCCTTCAATCAGGGGACTGAACCCCAAGTGTATACGTCAACAAATAAAGCGGCACTCAGGAGACTGAAGTGATCGTGAAATACGTGAAAACTTTATGTCATCCTCGTCAATGTATCGGGGATGTGCTCCTCTTCCTCAGCACAATAACAAAATGAGTGCAATACAGAACAAACATATCTATACACTTACCCCACACTGAATCTCCCCTCAGCGTTGTCCACAGCCGCGCCGTCCAAGACCTCCATCCAGGCACTTCCGGCCAAGAGAGTCACTTCCACCCCAGGTGACCCGACGGGCCCCAGCGATGTGATCATGGCAACCCTATAGCAAAAATAAATATACAATCTTTTTTTCATAAAGTTTTCACGTATTTCACGATCACTTCAGTCTCCTGAGATATATATATATATATATATATATATATATATATATTTTTTTTTTTTGTGGCAGTGTCACCAGAGATGGCACTAGTGAGCAGCTGATACTGTATGTGGCAGTATCACCAGAGGTGGCACTGGTGAGCAGCAGATTCTGTGTGGGGCAGGTGAGGTCTGCCCACACAGACTAGAAAAGCATTTTGGAAAGATGGCTAATTGCTGCCTGGTGGAGCTCAGGTGTGGGCTGACAAGAAGGTGAGACTGTAGCAGCCAGGAGAGCCCAGTGAAACTAAGCGAGCCATTGGGGGCCAGAAGGCATGGGTCCGGATCTTGCAGGAAGCAAGGGAGACCATCAAACTCAGACTGTGGTACTATAAAGCAGCAAGGCTGCAGGCTAAGGAAACTATATCAGGCCAGGAGGCCAGGGTCCAATTCTGCATGTGGCAGGAAGGACCCCCATTTACAGAGACTGTGTTGGCAGACTAGCTGCACCCTTATAGAGAGGGCTCAAGAAGTGAGCTAGTACCCTAAGAGAGGGTTAGGTTGTTTATTATTTTATTGTTGTTTCCTGACTACCATGCTGAAGTAAAGCACCATGTTCATTTGTATGCTGAAAACCTGTGTGTGGACCCTCATTAAGCACCTAAATACTGCACCAATCCACCCTCTACCGAGCTAATTAACCCCAAGACACCACAATATATATAAATATACAGTGTGTGTGTGTGTGTGTATATGTGTATGTATGTGTGCATATACAGTATAATTGTGTGTGTGTGTGTATATGTGTATATATATATATATATACATACATATACAAACAGTATTTCTCATTACTAAAGCAGACTAAATAGTCAATACAAATTTATACAAAAGGAGAAATTAAATTAAATTGATTAAAAACAGAGCACAAATACAAAACAGACTAGGCTTTTCAGAGTGTCTCTGGTGGTGATGGCACTACATGTCCCAGCACATCCAGTTGACAAGTTGTGTTGGGACTTGTAGTCTTATCACAGTTAGAAACGCAGTAAGTGTCTAGATTTGCATAAGAGTCCATACTTCCTACATCTCTATGTAAAGCTTCAGATCATGTTGTGTAACAAAGGAAGGTTCCCTGGCTACTGTGTCAATGCAGCAGTTGCAGGGATCACTGTATGACTTCCCGCTAGGCAGTGGAGGAAGAGCAAAGGAAGAGGAAATCCTTACCGGTCTGAGCGTGCAGACTGCTAAGGTGGGGAACTGGCAGTTAATTAAGGTGATCTTGGATGCAAATGGAAGATTTACTGGTAAGGAGTGACCCTGCTGTGCACACCTGGACTACTCCTTGAACCTAGAGTCACCCATCACAATGAAGCTTCTTCTGCATCCACTGCAGTGCCCACTGCTCTTTCTGCTCTGTAATTTTGGAGCCCATAATTACAGAATAAAAATAACTGTTGGCCCTGCAGTGGAGCTTCATTGTGATGGGTGCTTCAAGGATTACCACAAAACTGATGAGCTGCACACCAAAACTTGTAAAGAGGTCTCCTTTTATGTCTGTGTTCTAAGCTGTGCAGCCACAGGTAGTAATACAGCCCAGCAGTATACTCAAACAAGCCCAAGGTGTCCCAATATGGCCTGGGAGGCAAACAGCCCCCTGCAACCCTGCCCTGCCTACCCCTGGTTGGGATTTTATATGCAATCTAAAACATGCATGATGTGACACCAGGATAATTACATTTTGTCTTGTTTTGAGATCTGAACTTGGCAGGAAGAGCTGAGATGGGACTTGGAATCACTCATACTACCTGAGTTTGGGTGTGTGGCAGAGGGGATCTCTCCCACATTCTGAGAAAAGAGGCAATCTCCTGTAGCCAGGGAGGAACCACACGATTTGTCAATTAAGACCAGCTCTGGTATAAAAACCTGGTTAGATGATTTAGTCAGGGGGAATGTGAGGGAGATGTTGCACCTTTGGCAGCCCTGACTCTGCTGTATATACTGTGCTCGTTTGATCCGCTGTTTCATGTAAGCTGAACTGTTGCACTTGAACTGTTTTTTGCCTTGTGTAAGAAGCCATTACATTGGCTCTGCAATTTCAGTTTGAAATTAAAGCTTACGTTTGCATTATTTCGGTCTCCCATTGGTCACCTGGAAGTTACCCACTACATTGTGGTATCAGAAGTGGGATAAAGTGTGTCCTGGGCCAGGGATCCTAAACAATTCACCATTGAAGCTGTTTTGCAACAGATGTTGGACTTCTTTAAACAGCAGCAGGTGGTGGTAACTGCTCCAGTACTCCACAAAATGCAGGCCTCAGATTATGTTGAGGCCTTTCATACCACTTTTGAAAGGGGTGCTACCATGCAAGCATGGTCTAAAGATTGCTGGGACGTACAGATTGCCCCTCTCCTAACAGGGTAGGTTCAATCTGCATATGCCACCCTCTCCCTGGAAGATCCAAAAATATATGACCGTGTGAAGGCTGACATAGTGTATCAGTTTGCCTTCTTTTCAGAAGCATACCAGTGGAAATTCAGGTCTGTGTACTGATTGGAGGCATTGTGTCCTGAACCAGAAACTGGCCAACCTTGCAGTAATGGCTGCAGCCGGACCAACTTATTTCTGCCCAGCTGGTAGAGTTGGTCATTCTGGAACAGTTTATTGCACTTATTCCTTCCAAAGTTGCCCGCTAGGTCCAGCTGCATCGAGTCGAGAATTTGGATTCCACTTTCTGGCTAGTGGAAAATGCCTTGTTGGTGCAGGAAGGTATGGAGGACTTATCTTCAATTACTCTGGAGTCTCTCTGTCTGTCTATGTAACAGCTGTTGTCTTGGGGTAAGGCGATCCTACAGTATGTATTTATTCAGATAAGCACCAGTATCCCCTTTGCAGACAATGGCTCTGGGGAAATTGATGCCCACTGCTTCACCCTTCTCTTTTTGTAAAGAGGGTTTTCGGCCCAGAAATTATTCTATGGGGAAGGTCCAGAATTGGTGACTTTCTTAATAACTCCAGCTCAAGTGTGTTCCTCATCTGGAAGGCACTACAGAAGGAATCAACCTTTAGATATAATTTATAATTTAGACTATTATCCCCAGCTTCTGTAATAAATGGTTGCTATCCAGAAAACTCAATAGAAAAGGAAAAAACAGCGCTATTGGCTCTATATAGTAAATAATATAATATATATATATCACAATATATGTAAACATTAATAAATTGCAATGATTCACAATAAGGCAATTTAATATCCCATGAATGCAAGTGCTTCTCATGGGCTGGTTACAATAAACCTGATTCAGTTTGGATCTCAAGGCTGCATGCAACTAGTCGATGTTTGCATTCTGTGCATGCATCGCAGTGTGCCTGCACAAGCTGGCCACTGCGATTTGGTATGTGAACGCAGTGGCACAAAGAAATGATTGACAGGATGCACCATTTGTGGGTGGAGAGTGAGGGTGGTCGAAGGAATGCAAGCGTGCCTGTGCATTTTAGCGCCGTTATACGGATGTGCATAAATAAGCCCCTTTGATGGCATATGCAGCCAGAGGTCTAGATGGCGACAGGAAGTTTCGTAGTCATGGTCAGCTCAACCACAACTGTGCATATGGGTCTGATGTTACTCAATGTTACTGATGTTTTTGCTGACTTGTAGTTGGATGTAATGGGAAGTTGGTGGCTTTATACAATGGTGGGCATCTTGGTATAGTGCTGTGGTTGCACTGTGATCTCATTAATTTGCATATTTTCACAGTGAGCGGGTGCACGCCATTGCAGATTTGTGATCCATGCTGAATCAGGCCCAATGTCCTCAGTAAAAACACGTGGTGTTCAGAGCTGGATACAATATAGTGGCTGGCACATAAAAGACAATCTGTGTGCTAGTATGAAACTCCATCAAAAATCACTGAATGCAAAACCAAAACATGGAAAGGCGATTTTGGCAAATCCAAATCCAGATCCAAAATACAAAGGAGATTACAGATCCAAAACCAAAACACAGGGGTCTGTGCACATCTCTAATATAAACAGAATCTATTTTTAAATAGAACTGGGAAATTCTTTTAAAAGACAGTGGTTAAAGAAAGATTATTTTTATTAGAGATGTGCACTGACCCCCGTGTTTTGGTTTTGGGTCTGGATCTCCCTGGTTTTGGATCTGGATTGGTTTTGCCTAGGGATGTGCGCAGACCCCTGTGCTTTGGTTTTGGATCTGGATCTCCCCTAGTTTTGGATCTGGATCTCCCTGGTTTTGGATCTGGATTGGTTTTGCCAAACCCTCACCCCAGTGTTTTGTTTTTGGGTTTTGGTTTTGGATCTGGATTTTTTCTTAAAAAAATAAAAAAAACAGCTAAAATCACATAAAATTTACCTTTTTTTTGTTCCATACTGTATTAATAACCTCAATAACATTTATTTCCATTCATTTCCAATCACTTTTGACCACCTCATAATATAATTTTTTTCATCTAGTTAAGGCCAAAAGGTTGTATCCAGCTAGCTGGCTGACCAAGCTAAGTGACACAGTGGGCGGCACTAACATGTGGCAGTTCAGCTTCCAATTTCCAACACAGATACAGTGTTTTATACAGTGTGGGATGGATACACTGATGTATGTAGGTGTGGTGCACTTACTGTGACAGCAGTGTCAGCAGAGCGGGATTGCTGACTGTGTCCTCAGTACATGGAATGGCAGTGCTGCGGTGCTGGCAGTGTCCTCAGTGCAGGGTATCGGAGGTGTCAGGAGAGCGGGGGTGCCAGCGGTGTCTTCAGTATAGGTTTGCTGGCTGTGTTGGCAGTGCAGGGGTTGCTGACGGTGTCCTCAGTACATGGAATGGCAGTGCTGCGGTGCTGGCAGTGTCCTCAGTGAAGGGTACCAACGATGTCGGCAGTGCCAGTGGTGTCTTTAGTGCAGGTTTGCTGGCTGTGTCGGCAGTGCAGGGGTTTCTGACAGTGTCCTCAGTACATGGAATGGCAGTGCAGACAGTGTCCTCAGTGAAGGGTACTGGCAATGTCAGCAGTGCCAGTGGTGTCTTTAGTGCAGGTTTGCTGACTGTGTCAGCAGTGCAGAGGTGTTCTCAATGCAGGGTGCCGGTGGTGCCGGCAGAGCGGGGGAGCCAGCAGTATCCTCGGTGCATGTGTGCTGACAGTGTCGGCAGTGTAGGGGTGCTGGTGGTGTCCTCAGTGTGGGAGTGCCAGCAGTGCGGGGGTGGCTGACAGTGTCCTCAGCATGTAAGGCAGCAGTGCAGGGGTACTGGCAGTGTTGGCAGCAGTGGTGTCAGCAGTGGGGGATGCTGCCAGTGGGGGTGCCGGAGGTGTCAGGCAGTGGGGGGATGGTAGGCGCCATCTTCTTTTGCTTCCTGACTGTGTGCATATTAAATGGGCTTAACACTGATTGGTTGAGAGCTGTGATGGATGGCTCTTTCAGCCAATCAGCATTAAGCCCTCTAAATATAAAACCTTGTTACCTGACAGTGGGATCGCAAGATTTTGCCTCGGGTGAGGGATCCGGGGCAGACAGGGAGATCAGAGCTTAGCTCGGATCACCCCAGATCCCCTAAATTTGGACGAGTTCGGTTCTCTGAGAAATGAACCCGCTCATCCCTGGTTTTGTCAAACCCTCACCTACATGTTTTGTTTTTCGGTTTTGGTTTTGGATCTGGATTTTTTCTTAAATCATAAAAACAGCTAAAATCACATAAAATGGGCCTTTTTTTGTCCCTACATTATTATTAACCTCAATAACCTTTTATTTCCATTTGTTTCCAGTCAATTTTGACCACCTCACAGCTCACGATATTGATTTTTCATCTAGTTAAGGGCCAAAAGATTGCATTCAGCTAGCTGGCTCAAAACTGAGTGATAAATTAAGTTGAGGACTGTGCAAAGATGATGGTTGGGGTACCCTCTTGAGCATTCAAGAATTTATAGTTGATGATTGATACAATAACTGGCTGAAGTAAGAATTGTTGATACTTGATAATTGGTGCAGCCACTAGGCTGAAGAATTGATAATTGATAGTGGGTGCAGCCACTGGCTGAAGTAAGAAGAGTTGATACTTGATAATTTGTGCAGCCCCTGGCTAAATAATTGATAATTGGTGCAGCCCCTGGTTGTAGAATTGATAACGGGTGCAGCCCCCGGTGTCTTAGTCATCTTAACAATTTTTTTTTGTACCTCTCCTACAAGCAGAGGGGCTTAAATTATCATTAGAAGCATCAGTCAAAATTAGAGGCCATTGCCTTATCCTTTCCTTGCCAGTTTGTGTAGTGAATGGCATATAATTTTTTGTTTCTCTAAAGCTGACTTAGCTTTAGCTTTTTTTAAATTCTTTATCATGGTAAAAGTTGATTTTTTTTTGCATGGCCCTGGCGCAACAGCCTTCATAGATGATGTTGATGGCGTTGCATTGTCATCATGACAGCTGCCGGCAGCTACAAGACTGGTATGTGGATCTTGCTCTCCTGTCATGTGACTGTCCTCCATACTCACTGCGGTCTTACAGCAGTGTCACCAAGCAATTATAGTGCAGCTCAGTTGTGGCTAATGCACACAACCAAAATTTTTTTTTTTCACTGGTGGTGTGGCAGGCTATCACGCACACCCCAAAAAAATTGTTTTTATTTTCACACTGGTGATAAACAGAAAAAAAATGTTTTTAATTTTTTCACTGAAGGTTTGGCTAACACACACAAAATTTTATTTTATTTTTTTCACTGGTGGTCTGGCAGGCTAACACGCACACACCAAAAAAATTGTTTTTTTTTTCACACTGGGGGTGAACCCCTGAAAGAGGCAGCAGCCCCTTTACAGACAGCAGCACAGCACCCATGCGCACCTAGGTTGATGACAAGTGTGGCTAACAGAAACCAAAAATATTGTTTCTTTTTTTTATTCACACTGAGGGTGAATGAAGAGCACTCCTGAAGGAAAAAGCACCCCCTGGACAACACAGTAGAATAGCCAGCCCCTTTGGACTACAGCCAGCCAGCCCCTATGGACAGGACACCAGCCATCCCCTATGGACAGCACAACAGCCAGCCCTTATGGACTGAAAAACAGCCAGCCAGCCCCTCTATAGACAATAGCCAGCCAGCCCTTATGGTCAGGACAACAGCCAGCCTGTCTATAGACTACAGCCAGCAAGCCCTTATGGACAGGACAACAGCCAGCCCCTATATGGGCATTAAGCAGACAGCCCCTGAGTGACAACAGTAGCAGCACCTATGCACAGCATCAGCAACAGCACAGCACAGGTCCCAGCTCCCTCCCTCTTCACTCTCCACAGCCGGAATGAAAAATGGCGGCGATCGTGGGACCTTTATTGAATCCAAAACCCGTAAGAATCCGACAGCAGGATGATGACATTTTGCCTCATTTTCAGATCCAAGTCAGGAGGGAAAACTTGAGCTGACTCTGATCTGCCTCGGATCCCCAAAGTTTGGGTGGGTTCTGTTCTCAGTGATCCGAACCTGCGCATTCCTAATTTTTATGCAACCTAAATTTATATACTGTAATGGAGCGTACACACGGTCAGATTTGTCAGACTTGTCAGATTTGTCAGATGAACGATTGAACGATTAAACGATTTGAACGATTTTACCAAAGTTTTGAACGATTTGAACGATTGAACAATTTTTGACTGCATTAAAATGAATGGAATCGTCCAAGTCTGACTGCAAACACATCAGATGTCAGATATCGTTATCTGACCATCGGGAACGCGCATCGTTGATCGTCCATCGTTCAGGCATGTCAGATATGAACGACTGAACGATTTTTAAATCGTTATCGTTCATATCTGAAGGAAAAATCTGATCGTGTGTATGCACCATTAGGCTACGTATTTCAAGGATCTTTTAGTATCCAGTGTTTATTCACAAAATAGGAAATACCTCCCAAGGAATAAAGGTTTCTATAGATGTTGCAACTGTAGTAAATGCCAAGAATGCCCAGGGAATACAAGTCAGAGAGCTTCTTTCTACTGTAAGTTGGTGTATAAAATCTCAGAATTTGTAACCTGTAATACTAGCTATGTGGTATATGCTCTATAATGCTCATGCAACTATATTTATGTAGGTAGGACCGCTAGACAATTAAAAGTACATCTAGATGAACACATTAAAAATATAAAAAAAAGGTTTAGATACCCATCCCTTATCTATTTACTTAAAAGATATCGATAACTGTTTCCCTTTGCACATTATGGTTTATTGGGGTATAACTACTATTAATGATAAAAAAAAAATGGTTTGTGATAAGCGTTCAAAAAAGGGGGGGGGAATGGTGGCGGGAGCAGCTAGGTACTGGAGATGTCCTTACTCCAAAAGAAAATGTAAAAAACAAATAGATGTGGGTACTAAGTGCTCATCTATTGAGGATAAAAATAATAATGTATCTGAATGTTAAATGAATTAATGTATAAAAGAAACCTAAGTGACTCTAATATATGGAAATAAAGTTGTTTAATGTTTGGCAGACACAATGCTCCAATTTTCAACAACTTATGGAGACCAGTGCATGGTCTCGTGCTGTGAGAGTTTCTTCCTGTACCTGTTTTAAAGACTCACCCCACGGATCACTACAGCGCCCGGCACCATGGAGGACAAGGGTCCTTTCTGACTCCCAAACAACGGAATTCCTCCTGCTTATAAGAACCAAGACGTCACCTGCACTTCCACATCTTTCCCTGGGAACTGTCTCCAGAGAGCAGGAGCGTTAAAGGACCCTGTCAACTTTGAGTGGTAAGCACTACAGAGCGGGATGCCACTACTGTACACCACGTACAAATGTCACACTGCCTATATACTTTGACTATCCTTCGCAGTGAGGGTAACGTGTGACATATGGTTAAGAGACCCTCCAGACAAGGGAACTCTGACATCCCTATGTGTACAATCATAGATGGAATACTTATTTAGTTGCACACACAGTGTTACACAGGGTGACGTAAGTAACATACGGAGAGTAACCCTCTAAAGGGACAAACTCACCACCGAAGTAATTCCTATTCTACACTTTGACCACCCAGAGTCAAGTTGCAAAACCACTTGGTGTACAGAGAGAGGGTGCCTAAATGAGCCACCTAAACTCCCTCACAACCACTCCCGGATTTGGACTGTGTTAACCCATAAGTTGTTGAAAACTGGAGCATTGTGTCTGCCAAACATTAAACAACTTTATTTCCATATATTAGAGTCACTTAGATTTCTTTTATACATACATTCATTCATTCATTTAACATCATTATTTTTATCCTCAATAGGTGAGTGCTTAATACCCACATCTATTTTACTATTTATGATAACTGGAGAACTAATGCTTGGGAAGCCAGATTTGCTAGATGTGAGATGAAGTGGATTCACGAATTCGGGACCCTGGATCCACAGAAACTCAATCAGGACTTTGAAATGAAATGGTTTCTGTAATAATGCTACGTACACAAACAATATCGCTGAACGATCTCCCTTGAAATTTCTGGTGTGTTGGATGAACAATATTGTTCATCCACACACCAAAGATATCACCAACAATGAACGACCAATGACCGCAAACCTCTATGGAAAATGAACAATATCGTCCAAATTGACCTGCATGCATGCCCAATAGACTATATCGTTATCATCCTGCGGGAGTGCGCATCGTTGGTCATTCATTGCATACACACGGAACAATATGAATTATATAATTATCATTCGTATCGTTAAGATAAATTGTTCTGTGTGTATGCACCTTAAGTCTCATGTATGTACATATTCTTCATGATGTGTCTCTTGTTTTATTTATTAGGTTTTTTTGATGTCTCTGTATGATTGTAAAATATACCCACATAATTACCAGATGTTTTATTCTACATAATCCATCATGACATGTATTGCTATTAATAAGTAGCATCAGTCTAAAACACTGATGGTGTTGTAATCGGTCAGGAGACATCCTTATTTTTTATTAAATATCCTCCCTGACTGTTTTTTAATGAAAATTAAATTTATTTTATGCCTGGATTTACATAAGTCTAGACCTAATATTGCTTCTGATAACATCAATAATGTAGAGCAAACATCTGAACTTTTTATATATATATTAACTTTATTAGTGATGTATATGTTTTTTCTTTTAAAAAACTGGTGTGTTTTAATGCTCACATACATACACATTATAATATATATATATATATATATATATATATATATATATTCCACGTTATGCCAGCACTCTGTAATAAAGTACAATGGACTCTGGTGCCCGTCCTGACCTTAGACTCAACATCCACCAAAAAAATAGACGGCACTCAAATAATTTCAATAAGCATAATTGTATTCAATATGAGCCTTTAAGGCAACGTTTCGAGATGTAACCCTCTTTCTCAAGCCTCCAGCATAATGAAAAAGACAGACAAACACGGACATTACTTACCCCCTTAAATGCCTGCCACTGAGCTTCTCACACTGCACATTGCTCCCGAGAGGTCCGACGCCCGGAAGTGCTATCTGCCGCACTTCCGGCTTCTGCGTTCCACTGTTGTCCGGCGACAAGAGATAACCACCCAGGTACACTTCCTGGTTCAGTCAACCTCTGCCGACTCAGGAACAGGGATCGCGCTCACCACCAGTCATGTCAGCGCACATTACAGTAGACCACCACCTTCAAGGGATATATCTGCAGATATATCAGCACAGTGACAGCCAGTGAAAATAACCCACCAATCACTATTAGTACATAAACAAACATTAAAACACTTACATAAAACACTAATTAGTAGGAACTGTTACCATAGAAAAAGGTGGTTATCAATCCCTATCCACAGAGGACCAGGGACTGAAAACCAATAACATCATTATCCTGACTAGATACAGATCCTTGCAAAAGCAGGATGTCTACAACATATAAAGATTACTATACTAATTAATCAAGACATTTACAGAATATTCCAATTGATTTTATCATTCAGACCATTAGGACATGTAGTGTCCAGTCTGAGAATCCATTGAACCTCTCTGTTTAACAAAACCCTTGAATAGTCACCGCATCTTGGTGATTCCTTCACATGATCAATGATCAGATACTGAAGAGATGATAAAGGGTGGCCAGAATCTATTAAATGATGTGCCACGGGCTGGTCAGAATTTCTACCTGCCAATGCCAGTTTAATAGAAGAACAATGCAGGGCCATTCTGTCACGGAACTTGTGGATAGTTTGCCCTACATAATATAGGCCACAGGGGCACATAATAATATACACAATGAATGAGGAACTACACGTCAGGACTTTAGTGCATTTGTAACACCCAGGGGCCTTAACACATATGTTAGGTGCCCTAGAGATGTTTCTACCAGTTATATCAGTGTGGACCAGTAGATCACGCAAATTGCAACCCCATCTAAATGCTGCCAAAGGTCTGCTGGTCTTGAACATTGGTAAATCTTTATCCATGGCTACAATGGGCCAAAGAACCTGGGTCGCTCTTTTCATAATCGGGCTCACCGTTGTATAGTCACTAGTCCATGGTATCACTTGGTTGGTAGCTCTAACTCTAGGTTGTAATAGATCCTCACATTTTATCTGCATTACTTGTTCTTTTTGTTGGATCAACATTGTTATGTTATATATCCCCTCTTCATAAATTTATTGATCTGGTCATCCAATACTTCAGATACCTTACTTGGGTCGCTGGTGATTCTGGCCACTCTCATCATTTGAGAGGGAGGGAGACGTTTTAAAGCTTTTGTATGGTGGCTGGAGGACATCAACAATGTGTTCATATCCATGTTTTTGGTGAACAACCCGTGTGTAGTTTACCATCCTTGACCATGATTGTAACATCCAAGAAATGTGCCATATCTAAATTGTGCGTATAAGTAAATTTGATGGGAGAGGCGGAGCTGTTGATATTATGCATCACTGCTTCTAGTCTTTCGACACCTCCATTCCATAGCATGAATACATCATCGATGTAATGAATAAACAGCATAATGTATTCATAATGTGCGTGACTCCGAAACACTGGGCATGTGCATTACTACTACAGTATATGAGCCTCCTTACGGCACAGCCACGGAGCGGCTCCATTGGGCATGCGCCAGATATCTCATTGCAACCCCTCCACTGGACATGCGCCAGAGATCCCATTTGTAACCCCTTGGAGCTGGCTGACAGCCACCACAACGCCAACCGTGCTGACATTGACACAAGTTTGCGCTTTAAATGCACAGTCAATTTGTAATGCAGAGAGCTCTCTCTCTAACAGAGCCCACTACCAGTTACTAAACTCATGAAATCACTATAGTGTACAAGTCTGGGACAGCATCGAGATTGACGCAAGTTTGCTCTTTAAACACACAGTCAGTTTGTAATACAGAAACCTCTCTCTCAAACATTGCCAACTAGCAGTTTCTGAAGTCATGATATGACTATTGTGTACAAATCTGGGACAGCGCAGAGTGGCGCTAGTGTGAAAATTCAACCGCTTAGTAATAGACAACTGGGCATGCGCAGTGATGATCTTCCATATGACATGGCATAGTGATACATGGCATATGGCTTGGCTCCACTGGGCATGCACCACAGATTACATTGTCATTGTAACCCCTGCACCGGGCATGTGCCAGAAATCCCATTGCAACCCCTCCACTGGGCATGCACCAGAGAACTCATTTGTAACCCCTCAGACCGTGCTGACATTAATGCAAGTTTGCACTTTAAACACTGCGCTGTAATGCAGAGAGCTCTCTCTCTAAGAGCCCACTACCAGTTACTGAACTCATGAAATCACTATAGTGTGAAAGTCTTGGACAGCATCGAGATTGACGCAAGTTTGCGCTTTAAACGCACATTCACTTTAATTCAGAAAGCTCTCTTAAACAGAGCCCACTACCAGTTGATGGTCATGAGAAATCACTATAGTGTCCAAGTTTGGAACAGCGCTGACATTGATGCAAGTTTGCGCTCTAAAGTATGTACTGGGACTGCGCTCCACATGTATTGAATACTGTAACTGAAGATTTAAAAAAAAAACTAACAAACCATATTTTCAAGGTCTCGAACCTACAGGACACGAAGAAGGGAGAAGCAGTGAGACTAGGCATTAGACCACTAGGCCACATGCTTCACCCATTACTACAGTACTGTAGTTCCTAAAGTAATGAAATCACTAAAATGTCTAAGTCTGGGACAGTGCCGACAGTACTTATGTTGGCGCAAGTGTACAATTTCAACCGCACAGTCTGTGTGTAATACAGAGCTTAATAATTTCAAACTTTATTAGACATTCTTCTACAGCTTTATTATACATTCCTGATTCAATGTGGAAAAAGCTGTACTACTGTATAGTGTACTGAATCACCACATCTATCAGCCAATCATCGGGCAGTGATACAGAACATACATTGGAAATCAGATGCATGCGCTATGTAGTTTAGAAAAAGTGACACCTGGTAGGCAAAAAGTTGTATTACACGTTATGAATTTTTTCCAGTACTATGCTATGCTACATTTCTGAAACTTTCTGTGTGGCATGCCTCATGGGAGGGTGTGTGGCGTGCCTTGCATGGTGGGCTTCATAGCAATGGAGCATCAAACTAGCTGGGCACTTCTGTACTTCTTTCACATCTGAATGCTCAATTGCACCCAGGATTTGATCATGTGTTGATCCCAGTTGCGACCCGGCTGAGTCCACTTTCAGACTGATGTCCCAACCAGGCACTAATGCCGGTTCGATGTTGTCACCACCATCACGTGCTGAGCTGGCACTCAGAGATGATAATTTTCACTGGCTCTTCCTATACAGTGAAGGGTACCTGGGTCGCATCAATGCGGGTTACTCATTCATATTGCACTGCGAGCCGGGTTATACACATGTTCAACCCTTCTTGTGACCAGGGTTGAAATGTCGGGTCACTTGATCTGGATTATTTAATCCTGGCCCTTTCACACTGCACAGTAACCTGGGTTATTGCTTGTATTGTGAAAGGGGTAATAATGTCAGGCAATTTCTGAGGTGTGCTTGGCTGAAATTGGTAATGTTTTATCAGCAGTAGAGTGTCTTAGGTGATGTTAGCATAGCACTAAATGGGAAAAATGTCATACAACCACCCCTACATACAAAGCATAAACACTAAGGGTTTGGCTGGTGCAATTGCACTGAACCAGGGCTAGCTCTATGTGAAAGGGACTGACCCAGGTCTAAGTCCTGGGTCCATGACCCTGCTCTGTTCCAGGGTCGGGGACTGGACTCAGGAAATTCACAGGATGATAGACCCATGTACTTTATGTCCTCAGTCTAAAAGGGGTAATAGTAAAGGGTAACAAATAGAAGATCTAGGATCATTATACATGTGCATTATTTTAAATTGAAGGTAAAATAAGCCATCAACTGCAGATAAAATGATGAGAATATATTGCCTGTGTGTCAGAGTTCAGACTAGGATCGGCCGTTGCTCACCTTTGCGCTGGCTTCCCCTGACTTCTCGTGCGGTCAGACATCAGGTGTGGTGGTGGGTGACACACTGAGGATTCTACCATAGGTGCTGGTGGACTTACTTGGGCAGCCCTGTGTCTTGGGTATTGTGGTTCCCATCATGGGTGCCACCATGACAGTCCTTCTCACGTGTCAGTATCTCCAACCAATGGTAGTATGGTTTGGGTCAGCTGATGCTGTCCTCCTATCAACTGCTACCCCTAGGTTTATAACTGGCCCCAGTACAACAGGAAGTTGCCTGAACAACATTTGTCATTCTCAGTGTATGCTAGTTTGGTCCTTGTTCCAGGTTCTCCTCTGAGTCTTCTCCATTGCATTTGACCATCTCTGCCAGAGTGCTAACCTGTGCTACCTCCAGTGCCACAGTGTGTCATTTCATCTCAGCCTGTGTGCCACTCCATATTACCATCTCTGCTTGTGAGCCAACTCCGTGCTATCTTCAGTGCAACAGTGCATTATAACACCTCAACCTGTGTGCAAATCCTACGCTACCTTTAGCGCAACAGTGCATAATAACACCTCAGCCTGTGTACAACTTAGCGTCTCCTTCCGGAGCAACAGTGCATCTTACCACCTCAGCCTGTGTACAACTTAGCCTCTCTTCCTGGAGCTACAGTGCATCATACCACCTCTGTCTGTGTTCTATACCAAGGAGTGCTCCTTCAGTGCAATTATGCGTCTACACACCAATCCTGTTGGTTTCTCAAGTACCAATTCCTTGTGTAACTGTACCTTCTGGAAGGCATATTCCTCGGTCCACCATCTGTATGATTCTGTATTCCCATGGGGTTTGGATACCACATCAAAGGACTGTGACCTGCCTGCTGGGTGCAGCTAAATACCCATATCCCAATAGGTATTGGTCACTGGTAAATACCTCCCAGCAGGTTAGACTCCGCACCATTGACAAGGTCTCGTTAACATCCAAACTCTGTGGATGAGGAGATCATACATTCAGGCCCCTTGCCTACAATTTCCTCCCCAACCTCGGACCTCTGCTTTTCACCCCTCAGTGGCAAGCGTGACATTGTGAACTTGTATCTAACAGAGCAGCATATCAAAGAGTGTAATGCATAAACTGAACATCACACCTGGCAATGCAAACTTGCATTCAGTGAAGGAAGGTAATATGGTCAAATGATCATCCTTCATGCATCTTAGGTGGAATATATTCCTACATTTCTACTTTCAGTGTTATGCCACTTACTCAGTATACAGTAGGTAGATTAGTCGGCACACCATTATGCAGACCTCCCTACATTTAATAAATGCAGAATAGAGAATAATAAATCCCACCCTGAATACATTCAAACCTCACCCAGATCCCCAAAATGTTTACTTTTTGTATAAACTCTGTGTAAGCTCAACCTCTTTTGCATTCAGCACTTCTGGACTGTAAAATCTAAATCAGAACAGTTGTATCCGAGTAGGATCCGAGTCAGGCTCGGATTTTCCAGCCTAATATGGTGATTGGTGTCATTTAGTTGCTGAGTCCACTCCAGGGGGGCTGTGTGTCAAGGGGGCTGTTGTCCAATCCAGAATTGTGCACTGATGTTACTGTTCTCTGTGTGCTGTGCTCGGGCCACTCCAGGAAGGGGCTGTGCTCTGTGGAGAGGGCTGTTGTACAAAAAAGGGATGTGCTGTGCTCTGTCCAGGGGGGACTGTGTTGCCCATCCAGATGTGTGTTGTGCTCCATCCAGTGGGGGGGGGGGGCTGTGTGTCCAACCCAGGGGTGTGCTGTCTGACCACAGGCTGCAAAAAAAAATGTAACTAAAAGTAAAAAAAATTAAGTTAAAAAAGTTTTTAAGGTTTTTTTTTTTTGTGCTGTACCCCAGTGTATCCATATACGCACTGTGACGCTGTATGACATACCCCACCCCCAGTGTATTCATACAAGCACTGTGATGCTGTTAGCCATACCACATTTTAATATTGATAAAAGTATTGTGATGCCATAGGTCATTCTTACTGCATTGTAATATTCATACAAGCATTGTGATGCTGTAGGACATTCATACCGCATTGTAATATTCATAAAAGTATTGTGACACTGTTGGTCTATCATACCGCAGTGTAATATTCATAAAAGTATTGTGATGCTGTCGGTCAATCATATCACAGTGTAATATTTATAAAAGTATTGTGTCGCTGTCAGTCATTCGTACCGCAGTGCAATATTTAGAAAATCATTGTGATGCTGCAGGTCATTCATACCATAGTGTAATATTCATACAAGTAATGTGATGCTGTAGGTCATTCATACTGCAGTGTAATATTCATAAAAGTATTGTGACGCTTTTAGTCATTCATACTGCAGTGCAATGTTCATAAATGTATTGTGATGCTTTTAGTCATTCATACTGCTGTGCAATGTTCATAAAAGTATTGTGACGCTTTTAGTCATTCATACTGCAGTGCAATGTTCATAAATGTATAGTGACACTGCAGGTCATTCAGACCGCAGTGTAATATTGATAAAAGTATTGTGACACTGTAGGTCACTCATACCATAGTGTAATATTCACACACATATTCTGACACTGTAGGTCATTCATACCACAGTGTAATTGTGACGCTGCCGACCATACCGCAGTGTAATATTCATAAAAGTATTGTGACGCTGTAAGTCATACTGCAGTGTAATATTCATACACATATATTGTGACTCTGTAGGTCATACTACAGTGTAATATTCACACAAGTGCCCAGCAGCCCCAGGGGGAAAATACTGATTGGGCACTGATAATAGGAATGTGCTGGGGGCTTGTGCACTTGTGAAGGGGACATTGATGTCTGCTGTTGTGATTTACACATGGTTTAGGGGTTTTTGTTTGCTGCTTGTTAACTACGGCTAATTGTTTTGAGCAAGGATATTCCACATAAGATTTTTAGTACATTTTTGTGTTGTATTGTTTTCTATTGAACGTACTTTTGAGTTGGTTTTGCCTATGTTGGTGAGGTGATTTGTGAGGTGGGAGGTGGTCAAAATTGACAGGGAATGAGTGGAAATTAATGTTATTGAGGTTAATAATACTGTAGGAACAAAAAAAGCTCAAATTATGTGATATTAGCAGTTTTTATAATTCTTTGAAAAAAAAATACAGATCCAAAACCAAAACACACAAGTGCAGTTTTGGCAACACCAATCCAGATACTAAACATGAAGGAGATACAGATTCAAAACCAGAATACAGGGGTCAGCACACATCCCTATTAATAACAAGCAGTCCAGTGTAAGCTACCAGCAGTCTGGACCAGCACATGTGTGATACCCTGTAAAAAAAAACATATTTGTGGACATTTGTATGTTGCCCCGAGCTGGAGAATGTTCTGGAAATGAAGTGAGGAGGTGCACGAGGACCCAGGAAATCTGGCAGTGTGTGCTTCACTAGTGAACTCAGACTAAAAACTGGAACAAAAAAGGGAGGAGTGAGAAGGACCCTGAAACTGGCTGAGAAAGCACATGTATGGTGTGTGAGGGGACTGGAAAGTAGGCTGTGTGGAGTGCAGCACCTGGGATTGTTTGCAGGGCTGTGACCAGAAGCCAAGCCGTGGAGTGAGGAAGCTGCACTGCCAGGTCAGAGGATGCAGTGGGCAGCAAGTAGCCAGCAATATGAAGTAAGAGACTCCCAGTGAGACAGAGAAAGGAGGAGCAGGTGCAGTGTCCCCAGGCACAGGGATATCCTAAAGTGTACTGTGGCTCCCATTATCTATTATGAAAGACTCAGTAAGGCACAGTGAGTAACAACCCTTACAGCACTATAAGCTGAACTTTACCCAATATTTATTTTCCCTCCCTTTGCTACCAAGAGATATTTACCTTAAGAACGCAAAGCAACCAGCTACCAGTCTATAGTAACCAGTGGTGTGCATTGTATGTGACTTGGGATTCATGCTGTTTAATGAACTGGTCAGAATAACAGCCTGCATAGTACACAGTTAACCTAATTGAAATACTTTACCTCTTTGAACTCAGGGCCTAATTCAGAGCCGCTCGTAAGCGGCCGCTCGTTCGTTCCGAGCAATGTTCGCCCAACTGCGCATGCGTACGGATTGTAATATGCATGCGCGAACCAGTCAGTGCGGCCAAAAATCGTGTGCTCGCTAAATAGCGAATATCTGCTATTTTGAGTGACAGAGTGAGGCGTTTGTGGGTGGTAACAGGGGAAGGTGCTTGAAAACGGGGAGTGGAGATCCGAACGCAGGCGTGCCTAAAGGTCAAAATGGGCGTTTTAAGGGTGTGCATAATTAAAAAAACAGCGTCATCGACCACATCACTTGGTTGTTTTATAGTCAGAACTGCTCGCATGATTGTGGTAGGAATAACCAACCACAAGAATAGCGAGCAGTTCATACGCCGTCTGATGTACTCTATTAATCTAATAAATAGCGGACATGACGTATGATGCGAGCGGCCAGGGGGCGTTTTTTTCAAAATTACGTTTGCATGTTTTGTTCGCTCGTTCAGACATAGAGGCGTGAACAGCCCGCAAAGAGTGAACGGTTAATTTAAATAGCCAGACCCTTTTTCTGGACGAGCGAGCGCAAATAGCATCCGGCTCTGAATCAGGCCCACAATCCAAGAACAAAACTGTGATCGATATATATATATATATATTTCTGTTAGCAGACAACCAAGAGAACAAGGCGTTACTCCCTTTGCATACAGTTATCAAGGACAGAACAGTTATATATATTCTACCATCTGGAAGTCATTGAAAGCAACGTGACCATTAGTCTGGATACATTTAAGATATCATCTCAGTGCCACCACCTTGTGGATAATAGTAATAGGTTGACATTCCCAGTCCAAAGTGTGGAGAGAACTCTTTTGCTTTCTGCCTGTAGCCATTAAGACTTTGGTGCAATATGTGTTATTGAGGGAGACTACATTAAAGGAAAACTATCTGTTGCAGAACTTCCTGATATTTCCTAATGGTAATGCCAGATTGTTAGATTATTTGTGAGATATTAGAGCGTTTATCATCATCGTATTGTTCTTTGTAAAATTGCTATAACTTATTATGAAAGGTTAAACAATACAATGGGCTCTATTTACTACAATCCGCATATTGAATGCGGATTGTAGTGTGATATTACCGAGTGAATTCTCATTGCGAATTCAGGCAATATCACAGGGATTTACTATAAATCCCTTGCAGGGACAGAGCTTGCGATAAAGCTCTGTCCCTGCGGATCCCATCCGCACTCTAGTCGCGGTATTTTTGGAAAAAATACCGCGACTAAGAGCCTGCGCATGCGCCGACCCACCATCACTACTACCCCCCACCGACGCTAAGCCCCGCCCCCCGTGATCGCGGACCCCCGCGACCCCCCCTCCCCCCCCCGCGACCCCCCCTCCCCCCCCCCGCGACCCCCCCTCCCTTCATTACACTTACCTGCATCCTCTTGGCCTCCGGTGATCTTCTCCGGGCTTCCCGATCAGGTGATCTCCCATACTGCACTGGGGCCCGATCACCTGATGACCGGGCCCCAGTGCACTGTGGGAGACCAGCTGACCGAAGAGGAGCCATCACCGGAGACCCGATCACCGCTCCCTGGAGTCAGGTAAGTAAAAAAAAAATGTTTAATTTTTTTTTTCTTTTTTTTACAGTTATCAGCTTGCGGTCTGCTTAGACCACACAGCTGATTACTGGTACCAGCTCCCGGCTCTGCTCTCCCCGTTAGAGCAGAGTGGGAGCCCGGTAACCGGGGGAGACCCTGGATAACGCCACCTCCAGGTGGCGTTATTATCACAGGGCTTCCCCCGGTATTTTTTTACAATTTATTTTTAGTAACTATGGTCGGATCACATTTCCCATTACAGTTATGGGAAATGCGATCTGCTTTACTAAAAATAAGTGATACTTAGGGGTTGGAGTAGAATTTTACTAATTCTACTCCAATTGCCCTGTAATAACTACAGGTGAAACTAAAATAATGTGAAAAGGGAGTGAAAACACCCTTTTTCACTTTATTTTAGTAAAAATAATGTTAATAAATAGAGCCCTGTGTGTGAAACTGAGTTTACTGTTAACAAAGTCATATTGCTAAACTGTGTATTTATATTGAATTAACATTACAGTGATCTACCATTCAGGCAAAATAAAACATTTTGTCACTGTCCACACGTGTAGTAACTTGTCAGGGTTTTTGGGGGGTGTTCCCATCTCTCTGCCTAACCACTACAGAATCCAAGAGCAGCAGCAGGTCAAAGACTATTTGAAAGGCCGGGATTGACGACTTCTGCAGGGAAACAGGTACGACTCACCTACCAACACCCCACTACTAGTGACTTATTACAAATGTAATCTCCACCAACAACACCCTCATCATCAAACTCCTCCTAAATAATTGGAGGTAGTCCTTCCAATAAATGGTTTTGTGAGGGCCCAAATAAATCAAGGACTTCAGCCACAAAAGTGTCAGTCCTTGTCGCTAACATGCTTGGTTTGTAAAACAATGCATGTCCTTTTTAATATCCCACATAAGAGTGGGTGGAAGGGCCCAAGGACAATTCCATCTTGCACCTCTTTTCTTTACATTTTGCACAATTTGGGGCATGCCGACTGACATTTTTATAGTTTATTAAACTGCCATCCTGTCTGCCACTAGTGTGTGGCAATGTTTCATAGATGTCCTAGATTTTTTTTAAACTGCCATGCATTTGTGCCACTGCTCTTTCACTTCTTTTACCCAGCCAGCTCGCTACAGCATTTGTCCTATGTTGGTGAAAAAAAAGTAGTGAAAATAATATTGTGACCTGTGAGTTGGTTAAAATTGACTTAAAATGTCTGAAAATAATTGTTATTAAGGTTAATAATACTGTAGAAACAAAAACAGGCCCAAATTATGTGGTTTTAGCTGTTTTTATATTTAAAAAAAAAAATACAGATCCAAAACCAAAACATGCAAGGGTGGTTTTGTAAAAGCAAATCCAGATCCAAAACACAAAGGTGATACAGATCCAAACCAAAACCAGCAAAAATCCCATTCCGGTCAAATAGACATTAAGCAGTCAGTACACTATGGGGTCCATTTATTATTGTATATTTAATGTATAATCACCGAAAACATTTTTTTTCGGGGGTTAACCACAAATATTAAGCTTCTCGCAGATGTATGAAGGAGGGACTGCAGCAGGTATCTCCGATACCTGCTTGTGATCCCTCCATTCCGACAGGCAGCTTAGGTTTCTATGGGGGATGCGATGCTGCCAAATTTACCAACATCTGGAATGCGGATAAGTAAAAAAAATGTCACTTTCAGATGCTTGTTACCACAGTCTCAAGTCCATAGATGTTAGATCCTCCAAATTCCAATATTTGATACAATGTGTACAGATGCTGATTGAATGAGATGAGTAACTCAAAGAAATGATAGAAGCTCCATATAGTGCAGTATTGTTAAAAAGGCTACCATAAGCAGAAACGCATTGGTGTGATGACTACTAGACAATCGTTTGGGTCTTTGAGGAACACATTCTGACAGGAATTGAAGCAGTTCACCAGGGTATACCATCTACCTTTCAAATACCCTCACAGTGTGCCTTGCTTTATAAGGCCCTACAAAGTACGCAGGAACCCCAGGGATTCCGTTCTTTTTACTTTTATTGTTGTTGTTTGTCTCACTACCAGACTTGCCTACCCTTCCAATTTGGTCGGGAGCCTCCCGAATATCAGGTGCCACTCCCGACCCCCCTGAAAGGCAGGCAAGCCTCCCGGCTGCCACCTGCCCCCCTGACTACAACTAGAAACCCCCCGTAGCAGGGGGCCCGATGACGCGATTCACACTAAATTGTAGCTCCACCCCCCCACTTCACAATACCTTTATTTTCGGCAATGTGAAGAGGGAGCGGGGCCACAATGATGCGATCGCACTGTCACTACCCAGGCATGCCCCCATGCAGAGTCAGTGCCCGCCCACGCCCCCCACTGTGTGCAGGCATTCAGCTCCCTCCCGAAAGGAGGGATCTGAATGTCAGCAACTATGCTCACTACTTGTCAATACATTTTTTGCAATACTGCACTATTGTACCCACAATGGTTGTGGGTACAATTTAAACACACATTGGGGTTGAGTGTATGCCCTTAGCATGTGCATTGAAACAATGGTGACTAAAATAATAACTGACACGCACACACTATAAATCATTAGACGCAATAATTTAATTATGTGCACTTGGCATTATAAAAACATGCTGGTAAATACCAGCTCCAAGCCACAAAGCAGTCACCACTTGGGCCCTCATTCAGAGCCACTCGCAAACAGCAGTACGCTCGTTGCGTTCCGATGTTGACTAACCGCGCATGCGTCGGTGTTACACTGCGCATGTGCGTACGGCAGATTGCGAGCTTTTTTTCTCTCGTTCCTAAAATAGCGTACAGGAAGTGACATGTCAAATGTGATTGACAGAACAGGGCGTTTTTGGGTGTTGACGGGGGTGGAGATGGAAAAACGCAGGCGTGGCGATGCGTTTTTGGGGCGTACATACATTAGCAGATGCGAACGTCAAATGTGTTCGGACCGTCACATACGTCACTGGAACATCCTCTTTCCCTTCAAAATGCTTAGGGTTACCCAGTTTAGGGTCTGGATTACTCGACCACATTGGCGATGGCCTTCTCCTCCGTCCCGGGACTCCATGATGTTGCAGCGATTAATCGCGGGTGGTCACAAAAGCAATTAGTGTTGTATTGAAAACCGGCTTGGTATGTGTTTGGAAAGCAGTTTATTGGGATAGCACAAAACCGTACGCAGGTGGAAATCATACCTGCTAATGTCAGGATTACACAATCAATTGGCGTACATTTTTTGTGGTTTTTTTTGGCCTCAATTTGTTGTTTCTGGCCTATTGTGACAATAATGTCATCATGTTTTAATTAGCTCCCCTTTTTTTTTAAAATGTGGAATTTGCATCGTTATGTGAATTTTTAAACGTTCCTTCAAGAGGCCTTTTTTTATACAAATGAAATGTTTTTTTGTGTCCTTTTTTGCCTTTAGGGCCAGGATTAAATGTAACCCATTTGTACAATAATGTCACAATACAATGTCAGATTTTTCTCATAAATTTATTGTTTAAACACAAACCAATTGGCATAATATTTATTTATTTATTTTTTTGCCAAAGATACTTTTTATCCCAAAAAAATAATCAATAACTGATAACATAAACGTACAAAAATAACTTAAAAACATTTCACAAGAAAGGAGAGGGAAGTTTTGACCAGAAAGGAATATGAGCCAAGCACAGAAGGAGTGTGGGAAAAGTCGCCATTGCTGTCACCGTTTTTTCGCCCGTTTGGATGGGGGAGGGTGGGCGCCAGACCGGGTCCGGGATGCCATCGGGCTGGCCTGTCCAGAGGCAGATGTTGTGGCCTCTGGACTAGGCACAGGGCTAGGCACATTTGGAGGATTGGCTGATGTTGTGCCAGAGGTGGAGGATCCTGATGTTCCGGCAGGAAGGGAGGTCGGCTCCACCATGTGCTGGCGAACGAGCTGCTCCAGGGCATCGGCGATGCGGATGTTGGCCCTGGTATTTTCCGCCAGGGCCTGACCAATGGTCACGTTGGCCGCAGCATTTTGCTCCAGGGCCTCAGCCACCCGTATCAGACTGGCGTCCATCCACTGCAGAATCTCCGTATGGAAATCCGATTTGAAATTGAGTTCTGTGAGGAGGCCCACTGCCTGCGAGGGGGCACGTCCTGGACTGGCTTCTGCAGGGTCCTCAGCCGGATGTACTGGTTCCTCCCCTGCAGAGCCAGCAGAAATTCTGCGGCCAAGGCTTCCCTCTGGAGCAGACTCATCCGCCTGTGTCTCTGTTTGAAAAATGAGAAAAGAGTCACATTAGAATCTACATATTGGCACAATAGCATTTCAGAGTTGGTGACATCACAATACTTACCTGGGCCAACATGAGGAGCCGCAAAGTCTGGCATGTCCGTATCCATGTTGGACACGCCAAACACCTCCACAGGCTGCACACACCCGTGCCAGCTCTTCTAAATCCGTCAACTCCAATGACACAGGGGTGGGACCCCCACCTGTCCCCCTTGCATGCCTAGCCCTGTCCGCGAGTTTTTGCTTTAGGCGATATTTGAAGTCGCCCCATCTGTGGGGAAAAATGGAAGCCATTATCCTTTGGTTTAAAATGGGGTTTGTTTTTAGGGGGGGCAAGGGTTTACTTACCGCCGTTTGACATCCCGGGCTAGACGGACATAATCACCCACTCTATTGACAGCAACGGCTACCTCTTCCCACATTCTCCACTTCTGGCTTAGACTCATATTCCTGTCTGCCTGTGGCAGGATGTCCACACACTTCTGGATCAAAACCTCCATCTCCTTTCTTGTGAAATGTGGCTGACTTTTTTTTTTGCCCGCTTTGGCCGGAATACTGGGCCCAGCAGCCTCTTCCATGTCATCCTCCTCACCTATTTGTGTAAATTTGCAGAATTCACAAAATCACAACTTGCCTAATCTTATGTTTCAAATTAATCGTTGATAGAAAATGCATGAAAGACTTACCGCCTGACTCTTGGCCATTTTTTCCCTGGTCTGTCGCCATGTCTGAGGTCCAAACAAGAAATACACCAGAATTTGAATGTGTTTTCGTGACGTATTTATACATGCGTCCTTATTTTGCGGCCGCATCATTGATTGTGCGGCCCTATGATCCCTCCTTAATTTGTGCGGGAAACGAAACACTATTTATGGCTTGGTGTGTCTCAAGTCGAGGTGGCGTTTTTGGATTGTTGGAGGTTATCTTGGCTGGAGTTTATTGATTGCGTAGAAAGGAGTTGGAGGTTGGAGATTCGTTTGTTGGTTAGATTTGCGTTTTTTTTTCCGTTATCTTTGTTGGTTTATATTTTTGGGACCTCGTTTGTTGATTTGGTAACTTTTGTGAAGTCTAACTTTTGTTCAATTGTTGTTTCATTGTGTTTCGTATATTTTGTAATTTTTAGATCCCTAATTTCTTCTATTTTAGATTTTGTTTATTTTCGACCCCAAAGACCTTTTGATTTTGCATCTTAGATATTTGCTCTTGGTAAGTCCATTTTTTATCTTGTATTAGCGAACTAATTAGCGCATTTTTAGTAGTTACTCTTGTGACTTGTATTAGCGAACTAATTAGCGCATTTTTAGTAGTTACTCTTGTGACTTGTATTAGCGAACTAATTAGCGCATTTTTAGTAGTTACTCTTGTGACTTGTATTAGCGAACTAATTAGCGCATTTTTAGTAGTTACTCTTGTGACTTTTATTAGCGAACTAATTAGCGCATTTTAAACAGCTTAATAATCATTCTAACTTTTGGGTGGTTTATCTTTCGCTTTTTGAGCCAACATTTCGACCCGTTTTGATGTACTGTGTTAAATGTCGCTTTGCGGTTTTGCTAAATGGGTGTTTGGCATATTTGAACTTTGGTCTAGCACAAAATGTATAAACAAAAATGCACAGAGTGAAATGTGTCAAGTAATTTTGTTGTTTATTTTCAGTTTGGACGTATCATGACAATACCCCGGCATGTAAGCAGCAATGGATGGTATCATCAAGCTAAGTTGTTTTAATATAGTTTTGGGGTGGGTCAAAAGCCTTACTTTGAAATCTTTGAATTTCAGGTTGATCTGGGGCGGATTGTTCTGGCCATGCTCCCGGAAGCCGACCAACCTCAATCTCATCCCAGGCATAGGCATCGTAGGCATGCAAGGCCCCAGATATTTCGAACACGTGTCACCCTTTTTGGAATGCCCGATGATGAGGTTTTAAGACGCTACCGTCTACCTCCCAAAATCATCATAGACACTCTCTCATTAATAGAAAGTGATCTTGAGCGGCAAATTGACAGTCCAACAGCAATACCACCACTGACGCAATTTATGGCGGTGTTACATTTCTGTGCCTCAGGATCGTTTCAAACAACGGTGGGAATAGTGGCGGGCATCTCCCAATCCTCCTTTTCCCGGATCCTGAGGGCAGTGATGGAGGCACTTTTCAAGCACCTCCATCATTTTATTCAAATGCCTTTGGATATGGGTGCCCTTAGTGTGGCCAAGGCCAATTTTTACCAAATAGCTGGCTTCCCACACATCATAGGGGTTGTGGATGGTACTCACATACCACTTCAGCCTCCAGCATGGCTGGAGGCAATATTTAGAAACAGGAAACACTATCACTCCCTGAATGTAATGGTGGTATGTGATGCCTCCCTCCAGATCCTGTCCCTGAATGCTAAGTTACCAGGAAGTGCACATGACTCCTTCGTCATCCGGCAATCAGGGATATGGCAGAAATTAACCAACCTACAAGCTGGTGATGCGTGGCTTCTGGGTAAGTGGAGACCTTTAGTACATAACAATGTTAAGCTTGATACACAGTGTTCCTGATGTTGTCTCTTATTTTTCACAGGAGACAGTGGATACCCTTGCATGTCCTGGCTGCTCACTCCTTATTTGGCTCCCACACCAGGCCCACAAAGTGAGTATAATTCCGCACTTACAGCCACCAGGCAAGTGGTGGAGCGCTGTATCAGCCTTTTAAAAGGCCAATTCAGATGCCTCCACCGCTCTGGTGGCGAGCTCATGTATTTGCCGGATATGGTGTCAAAAATTGTGGTCCTGTGTGGGATATTTCAAAACATCGCCATAAGGAGTGGTGTCCCAATGCAGCCAGAGGATGCCTTACCTGAGGATGGCCCCCCCGAGGTTGGTCGGAGGTCAGTATGTGGGGGGCCATACGCGATGATGTGGTGGCCAGATTTTTTAGGTAAGTTTGACCCAAACTACAGTGTTTTTACCTAATGTGTTTGTGTTTGTTTGCGAACATCTAATTTATTTATTTTTTTTCACCATCTTCTGTTTGTTCACATAATCTTTGCCACTCCAACGCTCACTACTTCCTGCTACCCTTACCAAACCTGGATCTGGTGATTTTGGCCATATATTCTGGAACCCATATCGCAACGCCATGTTTGTGGAATCATGTTGGCATGGTCCTTCGTCAACCAGTTCTTGATTGTTTTTTTTATTTAAATATTTTATTTGTATGTGTTGTATTTGAGATTATCACTGTTTTTTTTTTTTGGGACTGACCACTTTGATTTCTCATTTATGTTGTGAATAAATGTTTGGAGAGTGAAATGGTCTTCCTTTTTTTGGACGTTAACAGCAAGTGTAACCAGGTTAACACACCTTACATTTGACTAAGGGGTAATCCAGTACTGACACCAGTTGATGTAAACTGAAATATGTTTGCAGGTTCCCAACCCACACCAAAAGGAAGCCTGTCCAAACCTTTGGATTTTGAAGATTGGCCTAAGCAGCTTGCACACCAACTAGGAACCTGTAAAATGTCGAAATATCTAATTGACACTACACCCAAAAAGGGAAATGACATTGTTACTGTTATGTGTTTCTTGTGGCTGTTTAACATACAAATACAAAATACAATCTAACTTTTAAAAAAGGGAAATCCTTGCAGGAACAGTCTACTTATGTCAGGGAAAACTATTTTTGTTTTTGAAAAAAAGAATGAGCCAGAACGTATATTAGAACTAGAAAATTTATTTACAAAACGAAAAAAACCAAAAAAAACTACTGGCGAAGGATGCCAGACAGCCGGTCAAGGCCCACAAGAATGCCAATGACATGTTGGCGCATCTGGCCAACACAATCGTCCACCTCTTGTCGACGCCTCTGTTCCTCTGTGGGTGAGAAAAGTGTGTGGATTAATAAAACAATAGGGAATCCACATTAAAAAAACAAAACCACAACGAAATCACTCCTAAACCGAAAAAAAAAAAACCAAAACCAAAAGGGGGTGCTGCCAAAAATACAAGGCCTATGTACAAATTCACACAGGTGTGATATGTGTATGTTGAAATCAGCAGGAAGAGGTAAAGGCAAACTGCTAATTCACCAAAAGTAAACCAAACAAGCACGAATAAAGGCACGACACATGATTACATACAAACAGTTTGTGGTTAAAAAAAATGAGAAAGACAAACATACCGGGAGCCAAAACGGGAGCTCCGGAAGTCCCTCCATGTTCCTCCTCGGAGGAGCCTTCATTCCCCAAAGAACGGGGAGGGGTAATGATGGACTCCGGGGAGGGGGTAATTGGAAGAGGGGTGGGTGGAGGAGAGGGGGAAGTGGGACGGAGGGGAAGGAGGCCCGACAGTTCCAGGAGAGGGTCTTGGAAGGCTGGGGAGGAGTGGGGTATAGGGGAAATATTTGGGGTGGAGTGTTGGCTGGGGGTTGGGGATAGTGGCCGGGAACGCCGTCTGGCCGGACGGTGACGGCGTAGTCTTGGCTGTCCTCCTAAAATATGTCAAACAAATTGAGGTTAGTTTCTGGGCAAATCCGGGGCCCAAATAAAAAAACAAAAACCACCAACAAAAAACATGCAAATAGGAGTAGAATGAAAAAAACAGAAATAGAGGGAAAACAAGCACACGCTGATATGAGGACAAATAATGAATAGGACAGACAGGAAAACATGCACACGCAGATATGAGGACAAATAATTAATAGGACAGACAGGAAAACATGCACACGCAGATATGAGGACAAATAATTAATAGGACAGACAGGAAAACATGCACACGCAGATATGAGGACAAATAATAAATAGGACAGACAGGAAAACATGCACACGCAGATATGAGGACAAATAATTAATAGGACAGACAGGAAAACATGCACACGCAGATATGAGGGCAAATAATAAATAGGACAGACAGGAAAACATGCACACGCAGTTTGCCCCACAAACACAAACATGAAAACCACAATACATAACACTTACTTTCAAGGATCTGCATGCGAAAGCATGCCAGCAAGCGGGGCGTTCGCCGTTGCAGGTCTGACCACCTGCGCTCCAGCTGCCCGATGTTGCGGCGTGAACCCAAGGACCGCAGGCGGGACCGTGCCTCCGCATACGCGGAGCGCTTCTGCCGGTTGGTGATGGGTGGAGGCTGGCTGGGGATACGGTGATCCATCACCTCCGTAAGCACCAGCAGCTCGCGCCTGGTGAATGCGGAGGCTCTCATGATGGCAATGGAGTTTTTCATACAAAACATTTTTGATAAAGTGTGGCAAAAAATTTCTGATTGGCTAATGTATTTTGGAAATTAACAGGAGCAATTTTATTGGTTAGTGTATGAGTCATGTGTTCAACAGGGCCAGAAATCTCTGGAGAGTTATGATAGGCTTGATGCAGTGACATGCGTTTGCAAATTTAAATAAAGAAATGAACCCCGGAAAATATGCGGGGATCCACAGCAATAGAACAATTGTTTAATTGTGGCTCACATGTTTTTTGAACAATAAAAGCGAATGTTCCATCCGTACGTATTCTGCGGGTAAACACAAACACGGACAACAGTAAAGTTTCTTGCATTGTGTTGAAAAAAAAACAACAATTAAGCTAATTGATACATTGATTGGCATGATACGATTGAGGGAGGTAGGCAGAATAAAGGAGCAGGTAATCGACATCTGACAAGGCCACTTCCGGTTTCACTTGTGCGTGCGTTCCCTTCAAGCCATTTCGGGGATGTACGCTCGCTATTTCGCACGCTCGTTAGTTAGAGGAGGGGTCGCCTGAGTTTAGGGAGGAATTTTAGATGCGAACGAAAATACGAGCGAGCCATTGAATTTAAATAATTTTGTACGTACGCCTAACGTACGTGCGCCCGCTTGCGAGTGGGTCTGAATGAGGGCCTTGGTCTACTATCTAATCTGCTCTGTTTGCGATTAACTGATTATCACCTTGCAGCTCACAAAACAATTTTATTAAATAACATTATAGGCTGCTTATTGTCAGACAACTGAATATCTGCAGCCACAAAAATGGAGAGGAGAGCAGGATATGGGCACCATATGTGTTAATTCCATAAGCATTAAAAAAACCACACAACTGGAATCATTTGGACTGAATATAATCCGGTAATATACTTTTAAAGTGTGTCTCACTCTCAATCTGGTTATACAACCTTTGCTGCTTACTATTGGCTGATCATTAGCCTGCGATGAATATATTTCTATACTGAATTATATTGCAGAGTATTCCACCTCCTGTACCTGGTTTATTAATTATCCTAATAGGTTACCAGTTATTATGATTTGTAATAGTTAATTTGTTATAAGGATTATCTCCAGTCTATTGACTATGTGAAGGCATGATTTATTTCTACTGTTTGATGTTTGGTGTGTGTTGTCTGTTTACTTAAGCCATTTTATTGCTAGCTTTCTTTTGGGTGGCCAATGGGGGAGCTTTCATTAATTAGTGTCCACACCTGCCTGCATCTCTGTATAAGTATCATAAACGCCATATCGGCAATTGACACTATTACATTAAGCAGTGCATAAATAACACAATAAATATAACTTAACAACTCTGATGAATAATGACACGTAGACAGTAAGTCAGTGACTATCAAAATGATATAACTACAATATCTTGCAGGGCCAATTGCCCAGTTAGCAAGTAATACTCCCTTATACCGCTGCAGCCTGGTTAGCCAACCAAGACTGCTGCCCTAGTGTGGCCATTCAGCCAAAGGGTATATTACAGGGGAGTAGCCTATTAATCATTCACTGCCCCCCCCCCCCAGCTGCCGTTCTTTCCCACCAAGCGCAGCACCGACCAGGAGCCAAAGCCCACCACCAACAAAACTACTCAAACTAAACTGTCTAAAACTCCAAAAACCCTTTCTAGAAAAAGTAGTAGACCCACTTCAGATAAATGGACCCCATCAGCTCTATATAGGTGGACATCCTAGAATCGAATACCAGGATGACAAATCACTATACCGCCCAGTGCAACCAGTTTTCTGGCCACAAATGAATTGACTTTGCACCTAGCCTTTTCTAACATTACCCCTGTGCACCCACTTCACCAATGCTGTCGGGAAATGATAGGGGACCAGACCAGCATGCACGAAGGCCACCATTGTGCCACCAACTCTAAATTCTGAACAATTGAGAACTTCAAGTCCAAAAATGACTGAGTTCCCAAATTGTTTCAATCCAGATGTATAATCAAAATCGCCAGGGTACCAAATTCCTCAGCCCTCTGATGAAGAATTAGCTCTATCCAACGCATACCTCTTTGACCCAACCACCTATCCCAGGGGACCACTACTGACAAGGAGGACGAACGGACCAAAGGAGATCTAGCAGCCCAAAACACAAAGGAGTGTCCTATAAACCACACTGGGCAATCGTCCAAAAGGCAACCTGCAACAGAATAAATGAAAAGTTGAACCTTATACTAAAGGCTGACAGGACTGCCTTAGGAATAGCTGAACAAAGATAGAGAGGAGGAAAAAGGAGGAGTGAAGGGAGGACTTGGCCCGAGATAAAAAGCTGCTTGGAGTACCATAGCCAATCAGTCTCCTGTTTTAGCAGGGGAAAAGGGTATAATCTCTCGGGGCCCCCACCGAGCAACGGTGACGAATGGCAAAAATGTAACCAAGTCAAAAAATCTGCAATGAAAGCAAAACAATGGTTAACACATTACCCTCCAAAATTAACGGATATAACGCTTATAGGCATCGGACTTCCATCATCCGAGAGCCTGGATCTCATCAGATGAAATTCCGCCAGCGGCAGCATCAGTGGCAGCTCCTATTCTAAAAGAATGCGTGCCATAATCTGAGGGGATAAACCGATAGACGGAATGCAACACTGAAAAACCCATTAGAACTGAAAGACAGTGACCAGGGAACCATCAACATGCATCAACAATGGACCCTCAACTGGTGGCCGGGCCAACACATATGCCTTAGCTAAACATACCGGGTACAACCAGGAGTCAGTACAGAGATGCAGAGGAACCCAGCGGCCTCATCCCAGCTGATCAGTCTTTGAGTGCTGAATGTGGCATAAAATTGAATCGTTTATAACAACATGAGAGCTCAGTAATGGTGACAGTGCTGTTTTAGAATTAACGACCAACTCGCCAATGCGTAAAGCCCCTTGAAAGGCCATCACAAAGGCGAGTTGGAACAGGCAGGACTCGTAGTTGGAGGAGCAAACAGAAGGGAGAGCCAGCACTAAACTGAGCAATATTGCAGGAGTGATGGGATGCCTAGTATCAGGCGCTGCCAGAGCCATGCATGTCCACCCCTTCAAGGCCTGACTTACCAAGAAACTCCTGGTAAAATCGTGCTGGCCCCGCAAGCACAAAAAGAAGGAGATTCCAGACAGGTACTGCGAAACTACTGAGCGTGAGCTACCTGACGTTTAAAGATGCCAGATAAATGACAGCAAAACCTGATGTAAAGCCTTATCTTGCGCATGCTTGCAAGTCAAAAATGCTTCCCACTGACTCCACGCAGCCCGGTAAGCCCTAAGAGTCACGGGGGCAATAAAGCGCACCGCTAAACCCTCCAATCCAGTGAGATGACCTGCCAACAGTGAGAGGAGCATAAATCACCAACTAGATCAGCATCTGGGGACATATTCTGCATCTGAGACCATTGAAAATGGGACAATGTGTCGGCTACGGAATTCTGAACCCCAGGAACATGGCGCACAACAAAACAAATATTTCAAGTGAGACACCAAAGAATCCATATGCGCCAACAAGCGCAGCACCAGCAATGAAGATGACCATTGTCTATTTACGGTCTGTACTACGCCCAAATTGTTACACCAGATAATTATGTGCCTATTGCACAAATGCTCGTCCCACATCTCAATGGACACAATGATTGGGAACAACTCCAATAGCAGAAGATTCTTGGTGAGCCCACCACTGACCCAAGGAGCAGGCTATGCAGCAGCCGACAAAGAACTCTCCAAGTAGGCTCCAAAACCTCTAGCACCCGCAGTGTCTGTGAACAGCTGCAATTGCAAATTAGACAAGGGGGGGGGGTCAGGCCAAAAATTAAAACCATTAAATCTAGTCAAAAACAAACCCCACACTGCAAGATCCCGCTGCATTTGTGCTGACAATCTAATGAACTGATGAGGGCGGTGGACCCCCACCAATGCACGTTGATGATTCCTGCAAAAAACTCTGCCCATAGGGATAATATGGCACGCAAAATTTCATAAGCCCAGAAGGGACTGTGCCTGTTGTAATGTAACTTTACCATTAGCCAGCGCCAATACAATAGCATCATGCAATTTGCAGACCTAGGGTCTGATTCAGAGCCGCTCGTAAGCGGCCGCTCGTTCATTCCTACCGATGTTCGCACAACTGCGCATGCATACGGATTTTAATACGCATGCGCGAACCAGTCAGTGCGGCCGAAAATCGTGTGCTCGCTAAATAGCGAATGCCTGCTAATTTGAGTGACAGAATGAGGTGTTTGTGGGTGGTAACAGGGGAAGGTGCTTGAAAACGCGGAGTGGAGATCCGAACGCAGGCGTGCCAAACGGTCAAAACGGGCGTTTTAAGGGTGTGCATAATTACTACAGCAGCGTCTTCGACCACGTCACTTGGTTGTTTTATAGTCAGAACTGCTCGCATGATTGTGGTAGGAAAAACCAACCACAAGAATAGCGAGCAGTTCATACGCCGTCCGATGTACTCGATTAATCTAATAAATAGCGGACATGACGTATGCTGCGAGCGGCCAGGGGGCGTTTTTTTCAAAATTACGTTTGCATGTTTTGTTCGCTCGTTCAGACATAGAGGCGTGAACAGACCGCAAAGAGTGAACGGTTAATTTAAATATCTGGACGAGCGAGCGCAAATAGCGTCCGGCTCTGAATCAGGCCCCTTGTTCTTAGGCAAATGGCAATGTTGCCCTACCATGTAAATTTCGATGCACAGATAAGAAAGACAAGTACACGGACCCTCCGTCTTAGCCAGTGCAATGGAAATACCAAATTCTTTAAACAGGGCACTCAAAGAGAACAACAGCTTCTCGCATCAGGGGGAACCAGCCGGGCTAATACACAGGAAGTCGTCCAAGTAGTTGTCACAACACCCGGATGGTTATGGATGCGGTCCGTATTAGGGAGTTGGCTAGATCTTAGCCTGAGGCGCAGAGTCTAATGTGCCGGTGGTATTCACCAAGGACCCTCACAAGAAGGTATGGGCTTGGCTGTGTCCGACACACAGGTCACGGCCCTCAGTATAGGTTAACTTATACAGGTGCTGGTAAACACTGGATGAAGTGGAGAAGACGTAGCTTAGTCGACAGGCCAGGTCAGAACCAAACGAACTTAGATGGTACCAGGGAGCAGCCGTAAACAGCTCACAGATAATAGCCAAAGTCAAAACCAGATATCAGATGCAGTACCAGGGGTCAGGCAAAATCAGGGTCACAAACGAAGCCAAGGTCAGGAACAGGTAACAGAATATCACGGGAATGCTGGAGTCTGGTAATTGAGCCTGATAGCAGTGGTGGTTTTCTGCACAAAGGAGCCACAGGTTAGAACTGAACTCTAGGAAGCAACACTTTGCTTAGGCACCAGTGGGAGTTCCCTGATAGGCTGCTGAGGTCAGCTAAGGCAGGGGTACTCTTACTGGAAGAATGCTATCAGTTGACAAAGTGCATGATTGTGATGTCACTGCATGGTTCCTTAACAAGGTCAGGCAGAAATCCTGACCTGCAGCAAATGGCAAGGTAAGTCACACAATGTGTGAAGAGTGTGACAGTAGTGAGCAATACCAGATTCACCTGTGCCAGCCTGTATGCACCAATGTAAAATGTCGATATAAAATCCATCAGGAAGTCTAAAACCCATAAACCGGAAGGAATCCTGGTGTAAAGGCAACAACCTAAAGGCCGATTCAACGTAAGTCTTAGTCAACAGGTCCCCCTGACCAAACGATCGCACCATCTCCAGAGCATCATCAAATGACTGATAACAAACTCTCGAGACGTCTGATGGTATGGCGTCATTCACTGAGGCCCCCTCTGGGTAAGACAGATGTTGTATCAATCAATATTTGCCTGGCGTCTTTTTTTGGCACTACTCCTATGGGTGAAAGGATCAAGTCAGTAAAATGTGACACAGGAAAAGGACCTGCCATCCAGCCGAGGGCAACTTCCTGCATCACCTTGTCCTTAACAATTTCTGGCAACTCTAGCGCAGAGCACAAATTCCTTAGACCGCCCTCCGTCACTATGTCTGAAATTGGCAACGTAAAACCTTCACAAAAAGCCTGCAGCAAAAACTCTGCATCATGCCATGCAGGGTATAATTTCAGCAATCTCCCAATATCTGGAACACGAACTGGGGACAGAGCCTTACTTTGCGCTGCCACCTGTAGCTGCAGGCTTATTGCCAGATGAGTTAGCAACCTCTGTGGTGCAATCGCAGACTGGGTGGGGTGGTCCACATCGCAAGCAGAGGTTGCCGAAAATGACACCGACCCAGCATTCCATACCTGCAGGTCAGAAACAGCGTGGGTTGGATACAGTACAGGCTGTAACTATTAGGAACATGACGAGTATTCAGGGACCTGAATGGTATGGTTCAGTCCATAAAATTGGTTTATTTGCAGACAATGTACTTCTGACTTTAACCAATTATTCTATCTAAATCTTCTCTAACATCCCTACATATTATTGTAGAGAAATATACCATAAGTCACCCATTCGTTTTATCATTCTGTTTGTTAACTTATCTTAACCTAAGCCTAGAAACGAACACACTGACACATGAAATGCAATTAAAGAGGTCACAGCCATAATTTATTGATCGAATTAGAATTGGTAATGGGTGGCAGGACAAAAGCAGTGCTCCGAGGCCACAGCCTTGCTGGAAACAATAATAAATAAACGGAAGTGGATTCCCGCCCCGCGCAGACTGGCCTGAGGTAGTACCATCCCCCCTTAATTGGCACAGCCTTCGGCCCTTCCCTTGGACAGGGACCAGGTCCCCCCTTATGGGCGGTGACCAACTTGCCGCTCTCAAAGGAAAGATGCTACCCAGTCACTCCTGCGCTAAATAATAGGCCGCCCAGGAGCACTGCTTCCCGCCAGGCTGAACTACTACCTGTTGGAAGAAAACACAAAAATGCAAAATCCAACGAAACAAAAAAGCATACCAACCAGCTTAGTCGGGTGGGTGGGTGGGTGGGTGGTTTGAAGAAACTGGAAAAGAGGAAAATGGCTCCTCTTACCAAGGAATATATATGGGTAATTTGTAACCTCCCACAAATCCTATGATAGGCTTATCACATCAACTGACCACTACCTAACCACACCTTACCCAGCCTTAACCCTTAACTAACTAACAAATTTTAAATATCAAACAGGGTGCTTATCTATCCTCAAACTTAATTAAGTATTCGTATGCATGAATGTCCTTCTATACATTAAATACCTCTAAAGGCCCTCCCATTCAATTTTTCTACTGTTTTAATAGAGGAGCTGAATGCAACTATTCCTAAGCCTGCATTTCACCTGGTTTTATTCAGCCACATAACCTATATAGTTCATGATGGTCCTGGTTTAAGGGGGTAGTATGGTAAGGTTAGGGTTGTCCTTACAGCTGATTAGATGCTACAGGAAGTCTTGTGGCTGGGCCGAATAGCAGCACTAAAAACGGCACTCTTGCCTAAGTTACTTTACCTATTCCAAACCTATTCTGAACTATTCTAATAGTGCTGCCTAAGTATTTAACACATTTTTATGCCATCTATATTAAATATAGGTATGTGCACCAACGTCCATGTTTTGGTTTTGGATCTAAATCTCCTTCAAGGTTTTGGATCTGGATTTGGTTTAGCAAACCATTTTGGTTTTGGATCTGGATTTAAAAAAACAATAACATTTTATATATATATATATATATATATATATATATAATCCATAGACAGAAAACATTACAGTTTCACATGTCCCATTAAGGCTGCTTAGACATGATCTGAAAATTCACAAAATCTATTGATTTTCTGCCACTCAAACTTCAAAAAGCAATGAAATTACGATCATTAAGGCTGACACCTTAATGGACGTGTTCCTTGCGCAATACAAATATGGTATGCCACAGAGTATATTTTTAAAAATAAGGAAGCTGAAGGTATATTCTAAATTAGATAAATGTATGCAGTGAGGAGGATGTTGGAAGCAAGTAAGATTGTTTTGGTGATCAAATTGGAAGATTGTGGGCACTGAGTGGGATGTGGAAGCCACATAACTGCTCAAACCTCCATTGCATAGACTGCATGTGTGTATTCCAATGAGCACACAATTTTGCGAATTAGCAGCTCCACCATTTTGTGAGTGACAGCAATCTCATTCTGTGAGAGTTCTGAATCTGCCGTTAACCACAGGGTGTGATGGCATTCCATATCTGTATTGTGTAAGGAATATGTATAATCAAAATTGCCAGGGTACCAAATTCCTCAGCCCTCTGATGAAGAATTAGCTCTATCCAACGCATACCTCTTTGACCCAACCACCTATCCCAGGGGACCACTACTGACAAGGAGGACGAACGGACCAAAGGAGATCTAGCAGCCCAAAACACAAAGGAGTGTCCTATAAACCACACTGGGCAATCGTCCAAAAGGCCACCTGCAACAGAATAAATGAAAAGTTGAACCTTATACTAAAGGCTGACAGGACTGCCTTAGGAATAGCTGAACAAAGATAGAGAGGAGGAAAAAGGAGGAGTGAAGGGAGGACTTGGCCCGAGATAAAAAGCTGCTTGGAGTACCATAGCCAATCAGTCTCCTGTTTTAGCGGGGGAAAATTGTATAATCTCTCGGGGCCCCCACCGAGCAACGGTGACGAACGGCAAAAATGTAACCAAGTCAAAAAATCTGCAATGAAAGCAAAACAATGGTTAACACATTACCCTCCAAAATTAACGGATATAATGCTTATAGGCATCGGACTTCCATCATCCGAGAGCCTGGATCTCATCAGATGAAATTCCGCCAGCGGCAGCATCAGTGGCAGCTCCTATTCTAAAAGAATGCGTGCCATAATCTGAGGGGATAAACCGATAGACGGAATGCAACACTGAAAAACCCATTAGAACTGAAAGACAGTGACCAGGGAACCATCAACATGCATCAACAATGGACCCTCAACTGGTGGCCGGGCCAACACATATGCTTTAGCTAAACATACCGGGTACAACCAGGAGTCAGTACAGAGATGCAGAGGAACCCAGCGGCCTCATCCCAGCTGATCAGTCTTTGAGTGCTGACTGTGGCATAAAATTGAATCGTTTATAACAACATGAGAGCTCAGTAATGGTGACAGTGCTGTTTTAGAATTAACGACCAACTCGCCAATGCGTAAAGCCCCTTGAAAGGCCATCACAAAGGCGAGTTGGAACAGGCAGGACTCGTAGTTGGAGGAGCAAACAGAAGGGAGAGCCAGCACTAAACTGAGCAATATTGCAGGAGTGATGGGATGCCTAGTATCAGGCACTGCCAGAGCCATGCATGTCCACCCCTTCAAGGTCCGATTTACAAAGAAACTCCTGGTAAAATCGTGCTGGCCCCGCAAGCACAAAAAGAAGGAGATTCCAGACAGGTACTGCGAAACTACTGAGCGTGAGCTACCTGACGTTTAAAGATGCCAGATAAATGACAGCAAAACCTGATGTAAAGCCTTATCTTGCGCATGCTTGCAAGTCAAAAATGCTTCCCACTGACTCCACGCAGCCCGGTAAGCCCTAAGAGTCACGGGGGCAATAAAGCGCACTGCTAAACCCTCCAATCCAGTGAGATGACCTGCCAACAGTGAGAGGAGCATAAATCACCTACTAGATCAGCATCTGGGGACATATTCTGCATCTGAGACCATTGAAAATGGGACAATGTGTCGGCTACGGAATTCTGAACCCCAGGAACATGGCGCACAACAAAACAAATATTTCAAGTGAGACACCAAAGAATCCATATGCGCCAACAAGCGCAGCACCAGCAATGAAGATGACCATTGTCTATTTACGGTCTGTACTACGCCCAAATTGTTACACCAGATAATTATGTGCCTATTGCACAAATGCTCGTCCCACATCTCAATGGACACAATGATTGGGAACAACTCCAATAGCAGAAGATTCTTGGTGAGCCCACCACTGACCCAAGAAGCAGGCTATGCAGCAGCCGACAAAGAACTCTCCAAGTAGGCTCCAAAACCTCTAGCACCCGCAGTGTCTGTGAACAGCTGCAATTGCAAATTAGACAAGGGGGGGGGGGTCAGGCCAAAAATTAAAACCATTAAATCTAGTCAAAAACAAACCCTACACTGCAAGATCCCGCTGCATTTGTGCTGACAATCTAATGAACTGATGAGGACGGTGGACCCCCACCAATGCACGTTGATGATTCCTGCAAAAAACTCTGCCCATAGGGATAATATGGCACGCAAAATTTCATAAGCCCAGAAGGGACTGTGCCTGTTGTAACGTAACTTTACCATTAGCCAGCGCCAATACAATAGCATCATGCAATTTGCAGACCTAGGGTCTGATTCAGAGCCGCTCGTAAGCGGCCGCTCGTTCATTCCTACCGATGTTCGCACAACTGCGCATGCATACGGATTTTAATACGCATGCGCGAACCAGTCAGTGCGGCCGAAAATCGTGTGCTCGCTAAATAGCGAATGCCTGCTAATTTGAGTGACAGAATGAGGTGTTTGTGGGTGGTAACAGGGGAAGGTGCTTGAAAACGCGGAGTGGAGATCCGAACGCAGGCGTGCCAAACGGTCAAAACGGGCGTTTTAAGGGTGTGCATAATTACTACAGCAGCGTCTTCGACCACGTCACTTGGTTGTTTTATAGTCAGAACTGCTCGCATGATTGTGGTAGGAAAAACCAACCACAAGAATAGTGAGCAGTTCATACGCCGTCCGATGTACTCGATTAATCTAATAAATAGCGGACATGACGTATGCTGCGAGCGGCCAGGGGGCGTTTTTTTCAAAATTACGTTTGCATGTTTTGTTCGCTCGTTCAGACATAGAGGCGTGAACAGACCGCAAAGAGTGAACGGTTAATTTAAATATCTGGACGAGCGAGCGCAAATAGCGTCCGGCTCTGAATCAGGCCCCTTGTTCTTAGGCAAATGGCAATGTTGCCCTACCATGTAAATTTCGATGCACAGATAAGAAAGACAAGTACACGGACCCTCCGTCTTAGCCAGTGCAATGGAAATACCAAATTCTTTAAACAGGGCACTCAAAGAGAACAACAGCTTCTCGCATCAGGGGGAACCAGCCGGGCTAATACACAGGAAGTCGTCCAAGTAGTTGTCACAACACCCGGATGGTTATGGATGCGGTCCGTATTAGGGAGTTGGCTAGATCTTAGCCTGAGGCGCAGAGTCTAATGTGCCGGTGGTATTCACCAAGGACCCTCACAAGAAGGTATGGGCTTGGCTGTGTCCGACACACAGGTCACGGCCCTCAGTATAGGTTAACTTATACAGGTGCTGGTAAACACTGGATGAAGTGGAGAAGACGTAGCTTAGTCGACAGGCCAGGTCAGAACCAAACGAACTTAGATGGTACCAGGGAGCAGCCGTAAACAGCTCACAGATAATAGCCAAAGTCAAAACCAGATATCAGATGCAGTACCAGGGGTCAGGCAAAATCAGGGTCACAAACGAAGCCAAGGTCAGGAACAGGTAACAGAATATCACGGGAATGCTGGAGTCTGGTAATTGAGCCTGATAGCAGTGGTGGTTTTCTGCACAAAGGAGCCACAGGTTAGAACTGAACTCTAGGAAGCAACACTTTGCTTAGGCACCAGTGGGAGTTCCCTGATAGGCTGCTGAGGTCAGCTAAGGCAGGGGTACTCTTACTGGAAGAATGCTATCAGTTGACAAAGTGCATGATTGTGATGTCACTGCATGGTTCCTTAACAAGGTCAGGCAGGAATCCTGACCTGCAGCAAATGGCAAGGTAAGTCACACAATGTGTGAAGAGTGTGACAGTAGTGAGCAATACCAGATTCACCTGTGCCAGCCTCTATGCACCAATGTAAAATGTCGATATAAAATCCATCAGGAAGTCTAAAACCCATAAACCGGAAGGAATCCTGGTGTAAAGGCAACAACCTAAAGGCCGATTCAACGTAAGTCTTAGTCAACAGGTCCCCCTGACCAAACGATCGCACCATCTCCAGAGCATCATCAAATGACTGATAACAAACTCTCGAGACGTCTGATGGTATGGCGTCATTCACTGAGGCCCCCTCTGGGTAAGACAGATGTTGTATCAATCAATATTTGCCTGCCGTCTTTTTTTGGCACTACTCCTATGGGTGAAAGGATCAAGTCAGTAAAATGTGACACAGGAAAAGGACCTGCCATCCAGCCGAGGGCAACTTCCTGCATCACCTTGTCCTTAACAATGTCTGGCAACTCTAGCGCAGAGCACAAATTCTTTAGACCGCCCTCCGTCACTATGTCTGAAATTGGCAACGTAAAACCTTCACAAAAAGCCTGCAGCAAAAACTCTGCATCATGCCATGCAGGGTATAATTTCAGCAATCTCCCAATATCTGGAACATGAACTGGGGACAGAGCCTTACCTTGCGCTGCCACCTGTAGCTGCGGGCTTAGGGCCAGATGAGTTAGCAACCTCTGTGGTGCAATCGCAGACTGGGTGGGGTGGTCCACATCGCAAGCAGAGGTTGCCGAAAATGACACCGACCCAGCATTCCATACCTGCAGGTCAGAAACAGCGTGGGTTGGATACAGTACAGGCTGTAACTATTAGGAACATGACGAGTATTCAGGGACCTGAATGGTATGGTTCAGTCCATAAAATTGGTTTATTTGCAGACAATGTACTTCTGACTTTAACCAATTATTCTATCTAAATCTTCTCTAACATCCCTACATATTATTGTAGAGAAATATACCATAAGTCACCCATTCGTTTTATCATTCTATTTGTTAACTTATCTTAACCTAAGCCTAGAAATGAACACACTGACACATGAAATGCAATTAAAGAGGTCACAGCCATAATTTATTGATCGAATTAGAATTGGTAATGGGTGGCAGGACAAAAGCAGTGCTCCGAGGCCACAGCCTTGCTGGAAACAATAATAAATAAACGGAAGCGGATTCCCGCCCCGCGCAGACTGGCCTGAGGTAGTACCATCCCCCCTTAATTGGCACAGCCTTCGGCCCTTCCCTTAGACAGGGACCAAGTCCCCCCTTATGGGCGGTGACCAACTTGCCGCTCTCAAAGGAAAGATGCTACCCAGTCACTCCTGCGCTAAATAATAGGCCGCCCAGGAGCACTGCTTCCCGCCAGGCTGAACTTCTACCTGTTGGAAGAAAACACAAAAATGCAAAATCCAACGAAACAAAAAAGCATACCAACCAGCTTAGTCGGGTGGGTGGGTGGGTGGTTTGAAGAAACTGGAAAAGAGGAAAATGGCTCCTCTTACCAAGGAATATATATGGGTAATTTGTAACCTCCCACAAATCCTATGATAGGCTTATCACATCAACTGACCACTACCTAACCACACCTTACCCAGCCTTAACCCTTAACTAACTAACAAATTTTAAATATCAAACAGGGTGCTTATCTATCCTCAAACTTAATTAAGTATTCGTATGCATTAAGTCACCCATTCGTTTTATCATTCTATTTGTTAACTTATCTTAACCTAAGCCTAGAAATGAACACACTGACACATGAAATGCAATTAAAGAGGTCACAGCCATAATTTATTGATCGAATTAGAATTGGTAATGGGTGGCAGGACAAAAGCAGTGCTCCGAGGCCACAGCCTTGCTGGAAACAATAATAAATAAACGGAAGCGGATTCCCGCCCCGCGCAGACTGGCCTGAGGTAGTACCATCCCCCCTTAATTGGCACAGCCTTCGGCCCTTCCCTTAGACAGGGACCAAGTCCCCCCTTATGGGCGGTGACCAACTTGCCGCTCTCAAAGGAAAGATGCTACCCAGTCACTCCTGCGCTAAATAATAGGCCGCCCAGGAGCACTGCTTCCCGCCAGGCTGAACTTCTACCTGTTGGAAGAAAACACAAAAATGCAAAATCCAACGAAACAAAAAAGCATACCAACCAGCTTAGTCGGGTGGGTGGGTGGGTGGTTTGAAGAAACTGGAAAAGAGGAAAATGGCTCCTCTTACCAAGGAATATATATGGGTAATTTGTAACCTCCCACAAATCCTATGATAGGCTTATCACATCAACTGACCACTACCTAACCACACCTTACCCAGCCTTAACCCTTAACTAACTAACAAATTTTAAATATCAAACAGGGTGCTTATCTATCCTCAAACTTAATTAAGTATTCGTATGCATTAAGTCACCCATTCGTTTTATCATTCTATTTGTTAACTTATCTTAACCTAAGCCTAGAAATGAACACACTGACACATGAAATGCAATTAAAGAGGTCACAGCCATAATTTATTGATCGAATTAGAATTGGTAATGGGTGGCAGGACAAAAGCAGTGCTCCGAGGCCACAGCCTTGCTGGAAACAATAATAAATAAACGGAAGCGGATTCCCGCCCCGCGCAGACTGGCCTGAGGTAGTACCATCCCCCCTTAATTGGCACAGCCTTCGGCCCTTCCCTTGGACAGGGACCAGGTCCCCCCTTATGGGCGGTGACCAACTTGCCGCTCTCAAAGGAAAGATGCTACCCAGTCACTCCTGCTCTAATTAATAGACCGCCCAGGAGCACTGCTTCCCGCCTAAGCCCGGTTCATAGAACCAGGCCCGCCACCAAACTGTGACCCTCCAATACCTAAAGGAAACTACATAAGTCACTGATAAACAGCTCTAACCCTACTCCCGTTAGGTGTACCCCATCAGGCCTATAGATGCTCTCCTCTTCGTAACGTAAACGTGGATGCCGTATGACGCGGCCACCCACACTGAGGATAAAACGGCCAACTGCCATATTGACCTTACGACGAACTCCGTCTAATGCCTTACCACCCTGTGGTCCTCGCCAAACTCGCCGTGGAACAATGTCCGACCAAGCGATGCGCACATTGGGCCAACGGTTAACTAGCACTTGCAAGTCGTTCCTAACAGCATGTATTAGCTCGATGCCTTTGCAAGTGCCCAAATCGTTCCCCCCTAAGTGAATGACCACCCAGTCCGGGGCCCCGAACTTATCCTCTGCCATCCATAAGGCTTCCAGTAGTCGCTTCCAGCGCATACCGCAGAAACCTAACCAACGGACGTCATCTGCACCTAACAAAAGGGGGGCCTGCAAAGCTAAGGGGTGCCGACCAGCCCAAAATATAAATGAGTGTCCTACAAACCACACCCGACCGTTAGCATTCCTGGGTAACCCTGCAAGAAAAGTTACCTAGTCAGAAACTGAATCACAATATAACAAATAAATGCATCTTAAGGAAGGGAAAACAATAGTTGGGTGACCCAGCTGAAGGTGAAAAACATAAAACCTCTTTGAGGGCAAAACTGAAAAGCCCCTCAAACTCCAAAGCGGCAGTAGGCATAAGGCCCCTGGGTTTCCCAACAAACTCGCAAGGAGCGCAGCTACTTAAGCAACTTATCCTCCCTTAAATAAGTTTTATAAGCTGATGACTTCCATCGACCCAACTTTTGTAAGGTGTCGACCGAAGCACCATCAACCGCTGCGCAGGTTGCTGCCCCTATCCTAAATGAATGTGTCCCGAACTGGTCTGTGGGCAGGCCTAAGGCTATAAGGCAATTTTGAAACAGCTTTATGAACTGAAGCTTAGATAAAGGTGTAAGATTAACATGTACAAGCCACTGCGCGCCACTTGGAGGGCGAAGAGCATTAAAACGCCGCGCCAAGGCAACTGGGCAGATAGCGTCTGAGTGTTCTTTTATAGAAATCCAACGACCCCTGCCAAGTTGGTCAGTCTTGGACCTATGAATTTTACACAATATCAATTCCTTCTTAACTACCATGTGTTTAAACAATAAACCCGATGTCGCGGAACTCTTACTAGAGGCTACAAGCTCGCCGATTCTAAACGCCCCGAAATATGCCAATGAAAAAGCTAAACTAAAAAGGGCCGATTCGTACTCACCTAAAGCAACCCCTGATGCAGCCACAATCAGATCTTTAAGCAAAGCCGGGTCAATTGGTCTACGCGTGTCGCCTATGCTAGGGTGTTCCTTTGCCCACCCCTTCATCGCTTTGGATAGCAGAAACGATTTTGTGGGATCTGCAACGCCATGTAGTTTAGAAAAGTAAGCGATGCCAGACAGCGCCGCAGACATAGCAGCCTTAGAACGACCCCTTTCATGCCAGTTCCAAGCAAACTCTGCCATACGGTCGTCAACCGTCTTACCTCCCTCACGTGTGGAAGCCAAGAAACCCTGCCAATTGTCCCAAGCTGCCGTGTAGGTCCTTAACGTGCTAGGGGCCAGAGACTTCATTGCGAGGCCTTTGATGCCGGCACGACAATCTGCCATACATGGGAGGGGCAGTTTAAACCATGAATAGAAGCGTAAGGAGCGAGAGAACGAAACCTGTCCCACTGCAAATGAGATAAGGCATCTGCTATCTCATTAGACACTCCCGGAACATGCTGCGCCCTAAACTCAATGTTCCTCCGTAAGCAAAGAAGCGTCAAGTGCCTCAACAACTTCAAAGCCAACGGAGACTCCGCCCTCTGATTATTTACTGCCTGAACAACACCCAAATTATCGCACCAAAAAAGGATCCTCCTATTACAAAGCCTGTAAGCCCATAACTCAACTGCCACTACGATGGGGAAAAGTTCTAAGAGCAGTATGTTCTTCGTAAGGCTCAAAACTCCCCAAACTTCTGGCCAAGGCTCCGCGCACCAATCTCCTTCAAAAAAGGCGCCGAAACCGATGGAACCGGACGCGTCAGTAAATAACTGAAGCTCTGAATTATCTACTAGGGCCCGGAGCCATATACGAACACCGTTAAACTCGCGCAGGAAAAGCAACCAAACTCAAAGGTCTTCCCTCAAATCTTGGGATATTCAAACGAGGTGATGGGGCTTCTTGATACCCGCTGTGGCTCTTTCGAGCCGCCTACAAAAAACCCAACCCATGGGAATGACTCTACAAGTAAAGTTAAGGAGCCCTAGCAACGACTGCATCTGCTTCAGCGAGACTTTCTTTGACAAAACAAACGCTTCAAGCAACTCCCCCAAACGTCGCACCTTTTCAATCGGCAAATGGCATAACCCTAGCACAGTATCTATTTCTATGCCCAAATACGTCAAACGTGTAACCGGACCCTCCGTCTTGTCCCTGGCAACAGGAACGCCTACCACTGTGAACAAGGCCTGCAAGGAAAAAAGCAATTCCTCACAAACCTGGGTATCCGCTGGCCCCACCAACAGAAAATCATCTAGGTAGTGGGTAACCCCCGCTTGCCCTGTGCCCGCCTGTAAGCACCATTGCAAAAAGGAGCTAAAACATTCAAAAAAGGAACACGAGATGGAACATCCCATCGGCAAGCATCTATCTACATAATAGAGCCCCGCAACTCTAAAACCCATGTACTTAAAAGATTCAGGGTGAAGGGGCAACAGCCGAAAAGCGACTCGATATCCACCTTGGCTAATAACGCCCTTCTCCCAAAACTCTGTACTATATCTAGAGCCAGCTCAAATGATTGGTAAATGACCCGACAATCCGATGGATCTAGCGCGTCGTTGACCGACCCTCCCTCAGGGTAAGAAAGATGCTGTATCAACCTAAACTTACCCGGTTCCTTTTTTGGTACGACCCCTAAAGGCGATATGCACAAACCTTCCAATGGTGGGGACTTTAAAGGGCCGCACATGCGCCCCAACCCTATTTCCGCTTTAATCTTAAGTCGGACTACTTCCGGGTGTAGGCGTGCCGACTTAAGATTTCTTTTAGACACAACCGAGACCTCCCGTGTCACCGGTAAATGAAAACCTTCACTAAACCCATGAAACAAAAAGGCTGCTTCCTCCCTGAGAGGATAACAAGCCAACCAGCTCTTCAACACCCCTAGGTCCACCGGCGAAGGTGCTTTACCTAACACCGCCCCGCGACTCATCGGGCTGATCACCTCGATTTGTCCTTCCACCGCCGGTACGCCCGCATTCTTTAGCCGGGTGCCCGCTCCCGCAGAGCATGCATATGTGTCTATACCGACAGCCCGACCCTCTATTACATTGCGCATTATTATAAGCATAGCATTTTCCTCTGCCGGCTCCTGCACCACCTGGGCGGGCCGGAAAGGGCTGTTTACGCACTACCAAGGAATCCGCAGAAGCGCGAGGCAGTTGGTTGACTTCCAGCCACACCTCTACGTCCTTGAAGCCAAACTGAAAATTCGCCTGCCCCTCTTGCTTTTTCCGGAATGTCTCATCATATTTCCGCCAAGCTGTACCCTTGCCTGACGAGTGCATGCCGTGCACCATATGCGTATACTTGAGAACATTCATGTACTCAGTCGGGCGTGACTCAAGGTATGAAGCTGCGAAAACAAAAATCCCTGCTTCCCAATTCTGGAATGAACGGAAGCTTTCTTCCGTGCCTGCACCAGCTGATTTTGCCCGATCTAAAGCCTTTTTAGCATCTGCTGTAATGGAAAACATGTCCACGAATTTCCCCTTCCTGATCCTTTCCCTAACCTTAGACCTCAAACCCCTAAGAATGGCAGTGTTTGCGCAATGCACCATATCCCCCGTAGAATCTGGGACCTTAGCTGCTGACACTGTGCTGGTCTTTTTGGGACTCCCCCGTTTCCCTTTAATCTTGTGCGCTAAGTATCGCATAAGCTTACGCGGCCTCTCTGATGAACTTGCAGAATCGCTAGAGTCAGTGGAAGATGAGTGTGCGCTGTGCAATGTGGAAACAGCATGCTCACCAGAAACTGGCGTCGAAGGACCAGCCACTTCGTCCAGATTGTTCGCCAAAAGTCCCTCGTTGCGCGGTGCACCCACCACGACTTGACTCGCCGAAGCCATCTCGCTGTCCGTCTGCTGAATCTCAGCTGCCCGATTGGAATGCTCCCCAACTGCAACCTGAGGACTTGACGTAATCACAGGTGACTCAGACTGCACATCAACTCCCCCCGTGGAAAGGGGGGAATGGGGGGCGGCAGGGGCGCATGGACAGCTGCAGGTGGCTGAGGGGGAGGGGGGGGCCGGGTGGGAAGGGGGGGTGGGATATGCATGGGCTGGGCATATGCTGCAGAAGTGGCCGGAGGAAGGGCAAAAGGTGGCGGCAGGGCATGGTAATACGGGCCGAACCCTTGCGGAAGGGGGGCGGGCCCGGGGGTTAACGCAGGGAGGGTGTACTGGAACATAGTGGGGGGGAGTGCCTGGTGGAGCCCGATGGGGGCAGAAAAGTAAGGTGCTGCATTTGAAAAATGGGGTGGGCCGTAGGGGCCGGTGACATATGGTGACCAGCTGGGCTGCTGCGCTGGTAAAGGGTTGAATGCAAGGGGGGGTTGCTGCATGTTGTAACCGCCACCCATAGGTGCGGGGGTGGCGATGGGTAATAACAAGCTGGGGGGGGCACTTAGGGTACCAGTCCTGATGGACCCTGCAACTGATGCCACGCTGCAGGGGGAACCCTGGTGGCTGAATAATAGAGGTGAGGGATGAGGAGGAGGGGGCCCCCTCGCTCCAGGGGTAGAGGGGGCTGAAGGGGGGGATGCCGAAATGCATAGGGCCCCCTGTGCTGGATCCTGGCTTAAAATGGCCGCCGCGACCCTGTGGGCGGGGCCAACTGAGGGCGCAGGGCACGGGCTGGCCGAGGCAAGTGTGGGGAGAGGCGCTGGGCTACGGCCATCCGTGCTGCTCGCGGCGCCGCCGGAGAGCCAGGTGGCCATCAATTGCAGAGAGGCAGCGGGGGAGGTGAGGGAGCGGGAGCCGGCGGGGGGTGCCCGCGCGGGAACGCGGGTGGGCACATGCTCGCGGCCTGCAGCGTGGTGCAGCCCGCGTCTGGATGGAGGGGGAGCCGCAGATGTAAGGGGCCTGGAAGCCTCCATCAATCGGCGGGGGGGGGGGGGGGGCGCTGAGCGGCGGGGTCTGGGCATTATGAAACAGGAATGAGGGGGGGGCAGTAAAATCAGAGGACAGAGGGAGGGGGGGGGCTGGAAACAGCAGGTGGATGGGATGTTAAACACAAAAAAGGGGGGGGGCTGGATAGAAGGAGCTGGAAGGAAAGGGGTGAGAGAAAGATGACAATAAAAGAGATAGGTAGGATGTGAAATAAAAGAGAAAGAATTTAGACCAAGATATACAGCTATGCAGATACTATATGGAATACTTAGCCAGCCTGGTTTGAAGAAACTGGAAAAGAGGAAAATGGCTCCTCTTACCAAGGAATATATATGGGTAATTTGTAACCTCCCACAAATCCTATGATAGGCTTATCACATCAACTGACCACTACCTAACCACACCTTACCCAGCCTTAACCCTTAACTAACTAACAAATTTTAAATATCAAACAGGGTGCTTATCTATCCTCAAACTTAATTAAGTATTCGTATGCATGAATGTCCTTCTATACATTAAATACATCTAAAGGCCCTCCCAATAAATTTTTCTACTGTTTTAATAGAGGAGCTGAATGCAACTATTCCTAAGCCTGCATTTCACCTGGTTTTATTCAGCCACATAACCTATATAGTTCATGATGGTCCTGGTTTAAGGGGGTAGTATGGTAAGGTTAGGGTTGTCCTTACAGCTGATTAGATGCTACAGGAAGTCTTGTGGCTGGGCCGAATAGCAGCACTAAAAACGGCACTCTTGCCTAAGTTACTTTACCTATTCCAAACCTATTCTGAACTTTTCTAATAGTGCTGCCTAAGTATTTAACACATTTTTATGCCATCTATATTAAATATAGGTATGTGCACCAACGTCCATGTTTTGGTTTTGGATCTAAATCTCCTTCAAGGTTTTGGATCTGGATTTGGTTTAGCAAACCATTTTGGTTTTGGATCTGGATTTAAAAAAACAATAACATTTTATATATTATATATATATATATATATATATATAATCCATAGACAAAAAACATTACAGTTTCACATGTCCCATTAAGGCTGCTTAGACATGATCTGAAAATTCACAAAATCTATTGATTTTCTGCCACTCAAACTTCAAAAAGCAATGAAATTACGATCATTAAGGCTGACACCTTAATGGACGTGTTCCTTGCGCAATACAAATATGGTATGCCACAGAGTATATTTTTAAAAATAAGGAAGCTGAAGGTATATTCTAAATTAGATAAATGTATGCAGTGAGGAGGATGTTGGAAGCAAGTAAGATTGTTTTGGTGATCAAATTGGAAGATTGTGGGCACTGAGTGGGATGTGGAAGCCACATAACTGCTCAAACCTCAATTGCATAGACTGCATGTGTGTATTCCAATGAGCACACAATTTTGCGAATTAGCAGCTCCACCATTTTGTGAGTGACAGCAATCTCATTCTGTGAGAGTGCTGAATCTGCCGTTAACCACAGGGTGTGATGGCATTCCATATCTGTATTGTGTAAGGAACACATCCATTAATGCCTCAGCCTTAATGATCGTAATTTCATTCCTTTTTGAAGTTTGAGTGGCAGAAAATCAATAGGTTTTGTGAATTTTCAGATCATGTCTAAACAGCCTTAATGGGACATGTGAAACCGTAAGGTTTTTTGTCTATGGAATTTCATAGCTTTTTTAAAATTTGGATGTGCAAACTGGGCCACCTGCAGGGGAGAACGGCAACAAAATGGTACACTAACACAGGTGGAAGAGAGGACAGCACACAGGAGGTTGGTTTGAGAGGTGCAGAGCGTGAGACAGCTGTAGGTTTGTGGGGTAGCGACAGCAGCGGTGTTGCAGAGCAGTGGCAGCGGTGCAGTGCAAAGGGGACATCAGTGGGTGACATAGGGCTCACTGGTAGTGCGTATGCACCTGAGAAAATCAAATCAATAAGTCATAGATGCACGAATGCAGCAGTGAGATCCATCTACGCATCTGTTAAAAATTGAATGTTTAAAAAAAAAAAAGGCGTAGCCCCGTCCCCTAGAGGACAACCAGCACTGGGCTTTGGAGCCCCAGTACTGGTTGTGCTAAATACGGGGGACAAACAATGTAGGGGTCCCCCATATTAAGCACAAACAGCACCAGGCTTTTGAGAACATGTCCTGGTTGCCAAAATATGGGGGACAAATGATGTAGGGGTCCCCTGTATTTAGTGCAACCAGCACAGGGCTCTGAGCTGGTCCTGGTTCTGGAAATACAGGAGAAAAAAAATGCATAGGGCCCCCCTGTATTTCCCAGAAGCAGCACCGGGCTCCTTCTAGCGGGGGGTGTTTCCACAGCCAGGGGAGCCCTTTCACCAGGCCCCCCCAGCCATAGCATCACCCCTGACCACTAGTCAGGCCAGTCCGGGGATCCCTGGGGAGTTGGGGACCCCCACCAATAAAGGGGTCCCCCTCCTCAGGACACCCCAGGCCCAGGCTGATAGCCCGGGGATATCCCCAGCACCCCATGGCGGTGGGTGCTGGGTTGATTATGTCAAGTGTGGTGCATTTGAAAATATAAATATTGGCTTTTGTTGTGGAACTACAGTTCCCAGCAAGCCTCCCCCGCATGCTGGTACTTGGAGAACCACAAGTACCAGCATGCGCGGCATTACGAGCGTGCTGGTAGCTGTAGTTCCACAACAAAAACAATATTACAAAAAACACACAACACACACCAAAGAAAAGTATAATTTTATTAAAACATACATGCACACACACATGTACTCACACATGCACACACTATCTCACATACTCACCTAGTATCCCTGAAGCCAATCTGTAGGTAATCCAAAGGTGTACCTGTAATAAAAATTCCATACTCACCTCCTCCTATGCGTAGATCTGTCCTCTTTGTTCCAAAGTAGGCAAATCCTGGGTCTTGGCAAAAAAAAAATAATTATCTGGTTCCACGGACATTAGTGACAATGACAGCTCCGCAGCGGGATTTTTATTTTTTTAACACACAGGGGTAGGGGGTACAGGGTATCACACACATACACACAGGGGTAGGGGGTACAGGGTGTCACACATACACACACAAGGGTAAGGGGTACAGGGTGTCGTGCACACATACAGGGGTAGGGGGTACAGGGTGTCACACTCAGGGGTAGGGGGTACAGGGTGTCACACACACAAAAACACACACAAACACACACACAGGGGTAGGGGGGGTACAGGGTGTCACACACACAGGGGTAGGGGGGGTACAGGATGTCACACACACAGGGGTAGGGGGGTACAGGGTGTCACACACACAGAGGTAGGGGGTACAGGGTGTGACATACACACACAGGGGTAGGGGGGGTACAGGGTGTCACACACACACAGAGGTAGGGGGTACAGGGTGTGACATACAGGGTGTCTCACACATACACACACTGGGGTAGGGGGTACAGGGTGTCACACACACACAGGGGTAGGGAGGGTACAGGGTGTCACACACACACACAGGGGTAGGGGGGGTACAGGGTGTCACACACACACACACAGGGGTAGGGGGTACAGGGTGTGACATACAGGGGTAGGGTGGTGCAGGGTGTCACACACAGGTATAGGGGGGTACAGGGTGTCACACACAGGTGTAAGGGGTTCAGGTTGTCACACACACACAGGGGGAGGGGATAAAGGGTGTCTCACACACACACAGGGGCTAGGGGGTACAGGGTGTCACACACACACACACAGGGGCTAGGAGGTACAGGGTGTCTCACACACACACGTTTTTTCACTTACCTGGTGAGGCGGGGGGGCGAGCCCTGAGTGGGCTCTCACTTCTGGCTCCAAGCGCCGGCCCTTCATCCGGTCAGCGCACGACCCACTCCGGGGACAGTGGCAGGTGGGGAGTTTGACTGGGGCGGTACACCTGTCAAACCGTAATGAAGGGTCCTAAGGCGAGCTCAGGTAGGACAGAAACCTCCCATGGTAGGGGGTACAGGATGTCACACACACACACACACAGGTTTAGGGGATACAGGGTGTCACACACACAGGGGTAGGGGGTAAAGGGTGTCAAACACACACGGGTAGGGGGGGTACAGGATGTCACACACACACACAGAGGTAGGGGGTACAGGGTGTCACACACACACAGGTGTATGGGGTACAGGGTATGACACACACAGGGTTAGGGGGTACAGGGTGTGACACACAGGGGTAGGTGGGTACAGGGTTTGACATACAGGGGTAGGGGGGTACAGGGTGTCACACACACACACACACACACAGGGGGGTACACGGTGTCAGACCCACACAGGGTAGGGGGGTACAGGGTGTCAGACACACACAGGTGTAGGGGGGTACAGGGTATGACACACACACAGGGGTAGAGGGTACAGGGTGTGACACACGGGTAGGTGGGTACAGGGTTTGACATACAGGGTTAGGGGGGTACAGGGTGTCACACACACAGCGGTAGGGGGTACAGGGTGTCACACACATACACACAGGGGTAGAGGGTACAGGGTATGACACACACACAGGGTTAGGGTGTACAGGGTGTGACACACAGGGGTAGGTGGGTACAGAGTTTGACATACAGGGGTAGGGGGGTACAGGGTGTCACACACACAGGGGTAGGGGAGTACAGGGTGTCACACACACACACACAGGGTTAGGGTGTACAGGGTATGACACACAGGGTTAGGGGGTACAGGGTGTGTCACACAGGGGTAGGTGGGTACAGGGTTTGACATACAGGCTTAGGGGGGTACAGGGTGTCACACACACACATGGGTAGGGGGTACAGGGTGTCACACACACACACACACACACACACACGTAGTGGGTACAGGGAGTGACACATAGGGGTAGGTGGGTACAGGGTGTCACACACACACAGGGGTAGGGTGGTACAGGGTGTCACACACACAGGGGTAGGGGGGTACAGGGTGTAGCACACACACAGGGGGGTACAGGGTGTCACACACATACAAAGGTAGGGGGTACAGGGTGTCACACACACACACACGGGTAGGGTGGTACAGGGTGTCACACACACAGGGATAGGGGGGTACAGGGTGTCGCACACAGGGGGGTACAGGGTGTCACACACACATACATAGGTAGGGGGGTACAGGGTGTCACACACACACACACACACACAAGGGTAGGGGGGGTACAGTGTGTCACACACACAGTGGTAGGGTGGTAAAGGGTGTCACACACACACAGGGGTAGGGGGTACATGGTGTCAAACACACACACACACAGCGGTAGGGGGGTACATGGTGTCACACACACACAGGGGTAGGGGGTAAAGGGTGTCACACACACACAGGGGTAGGGGGTTACAGGGTGTCACAAACACACACAGGGGTATGGGGGTACAGGGTGTCACACACACAGGGGTTAGAGTGCTACAGGGTGCCACACACACAGGTTTGGGGGATACAGGGTATGACACACACACAGGGGTAGGGGGGTACAGGGTGTGACATACAGGGTAGGGGGTACATTGTGTGACACACGGGGGGTAGGGTGGTACAGGGTGTCACACACACAGGGGTAGGGTGGTACAGGGTGTCACACACACAGGGGTAGGGTGGCACAGGGTGTCACACACACACAGGGGTAGGGTGGTACTGGGTGTCACACACACAGGGGTAGGGGGTTACAGGGTGTCACACACATGGGGTAGCGGGGTTCCATTTGTTACACACACAGGGGTAGGGGGGTACATGGTGTCACACACACACAGGGGTAGGGGGGTACAGGATGTCACACATGGGTAGGGGGGTTTAAAGGTGTCACACACACACAGGGGTAGGGGGGTACAGGGTATCACATAGAGGGGTAGGGGGGTACAGGATGTCACACACAGGGGTAGCTGGGTACAGAGTGTCACACACACACAGGGATAGGGGGGGTACAGGGTGTCTCTCTCCCCCCCACACCACAGGGTGGGAGGGGTGTGTGTGTGTGTGTGTGTATATATATATATATATAATTACATACATATAATATTAATATATATATGTTGTATATACATATACTATTACACACCCACAGAGCCGAGGATCTCAGGCAGCACTCAATCCAGGGAAAGCAGTGTAGTGGAAACACAAGCAGGAGATATATAGATGGGATAGAGGGAGTGGGAGCTGGGGGGAAGTCTCAGCTATCACTTAACCATGAGGAAGCAGACACCGGGACTCTCACAATCTGAACTCTCCTTCAGCTGGCAGCGCTGATGCCTTACGGATGACACAGTACTTTCTCTTTCACCCGCTGCCTGATGCTGCTGGGAGTGAGGAGACAGTGTGCAGCACTGACGCTGCAAACACACTGCCTATCCCTGACACAGTGCGGTAGCCATGGCCTGCTTTATAAGTGTTGCCGCCGCTCAGATAGTACAGGGGCGGCCAGGCAATTAAAGTAATACACTGTGTGCCTGAACAAAGCGGTGGTCGCGGGTACCTTTACAAGTGTCGCCACTCGGAATTTACACAGGGGCTGGTCTTTAGCTAGTAATACACTCACTGTTACTAACATAACAGGGCAGTGGCTGGCACCTGTAGGCAGCTGCCTAATGGTGGCACCAGCCCTGCCCCCCTTTGAGCCAGCCCTGCTGCAGGAGTCGGACCTGGCTCCTCTGTGTACTGTGTGCATGGCTCCTCCCACCGCTGATGTCAAAGATGATTCCAGGTACTGAAATCACTGCTGCTGCTGCTGCTGCACACTGCCTGTACCTGCCCTGCCACCTACTGAGCATGGCCAGCAAGTTGAAAAGTCCTATCTGTATAATGGCACATTCTTGAGGTAATAGTTTAAATACTGTAACTTTCTATTTTACCTGAACCCCAAAAGCACGTACCCTGGCACAATAGCTACCTAATAAAACAAACCCCAAGTCTCAAATTCCACCCCTACCCTGAGTTTTGCCTTCCCAAAAATCCCCCATAGACTACTGCAGAAATGGGTTCCTCGTTGACAATGTCAGAAAAAAGTAACAGTTGGAGCTTTAGATTACTCCCATGTCCTCATTTTTATGTTTATGCCCTGAAATTTGGCATGCAGCACCAAGCGACAGTTCTACCCGGCCATGCCAAATTTCAGATCCGTACCTCCTATAGCTTTTGAGGTGCAGCCCCTTGAACACCCTGCCCCCCCTTCAGAAGTCTCTATGGAGAAATCAGTTTTTTTAGATGCAGCCTTAATATAAGGGCACGACTGTGCCCTTATAATATAAAGTTTTAAAACAGCAAAAATCATGTAAATTTATGCAATCCAAAACCCAAAGTTCAGATTTAAATCTGAATTCCAGACCGCAAAAATATCATAACCAAAACCTGGATTTACCCGGATCTCCGCGGAAGATTAGAACCATGACTCGGATTTACCCGGATTCATGAAATTCGGGTGGATTCGGATTTCTGGACAAACCGAACTGCACATCTCTAATTAAATATGTATGAAAATTAAAGAAATCTAGCCAGAAGGACTATGGCCCTCATTCAGAGGTGCTCACAAAAGCGAGCACTCGTTCTGAATGAGGGTGGCCGCATCTATTTTTAAGTGTGGCCTCCTGGTCGCTAGCTAAGCTGTGGGTTACCACCCACAGCTTAGCGACCGACCAGGGTGATGGTCGAGACCATCGCGACCATCAGGGCTTGCAACAAGACCCTAAGGTTGGGTCTCAGCAACCGCAAACCCCAGGGAACTTCCTGCTCTGATCGAACAGGAAGCTCCCCACTGACATCACTCCGTTTGTGAAACCACCCCCCTGCCCCGCCTACAAAGTTTCTCTCTCGCTCCGGGGCTTGCGCACTCGCAGTGCAGCCACTGTGCGTGCGCAGGGCCTAACCATCGATGCAGTTGCGAGCACTCAGCGCTTGCGACTGTGTCTGAATGAGACCCTATGTCCTTGCCTAAATTGGAGGGGGGATTATTTTTTCCAGATTTAGGACTCAAATGGCAAATTTGTTGAGACAGATCTGGGATTGGTTTGTTCTTGACAATCTCAAACCATGGGTTCTTCTGGAACAGGGCATGTCCTCTCATTCCAGTGACATGCTGTGAGATCAATAGGTGGGAAGTCATACATATCTAAAAACACTGTTTGTATATCAAAACTTTGGAGCATGACAGGGAGTATGATAGGGGAGGGTGTATGACAGAGGAGACTATGCCTCTCCTGTCTGCCCTGACTGCACATCCCTGCTCTGTTCTCTTTAACTGATTTACTCTCGCTACCGTTATAATGTAGTCATCATCTTCTCTCCCATTTGATAGCTGTGTTTGCCACATGTAACACGTGGCATAAAGTATTTTCTACATTGGATGATTTTAAACTACCTACTGCTAGTCTCTCTTAGATGGTGGTGGCACATTTGATTCCCAATTTGAGAGGAACAGTAATAATAATAATATTAAGTGCAGAACCTTTTATACAATCCAAAACCCACGAGAATCCGACAGTGGGATGATGACATTTTGCCTCGCTTTGAGATCAGAGTCAGGCAGGAAAACCCGAGCCAGCTTGGATCCGACTCGGATCTGCAAAATTCGGGTGGGTTCGTATATCTCTGAGATCCGAACCCGCTCATCTTTAGTTCTTAACATTTAATTTCTTCATTTTTTTTTAAATTAGTTTTTATTGATTTAAAAAATTCCAAATATAAAACAAATTACATGTCACACACTAATAATGGTCAAGGAGAAGGTAGTGAAGGAAGGTGGGAAGAGAGGTGAGTGATACTCAATTGGAGGTGCACTACATATACTGTACATGTAACAGCATGCACAAGTACTATAAACATACAATAGGTGAGACACCAAAGCATAAAGATATGACGATATAAAAATTGAACCTCTATATACCCCTGCCTATACCTTCTAAAATCCTTCCTATAAAGCTCTAAGAATAACGCTAATTTGTGGTTCCAAAGCACAAAGTATTATTCAAGTAAAAGTACAGTAAGTTACACGCTATTGATCCGGACACAATTAGATGCAAAGGACATATACAGACCCAAGCACAGTATACATACGCAGAGCTTCCGGACCCGGTGATAGGTATCAGCAAGAGACCCCTCGTCATTCAACATTCAGCAAGAAGACAAGACCCCAGCATTTGAGCACACATTTTATAACCCCCCAGAATAGAACGGACAATAGAGGAGTTTGTTGCTGATGTCATTGGTTCCCAGGGGAGAAGCATCTGTTACAGAACATTTAACAGGCTGGTTCAAATAGACTCTCCCTGCCTCTAACAGCTGGGGGTCTTCCCTTCCCACCCCCAATGCTGCATCCTAACAGTTGTTCCTAAAATATACATTTTGTTGCTTGTAGTCTCTGCGGTCCATAAGTTGCGAATGCATGATGCGATCTCCACACTGATAGTACCGGAATTCTGTTGAAAGAGTACGCATCAGTACGAACCCAAACACTGCTTTCTGATCATGTACAGAACCTAAGTTATCAAATATCTTTATTTCACAGCATTTAAACTAACTGAACCAACTTAAATCATATACTTTAAAACTTACTAAACCTTATGTGAATATGTAAAGTATGAGTATTCGGGGTTTGATATAAGGACGCTAGCTAACTTGGGGCAGATGCGTGTGCATAAAGCTAATAATACAGCGGTTTCATACAAAGTCCTATGCATTCGCTAATATGCGACTAGTTAACAGCGCAATTGTGCGTATTAATGTGTGTAAGAGAAATGATGAAAGATATAATTGCATGTTGCTAATAGTAATATCGCCACATGTACTAAAGGGTGAGTTTATCTAAAATGGTGCTTAGGCGGCCACTCGCAAAATGGCATCTTGCGATCTCATTTCCAAAATGGAGTCTTGCAGCCAGTCGCAAGATGGCGTCGCTGCGATTTAATTTGATACTGATCTGGTCTCGGCCAATTATCCAGCTTCGACAGTCCACCCTTTGATAGCAAACAACCTGCTATCACAATCTGTTGTTGGAATTTTAACTTAGGCTTACATTTACATATTATTTAGTGTTATTATGGGATGGCACAAGGTGGTTCTTACTCCATCAATAATTTGTCTCTGAGTGTGGACATAAAACTACTATTATATGCACACCGCGGATCTTGGAAGATCATGTGAAAGGTGTGGGGATGCACCAGTCTTATAAAAGCAGTCTTGAAGGGGAATTGAGACTTGACATTACCTGAGGTGTTTTAAAAATAACATTTCAATAATATATTCTATGCATGTCTAAATATAATACATTAAATGATGGTACTTCCTAGCTCAGGGTTGTAATGCAGTTCTGTATTTACCTCGGTATTCATACTGGCTACCATCATTATTTCATTCTTTCATTTCACTCTATTTTTACATTTTCCACACTTCAACACAATAGATACACACCGGACGCATATGCCAATTATCATGATGACAATTAGTATAAGGATCAAGAATTTGCCTATGCTGGCGATCACCTCCTGGACCCATTCCCCTAGACCTGAGAACCATTTCACTGGGTTCAGCCATAACACCCATCCTTCTATCTTTTCCCCTGCTTCAGCCACTGAAGTGTTATGGTTCTTACGAAATTCCCATTTTAGCTGTAGAATCTCATCCATCTTCCGGTCTATCACCTCCTTATGGTCGCTGGTATCATTGGTGACATAAGTGCAACATTTTACTCCAAATTGGGTGGCTAACATTACGCAATACCCTCCAGTAACAGCAGTTAAATAATTCAACACTGGCCTGTGTTGCACCAGTTCTTTCTTGTATGCTTGCAATTCTCTCCCTGTGTACCTGAATGTGTCATCATACATCTTGGTGATATTATCTATCAATTTAGCAAGTTCCTGAATATATCTAAAATGTAATGTACCCCGAGCAATTCTGGTGGGATCCAGTGCCACTTAAACTTGAAAGCCAGTTGTCTCACTAATTAATTGAGCGGCTTTTATGCATATCACCAGGTATCATATTTCTCTTGCCTCTGTGTTCATATTGCGTGTGAAGATATGGTGATGGTGTGTTTTTATGTATACTAAGCATTTCAACATGTGTGAGGGTCATAACTTCTGGGACTACTCTTCCCAGGTAACACAAACCTTCGGAACTCGGGGAGAGCCATTTATGCATCATTATCATTAAACACATTTCCCTTGCAAACAATCCTATCTCAGGCACTTCCATCTGGTATATGCAAGTTTCTGGTTGTATTATTTTAGCACAATAACCATCTGGTACCTTACCAATAATTTATTTGGTGGAACTCAATGTATACCGGTACCTAAAATGTTTCCCACTTGATTTAATTGAGCATAACAGATCATAGTTTATGTACTCATTATCAGCTCTTTGTGAGAAGGTCATCGTCTGATTATTCCCCATCACTTCCCAACCTCCGGGTTTATTGGGGTTGGTTATGTTTAAACACAAAAGTGATCTATCTACTTGAAATTGATAGAGTTTGAAATGAGGTGGTTTGGATGAGAGAAATTTTCCATCCAAGGTTTTCCCTTTTTGCAATTCTAAAATTTCCGTGGTATTCAGCGGAAATGGCACCAACCCTACATTATGCTGTCCCTGTGGCACATGCGAACACACCCAGCAATCAGTTTGATTTAACACTTTGCCTACCATGCTATGATAATCCTCTAGAGGATACCCACCCCAGTATGGATTATATTTAGGTTGGCACCGTTGGATACAGTTTTCATCAACTAGGGACCCACAAAGCACACAAATACAGGAATCTTCAGACGATAAACCTCCACACCTTCCCCGAGTATCCGGAATGACAGCTCTCTTAACAATAACATTACTAAGATTGGTCAGACACTCCCCTGATTGGCATTGACTCCACTCCATCAGCACTGTCATCAGCTCCCATTTCCTCAATCGGTCCCCATCACTGACACTGGATATCCCCGAACTGACCAGGATGGTGAACACTAAAAGAGAATATGAAAATGAACACAGCAGGCCTGTCCATTTTAACAAGTCCTGCAAAATTTATCTCAGTTCAGGTATCTCACTACGACCTTTTCAATCCTCCCGGAACAAGCTCACGAGCGACAGGTCCACACTATCAGCCTTGTCTCCGACTTGTTTCTCCACCGGTTGATTGACCTTTTTGCAGTGAGTGGAATGGACCCAGGTATCTCTCTTGGCCACCTTCAAAGATGTAGTACTCGTCAGCAGCACCTGGTATGGACCTTCCCACCGATCAGTCAAACAACCTGAACGCAAGAAATTTCTTATCATAACATATTCTCCTGGTTCAACATCATGACTGTTAGTTTCAGGCATATCATTAGACAACAATTTCAGTTTCTGCTGCTGTTGCTTTAACTGCTTACTCATTGATATAAGATACTTTACAGTTACCTCGTTGTTACCCTTCAAGTCTTCCTGAGGACTTATAATCAAATGAGGTTGTCTACCGAACAGTATTTCAAATGGGACAGATTTAGAGGGGGTCTAGGAGTGGTTCTTATGCTATATAGGACCAAAGGTAACGCTTCTGGCCATCCTAGTTCAGTCTCTGCCATAATTTTACTTAATTTATTTTTTATAGTCCCGTTCATCCTCTCTACCTTGGCACTGGCTTGCGGTCGGTAGGGGGTATGAAGTCGGCTATTAATACTCATCAGCTTACACATATTTTGGAACACATCACCTGTAAAATGAGTACCCCTGTCACTCTCGATGATTTTAGGGATACCGTACCTGCATACAAATTCCTGGACTATTTTCTTGGCAGTAAATGCAGCAGTATTAGTGGCCGCTGGGTAGGCCTCAACCCAGTTAGAAAATACATTGGTGCGCACTAATACATACTTAAGGTTCCTGCAGGGTGGTAATTGGATGAAATCAATTTGTAACACCTGGAAAGGTCCATCAGTCGGTGGAATGTGGGACGGTTCGGTAGGGATCGCTTTCCCTATGTTCTTCCTCAAGCAGGTCAGACAGGACATTGCTATCTTTTCTGCTTGTGAAGAAAATCCTGGTGCACACCAGTATGCCCTCACCAACTTGCACATACCTTGTTTTCCTAGATGAGTCAGACCGTGTGCTGCCTCAGCCAGGCTGGGGTAATATGCCTTGGGGACAACTGGTTTACCTTGTCCGTCCCTCCAGAGCCCGGAGGACTCTTGCCCGCATCCCTTGGACTTCCACATGGATTTTTCCTGAATTGAACACAAATTTTGCATCTCAATTAATTTCAGCATGTCAATTGTTTGGAAAGACATAAGTTTTTCAGTTGGAGAAAACATTTTCAACCCTGCTGCCCATTTTGCAGCTTCATCAGCCCTGTTGTTGCCCAATGACACCGGGTCATCCTCACATGTATGGGTTTTACACTTAATAACTGCCACTGTTTTGGGCAGTTGGATTGCTTCTAAAAGGTGTTTTATGTGTCGGGAGTATGCAACCGGTGTGCCTGCTGCTGTCATAAAATTTCTCAGATGCCATAGAGCCCCAAAATCGTGCACCGCCCCGAACGCATACCTCGAGTCAGTGTAAATGTTAGCAGATTTGACTTCTGCCAGTTCACGCGCTCTAGTTAGTGCTACTAACTCTGCCACCTGGGCTGAGTGAGGAGGACCAAGAGGTTTAGCTTCCATGATGTCTGTGTCATTTACAACAGCATAACCTGTACATAATTCACCTGTGTCTGTTTGTCTATGACAACTCCCATCCGTATAAAAAGTCACATCCACATTCTCTAAAGGTGTGTCATGTATGTCAGGTCTAGCAGTAAAGGTCTGATTCAGATATGTCATACAATCATGCGTATCATTATGTCCGCTGAACTCACCTCCCTCCACCCTTTGTACATCATGTTGTACATATGGTAGATACGTTGCTGGATTCAGCATGCTGCAATGTTTAACAGTGATGTTTGCGGGTGCAATTAGGGCTAATTCCCATTTGGTAAACCTAGCTGAAGAGACGTGTCTGGTTTGAGCTGAGTTCAACAGAGCAGATACAGCATGGGGAGTGTAGACAATCATATCATGGCCCAATACTACGTCCTCACTTTTACTCACCAATAGAGCGGTAGCTGCTACACTTCTCAAACAATTGGGGAGTGATCTTGCCACCATGTCCAATTGGGCACTGTAGTATGCTACGGGCCTACTGGCATCACCATTTTTTGTGTAAGGACACCTGCAGCACAACCATCGGCTTCCGTACAATACAAATCAAAAGGTTTTTCATAATCGGGTATTCCCAATGCAGAAGCTTTTGTCAGGCTATCCTTAAGATTAAGGAAAGCCTGCTCTGATTCCTCTGTGTGTATGACACGATCAGGCTTTGAGGAAGAGACTAGTTCCTGTAAAGGCAAGGCCAGAATAGAAAAACCTGGGATCCACATTCGGCAATATCCACACATTCCCAAAGAAGGTACGAATTTGCTGTTGATTCTGCGGCAGTGTCATGTTTTGTATGGCTAGGATTCTATCATTTGTAAGATGTCGTAACCCCTGGGTTAGGCAGTGTCCCATATATTTTACTCTGGATTGGCACGGTTGTAGCTTGTCCTTAGCCACCTTGTGTCCTGTATGCGAGAGATGAAATAACAAAAGTTTAGTATCATTCAAACATGACATAAACGAGTCAGAACATAGCAATAAATCGTCTACATATTGGATTAGAACAGATCCATTGGCAGGTTGAAAAGATTGTAAACAGTCGTGTAATGCCTGGGAGAAGATACTGGGGCTGTCTATGAAACCTTGGGGTAATCGTGTCCATGTATATTGCACACCTCTGTATGTGAATGCGAATAAGAGGTCAATGACAGTGAAATGGGTTGCATTCGGTGGGATCTGCATCAGGAAAGGATAATGTTCCACTTTACCTGTTACACCCATTGTTGGTACGGTCTCGTTGGTCACCTGTAAATTAACGGGAGATTTACTTGGTCACCCCTGTGTCTACAAGAAAAGGATATTCAGTACCAGCTACATCAACCATCTTGACCGGTTCTTCCCTAGTACTTCCCGTTAACCTGACTATCTGTAGACTACAGGTATGACCTGACCCCTATTCCTACTCGTTTTACTGTACAATTTCTACTTAAGTGTCCTGTTTGTTTACAATTGAAACATGTCCGTGATTCAGGTGACAACTTGTGTTGTGGTGAAGTTTGAGCAGAGTGTAAAGGTGGTGGATATGGGTAAGGATAGGGAAGGTAAGGGTATTGTGGGGAATATGAGTATGGGACCTGTGGTTGTATTGGGTTAGTGGAGTAGAGCTGTGTTTGTTGTTGTGAGGTTAGTGAGGGCAGGTGTAAGTGTGTGTGCAGGTGCGAGTGTGTGTTGGCTGTGATATTACCGTCATTCCTTCCAGAGCTTGTATACTGACAGCCATTAGTTTTTCGCTCTGGATCTCCCTCTTTTTTGAGATGTTTTTGTCATGTTCTATGGCAGACTCTATGAGGTTATCTATTGTAAGTCCCCTCCAGCCAGGCTGTGAGGTCTGAACCCGGGTCTTTAAATTCTCTTTCAGACCATCCATTAGTACCGTGACTATCAAACCCCTGTGGTGAGTGCTATCTTTAATATCTTCTATCCCAGTGTACTGGGTGATAGCCTGCAGAGGCCTGTCGCAATAGTCTTCTGCAGTTTCACTCTCCTTTTGTTTGATTGTGAAAATTTTGTTCCAGTTAACTACTACTGGAAAATATATACCCAATTGAGTCACAATGCGGGAAATGTTACCTTGGTTTACTTGGTCTGTTAAGTGAACGTCACCATCTAATACACAATCCGTGATAAATTTTGTCACATCGGTATTGCGTGGCAGACAGGCCCTTAACACCACACGCCAATCTTTATTAGTTGGCTCATGAGAACTACCCAAATTCCTCAAAAATCTTTGACATTTGGCTAGTTCCTTTTTGGGATCTGGGAAATCATTTATGATGGAATTTAGGCCCTCATTCAGAGCCGTACGCTCTGAGCAGAGCGCACGCTCTGAATGAGGGCCGTCCTCCATAATTATGGAGCGTCCTCCTGGATGCTCGTATAGCTGTGGGTCACCACCCACAGCCTATACGAGCGTGCAGTTTGATGGCCGCGATGGTCTTGACCATCGCGACCATCGCCATTGCGAGCCAGAGCCTGCGTTTGAGTCTTTCAACCGCAAGGCCCGGAGTGATTTTGGCTCTCAGAGCCAAAATCACTCCCACTGACATCACTAGTGATGTCAGTGGGCTGGCTTCTGACGGTAGGCGTTCCCTTGGGAACGCCCCCATCTGGGAGGCACGCCCACCAAAGGGGGCGTGCTGTCAATCAACATCGACAGCACGCCCCCTATGATCAGACACAATGAGCGAAGGAAAGTCCTTCGCTCGTCGCGTCTGGCGCATGCGCACGACGGAGCTCCCGCCGTCGTGCGCATGCGCAGTGCACAACATCGACCCACTTGCGAGCGGACAGCCGCTTGCGAGTGGGTCTGAATCAGGCCCTTAGTTCTGCTCTTGTTCATGGACAATGCATCACTACTTCCCTCATGGGCACTACACCGTTTGCATCTGCATTTCCGTTTGGAACAGTTATCGTCCGAATGGGATGCAGACCGGTAGCGTTGCTACCTCTGACCTGGTTACCTGGCTGGGGGTTCAATCTGCTGCTGCTACATATGGTATTAACAACTTCCTCTACGGGTGAAGAGTGTGTTAACACTTCCCTTGCTGTTACCGATTGAGATGGCGGCACCACTCGTGATTGTGGTGATGCAGCATCCATCATCTGCACAGCATGGGAAATGGCAGACATTACAATAGGCTCATCATCTACATCATAAACATTTTCTTTATGGTTACTTAAGAGGGGGTACAAATTGCTTGTTACATTTTTATGGGTATTTTTGGTAACTGTATTTGCACCTCCATCCACATAAGGTGTGGGAGCTGAGCATGAACTGCTGGCAATACTCTCCACCACGCCACCTTGCCGCACGTGCGTGCCAATTTGCGGCTCGCCCGTATTGCAATTTAGCATCGCGGATGTATTTTCTGGCAATGTGCTCGCAACGCTAGTTTGCGTCGCTTGCACATTTTGAAGCCACGCATCCCCTTCATGCTGCCACAATTTTAAACATTTAAAATATTTGACTTTTTTTTCTCGGGAGCACATCAGACTGATGTGATCCCGGACGTTATCTAATACATCCTTTTCAAAACTACCAATTCTGGGAAACGGTCTAACACTCTTCATCGTCATTTTAAACCATACATCACAATACCTTATTGCATAAGCACCGTACTTAGTATGCATAATACGATGGGCCAATCCGATCGGCGCCTGCATTAGCAGCACACCATTGTCTAACATCTCCACTGTTTGCATGGCTCCCATTTTGAGACAAAATCCTACACTTTTCAATACAGATTTAAACTGGTTAAAGACAATCAAGATACTTTCACTTACCTGTGGACGATTTAAGTCGGCGGCGCCCACACACCTGGATAAGATTTAGTAAGGCAACTTCCACACATGGATAAGATTTGAGAAAGGTAACTTCCACACCCGGTTAAGATTTAGTAAGGCAACTTCCACACCTATAGGAGTTTATATGTCGCCCACTCCTACGCACCTCTCTACAACAAAGACAACATGTACACCTGCTACTGTGTATAGAATGGTAAAGCTACTTACCGAGCGGCTAGACTAACCCTTGCACCTAGCTCTTAAGGATCATACGATATCCTCAACTTTGTCCAACAAATATTCACTGTTACACACTTTTTTCCTGTGCAGGAAAATACACGTTAACCCAGATATTGATAACAATTGAAAAAAGTAAACCTCGACGGCTTTGTTTAAACACGTGGCAGCAGAACCGGAAGTGCGTATATGCTATTGTGCGACCATCCGCATACACAATAATGTGACTACCACACAACCGTATAATGACTTTTTAACTGCGTACGCAAAAATGCGTTTCAGCCGCGTACTCAATACTGCGGCACCCCTCTAAACATTAGGTTCTATCAACAAAGGAAAACAAACTTTTTCCTCTCTTGTCCCTAGATTCTAGTCAGCTTCCTTTGCTCACACGAAAACGGATATCGATCTTTCAGCACAAAGCGGTTACAGGAAAACCCTGTATGTGGCCACTCCACCCTTTGCTGAGATATCGCTAGACGTATGTGCCATGTGAGTAGGTAAGTGACTTCACTCGACGAGCCCCATCTGATGATATTAAAATTGAACCTCTATATACCCCTGCCTATACCTTCTAAAATCCTTCCTATAAAGCTCTAAGAATAACGCTAATTTGCGTACGCAATCATACAGTAAATAAAGACTCCAGACTTAGTACATGTGGTTCCAAAGCACAAAGTATTATTCAAGTAAAAGTACAGTCAGTTACATGTTATTGCTCCAGACACAATTAGACGCAAAGGAAATATACAGACCCAAGCACAGTATACATACGCAGAGCTTCCGGACCCGGTGATAGGTATCAGCAAGAGACCCCTCGTCATTCAACATTCAGCAAGAAGACAGGACCCCAGCATTTGAGCACACATTTTATAACCCCCAGAATAGAACGGACAATAGAGGAGTTTGTTGCTGATGTCATTGGTTCCCAGGGGAGAAGCATCTGTTACAGAACATTTAACAGGCTGGTTCAAATAGACTCTCCCTGCCTCTAACAGCTGGGGATCTTCCCTTCCCAACCCCAATGCTGCATCCTAACAGTTGTTCCTAAAATATACATTTTGTTGCTTGTAGTCTCTGCGGTCCATAAGTTGCAAATGCATGATGCGATCTCCACACCGATAGTACCGGAATTCTGTTGAAAGAGTACGCATCAGTACGAACCCAAACACTGCTTTCTTATCATGTGCAGAACCTAAGTTATCAAATATCTTTATTTCACAGCATTTAAACTAACTGAACCAACTTAAATCATATACTTTAAAACTTACTAAACCTTATGTGAATATGTAATGTATGAGTATTCGGGGTTTGATATAAGGACGCTAGCTAACTTGGGGCAGATGCGTGTGCATAAAGCTAATAATACAGCGGTTTCATACAAAGTCCTATGCATTTGCTAATATGCGACTAGTTAACAGCGCAATTGTGCATATTAATGTGTGTATGAGAAATGATGAAAGATGCAATCGCATGTTGCTAATAGTAATATCGCCACATGTACTAAAGGGTGAGTTTATCTAAAATGACGCTTAGGTGGCCATTCACAAAATGGCGTCTTGCGATCTCATTTCCAAAATGGAGTCTTGCGGCCAGTCGCAAGATGGCGTCGCTGCGATTTAATTGTAAACTGATCTGGTCTCAGCCAATTATCCAGCTTCGACAGATAAATAAACACAGCCCGGAGGCATGAACTGCAAGATTGGTAATGAAAAATAATAACAAGGGTATATAGCCAAATCATGGATCAAACTACAGTAAATTAGGATGTTTATCAGAAACATTTAAAATCTGCTGAAATCTGTTAATACATTTATATACCTTTTTTACCATGCTACTCAGAGTTTGAGGCTGTGATAGTCAACATTGGTAAGTTTCTATAAAATCTGACGTGATACAGTCACAATCTCTGCATGCAATTCAAAACAGTCGCTGTTAGCCTATTGGAGGCTTGCAGATCATAGATCACTGAAAGCTCTGATTCTGTAGATGGTGAAATTGTCCTTTCACAGTGTAACTGTCATAAGGAAACTATTCTGATTGTCATTTTTGCCCTCTAGAAGGCTTTTTCCACCTCTGTAGTTAATTGGCACCTGCTTCATTGAAGATGTGTTTTCCTATGGAACAGCTCAATTAGAATGTATGAAAGTTTAAACTTCATGGACCTGTGTGATTTTCTCATATGTACTGTATTAACTATGTTATTATCTAACATTAATTTAATGACTGAATACACTTCAGTCCTTCACTATATACATATATATATATATATATATATATATATATATATATATATATATATGTTTGACTTCAATCTGTGTTAAAAGATAAACTGATAAGTAGATCAGCCATCTCACAAAACGTTGGATAATTATGTTACAGACATTCATGAGTCATGTTTAATTTTTGACCATAAAAGAATAAATAAGAAGCAATTATAACAATTTTTATTTAGACATTTCTGGAATTTAAAGTTGAAGTTACTTGTTCATCAATCATCAATATTACACCTCTTTGTAACAATTACGCCTTAAAACATTTAACCAGACAGCTTCAGGCTCCACTGCTTATGATGTACTCTATCTACTTAGAAAATGTCAACAACATAATATAAATCTTCATATATGACAGTAGATGCTAACATACTGTAGTATTAGAAAGACAGTTATCATTAAGGAAGATTAAATGTACAGCCCAAGTATAAATAGATACAATAAAAATATTCAGGACTGGTGTAATTAAATTTTATCCCACTTTAATAAAACCAAGTTAATCAATTACCAAGTAAATACAAAGAAAATAAAAATATAAACAAGCAGTGGATTCTCTATTCATACAGAATAATTTAGAGCCAGAAAATAACACTCATGACTCTATACCTGTCTAATAGAAAAACAAATCCAATTAAACAGGTATTCCAAGTCCAAACAGTAAACACAGCTTCTTAGGACACACAAACCTGTATTCATAATAATAGCAGTACTTGCACTAGATATATTAACCGCAGAGATGGTTGTGACTCATACTGCAACAAGTACAGTACTTCTTGAGCTGCATTTTCACATTGTCTTTTGATGCTTCAAAAGTTCTTCCAACTTGTAATGTTTTCTCTAGGTTGTGATCTTCCTTCTTTTATATATATATATATATATATATATATATATTAATATATATATTAGGGGTGGGCACCGGCCACTTTTCGTGTTTTTGTTTTGGATCTGGATCTTTGTTCGTGTTTTGGATCTGGATTGGTTTTGCCAAAACCACCCTGCTGTGTTTTGGGTTCTGGGTTTTGTGTTTTTGATTTGTATTTTTTTGAAAAAAAGCATAAAAACAGCTAAAATCACAGAATTTGTGGGTTTTTCTGCTCCTATGCTATTATTAACCTCAATAACCTTAATTTCCACTCATTTCCAGTCTATTCTGAACACCTCACACCTCACAATAGTGTTTTTATGTCCAAAAGGTTGCACCGAGGTAGCTGATGACTATGCTAAGCGACACGAGTGGGCAGCACAAACACGTGGCCCATCTAGGAGTGACACTGCAGTGGCAGACAGGATAGCAGTTTGAAAAACTAGGCCCCAAACAGTACATAATGCAAAGAAAAAAAAGAGGTGCAAGATGGAATTGTCCTTGGGCCCTCCCACCCACCCTTATGTTGTATAAACAGGACATGCACACTTTAACAAACCAATCATTTCAGCACCAGGGTCTGCCACACGACTGTGGCTGAAATGATTGGTTTGTTTGGGCCCCCACAAATCAAGCTGGCAATTAATCTGTCCCTGCACAAACTGGCTCTACGGAGGCAAGATGTCATCCTCATCCTCCTCATCCACCGATTCCTCACCCTCTTCAGTGTTGTGTACATCCTCATCCTCACAGAGTATTAATTCGTCCCCGCTGGAATCCACCACCACAGGTCCCTCTGTACGTTCTGGAGGCTGGTCTCCCTGGAAGAGTTGATAATTCATTTTTATGTACATCATCTTCTCCACATTTAGTGGAAGCAACCTCCTATGCCATTCGCTGACAAGGTTCCCGGCTGCATTAAACACTCTTTCGGAGTACACACTGGAGGGGGGGCAACTCATGTAAAATAGAGCCAGTTTGTACAGGGGCCTCCAAATTGCCTCTTTTTCCTGCCAGTACAGGTATGGACTGTCTGACATGCCTACTTGGATACTGTCACCGATGTAATGGTGACAGCATCATATGCAGTGACAGTACACATGTCAGAGAATTGTTGCCAGGTCCTTCAGTCCAGACCAGATGTCCAAACTTGGTCCTGCCTGCCCTGCATCACCGCCAACGGGTTGCTTGGGACACCTAAGTTGTTTCCTGGCAGCCTCAGTTGCAGGAGAAAATGAAGAAGGAGCTGTTGACGTGTCACGTTCCGCTTCAGCTGACAGTGTTTTCACCAGCAGGTCTTTGCACCTCTGCAGGCTTGTGTTGGCCAGAAAGACAGACACCACATATGCTTTAAACCTAGGATCGAGCACAGTGGCCAAAATGTAGTGGTCTGATTTCAACAGATTGACCACCCTGGAATCCTGGCAAAGCGAATGAAGGGCTTCATCCACAAGTCCCACATGCCAAGCGGAATCGCCCCATCTTAGCTCCTCCTTCACTTTCTCCAGCTGCTTCTGCAAAAGCCTGATGAGGGGAATGACCTGACTCTAGCTGGCAGTGTCTGAACTGACTTCAGATGTGGCAAGTTCGAAGGGCTGGAGAACCTTGCACAACACGGAAATCATTCTCCACTGCACGTGAGTCAGGTGCATACCCCCTCCTTTGCCATGTCATAGGTGGATGTATAGGCTTGAATGGCCTTTTGCTGCTCCTCCATCCTCTGAAGCACATAGAGGGTTGAGTTACACCGCGTCACAACCTCTTGCTTCGGGTGATGGCGGGTCAGGTTCAAGAGTGTTTGCTGGTGCTCCAGTCTTCGGCATGCAGTCGCTAAATGGCGAAAGTGGCCAGAAATTTTTTCGGGCCACCCAAAGCATCTCCTGCACGCCCTTATCTCTTTTCAGATAATTCTGCACCACCAAGTTTATTGTGTGAGCAAAACATGGGACGTGCTGGAATTTGCCCAGATGTAATGCCCACACAATATTGGTGGTGTTGTCAGATATCACAAATCCCCAGGAGAGTCTAAGTGGGGTAAGCCACTGGGCGATGATTTCCCTCAGTTTCTCTAAGAGGTTGTCGCCGGTGTGCCTCTTACTGAAACCGGTGATACACAGCGTAGCCTGCCTTGGAATGAGCTGGCATTTCTGAGATGCTGCTACTGGTGACGCTGCTGTTGTTGCTGCGTAAGGTGATACATCTACCCAGTGGGCTGTCACAGTCATATAGTCTACCCTTTTCCACTTGTCCACATGTCCGTGGTTAAGTGGACATTTGGTACAACGGCATTTTTCAGGACACTGAGGACACTTTTTCTGACGTTTCTGTACAGTCTCGGTATCGCCTGCCTAGAGAAGTGGAATCTAGATGGGATTTGGAACCGGGGACACACTACCTCCATCAATTGTCTAAATCCCACTGCACTAATGGCGGATACCGGACGCATGTCTAACACCAACATAGCAGTCAAAGCCTCAGTTATACGTTTTGCTTCAGGATGACTGCTATCGTACTTCATCCTCCTCGCTAAGGACTGTTGGAGGGTCAATTGTTTAGTAAAAGTAGTGGTGTTCCTACTTCCTCTCTGGGATGATGAATGACTCCCAGCAGCAGCAACAGCAGCAGCGGCAGCAGTAGTAGGCATAGCAATGCAGGATCCTCCGGAGGAATCCCGGATAGGAGAGTCAGTCATGCCAGTGACATGGCCTGCAGGACTACTTCCGATCCTGACTAAGGAGGAAATTGACGAGGAGGGAGTTGACGGTGTGGTTTGCAGATGCTTGGATACAACAGGACAACGGGAATTAGGTGTCCCTGGACTTCTTACGGTCTTAGCCAAAGTTTCTGAACTTGACAGTAACTTTTTATGAACGCGCTGCAGGTGCCATATAAGGGTGGATGTTCCTAGGTGGTTAACGTCCCTACCCCTACTTATTTCACCTTTACATATGGTACATATGGCAAGACAGTTGTTGTCCAGATTTGGATAGAAATATTGCCAGACCAAAGAGGTGGAATAACACACAAAATGAGATCTCGCACCAACCTAATCTATTAGTCTTTCACTACTGATAATATTGGTTAATTCCCATACCCTAACACTTCATAAATTAGTTCAAACAATATTGGGTTTATATATGAAGGTGCTACCTGACAATCTTAAGATGATTTAGCAAAAACAAAGAAAAAGAAAAGATATATGTCTGGTGCACTAAAGGGATACCAGTAGTATGAATAATTTTGATAACCTAATAAGACATAACTTTTATTATGTTTTTTTTTAAATTTAGGGTCCAGAAAATAAAAGGCGAAATAATTAAAATAATAGAATAGATGTGACATATATATGCATATGTATATATACACATATACACATAATTAGAAAGAAAGAAGTGATGCTAAAATAACTTCTGTTGTTGGTCTGTTGTACATATAAATAATGTTAATCAGGAAACAGCGTTAGTCCATATAATAACAGACAGTACTGGTACATCCTGACATAAATCACAAACATATAGTAGACATTTCGTAGCATTCAATTGTGCTACTATGACCAGCGGCAGCGTGAGGTGCTGACGCGCGTTTCGCCAATGAGTGGCTTTATATGGACTAACGCTGTATGGCATGTCATAGCCAATATTATAGCATGCACAGAGAGCTATACGAATAACGAACAGCTATATCTAATGTTGTAACACAATCTATATACGGAGCTACTTAGGGAATTAACAGCAGCACTTGATACTTAACAGCAGAGTTGGTGAACTGATAATATCCAGCATTTTACCTATAGAAACACTATCAGTTCCTAAGGGAATTAAAATCTGCTAGCACCTTACACTGCCTGTGGAATCAGTAGCAAGATTACATGTCACAATATGTCTATTATGTGATTCAAATTAAGAACTAAGGACACTGCTTACATGTACTAACGCTGAATAATACACAACTGAAGCTACGGCACATGCATGAAATAAAACAATGAACAGTTATGTCCGATAGTGCATTATTAATGTACACGGAGCTGAAGCCTAGAAGTATATCCAGCGCATGTGTTGATGATTGCAAGCAGAGATATAACTGCAGCACAGTGACTCTAGACTAAAAATAATTGACATGCAATTGTTAAATCCATCAGAAAAAAGAGACTATGAAGGTGTGAGATTTGTTGAATTATGTGAATGATATTCACTGTTACTTAATATCTTACCTAGATGTCACAGTGCTACAATGTTTCAAGGTGTGAACTGTTAACTAAGAGTCACTAGTATTATTATTATTGGAAACCCAACAATGCCGCAGACAGTACTTGGGAACATATTCCCCACGAATTTTGGTACATTGAAGAAAATAATAAATGATAAGTACAGTCTACACATCCTGATTAACATTATTTATATGTACAACAGACCAACGACAGAAGTTATTTTAGCATCACTTCTTTCTTTCTAATTATGTGTATATGTGTATATATACATATGCATATATATGTCACATCTATTCTATTATTTTAATTATTTCGCCTTTTATTTTCAGGACCCTAAATTTGAAAAAAAAACCATAATAAAAGTTATGTCTTATTAGGTTATCAAAATTATTCATACTACTGGTATCCCTTTAGAGCACCAGACGTATATATTTTCTTTTTCTTTGTTTTTGCCAAAGAGGTGGAATCTTTGGTCTTCTGCCCAGGCATGACATTGATGGGCTTTTTCATCCCACGGACAACAACTGTCTCCCCCGGAGCCTGATTTAAACAAACCACATCACCATCAGAATCCTCCTCACCAACTTCCTCCTCAGCGCCAGCTACACCAGTATCCTCATCCTGTTGTACTTCAACAGTGACATCTTCAATTTGCATATCAGCAAGTGGACTGTGGGTGCTCCTTTCAGCACTTGCAGGGGGCGTGCAAATGGTGGAAAGAGCCACCTCTTCCCGTCCAGTGCTGGGAAGGTCAGGCATCGCAACCGCCACCACACTTGGACACTCCTTGCGGATTTGTGATATCTTCTTAGAACGCACAGTTCTTCGCTGTGCTTTTGCCAGCTTAACTAGTTTAATTTTTTTAGTGGGAGGAGGGCTTCCATCGTCATGTGAAGCTGAACCACTAATCATGAACATAGGGAAAGACCATAGCCGTTCCTTGCCACTCCGTATCGTAAATGGCATATTGGCAAGTTTAGGTTTCTCCTCAGATGATTTAAATGTTTTTTTTAAGGTAATTTTCCTGAACTTTGTCATTTGGGATTGTATGTGCCCTCTACTATGACATTGGGCATCGGTCTTGGCAGACGACGTTGATGGCATGTTATCGTCTATTTCATGACTAGTGGCAGCAGCTTCAGCACTAGGAGGAAGTGGTTTTTGATCTTTCCCTATTTTATTTTTATCGGAGAAAGTTTGGTCCTCCATTTATGTTATATTGATCTATACGTGCGGCTAAGGCACACACAAACACATAAAATAATTTTTTATTTTTGTTGGAGACTAGTGCACTTTGTGGGTTACACCACCCTTTAAGAAATCAGCCAGCCGGCTCTTTATTTATGGGACACATGCGCACGCTTGGCGCTGCTCCTTTGTTGATGCACGTGCAGCTACAGTGCACACAATTCACAAAGACAGAAAAAAAAGAAGAATTTTTTATTCTTTGTGGAGCACACTTTGAGGGTTACACCACCCTTTAACAGACAGACTCACGCTTGGTGCTGCTGCTTTGAGGATGCACGTACAGTGCAGACAATTCACAAACACAGAAGAAAATGTTTTATATTTGTTGAAGTGCACTTTGAGGGTTACACCACCCTTTAACAGACAGATGCATGCTTGTCGCTGCTGCTTTGAGGATGCAGGTGCAGCTACAGCCCAACAATTCACAAAGACAGAAAAAAAAAGAAGAATGTTTTATTTTTTGTGGAGCGCACTTTGAGGGTTACACCACCCTTTAACGGACAAGCCAGCCGGCCCTTTACTTATGACACAGGCGCACACTTGACGCTACTTTGATGATGCTTGTGCGGCTACTGCGCACACAATTCACAAACAGAAAAAATATGTTTTTTTGCACTTGGGGGGAAGCACCCCTGATGGACAGAGCACCCCTGATGGACAGAGCACCCCCTATACAACACTACAGCACCCCTTTAGGACTGGGACACTGCACAGGACTTTGGAGTGGACACAGCCCCTATGGACAACTGACTGCACAACAGAGTACAGCCAGCCCCTATGGACTTTGGAGGAGTGGACACAGCCCCTATGGACAACAGCAGCACAGCACAACACTACACTGCACTGCACTACACTACACTACACTACACAGCCCAGCCAGCCCTAACTCCCACCCTCCCTCTTCACTGTCCACAGCCGAGTGAGAAAATGGCGCCGACGCGGGTACCTTATATAGAATCCAAAACCCGCAAGACCCGGAAGGCGGGATGATGACGTTTTGCCTCGATTTCAGATCCGAGTCAGGCGGGAAAAGTCGAGCCTGACTCGGATCGGCCTCGGATCGGGGGGGCTCGGGGGGGTTCGGATTTCAGAAATCCGAAACCCGCTCACCCCTAATATATATTAAAAAAGTGATATTTAGGGGCCTATGTATCACAGCTTGATGAGAGATAATATTGTGAGAGAAAAAGTATTAACCAATCAGCTCCTAGCTGTCATTTTTCACACACAGCCTATAAAATGTAAGTTGGTAGCTGATTGGTTGGTGATTTATATATCACAATTTTATTCTCATCAAGCTTTGATACATAGGCCCCTTAATCTGTAATCATATTGTCTTTGAAAATGCAGTCCTCTGTAATACAGGTATTGTATGTTTTAGCTCTGCTAGCCACCACTATATTGAGTCATCTGACTTTTTACAAAACAACTTGCATCAGACATATATGCAATGTTTTGCAATATGTTTCAAATTTAATTTGTCTGGTGTCTGTCTGTTGCAGACAGCCCTCCATTAACGCAGTAAAGTACAAATACCAGACCATAGGTTACAGGCTAAAGATCTGAGAAAGTTAATTATGAGATTGATCTACATTCAAATAATGACAACAATACCATAACCTGTAAGCCTTGCTACAAAATAGCTGGTGTGAAACAAATTTTTGGTAGAAGCCAGTCATTCTGACAGGTGAACACATTATTGTACCTGTAGATTTACCATTTAGTTAGCAAAGGATCTCTATAAGGAGATGTAGTCATATTACCGGCGGTCGCAATGCCGGTGTCGGAATCCCAAAGTTGGAAGCCCGACCCAGGATTTAAAATAGGCATCGAAATCCTGATGCCTGACTTTAGCCCGACGCTGAAATCCTGACAGCTGGCATCCCGAGCCAAGGTAAGCAGGGCTTTGTAGCCTCGGAGGTGCGGAGGGTTAGGCTTAGGCACCCCCGGGTGGACTTAGGGTTAGGCACCCGTCGGGGAGGGTTAGGCTATGGGAAGTGGGGGTTAGAGTTACAGTACCCCAGGGAGGGTTAGGTTTAGGGTGTGGGAAATGGGGGTTAGGCTTAGGCACCAACAGGGGGGAGGTTATGGTTAAGCACTAGGGGAGGGAAGTTAGGGTTAGGCATCACTAAGGGAGGGTTAGGGGGGAGAGGGGTAGGGATATCATACTCACCACTCCTGTCGGCATCTTCATATATTGGGATGCCGCTGTTGGGATTTGAGCCAGTTTCTATTCAGACGCCAGTATTTCATACCCAACCCCTCTATAAGGGGCCTCTTTATCAAAGTGAGAATATACATAACTTAGGTGATTTTTCTGTATTTAGGGATTTTCCCTATTTAATTCCCTGGAGGATGCGATGGCATTCCTCATGGGTATCACTGGTGGTGATAAACATATAGGGGGTGTGGGACTCTGCACTCAGGGTAATGACTTGGGTGTTGCTTCTATCTGGTGATGTCCAGTCTCCTTAATTGAATATAGCAAGGGAGGTGGTTGAAGTGCAGACACCTAGGGCCAAATGTAATAGGGTGAGAGTTAAGAAAATTCTCACATTTTTAAACTCAACCAATGTAATAAAGTCACAGAACATGCAAACTTGCATGTTTTTAGACTCAAAAAACTCTCAATTTAAACTCTCATACAGGTGTTTCCTATTTTGAAAATACAACTCGATCAATGTGTTAGTGTGAGAGTTTTACTGCTAATCTCAAATTTTCTAAACTCTCACCCTATTACATTTGGCCCCAGGTGTTATGATGCTATAATCTGATGTAATGAAAATATCAATAAATATATATTTGTGTGAATGAAATCAGTATGTTTATTGAGAGTTACAGTCTCTAACTTAGTCATCTAGACCAGGGATCTTCAAACTTGGCCCTCCAGATGCTGTGGAACTACACATCCCAGCATGCACTGCACATAGTTTTAGCATGCTGTTATATCACAAAGGTGGCAGTGCATGCTGGGATGTGTAGTTCCACAGCAGCTGGAGGGCCAAGTTTGAAGACCCCTGATCTAGACTATATGGCCTAATGGTGGGTGGACCATGAAATGAGGGATCCTTGTAGGTGTAGTGGTGGGGACCCCTTCAAGTCCCACAATAGTGGGACCTGCTGGTGATGTATGGAGGCTATATTAAGAAGAAATGTAATCATATACTCTGGACTACTGTTTTAACTATGTCCCTCTAAGGATGTCCCTCTCAGGGCCTGGTTTAGAAATGGATTCTGTCCAACTCAAATGCAAATGCAGCAGGAGGTTTCTTGACACCTTCTTGCTGCATCTGTGATCCCAGCGCTGTGACTGAGGTAGCTGAAGCTTACCGCAGCCTGGTAGGGTACTGGCAGCTGTGAGGCCAGGAAATCTGTGTCCATCAATGCAGACCTTGGCCTCAACCTTCTTAGAAAATGAGGGCAACACAGTTGTCAAGTGGTTGTCTCTCACCTGAATTGCCCACATTCCTGTGGAAACAGCTCACTCCCGGGGAGGCAGGAGTTAAACCTATGTGTTCTGCATTAGCAGTTGAGGTGTGGAATTCCAGGTTTTCACATTCACACAGACCCAGCTGGAATAATGACTGGAGCACAGGAAGGGTTTAAAACTCTCACACACCTGATGCTCCTTGCTCCTGATGCCGGACAAGCTGACCACGTGTTAGGCAAGGGGTGGTGGTTAGCATTAGGGTGCCATGACCTGAAAGTCCACATATATTGTAACTTCTGACTGTTCAGCGCAAGGAGTGCTGGGACATTTACTTTTATGTTTATTTGCTTATTTTCTGTTATGTGCCTGTGTGTATCCAGGCCTATGCTCATGTATGCTAAGGTGAAGTGTTTACTGCCATTAAAAAGCCACTGCTTTACCAAGTACCTGCCTGTCTGGAGTCCTTATTTCTATACCCTGTTTTACTATATAAATATATATATTGCATCCAAAAATACTGCAGTAGCCTGAAACAATAAACCCAGAGAAGAGATAATCGGCCTGCCTGGGGGATTGTTCAGGCTCTTATGTATTTTGGGTAGGATATAAAGGAGTATTTTCAGTATTTGGTATTTTTGGATGCGATACTTCAGCCTTGGGTAATACAGCATCCAATATTTTTTATTGGATACAACCATGTTCTTGAATAAAATTGGTGAATTGAGAAATATTCCAGAAAACAGCATATTATGTAGCATCGATATCAATAGTTTGTACACTTATTTCTAATCTTGATGGGTTGAAGGCAGTCCATAAATTTATTCTTGAAAGCCAATGTTATATGGGTCCTGATATCAACCTGGTCCATGATCTATTGGAATTGATCCTTACACACAATTTTTTCTTATATGATGGTAAACTATATTTTCAACTCATTGGTTGTGCAATGGGGTCAAATGTGGCCCCATCATACGCCAACGCATGCATATTTATGACAGAGGAGGATAATTTTTCCCATCCACATAGTGGTAAAAGATACATTATAAGGCATAGGATAACATGCACAACCAGATACATTGTTTACTTGCTTACTTGTCCCTGTGGTCTTACCTATGTGGGAAAGACCGATAGAACATTACGTGAACGAATGGCAGTCCATCGGTCATCCATTCATGAGGCTATTTCTGCAGGCAATAGTGATCAGCCGGTGGCACGGCATTTTGCCCTTGCTGGGCATAATGTGGCCACCATGAAATATATTATCATTGACCACATTCCAAAATCACCATGAGGTGGTGATAGGTCTTTAAAATTAAGATGTGAAACAAAATGGATCTTTGGGCACTATGGCGCCCAAGGGCTTAAATGAGGGTTTGGGACTGCATTGTTATCTATGACTATAAGATGCTATTTTGGTTGACACAGCCAGTTAATTATTATTGATACATGTTACCTTGGATCTTTTGCCTATATCTATCATTATAAAAGTCTGGATCTTTCCTTTCTATTATTAATAATTCAAAATATATATATATATATATATATATATATATATACACAGAATATCACAGACGGCACTCGGAGACTGGTGAAAAGAATGTAACACCCTCAACGGAGGGACTTTATTCAGTCGACGTTTCGGGGTATTATACCCCTTCCTCAGGACAACATGATAACAAAATATGTGTTCAAACAGTGTATATACATATTATGCACTCACTTACCCCTCCATCTGGCAATGTTCATCTGGACTCCGTCCAGCAGCCACACTTCCGGTCATGGCAGCTCAGCTGAAACCGGAAGTGACGCCACCCGGCAGAGACCCAGTGCCATGGCAACCTAGTAAACAAAATGAATACCCAATGTGAAAAAAATAACAATAAACATAATGCATCTAAGCCAAAAGTGCAATGTACAGCAGCTCCACATATAAACAATACTTTTAGCAAAGATCTGTGTATAATTACCATACACAGAATAAACGTGTAAAATCCACATAATGTAAAAATATACATACAATATCTAAAATCTAAAAAGGAGAACCCAGAAGTCTGTATCAAACCTGTGGCATTTGTACTGGATCGAGCTGATGACCTGAATGATTGTATAGATCGGCTCTGCCTGTCTCTGCAATAACTTTGTCAAACTCAACCTCAGTTTACACAAAGTGAGGAAATATTGCCATCTAGTGTACAAGAAATAAATCAACCTATTCCAGGTCTATAAACCAAAAACATTATACTCTCATTAAAAAATGCAGTGGTGTAATCCGCTTAACCTGAATATCCTCAAAAAAATATAAACTCATCAACTCTTATTTAAGATGCTGCATGAACACTACTGTCAAATGTAGCAACTAGCTCTATGTAACTCATATCCGACAGCCACTATATACCATGTCACATATGGGACCATACACAGATACCAGAACTATGGACAGAAACCCATTATCTTCCTGGCAATTACCACCATTTTTTTAGGGAAGTTGTACAAACAATTACCAACAATTGCAACAAGTTACAGAAAAAAAAAAAAAATTTTTTATGAAGGTTACCAACAGATTTACCAAAAAATGTACAAAAAAATGAATAAGTCCAAGGGAATCATTTAACCCACGGGGAGAGAGGGTATCTAGTCTATGGATCCACCATGTCTCCAATTGTAGGAGTTTCCTTCCTCTATCACCTCATCTCATTGACATGGGTACATGATCTATGATCTTATATCTGAGAGTGGCCATATTATGTTTAAATTGTGAGAAATGGTGAGCCACTGGTTGTTCACTATTGTTGGCAGCTATTGCTGCTCTAATGGCAGATCAGTGTTGCGCCATCCTAGTTTTGAATTGGCATTCGGTTTTGCCTATGTAGTAGAGACCACATGGGCATATAATTGCATAGATGACAAATTTGCCCAAGATTCATAAGGATGCACAGAGGCCCCCTTGGAGGCCGATCATTTCCGCCAGGGGTTCTCTGTGCGAGCCTGTTGCAATATTTTTGGATGCATTTTTGCAACCATGTATACAACATACACATACCTACCTTAGAGATTCAGGGATGTTGCTTTATAAACTTGAAGAATTGGGGCAGATCCCAGAGGGTACAATGCTAGCCACGCTTGATATAACAAGCCTGTACACATGCATTCCGCATGAGGCAGGTATCATGGCAGTGAAGCATTTAATTGTAGGGAATGTGCTGTATCAGGGACCTGATATTGAGCTGTTTCTGATTTTATTGAATTTGACATTAACCTGTAATTACTTTTTGTTTAACGGGAGATTCTCTAGACAACGTACAGGCTGTGCTATGGGTACAGCAGTCGCTCCGTCCATTGCTAACAGTTATATGTGGGAGGTTGAGAGATATTTATTCTTTGAGACACTATCCATTACCAACAATCTATTAAAATATTTTCGTTACATAGATGATGTTTTCATTATGCGGCAAGGAGAAATCGGTAGCCTGATTACATTGGTTACACAACAAAATCTGTATGATAGTCCCATAAAATTGACGTTCAAATAGGATGTTATTTCAATATGCTTTCTAAACATCTGCATCACATTGGATAATGGAAAACATAAAACATCTTTGTTTTCTAAACCAACAGATCGCAACACGTTGTTGCACTATAAAAGTTGTCATCCTGTAGCCCCTGTAAAAGGGCTACCATTTTCTCAATTTATTCAGGTGTGCAGGTGTACATATTATCAAGAAGAAACCATTAGACAACTTGACATCATGACTAAAAAATTCCAGATGAGAGGGTATCCTCTGGATGAGCTTATAAAAGCCAAACAAAAGGCGCTGGCCATTAATAGAAATAATCTTTTGATGACTAAAACTAAGGATGTAGCAGCTAAAAGGTTACCCTGGGTCCATAAGTATGATGTAAAGAGTAAACATACTAGTAGAAGAGTCAAGAAGTTGTAGCCCATGATCACATCTGATCCTGAGTTAAAATGTCTCCACAATACGACATTATTACCAAGTTACACCAGAGGCAAAAATATAAAAGATTTAGTAGTTAAAACTGATGTGACTAATTTTGGGAGGAATAAGCCCAAAACTAATTTCTAAAGCTGTAAAAATGGCTGCTACAAATGCCTAGGGTGTACGACTTTTTCTTATTTAGAAAAAGGGGATTCCATTCTTCATCCGTATTCTGGAAAAATATATAAAATTAGGTGGCCGCTAACCTGTAGTTCCAAATTTGTCATCTATGTAATTATATGCCCATGTGGTCTCTACTACATAGGCAAAACTGAATGCCAATTCAAAACTAGGATGGCGCAACATCGATCTGCCATTAGAGCAGCAGTAGCTGCCAACAATAGTGAACAAAAAGTGGCTTGCCATTTCTCACAATTTAAACATAATATGGCCACTCTTAGATATAAGATCATAGATCATGTCCCCATGCCAATGAGAGGAGGTGATAGAGGGAGCAAACTCCTACAATTGGAGACATGGTGGATCTATATACTAGATACCCTCTATCACCAAGGGTTAAATGACTCCCTTGGACTTATTAATTTTTTGTAAATTTTTTGGTAAATCTGTTGGTAAACTTCGTAAAAAAACAAAAAAAATTCTGTGACTTGTTGCAATTGTTGGTAATTGTTTGTACAACTTCCCTAAAAAATTGTGGTAATTGCCAGGAAGATAATGGGTTTGTGTCCATGGTTCTGGTATCTGTGCATGGTCCCATATGTGACATGGTATATAGTGGCTGTCGGATATAAGTTACATAGAGCTAGTTGCTATATTTGACAGTAGTGTTCATGCACCATCTTATAAAAGAGGTGATGAGTTTATATTTTTTTGAGGATATTCAGGTTAAGTGGATGACACCACTGCATTTTTTAACGAGAGTATAATGTTTTTGGTTTATAGGCCTGGCATAGGTTGATTGATTTATTTCTTGCACACTAGATGGCAATATTTCCTCACTATGTGCAAACCGAGGTTGAGTTTGACACCGTTATTGCACAGACAGGCAGAGCCGATCTATACAATCATTCAGGTCATCAGTTCTATCCAGTACACATGCCACAGGTTTGATACAGACTTCTGGGTTCTCCTTTTTAGATTTTAGATATTGTATGTAAATTTGTATATTACCGTATATACTCTAGTATAAGTCGACCCAAATATAAGCTGACCTAATTTTACCACAAAAAACTGGGAAAACTTATTGACTCAAGTATAAGCCTAGGGTGGGAAATGCAGCAGCTGGTGATGGTATAAAGAAAGTGTTTTATTTAAGGTATTTTATGTACCCTAAAGGTGGAGCAGTAAATATAGCTCCGAAACATTGGAGAAACTTACCTGCTGTTTGATTCATTATTGAACTGGGTGCCGACGTCCATGCTGGATAGATTATATATAATATATATATTATTCACACACACAAACAGTGTTTGTACCTCCATTTGTATATATAATTGGGCAGATATTCACTGATTACATAACACTGTTAATTGTAAATATTGTGCATTACTGGTAATTGTGCATGTAACTGGGTAGATATATATTAATTAATTAACACTGTAAATTGTAAACACAGTGCACTATTTGTAATTATGTATAGGATTGGGCAGATATCCACTGAATATATAACATTACTAAATGTATATACAGTGCATTACTGGTAATTTGAAAAATAGGATTTATCACTGCTCAGAGTGATATTTGTATTTGTGAAAAAATATAAAATTTAAATGTAGAGTACTTACAATAAATAAGACATCTGTTAGGTTTCGGCCTCGGATCAGCCGTTACTCACCACAGCATTGACTTCCATGGACTTCTCTTGCAGTCAGATGTCAAGTGCGGCAGCGAGTGATGTGCTGAGGATTATGCCTTAGGTACACTTGGATAACCATGTGTTGCTCAGTTACATGGTTACTGAGGGTGCCGTCATGGGTGCAGCCATGACAGTCTTCATCACCAGACTGACCCTTCATAGAATGGTAGCATGGATGTTGTCAGCTGACGCTGTCCTCCAATGGACTGCTACCTTTGGGTATATTACTGGGCTCTGCATAACAGGAAATTGCCTGTACAACATCGTTTCTACTAGTGTTTGCTTGCCGTCAATTCATTCCAGGTTCCCTTGCTATTATGCTCTCAAGTAATTTCTAGTTACTCTCCTGTGCCAGTGGTGCATCTGGATACCTTGCCCGCATACACTGTACATCCTCTGAGTACAAACACAGTGTCACCCTCCTGTGCCAGCGGTGTGATTGGATACCTTGCCCGCGTGTTCTGTACATCTTATGAGTACAACCACAGTGTCACCCTCCTGTGCCAGTGGTGCATCTGGATACCTTGCCCATGTACTCTGTACAACATCTGAGTGCAAATACAGTGTCACTCTCCTGTGCCAGTGGTGCATCTGATACCTTGCCTGCATACTCAGCACAACATCCGAGTATAACTACAGTGGCACTCTCCTGTGCCAGCGGTGCGTCTGATACCTTGCCTGCATACTCAGCACAACATCCGAGTATAACTACAGTGGCACTCTCCTGTGCCAGTGGTGCATCTGATACCTTGCCCACACACTCAGTACAATATCGAAGTACAGAATCCTCTCCTGGGCCTCAGTGTTATATCCCTTCATTTACCACCTATATCAAATACCTGACCAAAGGGCCACAACCTGCTTGCTGTGTGCAGCTTAAACCCTTATCCTGCTTAGAGGGGTCACTGGTGAACACCTCCCAGCAGTTTAGACTAAGCGCCTTTGGTCAGGTATCGCCAACATCCGATACTTATGATGAGGAAGACATACATCCAGGCCCCTCGCCTCTGAGTCCTTCCACAACCTGGGACCTCAGATTTCAGCTCCTCAGTAGGAGATCCTACTGCACACCATAATTTATAATACATCTAGTTGGCCAGGTGTAAGATCCCTTTCTCCATCATTACATTGGACAGGCTCAAGCTGCAAACACACCTATATAGAGGTATGTACATAAATAACATTTAGTTATATAAAAAACATTTTGCAATGTATTGTAGATGTACTGATTTTTGTGAATATTTGCTTGTATATGTAAGACAAATCCAATATAAATTAGTGCATTATATATGAGACAGATATAAATTCTATTAACCCTGCTCCATTTTATAGGTAACATTAAGATTATTTTGCTTGATGGCCAATAAGAGGGGATTTATCTGCACTTCTTGTAATTAAAAACACTCCAATCTATGAACAATCATCAGTTATTATATTATCCTATATCAATAATGTACTGAGCATTTAGATATGTAAAGGCCTGTATGTAATTAGGTTATTTCGGTGCTATCCCTAGTTTTAAGTTTGTCAGTTTAAATTGAGTCTTTTTAATGAACTGTCACAGTCTGGTTATTTTGTATATATGGCTTAGGACCCTTGGGTCTGACCGATGTGCATATGAAACAAGGTGGCTTGTTACAACTCTGGCTCATGGATATGAACAGGAGCTAGGAAGACCAGTGCCAGTCTAGGAACCACAGACTTGTAATATGCAAGATAACTATACTGGAACCAAGGTGACAGCCCAGGCCAGTGGGTAACCCCTTGTCTAGTGACCTGAAGAGATAAGCAAGACTAGGATTATGCTCCATTGACAAAAGTGACCACATAAATCAGAATAGTATAGTACTGGTAGATAGGGTAGATATGGTAGATATGGGCAGCACAGACAGTGTAATGGTTAGCGTTACTGCCTCACAGCAATGAGGTCATGGGTTCAATTCCCACCATGGCCCTAACTGTGTGGAGTTTGTATATTCTCCCTGTGCTTGCGTGGGTTTCCTCCGGGTACTCCTGTTTCCTCCCACACTCCAAAAATATACTGGTAGGTCAATTATTTTTCCCCACAAAAACTAACCTGTGTGTGCATGTGATAGGGAATATAGATTGTAAGCTCCACTGGGGCAGGGATTGTTGTGAATGGCCAAATATTCTCTCTGTAAAGCGCTGCGGAATATGTGTGCGCTATATAAATAACTGATAATAATAATAATAATAGGAAGGCCAGGAGTCAGAGTCATATGTATTAGGAAAACAACTTAAGGAAGTTGCAAACCTGTTACAGCTCTAACAAAGGAGCTGGCACTGGAACCCGTGAGGAACTCAGAAACTGAGAGTTAGGATAGGTAATACAACTATTGAACACCTCATTGTACAGACTATACTTCACACTGAATCAGCCCCCTTCTCTGAACCAGCACAAGACAACATCACACAGTGCAGGGAAACCAATACAAATCAGCCCAATAGTATGACCTGGACAACCACTGAGCACAGAGTATAACAGCATAAGAAACTAGTATGCAATGTCCCAGCGGTGTGATGGAATGAGACTGCAGCTGAGTATGCTGAGTTAAGAGGATAATGCAGGCTTGTATGCAGTATGTGAACTGCGGTTCTGGATAGTAATGGAGCACAGCGGTAGATGGAGTTTAGGACGGTAGGCAGCGTGGACACTGCAGCGCTGACCGTTGATGGAAACATAGCGGCAGATGGATAGCAGTTATCTGTTCAACTTAAAAGCTGCGGTGCCAATAGGTGATGGAAACAGCGGCAAATGTATAACATGCCTGTTGTGTGCAGTGTGAAGGTTGCTGTGCTGACAGGTATCGGAACACAGTGGTAGATGGAACTCAGGTAGACAGCATGAATGCTACAGGTAATGGAAACATAGCAGCATATGGATAGTCTATAAGCGGCATGGATTCTGTGATGCCGAGATGTGAGTAACACAAACACAGGATTCAGAGTAAGCCTGTAGCCTTGAACTATCCAAGGTAGGAACACATTGTTCAGGCAATGGGTTTCACACAGGAACTGGTTTAAATAGAAGGTGGTCACTAGCACTTGGACTAGCTGACCAGGTGAGCACACAGGTGCATCATTTATTCACAGGGAGGCATCCCTGTAATGTTTAGGAGACTGCAATGAATGAATGTCTGAGTCAGAAAAGGATGCTAAGACCCCAATTCTTGATATTACCTGCCCTTTCATGAGTGGCCACCGGACACTTAGGATGCTGCTTACCAGTATACTCGAGATTAATCTTTTTGATTAGATCTGGTGCATGAATGTCAGACACTAAAATCCATGATCTTTCCTCTGGTCTGTTACCTTTAAAATCCACCAGATAGTGTAAGTTATTTTTCCTGAAATGAGAATCAAACAGTCTCCTTTATCTCATACTCTTCACCCTGTACAGTCTGGACAGCAGGAGAAGTTGATCTAGGAAAATAAAATCAATTTCAGAACCAAGTGTTCAAGCAGAGAAACATGAAATGAGTTTGGTATTCTGAAGTATGCAGATGATCGCAATTTGTAGGAAACAGGATTGATAATTTGATTAATTGTAAATGGACCAATGAATCGAGGTGCAAATTTAATGAAGGTTACTCTTAAAAGAAGATTTCGGGTGGAAGATAAAATTCTTTGATAAAATGTGAAGTATGAACATCAGTGCTTAATCTCTACATGACAGGATATTATCCTTACAGTTCTGATGAAAAGAACTGGATTCTTCAATGCTTTCCTGTTCAGAAAGAGACTCCCAACTTTCATCTATAGAAGAGACATCTTTGTATAATGGAGAATTGTGGAATTTAAGAGTGAGATGTTCACTTTTTTCAACTGGAATAAAACTAGATTTTGGTTGATATTCACTTTGTAAATCCTGAGTAAAATATCTTTGGAAGACATAACACCTTCAAAGCATGGTCTAGTGTCTGTCTCTGAATCTTAGTCAGTCTCAGATTTCAAATGCAGTGTCAAGATTGGATCTTTCCTTTGGTGAACAGCATCAGAAGTAGATATAGTAAAAGACCAGGACATCCTTCCAGATTATTGGAGAAGCACAAGAAAGTGTAACCCACTTTTAATACTTGCACCGCTGACGTTGATTTTAGAATAGCCTAATTGATATTTCTTAAAAATAATAATTTAAATGATCACATACTCCCTATCAGGAGATCACATCATCTCTCTGCACGGCGATACTTACTTTCGGAGTAGCATTCCGGACACTGCACTTCAGTTCCAGACAGATTCAAGGGAGTTATATTAAACAGGTCAGCCTGTATTCTACACAGTTATACTAGTGAATTCAGCCTATAATAAGGCTATTATGAGTGCTTTGAACTATTGATTGTGTTGGACTAATTGGTATTATTTTTGCATTAACCATTCAGGACCTTTTCATCACATGTACAATACTGCACATTAGTGCATGGACGAATATCATATATACATTGGAGTACGATTGAGACTATTATTTATCAATTTTATATTATATTTTTCATTCATTTTATATTTTTTATTTTCATTGTTTGCACTATAGTGTCTAATAAGGCCTTTTCTCTTTCTGAATTTTTTACCAGACCATGTGGTACCCTTGATATGTATTTTTCACCATTATGCAATTTATTTACAGATACAGTGTAAATCATTATTATTTGTGTTACCCCTCATAATTCACGGTTTTATTTGTGTACTTTATGTTTAGATATTTATTGTCAATAGACTGTTTTACTTTTATATTAAACAATATTAATTGGTTATCCTATTGCGCTTTCCCACAATATTTTTTTTTCTTCCTTCTAGGGGTTAGCCACCCCTCAGAGAGCTGCATAGGAACACCAATTTCCATCCCTTCCATAACCTAGTGCCCATTTGTTTTGTGTTGTGCTGGGTAGAAGATATAACTGAGTGAATGATTCCATGGATCTATCCTGAGGCTGGGAATGTTGATACATCCTTTAGAGCTGGAACCAGGTTTGAAACAACTGGAAGCAGAGGTACTTGATCTGGATCAGAACCAGAGATGGTAAAGGCTAAGAAACCGTCACTCTAATTGAGAATTTAATTAATAAAATGACCAGAGTCTGATGGATAGGAATTTAATATATGATACTTGGAGCCCACTTCTGGGACAGAAAACTTGAAGCCCCCAACTGGTACTGGTAAGACATCAGGGTTATGACACCGGAGACCATTCCTGGGGTTTGGACACCGGAGACCCCTCCTGGAATTTGGACACTGGAGACCCCTCCTGGGGTTTGGTGACTTGTAACCCCTCCTGGGATTTTGTCACTGGACACCCCTCCTGGTGTTGGCAATTTGGAAGACTTAGCCTGAATAGATTCTAGACCAAACTTTTGTTTTACAGTTTTCAGAAAGTCTGAAAGTCTGTAAGGAACAGGACCATCAGCCTTAATAAGGGTATTAACCCATTCATAAGCTCTACCCCTGAGATGCTGACAAATACATCACTATATTATTTGGAGTAATAGAGATGGAAGATATTTTCTTGACATATAAAAGGTATTGACATGCTAAGGCATGAATTTTGGCATAGTCACCATCAAAATAGGCAGGTTGAATGTCGGCTGGATGTTAAGGAAATTGTCCTGGTAATGATTCCTTATGAACTATAGTCTCTGAAGGAGTAGAGTTAACTGAGGCACTAACTCTGAGGGACTTGATGAAGTAAAGCCCTTTTCTCTGATCCAGATGAACAACAACCTTTTATTGGATCTGTGACTATGCAAAGAGATGGCTCAGACTGGATGACAATTCTGCAGTTCCCTGTTGAGGCAATGGATGTAGAATCTATGGGGTAAATTTATTAAAGTGAGAGTTTTTAGAAGTTGAGATGTTGTCCATAGCAACCAATCAGATTCTAGAAGGAGCTAGTTAAATGTTAAGTAGAATCTGATTGGTTGCTTTGGGCAACATCTCCACTTCTAAAAACTCGCAATTTAGTAAATTTACCCTTATGACTGTAACATAATCTTTTGAGGTAACAGAATATGAATCTCTTCTTAAGGTTGCAACTTTGGAGTTCTCAGTAGAGACAGAAAATAATGGATTTGGTGACAGCATCATGGACGTTGGAGCTGAATGTCGTATCAGAGCTGAGGACCTGTGGTTCTCTTTTGTCACCATTTTTAGGTTTGTGCATATGACATCATTGGATACAGTGTCCTAAACCTCCTCAGTAAAAACAAAGTCCATTATTCCTTTGAGACCAAAGCTCAGCTTCAGATAACCTAAGTCACCTGAAACTAAGAAACTTGTTTGAGCTCTGTACATGAAGGAACACTTATTTGTGTCTTGCACCGGACTGGAACCATTGGTGCTGGCATGTAACTGGATTCAATGGTACATGATCTGTCTTTTTCCAGAGGAGACAGAAACAGATTGATACCAGAGGTTCTTGAACCAGCTGGAACAGGAGGGAAGGGAACCGGTTTGGTAATGTAGTTTCTTGAACAGGCTTTGGATCGGAGGGAGTGGAACTGCTCTGGTGCCAGAGTTTCTTCAACAGGCTGGGACCAGATGGAATGGAACTGATCTGGTGCAAGAGTTTCTTGAACTGGCTGGGACTTGAGGAGACAGAACAGGTTTGAAACCAGAATGGCATAAACAGGCATGCTGACAGATGTGCTGGGCCCTGGTAAAGGGGAGGCATAACCATGGGAGACAAGGCCATGCCCCCTTAGGGAAGGGAAAAAAAACAAAGCAGCGCTGCGCACTGAGGAGGGGGGGTGCTGTTAGCCCCTCAGTCTGGCACATGGCCAGTGGAGGGCACGATCAGGAAATATGGGGAGCACAGCAAAAGATGGAGCTCAGTGCGGTAGGCAGCATGAATCCTGTGGTGCTGACAGGTGTTGGAAACAAAGAGTCAGATGGATAGCAGGTCAGTGTGCAGCTTGAAGGCTTCAGTGCTTACAGGTACTGTACCAGAAAACAGTGGCAGATGTAACTCAGGTAGACAGCGTGAATGCTGCGGCACTGACAGGTAATGAAACACAGCAGCATATGGATAGCAGGTCAGTAAGCAGTGTGGATGCCATGATGCCAGCAGGTGAGTGATAGCCAGTGAAGATGTTAATCTAAATCAGGGGCGGGGAACCTTTTTCTGCTGAGGGCCATTTTGATATATATAACATTATTTGCTGGCCTGGTGCAGGCCACGCCCCTTCCATGTGACATCACATGAGGGGGGGTCACAATCACTGGTGATTGCAGCAATGCCCAGAGCATCCTGAGGATGCTCCAGGGAGCTGTAAGGGCAGCAGTGTGACCATCTGAAGCATGCTTAGGGCTCTCCAGGTAGCACTGCTGCATAGATTATGGCTGCAGGGTGCCATTATAGGTACCATGCTAGCTAGATGAGGCTAGCATAAAAAAGCTCCAAAGGCCAGACCAAATGATTCCAGGGGTTTTATACGGCCCCTTGGCCTGAGGTTTCCAATCACTGATCTAAATAGATGGAATCAATAAAAGAGCAATGAAGTCACAGAAGACACAAACACAGAATACAGAGTAAGCCTGGAGCCTTGAAATACCCTGGGTAGGAACACATTGATCAGTTTGTAATTTGGTTGCACACAGGAATTGGTTTGAATAGATGTGGTCACTAGCCATTGGACTAGATGACCAGGTGAGCACACAGGTGCATCAGTTAATCAAGGGGAGGCATTCCTGTGATGTTTGGAAAATTACAATGAATTAATGTCTGAGTCAGAAAAGGATGCTAAGACCCCAATTCATTACATGAACATTATGTATGTGATATTAGAATATTTAAAAAAATTTTGTATGTAATAATTAAACAACTTTTTTTTCGATCAAGACAACCCCTGATGAAATCTCATAAGGAGATGAAATGCATAGGATAAAAAGAGGCTTTGAGATCCACTATAAGGTTACACAATTGAACTCCAATACCTACAATATGGGTGGAAAAAAATTATACTTTGAGAGTAGAATGTCTGCAACTAATTGTGATGTAATATGTAATGTAAAAAGTGTGTTTTATTTAAATACATTTAAAAAATATATTTTGAATTGTAGTTTACAGCCCAAAGGTATTATCAACTGAATTTTGGGTATCCCACCATTGATATTAATTTTTGTTTGGGCAGGTTTGTAACTTCCAGACACTGGATGCCCCTTAGAACAATAAATCCTTGTCAGTCATCAGAAAATCTTCAGATAATCAGCTAGGAAGCAGAAAATATATATAAAACTTTTTGGCAGGCCTTAACACTAACAGTGGTCTCACAGAGAGGAGCAGCTGATGTACCTATAGGCACAGAATAGAGGTAAATTTTGTTCGTGTGTGTGTATATATATATATATATATATATATATCTATCTATCGTGTTTCACCGATAATAAGAGCTACCCCGAAAATAAGCCCTACCCTTAATTTTGTAACCCTGTCCAAATTAAGCCCTACCCTGAAAATAAGACCTACCTGAATTTCATTTTGAGCTGGGAATGCTGCAGAGACCAGTGTTCCCAGTCATGCAGTGCGCAGGTGACATCATGACGTCACCCGCGCGCTGAGGATCCTGTGCGGCCGTGCCTGCTGGATCATGTTAGATCCAGTTAGCGCACAAATGAGAGTGACATCCCGGATGGTGGCGAGTCAGGTAAGTGCACTGCAATAAGGGACACTGCTACAGGGGGGCCTGCAAGGGGGGGGCCTGCATAAGGGTCACTTCTACAAGGGGGCCTGCAAGGGGGGGCCTGCATAAGGGGCACTTCTACAAGGGGGCCTGCAAGGGCGGGGCCTGCATAAGGGGCACTTCTACAAGGGCGCCTGCATAAGGGACACTTCTACAAGGGGGCCTGCAAGGGGGTGCCCTGCGTAAGGGGCACTTCTACAAGGGGGCCTGCATAAGGGGCACTTCTGTCAATGATAATTAACATAAAACCTACCCCAAAAATAAGCCCTATGGTGTTTTTTTGAACAAAAAAAAAATAAGACAGTTTCTTATTATCGGGGAAACACGGTATATTATATATATATATATATATATATACATATATATATACATATGCACAAGACTGTGCAAATGTTAAAGGCAGGTGTGGAAAAAATGCTGCACAGCAAGAATGTTTTTGAAGATAGAAGTGTTAACAGTTTGCATTTTGTGAACTGATAAAAAAATTAAGTGAATGAGCGGAAGATAAATCCAAATCAATATTGGTGTGACCACCATTTGCATTCAAACCAGCATCAAATGTTCTAGGTACACATGCACAAAGTCAGGGATTTTGTAGGATTATAGTCAGGTGTATGATTAACCAATCATACCAAACAGGTGATAATGATCATCATTTTCATATGTAGGTTGAAACACGTTCATTAACGGAAAAAGAAACAGCTGTGAAGAAGGGTAACAACTGGGTGAAGAACAACCAAATTCTGCTGAGGTTGTGGAAGACAGTTTCAGGTCACAGGTCATATACCATGGCAAGACTGAACACAGCAACAAGATACAAGGTAGTTATACTACATCACCAAGGTCTCTCCCTGGCAAAAAATTTCAAACCAGACTGGGGTTTTGAAATGTGCTGTTCAATCTCTTTTGAAGAAGCACAAATAAATGAGCAATGTTGAGGACCGTAGGTGCAGTGGTCAGCCAAGGAAACTTAGGGCCTGATTCAGCAAGGGACTCAACTGCTAATACACATGTAGTCAGCTGATTGTTGCATTCTGCGCATGCATATGCATCGCAGTGCATGTGCGAGAAGCGATGACTGTGATCACAGTGACTATGCAGACCCATCGCAGAGTGATTGACAGGAAGTGCCATTTGTGGGAGGTGATGGGATTGTACTCATACACATTTGAATGCCGTTACAAGGGCGTGCATAAATTATCCAATGCGATGCCCTACGCAGCTTGAGTAAGGTCAGAGATTGTGTAAGTGTGCATGAGGCTGTGATGGTACTCAATGTTACAGATGGTTTTGTAGTCTTGCTAAAGATTACAGATGTTTGTAAGGTAAAGTGGGTGTCCTTATGTTGTGCTGCGATGGCATAGCGATCACAATGGACTAGCATACACTCGCATTGAGACTGCGTGCATAATTGCTATTGCAATCACAGTTGCGATCCGTAGTGAATCAGGCCCTTTGTGCATCAGATGAAGGACACATCATGCTTATTTTCCTTCAAAATCGTAAAATGTATAGCAGTGCCAACAGCTGAGAACTAACAGAAACCAGTGGGACACCCATACACCCATCTTCTGCTCTGAGAAAATGTCCAGCAGTGACATCATCTGAGAACAAGCAGAAACCAGTAGGACCCATGTACACCCATCTACTGTTCTGGACCCAGTGATGCCCTCCAGTGGCCGGCACTCTAGGTAGCTGCCTTAAGCTACCTAATGGTAGCTGGATCTCTATCTTGAACAATTGCTCTATGGATCTCATTCTATTAGTAATAGAAGAATCGATGCAAGAATTAAATATTACTACAGATAAAATTAAATCATTATTAGTCCGAGCATTTACACAAACTTGCAGACGATCATGGGGTCGATTGGAATGACAAATGAAAAAAGCACGTGGATTCTATAAGACAGAGTTGATTAAATACAAAGAACATAAATTGGTGATGGTGCAACAAGACTATGAGCATTATAAAGAAAATGCATGGTTGGGAACCAGCATGAATATGTAGAAATCTATATGTCCCTAGCTCCAGCGCAGAAATAGGCCTTTCACCAAATTCTCCAGTACTTCAGTCAGTGATACGGAAGAACCATGTTCCAGCCAAACAACCTCTTTTGTCCAGGAGTCCCCTTTATTGGTTGGTACAGAAATAGGGGTAGCCACCAGAAGAAAAAAAACAACTAGAAGGAATGGCCAATCGTGGAGGCAGAAACACCAACAAACTCCTAAGGAAGAAGAGGACTTAGGGCCTGATTCCCCCACAGCCTGGTCCTCCACAGCGCATGCGCACTCCGGAGCCGTCTCCGGCGTGCGCATGCGCGAGCCCCAGTGAGCAACGGCGGCTCCGTCGCTCCTGGGCTCACTACAAGATGGGACGGCTGTCAATATTGATTGACAGCTCTCCCCATTTTGTAGTCGGGGAGGGGGGGTGACTGTGCAAATGGAGGCATTCCCGAAGGAACACCTGCCGTTTGGGGGTGGCCCCACTGACATCACTGGGGCTTGCGGCAGACGAGACCCTACCACAAAGGGCTAGTCCCAAGCCCGATGGTAGTGATGGTCAATACCATCGCTACCATCTCCTGGCCGCTCGTAAAAGCTGTGTGTGGTCACTCACAGCTTAGCGAGCGGCCAGGAGGCCGGTTAAAAATAAAAAAAAATGCCCTGATTGAGAGCGAACGCTCTGAAAGAGCGTCCGGCTCTGAATCAGGGCCTTAATCTTTAAGTTATCCTCATCAAATTTATCAACTGTGGAGAAACGTGATCTTAGTAAAGGATTGACGTTTATCCCCACAAAACGCTTAGATGAGTTTAAATGGAAAGTGGATCATTACAAATTGCAAAGAACACTGAAATTAAAAAGAACATTTCAGTAAAAATCCTCAGATCGTGACAAAAACACATGTACCTGTACAGTTGCAGAAACTTCCAGGAACTAGATCACAATTTGTACCGGTCTCCTCAAACATATCTATTAAAAAGTTCTATAGGATGGTGGAGGCCTTACCGAAAACACATGAGACAATGTATTATGAGCCTAATTTGCCCACTGAATAATTGGCATCCCTTAAATCTTTGGGACAAAGTCGCAATATTATTATCAGAAGCAGGGCCGACAATAGAAATTTTGGAGCCCATTACTCAGATATCTGTGGGACCCCCCCTGCAAGTTCAAGTTACAGACAAACATGACTACTGCAAACCACATGTTGCAGAGAGAAATAAAAACATAGCTAACTAAACAACATGCCCAGGTCCATACCATATCAAAATATAATTCTTATATATAATTTTACTTACAGAGGGAGTATAAATATAGAATGCACATATATCTTTCTATGTATCTATACAGCAGTAGAGAAGGTCCACCACTATGGTCATAAATGATAAGAAATAGACGTGAAGGAAGACGGCGGCACGTGGAGAGTGGAATTTACCTGTATATATTAGATATATGAGGTAACCTTAAAAAAAAAGCTTGTTGGTCCTGAAATTTTGGTGTTTTTGGAACACATATGAACTTCACTAAAAGCGTCAAAGTACCGCCGTCTTACTTCACACCAAAGTGTGTATGTATATATATATATATATATATATATATATTAGGGGTGAGCGGGTTCAGATTTCTGAAATCCGAACCCCCCCGAGCCCCCCCAATCCGAGGCCGATCCGAGTTTAGCTCGACTTTTCCCGCCTGACTCGGATCTGAAATCGAGGCAATATGTCATCATCCCGCCTTCCGGGTCTCGTGGGTTTTGGATCCTATATAAGGTACCCGCGTCGGCGCCATTTTCTCACTCGGCTGTGGACAGTGAAGAGGGATGGTGGGAGTTAGGGCTGGCTGGGCTGTGTAGTGTAGTGTAGTGCAGTCAGTGTAGTGTTGTGCTGTGCTGCGCTGTGCTGCTGTCCATAGGGGCTGTGTCCACTACTTCAAAGTCCATAGGGGCTGGCTGGACTGTGTTGTGCAGTCAGTTGTCCATAGGGGCTGTGTCCACTCCAAAGTCCTGTGCAGTGTCCCAGTCCTAAAGGGGGTGCTGTAGTGTTGTCCAGGGGGGTGCTCTGTCCGTCAGGGGTGCTCCCCCCAAGTGCAAAAAAAATAAATAAAATTTTCTGTGTTTGTGAATTGTGTGCACTGTGGCTGCACGTGCATCAACAAAGGAGCAGCGCCAAGCGTGCGCCTGTGTCCCATAAGTAAAAGGCCGGCTGGCTTGTCCATTAAAGGGTGCTGTAACCCCCAAAGGGCACTCCAAACAAAATAAAAAAATATATTTTTTTGTGTTTGTGAATTGTGTGCGCAGTAGCTGCACATGCATCAACAAAGTAGTGCCAAGCATGTGCCTGTGTCCCATAAATAAAGGGCCAGCTGGATTGACCGCTAAAGGGTGCTGTAACCCCCAAAGGGCACTCCAAACAAAATAAAAAATGTTTTTCTGTGTTTATGAATTGTGTGCACTGTGGCTACATGTGCATCAACAAAGGAGCAGCGCCAAGTGTACGCCTGTGTCCCATAAGTAAAAGGCCGGCTGGCTTGTCCATTAAAGGGTGCTGTAACCCCCAAAGGGCACTCCAAATAAAATAAAATAAAATTTTCTGCGTTTGTGAATTGTGTGCACTGTGGCTGCCCGTGCATCAACAAAGGAGCAGCGCCAAGCGTGCGCCTGTGTCCCATAAGTAAAAGGCAGGCTGGCTTGTCCGTTAAAGGGTGCTGTAACCCCCAAAGGGCACTCCAAACAAAATAAAAAAATATATTTTTTTGTGTTTGTGAATTGTGTGCGCAGTAGCCGCACGTGTATCAACAAAGTAGTGCCAAGCGTGCGCCTGTGTCCCATAAATAAAGGGCCAGCTGGATTGACCGCTAAAGGGTGCTGTAACCCCCAAAGGGTACTCCAAACAAAATAAAAAAAAAATTCTGTGTTTGTGAATTGTGTGCACTGTGGCTGCACGTTCATCAACAAAGGAGCAGCGCCAAGCATGCGCCTGTGTCCCATAAGTAAAGGGCCACCTGGCTCATTTCTTAAAGGGTGGTGTAACCCACAAAGTGCACTAGTCTCCAACAAAAATAAAAAAATATTTTCTGTGTTTGTGTGCGCCTTAGCCGCACGTATATATCAATATAACATAAATGGAGGACCAAACTTTCTCCAATAAAAATAAAATAGGGAAAGATCAAGAACCACTTCCTCCTAGTGCTGAAGCTGCTGCCACTAGTCATGACATAGACGATAACATGCCATCAATGTCGTCTGCCAAGGCCGATGCCCAATGTCATAGTAGAGGACACATACAATCCCAAATGACAAAGTTCAGGAAAATGACCTTGAAAAAAACATTTAAATCATCTGAAGAGAAACGTAAACTTGCCAATATGCCATTTACGACACGGAGTGGCAAGGAATGGCTAAGGTCTTTCCCTATGTTCATGACTAGTGGTTCAGCTTCACATGACGATGGAAGCCCTCCTCCCACTAGAAAAATCAAATGAGTTAAGCTGGCAAAAGCACAGTGAAGAACTGTGCATTCTAAGAAGATATCACAAATCCCCAAGGAGAGTCCAAGTGTGGTGGTGGTTGCGATGCCTGACCTTCTCAGCACTGGATGGGAAGAGGTGGCTCTTTCCACCATTTGCACGCCCCCTGCAAGTGCTGAAAGGAGCACCCACAGTCCACTTGCTGATATGCAAATTGAAGATGTCACTGTTGAAGTACAACAGGATGACAATACTGGTGTAGCTGGCGCTGAGGAGGAAGTTGGCGAGGAGGATTCTGATGGTGATGTGGTTTGTTTAAATCAGGCTCCGGGGGAGACAGTTGTTGTCCGTGAGATGAAAAAGCCCCTCACGGTCATGCCTTGGCAGAAGACCAAACATTCCCTCTCTTTGGTCTGGCAATATTTCTATCCAAATCCGGACAACAACTGTCTTGCCATATGTACCATATGTAAAGGTGAAATAAGTAGGGGTAGGGACGTTAACCACCTAGGAACATCCTCCCTTATACGGCACCTGCAGCGCGTTCATAAAAAGTTACTGTCAAGTTCAGAGACTTTGGCTATGACCGTAAGCAGTCCAGGGACACCTAAATCCCTTTGTCCTGTTGTATCCAAGTGCCTGCAAACCACACCGTCAACTCCCTCCTCATCAATTTCCTCCTTAGTCAGGATCGGAAGTAGTCCTGCAGGCCATGTCACTGGCATGACCGACTCTCCTATCTGGATTCCTCCGGAGGATCCTGCATTGCTACTCCTCCTGCTGCCGCTGCTGCTGCTGGGAGTCGTTCATCATCCCAGAGAGGAAGTAGGAACACCACTACTTTTACTAAACAATTGACCCTCCAACAGTCCTTAGCGAGGAGTATGAAGTACGACAGCAGTCATCCTGAAGCAAAATGTATTACTGAGGCCTTGACTGCTGTATTGGTGTTAGACGTGCATCCAGTATCTGCCATTAGTGCAGTGGGATTTAGACAATTGATGGAGGTAGTGTGTCCCCGGTTCCAAATCCCGTCTAGATTCCACTTCACTAGGCAGGCGATACCGAGACTGTACAGAAACATCAGAAAAAGTGTCCTCAGTGTCCTGAAAAATGCCTTTGTACCCAATGTCCACTTAACCATGGACATGTGGACAAGTGGAACAGAGCAGACTAAGGACTGTATGACTGTGACAGCCCACTGGGTAGATGTATCACCTTACGCAGCAACAGCAGCAGCGTCACCAGTAGCAGCATCTCAGAAACGCCAGTTTGTTCCAAGGCAGGCTATGCTGTATATCACCGATTTCAGTAAGAGGCACACCGCCGACAACCTCTTAGAGAAACTGAGGGAAATCATCGCCCAGTGGCTTACCCCACTTAGACTCTCCTGGGGATTTGTGATATCTGACAACGCCACACATATTGTGCGGGCATTTCATCTGGGCAAATTCCAGCACGTCCCATGTTTTGCTCACACAATAAACTTGGTGGTGCAGAATTTTCTGAAAAGCGACAGGGGCATGCAGGAAATGCTTTGGGTGGCCCGAAAAATTTCTGTCCACTTTTGCCATTCAGCGACTGTGTGCCGAAGACTGGAGCGCCAGCAAACACTCTTGAACCTGCCCCGCCATCACCTGAAGCAAGAGGTTGTGACGCGGTGAAACTCAACCCTCTATATGCTTCAGAGGATGGAGGAGCAGCAAAAGGCCATTCAAGCCTATACATCCACCTATGACATAGGCAAAGGAGGGGGTATGCACCTGACTCAAGCGCAGTGGAGAATGATTTCCGTGTTGTGCAAGGTTCTCCAGCCCTTCGATCTTGCCAAACGTGAAGTCAGTTCAGACACTGCCAGCTTGAGTCAGGTCATTCCCCCCATCAGGCTTTTGCAGAAGCAGCTGGAGAAAGTGAAGGAGGAGCTAAGATGGAGCGATTCCGCTCGGCATGTGGGACTTGTGGATGAAGCCTTTCATTCGCTTTGCCAGGATTCCAGGGTGGTCAATCTGTTGAAATCAGGCCACTACATTTTGGCCACCATGCTCGATCCTAGGTTTAAAGCCTATGTGGTGTCTCTCTTTTCGGCCGACACAAGCCGACAGAGGTGCAAAGACCTGCTGGTGAAAACACTGTCAGCTGAAGCGGAACGTGACACGTCAACAGCTCCTTTTTCATTTTCTTCCGCAACTGGGGCTGACAGGAAACAACTTAGGTATCCTAAGCAACCCGCTGGTGGTGATGCAGGGCAGGCAGGACCAAGTTTGGACATCTGGTCCGGAATGGCAACAATTTCTGACATGTCTACTTTCACTACATATGATACTGTCACCACTGACAGAATGGTGGAGGATTACATCGGTGACAGCATCCAAGTAGGCATGTCAGACAGTCCATACCTGTACTGGCAGGAAAAGAGGCAATTTGGAGGCCCCTGTACAAACTGGCTCTATTTTACCTGAGTTGCCCCCCCTCCAGTGTGTGCTCCGAAAGAGTGTTTAGTGCAACCGGCAACCTTGTCAGCGAAAGGCATAGGAGGTTGCTTCCACAAAATGTGGAGAAGATGATGTTCAGAAATATGAATTATCAACTCTTCCCGGGAGACCAGCCTCCAGAACGTACAGAGAGACCTGTGGTGGTGGATTCCAGCGGGGACGAGTTAATACTCTGTGAGGATGAGGATGTACACAACACTGAAGAGGGTGAGGAATCGGTGGATGAGGAGGATGAGGACGACATCTTGCCTCCGTAGAGCCAGTTTGTGCAGGGACAGATTAATTGCCAGCTTGTTTTGTGGGGGCCCAAACGAACCAATCATTTCAGCCACAGTCGTGTGGCAGACCCTGGCGCTGAAATGATTGGTTTGTTAAAGTGTGCATGTCCTGTTTATACAACATAAGGGAGGGTGGGAGGGCCCAAGGACAATTCCATCTTGCACCTCTTTTTTTTCTTTGCATGATGTACAGTTTGGGGCCTAGTTTTTCAAACTGCCATCCTGTCTGCCACTGCTGTTTCACTCCTAGATGGGCCACGTGTTTGTGCCGCCCACTCGTGTCGCTTAGCATAGTCATCCAGCTACCTCGGTGCAACCTTTTGGACATAAAAACACTATTGTGAGGTGTGAGATGTTCAGAATAGACTGGAAATGAGTGGAAATTAAGGTTATTGAGGTTAATAATAGCATAGGAGCAGAAAAACCAACACATTTTGTGATTTTAGCTGTTTTTATGCTTTTTTAAAAAAAAAATACAGATCCAAAACACAAAACCCAGAACCCAAAACACGGAAGGGTGGTTTTGGCAAAACCAATCCAGATCCAAAACACGAAGAAAGATCCAGATCCAAAACCAAAACACGAAAAGTGGCCGGTGCACACCCCTAATATAAATATATATATATATATATATATATATATATATTACATTACAGAAATATATATAGATGGATGGATGCTATATGCATCTATATCAATCTAAATTTATATATCAATATCTATATCTATATACTGCATAATCTATATAAATATCTACTGTATATATGGTTATATATGTGTCTTTATATACAGTATATGTACATATTTATATCTAGAGATCTATAGATAGATTAGATACATATAAACATCCAATGCTCCGGCACTCACGGGGTCCACAAATTCCTGAGCCGGGTGCCCTCCACAGTCAGCCTCTAACAACAAGGCAGACTGGACATACCAATCGCAGGGCGGCACTCCGTAACAAACTTGTCCAACAACAGTGTGTAGTTTTGCAACGTTTCAGTGCTTTTATTTGGCGCTTTTATCAAGCATACATAACAAACACACATTTAACACTTACCCCATATAAATAGTCGTTAGGCACCATGCCTTACGGAGACATCACTTCCGGATTCCGAAAAAGGAAGCCAGCAGACCCGGAAGTGACCTCACAACATCACGACAGCATTGAACGGTTGCCATAGCAACCGCAATGCTGGTCATACATACATATATTATATGTATACATATAATAACAATACACATGAATATTTAAAATTGTCAAAGTACTCATCAGGCTACAAAACGGAGCACCAATGCTAATACATATACATTTCCCAACGAAATGAAAAAACTGAAAAATAAGAAAACAAAATGGGTAACAGCATACACAATAATTAGTACAAAAAAATGGATTTGTTCAAAGCTATGGGTGAGTCACCGCCTGAGGATTTATACCATACTTGATTAAAAATGAAAAAAAAGGAGATAGACTTTTTACTCCATGGCATTACTTTGTCTGAATACCACAGAGAGAAAAAGATCCCTAGGGGTTTTAGGGTCAAAAATTTACCAACCATCACCAGGTTTAACAACGATTTCTGCTGACACTGGGTTGCTGTATTAAACAAGTGTGCATTTGATCTCATGACACTTGTAATAGAAGAGGCAGCGCGAGAATTGTCAGTATGCAAACAAAAAATCAAAGATTTTGAACAAATCCATTTAAGTACCCTAACTAAAGATACCCCTAATCAGTGGATGGATAAATTGACACAGCAATTAGCCACCTATAAAAAAAGATCTGATTAGTTTCAAAAGACAAAAATTTGATAAAGTTAATTGTGATTACATGGAACAGTGAGTGTATAGATGGCTAGAAGGTTCTAACATGCCAGGAGGTAATACACGTTTTTTCTCAAATCGGAAACAACCATTTAAACGTGATATGCAAACATCAAGTGAAATTTACTCCTCATCTGGGGATGAAAACCCATTACCCCAACAGGGTGCACATACGTATCGAAGACCCCCTTTAGGGGTGAATACCCACGCACGACACGGACGAAACCAAGACCTACATGGAGAGGGGGCCAATGCCGCCATGGTGGCAACCAGAGGTATAGCCAGGGGTCGCAGGAAATAAGCACAGTATTCAACTTGTCATCAAGGGTGCTTTCCACTGTAGAGTATCAAGTACTTAATAAAGGTTTGAGCTTTATCCCGACAGTGGGCTTTGATCAATTTGAAAGGAAGATCAAACAGAGTCTCCTACAAAGGCAATTAAAACTTAAAGAATTTTTTGGTAAGGAAGAGAATTTGGAAACTAGCAACAGACAAAAAATTCAAAAAGAAGTCTACCTTTGATCCCATCTCCAGCAACATATTCATACAGAGTTTTATGATGGTCTTGGATATACAAGTAGTTGAAAATATGAAACATCAACATAGTACGAGAGAAAATATCACTCGTGAAGAACGATGAGCAATTAAGGATTTAAGTTCTTACCAGGATGTGATTTTCCGCCCAGCGGATAAGGGAGGAGGCACTGTGGTGCAGGATCTTTCCCAGTATATAGAAGAAATTGACAGACAACTTTCGGATGTATCTGTTTATACCAAACTTGACGCTGATCCCACAGGGGGATTCAAGAAACATCTGGATACTATAGTGAATGGGGCAATATTGAATAAAATCATTTATGCAGATACTGGTGATTTTCTGAGAACAGAATTCCCTAAAGTACCATTACTTTATAGTGTACCAAAAATCCACAAGAATTTGCAAAAACTGCCGGGACGTCCGATCATATCGGCAAGAGAGAGTTTATTCAGTCCAGTCTTGGAATATCTTGATTTCTATCTCCAGCCTTGCGTACAGGCAGAGCCCACATACCTGCGAGACACCACCATGTTACTGAACAAATTGGAGGACTTGGGAGAGATACCAACCCATGCTCTTGATATAAATAGCTTGTACACTAACATACCTCATCAGGAGGGGATGAGAGCCACGTTCGAGCTATTAAATAATAATCATCTATATAAAGGCCCCAATTTATCATTTTTATGTCACTACTGGAACAGGTGCTTTATAGAGATTATTTTTATTTTAATGGTCAATTCTATTTGCAGCGCACAGGTTGCGCCATGGGCTCACACGTGGTGCCCTCTTACGCTAACAGCTATATGTTTGTGATAGAGAGGGAACTATTATTTAACAGGGATGTTAGAGATAAGATTTTTTTCTACAGCCGGTACATAGATGACATATTCTTATTTTGGCAAGGTAGCTATAGTGAATTTATTGTCCTTATGGACAATATTAATAACAAGGAGTGTCCTATAAAATTTGCATACCATCTCAGTCTAGAACAGGTATCTTTTCTTGATGTTACAATAAAAAAGGAAGACAATAGGATTAATACATACATTTTCACAAAGCCTACAGATCGCAATACGCTTCTGTTAGCATCTAGCTATCACCCTGCAGCTACTATAAACAGTATACAGTTTTCCAAGCTCATTAGGGTCAAAAGAATCACCAGTGACTCTAGTACGGTTGAAGAAGACCTAAATAAGATGTGTGACAAATTTAAAACCAGAGGGTATTCATCTTACTCTATACAACAGGCGAAAAATAGAGTTGATAAACTATCTAGGTGTGATCTGTTACGAAAAAACAAAGAATCAACAAAGACCATTGATAAAAAAATTAATTGGCCTCGTAGGTACAATCCTGCCAATAGGGTCATTAATAATACTGTGCGATCACTTTGGCCTATTGTACAACAGGACAAAGAACTCAAGGGGTTAAAAAATCATACAATTTGGCCCTGCTTAAAGAGGAACAAGTACTTGAGGGATTTGCTTGTCAAAGCAGATGTCACAGATTTAGTTTCTAGCTCTTTGAATGTGTCTAAAAGGATTGGAGGGTGCTACAAATGCACTGGATGCGTGACCTGTGGGCACATGATCACAGGAAAGTTTTTTATGCACCCCCATACAGGGCGCAGATATACTATTAAATACCCCTTGACTTGTTCCAGTTCCTTTGCTGTATATTTCATTAAATGCCCGTGGGTATGTGGGTAAGACGATCCGTTCCTTTAAGGAGCGGATGGCACTACACAGATCCGCAATCAGGATGGCACTTCGTGGTGAATCGTCAAAGCAACCGGTGGCCCGACATTTTTTTGAAGAAAGACATAATATGGCAAATCTTAGACATATGGTCATAGACCATATTCCATTGAATCCACGGGGTGGTGATAGGCATAGAGCACTATTACAACTGGAAACAAAATGGATATATTTGCTAGATATTGTCAAACCCAGGGGTCTTAATTACCACTTGTCTTTTTCAGCTTTCTTCTAATCATTTTCTTTATTGTGTGCCTTTTATGGCGAGACGGTTGGCCTATAGATTCTTGATGTGTTGTAAATAACTCTATATACATTATAGCACTTTTCAGGTCTATTTATTGATAACTTTTTCTCAATAATGTTGCTGCAACAGTGCTGTGCTTTGTACTGAAATTTATACATGTAGACATCTGCATTTGCCTGTATGTATTGTTTAATAATATTTTATAGTTGGGGAATATTCATTCCTGCCTAAAAAATTCTTCTCTGATATACCGCTATGCAGACACTCTGCTCTATTGTATCCCAACCATGGTTTTTAATATGTATGTTGTTTGTCAGTTTAAAGTTTTCATGTTTCATTGAGTAGCGTGGTCTGGTTGCTCAGGTGATGCGATGGCCCTGATGACGTCATCGTCATGGGACGCGGACAGAGCGGGAGCCGGAAGCAGAGCTGCGGGCAATCAGACACACTGGGTGAGACATCAAGGGTATATAAGGTATGATTCATTACACTTTTTATGTATGTCTTCATGACGAGTTTTCCATTAAACTCGAAACATTGATCCAGTGACTGGCTTCTGGCTAATACTTTTCATTTATGAAGACTGGAGAGTGACACTGATCCTGTTTTCTGCCTCAATCTACCTTAGTGTGCACCACTGCGAGTATGCCTTAAGTTACAGGAGTGCCTACCCCTGCTGTTTTTATATATATATATATATATATATATATATATATATATACACACTGTATATACACACATACATACAGTGTATATATATATATATATATATATATATATATCTATATACAGTGCATCCGGAAAGTATTCACAACGTTTCACATTTTCCATATTTTGTTATGTTACAGCCTTATTCCAAAATGGAATAAATTCATTTTTGCCTTTAAAATTCTACACACAATACCCCATAATGACAAAGTGTAAAAAGTTTTTTTCAGAATTTTGCAAATTTAGTAAAAAAAAAAAACACTAAGAAATCACATGTACATAAGCATTCATGCCCTTTGCCATGAAGCTCAAAATTGAGCTCAGGTGCATCCTGTTTCCACTGATCATCCTTGAGATGTTCCTACAGCTTAAATGGAGTCCACCTGTAGTAAATTCAGTTGATTGGACATGATTTTGAAAGACATACCCCTGTCTATATAAGGTCCCACATTTGACAGTGCATGTCAGAGCACAGACCAAGCATGAAGTTCAAGGAATTGTCTGTAGACCTCCAAGACAGGATTGTCTCGAGGCACAAATCTGGGGAAGGGTACAAAAATATCTGCTGCTTTGAAGGTCCCAATGAGCACAGTGGCCTCCATCATCCATAAATGGAAGAAGTTTGGAACCACCAGGACTCTTCCTAGAGTTGGCCGTCCATCTAAACTGAGCGATCGGGGGAGAAGGGCCCTAGTCAGGGAGATGATCAAGAACCTGATAGTCACTCTGTCAGAGGTACAGCATTCCTCTGTGGAGAGAGGAGAACCTTCCAGAAGGACAACCACCTCTGCAGCAATCCACCAATCAAGCCTGATGGTAGAGTGGCCAGACGGAAGCCACTCCTTAGTAAAAAGCACATGGTAGCCCACCTGGAGTTTGCCAAAATGCACCTGAAGGACTCTCAGGCCATGAGAGACAAAGATTGAACTCTTTGGCATGACTGCCAGGTGTTATGTTTGGAGGAAACCAGGCACCGCTCATCACCAGGCCAATACCATCCCTACAGTGAAGCATGGTGGTGGCAGCATCATGCTGTGGGGATGTTTTTCAGCAGCAGGAACTAGGAGACTAGTCAGGAGAGAGGGAAAGATGAATGCAGCAATGTACAGAGACATCCTGGATGTAAACCTGCTCCAGAGTGCTCTTGACCTCAGACTGGAGTGATGGTTCATCTTTCAGCAGGACAACGACTCTAAGCACATGATATCAAAAGGAGTGGCTTTAGGACAACTCTGTGAATGTCCTTGAGTGACCAAGCCAGAGCCCAGATTTGAATCCAATTGAACATCTCTGGAGAGATCTAAATATGGCTGTGCATTGACTCTTTCCATCCAATCTGATTGAACTTGAGAGGTGCTGCAAAGAGGAATGGGCAAAACTGCCCAAAGATAGGTGTGCTAAGCTTGTGGCATCATATTCAAAAAGACTTGTGGCTGTAATTGCTGCCAAAGGTGCATCAACAAAGTATCAAGCAAAGGTTGTGAATATTTATGTACATGTGATTTTTTAGTTGTTTTTTTTTATTAAATTTGCAAAATCTAAAAAAAAAACTTGTTACACGTTGTCATTATGGGGTATTGTTTGTAGAATTTTGAGGACAAAAATGAATTTATTCCATTCTGGAATAAGGCTGAAACATAACAAAATGTGGAAAAAGTTAAGCGTTGTGAATACTTTCCGGATGCACTGTATATGTATATAATAAATATATATATAGCAATATCAAAGCAACACTCACTTAATATAACATGCATCAGCTGGGGTGCCAGTAACTTCAGGCTTAGAGCCGTATTTAATTTGAGCGATACTTTTTCGCGTCCCGGACTTTTCGCCTACTTCGCCTGTTTTGTAGGCGGAAAAGTATTGCGCGCGTGCCGGCTTTACCCCGTATTCAATTTGAAAGTACGCAAAAACGGGACCCAGCGAAACTTAAACAGGCGGAAGGTACTGTCAGATTTGGGGAAATCAGCCTGACACCCCTCAAAAGATGCTCTGACATGGTAGTTCCCTATGGTACCCGCCGATTTGGCTTGCTGAAGATATTTGGTGTTTTTAAAAGGGCTCAATAGCTGCTAAATAGCATTTTTGTATAAGTGGTGAAGAATTGTATTCAGCAGTATTTTTTCCAGAAAATAACTTATCCCAGCAAATTTGGGGTACTTGAAAATGCGGGTCAGCTTATTTAAAAGTTGTTAAAGTGAAGTTGAAAAAGTCATGAAAAATCCCCCTGCCGCAAGCACCTGCAATCCAAAACACATGGGGCATACTTGGGGACCCCCCCAGAGTCATGTTCGCTAGTTTTTAACTTTGTACCCCAACATTTTTTTCTGCCCCCTCTTTCAAAGTCATTTTTTGGGGTGTTCTTAAGTTTGTTTTTTTTTTTTGACAGAGTTTACCTTTTGGGGACTGTCTGAAGGCTGCAGGGGTGTTCCCGCATCGTTGCACCCCAAAACCCCAATTGTGCACTTTTTTCCACCTGCTATTCATAGGCAAAACTTTTTCACCTAGTACATTGCATTGACTCTCCGCCTAGGTGGAAAGTCTTTCAAATTGAATACGGGGTAAAAGCAAAACAGGCTAAAATGACGTCATCGGCGAAAAAGTATCGCGGATCCGGACTTTTCGCCTCAAATTGAATATGGGCCTTAGGGCCTGATTCAGAGCCGGATGGTCTGACCAGAGCGCTCTCTCTGAATCAGGGCCCTCCTCCATGAAAATGGAGCGGCCTCCTGGCTGCTCGCATAGCTGTGGATGACCACCCACAGCATATGCGAGCGGCCATGATGATGGTCGCAATGGTCTTGACCATCGCGACCATCGGACTTGCGATGGAGACCCTGCGGTAGGGTCTCCCTGCCACAAGCCCTGGAGTGATTTTGGCTCTATCAGAGCCAAAATCACTCCCACTGACATCACTAGTGATGTCAGGGGGCTGGCTTCAGACGGTAGGCGTTCCCATGGGAACACCTCCGTCTGGCAGGCACGCCCCCGGCACGCCCACCAAAGGGGGCATACTGTCAATCAACATCGACAGCATACCCCCTTTGGTGCGAGACCTGGAGTGATGGAAAGCCCGTCGCTCCCCGGGTCTCGTGCATGCGCACGACGGAGCTCCCTCCATCGTGCGCATGCGCAGTGGGGAACATCGACCCGCTTGCGAGTGTACTGCTGCTCGCGAGTGGGTCTGAATGACCCCCTTAGTCCAAAAAGACATAGGGCCTGATTCAGAGTTGGGAATAGAGAGAGATATCTCTCTCAACTGATCATCTTGGTGAAACCATGTTGCACTGCAGGTGGGGAAGATTTTAAATGTGCAGAGAGAGAGTAATAATAAAGCTTTGCAGTATTTGTGGGCTACATGTAAAAGCAGCCAGTATTTACCCTACATGCAAAAAAAAAAAATGTATTTACACCCCTTGCATTGCAACATGGTTTGCCCAGGTACACAGTTAAGTGCTATCTCTCTCTCTCTCTCTATTCCCAACTCTGAATCTGGCCCATAGTCCATAATATCCAAGTGAAAAGAAGTGCATTCACCAGGCTTGGTCAAAGAAGTGAAAAAAATACTCAACACTTTATTCTTTCATATCAATCACCGACAGATGTCACAGGTCAACGTTTCGGTCCAAGCACGGACCTTTCTCAAGACCAACAATCTGCCAAAAGTACAGCCATAATGTAGAAGCACCCCATTAGGCACTTGCACGCTCTTATACAACCTGCACGTGTGACGCGACCGGAAGTCATATCATCACACAAAAACTTCTATCATATACTACCCTATTAATATAGAAAATACAAACATATTGCGCCAATATTGTCAAGCCACCAAAACTAAAATGTACCCCATAAACAGCATTTCCATGTGGCAATTATCTCTATAGATATCAACAACATGCGGCAGCATCACATAGCTAATATAATTCAGGACATCCAGACACTGTTGGAACGCATAGCCTAGCAACCCTGTGTCAGATTACGTGTAAATATAATATTCAGTGGTCATGATTGGAAATACACGATCACTTACATACGGCATAGATCTTCACCATTATTGGCGCCGGCCAGGAATGCCATGCATCGTCTAGCTTCCGGATATCTGGGTCATGTTGGAACGCACAGCCTAGCAACTTTATGCAGTCTTGCGCTTCACAAATGTAAACATAGCACTTGGCAGCCACATTTGGAGTAACCATAGTAAACACATTGTATACAGAGCAGGCAAATACCTGAATAACCACCCGAAATAAATCACATTTGAAACCAGTGTAAACTTGCGATTGTTACCTAGTAAACATATACACCACATATTAACATATATAGCAAATCTAGCAACATAGAAAAAATACAAAATATTATTCCAAAAATAATCTAACCTGATTACCATCTCCTTCAGACATAAACATGAAAAAATTAAAAAATACATGAAAGAACATCATGTTAATATCAGATAGTATCGCTTTTTAAAGTGGCAATAAATAACACTATGAATCCTAACTGAGTAGCATATTTTTTATAGAAAAATCGAAAGTGGGTTCATCTTGTTCAGCCCTTTAGGGGCAACAGTATCCAAATAGTGAATCCACCATGCCTCTTTTTTCAGTAATTTTAAGCCACGATCGCCTCCCCTCAAAAGTGGGGGTTTCCAATCGATAATCATACATCAAAGTGTTAATATCTGATGTCTCATCTTCACAAAATGTTGAACCACAGGTTTATCTGAGGTACCCATATTGTAAACCTGATGAATAGAGGACCTGTGCTGGTTCATTCTTTCTCGATTCCCCCACTTTTGAGGGGTCACTTCTTTTCACTTGGAGATGTGTGTGTGTGTGTGTGTGTATATATATATATATTAGGGATTAGCGGGTTCAGATTTCTGAAATCCGAGCCCCCCCGATCTGAGTCGTATCAGAGTCAGGCTCGACTTTTCCCGCCTGACTCGGATCTGAAATCGAGGCAAATTGTCATCATCCCGCCTTCCGGATCTCGCGGGTTTTGGATAAACCTTCTATCGGATGAGGTGTTGTCATGTGTGCAAACCACTTATCATACTAACATAAAATAAAGACACTGAGACGTGGATTTGGCAGATAACTTGATGGCAATTTATTGGAGCAATAATAATTATTATTTATTTAAGGATGTATGGTGGCAAAGAAAGGACGGCCAGAAATCAGCCAGATCTGCTATGCCCACACACAAACAACAAAAGGCATAGCAGGCGTAGATCGCCCAGAGTGCATACACATAACCATGTAACTCATATCATCAACAAAAGGTAACGCTCACCCCCATCTTGACTTCCCACCCGTTTAGGTGGTGATACTGCCCCCCGTTAGGTTGGTACAGCCAACTACCAGTCAACGAAGGGAGTGCCCTTAAATCATAATTGCACCCGGACTGGCGACCTGCCGTTCTTTCCCGCCACCCAAAACCAAACCCACAACATACCAAAATTTATAGGGGAGGGAGGGTGGGGAATCTGGAACAAAGAGGCTTTGGCCCACACTTTTATCCCACTATATAATGTTCCTGTTACAAACCCGCCCCTACTTGCCATAGGCTAACTCCCACAAGTAATTTGCATACATGCCTGCCCCCATCCTAGAGGTTTAAAACACCTCTTTTCTTATGCAATCTTTCGGTTTCTCTTCTATAAAAGGTCCCCGCATTGGCGCCATTTCTCACTCCGGCTGTGGACAGTGAAGAGGGAGGGTGGGAGTTAGGGCTGGCTGGGCTGTGTTGTGCTGCTGTTGTCCATAGGGGATGGCTAGGCTGTGTTGTGCTGCTGTCATAGTGGCTGGCTGGCTGGGCTGTATTGTGCAGTCAGTTGCAGTCATAGGGGCTGTGTCCACTCCAAAGTCTATAGGGGCTGGCTGGACTGTGTTGTGCAGTGTCCCATAAAGGCTGTAGTCCTAGAGGGGTGCTGTAGTGTTGTCCAGGGGGTGATCTGTGCATCAGGGATGCTCCCCCAAAGTGCACTCCAAAAAAATTTTTTTTGTGTGTTTGTGAATTGTGTGCGCAGTAGCTGCACATGCATCAAGAAAGTAGTGCCAAGCATGTGCCTGTGTCATAAGTAAAGAGCCGGCTGGCTCATCTGCTAAAGGGTGGTGTAACCCCCAAAGTGCACTCCAAAGAAAATAAAAAATAATTTTCTGTGTTTGTGAATTGTGTGCACTGTGGCTGCACATGCATCAATAAAGGAGCAGCACCAAGTGTGCGCCTGTGTCATAAGTAAAGGGCCGGTTGGCTCATCCGTTAAAGGTTGCTGTAACCCCCAAAGTGCACTCCAAAAAATATTTTTTTTTCTGTGTTTGTGAATTGTGTGCACTGTACGTGCATCCTCAAAGCAGCAGCGCCAAGCGTGCATATGTCTGTTAAAGGGTGGTGTAACCCTCAAAGTGCGCTCCACAAAAAATAAAAAATTCTTCTTTTTTTTCTGTCTTTGTGAATTGTGTGCACTGTAGCTGCACGTGCATCAACAAAGGAGCAGCGCCAAGCATGTGCCTGTGTCCCATAAGTAAAGAGCCACCTGGCTCATTTCTTAAAGGGTGGTGTAACCCACAAAGTGCACTAGTCTCCAACAAAAATAAAAAAATATTTTCGGTGTTTGTGTGCGCCTTAGCCGCACGAATATATATATATAACATAAATGGAGGACCAAACTTTCTCCAATAAAAATAAAATAGGGAAAGATCAAGAACCACTTCCTCCTAGTGCTGAAGCTGCTTCCACTAGTCATGACATAGACGATAACATGCCATCAACGTCGTCTGCCAAGGCCGATGCCCAATGTCATAGTAGAGGGCATATACAATCACAAATGACAAAGTTCAGGAAAATGACCTTAAAAAAACATTTAAACCATCTGAGGGGAAACGTAAAATTGCCAATATGCCATTTACGACACAGAGTGGCAAGGAATGGCTAAGGTTTTTCCCTATGTTCATGACTAGTGGTTCAGCTTCACATGACAATGGAAGCCCTCCTCCCGCTACAAAAATCAAATGAGTTAAGCTGGCAAAAGCACAGTGAAGAACTGTGCGTTCTAAGAAGATATAACAAATCCCCAAGGAGAGTCCAAGTGTGGTGGTGGTTGCGATGCCTGACCTTCCCAGCACTGGATGGGAAGAGGTGGCTCTTTCCACCATTTGCATGCCCTCTGCGAGTGCTAAAAGGAGCACCCACAGTCCACTTGCTGATATGCAAATTGATAATGTCACGGTTGAAGTACAACAGGATGAGGATACTGGTGTAGCTGGCGCTGAGGTTGGCGAGGAGGATTCTGATGGTGATGTGGTTTGTTTATATCAGGCTCCGGGGGAGACAGTTGTTGTCCGTGGGATGAAAATGCCCATCACGGTCATGCCTGGGCAGAAGACCAAACATTCCACCTCTTTGGTCTGGCAATATTTCTATCCAAATCCGGACAACAACTGTCTTACCATATGTAAAGGTGAAATAAGTAGGGGTAGGGACGTTAACCACCTAGGAACATCCTCCCTTATACGTCACCTGCAGCGCATTTATAAAAAGTTACTGTCAAGTTCAGAAACTTTGGCTAAGACATGCGTCCGGTATCCGCCAATAGTGCAGTGGGATTTAGACAATTGATGGAGGTAGTGTGTCCCCGGTTCCAAATCCCATCTAGATTCCACTTCACTAGGCAGGCGATACCGAGACTGTACAGAAATGTCAGAAAAAGTGTCCTCAGTGTACTGAAAAATGCAGTTGTACCCAATGTCCACTTAACCACGGACATGTGGACAAGTGGAACAGGGCAGACTAAGGAATATATGACTGTGACAGCCCACTGGGTAGATGTATCACCTTACGCAGCAACAACAGCAGCGTCACCAGTAGCAGCATCTCAGAAACAACAGCTCGTTCCAAGGCAGGCTACGCTGTGTATAACCAGTTTCAGTAAGAGGCACACCACCAACAACCTCTTAGAGAAACTCAGGGAAATCATCACCCAGAGGCTTACCCCACTTAGACTTTCTTGGGAATCGGTGATATCTGACAACGCCACCAATACTGTGTGGGCATTAAATCTGGGCAAATTCCAGCACGTCCCATGTTTTGGGACACACAATAAACTTGGTGGTGCAGAATTTTCTGGAAAAAGACAGGGGCGTGCGGGAGATGCTTTGGGTGGCCCGAAAAATTTCAGGCCACTTTCGCCATTCAGCGACTGTGTGCCGAAGACTGGAGCACCAGCAAACACTCTTGAACCTACGCTGCCATCACCTGAAGCAAGAGGTTGTGATGCGGTGGAACTCAACCCTCTACATGCTTCAGAAGATGGAGGAGCAGCAAAAAGGCCATTCAAGCCTATACATCCACCTATGACATAGGCAAAGGAGGGGGTATGCACCTGACGCAAGCGCAGTGGAGAATGATTTCCATGTTGTGCAAGGTTCTCCAGCCCTTCAAACTTGCTACACGTGAAGTCAGTTCAGACACTGCCAGCTAGAGTCAGGTAATTCCCCTCATCAGGCTTTTGCAGAAGCAGCTGGAGAAAGTGAAGGAGGAGCTAAGATGGAGCGATTCCGCTTGGCATGTGGGACTTGTGGATGAAGCCCTTCATTGGCTTTGCCAGGATTCCAGGGTGGTCAATCTGTTGAAATCAGACCACCACATTTTGGCCACTATGCTCGATCCTTGGTTTAAAGTCTCTCTTTCTGGCCAACACAAGCCTGCAGAGGTGCAAAGACCTGCTGGTGAAAACACTGTCAGCTTAAGTGGAATGTGACACGTCAAAAGCTCCTTTTTCATTTTCTTCCACAACTGGGGCTGACAGGAAAAAACTTAGGTATCCTAAGCAACCCGCTGGTGGTGATGCAGGGCAGGCAGGACCAAGTTTGGACATCTGGTCCGGACTGGCAACAATTTCTGACATGTCTACTATCACTGCATATGATCCTGTCACCATTACATTGGTGACAGCATCCAAGTAGGCATGTCAGACAGTCCGTGCCTATACTGGCAGGAAAAAGAGGCAATTTGGAGGCCCCAGTACAAACTGGCTCTATTTTACCTGAGTTGCCCCCCCCCCAGTGTGTGCTCCGAAAGAGTGTTTAGTGCAGCCGGGAACCTTCTCAGCGAAAGGCGTAGGAGGTTGCTTCCACAAAATGTGGAGAAGATGATGTTCATAAAAATGAATTATCAACTCTTCCAGGGAGACCAGCCTGCAGAATGTACAGAGGGACTTGTGGAGGTGGATTTCAGCGGGGACAAATTAATACTCTGTGAGGATGAGGATGTACACAACACTGAAGAGAGTGAGGAATCGGTGGATGAGGAGGATGAGGACGACATCTTTCCTCCGTAGAGCCAGTTTGTGCAGGGACAGATTAATTGCCAGCTTGTTTTGTGGGGGCCCAAACGAACCAATCATTTCAGCCACAGTCGTGTGGCAGACCCTGGCGCTGAAATGATTGGTTTGTTAAAGGGTGCATGTCCTGTTTATACAACATAAGGGTGGGAGGGCCCAAGGACAATTCCATCTTGCACCTCTTTTTTTTCTTTGCATTATGTACTGTTTGGGGCCTAGTTTTTCAAACTGCCATCCTGTCTGCCACTGCAGTGTCACTCCTAGATGGGCCACGTGTTTGTGCCGCCCACTCGTGTCGCTTAGCATAGTCATCCAGCTACCTCGGTGCATCCTTTTGGACTTAAAAACTCTATTGTGAGGTGTTCAGAATAGACTGGAAATGAATAGAAATGAAGGGTATTGAGGTTAATAATAGCATAGGAGCAGAAAAACCCACAAATCCTGTGATTTTAGCTGTTTTTATGCTTTTTAAAAAAAAAATACAGATCCAAAACACAAAACCCAGAACCCAAAACACGGAAGGGTGGTTTTGGCAAAACCAATCCAGATCCAAAACACGAAGAAAGATCCAGATCCAAAACCAAAACATGAAAAGTGGCCGGTGCACACCCCTAACATATATATTTATATATATATATATATATACACACTTATATGTGGATAGACACACACACACACACATATATATATATATATATATATATATATATATAGATAGATAGATCAGCTCTGCAATAGGTGACACTCGGAGACTTGTAATCCAGTAAACAAAGTAGTGTTTATTTCAACGTTTCGGGGAACGTATCCACGTCCTCAGGATACACATAAGTGTACAACCAACACATAAAAACTTAAATACACTTACCTCCCTCACTCCCCCTGGATGCCACAGCCGCCTCATGAATTGAGACTTGATCCCTATATGAAGTAATCTCGAAGGAAGCAAATCTGAAGTTGCTGACACTGGTTGTTTCCCAAAATGTTCTTTTAATTTTAATAATTTATATAAATCAACTTTCCAGCTGAATTCATCCGGGAAATTAGTGGGGACAAACGTGAGACCTTTGCCCAAAATTTTTAATTCCATGGGTGTTAATACAGATGAAGACAAATTAAAGATTAAGTCAATCTTCCCTGGTGGTGTTTCCCCCTTCCTCTGCCTCCACGTCTGACATCCTCTCCTCGTGGGTCTCGTTTTCAGTCTGGACCCCCAGACTGTGTCTTTACCCCTAAAGGGTGCACAGCATGTTGTGTTGGTGTACCATGCATACCTGCGTCTTCAGTTTCACTAACCAAAGTGTTTGAAAATTTTGGGTATTGTCTCCGTTTTCTAAAGAATGGTACCCAGTTGTGGAATTGAGGGGTACTCGACTGGCTAAGCCAGGAATACATCTTGTGGTGTTCATAATCTTGCTGCATTTTCAAGTATTTTTCTTTCATGTATTTCACCAAGTCCAGACGATACGTTTCCACTTGGTTTTTTAATTTATCCAACCAGTTAGTTGTAGTATCAGTACTCAATTTCTGTAGATGTTCTTGTTCAAAAGATTTAATTTTTTCTTTCATGATGCTCATTTCTCTTGTCGCCTCCTCAATCACCAATAACATCAAATCCATCAACCATTTATTTAACACTGAAATCCAGCGTTTGCAGCATGGTACACTGTATCGGCCAATGGTAGGTGTATTGTGGATTCTGAACCCCCTAGGGATTTGTTTCCCTCTATAATAATCAGACAACGTGCATCCATGATAGAGAAAGTCCATCACTCTTTTCTTTAGCTTAAAATAATCACGGTATAGATCCTCCAATGATGTTTCTGTCTGTGCAACTACGATCTCCACTTCCGGCATCAGCACCTCAGCTCCAACCGAAAGTGATGTCACGGGAGTCCAGCAGTGGTAACTATGGCAACTCTGTGAAGAAACAAACAGTATAGTGACATATGTAACACTGCTTCTGGCAAATCATCAGCTGAAGTAGCCATGTTGTTATTATTATAGGCTTACTGTTCACATCTGTCAATATAGCACACTGTGATGTCACTCAAACAGAGTGACTTCTGTAATAGTTCCTGGAGATAAAAGTAAAGGAATAAATACCAGGTGCCTTAGATGGTCTGCTGAGCACACAAAAAACAACAGCAGCTGAACCTGACCTCACATCTATCTGTATAGCCCGGCACTCTGGACCCACCACGGGGTAACTCGGGTGGCATTGTTGTCAGGAGATAGGGAAAAATGCCTGGCCACCGGTTTTCCCTATTAAAACATAGTATGGCCACGTTACGTTATCGGATGGTAGATCACGTGCCGATTGCTCTGAGAGGTGGCAATAGGGCTAAAAAACTATTGCAGCTGGAATCGAGGTGGATACATCGTATGGACACCTTATGCCCTAAAGGATTAAATGACAACCTAGAATTATCTCACTTTTCAAAATCTTTCAAGATTAGAATCATATTTCTCATTTGGTTTACCTTTTCTTATAGAGTGAGTGGTCCATTTAATCTGTTTCCAAGCCATCACATGTAGCTTATGTATTAGATTACCTTAGTAGTGTTATGATTTTATTATTGATATTAACCATTGTAACGAGTTTGACCTGTCGATGGTCCCTTATTAGTATAATTTTTAATGTAGGAAATAATTATTTTCTCAATATATGTGTATTTTTGACAGAATATTGGCTCATTTAGCTGATTTTTAAAAACATTATTTTTTGCCTAAATGTTAGGCCTTTGTTTATCACATTATTTTATTCACATATTTTATTGTACCTCATACAGTGATTTGTCTCCCTGTATGTCTAAAATTTGATGTTTTATCACATGCATTATATTTTTTATCCACTACATGGCACCATTACTGTTCACTAAGAGAGAGCCCATAGGCAATGTATCTATGGGGATTAAAATCATAATTTTGAATTTTTTCATATGTATATTGGTTTTTAGATATGGTTTAATAATGGGTATTTCAGTGTGTTCATGGATGTTTGTTTTATGTACATCACAGCATGCTTGTTGCAGCAGTAGATCTCTAAGCACTACACTGTTTATGTTTCTTCACAGGGTCGCCATGGTTACACGTGGCCCATCTAGGAGTGGCACTGCAGTGGCAGACAGGATGGCAGTTTGAAAAACTAGGCCCCAAACAGTACATAATGCAAAGAAAAAAAATAGATGCAAGATGGAATTGTCCTTGGGCCCTCCCACCCACACTTATGTTGTATAAACATGAAATGCACACTTTAACAAATCAATCATTTCAGCACCAGGGTCTGCCACACGACTGTGGCTGAAATTATTGGTTTGTTTGGGCCCCCACAAAACAAGCTGCCAATTAATCTGTCCCTGCATAAACTGGCTCTATGGAGGCAACAAGCTGACAAGGTTCCCGGCTGCAATAAACATTCTTTCGGAGTACACACTGGAGGGGAGGCAACTTAGGTAAAATAGAGCCAGTTTGTACAGGGGCCACCAAATTGCCTCTTTTTCCTACCAGTACAGGTACGGACTGTCTGACGTGCCTACTTGAATGTGTCATAGATGTAATCCTCCACCATTCTGTCAATGGTGACAGCATCATATGCAGTGACAGTAGACATGTCAGAAATTGTTGCCAGGTCCTTCAGTCTGGACTAGATGTCCCAACTTGGTCCTGTCTGCCCTGCATCACTGCCAGTGGGTTGCTTCCTGGCAGCCCCAGTTGCAGGAGAAAATAATGAAGTAGCTGTTGGTGTGTCATGTTCCGCTTCAACTGATAGTATGTTTTCACCAGTAGGTCTTTGCACCTCTGCAGACTTGTGTCGGCCGGAAAGAGAGACACCACGTAGGCTTTAAACCTAGGATCGAGCATGGTGGCCAAAATGTTGTGGTCTGATTTCAACAGATTGACCACCCTCGAATCCTGGCAAAGCCAATGAAGGGCTTCATCCACAAGTCCTACATGCCAAGCAGAATCGCTCCATCTTAGCTCCTCCTTCACTTGCTCCAGCTGCTTCTGCCAAAGCCTGAAGGGCTGGAGAACCTTGCGCAACACAGAAATCATTCTCCACTGTGAATGAGTCAGGTGCATACTCCCCGATTTGCCTATATCATAGGTGGATGTATAGGCTTGAATGGTCTTTTGCTGCTCCTCCATCCTCTCAAGCATATAGAGTGGTGAGTTCCATCGCGTCACAACCTCTTGCTTCAAGTGATTGCAGGGCAAGTTCAAGAGTGTTTGCTGGTGCTCTAGTCTTCGGCATGCAGTTGCTGAATGGTGAAAGTGGCCAGAAATTTTTCGGGCCACCCAAACCGGTACCTGCACGCCCCTGTAGTTTTTCTGAAAATTTCTGCACCACCAAATTTATTGTGTGAGCAAAACACGGGATGTGCTGGAATTTGCCCAGATGTAATGCCCACACAATATTGGTGGCATTGTCAGATATCACAAATCCCCAGGAGAGTCTAAGTGGGGTAAGCCATTGGGCGATGATTTCCCTCAGTTTCTCTAAGAAGGTTGTTGGTGGTTTGTCTCTTACTGAAACCGGTGATACACAGCATAGCCTGCCTTGGAGCATGCTAGCGTTTCTGAGATGCTGCTACTGGTGAAGCTGCTGTTGTTGCTGCATAAGGCGATAGATCTACCCAGTGGGCTGTCACAGTCCACTTGTCCATGGTTAAGTGGACATTAGGTACATCTGCATTATTTAGGACACTGGAGGACACTTTTTCTGACGTCTCTATACATTCTCGGTATCGCCTGCCTAGTGAAGTGGTATCTAGATGGGATTTGGTATCGGGGACACACTACCTCCATTAATTGTCTAAATCCCACTGCACTAATGGCGGATACCGGACGCACATCTAACACCAATATAGCTATCAAGGCCTCAGTTATTCACTTTGCTTCAGGATGACTGCTGTCGTACTTCATCCTCCTTGCTAAGAATTGTTGGAGGGTCAATTTCTTAGTAAAAGAAGTAGTGGTGTTTCTACTTCCTCTCTGGGATGATGAACGACTCCCAGCAGCAATAGCAGCAGCTGCAGCAGTAGGTGTAGCAATGCAGGATCCTCCCAAAGAATCTCGGATAGGAGAGTCAGTCATGTCAGTGACATGGCCTGCAGGACTACTTCCAATCCTCACTGAGGAGGAAATTGACGAGGAGGGAGTTGATGGTGTGGTTTGCAGGTGCTTGGATAAAACAGGACAAAGGGATTTAGGTGTCCCTGGACTGCCTACAGTCTTAGCCACAGTTTCTGAACTTGACAGTAACTTTTTATGAACGTGCTGCAGGTGACATATAAGGGAGGATGTTCCTAGGTGGTGAACATCCCTAACACTACTTATTCTACATATGGCACATATGGCAAGACTGTTGTTGTCCGGATATGGATAGAAATATTTCCAGACCAAAGAGGTGGAATGTTTGGTCTTCTGCCCAGTCATGACCATGATGGACTTTTTCATCCTACAGACAACAACTGTCTCCCCCGGTGCCTCTTTTAAACAAATCACGTCACCATCAGAATCCTCCTTGTCAACTTCCTCCTCAGCGCCAGTTACACCAATATCCTCATCCTGTTGTACTTCAACAGTGACATCTTCAATATGAAGATCAGCAAATGGACTGTGGGTGCTCCTTCCAGTACTTGCAGGGGGCGTGCAAATGGTGGATTGAGCCACCTCTTCCCATCCACTGTTGGGAAGGTCAGGCAACGCAACAATCGCCACAGATGGACTCTCCATGGGGATTTGTGATATAGTCTTAGAATTAGAAATCACAGTTCTTTGCTGTGCTTTTGCTAGCTTAACTCATTTGATTTTTGTAGCGGGAGGAGGGCTTCCATCTTCATGTGAAGTTGAACCACTAGTCATGAACATAGGGTTGGACCTTAGCCGTTCCTTGCCACTCTGTGTCGTAAATGACATATTGGCAAGTTTGTTAATCCTCAGATGATTTAAATTTATTTTTATTTTTTAAGATCATTTTCCTGAACTTTGCCATTTGGGTTTTATATGCCCTCTACTATGACATTGGGCATTGGCCTTGGCAGACAACGTTGATGGCATTTCATTGTTTATGTCATGACTAGTGGCAGCAGCTTCAGCACTAGGAGGAAATGGTTCTTGACCTTTCCCTATTTTAATTTTACTGGACAAATTCTTGTCCTCCATTTATGTGATATTGATGCACATGCAGCTAAGGCACACACAAACACAGAAAAATATTTTTTTTTTTTGGGAGCGCACTTTGGGGGTTACACCACCCTTCAACAGATGAGCCAGTCAGACTTTTACTTATGACACAGGCGCACGTTTGGCACTACTTTGTTGATGCACGTGCGACTACAGCGCACACAAGTCACAAGCACAGAAAAATATTTTTTTCTCTTTTTTGGAGAGCACTTTGGGGGATACACCACCCTTCAACAGATGAGCCAGCTGGCCCTTTACTTGTAACACAGACGCACGCTTGGCACTACTTTGTTGATGCATGTGTGGCTACAGCGCACACAAACTGACATTTTTTTTTTCACTTGGGGGGAGCACCCCTGATGGACATAGCACCCCCTGGACAACACTACAGCATGCCTTTAGAACTACAGCCTTCATGGGACACTGCACAACACAGCCCAGCCAGCCCCTATGGACAACAACAGCACTACAACTCCCACCCTCCCGTTTCACTGTCCACAGCCGGATTGCAAAATGGTGCCGACGCATGGACCTTTTATTGAATCCAAAACCCAACAGCGGGATGATGATGTTTTGCCTCAATTTCAGATCCAAGTCAGGCGGGAAAACTCGAATCTGACTCGTATCCGACTCGTATTGAGGGGGCTCGGATTTCAGAGATCTGAACCCACTCATCCCTAATAATAAATATATATATGTATATATATATATATATATATATATATATATACATATACATAATGAGCGCACTCACCAGACTTGAAAATGTAGAAAAAGGATTTTATTATCAGAAAACCATCACTAGTAGTTGACGTTTCAGTCCTCCCTTGTACTTTTGTCAAGACATCAAACCCAAGTTCCCCCACTCCCTAATATACCTCCCCTTTCAATCAGGTGGTCTTTCCCGCACTAATCAAAATACATGTGTGACAAACAAGAAGATGCCAATCTTTACCCCAAAGGTTACAAAAGACATAACATACATATATACGAACAATAAACAAATACATACCGCTATTCTAGCTACTCTAAGACAATACCCATGGAGACTATCAGCCATCCGGTGTTCTCTAACCATCCATAGAAGCAGTGATCGCACACAAAAGCCGCGTGAGTACCACAGTGGGATGCAAACAAATCTGTAACCAGGCAACGGAACAGCTGTGTCCAGACGTAAGCCGACGGCTGCCCCGGATGAGTCAATAAGGAAGGCTAGATAGTATCCAGAGCAATCATTGTCAGATAGCTATACAAAAATATATGGTGCAGTATAAAATCCTAGAATATATATTTTTTTTCATTTTCTTTGTATGTATAAAGTTAGGTGTTGGATCTATTTTTCATGCAGTGTTTGGCATGATTATTTATATTTGTAATATATTTTTCAGTTTGGCTCTATATGCAGTCTGTGACCATATTTGTATTCTGGTTATTTAGTCAATTCTGGACTGTTTTTAACAGATACTATGTAATATGTATATTCGGTGATTTAACACTATTTATTCTATGGTGATATTGAAAATAACTTTTTTGCTAAATAGACTATTGAGCCATATACAGGATTTAGTATTACTCCTTACCATGTTATATACTGCACCATATATTTTTGTATAGCTATCTGACAATGATTGCTCTGGATACTATCTAGCCGTCCTTATTGACTCATACGGGCAGCCGTCAGCTTATGTCTGGACACAGCTGTTCCATTGCCTGGTTACAGATTTGTTTGCATCCCACTGTGGTACACATGCAGTTTTTGTGTGTGATCACTGCTTCTATGGATGGTCAGAGAACACCGGATGGCTGGGTATTGTCTTAGAGTAGCTAGAATAGCGGTATGTATTTGTTTATTGTTTGTATATATGTATGTTATGTCTTTTGTAACCTTTGGGGTAAAGATTGTCATCTTCTTGTTTGTCACACATGTATTTTGATTAGTGTGGGAGACCACACTGATTGAACAGGGAGGTATATAAGGGGGGTTGTGGAACTTGGGTTTGATGTCTTGACAAAAGTCCAAGGGAGGACTGAAACGTCAACTACCAGTGATGGCTTTCTTACAATAAAATCCTTTTTCTACATTTTCAAGTCTGGTGAGTGCGCTGTGAGTGGTGTAACTAGGGTATTTGGAGCCCAGGGCAAATTTTAAAATGGAGCCCCCCACCTCCCCTGTATGTTCGTGCCGAAGGCATGAGGGGCAATAATGGGTGTGGTCACAAGGGGTAGGGTCACTTAAAAATGGGGCGTGTGAACAGGACACATATACCCCTTTCTCGTCACTCTTAACATTCCTTTCCATATGCACCTTAACACCTGTAGTGCTCCTTATACAGTCCGCCCTATGAAGTGCCCCCAGTAGTGGTCCCTCTTATGCAGGCCCACAGTAGAGCCCCTTGTACAGTACCCCCAGTAGTGGTCCCCCTTATGCAGCTCCCCATTATTTCCCCTAATACAGCCAGTAGTGGTCCCTCTTATGCAGGCCCCCAGTTGTGCCCCTTATACAGTGCCCCCAGTAGTAATGCCCTGTATGCACACCCCAGTAGTGGTCCCCACTATCCAGTGCCGCCTTGTAGTGGTCCTCCCTATTTATTGCCCCCAGTGCAGTGTCCCTTCTGCCTCCAGTAGTAAGCCCCTTATATAGTGCCCCCAGTAGTTGACCCCCTTATGCAGTGCCCTTTATATAGTACCCCCAGTAGTAGTCCCCCCCTATGCAGTGCCCTTTATATAGTGCCCAGAGTAGTAGTCCTCCTATGCAGTGCCCTTTATATAGTGCCCCCAGTAGTAGTCCCCCCCATGCAGTGCCCTTTATATAGTGCCCAGAGTAGTAGTCCCCCCATGCAGTGCCCTTTATATAGTACCCCCAGTAGTAGTCCCCCCTATGCAGTGCCCTTTATATAGTGTCCCCAGTAGTAGTCTCCCCAGTAGTGGTCCCTGAAGGAATGTCCCCAGTAGAGGTCCCCCCAGTGGTGCCTCCAGTAGTAGTCCCCTCAGTGGTGCCTCCAGTAGTAGTCCCCCAATTAGTGCCCCCAGTAGAGGTTCCCCCAGTGGTGCCCCCAGTAGTAGTCCCCCCGAATAGTGCCCCCAGTAGTAGTCCCCCCCAATTAGTGCCCCCAGTAGTAGTCCCCCCCAATTAGTGCCCCAAGTAGTAGTCCACCTGATTAGTTTCCCCAGTAGAGGTGCCTCCTTCTGGCCGCTGCCATCCACACGTCAGCCCTCCCGGGATGGCATGCTCTGCAATATGGGAGAGACATCATGACATCTCTCCCATTACCCACTGCAAGAGGTGGAAGGCAGAGCTCATGAGTGAGCACTAGCCTGTCTCTTGCAGTGGGCGCTGCAGCAGTCAATGAGAGTCTGTCTGACTCTCATTGGCTGCTGTTTAACACACACATTGCCACTATGCTGTCGGTGATGTGTGTGTTAGAATGCACAGCCTGAGCCCGCCTCCCACCCTCCGCCTGGTGCTATTGGGCAAGCGCTCAGGGGAAGTGAAGGGGCTCGGCGCACTCACTGTGGTCGGCACTACACTGGGTAACTAGGATGGGCCAGCCCCCCGCGCTGCAAGTCCCACGTGCCCAGGGCATATGCCCCACTCACCCTGCCCTAGTTACACCACTGCCCACTGTTACTAACAAGGAAGTTTTAACCTCACTGTCAGCTGACCAATGCGCACTTAGCAATCAGACAAAGTGCCAAGCTATTATATTATAGCTGCATGTCATCGCTGACAAGTGGGGGCTTCAATTAAAGCAATAACATTGGGGGTCATGTAGCTGTATAACCCTGATGACACAACTTCTCTGTCCTCAGGGTAAGTGACCTCAACAAGGTGCATATATAAAATATATACAATCCACAAACCATAAATTTACATTAACATGAACCATTAAACTAAATCACCTTAAAACAACATAAAATGAAAAACAAAATACTCCCACCTCAAGTTTAAATAAAAACAATTAAAATAAAAAAGTAATAAAGTAATAATAAAGAATATACAACAACAAAAATGTCAAAAATATATATATGAACCACTAAAGCGAAAATAAATTGTCATGACCATAAATCAAAGAAAACATTTAAAATTGATATTCTCAATTAAACCTCTTGGGGATATTGTGTCCAATTTGAATATCCATTGTGCCTCTCTCTGCAGCAAACTTTTTTCCTGTCACCACCCCTGTCCTGCTTAGGGACATGATCAATGAGAATGGACTTCAACATTGCCACCTGATGCCCTTTTTGTAAAAAATGGCATGCAACTGATTTACCAATCCGGCCTTCAAGTAATGCCTGTCTGATCAAACTCCGATGATTATCCACCCATTCTCAGAAACTCCTCAATGTTTTGCCAATACAATAGAGTCCACAGGGGCACATCAGCGCATAAATAACAAATGATGATGTGCATGTAAGCCAATGCATTATGCCAAGGCACAGTCGTGCCCTTATATTAAGGCTGCATCTACAAAAATGGATTTCTTCATAGAGAATTCTGAAGGGGGGGTAGGGTGTTTAAGGGGCTCAAAAGCTATAGGAGGTACCAAGTTGAAATTTGGTAGTGGCTGGTAGAACTGTCGCACGGTGCTGCATGCCAGATTTCAGGGCAAAAACATAAAAAATGAGGACATGGGAGAAATCTAAAGCACCAACTGTCACTTTTTTCAACCCTTTTCTGTTATAGTCTATGGGGGATTTTTGGGAAGGCATAACTCAGGGTAGGGGTGAAATTTAGACTTGGAGTTTGTTTTATTAGGTAACTATTGTGACATGGTACGTGCTTTTGTGGTTCAGGTAAATTAGAAAGTTACAGTTTTTAAACTATTACCTCAAGAATGCGCCATTGTTGAGATAGGACTTTCAACTTGTTGTGCACCTGCAGTAAGAGCCTCCAGCAGGTGTACTAACTGTGGCTTCACTTGGGTGCGAGGTTTAGCAGTGGTGGGCTCAGGGGAAAGAAGCTGGTATTAGCTGCAGAGGGAGCCGGTGGAAAGGTGTAGGGGGTTGCAGGCATTAGCTGCGGCCAGAACCCGGGGACAGTAGCAGGCTTTAGTGGCGGTAGCGGTGCGGCGGCAGTGCGGGCAGCGGTAGTGCAGGCATTAGGGCCCGAGGGAGGTAGCAGCACACAGAATGCAGGCTCGGATCTGGTAGATCCATGATACCTGCTTCTGTGTTTATTTAAAATAAAAAATGGTGTGGCCCAGCTCCCCAGAAAATAACCAACACCGGGCTTTGGAGCTCCAGAACTGGTTGTGCTAAATACAGGGGACAAATGACATAGGGGTCCCCTGTATTAAGCACAACCAGCACCAGGCTATTCAGAACCTGTCCTGGTTGCCAAAATGCATGGGACAAATGATGGAAATAAATGTGGAAAATGCATATGGTCCCCCTGTATTTAACAGAACCAGCACCGGACACCTGCTAGCGTGGGGGTGATGCCAAAGCCAGGGGAGGCCTTTCACTGGGCCTCCCAGCCGCAGCATCACTCCTAACCACTAGTCAGCCCAGGCCAGGGATCCCTGTGGATTTGGGGACCCCCCAATAAATAGGTCCCCCTCCTCAAGGCACCCCTGGGTGGTGGGTGCCGGGTTGATTATGTAAAGTGTGGTGCATATGAAAATATAAATATTGTCTTCTGCTGTGGAACTACAGTTCCCAGCAAGCTTTCCGCTGAATGCTGGTACTTGGAGAACCACAAGTATCAACATGTGGGGCATTACAGGCTTGCTGGTACTTTTAGTTCCACAGCAAAAGCAATATAAAAAAACACAACACACTGTAGAAATATACAATTTTATTAAAACATACTGTACAAGCACACACTCTCTCACTTACTCACCTATGTATCCCTGAAGCTATTCTGTCCTCTTCTCCAGTAGATAATCCAATGGGTAGTACCTGTAATAAAAATTCCATACTCACCTCCTCCTATACATAGATCAGGTCCTCTTCACACAATCCAGGGTCTTGGAAAAAAAAAAGAGATACGCGGACCCTCGCACATTAGTAGTTTTCTCTAAGAAAACTACAGCCCGAATTACAGCTCTGCCCGGGATTTTAGTACAGAAATCCCAGTGCGGAGCGCTCATTGGCTGAGAAAGGCGAGCCTTCCAGCTCTCATGCAAAAAGCTGTTCTCACTATTGACTTCAATCACGGCTCATGACGTCATTGCCCTGCCCTCTTGGCTGGCTTAAATACAGCCAGCATGAGGCCCCATCCATTCAGCTCTATTTTCTGCTTTGACCTCAGTTGCATAGACTGCATGTGTATATTCCAATGAGCACACGATTCTGTGAATTAGCAGCTCCACCATTTTGTGAGTGAAGGCAATCTCATTCTGTGATAGTGCTGACTCTGCAGTTAACCACAGGGTGTGATGGCATACCATATCGGTATTGCACAAGGAACACGTCCATTAAGGTGTCAGCCTCAATTATCGTAATTTCATTGCTTTTTGAAGTTTGAGTGGCAGAAAATCAATAGGTTTTGTGAAATTTCAGATTCTCTCTCTCTCTAATGAAGCTATATGGTTATATATAAACTGAGGACTCACATGGCAGAGAGATGTTCTGAGCCCTCGGGGTCCAGCACAGGGGTGCCCCTAGTACCCCCTGTCGCCAGGCCTGATCAGAAGGGCTCCATAGTTTTCATGGGCATGTCTGATTACAGAAATGAATGTCTTAGGCTTCTTAGTGATCAGGAAACCTATTGTTTATTAGCTAAGGACCCCACTCATGAATTTAAACAATAGCTGGATAATTTGTTTCAACAGGTTGAGTTGGAGGGTATTATTTCAAATTATGTGTGTAAGAAGTTTATTACTGAACTTCCTGTTGTGCCTTTGTTCTATGTTATACCGAAAATTCACAAAGACCCGCAAAGGCCACCTGGCAGACCAATCATTTCAGCCAGGAGGTCTTTATGTGAGTCGATTTCCAACTTTGTAGATATGTATTTACAGTAGAGATGTGCGCCGACCCTCGTGTTTTGGTTTTGGAACTGGATCTCCCCTGGTTTTGGATCTGAATCTGGTTTTGATATTTTTTCCTTGGTGTTTGTTTTTAGGTTTTGGTTTGGATCTGGATTTTTTCTTAAATTATCATAAAAACAGCTAAAATCCCATAAAATGGGCCTGTTTTTGTTCCTACAGTATTGTTAAACTCAATAACATTTATTTTCATTTATTTCCAATCAATTTTGAAGACATCACAATATAACTTTTTTCATCTAGTTAAGGCCAAAAGGTTGCATCCAGCTAGCTGGCTTACTAAGGTAAGTGACACAGTGGGTGGCACTAACATGTGGCAGTTCATTTTTCAATGTGCTGCAATGCTGGCAGTGTCCTCAGTGCAGAATACCGGCTGTGTCAGCAGAGCTGGGGTGCCAGCGGTGTCTTCAGTACAGGTTTTATGGCTGTGTCAGCAGTGCAGGGGTTGCTGACGGTGTTCTCCATACATGGAGTGGCACTGCTACGGTGCTCACAGTGTCCTCAGTGAAGGGTACCGGTGATGTCGGCAGTGCCAGTGGTGTTTTTAGTGCAGGTTTGCTGGCTTTGTCAGCAGTGCAGGGGTTGCTGACAGTGTCCTCAGTACATGGAATGGCAGTGCTGCGGTGCTGGCAGTGTCCTCAGTGAAGGGTACCAGCGATATCAACAGTGCCAGTGGTGTCTTTAGTGTAGGTTTTCTGGCTTTGTTGGTAGTACAGGGGTTGCTGATGGTGTCCTCAGTACATGGTATGGCACTGCTGCAGTGTAAGCAGTGTCCTCAGTGAAAGGTACCGGTGATGTCGGCAGTGCAGGGGTGCCTCTGGTGCCCTCAGAGCAGTTTTGCTGACAGTGTTGGCAGTGCAGGGGTGTTTGCTGACTGTGTCGGCAATGCAGGGGTGTTTGCTGACTGTGTCGGTAATGCAGGGGTGTTTGCTGACTGTGTCGGCAGTGCAGGGGTGTTCTCAATACAGGGTGCTGGCAATATTGGCAGAGAGGCGGTGCCAATGGTGTCCTCAGTGCAGGTTTGCTGACTGTGTTGGCAGTGCAGGGGTGTTTGCTGACTGTGTCGGCAATGCAGGGGTGTTTGCTGACTGTGTCGGTAATGCAGGGGTGTTTGCTGACTGTGTTGGCAGTGCAGGGGTGTTCTCAATACAGGGTGCTGGCAATATTGGCAGAGAGGCGGTGCCAGTGGTGTCCTCAGTGCAGGTTTGCTGACTGTGTTGGCAGTGCAGGGGTGTTTGCTGACTGTGTCGGCAATGCAGGGGTGTTCTCAATACAGGTTGCTGGCAATGTCGGCAGAGAGGGGGTGTCAGTGGTGTCCTCAGTGCAGGTTTGCTGACTGTGTTGGCAGTGCAGGGGTGTTCTTAATGCAGGGTGCCAGTGGTGTTGGCAGATCAGGGGTGCCAGCAGTGTCCTCAGTGCATGTGTGCTAACAGTGTCGGCAGTGCAGGGGTGCTATTGGTGTCCCCAGTGTGGGAGTGCCGGCAGTGTGGGGGTTACTGACAGTGTCCTCAGTACGTGGGGCAGCAGAGCAGGGGTGCCGGCAGCGGGGGATGCTGCCAGTTGGTATGCCGGTGTCGGCAGTGGGGGGAGCCGACAGTGTCAGGCAGTGGGGGATGGCAGGTGCCATCTTCGTTTGCTTCCTGTTTGCATATTAAACGGGCTTAATGATGATAGGTTGAGAGCCGTGACCGACGTCTCTTTCAGCCAATCAGCGTTAAGCCCGCTCAATATAAAACCTCATGACCTGACAACGGGATCACATGGTTTAGCCTTGTGTGAGGGGTCCGGGGAAGACAGGGAAATCTGAGCTTGGCTTAGATCGCCCCAGATGCCTGTAATTTCGGTGAGTTCGGTTCTCTGCGAACCAAACCCGCTCATCCCTAATTTACAGCCATGCATACAGGACACATTCACACATATCAAGGATTCCACAAAGTTATTAATGCACTTGTATTCACTGACATCTATTCAAGAAGATGTTGTCATAGCAACAATAGATATAGCCAGTTTAGTATGATTCCAAATTCTCAGATTCATACAACTTTAGTTCATATGTCAAACCAATGACAGAAATACTGTATTAAAACATGACTGTTTTCATCCCTCAGCGATAGTAAAGTGTTCACCTTCACAATTCTTGAGGGTCTGCAGGATCACCAGCAACCCGCAGGAGACAGAGAAACAGCTAAATCTAATGATTGATAAATGTATCAATCGGGGTTATCCCATGAACGAACTTAAACAAGCTAAAATCAAAGCATTGAGTAAAAATAGGAAGGAGTTGTTATATCCTAAGGCTAGAAATTAGCTTAGACAAGTGGTTCCATGAGTTAATGAATACAATGTGAAAAGCCGACAAACTTCCAGAGGTGTCAAAAGGTTATGGCCGATGGGGTCTATGGATCCAGATCTTAAATTGTTGCATAATATTAGAGTCATGCCTAGTTACACTAGGAGTCAAAATATTAAGAACATTGTAATGAAGACTGACATCATTGCATTCAACACCCCACTAAAAAACTTTTTGAGTCACAGAAATGGGTGCTTTAAATGTTTAGGGTGCACCACTTGAAGTTACATGCAAGTGGGAAACTTTGTGTCACATCCTTATTCAGGTAAAAAATGTACCATTAATTGCCACTTATTTGCAGTTCTCAATTTGTCATCTACGTTCTGTCTTGCCCATGTGGTCTCTACTACATGGGCAAGACAGAATGTTTATTTAAGAAAAGCATGACAAAACAACATCTGGTCATATGGACAGTGTTGGCCTCAGGGAATAGCAAACAGCCAGTAGTGTGGCAATTTACTACAATAAGACATAGTATTGCAACATTGCACTATAATTGATCATGTCCCCCAGTCATTACATGGAGGAATAAGATAAAAAAAAATTGATACAGCTCGAAGCTTCATGGATATTTCGCTTGGAGACTATCCAAGGAGGCTGAAGGAATCCCTGGGTCTTAGCTGATTTTTGTAGATATAGTCACTCTGGTTGTACCATGTAAAAGATGGGTGTTATACACACAGGCAAACGTTAACACTTGTTTTTGCATCCTTATGAAGAGTTGTGTTACACCGAAACAATGATGATGATGATTGAATAAATCACTGCATTATTTTTCACCTTTAAAAGGCTCCAAGTGCTGCCTTTGGTGTTGTTTGTATGCTGAGGATGCAAAATACTCTAAAAGGTAGGCAATGGAGTAGGTAACTATAAGCATACTATACCTGAGTGCTGGATAATTGTTTAATTCATATATATATACACACATATATATATATATATATATATATATATATAATTGTAATATGGTCAGAGTAGGAGTTCCCTCTCCTGGGGTAGATGGACACCTTCAAACACATAGCAGCCAGGAAAAAGCACACCAGTCTAGGGTTTTTGTGCAATTTAGCCTCAGTTAGTTCTATTGTGCAGTACAACAGAAAACATAAAAATAAATTCTAGCCCATCTGGGCACTAACTAAACAATAGATTCCCTCTCTCAAAGTGTTAGGGTGTTAGGCATATGCACAGTACTTATAATTAGCACATCACAGTGTCTCTGAACAAGCCGACTGCCTGCTCTCTACAGGTATGAGACACTGAGTCAAACCCTGACCTAGTTGATATCAGTCCCCAACAGGTGCAATCACTAATTAGCCTGCTCTCAGGCTGAAGGCTGGGAAACCCAAAACAGCCCTGTGGATGGAGCCCTCCATTCTCTCTCACATCCACACCCCCAGGACCCATTTTTCTGGCTGTTACTTAAAACCCAAACTCAATCTGTTTAGCAGAAACAGACATTTCCATGCAGATCAAAACACATAGGCCAGAAACCTTGGAGAAACATAAATGCCATTTATCATTATACCAGTGCTTCTATCACATATGTCCCCCACCCCTTTGTTTCAACCTGTGTGGCAAAAAAACTGCAACCCCCCCAAACAAAATACAAGAGACAAAGCATCTACATTGGCCAATTGGCTTCCTGTCCTGTGCTCTACTAAAAATTGTATGTTTTGCAGTGCCAAGAATCACCTCATTAACCTCCCATTGCTCTTTTTATTCTCAGATATAGATTTCAAAGGGGCATGATCAGTGATCAACCTGAATTTCCTTCCCAGCAAGTAGTATCTGAAAGTTTTTAAAGCACACTTTATTGCCAATGATTCTCTCAACAGTAGCATAGTTTCTCTCATTTACATTTAACTTTCTGCTTAAGGAAATAATAGCATTTACTTCACCTTCTTTGTTCTGGGACAGGAACACTCCTATCCCTACATCTGATGCATCAGTTTGTAAAACAAATTCCCTTTTAAAGTCAGGTGTAATCAGAACTGGTTGGGTATACAATGCTACCTTTAACTCCTGAAAAGCCTTTTCTGCTTCAGGACTCCATTTAATCATAACTTTAGGTTTATTTTTGTTAAGGTTTGTCAGTGGGTCTGCAATGGTGGCAAAATTGGGTATAAATCTCATATAATACCAAATGATTTCCAACAATGCTCTCACCTGCTTCTTATTTCGGGGTCGTGGCCAGTTTTGTATTGCCTCAATTTTTTTAAGTTGGGGCTTAATGATGTATCCAAGATACTTTACTTCTTCCATCCCTAGACAACATTTTTTTGGGTTGGCTTTCAATAACGCCTTACAGATGGAGTCCAACGCTGCATGTACTCTGGGTAAGTGAGACTGCAATCCAGAACTATAGATAACCACATCATCTAGATAAGCAGCAGCATACTGTTTATGGGGCATTAGAATTCCATCCATCATCCTTTGAAAGGTAGCAGGTGCCCCATCCCTTCTTGTGCAGAAAACGCTGTCTTTTTCTGGCACTCTCAGTTAATGGCATTTGCCAATACCTTTGGTTAAGTCTAGAGTCATTAAATACCTTGCTGTTCCTAACCTTTGGATAAGAATTGAACTTTGACATATCATTCATCTTACAGAAATCCTTGCAAAATTCTGTATTCGGAATAAACACAATAAGCACAGAGTAATTTTAACCAGGCAACATAACTCTTTCATGATTTTTTACATATATAGGGTATCTTGGTCAGTCAGGATTTCCTTAGGTATTTCCAACCTGCTAAAGCCATGGACTAATTTTCTAGCAATGGTCTTTGTTTTACATATTGCACAATGGTATAACTTCTGGGTACCTGGTAGCGTACTCCATTATCACCAAAATATATTTGATAGCCCCGGCCAGATTTCATTAGAGGTCCAACCAAATCCATAGCTATTCTTTCAAATGGAACCTAATGGGTAATGGGACAAGTGGATTTTTAAAATGTGGCCTTGGAGCATGATACGGACATTCAGAGCAGAATGCACAATAATCAGATACCTCTTTATGGACCCTGGGCCAGAAAAACTTCTGTAAAATTCACTGAGTGTTTTTTTCTACCCCTTGGTGACCTGCAGTTATGTGACCATGACCAGGTCTAATACCATTCTTCTAGATGCCTTGGGAACTACCAATTGTTCCATTATATTGTCCTCTTTCTTAGTCACCAGAGTATGGTCATTTAAATGCTCTATGGCAAAGATCTCTATTCTGACTTCAAGATCAAGCAGATGATCGACTGGTTCAATAACATTTCCTATTTCAGTGGAAGGTACATAATTTGGTGCCCCACTACTGCTCTCAGCATTTTCTGGTTCCCAAATCATGCTAGAAAAAGGGAAAATTTCACACTCGGAAAACACTCCCACTGCTACTGTATCAGTAACCTTCTCAAATGGGTCTGGGTTATTTACTTCTGTAACAAATATGCTTTCCCACAACTTCCAGAAGTGGGCAAAGTCTCACCTCAATATAGCATCATACATCAAGCCAGGAACCAAACACACAGAGACCACAGCGGAATCAGACTGCATTTCTATGTTCACTTCCGCAGTAACATAATACAGAGTATCCCATGTATGCAAGTCACACCAATAGGTTCTCTCTTATGATTTAAGGGGTTAACCAGTTCAGCTTTCATGAGAGTAAACAGGCTACCAGAATCTAACAGAACCTCTACCCGGTTGCCTTCTATAGTGACGATACACTCTTGCTTATATGTCTCAGCCTGTCGGTCAGCAGTACAGGCTGGCTTAGCAAAGAAATACATTCTGTGATGACATAAGCAGTATCACATAACTTAGGTTCAGAGGTAAGTGAATAATTAGCAGCAATATGTCCCAAACTATCACATCAAAAACATTGTATCATAATATTATCAAGTATTTTATGGGGTAGGAACAGTTATTCCACTACCCAGCACTCTTGTACCCTGGAACAGTCTTAACAGTCATGGGAGATGCTGTTGTGGAGCAAAGACCCAGTGGGGTATACTTAATAGTTTCTCAGCCACCACATACTTCTCCACCATTTCAACCAATTGGTCTGCTGTTTTAGGGTCCACATGGCTCTCCCATTTGTGCAGAGTTGTAGGTAAAGACTGCAGGTACAGATCCATAATGACCCTTTCCATGATCTGTGGTCCTCTTAGAGATTCTGTAGCCATATTGTGGTCAGATGGATGAGGTCATGCATTTGAGAGTGAGTAGGCTTTTCTGTTTGTTATTCCCAGTGGTGGACTCAGGGCTGGCTCCAGTTCTACTAGCACCTTGTGCGAGAAATATTGGAGTGCCCCCCCAACCCAGTAATATTTTTGTTAATGGAACAAAAATTAAATATAAAATTATAGGGCATAGGGCAATATAGGGATATTTCCAGTTTATAGGAGATAATTACCAATTCTGCATAGAGATGAGTGGGTTTGGAGAACCAAGGCCACCTGAATTTAGCATAACAGAGTCGAATACAAGCAGCTGCGGAGGTTCCTGCCTTACTCGGTTCTCAAAATCGAGGCAAAACCATAGAGACGGAAATCTCGTGGTTTGTGAGCTTTTGTCTCTGTGATCAATGTAGTATATAAAAGGGACCACGCGACAGACGCCATTTCCACTCTGGCTGTGTAAAGTGAACAGGGAGGGTGGGTAGTGTAGGGCTAGGAGAGGTACTGGTGCTACCTGCTGTATCCTGGGCTGGTGACTGCTGGTCCATTCTGGTCTCTTGTCACAGTGCTGTCACTGTCAGTGTGCTGTCTGCTGATCCATTCTGGTCTCTGGTCAAGGTGCTGTCACTATTCTCTATCACTGTGCTGTCTGTGCTGATCCATTCTTGTCTCTGGTCATGGTGCTGTTTGGTGATCCATCTGGGCTGTCTGCTATGTCCTGGGCTTGTGCTGAGTCCATCTCTTTGGGCCCAAGTTCTGGACACCAAAAGAAAAACAGGTAAAAAAAAAAAAAGTGTATTTTTAAGTTTTTATATTTTTCTGTGTGTGCAGGCATGTTAGGCTTAACCACAGTAGCGCACAAGAGCCAGCCAGCAATGCACGTTGCACTTGCAACCTTGTGCTGCCCGACTCCAGTCGTTCTTAAAAAAAAAATCAATACAAGTGTCACTGTCTTATATATTTTTTTCTTCTGTGTGTGCGTGGGTGGTAGGCTTAACCACAGTAGTGCACAAGATACAGTGACTACAGTCGTGTTCAATAAAAAAAAAACAATTAAAGTGTCATATTTTTTTCTTGTTTGTGTGGGTGGGTTTTCGGCTTAACCGTAGAAGTGGACAAGATCCAGAAAGTAATGCAAGTTGCAACCTTGTGCTGACAGACTCCAGTCATGATCAATCGTTACTCTGGGGCCAAGTTCTTCTGGAGCTGACAAAATATATAAATCATTTGTCATTATTTGTAATATTTTTGTGTGTGCGCACGACTGCGCATGTGTTAATTTTGGAACCACACTGACGATATTTAAATGGAACCTCTATATACCCCTGCCTGTACCTTCTAAAATCCTACCTATAAACCTCTAAGGATGATGTTAATTTGCGTACGCAGTCATACAGTAAATAAAAGACTCCAGACTTGGAACATTTGGTTCTGAAGCACAAAGTATTATTCAAGTAAAAGTACAGTCAATTACACGTTATTGATCCATACACAATTCGGCGCAAAGGAATTATACAGACCCCAAGTACAGTATACATACGCAGCGCTTCCGGACCAGAAGATAGGCATCAGCAAGAAACCCCATCGTCATTCAGCATTCAGCAAGAAGACTAAAGACCCAGTGATTGAGCACACATATTTATACCCCCCAGAATAGACAGGACAATAGAGAAGTTTGTTGCTGATCCTATTGCTTCCCAGGGGGGGAGCATCTGTTACAGAGCGTTTAACAGGCTGGTTCAAATAGACTCTTCCCAGCCTCTAACAACTGGGGTCTCTGACCTCCCGCCCCCATGCAATATCCTAACAGTTGTTCATAATATACATTTTGTTGCTTGAAGTCTCTGCGGTCCATAAGTTGAGAAATTCTGTTGAAAGAGTACGCATCAGTATGAACCCAAACACGGCTTTCTTAGCATGTATAAAACCTTAGTTATCAAATATCTTTATTTCACAGCATTTATACTAACTGAACCAACTTAAATCTTATACTTTAAAGCTTATTAAACCTTTTATGTGGATATGTAATGTGTGAGTATGCGGGGTTTGATATAAAGACGCTAGTTAACTTGGGGCAGATGCGTGCCCATGAAACTAATAAAACAGTGTTTTCTTACAAGGTCTTATGCATTTGCTAATATGCGACAAGTTAACACTGCAATTGTGCGTATTAATGTGTGTATGAGGAATGGTGCACTTAAATCTCACTTACTAAGTGAACACCTAGCAGTGTGGATTGCTGAGCATTATAGTTCCACATGCTCCCTCTCTCAGCAGCCCCCACCTTTCCCAGGCTCAAAAGAAAAAGTCCTTTGTTCTTCCAGACTCTTGTGTGGATGCAAATTAGCCCAGCTACAAGACCCAAACCTAAGATAACACTCTTGGCTTTGAAGTTATTTCATTGCAGGAAGCTTGCTAATGTAAGGTGTGTATTCTAGCCAGGCCACCTGGAGTGAGAGCAGACGTTATCCAGGAAGCTTATCTACACAAGCTAGTTGTCACATGGCCATTTGCTCTGTTCAGCTAATGCAATCCAATTTTGACATACTGTAAAGCCATTTCTGAAATATATCCTTTATAATACGTAAAGTCATGAAATGGGCTTTTGGTGAATCACCGTAACTTATGGCGATGGTCACAGATGCATTCGCATGATGCTAATAGTATTATCACCACATGTACTAAAGTGTGAGTTTATCTAAAATGGCGCTTAGGCGGCCATTTCGAAAAATGGCGTCTTGCGGCCAGTTGCAAGATGGTGTTGCTACGATTCAATTTTAAACTGATCTTGTTTCAGCCAATAATCCAGTTTCAACAACACCTTGGCTACACTATTGGTGATTGTGACACTGCTTATAGACTGCAGAAAAAATATGGAGGGCTGTCACATGACAGAAGAGCAAGGCCAAGAACCACATGTTGTAGCTGCTGGCAGCAGTGCAAGGCCATCGACTTCCTCGACGTCTAGGAAGGCCCATGCCCCAGGGCTTAAGTCACGCCATTGATATGGTAAAGCAAGTTTTACTGAAATTAAGGAAAAAAAAATTTAAAGGATTTTTGACTTTAGATAAACAAAAAATTGGCAATATGTCATTCACTACATTAAGTGGCAAGGAAAGCATAAGGCCTTGGCCTTCTTACTTTATGAAGAAGACTGCTGATTCTGATAGCCCTTCTGCTTGTAGTATTAGTGGTGGTGGTTCAATTAAAAATGTGAAGGTTGTTAAGACAGCTCCGGGAAAACCAACTGTGTGCAGTGAGTAATCGAAATTGCAAATCCCCGAGGAGAGTGCAAGTGTGTCCGCGGTTGCCATGTGTGAGCCCGACCTAAATACTAGTGTACTGAAGGATCCTCCAAGTTCCAACATTTGTGTGCCCTCTGTAAATGTGGGGAAAGGCAGTCAACATCTTGCACACATAGGGGTATATACAATTAGCCACGGGGTTTACCCCGCGACTAATTGTCCCGCTGGTGTTGAGTCAATTAGTGGTGATTCCAAACGCGGGTGTCCACGAGACCCCACGCGCGAGTCCCCCGCTGTGGTGCTTTACCTCGGACCTCATGTAGGTGTGAGGTAACAGCTGTATGAAGCCGCCCTTGTCGGCCTCGCATGCGACAGGATAACGCACTGTTTCCGCACTTCTCGCGGAAACAGTGTGTTCCCGCGAGCGAGAGCACATTTACCGGTGCAGGGAAAAAGCTATTTTATTGAATAGCTTTATCCCGCACCGCGGGACTTTCGAGCACAAATTACTCACGGGAGAAGTCCCGCGGGTAATTGAATATACCCCATAGTCATTGAGGATGCTTCTGTGGAATTGTATATGGAGGAGGAGGATATTGTGGTGGATGAAGGCGCTAAGGATTTGATGATGAAGATGTTGATGTTGGTGATGAGGATGTTAATGCAGAGGATGTCCTTTGTGTAAGTAAGGCAACAGCTGTTGCCCATGGTTTGAAAAAGCCAAAGCCCATTGTTGTCATGCCGGGACAAAAGACAAAAAAATCTACTTCTCACATGTGGAATTATTTCCATCCCGAACAGTTGTCAAGCCATATGTGCCCATTGCCATGCAAGAGTGAGTAGAGGGATGGGCCTAAACGAACTAGGGACCTTCTCCTTGTTACGTCACTTGGAGCGCATTCATCAAATATCAAAGTGTACGTTGCCAAGTTCCAAAACTCAAAATGTAACAACAAGTCCAGTTTCATCTACCTGCTCCCTCTCTGTGAGATCCAAGCGCCTTCGATCTCCAACACCAACATCATCAACATCCTCATTCATCATCGGGAGTAGTCCTGCTGTATCCAATGTTGGTATTCCAAACATGATTGACTCCTCTCCTATCAGTGATTCCTCAGATGGATCCTTGATGACTACGCCTGTTGCTGCTGCTGCTGTTGCTGTCAGTGGATCTTCGTCCCAGAAGAGGACCAGGAGGAAGACTACTTGTAGCGTATCCTTCAAAAAGCTATTAACTGTGAAACAATAATTTGCAAGGGCAAACAAGTATGTCAGCAATCACACAGTTGCACGGCGGATTACTGATGTCATAACAGCTATGCTGGTATTAGATGTGTGTCCAGTATCCGCCATTACTGCAGTGGGTTTTCAACAGTTAATTCAGGTCCTGTGTCCTCGCTAGATCCCACTTAGCTAGAAGAGCAATTCCAAATCTGTACAAGGACATTAAAAAAAACCTTATTAATGTCCTCAGAAATGCCATTGTACCCACTGTCCACTTGACCACTGATTTGTGGACAAGTGGGACAGGGAAAACTAAGGATTACATGACTGTGACAGCCCACTGGATAGGTGTATTGCCTACAACAGCAGCAGCAACATCTCCCAAAAGACAGCTGATACATAGGCAGGCTACTTTTTGTATAACTGGTTTCACTAAGAGGCATACTGCTGAGAACCTCTTAGAAAACCTCAGGGAAATCATTGGTAAATGGCTTACCCCACTTGGACTCTCCTCGGGATTTGTGATTTCGGACAATGCCACCAATATTGTGAGAGCATTACATCTGGGTGAATTCCAACATGTCTCATGTTTTGCTCACACAATTAATTTGGTGGTACAACATTTTTTTAAAAATGACAGGGGCATGCAGGAGATGCTCTCGGTGGCACGCAAAATATCCGGACATTTTAGACATTCGGCGACCGCTTGTCAAAGATTGCATGACCAGCAGGTACAGTTTAATTTGCCCTTCCATCAATTGAAGCAAGAGGTAGTAACTCGGTGGAATTCTACCCTCTATATGCTTCAGTGGATGAAGAAACAGCAAATGGCCATCCAGGCTTATAGAGCAGACTATGACATAGGCCGTGGAGGGGGAATGCACCTTACTCAAGTGCAGTTGAGAATAATTTCCGTGTTGTGCAAGGTTCTCAAACCCTTTGAACTTGCCACACGTGAAGTTAGTTCAGACACTGCCAGCTTGAGTCAGGTCATTCCCCTCATCAGACTTTTGCAAAAACAGCTGGAGAAACTGAAGGAGGAGCTGAAACAGAGCGATTGCGTAAAGTATGTCGGACTGGTGTATCAAGCCCTTGATTCACTTCACCAGTGTCCAAGAGTTGTCAATCTATTGAAATCCGAAAAATATATTTTGGCCACCATTCTGGATCTTAGGTTTAAGTTCTACCTTTTGAGTTTTTTTCCAAAGACCAAAATCTAAAACTAAGCAAAGAGCTGTTGGTCAAAAAATTGTCAGCTGCATGTGAAACACCTTCATCTCCTCCTTCAGTTTCAACAGTTGCCAGGAAAAAACTAAATTTTCCTTACAGAATGCCTGCTGGTCATGCAGATCAGTCACGAAAAATGACATCTGGTCGGGTCTGAGAGAACTGCCTACTAGTGACATGTCTTCTACTGTGACTATGTGTGATACCATCTCCATTCACAGAATGGTGGAGGACTATTTCAGAGATAACATCCTAATAGACTTGTCAGACAATCCCTTTCAGTACTGGCAAGAAAAAGAGGCAATTTGGAGTCCCATACACAAACTGGCTTTGCATTACTTAAGTTGCCCTCCCTCCAGTGTGTACTCCGAAAGAGTTTTCAGTGCAGCTGGCAACCTTGTCAGTGATCGGCATAGGAGGTTACTTCCTCAAAATGTAGAAAAGATGATGTTCATTAAAATGAATTACAAATTTCACATGGAAGACCTCGACCAACAATTACATAAAAAAATGACAGTGGCGCCTATGCTGGAATCCAGTGGGGATGAATTGATATTGTGTGAAGAAGAGGATGTACACACTGATGGAGAGGATGAGGATGATAACTACTTGTAATGTAAAGCCAGTTTGTGTATGGGATTATTTTCTTTTCCATGTCCAAAGCACATTGGCAACTTGTTTTATGGGGGTCCAAACAAACCAATCATTTCAGCAATAATTGGCAGTCCTTGTCACTGAAATGATTGGTTTGTTAAACTGTCCTGTTGTGTATACAACATAAGGGTGGGTGGGAGGGCCCAAGAACTATTCCAATTTGCACCTTTTTCCTTTCCATTATGTGCTGGTTGGGGCCTTGCTGCCTGACATTTTAAATTAATGTTATGGTTGGTTTAGGAACCAATGATTTTTTTAACTTAATTTATGATCAATTTAACAGCCAGGGGCTGCAACCAATGAATTGATTTTTAATTAATTTATTATCAATTTTACACCTGGTTGTCATTGTCATCGGCGTAGCTGCGCAGGGGTGCTGTGCTCCTGTCTGTCGAGGGGCTGCTGCCCAAAATAATAAATAAACAATTTTTTTTATGTGTGTGTCAGCCAGACCTGTCATTGGCTTAGCTGCACAGGGGTGCTGTGCTGTTGTCTGGCAAGGGGCTGCATGAATATTGCAATGAAACCTTTTTTTTTAAGTTATTGGGTTACAAAAAGTTTTTTCTGTTTTAATCTTAAACATAGCAGAAATGTTATCCTAACAGCTTATAAAGTTATATGCTCTAAAAAACTAAAGCCTGTATTTATAATATTTGTAAAAAACTAAAGCCTAATTCTACCAAAAGAGAGAGCTAAACACGGCTAAACATAACAGTCACCTTCTGGATGTGAATGGTCTCATTTGCATGGGGAAAACACAGCCTTCAGATGAGATGGATCTCAACCAGTGGACAACATTGAAATCACAATTAAAAAGTCACAATGGAAGACTACAGTGTGGAGAATCTTTCCTCACAGTCAGGAGAGGCCACAGAGTACATGAAAAAAGTTGCTCTAGGTGCTGAACTTCAAGGGATTCCTCCATCATGTTCTGCAGTATGGAAAGGTTTCATTCACATGTTTTTTATAAAGCAGTTCAAAGTTACAGCCTTCAAAGTGTCTGATAATTCCTGGCAAAGGTGGGTGTTATAGATAGCCAAAGATTATTTTACAAGCAAATGATTCATCTGTCCGGAATCTGTCTGGGAATTCATGGATCGTATTTGGCCAGACTGCACTAAGACATCCAGTGATTATGTTACTGTATTCTGTAGCCCACTAGTTTATTCCTACCTGAATGGCAAACTGAAATACGGAATAGTAAGCATAGACAACATGGTGGTCTTTGTTATTCCACTGCCTGCATGCCAACCAATACCTCCCAGACTACACCCACTTGGGGGACCAGGTCTGGATAATGACCATCCCATCTGTTGCTAGGCCTTCTTCCAAACCATCCATGCTGGACTTACTGTCCAAAAAGGTTAAGCAGGGTACAGAAAGAGGAGCTAGATGTCCCCAATTATATTTTTTTTGCTATCATAGATGATGTGTAGAGAATAAGAGCTTCAAATGTTGGACTTGGAACAGGGGCTCCCACCTATTTGGCTTCCATCCAGAGAATATAGCTCTGTTCTTCAGGAACTGTCTATGCCTGAGCTGATAGGTAGGTAGTCTCTGTTGGTAAACACCCTTCAGGAGATGGAAAGCCAGAATAACAAAAACTATAATTAATGTGTCCACTGATATAACCAGCCTGATCCCTTAACAGCAACATACCCCATATGGCCAACTCATAACATGACACCCAGTTTGCAGCCTCCTCAAGTTATGACACTAATTCAGGTGCCATGGTTGCTCCAGTCCAAGAATAAGTGGACAGTTTGAACAATGGCAATTTGAAGGCCACTAACTAACTCTGTTTTTTTTTAATGACCCTTTACAGGTTGGAAAAATTCTGTTACAGAATAGAATTTTTTTTTGTAAAGCACGGTTCCTGGTCCCCTTCTGGGATGAAAAAAAAAATGCCAGCAAACAGGCATGGTGCAGCCGCACAATGTAATACTTAAACCTTAGGTCAGAAATGTTGCATTTGTTGCTCAGTTCCGCTTGTTCACAATATATCTCATATGGTTAAGTTAACAGTGGGAACAACAGCAGTTTGAACTAACTATGTTTTTTTTTATGTCCCTCTACAGGTTCTGAAATGCCAGTTTATAGAAGATTTGCAAAGCATTATTTAAGTAATTTGTTTATTTATTTTTGGAAAGCACACTTCCTGGTCCCCTTGTGAGCTGTGAGGTGGTCAAAATTGACTGGAAACGAGTGGAAACAAATGTTATTGAGGTTATTAATACTGTAGTAACAAAAAAGGCCAATTTTATGTGATTTTAGCTGTTTTTTTTATTTTTTAAGAAAAAATCCAGATCCAAAACCAAAACACGAAAACAAAACACAGAGGTGAGGTTTTGGCAAAACCAATTCAGATCCAAAACCAGGGGAGATTCAGATCCAAAACCAAAACACGGGGGTCCGCGCACATCTCTAATTCTGTGGCAGTTCCTCTGGAGTTTCCAATTAGCATGCCCACAGGGGCTGGTCACATACTGGTCAGCGGGCATTATTCTAAGGACTGTTTGGTTCATCACTCAGACATCTATTGCTAATTGGGATCTCCAAACTATAGACTGAGGAATAAATGTACACCATACATCATTGCATTGGAACCCATCACTGCTGCTTTGTACCATTGCTATAGGGCCCTGTGCCCCTATGATTGAAACTTTTGACTATTTTTTCATATTATGAACAAAACTCATATGGACAAAGATTATGTACACTTTAAACTGACCATGTGCTGGTATGAGGCCATCATTCACTGTGTATATGATTTATTTTTTTATCATTCTTTAGATTACAACATTATATTACATAAAATTGGTATATTTTTAATCTTTATATGGCACCCATTCATATGCATATCTTTAAATTCCTTTTATAGAGTGCTGATTAAGTTTGTTGCAATAAGCTCAGCAAATGCCTATTGCCCACTGAAGTCAGTCACATACAGTACTCTTCACTAAGCCCCCATTCAGCCATTCTTCAGCCCTCCACCATCAATCTCAGCTCAGCAAATGCCCACTGAAGTCAATCACAGTCATAGACAGTGCTCCTTTGCTAACCCACCTCAGACTCAGCACCTGCAGCTCACACTGAATAACTGTGCTCCCCCCATGCTTACCACCTCTGCTACTGTCTCTGACTCTGTAAACAACCACCCTTCTCCTTATTCTCAACACCTTCTGTTAGCTGAGCTCACGTCTACTTCACTGGTGGTGCTGCTCAACCTCTGTACCCTCCCCAGGCTCACCTCTAACTTCAATCTCCAGACACCTCTCTCACCAGTCCAGTGACTACCACCACAATACCACCATCTGTTCCTCCCTTCCTTATTACACATACAGTCTTAGTAGAGACAGTCTGAGATTGTAAGTAGGTCTTGACTCCTCCTGACCTGGCTGGTCCCTCTCCAGCATCAGTAGCATAGCTCTATGTTAGCTGTGTCAGTCAGGATTAGTAGTAGTGGTCAGGTGCTTGGCTGTAGGCTAGTGAGGTGTCAGCTGCAGTTCTCAACACCAGGTCACAGGTCTGTAGATATACTGTCTATGTCATAAACAGAGGTGTCCATACTGGTGGTGAGAGAAATGGTAGTGAATAATGCCTACTACAATTAGATTAGTTCAAAAATGAAAAAACCAACGTAATGATCTATCACACATTTTAACAAAAAATTCTGGATGACTCTAATGTTGGTGGTGCACCCATAGGATTTCTGCAATATACATATAATAAATAGTTATGCAAAGAGCAAAAACTACAAAAGAGACAAATAAGCCTTTGTTGGGGCACTCTTAGAAAGGAAATGTAATGAAAATTAATGAACACAATTATATGAAATTAAAACTTAACTTTTAATAGTGAACTTGGTAAGATAAATTCTCTTCAGTTAGGTAACTCACATGTAAAACAAATACATATAGTGAACAAATGTAAACAACATAAATGTTGCAATCAGCATACAATAAGAAAACCATTGTTGGTATATATATGATATATGAGAGTGATTTACCTTGTATCACAAGTCATTGATTGAATGGCAGCAGGGAACAAAAGTATTTAAACCCTATATGTACCAAATACAGCGATCAGTGTAAATCCGCTGCCAGTAAGAATGATGTATAAATATGGGCAAAAAGCACAGATGTTGCAATCAGGACTAAGGAAAACACTCAGGTTATATATACACATAAAACAATGTTTCACCTCACCTTTATCTTGCATAAAGGAGTATTTAACAACATATATATTCTCCTGTTAGATCTATAAAAGTTATTCTGCTGCTAATTATAGGCAAGGTGAAAAAAATGGGTGAATATCTAAGACTGAATTAAACCCTCTTCCTAACTCCACTTGTTTGAAAATCACAGTGGGTCAGAGAGAAAACACAAAGATGAGTATAATTATAAGAATAAAATATAGAGTCAATATACAGGCATCAACAGTTCTAATCTATAGGTCTGCTGTAACTATCACTTCTAAGGCAAAACCGCTTTAATATAATGCAGTTGAAATGCTCAGGATCTCAGGCAGCAGTAAGGTGGAGATTAATTACACCATGTAACAAGATCAATTTCTGTCTAATATGTATTAATACAATAAAAGAACAGCAATTAGATCATATAAGGTAAATGAGTGTCACATGGAAAAGATCTTATGGAAATGCTGCTGAAGAAAGTAAGGTCTGTGGTTAATAAAATGCTAAATCACTTCTGCTTTCCCATGTCCAATTCTAACATGGGATGAGAGAGTGCAAATAGCTTAACACACAGAGGAAACAACAGAAAGGCACTTCTGCTGTCTGAGGAGAAGCAGCATCTTTCCCCTGTTACCTTAAGGCATTGCAGGGGGAGTCGCACACTGGGAACTCAGATGAGAGAGTGCATGGAAGTGACAGTAAAGTCACCTCGCCAAGATAGTCAGCGGACCAAGGCTGTGGTGCCGTGTGTGTGGGATTGCTGAAACTAATGCAGTCTGCAGGCAGGACGCACGTTTCGCTAGGGTGGCTTGGTCACCTGATCATCAGGTAGAGTTCAAGCTTTCTGCTAGTTAAAGGAGCATACACCCTATCATAGAGCTGTGTTATAGATTGACAGTTGTTACAGCCAATCAACGATCAGAAAGGTTTGCACCTGTCTGGACATTAGAAAGACTAACTGGGTGTGGTTTGATTACCAATTAACATAAGTAAACAAAAGGAACATGAGACTTGTGGATCATACAAATGAACAAAGGAAATGGTAAATGATAGAGATATGTACAAGGGCAAAGAGGGAGTGAATGGCTTGTAAGACAAATAATAAATATGAGATATGGAACACAAAATAAGATGTTAATGAAAGTAATGGGTAAAAAATAAAACAATTAATTAATAATAGATGGGCCGATATAAGAACAGGGAGTATCAGAATATAATATAGAAATAAAATAATAAAATAACGTGATAGGCAAAATGAAGTAGAATGACAGCACAGCAATAAAAGAAAATGTGATTCTGAGAGCTGTGTGATAAATGCTGTGTGATAAACCTCAATGTGAGGGCATGAAATTAAATAGCACTGTGACAGGGTAATGAACAAGATGAGATGACATGAATGAAATGGTCATGCATGAAAATGCTGGATATTAAAAATGTGATAAATGATCATGAGGTGAAATAAATTAGCATATTGAAGGGAGTGGTGAAGGGAGATAGTGTGTGGTAAGAGATGAAAAAAGGGGAAAGAGGAAAAGGAGAAAAGAGGGTAAGAAGGGTGAGTAATGGTAAAGGAAGTAAAATTGGAAGTCATATAAATTGTGACGGAATTGTGTAATGTGTGTCCTGATGAATAAAGAAAAAAAATGAATTAGTTTAAATAAATAAAAATTACAAAGGGTAAAGGAAATGGGTAAATGGAGGAGGATCAAAAAGGACCAGAGGTGGAGAAGGATCAGGTAAAGGACTGAGAGACATGGTAGAGGTGTGTGAACATGACGGAATGTAATGAACCAGTGAGGAAAAGGGGGGGAAAGGGGGTGAAAAGTAGAGGCTAAATGTGAGAAGTATAGGAAGCAGAGGGAGAAAGAAGGAGGAGGAAAAATGACAGAGGGAATGAAAAAGTGGTTACATGGTGACGTAATGCAATGGGGGGATAGATAACAGAAAAAGGAGAAAAGGAAAAGAAAAAAAAAATATATAGATATAATAATGATGACAAGGAGGGGTATACAATTAGGAAGCCGGCTGCCTTAATTCCGGTAGCCGGCTTCCCAACTGTCATATCCTGGTGAGGGATGAAATTCCAGGCATCTAGATGTAGATGCCTGACATTTCCCCGATGCCGGGAGACAGGCGCCCGGCATCTCAAATGAAGGGATGCCGGGCGCCGCAAGCGGACAGCCGCGTGGGGGGAGGGTTAGGTTTAGGGCACCCGGGGGGACTTAGGGTTAGGCACCCCCCCTGGGAGGGTTATGGTTAGGCTAGGGGGAGGGAGGGTTAGGGTTAGGCACCCCCGGGGGGAAATTAGGTTTAGGCAGTGGGGAAGGGGGGGTTAGGGTTAGGCACTTGGGGGGAGGTTAGGGTTAGGTACCCCTAAGGAAGGTTAGGGGGTAAGGTTAGGTTAGTTAGTACTTACCTATCCATGATCGGGATTTCCAGTGCTGTCAGGCTTCCGCTGCCGGAACTCTGCTGTTGTCGGCCAGGCGCTGCCAGGAATCGAACCGCCAGCCATGCGGCCAGCAGTATTTCATACCGATTCCCAAGGAGGTAGGGTTGATTAAGGATAGGGATATGCAATTTCATATGAGGATAAATAAATGAAGACAAAGACTCATTCTGTCAAAAAAAACTCCAAAATTGATTTTTTCATTGAGACCCCCAGGTATCAATGTCCCTAGTTGAAAGATCCATTCACATTCTTTCATTTGGAGGGCTTTGTTCAAATCTCCCCCTCTTAGGCCTAATTTCACCTTTTCAAGACCGAAAACTTTGAGATCTTGTGGTCGTCCAGAGTGTTTAGAATGAAAATGTTTGGCCACTGTGGTAAGTTGTTTCATTTTCTTGATATCTGTTGTAGCATTTCTTACATTGCCCAGATGTTCCAGGATCCTGACCTTCATCATCCTTGAAGTCATACTGACATATTATTACTGTCTATGTCCTCAACTTCTCTGGTCCTCCTCGTATCACCATCATGTCCACAGTCCTCTGCTGGTCCTGGCATCTGCTTCCACGGACTGCACCTGTTGATGGCAGACCAATGCAGCCAGTAACCATCCTTCCATTGCAGCCAGAGAGTGGAGTCAAAGATGGCATGGGCAGGGATGGCATGTGACATCATATGCCATCTCTTAAGGGTTCACATCATGTCAAGCCCGGCCCACCCAGAGCTGCCCAATCCTGGTTGGCTGGCTCATAATTTAAGCAGGTGGGTGTGCCCTCAAGGCCAAGAAGCGGGGCAGATGCAGCAGGCCACTGGGGATTTTTCAGACAGGCAGTGACAGTTAAAGGCAAAAGGGCCAGTCAGAGAGAGAAAATTGCAGTGGCCAATCAGTGCGCCCAATATGGCTGACTCCCCTGCATGGCTGCTCAGGTGGAACATGCCTAGAGCCAGCCCTGGGTGGATTTGTTGGGTGCGAACAAACACTGCCTCCAATTCAAGTTACAGTAGGATTTCTTGTTTTAACTTATCATAGTCTTTGTCATCAGTCAGGCACAAGTTGAAATGTGCTTTTAGCAGTTGTCCAGACAGGAAGGGTGCCACAAGACTTTCCCACTGATCTTTAATTCAATTATCTCTCTCAGGATTCAAACCTAGTAAGAGAAGCTTCAACATCATTACTCTGGGTCATCTTTTGCAGAAAGTGACTGGAACATATGGAGTGAGTGTTAGTTGGAACATCAGTGGAAGCATCTCCAGACCGAGCTACCAACTGCTGCTGTATACCACCTCTCTTAAAGCTTGTCAGTTTTCCTTTATGGCAATTTGTTGAATGAAGTCTGTTAGTTTCCTGCCAAGCCCTGGTAGCATCCTGCTGAATTGACATAGCCTGGAGCAATGCCTTAATAATGTCCTCCATGTTATCTTTGGGTGTAGGTTTGAAGCAGAATCTGGCTTCCCTAACCATCTGCCAATGTCACGACTATGGATATCGCATAATACGAGTTGATGTCCAAATAACAGATTGGTGTCTGTCACTTTAAATTTAAAATGTAAAACTTTTCCTATTGCTGCAATTTTCAGTGTGCTGCCTGCTTTCTCCACCACTTGTAATATGGTCGGGGACGGAGGACCCTCTCCTGGGGTAAATGGTCACCTCAAAACACACAGCAGCTAGGAAACAGCAGACCAGTCCAGGGCTTTTGTGCAAGTTAACCTCAGCTAGTTTTTATTGGGCAGTAAAACAGAAAACATAAAAATAAATTCTAGCCCATCTGGGCACTAACTGAACAATAGATTCCCTCTCTCAGAGTGTTAGGGACTACTACCCTCACCACAAACATAGGCAATGCACAATAATTATAATTAGAACATCACAGTGTCTCTGAACAAGCATGACTCCTCTTCTGAGGTATGAGACACTGAGCCAAACCCTGACACAGCTTATGTCAGCCCCCTACAGGTGCAATTACTAATTAGCCTGCTCTCAGGCTGAAGGCCAGAAAACCCAAAACGGCATTGGGGATGGAGCCCTCCATTCTCTCTCACATCAACACCCACAGGTACCATTTATCCAGCTTTTACTTAAAACCCAAACTTATGTCTGTTTAACAGAAACCAACATTTCCTGGTGGTTCAAAACACATAGGCCAGAAGCCTTGGGAAAACATATATGCCATTTTGCCAGTGCTTCTATCAAAATATATATATATACACATATACAAATATATTAGAATTATTTATATATATATATATATATATATAATATATATATATATGGTTGTACATGGATTTGACCTTAGAGCGACTGGCTAGTTAATTAAAATTAATAAATAAATAATACCTTGTAATGATAAATCTATACAAAAATATTATATATATATATATATATATATATATACAAAATGTCGATTAACCTGGCACTCCCAATGACACACTGTGAATATCTGCTGCCGGTGCCTTCACAAAAAGAATTGATACGATGTAGCAAAGTGCGGCACTCTGGGCATAAATAAGCACGCAACTCACGGCTGATATGATCAACGTTTCAGTTCTTGACAGAAGTTCTTGACAGAAGTTCTGTCAAGAACTGAAACGTTGATCATATCAGCCGTGAGTTGTGTGCTTATTTATGCCCAGAGTGCCGCACTTTGCTACATCGTATATATATATATATATATATATATATATATATATATATATATATAAAGTAAAAAAGTGATAAACCAGGAAGTGCAAATGCTAAAAGTGCAATACACATGGAACAATGTGCAATTCAGTATTAAATATGTCTGTACATAACACCAAAGTGCAAATGCTAAATCTTTCATATAGTGTAAATATTAAGTCACTTATTTCTTTAAAGTACATACGTGTAAAATCAACAAAAATGCGTGCAAACAATAAATATTTTAGAAAGTAAAAATATGTAATATTTCAGTATAGAGTTAAAACACCACTTGCATATTAGAAACTAAATGCAAAAAACTAATAAAAAGTATATAATAAATAAAAACACCATCAAAAGAAAACATAGGTAGAGCAGCTTATCTGAGGTAGAAACTAGTAGTCCTTGTGGCAGGTAAAAACAAGCTCCAACATGTTTCATCATTTCAAGACTTCATCAAGGGCACAGATGTCTTGAAAGGACGAAATGCGTTGGGCCTTGTACACAAGTCCTTATTACAAGGTCCATCGAGATCTTGAAACATTGACACACTTGGTGTATTATGTCATTTTTCTAATGCATATTGATTTTATACCAATGGAGAGCTGCTTTTTCTTTCTCTCTGGGGCTTGCTGTGTTCCTACGGAAATACCTGATTTATATGTTCACTGAAGGAAGACACCCATTCAGCTATACTACTGTAGTGCTAGTGTCAAACTACAAGCAACATTTATATATATATATATATATATATATATAACTACAGACCAGTGCGTGCCGGTCCTGTGTTGTATATATATATATATATATATATATATATATATATATGATGAGTGTCTTGCACTTATGGTCTAGCTGCTCAAATGGAAAAGGTTCAATATAAATTGACAAAATTGAGCGCTGTAAAATAAGTATTACATAAAAGGCATAATAATCACAGTACTAAAAACAATTAATGTTTATTGTCTTTTCAGACTAGTTGTAGGAGTTGGTGACTCAAGCAATAATCAGTGCCAATAAAATCAGCACCTAGAGATAGTCCGCAGTGCCTGCACCTCCTCTACCTGTCCCTACCTTCCTACTGCTGATGTCTTCCATCACTCTTGTATGGGTTCTCCTTCCCAAAAGGCTTCCAGTAGCATGCGGAGGCCGCGGAGCTGGATGATGATGTCAGATGCCGGACGGCTCTCCACGAACTTGGCGGCGGGCTTGCTGTTTGTTCTAGCTTTGTCCTCTTTCTCTCTCCAATGCGTTTCGGACCTGTTCTGTCCTTTCTCAAGGATGGGGAATGGTCTTCTTTCTCCTTTATTTATAGTCAAAACTGTATTGGATAAAGTTAAAAACCAGATATGTTATTCCAGAAGTGGCTGAGGAAATTTGGCGTGAAGCACATGGTCCTCAAGACTCCATTTCATTTTTTTTTTTTTTTAGTGATTATTATGCTCAATAGATGTGTCAAATAAAGTATATACATATATATATATATATAAATATATATATATATATATATATATATATATATATGGGAGAAATGTGTAGGTAAAAAACCATATGTGGAAATTAAAATATTATAAAAAAGGGATTTTTATAACAAATGGATTTTTATAAAAAAAAGCTTATAATTCATAAAAAGACTTTTCATTTTATCAGAAAAGGAAGTGGAGCATCAATGTGAAGTAGTAAACATGAAATCTCCATATTAAACTTAACACTGAAAATAAATTAATATTATAATTAGGGATGTGCGCCGACCCTCATGGTTTGGTTCTGGTTTTTGATCTGTATCACCTTCAAAGTTTTGGATATGGATTCAGTTTTGAAAAACCACACTTGAGTATTTTATTTTTGGATTTGGATATGTATTTATGATAAAAACTGCTAAAATCGCAATTTCTTTTACTACTGTAATATTAAAATCAATAACAATAATTTCCACTCATTTTTAGTCAATTTTGACTACCTCACAATATTGTTTTAATCCAGTTAAGGCCCAAAAATTGCACCAAGCTAGCTGGCTGACCAAGCAATGTGGCAGCATTGGGTGGCACAAACACGTGGCAGTTCAACCCCCAACATGCCACATACAAAATCATATGTTTTCATTAATCAACAGGCCTGAGGGAGATGGAGTATGCATGTCATTAAAGGCAGGAAGGAAGGGTTGATTCATAGTAAATTTAATTTAATGTATTTATTCTGAAGCACATTTATGAGGGAGAAGGGGAGAGCATGGGTGAATAATATGTCCCATGTTTTGTCCACAAAAGCAACTTAGTGGTTCAAAATATTTGCATGCCCACTATGTCTTGGCGTGCAATCGCTTTGTGTATGCACACATCATCTCCAGGAAGTGTATGCAACCATCGGTACATCGGGTACCATCGGATGCGATAGCAACACTTGAGGCTGGCCATACTTTACCACAAGTACAGCAAGCACTTCAGTGTAAAATCCAGCCAAGTGACATTTACAATCACACTGCCTCTAAATTATGCATGCCTCTGAAATGACGTTGAGATGGTCAGGCATGCCTGCATTTGTATCTCTACTCCCCCATTTCTAGCAGCCAGCCCCTGTCATCACCCACAAATGGCTTCTCCTGTCACTCACTGTGCTGTGCAATCTATGTGCAGTGAAAGAACGCTTATCGATCTCTTGCACTGGTTCGCGTATGCACACTACAATGCGTACGCATGCGCAGAATGCAGAAATCAGACAGCTACAAGTGAAGGCATCCTAGCAGGTGCATCTCAATCAGGTCCTGAGGGAGTTGGAGTATGTATGTAGTTGAAGGCAGGGAAAGGATGGGTTGATTAGTAGTAAATTTAATTTACTTTTTGATTCGATGCAAATTTATGATGGAGGGGGGAGGCATTTACAAAAAATATTTTACTCATTCACATCCTTGCCCCAGTGGAGCTTCTTGGTGGTTCTGAATTTTTTTTAAAAAGAATTATAGGGGCATGCAGGAGATGATGTCTCTGGCAGCACACAAAATGGAAACTCTGAACAGGAAGGGGACAGAGGGATTCTAAAATCTGGCACTAAAGATATTTTATAATTGTGCTTCTGGGATTATGTATGGGAAGGCTGGGATGGGAGGAAGTAGAACATCTCCAGATGCCATCACAAAATAGCCTCTCCATTTGGTGTTTGAGTTGCATCTGACCAAACATGGCTGTTATGATCAAGGAAAGCCAAGCCAACCAGGTTTGTATCTAAAAATCAATGTTGAAATATGGTATAAGAGTTGTTTGCAAGTATACCTATTTGTGATTTTTATTGAAATAAATCCAATATTATAAAAAAAATAAGCATCAGAGCAGTGGCACAAAAACATGGCAGTTTAAAAAAATATAGTACATCTATGAAACATTTGGCACACCACAGTAGTTGACAGGATGGCTGTTTAATAAACTATAAAATTAAAACTGTCAGCAGCGCCCCATACAGCACATAATGCAAAGAAAAGAGGTGCAAGATTAAATTATCCTTGGGCCCTTCCACCCTCCCTTATGTTGTATATAGTAAACAGGTCATGCATAGTTTAACAAACCAATCACTTCAGCAACAGGGACTGTCAATTGTGGCTGAAATGATTGGTTTGTATGGGCCACCAAAAAAACAAGCTACCAACGGGCAGCTGACATTGCTGGCAATGATCTCTACATGCACAGACTGGCTTTACAGAGGCAAGATGTTGTCGCCATCATCATCCAATTCCTCACCCTCATCAGTGTGTACATCATCTTCACACAATATTAATTTTTCCCTGCTGTATTCCTCCATTACAACCCCAGGTGCCTCTATAATTTTTGGATGGAATTGGCAGTAAGGATCTTCCTTGTGCAATTTTTAGTTCATGAACATCATCTTTTCCACATTTTGAGGAAGTAGCCTCTTACGCCTATCAGTGACAAGGTTCCTGGCTGTGCTAAAAACTCTTTCTGAGTACACACTGGAGGGTGGGCAGCTCAAGTAAAGCAAAGTCAGTTTGTGAAAGGGCCTCCAAATTGCCTTTTTTCCTGCCTGTAGTAAAATTGTCTAACATGCCTATTTGGACACTATCAATAAAATAGTCCTCAACCATTCTTTGAATGGTGACCATATCAGATGGAGTCATGGTAGAGGTCTCATTAATTGTAGGCAATTCTATTAGACCCAACCAAATGCCAAACTTGGTTGTGTTGACTCATCTGCATCACCAGTGGTTCTGTTTTTGGGTAAGTTTAGTTTTTTCTTGGCAGACGCACTTGCTGGAGAAACTGAAGGAGGAACCATTGCTGCATCATGTGCCAACTGAGTCTACAATTTCCTAACCAACAGCTCTTTGCATCTCTTCAGATCTGTGTCCACTGGGAAGAAAGACATGATATATCACTTAAACCTAGGATCAAGCACGGTCGCCAAAATGTATTGATTCAATTGCAAGATCATGACAACCCTAGGATCCTGGAGAAGCTAATAAAGCACTTGAGCAACAAGTCCAACATGCTTATCAGAATCACTTTGTTTTAGCTCCTCCTTCAGTTTCTCAAGCTGCTTTTCCAAGTCTAATGAGGGGAATTACCTAACTGAAACAGGCAGTGTCTGAACTCACTAGCTCAGGTGATTACTATAAAGGGTTTCAGCACTTTGCACAACACAGAAAGTATTTTCCACTGAGCTTGAGTAAGGTCCATTTCCTATTGTCCTCTTCCTATTGTCATAGTTCATTGTGTAGCTTTGGATGTCTTTTTTGCTGTTCCTCCATCTGCTAAAGCATATAAAGGGTGGAGTTTCTCTGTTTAACTATCTCTTGCTTCAGCTGGTAAAAGGGCAAATTCAACATTTCTAGCAGGGTCTGCAATGTTCTACATGCACCAGCTGAATGGTGAAAATGTCCAGAAAGCATTTCCTGCACAGCCTTGTAATTTTTTACAAAATTTTGCACCACTAAGTTGATTGTGTGCTCAAAACTTGGGATGTGTTGGAATTCACCCTGCTGTAATGCTCTCACAATATTGGTGGCATTGTCAGAAATCACAAATCCTGAGGAGAGTCCAAGTAGGGTAAGCCATTTTGCAATGACTTCCCTGAGTTTTTCTAAGAGGTTGTCAGTGCTATGCCTCTTAGTGAAACTTTTTGATACACAGAGTAGCCTGCTTTTGAATTACCTGCTGATTCTTAAATTCTGCTGCTGTTGGTGGCACTGAAGGCAATACACCCACCCAGTAGGCTGTTACAGTCATGTAATCTTGAATATGTCCTGTTTATACTTGTTGACATATCGGTGGTTAAGTGGATAGTGGGTACAATGGCATTTTGGAGGACACTAATTAAATCCTATTCAACATCCCTAGTGAAGTGGACCCTAGATGGGATTTGGTAGCAGAGACACAGGACCTCAATTAACTGTCTAAAATTACAGTAACTGCACTAATGATTGATATTGGATGCACATCTAATACCAGCATAGATGTTATGGTGTCAGTGATCCACTGTGCAACTGGGTGACTGCTGTCATACTTGCTCCCACTTGCAAAGGATTGTTTAACAGTCACTTGATTTTTTAAAACTACTACCAATAGTCTTCCTGGTCCCCTTCTTGGATGAAGATCCATTCCCAACAGCAGCAGCAGGCATAGCATTAAGGATTCTTCTGAGGAATTGGATGCAGGACTACTTCCAATCATGATTGAGGATATTGTTGATGAAGGTGTTGGTGGTGAAGATGCCAGATGCTTGGATCTAGCAGATAGAAGGAAGCTAGCTGATGCTGGATTGCTTGTTATTACTTTTTTTGCCAACATTTCTGAATTTTGCAAACACTCTTGATGGATGCACTGTAGATAATGTAATAGGGAAGAGGTTCCTTGATGGTTAGGGTCTCTTCCTTCACTTACTCTGGCATGACAATGGATAAAGATGGCTTGACAATTGTTATCCAGATTTGGTACAAATTATTCCTCACATAAGAAGTGTATTTTTTGCTTTATGCCTAGGCATGACAATGGGCTTTTTCTTATCATGGGCAACAACTGTTTCCACTGGGGCCTGATTTACACAAATAATATCCTCATCAACGACATCCTCATCATCAGCATCCTCATCATCAACATCCTTATTAGCGTCAGCTATACAAATATCCTCCTAATCCTGGTGCATTTCCATAGAAGCATCCTCAAATTCTATATCAGCATAGTGAATTGTGCTGTTCATCCCCACATTTACAGAGGATGCACAAGAGGTGGAAGGAGGCTCCTCTATGAGCACAGTGTTGGAAAGGTCAGGCTCACATATGGAACCCGCTGACATAAATAGACTCTCCTCAGGGATTTGTGATTTTTTGGGGTACACAGTTGGTTCCTGTACCTTAACAATTTTCACTTTTTGGAAACGTCAAGGCCTTAATTTTTCCTTGTCACTTTGTGTGGCCAATTTTATGTATTTCTGCATCTAACTTTCCCTTTGATGATTTTTTTACCACCGTAAATATTGGTTCTTTGAGTTGTACCAATTTTAAATATTATACTGCAGTATCAATGACCTATAGTGTCACAAGATTTTTTATGAATAAGAAAAGAATAACACACTGCACTATCACTTACAGTGGGACAAGATTTGTTATGAGTAAAACACTGCGCTACCACTTAAAGTGTCACAAGATTTTTTTAAAAAGAAAATAATAACACACTGTGCTACCACTTACAGTGGCACAAGATTTTTTATGGGAGAAACACTGTGCTATCACTTAAAGCATCTGCGCTACCACTTACAGGGGTAAGATTACTAAGATGGGAGTTCTATTTAATAATTAATGTTGCCCATAGCAACCAAGCAGATTCCAGGTATTACCTTCTAGAAGGTGCTAGATAAATAAGAAGTAAAATCTGATTGGTTGCTATGGGCAACATCACCTCTTAAATAGAACTCCCATCTTAGTAAATTTACCCCACAGTGTCACAAAATGTTTTATGAATACACTGCGCTACCACTTACAGTTTCTCATATTACTTGTTGAATATTACACTGCATTTCTACTTACAGTGTAAAATGGGATTTTGGTATCTACCGGTAAATCCTTTTCTCTGATTCCACAGGGGACACTGGAGGTGCTTACACTGGGGTATAGAGGCGTGGATAACTGGAGCTGGCACTTTAAAATAATCTAGAAGTGTGAAGCTCCTCCCCCTCTATGCCCCATCAGCCCTCAGTTTAGAAAATGAAGACCGAGAGGAGATGGAGAACAAGCGGAGTAAAAGGGAGAGAAGAACACACAATAATCAAAACATACAACATATGGAACAAACCGAACAGGCAGGCAAAGAGTGCTGAGGTGGGCGTGTAGTGTCCCCTGTGGAATTAGAGAAAAGGATTTACCGGTAGGTACCAAAATCCCATTTTCTCTTTCATCCACTAGGGGACACTAGAGGTGCTTATGCTGGGGAGGTCCCAAAGTTTTCCCCATGGGCGGGAGCGCTCTGCAGCACCTGCAGAACTAGGCGACCAAAACGGTATGCCAAAACAGCGAACGTATCAAATTTGTAAAACTTGACAAACGTGTGAACTGAAGACCAAGTGGCCGCACGGCACAATTGTGACGTGGAGGCTCCCCTACCAGCCTCCCATGCCGGCAGTCGGCATTAACATAAGCCTGATGAATGTCAGCCAGATCCAATGTGCAAAAGTCTGCTGAGATGCTGGCCAACCCCTCCGAACCACATCATAGAGGACAAAAAGCATGAAACAGAAGGTAAGGTGGCTTATAGGACAGAGCACTCAATTCAGAAACTCTACGAGCCGATGCTAGAGCCAGGAGGAGGACCGTCTTCCAAGACAAGTACTTAATATCAACCTCTTCCAAAGGTTCAAACATGGATGACTGAAGAAACAGAAGCACCAAGTTCAAGACCCAGGGAGCTATCGGAGGTACAAAAAGGAGGCTGCAAACGCAAGACTCCCTGAAGAAACATCTGCACCTTAGGAATGAGGGCCAATTTCCGTTGAAAGAAAATGGAAAGGGCAGAAACCTGCACCTTTAAAGTTCGAAGACGAAGGCCAGAATCCAGACCAGTCTGAAGAAAAAAAAAAACAGAAACCGGGACACCGAAAAGTCCTAGAGGATAGATCCCGACTGGAACACCACGAGATATAAGAACACCAGAGGTGATGATAATGCGCAGCCGAAACTGGTTTCCTGGCACGTAGCATGGTGGGAATAACAGTCTGGGATTCCTCTTTATCTTAGGACATCGGTTTCAAGAGCCACCCCGTTAAACGCAGTTGCACTAGGTTGGAGTGTATGAAAGGACCCTGCTGCAACAGATCCGGGCGCAGAGGAAGGGGCCACGGATCATCTGCCAATAGGGACCGAAGGTCTGAGAACCAACTTCTCCAAGGCTAGTGCGGAGCCATGAGAATGACAGAGGCTGACTCATGTTTTATCCTTTTTTAGCAGTAAAGGAAGAAGTGGAATCGGAGGAAAAAGGTCAACAAAGTCTTAGATCCACGGAACTGTCAGAGCATCTACTGCCACTGCCTGCGGATCTCAAGTTCTTGACACGTATACCGGGAGCTGACGATTCAATCGTGACGCCATGAGGTCCACCTGAGGACATCCCCATCGACATATCAGCGCGTTGAACACGTCTGGTTGAAGCTTCCATTCCCCAGGATGGATATCCTGGTGGCTTAGGTAATCTGCTTCCCAGTTGTCCACACCCGAGATGAATACCGCCGACAGGATTACTGACTCGCTCTCGGCCCACCTGAGAACCTGAGTTACTTCTCACATGGCCCTGTGACTCCGTGTCCCTCCTTGGCGGTTGATGTATGTGACGGCCGTCACGTTGTCGGACTGAACTCTTACCGGACGAGTTCTTAGAAACTCTGTTGCTTCTATCAGAGCATTGTAAATCGCTCTGAGTTCCAACACATTTATGGGCCATTTTTGTTCTAGAGGGGACCATCGACTCTGAAAGTGATAATCGAGGACTACTGCTCCCCATCCTCAAAGGCTGGCATCCGTTGTTACGATGATCCAGTCCCACACTCTGAATCTCCGGCCCGCTAAAAGATTGTTGGATTGTGTCCACCAGAGAAGGGTCACTCTGGTAGCTGGACTAAGACAGATCTGTCGATGTAGAAGCAGATGAGACCCTGACCCCTGTGTTAGTAGGTCCAGCTGAAACACCCTGGAGTGGAATCGCCCAAACTGTAGTGCCTCGAAGGCTGCTACCATCTTCCACAGGAGACGCAGACAAAGAAGGAGGGACACCTTCTTTGGTCTGAGGAGCAGCTGAACCAACCACTGGATATCCCGGGCTTTGTCTATTGGAAGTAAGATCCTCTGTGATGCCTTATCTAAGATCATGACCAGAAACCGGAGCTTCTGAGACGGATAGAGATTTGATTTCTTGAAGTTTATTATCCAACCATGTTGGAATGTGGTTCCCAGATGGGAATGTGGAGATAGGCATCCGTGATATCCAGGGATAATACGAACTCTCCTGGTTCCAAGCTCGCAATAACTGACTGCAGAGACTCCATTTGGAACCGATACATCTTCAGATACAGGTTCAAAGACTTGAGGTTCAAGATGGGCCTGACCGATCCATCCGGTTTGGGTACTACAAACAGGTTAGAGTAAAACCCCATACCTCGTTGATGTTCTGGAACCGGAACTAGCACAGATGATATTACTAGAGACTGGATAGCCTCCTGTAGAACCCTGGCCTTGTCTGCAGGTATTGGCAGACTTGTAGTGAAGAACTGATGTGGAGGGGGGATCTCGAAGTATATTCGGTACCCGAGGGAAATTAGTCTGCGGATCCACGGTTCTGGAGACGTCTGGTTCCAAACTTGTTGAAATCTTTGCAGGCGGGCTCCCACTGTTCCTCAGCTGGCTTAGGCTCCTGTCTACGTGCAACCGTGTGTGGGCGGCCTCTACCTCTGTCGCCTCTTGCTTGGGAGGGAGCCCCTCTGGCTCTCCCACGAAAGGAATGTGGCGCACGAAAGGAATGAAATGAAGGTCCAGTGTAAGCTCTTCTGGGAGCCGGTGCAGTTGATGGGAGGAAGGAAGACTTACCCCCCCAGTGGCCTGGGATATCCCTTTGCCTAATTCCGGGCCAAACAGCATGTCGCCATTGAATGGTAAACCCTCCACCGCATGCTTGGATTCTGCGTCCGCATGACAGGCGCGCAACCAGAGGGCTCTGCGGCCCGAAATAGCAGAAGCAGATATGCAAGCACTAATCTGACTAATATCTTTTGATGCTTTTCCCAGGAAAACTGCAGACTCACGGATGTGTTCTGCTAGTATGAGTAACTCTGCTCTGGAAGTACCAGAGTCCAAACCTGTAATCAACTGGTCAGCCCAGCAAACCACAGCCTTGTTAACCCAAGCAGTAACAAGGGTGGGCCTAAGCTGAGCACCCGCTGCAGTATAAATAGATCTTAGCGTTGTTTCCAATTTATGATCCGAAGGATCTTTTAGCACTGTGGCTCCCGGTACTGGGAGTGCAGTTTTCTTAGAGAGACGGGAGACGGACGCATCAACTGGAGGGAGCGTTTCCCACTTCTCCATCATGGATGATGGAAAAGGGTAGCTAGAAGGAAACCGGCGCGGAATTTGGAACCGTTTATCCGATTGTTTCCACGCCACTGAGAGCTGCTTTTGAAGATGCAGTGAGAACGGAAAAACCGCCGAGCTCTTTGGTTGTTCATGAAATAATTCACACTCCTGGAATGCAGAAATAACATCTTCAGGTAATTTAAGGATTTTTCTGACCGCCAAAATTAGAGATTCCACCCCGGGAGAGGTGGACTCTAACTCTAGAGGGGTATCATCCTGTAACGCTTCCTCCAATTCCCCTTCCTCTTCCATAGCGAGGAATTCCTCGTCAGACTCTTCTGACTGGAGAACAGTTGATAAAGGATGCTTTTGTGTTGGTCCTTGTAAGGAAGTGGAGGGAGCGGACACAGCTGTACCCATAACCTGTACCAGGGTGTCAAGAGACTTGGTTAGCCCAGCAACCCAGGGAGGCTGAGACTTACATGCCTCAGCTAACGCAGATGTTAAATCCGTAATTACTCCTACCATGTCAGCGACCCATGTAGGCGCAGGTGAGGATCCATCAAACACCACAAAATAATATATATATTTTAGTAATAGAAAATATTAAAATACACAATAATTATAATGGTTAACAAGGACATCTATCCACTAGAGATGAAAGGGCTTGGTTCTCAGAGAACCGAGCCCACCCAAACTTGACCAATCCAAGGGAATCCACCATTCATATCTTCCCAACAATATTGGATGATTCCAGACTTCAAAATTAGGCAAAATGTCATCAGCCAGTGTCAGATCTCTCACGAGTTTTGGATTCTATATAAGACCCCTGGCTCTGATTCAGGCATAATTTCCAGTCGTCCACATTACGGTGCTGTTCTCCGCCCTCCACTCCAGTGGCTGCTCCTGTGTTGTATTATCCATCCACTCAAGTGCTGCTGTGCTGTGCTTTGTCCATCCACTCCAGTGGCAGCTGCTATGCTGTGCTCCGTCTATCCACTCCAGTGGCTGTTGACCTACAGCTATCCAGTGTCAATCTGCTCCAGTGCTGCTGATGTATATATGTCAAGTGTTCATCTGCTCCAGTGCTGCTGATGTACAGCTCTCCTGTGTCCATCCACTCCAGTGCTGCTGACAAATTTCCATTATCTGTCAAGTATCTATCCACTCCAGTGCTGCTAATGTACAGCTGTCTAGTGTCTATCTGCTCCATTGCTGCTGATGCACATCTGTCCAGTGTCCATCCACACCAGTACTGCTGATATATCTGTCTAGTCCAGTCTGTCCAGTCCAGTCCCCTCAGGCTCCTTAGTGATGTTAATATTTGCCAAGCTATATTACAGTACAGGCAGTTAGCAAGCCATTGTTTATTATTTTTTATTGTGCAGGGATTAACACACTGCTGCTGTACTGGCACACCATACCCAACTATGTTCACATAAGTGTGAGTTGTCATTTGCACAAAAAAAAGTAATAATAAAAATGTGGTCCACTCCCCTGCTGCTGACATATATCTGTCCAGTGTCTATCCACTCCAGTTGTTTCTGTTGTACAGTTTTCTAGTGTCCATCTGCTCCAGTGCTATGATATACAGTTGTCCAGTGTCAATCCACTCCAGTGCTGCTGATGTATACAGTATCTGTCCAGTGTCCATCCACTCCAGTGCTGCTGATGTATATACAGTATCTGTCCATTGTCCATCCAATCCAATGCTGCTGATGGACACTTGCCCAGTGTCCTTCCTTTTCACTTCTACTGACATACAGCTGTCCATTTATTTGTTCACCAAAGTCACCTCATGCTCAGGCCATACCCAACTGTGTTCTCAAATAAGCTGTGTTCATTTGCTAAAAAAGTAAAAAAAACCTTTAAAAGTCTGTAAATTTTTTCACGACGGGTCAAGACCATCGCGACCATCGGGGCTTATGACCAGACCCTAAGGTTGGGTTTGGGCACTTGTAAGCCCCAGGGAGCTTCCTGCTCTGATCGAGCAGGAAGCTCCCCACTGACATCAGCAATGATGTCAGTGGCGCCGCCCCAACACGGCAAGCATTCTGGCGGGAATGCCTCCCTTTGGGCAGGCACACCCCCTGCCCGCCTCCCTAATGGGGCGAGCTGGCACTCACCATCGACAGCTCACCCCGTCAGCTGCGAGACCCCTAGCGACAGAACGTCCATCGCTAGCCGGGTCTCGTGCATGCGCACGACAGAGCTGGCTCTGTCGTGCGCATGCCCAGTGGGGCAACATTGAGTCAGTTGTGAGCGCTCAGCGCTTGCGACCGACTCAGAATGACCGCCATTGTCCTAATGCCCTAACATGTTTCATCCCGTTTGGAATTTCTTCTGAAGGTTGTAGCAAGAAGGAGGTCCAGCCTGTGGGGAAAATTAGAATAAAGAGATTCAACATCCAATGTTAGGAAGCTATAGCTATCCTTCTAGTTAAAATATCTTACTAAGTTTAGTATATGTGTAGAATCTGTTGCATAAGATTTCAGTGAGACAACTAGTGGTTGTAAATATGAATCAATATTATGTCAAAGGTTACTAATGAGGGACCGCACACCTGACATTATAGGACATCCCGGTGGTGCAGAAAGTGACAGGAGATGCTGTCTATGGCAGCACACAAAATGGAAGCTCAAAACAGGGAGGGGGCAGAGGGATTTAAAAGTCTGGTACTAAACATATTTTATCATTGTGCTTCTGGGATTATGTATGGGAGGGGAGGAGGAATAACATATCCAGATACCATCACAAACTAGCTTTTCCACTTGGTGCTTAAGTTGCATCTCACAAAACATGGCTGTTATGATCAAGGAAGGCCAAGACCACTAGGTTGGTATCTACAAATCAAGGTTGTAAAATGGCATAAGAATATTTTGCAAGTATACCTACAATATTAGTGATTTTAGTTGAAATAAATACAGTATGAAACTTAAAAAAAAGGAAGTGGAACAAAAGCATGGCAGTTTTAAAAAAATAGGATATCTATGAAACATTTGCTATGCAGCAATGGCAGAAAGGATGGCAGCTTAACAAACTATAAAATTAAAAATGTCAGACAGCAATGCCCCAAACAGCACATAATGCAATGAAAAGAGGTGCAAGATGGAATTGTCCTTGGGCCCTTCCATCCACTTTTATGTTGTAAAAATATTAAACAGGACATTCAATTCAGTGACAGGGACTGCCAGTTGTGGCTGAAGCAATTGGTTTGTTTGGGACCCCACAAAAGAAGCTACCATGGGGCAGCTGAAATTGCAGGCAATGTTCTCTATATGCACAAACTGGCTTTACAGAGGCAAGATGTTTCGTCATCATCACCCAATTCCTCAGCTTCATCAGTGGGCACATCATCTTCTTCACACAACATTAATTTGTCCCCACTGGAATCTACCGTTATAGGTGCCTCTGTATTTTTTGGACATAACTGGCGGTAAAGGTCTTCCTTGTGGAAGTTGTAGTTCATTTTGATGAACATAATTTTTTCCACATTTTGTGAAAGTAGCCTCCTACACCCAATGCCAACAAGGTTCCCGGCTGTGCTAAAAAACTTTTTCTGAGTACACACTGGATGGTGGGCCAATCAAGTATAGCAAAGTAGGTTTGTGCAAATTGCCTTTTTTTCCTACCATTAGTCAGGCGTCCTGTCTGGCATGCTTATTTGGATGCTATCATTAAAATAGTCCTCAATCATTCCTTGAATGGTGACCATATCGGATTGAGTCACGGAAAGGGTCTCATTAATTGTAGGCTATTCTTTAAGACCCTACCAGATGTCAAATCTTGGCTGTGTTGACTCATCTGCATCACCAGTCGGTCTTTTTTGGGGAAAGTTTAGTTTTTTCTTAGCAGCTGCACTTGCTGGAGAAACTGAAGGAAGAGCCATTGCTGCCAATTTGCTCACCAACAGCTCTTTGCATCTCTTTAGATCTGTGTCCATTAGGAAGAAAAACACAACATATGACTTAAACCTAAGATTGAGCATGGTTGCCAAAATGTAGTGATCCAATTGGAAGATCCTGATAAACAGTCTAATTATGGGAATATCTGACTCAAGCTGGCAGTGTCTGAACTTAATTAACAAGTGACTACTTTGAAGGCTTTCAGCACTTTGCATAATACAGAAAGTATTTTCCAATGAGCTTGAGGAAGGTTTCTTTTCCCTTCCTCTCCTATGTCACAGTTTGTTATGTAGCTTTGGATGGCCTTTGGCTGTTCCTTTTTGCTGGTGACAGGGCAAATTCAACATTTCTTGCAGGTGCTGCAATCTTTTAAATGCACCTGCTGAATGGCATAAATGTCCACACCTTTTTCGGGCCACAGAGAGCATCTTTCACAAGGCCCTGTTATTTTAAAAAAAATTTTACACCACCAAGTTTATTGTTTGAGCAAAACATGGGACATGTTGGAATTCACCCTGCTGTAATGCTCTCACAATCTTGTCAAAAATCACAAATTCCAAGCAGCAAAGGGTCCAAGCAGGGTAAGCCATTTTACAATGACTTCCTTGAATTTTTCTAAAAGGTTGTCAGCTGTATGACTCTTAGTGAAACTGGTGATACAAAGTGAAGCCTGCCTCTGCATGATCTGCTGTTTCTTAGATGCTGCTGCTGTTGGTGCCGCTGAAGGCAATAAATCCACCCAGTGGGCTGCTACAGTCATGCAATCTTAGATTTTCCCTGTTCCGCTTGTCCACATATCTGTGGTTAAGTGGACTGTGGGAACAATAGCATTTTGGAGGACACTAATTAAGCTTTTTTAAAAGTCCCTGTATGGGCTGGGAATTGCTTTCCTAGTGAAGTGTAATCTAGATGGGATTTGGTAGTGGGAACACTGGACTTAAATTAACTGTCTAAATCACAATGCATTAATGGCAGATACCATTCCCAGCAGCAGGCATAGCGCTCATGGATTCTTCTGAGGAATCATGGTTAGGCGAGGACTGAGTTAGCCCTATCAAATTGGATGCATGATTGAGGATATTGTTGATGAAGGTGTTGGTGGTGAAGATGGCATGTGGTTGGATATAGCAGAGAGAAGGGAGCTAGCTGACACTAGACTGTTTGTTGTTATTTTTTTAGCCAATGTTTCTAAATATGGCAAAAACTATTGATAAATGTTCTGCATATAAAGTAATAGGTTCCTAGAAAGTTAAGTTCCCTACCTCTACTTACTCTGGCTTTAAAAAGATGACAGATGGCTTGACAATTGTTGTCCATATTTAGGTAGAAATAATTCCACACATAAGTGGATTTTTTTGGTTTATGCCCAGACATGGCAATGGGCTTTTACTAATTATGGGCAAACACTGTTTCCACTGGTTCCTGAAAAACACAAACAACATCATCAACATCCTCATTAGCAACATCCTTATTAGCGTCAGCTACACAAATATTCTCCTCATCCTGGTGCACTTCCACAACAGCATCCTCGCTTTTTATGCCAGCATGTTGACTTGTGCTGCACATCCCGATATTTGCTGAGGGCACACAAATGGTGGAGGAATGTTCCAAGTACAGTATTGGAAATGTTGGTCTCACACATGGCTCCCACGGACACACTTAAACTCTCCTCAGGGATATGTAACATTTCTAAGCACACAGTTGGTACCTGTGCCTTAATGATTTTTTTTTTAAATGTCTACAGGTAGAAGGGCTTACATTATCATAAGAGGCAGAACCACCAGTCATATGTAAAGGCCAAAGCCTAAGCATTTCCTTGCCACTTCATGTGGTGAAAGGCATTTTGCCAATTTTATGTCTTTCTATAGCTATCTTTTCCTTTGATGTTTTTTTTCTTTATTAGTGTAAAAGATTGGTTCTTTTATTTTAGATACCCTAACTTAAGTTCTCTATGCCCTTGGGTATTGACTTTAGTAGATGACGTTGACGGACTAGTTTCATCATGACTGATGGCAGCAGTTACAGCACTAGTATGTGGTTCCTGCTCTCCTCTCAACTGATCGTTCTCCATATCAACAAACACAAAATTGAAATGGGGTATACAGTAGCACACACCACAATTTGTACCACAATTTTTTATTTTAACTTTATTTTAAAATGGCACTGCAGAGTCATATCACTTATGTTAATGCACTGGGGTAGAACCTACAGCATCAAATATTTTTATATATATTACACTTTGGTATATTTGGCAGCATCACACTACTTTTATGAATAATACACTGTGGTATGAATGGCAGCATCACAATACTTTTATGAATATTACACTGTGGTATGGATGGCAGCTGTTACAGCTTCCTAGGCTGTTCCATGTACACCCCAAGGACCCAGGCTAATGAGTTCTTGTGCCACTAACAGCCACCCACTGTTCCCTTAGAACTGGAAGACATTCATCGGTACTTAAATAACCACCTGGACTTAATACTCATGGTAGTAGAGGTTTACACTGATTACCTTAGGAAACCAGATAATATCAGGAGATACTTGATACTGGGAGTAGAGTCAGTGATGTGGCTTTGACAGCCGATGGTGTGATGTTGTACGCCGATGGTGTGGAGTTGAAAGCATATTGGTGCACCTTTGTACTCTGATGGTGTGGCTAAGCCAGTTGTACAATTTGAAGGGTTAATGTAGTGGATTGTATGCAGTTTTGAAAGCTGACAGTGTGGCTTTGTATGTTGATGGTGCAGCTAAAGCCAGTAGTACAATTTGAAGAGTAAATGTACAGTAGTGGCTTGGATGCCAGTGATGCAGCTTTGAGAGCCAATGGTGTAGCTTGTTACACCGATGGTGTTGCTAAAGCCGGTAGTAAAATTTTGAAGAGTTAATGTAGTTGTTACAAGTCATGAGCACAGCTTGTCTACCTCTAGCAGTTTACCTTCTCCTGACGCTGTTGTTCCTGTTCTGTCAGTTGCTAGGTGATCTGCACGTCACAGAAGGTCACATGTTTTCCACAACATGGCATGATTGGTTCCTTCCCCTATTTGTGCACGCTGGCCCTCACCAACTATAGCATTCCTTTTGGTTCTCTCAGCTCTGCTGCATGTTCAGCATTACTGTATGTGGTTTCTCATTTTATAGTGTCCTGGTTATCCAGATGTATTGCCTAGCCACCAGTTATCAGCTTCCCAGCCACACCAGCTGCTTCCATGCTGCCACTGGCTCCCAAGTCACTCCATTAGCTTCCCAGCTGCACCAGCAACTTCCATGCTGCTACTGGCTCCCAAGCCACTCCATTGGTTTCTCATCTGCACCAGCAGCCTTCTTCCTGACACCGGCTCAAAGCCGCATCTCAAGTACACAAACTTGTATACCAGCTCTCAAGTCGCACCATCAGCTCTCAAAGCCACATCTCAAGTACACCAACTTGTGTATCGGCTCTCAAGCACACTATTGGCTCTCAAAGCCGCATCTCAAGTACACTAACTAGCGTCCCCCCTATACCTGTAGACATGCCGTTTGGTTTCTTTCATTGAGATATCAATACAAAGGAATTGGAGTTTCACACATGAAATTGGAGAAATAAGCATAAGAAGATTTACATGCGGAGGATTTCATTGTGGTTCTTTTTTTGGAAGTGTAAAGAGACATTGGGGCATATTCAATTAGCCCCGCGGGTAATTGGCGCGCTGGACAGGATTCATTTAGCAGGGATTCCACGCGCGGGTGTCCCTGAGACCCCGCGCGCGAGTCCCCACTGTTTGTTTTTACCTCGCACCACATGTAGGTGCGAGGTAAAATCAGCGTGAGGCCGCCCTATTCGGCCTCGCGTGAGCAATAATAACACACTGATTCTGCAGTTCTCGCGGAATCAGTGTGTTCTCGCATGGAAGTCCCGTTTTTTGATGCGGGGAAAAAACTATTCTATTGAATAGCTTAACCCCGCACCATGGGACTTTCACCCCACAATTACTCGCGGGAGAAGTCCCTCGGGTAATTGAATACGCCCCATTGCTGGGCAGCACCAAAGGGTGAAACTTGACTTTTATTCAGTTGTATGTATTTAGAGGGTGAGTGAGGTACCTCTTAAAATCTCCCCCCTGGCTGCAGTCATGGATTGCGCATATTTGGAACATTATTTTATCGTAACTGTCTATTTTTTCTTACAAGTTATGGATAGCAGCGTCAAAATATATGTATGAATATTACACTGTGGTATGGATGACAGCGTCACAATACTTGTATGAATACTAAACTGCAATATGATTGGCAGCGTCACAATACTTGTATGAATATTACACTGAATGACTGACAGCAGCACAATACATGTATGAATATTACACTGCAGTATGAATGACCTACAGCATCACAATACTTTTATGAATATTGCAATGCGGTATGGATGGCAGCATTACAATACTTTTATGAATATTACACTGCTGTACGGATGGCAGTGTTACAATACATTTATGAATATTACATTGCGGTGTAAATGGCAGTGTTACAATACTTGTATGAATATTACTCTGAATGATCGACAGCATCACAATACTTGTATGAATATTACACTATGGTATGAATGACCTACAGCATCATAATAAGTTTATGAATATTACACTGCGGTATTGCCAGCAGTGTCACAGTGCTTATATGGATACACTAGAGGGCTACGGTATACAGTGTCACAGTGCTAATATGGATTCACCTGGGTATAGCACAAAAAAATAATTTAAAACGTTTTTTTATATTTTTATTGACTTTTTTTTCAGCCTGTTGACGGACAGCACACCCCTGGATTGGAAACACAGCCCCCCCTGGATGGAGCACAGCACACCACACAGCACACACCTGGATGGGCAACACAGCACCTGGATAGAGCACAGCACACCCCTGTTTTGGACAACATCCCCCTGAACAGAGCACAGTGAAAGCACACCACTGAATTGGACACAGCCCCCCTGGAGTGGATGGAGCACAGCACATTCCTGAATGAGGGCAGATCACAGTGACATCAAACCCCTGGATTGGCCAACAGCCCACTGGACACACAGCCCTCCCTTGAGTGGACGGAGCACAGCACACCCCTGGATGGGGACAGAGTGCCTGATAAAGACCCACTCGCAAGCGCTATGCGCTCGCAAGCGGGTCGAAGGCCGGGCAGTGCACACGCACCACGTGCGAACTGCACGTGCGTGAGCCCTGGAGCGAGAGAGAAATTACTTGCTCCAGGGCTTGCAACAAAATGGGGTGGCTGTCAATGTTGATCGACAGCTCGCCCCGTTTTGTAGCTGGGGAGGGGGGTGGCTGGCCAAATGGAGACATTCCCAAAGGAACACCTACTGCTTGAGGGTGCTACTACTGACATCACTCGTGATGTCAGTAGTTGAGCTTCCTGCTCTATCAGAGCAGGAAACTCACTGGGGCTTGCGGGAACGAGACCCTACCACAAGGGTCTCGTCGCAAGCCCAATGGTCGCGATGGTTGCGACCATTGTGACCATCACCTGGCCGCTCGAAAAAGATGTGGGTGGTCACCCACAGCTTAGCAAGCGGCCAGGAGGCCGGGTCAAAAAAAAAAACACCCTGATTCAGAGCGAGCACTCTGAAAGAGCCTCCGGCTCTGAATCAGGCCCAGAGCACAGTGACAGCAGTGCACACCCTCGATTGAACAACAGCCCCTGGCACACAGCACCCCCCTGGAAAGGTCAGAGTACAGAAAACTCCTGGATGGGGACAGAGCACAGTGAAAGCACTGCACACCCCTGGATTGGACAACAGTCCCCCTGGAGTGGATAGAGCACCGCACAGTACATCCAGGGACTCAGCAACAAAATATCACCGATCACCACGGGGAGGGCCTTATCCAATCCAAAACCCACGAGAATCCAACAGCGGGAGGATGTCATTTTGCCTCATTTTGCATTCTGAGTCAGGAGGGAATATCCAAGCCTGACTCATATCTTAGTCGTGTCCCCTATGTTTGGGTCTGTCCGTTTCTCAGGGACCGGACTCGCTCATCTCTACTTTAGCTATAATAATGGAGAAGGACAGGAGATAGGGATATTAACATAATTTAGCTAATCAGCCTTGGTAGCTATGGGAATGTGGACTGCTACATATAATACCTATTAGAAGATAGGAGCTTCAGGGGACAGCAATGTATAAGGGCAATTTTCTGACAAAAAGGGACATTTCTTTGATCTACATGGTTTGTAAGGTTAAAAAACTTTGTAGAAAGAAACAATAATTGACAGCTCCAGAACAGAGTATAAGGTTTAATACCTTAACCTAAATCAGTATGGCCAAATTATATGCATTACATCATGAGTTAAATTCAAATTATGATTACTCTTCAATAACATTTAGAATGATTTATACAATTAGACATTTTATAAACATTTAGAAATATTTATTTGCAAAGTTCTTCAGAGAAATATAGATATAATTTAGTTTCCCTGTGTTTACTCACTGACAGCGCAATAAAAAGAGTTGGTGGATGAAAAAATGGCTGTTGTCACACAGCGGGATCTCAGACTCCCTTATTGTGCCTGGTGCTTAGAGATGGATTAAGGCTTGTGGGGGCCACAGGACAACTAAATTGTGGGGGTCCCTTTCAAGCCACATGGAGCCTCCCTTTCCCCCTAGCCACCTTGAGCCGACCGCCCTCCTACCCGCGAACCACACTGAGCCTATTGCTCCACCGATGATTACTTACCTGAGTGACGGTGTGCAGGCATGACCTCCCGGCAGAGCTGCTCCCTAGTCCTCTCATCAGTGTCACAAATGTAATGTGTCATGTAATGCTGATGAGAGGACTTGGGAGCCTCTATGCGCTGTATACAGCAGCACTGACTATGCTGCTGCATACAGTAACACCGGATCGCAGCAGTGAGCCTCAATCCGGGAACATGTGCCACTGGACACCTGTTCTCTACAGCGTCACACCGACCCTGTGTGGAGGCTCCTCCATGTGTGGGGGCCCAGGGATAACTGTCCCTGTCACTCCCCGTTAATCTAGCCCTGCTGGTGCTGGCAGTTCATCAGCTGGAATGGTTCTGCTGGTCAGTCTTTCCAAACTACAGATGCCGTGACAAACATTGACTCTGGTTTGTGGAGTTTCTCCTGAGGCCGGAGCTGTATGGGCACCACCATCTTGCTTTGTTGAGCTGACTCCGGATTTGTCCAACCAGTGAGTAGTTTGTTTCCACATGACCTGTACACTGGGTTGCTCCTCATACAGTGTTATCTGTTCAACTATTGGCCTAATGATTGCTGAGAGTTAAGAGTAATTATTATCTCATATCTCCTAGTTACCATTTGTGTATATAAGTTTTGAGCCCCAGAGGGGACTATTGTTTAGGAAATAGTGTGTGCTGTTTGTTTTAATTTATGCCTTAAAGTTTACTAAGTGTGACATTTATATATTAAGTAACTATTATATATTAAAAGTTATGTTTTATTCTAATAACTTTTCAATTCCATGAATGCTCACCCAACAGTTATTTCCCTTTTCTATATTTTTCTTATGCATCTCCCATTTCTCTCCAGTATTAGCTTCAGTCTACCAAGTGCACATCATTACTAGCCTACATTTATGACCAGTGTACTCTCTGTTTTAAGACTGCTTTACCAACAAGTGCTGTCAGCTACCATCTGCAATCACCATCGCGTGCTGTCTGCTACCATCTGCTTTTACAATTGTGTGCTCTCAGCTAACATTTGCATCTACTACTTTTGATTCAGCTATAGATTCCTCTCCAGTATCCACTACAATATGCATTCCATCGTGTGTGTCAATTACTGCTCTCATACGTAATTATGCTGGGGCCACAAGTAGCTTCAACATGCAAACAGTGCAACATTCCCTTTCTTCTATAGTGTGCAGGAGTTATGGCCCACCCGGGTCCCATTGCTGACCTCATGACACAAGGATCTGTGCCATACTTTCTTACCCTCCTGATTCAGCCGGGAGCCTCACGAAAATTGGGTGCCGCTCACGGCCGCCCAGAATGGCAGGCAAGCCCCCCGGCCCCAGCGAGCTGGCTCTATAAACCCCGGCAGCGTGGGGGCCGGTGACGTGATTCACACTGAATCACGTCATCGTAGCCCCGCCCTCTGCCTCACAATGCCATTAATGTTGGCATTGCGAGACAGGGGGTGGTGCCAAGATGATGCAGTCACACTGTCATGCCCTATGCCCCGCCCACATTGACATGTTATGCTCCAGGCCATGCGCAATTTTCACCACAGCATGCTCTCTGTGTGGTTGCCTGACAGCTCTCTCCCAGGAGGAGGGAGCCAAATGTTGGCAACCCTGCTCTGTGCATTGTCTGGGCATGTAAACATGATCACTGGATGCAAGATGACTGGAAATGTTTGCCCGTATGATGAGTTGAGGTTCAAAATGATTCATGCAGATACTGTAGATGATTATGTGTGTGGAGAAAACCCCATTAGGCAGTAGACCAAGCATGCCAACTGGGAACAGCCCAGGGTAGCAGAGGCTCTGTTATGATGTGGCGTATTATCAGCTGGCACATATTAGGACCCTTAATATGTCTGCAGACATCACTGATCGATGGATGCTATGTAACCTTTCATGTACATCATTTGCACCTGGTCATGTCATGCATCCACTTGGATGAGAGTGGGCTCTTTCAGCACAGCAATGCACCACAGCACAGGTCCATAGCCACCAGATGACTGAAGGAGCATTCCCTTAGTTGGGCATCATGAGTTGGACATGATCTGCTGGTTTTGGACATGTGATGCTGTTCTCAATGGCATAAATGGCACGGTACCACCACTGGCGATTATGTGCAAATTGTGGGCCATTATTTAGGACGCATGGTTTACACTACCCTGTACTTCAGAGAACTTTTGGAGTCCATGCTTCTTCATGTTGCTGCTGTAAATTTATTGAAAGGAGGAACTACGCATTACTAGACAAGTGTCTATGGTTTTTCTGGTACATGACACAATATTCCCTAATTTCTATAGCCACAGTGAGCTACATGGTTGTCTCCCTTTTTATAGGCATCTTGATGAATCTTTCACCAATAGAATGTGTTTTAGACACAAACCTACCTCACAGTTGGTAGTGTATTATTTAGCTTTTTTTGTATTGAATGGTGGTTTCTATCTCTTTTTGAATCTGACGCTTTGTAAATCTGAGGTTTCTTTATTGCACTAGTATAAAACTTTCATACTGAGCCGATGTTCAACTGCATTCGAAAGCAGAAGTTTCATCAGTTTTTTGCCGGTTTTGTAAGTAGTAAATCAGCAGATTGGAAAATCATCAGAAAAATTATGGCAATCACCAAAGCGATGCTTAGTGTCACAAGCCGCCAGCGCACCTTGTTCTATATCCATGCTCCGGTTGTCTCTACTCCTTCAGGTCACCAGCCAAACACCCGGACCTCTGTTCATGCCATACTGGGATGACAATTTATGTTGCTAAGAGACTGGGACGCCAGATTACAGCACGCAATGCTGGATGATGTGTCCTCCTCACCTGTGGATTACCATTAATCGCCTGCCCAGTTACTCCATTGGTTCAACTTTCTTTAGCTTGCTGGTGCATTGCTGGCTTGCCGGCTATATAGAGTCTGTATGTGTCCTTCTGGTTCCTGCTTGTCTGTGCCTGTTCTGCTACTATCTCATGGAATCTTAGTCCTAAACTCCCATTCCTCCATCTAGAGTCCTGATTTACTGCTATCTACGGAGTGGTCTGGGTCATGCTGTGCCTGGGGTCTACCGCTCCTGTAGCCATCAGTTACCATTCCTGCTCTCAAGCTGCAACCCAGCTGTCAAAGCTGCACCTCAGCCAGCAAGGCTGCATCACAGCCTGTACTCATCTTGGCTCTCAATCCACATCTCGGCTCTCATCGACTCCCCTCAGCCTGAAGGCTACATCACAGCTTGTACTCATCTTGGCCCTCAAGTCCGCATCTCAGCCTGAATACTCACTGGCTCATTAGCCACATCTCGGCCTTCTAGGGCCTCAAGGCCACAACTCAGAGTCTGCGCTCACATTGGCTGTCAAGCCACACCTCGGCTGCCAAAGCTGCTCCACAACCCTCAAGGTCACATCCCGGCCTCAAGGCCAAATACCACATTCCTTTGTCTATCTTCGAAGACACTCACCCTGTCAGTATCCATCAGTTGCATAACATCCTGTGGCCTTAGGATAACCGTGTAAGCCTCTACTTTACTGATTATAAGACCAGGCGTATGGGTCGTAATGCGCATGCGCAATCCAGTCATTGCGGTCGGAAATCGAGCGCTCGCAAAACAGCGAGGGTCTGCTAATTTGATTGACAGAATGTACCATTTATGGGTGGTAACAGGGGAAGGTGCTTGAAAACGGGGGAGTGGAGATCGGAACGCAGGCGTGCCTAATGGTAAAAAGAGCGTTTAATGGGAGTGCATGATTAGTAAAGGAGCGTCATCGACCACGTCACTTGGTTGTCTTTTAGCCTGAACTGCTCGCAGTGATGGCGGTAGGATAAACCTACCACAAGCACTGCGAGCAGTTCAGATGCCTTTCGATGTACTCAATTAATCTAATAAATACCGGAGATGACGTGTGATGTGAATGGCAAAGGGGCGTCTTTACAAAATAGCGAGTGCATTTTTCGTTCGCTCGCTCAGACATAGAGGCGTCAACAAATCGCAATGAGCGAGTGCTCAATTTAAATAGCCGGCCCCTTTTTAGGAACGACCATCCGTAAATAGCGTCCGGCTCTGAATCGGGCCCTCAAATTGATGTATCTGTGAACTTACTAATCGTGACAAATTGGTGGCAGGTGGTCAGACAGTATTTTTTGCTAAAAACTAAAATAATGATTAATGATTCCTGAGAGATTATCAGAATTCTGAATTTCCAAAGACCCTGCTCAATGCTTAATATATTTTAAAGAGACATACATTGCAAATAGTTTCTCTCTGTTGGCATGGACAAGAACATAGATTAACTTATCCAAGCCCTCCTGGAGGCCGAGCAGAGGCCAGGTCCAGGAAGGAGTCAGTCAGGGACAAGATCTGTTGAGGAAAATCCACTGGTACTACCCATTAATGCTAGTACCTGGCAGAGGTTGGACACCTCTGTCAGTTCCAGTGAGGATCCTGCCTTGGACAGTTACTTACACACTGTATTCCTCACATACTGTACTTGAGGGCAGACAATGAGACCATGCTGCAGCTGATACAGCAATTCCAAGCAGCTATAGAACATGAGGCTGTGGAATGCCAAGTTCATACAGAGGCTGCTGCTGCAGACCAAGAGGCTGAACACAAGTACCAGCTGAAATTGGATAAATTTAACAGCCAGCCTGCAGCTAGGGACCTTGGCCCTGATTCAGAGCCGGACGCTCTGACCAGAGCGCTCACTCTGAATCAGGGCCCTCCTCCATTAAAATGGAGCGTCCTCCTGGACGCTCGTATAGCTGTGGGTCACCACCCACAGCATATACGAGTGTGCAAAAAGATGGTCGCGATGGTCTTGACCATCGCGACCATCGGACTTGCGAGGGAAACCCTGCGGTCGGGTTTCCCAGCCGCAAGGCCAGGAGTGATTTTGGGTCTATCAGAGCCAAAATCACTCCCACTGACATCACTAGTGATGTCAGTGGGGCCGGCTTCAGACGGTAGGCGTTCCCATGGGAATGCCTCAGTCTGGCAGACACGCCCCCGGCACACCCTCCAAAGGGGGCGTGCTGTCAATCAACATCAACAGCACGCCCCCTTTGGTGCGAGACCCCGAGCGATGGAAAGCCCGTCGCTAGCCGGGTCTCACGCATGCGCACGACGGAGCTCCCTCTGTCGTGCGCATGCGCAGTGGGGAACATCGACCCACTTGCGAGCGTACTGCCGCTCGCGAGTGGGTCTGAATGACCCCCCTAGTTATCAGCCAACCACATCCAGAACATTTACCTGTGCTGGAAAAAGATGGTGTTTAGATTCATTTTTCAGTGGATTCAAATTGACTTGCAGACAATGGGCCTTATTCAGAGTTGAATGCTATTTCCAATGTTCACACAGTTGAGCAATTATCAGTGGTCTGTGCATGCAACAAAGCCGCATTGCACATGCTCCAAAAATGAATTGCAATCACGCTCACTGTGAGCAGTCACTTGCAATTGATTGACCGGATTAGACCATTTTGTGGGTGGTTACGGGGAGTTCTGGCCAAAACTTAGCACGTTGGGCCCATTTCCTGGGCCTGTACTACACTGTGTCTGCGATCAAGCACACAGAGAACAAAGCTCTAGCGTCTCAATTACAATGGACATTCTGAGTGACCATAGACTCACTAGAGGAGTTGATGTTTTGAGGATTTGCATACAATGCTACTTTTATGTACACAGTGTTGGGCAGCTGCGAGGGCTCTGGTGGGCATCTTAACACAAATTTCCCCGGCAGATGCATTATTAGATTTTAGCAATTGATAAGCAGCAAAAATCACAAATGTGTTGCATTAGTGTACAACTCTGAATAAGGCCCAATATGCACTGGGCTCCAGTCAGTTGGCCCTCTATTTAACACCTAAACTGAGTGGGAAAGCATTAGATTAATTTGCAAACCTTCTCCTTGAAATGGATGGAAATTATGTGACATTTAAGAAAGCTCTGCTACAGCAATTTAACATCACCCCAGAAGCTTAGAGAAAGAAATTCAGAGAGCTTAAATGCAGTGCCTCAGACACATAGGGGTAAATTTACTAAGAATCGAGTTTGGTCGAGTTTTGTTTTTTTAACACTCTTGTCTTTGCCAAAACTTGGATGAGTTTTCCGTTTTTCAACTCGCAAATTTGCTAAGATGTGAGTTTAGCTGAAAGTGAGTTTTCGGTTGATGAAGTAGATCGAGATTTTTTTTTCCCTAGTTGCGAGTTTAGATGAGATTACTCACTCGAGATTGCATTGTTTTCTTATTTGGGAAGACTGCTTGTGTGTTATACATCTAAAAAATGAGTTAAAATATAATAAAAAAATTACATAGGGCCCCCCTCAAAAGAATGACCAGCCCCGGACTTGTCTGCCAGTCCTTGTTCCTAAAATTATGGGGAACAAAATGAGTAGGGTTCCACCGTCATTTAGGAACCAGCACCAGGCTGCATGGCCAGTCCTGATTTTAAATATAGGGGGAAAAAATTGTGTAGGGTTACCCCTATATTTGAAACCAGCACCGGACCAAAACCAACTGAGGTGTACTGCCATAGCCAGGAGACCCTATTACCGGGTCTCCAGGGCCAAAGCATTCTCACCCAAAGCCGGTCAGGTCAAGGATGGGATCTCAGGGGAGGTGGGGATCCCCACAAGAAGTTGTCCCCCCTCACCCAAAACCCCAAGCTTGGTCAGAGCCTTGTATTTTCATTAGTAGTCCTTTATTCCTCACATTTGCATATCCATGCCTTTAGTAAGCAGGCTTTTCTCTCCCCCTACCCCTTCCCCCAACCCCGGTGCCCTCCATTTCGCCATTCCCCGCCTCCACTATATCCCCCCACTCCATATCTGCCTCCACCTCCATGTTGCTTACTTACGCCACACCCGGCAGAGCGCCATCCCCAAGCATGTCATGCGGCATCTGGCAGCCCGCGATGCCATGCCTTCCTACCCTTCAGGTGCGCGCTGGTATCTCTGTTCCCCCTCCTTCACTCCCAGCCCTGCTCACAGGAGGCTCTGCAAGCTGGCTGGACACCCACTGCCAGGATGTGCATCCCCCTCCAGATCAGGCCTCCTCGTGCTTCACACCACTGGCTGGACCCACCCACTATCCACCGCGGCCATTTTAGCCTCCAACAAGTAAAGAAGCAAATGTCTGAATGGCCACCACTGTTTATCCACCCACTCCCACCGCTCCCAGCATGGGGGAGGGCTCCTCCAAGTTTTTCACCTCCCCAGGATTTCACCTCCCCAGGGTTTCATCTCCCCAGGGTTTCGCCTTACCAGGGTTTCATCTCCACAAGGTTTCATCTCCCTATTATTATTCAGCACCAGGGTGCCAGGTGCTGCTGTTTTTCCATCTATTCCATTGCTTCCTGAATGCACCCACACGGCCATCCCAGTCCCATCCATTGCTGCACACTGGTTTTTCCACCATTCCACCATCCTTATCAGCTGAAAGAGTTCACGCCCCATGCTTCCACCTCATATGTTTTATTTCAAATACTTAGATTGCAATATCAGAGTCTTCCATGGTTCCACAGGAAGTGTCTTCATCTGTCCAGGATGTTCAGAAGGCAACTCAAGTTGTGGTGGGTGCACCGCGCAGTGAGGTACAAGCGTTAGTGGGCAGTCGGTCATGGCTGAGCTTTCATCTATTGTATCACGTGAGTATATTGTTCTCTTTTTGTGCAGCGTATTGACTTTTCTTTGCTGTGTATAGCGATTCTTCCAGATACACCGTAGGCCCTGTAAGTTCAGGGGGTGTTTGCGCGAATGATTAAGGGTAAGCAAAAAAGCCCAAAGAGTTCTAGTACTACTATTAGCAGCTAGAGTCCCGGTTGCAGTGGGGGGTGGTGTCCATTGTGCAGACACAGCTCTACTTTTGAGGTTAAAGGCAGAACAGAGGGTGTAGTGTTTACCGTTACTGCCTCTCAGGGCAGACTTTGAGGGTTAATTTACATCTCTGGCCAGATTGTGTGGAGTTTGTTATGCACCCATGTACTCTGGTTTCAGGGAGTGGATTATGAAATGCAAATTTGTGGGCATGTTTACCATTACGGCGGATGCTAAAGGCATAAATGGGCAACATGATTGGTGTAGTGGTTAGCATTCGTGCCTCACAGAACTGAGGTTTTGGGGTTGAATCCCAAAAAGGTCCTATCTATGTAGAGTTTGTATGTTCTCTCAGTGTTTGCAGTGTTTGTTTCGGGCGAAGGCCTTGTCTGCATTTTGGGATTGGTTACCATCATTCAAACCTGATTTAGTTAACTGGCTTGTTTGTATTTGCGGTGAGTTTTACTGGGAAGTACATGCAGTTTTTTCAGGAAGAAGCAGGAAGGTTAGGCAGTGTTTCAGTTCATGATTCAAGGATGTGAATTTTTTTTGTTGAGGGTTACGCGGTAGTCCTGGATACCTATGGGTTCCGTGATAGCCTAGAGGCAGTACTGTCCAGCCTGTCCAAGTACCTGAAGCATCGTGTGCAGTGAGGGTTATGCATTCAATATTTCCTAGTGTGTCAGGAAGTTAGGTGTACGTACATTGAATTCTGCATGTTTTGTGGTGATGGCCGACGGACAGTAATATAGCTGCATTGGTGGTGCAGGAGTGGGTCGAGGGGATGTCGAATCGAGCAGCAAGGGGGTAATACATAGTGTAAGAGGGTTTTTAATTTGGGTATTTGTTTGATTTTAATGCACTATATATATGTCTTAGTCCAAACGGAACATTCAATCCATATGCAATCACCCAGAGTCATTGGTAGCGGAGGTTAGATTAGGGCGCATGTGTGGCACTTCCTTTTTTATCCCTGGGAAGGGATTTTGTACATCGCCATTGGGGTTTGTACCTAAGAAGGTGAAGGGCAAGTTTAGATTTATCCAGCATCTTTCCTACCCGGAATAAAACCCAAGCGCTAAAGATTTTAAAGAATCCCACCAGTCTTTTTGCGGCTGAATGAGGAAGTCACCCTCATAAATAGAAAAATATATGTGTCAGAGAAAACACAGTCGCAAACGCTGGGGGTAACAATTAGTATACTCAAGTCAATAGTTGAAACAGTAATAAAACATTTATTTATAAATAACACAAGCAAACAATTAATAGCAGCAATAAACAACACATATATCTATGTACAGAAGGTAAGCCTAAAATAATTATGTATATAGTAAAAGCATGTAGATTTCCAATGTAAGATCCCTAGATTATGGCCAATTATTGAAAAACTTTCTTTTCTCCAAAGAGATAAAAGCGGATTGTTTTTAATTCAAAATCACTCAATCTTTATTAAATAGGTAGTAGCCCATACATTGAGTGGAAAGTTTATTGTCAGCCAGTTGTTGTCACCTGCAGACTCCTGTCCTGTGCTGAGGGTGAGCGGCTGGGGCTAAAAAGTGATGCTCCTTAGAGCCCAGATTATAATGCGCTCAACCCGACCAGCGGGGAGTGACTGAGACCGATGACTTCGGTCTGTTTGTTGCTGGGGCTGCATTCCTGGGGTATTGATAACAGAGTTAGAACTGGCTACCTGCTCAGGTGGACAATTATGAGCTTCAGTTGTTTAAGGATGCGTCTAGTTCCATAGTTTTCGGGGAGTTATCAGAGGGTGACTGTGCGCAAGATTTTGCTGGAATCATGAATGTGATAAGATCTAACTGCCAGTATGCTGTTTTTGGAGTTTTTTACAGTCATGGATGTAGCTGAAACCTGGGCTACCAGACTCGGCACCAGCGGGATTATGTTCTGCAGGGATATTTAGGTGTAGTTCAAGCTATCTATATTTACTATATTAGGGCTGATTCCCCTCCAGCCTTGCATTTGTTTAGGCATATTTTCACCTTTTTGTATGTTTGCACAAGAGCATGGACGTTAGGGCACGTCACGTTCCGGGAGCGGAGTACGGTATTGCAGATGTTCTTGTCTCGGTTTGTTCATTGGATTGGGCTTAAGGGGCTGGCCTCCTCCACTTTTTGCTGAGATACATGGCTTACCCTAATCCTGTTAATATCGACTGGCTGTCATGCCAGAATTTAAGTAGTTTGTTTTGAGGTCATTGGCTCTGCATACGCTGAAGATTTTGTTGACGGCTTGTAATGTTTAGCAAAGTTTTCTTGGTTACGAGTGCAAGGGAGGTTCACCATTCCTCGCATACCTGTTAGAATTGTTTGGAAATGGCATGAGCAAAGTCATTCTGGAGCATCCACATCGTCAGCTCAGGCTAGCATTTTCTTCTTTTACAAAGTTTCCTGTTATGTCAGTCAGGGGGTGGAGTGCCCCATTCTAAGTGATTTTGCGAAGACCTATTGAGCTATCAATTTTAAAGGAGCTGATAGTTACAGGGCTGGGTATAGCATCAGTTAATTAAGAGGCACAACTTTTATCTGGAAATTTGGTTAGGTTATCTAGGGATCTTTTTAATTGGAGGGTTGTTATCAAGTAAGATGAGTTAGACATCAATGGATGGTTGTTTGAGTATGGAGTTTTCAGTATAACCTGTAATTGTGTTGTATTCATAGATTAATAAACTGTTCAACTTGCTAAAGGGTGATGGACCTCTATCCCAGCTCAAGCATACATTTTCACCAATCCTAGTTAGCTTGGCCGTATGTTTAATAGGTTACGGCCCCCAGGCAGAGCACGCTGGCTCCTTTACGCCACTCAGACATCATTATCTAGGTTTACTTTACAAGGGTCTTTCACAACTGTTTGATTGCTTTAGATTTGCAGCTAGATCAGTTTGGCACAAATTTTTGCATGGCAGCTGCAGGTGCTTCCAATGATGCCTTAAAACATATAGGTCGATGGTAGTCATCAGCCTACAAGAATTAGTTGAGTGGCGATAAGTTGCATAGTTAGCAGCACTTCTTGCGAGTTTGTTGGGAAATCCAGGGGCCTTATGCCTTCTGCCGCTATGGATTTTGAAGGGCTTTTCAGATTTGCCCTCAAAGAAATTTGCTGTTTTTCACCTTTAGATGGGTCACCCAACTATTGTTTTCCTTCCCTTGGCTAGGCTGTTTTTCTATAAATTGTATTAGCCTATCCGGACGTGATTATCTCCTTTTTGCAGGTTTTTAGGAAGGCTAACTGTCGGGTGTGGTTCGTGGGACATTCATGTATCTATTGGGCTAATGAGCATCCTTTAGCATTTCAGGCCCTGCATTTATTAGGTACTAACAAGATTCAGCAGTTTGGTTTTAGGGGTAAGCCCTGGGGTGACCTTTATTAGAAGTTTATGGACAGTGGAAGCCAGATTTGGGACCCCGATTGGTGGTACATTTGGGCGGCAATGATCTGGGTACTTGCATTTGCATTGCACTTATAATTGCTATTAGGAAGGACCTGCAAATAGTCTAATAGAGATGGCCAGCAATAGGGTAGGCTGGTGGTAATACACAGTCCGGTCACTAATTGGTGGGCTTGTTATATTGGTACCTTCGATTGCCTTACAAGGAGAGGAGTTTTTAAAGGCCCGATGGAATACACCTAATGGGCACAGGTCTAGAGTGTTCTATTCAAAACATTGCAGTCTTCCTTGGAGTGCAATTATTCCTGATGGATGGCGGGGCTCGGCTTTTTGAGCCGAGCTTTTGGTGGGAAGCAGTACTCCTAGGTGGCCTATTATAGTGTAAGTGTGCCTGGGTAGCATTTGCCTTTTGATAGCGGCCAGTTGATCATTTCCATTAGGGGGGGACCGGGCCATCATCTTAGGGAGGGGTCAAGGCTGTGCCAATTAAGGGAGAATGGTTCTGCCTCAGACCAGTTTACACCAGGCGGATAGCCGCCTCTTATTATTTAGTCAAATATATTTGCCGGGCTATGGCCTTGGAGCACTGCTTTTTTACTGCCACCATCTTTTTAATTACAAATCAATCAATACATTTTAGCTATGTCCCCTTTTCATTTCACATAGGTGTCCGTGTGGTTATTTCTAGTTAGTAGTTAAGTGAGTGAATTAGCATAATGTAAGATTCAAACAATGCGTGACTTATTATGCACATACATCAATCACTCGTACTTACCTGTACCAGCCGGTCTGTCCTCTCCTCCAAGTAGAAATCTGTGTGCATGGACCTGCAAAAAAGTTTGTATACTCAACTCCATCCTTTCACTGGTCTCCGTAGAATCCAGGGCGGTCTTTGCAAAAAAAAAAAATGAGTAGGGGTTCCATATACTTGCCATTAGCGGTGTATGTGTGTGACCACATACACCGCTAACCGGCTCCTGACTGTTCAGTGAGAACTGTCAGGAGCCATCAGCCAATCACCAGCCACTCTACAATTAGTGGCTGCTGATTGGCTTCGGCTCCTGACTGTTCCCACGTGGGCTGGTCAGTGTATCAGGAGCTTGAAGCCAATCGGCAGCCCTTAACTGTAGAGCGGCTGCTGATTGGCTGATGGCTCCTGACACACTGACTGGATCTGGCTAATGACAGTTCCCACATGGGCTAGTAAGTGTGTCAGGAGCCAGAAGCCAATCATCAGCTGCTCTACAGTTAAGTGCTGCCGATTGGCTTCCTGCACCTGACACACTGACCAGCCCATGTGGGAACAGTCAGGAGCCGGAGCCAATCAGCAGCCGCAAGGATGGAGGTGAGTATGCAATCTTTTTTGCAGGTCCATGCACATGGATTTCTACTTGGAGATGAGGACAGACCAGTTGGTACAGGTAAGTACAGTATGTGTGATTGATGCATGTGTGTAATACATTTTTACTGTATATGGTGTATGTGTACTTTCTTTAGTTAACTATTTATTTTACAGTGGAAGTACAGGTGCTGGCCACCTGCTAGCACTTGTTCCACAAGTGTCAAAGGGTGGCATGCTGGCACCTGTAGTTCCACTGTAAAATACAATAGTTTACTTTGATTTGACACAATATTACACCCGTACCCTTAGCCCAGGGGTGCGGGGAAGAGCCACAGGCTTCAGACCAAGCCTGGGGTTTTGGAAGAGGGGACCCACCTTCTTGTGGGGGTCTCCCCCCCCGAGATCCCCAGGTGGCACCTGACCAGCTTTGGCCCCGGAGACCCAGTAATAGTGTCTCCTGGCTGTGGCATTATACCCCAGTTGGTTTGGGTCTGGTGCTGGTTTTAAATATAGGAAGACCCCTATGCATTTTTCACCCTATATTTAAACCAGGACTGGCCCTGCAGCCTGTGCTGGTTCCTAAATTACAGTGGTACCATACACATTTTGTTCCCCATCATTTTTGCAACAAGGACTGGCTGACAAGTCCGAGGCTGGTTATGCTTTTGGAGGGGGGGCTACATCATTTTTTTTTAAATAAAAACACTTTATATTAGGTATTCAGGCAGAAACATGCAAAAATCACACTGATCTGTATATGTTTCTGGCAAACTCGCAGCTTCAATTTATCAGTGAGTTTGCTACAATCTCACTCGAGATTGTAATCTCGATTCTTAGTAAATTTGTGAGTTACATATTTTTCATGTGAAGTTCTTCCTAGTTTGGCCGATGGTGAGTTTATTCAAGTTTGCAATCTCACATAAGTTTTAACAGTGAAAACAGTAAACTCACTTGAGTTTGTCTTTAGTAAATTTGCGAGATGAAAAACATGCCTAAACTCACATGAGATTGCACTTTCACCAAAACTCGATTCTTAATAAATTTACCCCCTACTCTGAACTTTTAGCTCAATTGACAATCATATTTCATCAGTGGGTGGAGGGGGTGAAAGTGACTGAATATAAGGAACTCAAAGATTTAATGATTCAGGAAAATTTTCTCTCACTGTGCCAAGCAGATGTGAAAGAATGGGTCATGGATTGTGACACTAAATCATCCCAGGAGGCTGCCTACCTAGGGGACAAGAATGCAGTCACATGCCACAAAGACATTTTGTAGAATGACTGGGCAATCGACCGGGGATGAGATTCGACATGGAGGATCTCCCCCATATTCCCCTGCAAGTACACAAGCTGTTTCTATGCCATTTGGCAGGGTGGGAACAAAACATATTTTGGGATATGTCCACATGTGTTATAATTGCAATGAAGAGGGGCACATCAGTGTTACCTGTCCCAAAAATATGTGGGGGCCCTTGCAGAAAAACTGTTGCCAGAAGTCCTGTGTATTGGAGATCTCCAAGAGTGCCTCAGAGACAATCTGCAATTGGTGATGGTTGGTGATAAGGTGCCTGTAGGTTAAAGAGACATGGGGCAGATATTATGCTGCTTCACCCAGTGCTAGTGAGACATGAGAACATTATCGCAGGAAAGACAATTTCTGTACAATGGGTAGGAGGGTTACACTCTATTGTGCCTCTCTCTAAAATATATCCAGATTGGGATCCAGGAGAGAGTTATGAGATATTGGGGTGCTGAACAATCTTCCTACCTACTGTATATGCTGTAAGCAGAGCCATAAGTAGACTTTTTGGTGCCCTGTCCCAGAGAGAGCATTGGTGCCCCCCCATTTTTTAAAAAGGGCCATGGTTTCATGGGAAGGGCCAGGGAAGAGATAGGGGAGGCCAGGAGATTCTGGGAATAAAAGAAGAGGAAAATAAAAGTGAGAAAGATAATAAACAGGAAAATTGACAGGCCCAAACAGCGTTCCCTTCCCTGTGATGGTCGCACCACCTTAGTTACGGCTCTGGCAGTTAGGAACTGATATGGGATGGATGCACTCTGATTATATCTCTGAATTTATTCCTGATTGTGATGTTTGTGATGAAGCTGTTAGGCCAATTAACCCTATTACTTCCCAGGTGCCACAGTCTAATCAATGGAGAATGTGTATAAATGTACAGAAGTGTCCTCACTCATCGTTGCTCTAGTCATGCCATACAGACATCTTAGGTCTTGATTCAGACCTGCTCGCGAGCGCATACCGCTCGCAGGCGGGTCGATGGCCGGGCAGTACGCATGTGCAGCGTGCACACTGCGCATGCATGAGCCCTGTAGTGAGTCCTGCAGGACTCACTACAAGACGGGGCAGCTGTCAATTGTGATGGACAGCTCATTAAATTTTGCAGGCATGCAGTGGGGGTGGCTGGACAAACAGAGGCGTTCCTGAAAGAATGCCTGTCATTTGTGGGCGGCCCTACTGACATCACCAGTGATGTCAGTAGTGAACTTCCTGCTGTAATAGAGCAGGAAGTGCATTAGTGCTTGCGGTGGACGAGACCCTACCACAAGGGTCTCGTCGCATGCCCGATGGTCGTGATAACCGTGACCATCGCCAGGCTGCGTGCTAAAGCTGTGGGTGGTCTCCCACAGCTTAGCGAGCAGCCTGGAAGCGGGGGGGTAAAAAAAAAATGCCCTGATTCAGAGTGAGCGCTCACAAAGAGCGTCCGGCTCTGAATCAGGGCCTTGGGGTCTCATTCAGACCTGATCGCAAGCGCTGATGCGCTCGCAACCGGGTCAATGGTTAGCCCTGCGCACGTGCAGCGGCCGCACTGCACGTGCACAAGCCCCGGAGCGACAGAGAAACTCTCTAGCTCCAGAGCTCTCAATAAAAGGGGCGGCTGTTGATGTTTTAATCGACAGCTCGCCCCATTTTGTAGGCAGGCAGGGGGAGTGGTTTCAGAGCCACTCGCTAGATGCAATCGCTCGCACAATGTGTATGCAAATTGCATAGGCAGTACTACCGCACAGTAATGCATTAGCATGCCCAGCATTCCTTAGAGAGCGATCACATAGTGTATGCAGACACCCACCAGCCTGTTTTAAGATGCCCACTTGTGCACGTCATGTCCAGGAAGTGTATGCAACCATTGGTACATCATATGCTTTCTCAGTGCATGAGGTTGACTATACCCTGCCGTAAGCACTGTGAGCACTTCAATGTACAAAGAAGCCAGGTGACGTGTACTATGATGCTGTCTTTTAATTATGCACACCTCTAAAATGCCATTGAGATGCTCAGGCACGCCTGCATTTGCACCTTCACTCCCCCGTTTTTAATGGCCAGCCCCTGTTACCACCAACAAATGGCTTCCCCTGTCACTCACTCAGCTGGGCTGTCTATGTGCAGCATGAACTTTCGCTAAGGTATGCACATGCGCACTGCGATGCAAATACATATGCACAATGCAAACCATCGGCAGCAGCGAGAGTATGCATCTTAGCAAGCGGGTCTGAATGAGCTCCTGAAAACAATAGCAGTGGACAGAGATGGCACTACACTATAGCAAGCCCTGAGAAGTGGGCCAATCATGTACAGCGTAAACAGTCACAGATGTAAATGACCTGACCCCTAATAAGACAGTAATTGATAATATTTTATATAATTTTTTATTTTATTTTGATTGTTCCTGCGAAAAAGTCACAAAACCAACTGCTAATCAGTCGCACACTCAGGGGTGGATGTAATAGAGATTGAGTCTGCCGGAGGTGTGGGATGCAGACTGATCTCGATAATTTTTTTAAAGTTGCAGTCATTTACATGGCAAAGCCAGGTGGTCAGCGTTGTACTCTACTTGATTAGTGAATGTACAAAGTAGCACAGTGGCTACTGTACAAACTCGCAGAGAAAGAAGTCTTATTGTCACTACTACTGAAGGTACTGTATGTCTGAGTACATAAGTAACAGTTAATTACACGGGCAGTGAGGACTACTCAAAATAAACAAAAGGATGCTGAAAATGAAGAGGTGTTTCCATGCTGAGATTTGGGGGTAAATGTACTACTTATTGTGTCTGGACAAGATTGAATTCTTGTGCGAGTTTTGACATTTACTAAAGGCAAACATGGGAGTAAAAAACATGATCCAAACAGACAAACATGGCAAAAAAGGCAAATACAGTATACAGTAAGTCAAAAGACCATTGAACCAACACAGGTGCTGTACTTTGCATAGACAGGAATACAACTCACAGATTTACTAACAATTGTTTATTAAAACACAGGCAAAACCTGCAGCAAACTAGAATATATGAATAAATGTATCTTTCAGCACTGTGTTCTACAGAAACCTGCACAAATCAAACAGATCTGTGCTGGCTTCTGTGTGTTACAGTGTAAAGAAAGGGTTAAATATGGAAAAAAAATGGTGGTCCTCCATATTTTCAATAACCAACAGCATGGGGATACATACCATGATGGGTCCCCCTACCAAAGCATTAACAAGCCCCAAACTGGTCACATCAGGCTTGGGATTACAATAAAGGGGTGAAGCCCCATACTATTCCACACACCATTGGTTGAAGTGGGTGCAGGGTTAATGTGGTAATAATATAATTAATATTGTGCATTAAAGTGGGACTACAGGTACCAGTAATCAAGTCCCATCATGTGGAAATAGGTTTCTGTGCATTACAGTGTAAATAAAAGATTGAAAATAGCGTGTATCATCCCCCCAAAATCAAAAAAACTGCTCTTGACATTTGATTCATTCTGGTACTGGAAATTTTTGGGAAAAATGGCATGCGGTGGGTTGTGGCGGTGGGTGCAGGGGTAAAGGTATAAATTAGGGATAAGCCCCCAAGCCCCTCTGATCTGAGTCGTATTCGAGTCAGGCTCGACTTTTCCCGCCTGACTCGGAACTGAAATCGAGTCAGGTGGGGACCTTTTATAGAATCCAAAACCCACCTTCCGGATCTCGCGGGTTTTGGATTCTATAAAAGGTCCCCACGTCGGCGCCATTCTCACTCCGGCTGTGGACAGTGAAGAGGGAGGGTGGGAGCTAGGGCTGGCTGGGCTGTATTGTGCTGCTGTTGTCCATAGGGGATGTGACCACTCAGTCCATAGGGGCTGACTGGGCTTTGTTGTGCTGCTGTTGTCCATAGGGGCTGGCTGGGCTGTGTTGTGCTGCTGTCATAGGGGCTGGCTGGGCTGTGTTGTACAGTCAGTTGTCCATAGGGGCTGTGTCCACTCCAAAGTCTATAGGGGCTGGCTGGACTGTGTTGTGCAGTGTCCCATAAAGGCTGCAGTCCTAGAGGGGTGCTGTAGTGTTGTCCAGGGGGTGATCTGTGCATCAGGGGTGCTCCCCCAAAGTGCACTCCAAAAAAAAATAAAAAAAATTCTGTGTTTGTGAATTGTGTGCGCAGTAGCCACACGTGCATCAACACAGTAACATCAAGCATGCGCCTGTGTCATAAGTAAAGGGCCGGCTGGCTTGTCCGTTAAAGGGTGCTGTAACCCCAAAGTGCACTCCAAACAAAATAAAAAAATATTTTCTGTTTGTGAATTGTGTGCACTGTGGCCGCATGTGCATCAACAAAGTAGTGCCAAGCGTGCGCCTGTGTCATAAGTAAAGGGACAGCTGGCTCATCTGTTAAAGGGTGGTGTAACCCCCAAAGTGCACTCTAAACAAAATAAAAAATATTTTCTGTGTTTGTGAATTGTGGGCCTGATTCAGAGCCGCTCGTAAGCGGCCGCTCGTTCATTCCGAGCGATGTTTGCCCAACTGCGCATGCGTACGGATCATAATATGTATGCGCGAATAAGTGCGGCCGAAAATCATTTGTTCGCTAAATAGCGAATGCCTGCTAATATGAGTGACAGGAGGAGGCGTATGTGGGTGGTAACAGGGGAAGGTGCTTGTAAACGGGGAGTGGAGATCCGAACGCAGGCGTGCTTAAAGGTCAAAACGGGCATTTTATGGGTGTGCATAATTAATACAGCAGCATCATTGACCACGTCACTGGGTTATTTTATAGTCAGAACTGCTCGCAAGATTGTGGTAGGAAAAACCAACCAAAAGAATAGCAAGCAGTTCATACGCTGGTCGATGTACTCGATTAATCTAATAAATAGCAGACATGACGTAGGATGCGAGTGGCCAGGGGGCGTAGTTATCCAAAAAACGACCGCAAGTTTTTTTCCCTCGTTCAGACATGGAGGCGTGAACAGACCACAAAGAGTGAACGGTTCATTTGAATAGCCACCCCCTTTTCCTGAACGACCGTCCGCAAATTGCGTCCGGCTCTGAATCAGGCGCAGTGTGCACTGTGGCTGCACGTGCATCAACAATGGAGCAGTGCCAAGCGTGCGCCTGTGTCCTATAAGTCTGTTAAAGGGTGGTATAACCCCCAAAGTGCACTCCACAAAAAATAAACAATTCTTTTTTTTCTGTGTTTGTGTGCGAAATGTATGCACAGTAGCCGCACGTGCATCAACACAGCAGCAGTACCAAGCGTGCGCCTGTGTCATAAGTCAAGGGTCGGTTTGGACATCTGGTCCAGACTGAAGGAGGTGCCAACAATGGCAATTTCTGACATGTCTACTGTCACTGCATATGATACTGTCACCACTGACGGAACGGTGGAGGAAATATTTTCTGTGTTTGTGAATTGTGTGCACTGTGGCTGCCCGTGCATCAACAAAGGAGCAGTGCCAAGCATGCACCTGTGTCATAAGTAAAGGGCCGGATGGCTTGTCCATTAAAGGGTGCTGTAACCCCCAAAGTGCACTCCCAAAAAAAAAAATATTTTTTTTTTCTGTTTTTGTGAATTGTGTGGGCTGTAGATGCACCTGCATCCTCAAAGCAGCAGCGACAAGCGTGCGTCTGTCTGTTAAAGGGTGGTGTAACCCTCAAAGTGCGCTCCACAAAAAATAAAAAATTCTTTTTTTTTCTTTCTTTGTGAATTGTGTGGGCTGTAGCCGCACCTGCATCCTCAAATCAGCAGCGACAAGCGTGCGTCTGTCTGTTAAAGGGTGGTGTAACCCCCAAAGTGCGCTCCAACCAAGATAAAATAATCTTCTTTTTTTCTGTGTTTGTGTGTCAAATATATGCGCAGTAGCCGCACCTGCATCCTCAAAGCAGCAGCAACAAGTTTGTGTCTGTCTGTTAAAGGGTGGTGTAACCCTCAAAGTGCGCACCACAAAAAATTAAAAATTCTTCTTTTTTTTTCTGTCTTTGTGAATTGTGTGGGCTGTAGCCGCACCTGCATCCTCAAAGCAGCAGTGACAAGCGTGCGTCTGTCTGTTAAAAGGGTGGTGTAACCCCCAAAGTGCACTCCAAAAAAAATACAAAATTCTTTTTTTTTTTTCTGTCTTTGTGAATTGTGTGGGCTGTAGCCGCAGCTGCATCCTCAAAGCAGCAGCAACAAGCATGCATCTGTCTGTTAAAGGGTGGTGTAACCCCCAAAGTGCGCTCCAACCAAAATAAAATAATCTTTTTTTCTGTTTGTGTGTGAAATGTATGCGCAGTAGCCGCACCTGCATCCTCAAAGCAGCAACGACAAGCGTGTGTCTGTCTGTTAAAGGGTAGTGTAACCCCCAAAGTGCACTCCAACCAAAAAAAATTCTTCTGTTTGTGAATTGTGTTCACTGTACGTGCATCAACAAAGGAGCAGCACCAAGCATGCGCCTGTGTCCCATAAGTCTGTTATAGGGTGGTGTAACCCCCAAAGTGCACTCCACAAAAAATAAACAATACATTTTTTTCTGTTTGTGTGCGAAATATATGCGCAGTAGCCGCACGTGCATCAACACAGCAGCAGCGCCAAGGATGCGCCTGTGTCATAAGTCAAGGTTTGGACATCTGGTCTGGACTGAAGGACATGCCAACAATTTCTGACAAGTCTACTGTCACTGCATATGATACTGTCACCATTGACAGAATGGTGGAGGATTACATCGGTACCTGTACTGGCAGGAAAAAGAGGCAATTTAGATGCCCCTGTACAAACTGGCTCTATTTTACTTGAGTTGCCCCCCCTCCAGTGTGTACTCCGAAAGAATGTTTAGTGCAGCCGGGAACCTTGTCAGCGAAAGGCATAGGAGGTTGCTTCCACAAAATGTGGAGAAGATGATGTTCATAAAAATGAATTATCAACTCTTCCAGGGAGACCAGCTTCCAGAACGTACAGAGGGACCTGTGGTGTTGGCTTCCAGTGGGGACAAATTAATACTCTGTGAGGATGAGGATGTACACAACAGTGAAGAGGGTGAGGAATCAGTGGATGAGGAGGATGAGGATGACATCTTGCCTCCGTAGAGCCAGTTTGGTCAGGGACAGATTAATTGCCAGCTTGTTTTGTGGGGGCCCAAATGAACCAATCATTTCAGCCACAGTCGTGTGGCAGACCCTGGGGCTGAAATGTTTGGTTTGTTAAAGTGTGCATGTCCTGTTTATACAACATAAGGGTAGGTGGGAGGGCCCAAGGACAATTCCATCTTGCACCTCTTTTTTTCCTTTGCATTATGTACTGTTTGGGGCCTAGTTTTTCAAACTGCCATCCTGTCTGCCACTGCAGTGTCACTCCTAGATGGGCCATGTGTTTGTGCCGCCCACTCGTGTCACTTAGCATAGTCATCCAGCTACCTCGGTGCAACCTTTTGGACATAAAAACACTATTGTGAGGTGTGAGGTGTTCAGAATAGACTGGAAATGAGTGGAAATTAAGGCTATTGAGGTTAATAATAGCATAAACTTTCTATCGTCAGATGATAGATGTGACCCATAAACTTAAACTAAACTTAACTAAAATAAACACAGGAGACTAAGTTATGCCATTTAAATTAATTGGTCAGCTTTATTTGGTTACAAGGTAGACATGATGGCAGGAGAAAGAATGGCAACTAACCAGCATCCACTTGTCTTAGGCCGGAAGTATATCACAACTTGTGAGGGCCAACTATCCCAGACAAGGGTAGGGTGATCTTAAAAACCTGCAAGGGCCAACTATCCCTTTCAGAGCAAGTGATGCAGCCCCAACACCCATGCCAATGCACAATTCATCCTGCTCGGTCGAAAGGTGCCGCTGACCCCAATAGGGTGAAATCAGCCTATCAGTGCATTGAAGGGGTGCGCACCACTATTACTGCTGCAAGATGGACACTTCAATATTGCCAGTCTTTCCCGCCACAGCGGCTCTCAGGAGAGAAGCAGCCCGCCACCATGCTAACCAACCAAACCCTTAAAAACTGCAAAAATGTCTTCTAGAAACAAAAAATTACCCTCCTCAGTAAGATGAACTCCATCCCTGTGGAAAAGGTGGGCATCCTGAATCCGAATTAAAGGATGGTGCACCACTAGCCCTCCCAATTCCAGCACGCGCCTAGCCACCCATTTGTTAACCTTCCTCCTGGACCTGTCCAAAGCCACACTATTATAGCAATAGCGCCAGGAAAGCCTGGCGATGTTAGGGGTCCACACCAAAAGGTAGTTAGGCAATAGCCAAACCACCTCTCTAAGTCATGAACAATCGCATGGCGCAACTCTAAGGAAGTTTGCTGACCCAAATCATTGTCCCCGAGATGGATAATTAACACTAAAGGGGGACCAAATTCAGCTACTGACCTGTGCAAGTTGCGCAACAAAGCTTCCCACAGCATGTCCCTCTGCCCCAACCACCTAACACTCTCCCAACGTGGGAACACGGAGGCATCTTCAGCAAAGCGCCACTGCCCGGCCCAAAAATAAAAGAGTGACCAATAAGCCAAATGGGCCTAGCATCCTGGAAACCTGCAAATATACAGAAATATAATAGATGAGTATATATGCAACATGTAAATTACAAAGGAAGAGTGGGAGGGTTGGGAAGAGTTGGAGGAAGACTTGACCCGAGGTGAAAACCTCCAAAAAACCTGCTGGTTCTTTTCTATGCTTCTTTCATTCATATTAATATTATTTTAAGCTAATCGATCAATGTACAAAGCAGGGCAAAAAACAGGGGAAAATCTCTCGGGACCCCCACTGGAAAGGCAGCGAGTTGGCCAAGGCACTCAAGTCCAAACGAATAAAGTATAACAATTTATGATTCCACACGAACCTAACTTCTGTAGGCATGGGACTTCCATCTTCCAAGAGCCTGGATCTTCTGTGAAGAAAGACCCGATGAGGCCGCAAAAGTGGCGGCACCTATTCTAAAAGAATGGGTGCCATAAACCGAAGGGGAAAGACCGAGGTGCCGAATGCAGTGATGGGAGACCGATCTAAATTAGAATTTAGTCAGAGGAGATCCATCCTCATGCATAAGCCAAGCCTCCGGCAGCATTGGCCTGCAAAGAGTATATTGGGAGGCCAAGTGAACCGGACAAATCCCGTCATCAGGACAGGACTTCAGGGACACCCAGCGACCTCTACCCATCTGATCGGTCTTGGAATGCCGAATACGGCACAACAGCGTATTGCGCAGCAAAATGTGACAACGAAGCAGAGGGGGTTGAGCGTGGCACGAAGACGCTACCAGCTCTCTGATGTGAAATGCCCCATGAAAGGCCATTGCAAAAGCGTTGTGGAATAACAGAACCTCGAATTGCGAAGAACAAATGCCCATCAAACTTTCATCTAGATGCGCTAACAAATCAGGACCAATAGGACGACGCTGGTCATCCGTGGCAGGCCTGATGCGAGACCAACCCCTAAGGGCCCTTTGTATTAAAAAACCCTTAGTGATGTCTCTCTGCCCCGCTAGGCGCAAAAAAAAAAAAATTAAATCCCAGCAAGCCTCTGGGTAACATAAGCCCACGACCTGCCAGAATCGAACAAGAAACAAACAAAAGCAACCATATTAGTATAACGAGAGCTACCTCACGAACTCCGTCCTTGCTAAAAATTCTCCCACTGTTGCCAAAATGTCTGGTAGGCCGTCAACGTCCGTGGGGCCACGGACCGACGTGCGAGATCTTCCATTCTGGTCTGATGATCTGCCAACAATGAAATGGACAAGGCTCACCTTTTAATGCCGCGTACGGGGCCAATTCGTGGAAACTCCGCCAATCCTGTCTGGAGAGCGCATCTGCAATGGAACTATCAGTACCCGGCACATGATGAGCTGTGAACAATATGTTAAATTGCAAGGCGCGCAGAACCAGCCAAGCAAGAAGCCACAACACTGGTAGCGACGACGATCTTTGGTTATTGATCGCGTGTACTACCCCCAGGTTATCGCACCAAAAAACTATGGAACGGTCGCGCAACCGCTGACACCATAGCTCTAATGCCACCACTATGGGAAACAGCTCCAGTAAGAGCAAGTTCTTGGTCAATCCTGCCTGCACCCATTCCGCCGGCCAAACTGAAAAACACCAATCTCCCCCCAAAAAAGATCCGAAACCTGATGATCCAGCAGCATCCGTGAAGAGCTGCAGGCAAGCATTAGGCTGAGGATCCGCAGGCCAGACGCGCACTCCATTAAAATTGCCCAAAAATGTCTCCCAAACCGCCAGGTCCAGCTTTAGTTCAGCCGACAGCCGCAGAAAATGGTGCGGTTGACGTAGCCCTACAAGGCCCTCTGTAGCTTCCGACAAAAAATCTTCCCCATCGGGATAACTTGACACGCGAAGTTAAACAGCCCGAGCAGGGATTGACCTTGACGAAGTGTTACCTTTCCTCCTGCCAACGCTAGGAGGATAGTATCCTGCAAACAACGAATCTTGTCCGGCGGCAGCCGGCAAAGACCCTCCAAGGTATCAATTTCAATACCCAAGAAAACCAGCTTAGTAGCTGGGCCCTCAGTTTTATTGTGCGCAATAGGTACTCAAAATTCAGAGAAGAGTGCTTGCAATGAAAAAAGGAGGCGATTGCAGCGACGCGAACTGGCTGGACCCGCGCACAAGAAGTCGTCCAAGTAATGAGCTATGCTCATCTCCCCAGACCCCACCGCGACACACCAATGGAGAAAGGAACTGAAATGCTCGAAGAACGCGCAGGAAATCGAACAACCCATCGGAAGACATTTGTCCAGATAATACCCATCCAGCAACCGAAACCCCATGAAGCGAAATGATTCTGGATGCAGGGGCAACAATCTGAAGGCAGACTCAATGTCCACTTTCGCCATGAAAGAACCTGGTCCCGCTGCGCAAACTAACGCTAACACAGATTCTAATGACTGGTACTGTACGCGGCAGACCTCAACGTCTATGGCGTCGTTAACTGGCGTGCCTGATGGATGTGACAGGTGCTGAATTAAACGGTAACTCCTGGGGGCCTTCTTGGGGATGACACCCACCGGGGAAAGGACCAGATCGGGTATTGGAGGCTGCGAGAAAGGTCCAATCATGCGACCCAGCCCGACCTCCTTCATAACATTATCCTTAAGCATGTGAGGCAAATCGCAGGCCGAGCGTAAATTCCTAGGGGACCCGGAACCGACAGGCCATATTATTGGAAGCGAAAACCCCTCTGCAAAACCCTTACTCAAAAAGGCGGCGGCGTCCCGCACAGGATACCAGTCTAACCATTTTGCCATGGCATCCAGACGGAGTTGTCACTTTACTTCGAAGTCCCGGCCCCTGACCGTTTGGCAGAGGGTGTCATAGCGGAGGCATGAGCTCCTCCTGGACTACGGGAGCAGTCCTTACTGGGGTGTGTCGCGCCGCAGCGGAGGCACTGGTGTCGAAAGCGACACCTGTTACCGAGGGTACAATTCCCATTATTGTATGCGTAACACTTATGCTTGTTTTGCCCTCTACTGGCTGTCCATGGTGCCGAGGGGGACGAGGGTTGAACTGGCCGCCCAGGGAACTGATCAGAAAGGACGCTTGTAGGCTCTGTCACCTCCATACACACCTCAACATCTTTACAACCCAATTCAATGACCTTGCCCCGTTCTTGCTTTCGACGAAACTCTTCGTCATATTGACGCCACGCCGTACTGCGTGAGGCCTTGAATAGGCCATGTATCAGGTGTAAGTATCGTATTACATTAAGGTACTTGGAAGGCCTGGTTTTAAGATAGCAAGTTGAGAACACGCAGAACCCAGATAGCCAATTCGTGTAGGACTTAAAGGCCTCCAGACCAATACCCCCTTTTGCCTTTGTGGTCGCAGCAGCTTTTTTCGCCGTAGCTGTAAGGGTGAACATATCCACGTAGCGCCCTTTTTTGATCCGCTGCTTAACCCTGGTATGCATACCTCGAGTGACAGCAGTATTAGCGCAGTGTACTACATCCTCCGGACCCGCTCCGCGATCTACACTGGTACTACTGCCAAGGGACCGTTCGCTAGAATGCCTTTGACGACGTGAGCAACGTCTACGAGACCTCCTTGCCCTTTTACGCCTAGCCTTATGCGAACTATCGCTTGAAGAGGAGGAGGAAATGGAAGTAGACCCGCAGTAAGATGTACTGTCACACTCACCAGAAGCACCGGCAAAGGCATTGCTGCCTCCAATCCCTGCGCCAGCTGTGACTTCAGCTGCCGCACTTCTGGTCAGACCTGCGACCACTGCTAACTCCTCCAGACTGTCGTCTGTAAAAGAAGAAACTGAAGCAGCATCGTGCACATTTTCAGTGCCCGCAGCCTGATTAGGCTGAGGAAGGGAGATGGCAGAGGGAGAGAAAGAAACAGAAGGAGTTGCTGGCATGGGAGCGAGGGAGAGACCGCAAATCCTGCCTAACTGCTGCACCAGAGGGCCAAGCTGCATCTGGATGGCGGACGCTGCTGACGCAGAAGGACCCCCCGTGTCAGCTTTTCCGGGTTGCTTGGTCAAAAGCGGCATCAGTGTACCCACCAGCAGTCCGGCAATGGCATCAGCGTCAAACAAGGGAACACTCCCTGTCGACGCAGGCCCTGCAGGCGCAGAGACCGCCTGTGCCGCTGCCACACCTGCAGGCCTGGAAGAACTGGCCGCTACAGACATGGGGGAATCCATGTCTGAGTCACCATTGGTATTATACACAGAGGGGAGCAGAATAGGAGGAGGACCAACCTGCCTGTCACTGTGCAGGCGCTGGCTCCTCCCCCTTCATCTCCGCCCCCCGCCTGTGTTTATAGTATCATGCGTGCAGACCGGCGCCATGACAGGCACCCGGCCTGCACGCTTATGACTCCTTTTTCGCCGCCCCTCCGCCCGCACCGTGGCCGACTCAATCTGAGCGGCCACCGGGGGAGAAGAGACAGGCGGTGTCACTAGCCGCTGCCACCCGCGGGAAAGACTAGAGCACGCACCCGCGACTCCTGCTGGCGCTGTAGCACGCCCGGCCTCTCCCGATCCCTGCCTGCACTGGTCGCACTAATACTGGCGACCAGAGGGGAACCAGAGGCAGGCGGAGGCAGAGCAGCCGAGTTCTCGTGGCACCGCTGCGGCCGCGCACCTGCGACTGCCCCGCTCCCTGTTGGTAAGGAGGGCACGCTAGACCCTCCCGAACGCCGGGAGTGCAGGCCATGAGAGAGGGGGGAATAAAGTGCGCCGGACCCGACACCGTCTGACAGACGGGCGGGTACCGAGCGCGCATGTTGGGGACGGCTCATGCTGCTCCAACAAGGGAAAGAGAGTTAGAATATAAGAAAAGAGAGTGTAGGTATAGGGAAAGTATGGAGAAGAGAGTAGGGAAAGATATACAGTAGGGAAAGAGAAAGTAGGGATGAATAAAGAACTTTTATTCACAACAGACAGATCTGCTAAGGAAGAACTGTACTTTCCTGGTCGCAGATCAATTCAAAGAGGCAGATTTACCACAGCAGATTCACTACACCCTCTCACTAAACCCGCCCCTTAACCTAACGTCCAGTCACATCTGCCTACTACTGTCAACAAACATTTTTAACTTTATTAACCCCTCTATCCCTGACTAGAAGTTTATGTGCCGTCGGCTCTATTCCTAACCTCCGTTATATTAGGAGCAGAAAAACCCACAAATTCTGTGATTTTAGCTGTTTTTATGCTTTTTTTAAAAAAAATACAGATCCAAAACACAAAACCCAGAACCCAAAACACGGAAGGGTGGTTTTGGCAAAACCAATCCAGATCCAAAACACGAAGAAAGATCCAGATCCAAAACCAAAACACAAAACACGAAGTGACCGGTGCACACCCCTAGTATAAATATACAAATAATATTGTTCTTTACAGTGGGACTACATATCCCAACCAGCTGGCCCCAATATGGCAACACTTGTAGAACAACAAGTGCCACCATGTCCGGACAGTAAGGATCGGTGGCACCTGTGTCCCCACTGTGAAGAAAATTATAAAAAAATGACAAGACTCACACACCAAATGTTTTAGCACTTTATTAATCATTCATCTGCACTCACACTACTTACCTACCCCTACTTCATAGTGCAGGTCGCAATACTTCTGTCCTTAATAGGAATCACACCCCACTTGAACACTATGTTAAGCATTGACTATAACACTAACTCACTGCAGCCACCTTTTCGGGTGCTTCACCCCCCCTTATGATGCCATTTACTATAATAAACTGTGTGCCTTCTCCCACCCCATTTTATTGATTGTTCCCTGTTACTGCATAGAGGCCAGTCCCTATGCTTCAACAGTAAGAGAAGCTTGGACATTGAGTAAAGACTCTGGGCCTGATTCAGACCCGCTCGCGAGCTCTATGCACTTGCAAGCGGGTCGATTGTGGCCCAGTGCACATGTGCAAGACGGAGCCGGCTCTGTCGTGTGCATGCGCGAGACCCGGATAGTGACAGGCAAACCGTCGCTCCGGGTCTCATACCAAAGGGGGCATGCTGTCGATGTTGAGTGACAGCACGCTCCCTTTGGTGGGCGGGCCAGGGGCGTGGCTGCCCAGATGGAGGCATTCCCATGGGAACGCCTACCATCTGGGGCCGGCCCCACTTGCATCACAAGTGATGTCAGTGGGAGTGCTTTCGGCTCTGTTACCACAAGGGTCTCATCGCAAGCCTGATGGTCACAATGGTCTTGACCATCGCGACCATCTTCCTGGCTGCTAGTTATAGCTGTGGTTGGTCACCCACAGCTATGCGAGCGGCCAGGTGACCGCTCAAAAAAACCAGAGGGCAGGCCCTGATTCACAGCAAGCACTTGTCAGAGCATCCGGCTCTGAATCAGGCCCTCTGTCTATGCAGTTTTGTATGGTAGCCGCTGTACACTTTTAAAAGTGACATGTTTTGTATTGTAAGTTTCTTGTGGAAATGTCAGCAACATGACAACTGTGTGACTTTGTACAGTTTGTTAGGGGCTAAATGTAATAGTGTGCAAGTTCTTTAAAAGTGCAATTATATTGCTTTTTTAGCAGTTGCATGTTACTCCATTTCCACAACTCACAATGCTGAAACTCGCATCCAGATGTTTTCCCATCGAAAACATATAACTCGGCAAATGTAACTGAGTGCGAGTTAAAAACTTGCACAATATTACTTACCTAAAACTCACAAAATGATAGACCTGCTTCATGCTAGCGAGTATAGCCAAAGCAGGTGTGAGTTAGACAGAAGCTTTCACAGATCAGCGAGATCCATAAATGCTTCTGAGTGAATAAAAGCGACAGTATAAATGTGTTAACATGTTTAAAAACTTTATGTGGGACCCCCCTTAAAAGCACAACCAGCAAAGGGCATTTTTGTGCCGGTCCTGGTTTTGAAAATACAGGTTTTGGAGCTGCATTTTTTTCTTATTATAATAACAGCTAAAATCACATAATTATGGCCTTTTTTGTTCCTACATTATTATTAACATTAATAAACATAATTTCCAGTAATTTCCAGTGAATTGAAACCACCTCACAGCTCATACTTTTGTTTTCACGACCTTTCACCAATATAGGACAAAGGCTGCAGTGAGTGGGCTGGCTAAAGTACTGTAAATGGTAGAGCAGTGGCACAAACACATGACAGTTTAAAAGAATACATAACATCTATGAAACATTACCACACCCCAGTGGCAGACAGGATGGCAGTTTAATAAACTATAAAAAAGTTAGTTAGCAATGCCCCAAATACGGAATACGGTTAGGCACTAAGGGGGAGGGTTAGTGTTAAGCACTGGGGGGGAGGTTTAGGTTTAGGCACTAGGCAGGGAGGGTTTTGGTTAGGCACTAGGGGGGAGATTAGGTTCATGGTGCAGGGAAGGAGGGTTAGGGTTAGGGGTAGGGGTAAGAGAAGAGTTAGGATACCTACCAACAGGTATCAGTATCCTAAAACTGTGAGGATGCCAGCATTGGAATTTTGACCATCGGGATTCCAAATGCCAGCGTTCCATACCAAACCCATCCAAGCTGTTGGGAGGTGATACTGGACTGCTTGTTATTAATTTACAAATTATTATAATTTTGTTAAGTAAATTGCATGAACTTGTTGCAAATGACATAACAGGGTGGAGGTGCCTAGATGGTTAACATCCATACCTCTGCTAACAAATGTCAGAATTTGGGTTTAAATAATGCCACACCCAAGAGGTGAATTTTCTGGTCTTATCCCCAGGCATGGCAATGGCTTTCTTTTATATCAAGAGCAAGAAATGTTACCACTGGTGGCTGATTAACACAAACAACATCCTCATCAACATCCTTATTAGTGTCAGATAGGACACAAATATCCCCCTCATCCTCCTGTTGCATTTCCTGCACACTATCAGCCTCAATTTCTAATATTTCACCATTAATACTAGCACAGCCATCATGGAGTCAGTGATCTGTTGTGCAACTGGGGAGTGACAGTTGTCATATTTGCTTCCTCTATCAAAAGATTGATTAACAGTTAATTGTTTTATTTTAAACTACTACTAGTAGTAATCATATTTGTCCCTTTCTGGGATGAAGATTAACCAGCAGCAGCAGGCTTAGTGCTCAAGTTTTTTCTGAGGAATCTTGGATAGGGGAGTACTTACTTATCCTTATAAAATTGGATGCAGGACTACTTCCAATCATGTTTAAGGATATTGAATATGAAGATGTTAGTGTTTGAGATAGCAGGTGCTTGGATCTAGCAGAAAAAGGGAACTAGCTGACGCTTGATTGCTTATTGTTAGTTTTTAGCAAAAGTTTTTGTTTTTGCCAAAAACTTTTCATGCATGCACTGCAAGTGACATAACATGGAGGAGGTTCCTTAATGGTTAAAGTCCCTACCTCTTCTTACTGTGGCTTTACAAGCACATGAGATGGCAGGATAATTGTTGTCCAGATTTGGGTAAAAGTAATTCCACACTTAAGAGGTGGATATTATTGTCTTATGCCCAGGCATGGCAATGGGCTTCTTTTTAGAATGTGCAAGAAATGTTTCTTACTGGTGCTTCAATTATACAAAGATAATCCTCATCACCAACACTATCATTATCAATATCCTCTTGCATCAGCTACAGAAATATCCCCCTGATCCTTTTGCACATCTACCATAGAGTCAATGTCTAGGTCAACAATTTATTGTGCTGTTCATCCCACACATTGCTAGAGGATGCAGAAATGGAGGAAGGAGGCTTCTCTATGACTTTAGAAAGGTCAGGCTTACACATATCACTCGTGGACACACTTAGACTCTCCTCTGGGATTTATGACATGTATTTTTTGAACACACAGTTTGTTCTACTGCCTTAATAATTTTACACCTCTTCTAGTATTGTAATGAAAAGGTCTTGCATTGCCATGAGTGGCAGAAGAAGATGCCTCAATGACAGTTGCAAAACCACCACTCATAAAATTTTATGCTTTTCTGCACTAAACATTCCCTTTATTAGAAGTGTTTTGTTCTTTACCACTACAAAATATTGTTTTTTTTATTTTAGATGCCCTGACTAAAAGCCTTTATACACTTGAGCATCGCCTTTAGTAGATGCCATTGAAGTGGTATCATCATCATGACTGGTGGTGGCAGCAGCTTTAGTGCTATTGTGTGGTTGCTGCTCCTGCTGTTCCATTGATTGATCATAATTTTCCATATCAACGCCTACAATTTTTTTTTTCACAAAAAATATAATTAAAAAAAAATTGCCCACCAAATGCGACACACTGCTCAGTGGTCCTTTACCTACTGACCGCTACTGACTGCTATATCTCATAGACACAGTATCATATTCTGAAGTTATTTATCACAAGCAAAACAATATATTTTGTTTTACAAAAAAAAACGTGGCCATTGACTGTGACACACTGTGTGGTGACCATTGACATACTGACTGTTTGTGACTGTTATATCTCATAGACACAGTATAATGGACTAACTTTTTTTTATCACAAACTAAACAATATCTGATTTGTCTTGTTACAGTAAATGTTCTCACCAACAAAACAATACCATTATCACAAACAAAACAATATATATATATATATATATATATATATATTTAAAAAAATTGCCCACTGTCTGCAACACATTGGATGGTGGCCCTTGACCTACTGACCATTGACATCTATATATCTCACAGACACAGTATCAAGCCTCAATTTTTTTGTCACAAACAAAATGGCCCTTGACCTACTGATAGATAGTTGCTGTTATATCTCACATACACAGTATCATGACTTAATTTTTTTTATCACAAACAAAACAATACTTAAAAAAAAACCATTCCCACTGACTGCGACACACTGCGTGGTGGCCTGCTGACTGTTACTGACTGTTATATCAGACTCAGTATCATACTTAGTACTTACTTAGTATCATAAGCTCTTAGCCATGGCCAGAAGTTACAGCACCAAATATTTTTTAATCAACACACAACAATATTATTATGCATAAAAAAACAGACAATGATTTGCTAACTGCCTATCCACAAATCTAGCTCGATTAGTATTACCTAGGGGACTGCCACTGTAGGTGGCACTGCCCATCTTGGAGAGTGGGCCTGATTCAGCATGGATCGCTATTGTGATAGTATATGCAGATGGCCAATAGTTGCATACTGTGCACAGCGTGCATGCATGAGTTAGCATTGTGATTGCTCTACGATCAGTAATGCAGACACACAGACATTGCAGAGTGAGTGACATCAGGTCAGCGTTTGGGGGGGTGACTGGGGAGTGGTCAGGGAAATGCAGGCGTGCCTGTCTGTTTGAATGCTGCTACTTGGGCGTTCATAATTTAGCCACTGTGATTGCCTATGGATCCTGACTACTCACTGTGTGCGGCAAGGTTAGCAAATTCTGAGTGAAGTCAGGGATGCTGTAAATGTACGATGTTACTCGATGGTACTGATGTGAATGCAGAGCTGAAAGAACACTGAAGGACAGAGCTTGAGAAAGAAACAATAGCATTCAGGGCCAGTGTCAGGACTGCGACTCTTTCAGTACATAAAGCTAGACTACTTTTGCCAAGGTTCCATTGTGGTCATTGGAGGAGCTATCCTGCTTGCTGGCATGCTTCTCATTCAGGGGATAGAGTGTTGAAGTGATCATCTGTTTCCCAGGTGTCATCAGGTTGTGGGATTCCTAGATTGCTCACTATTTCAAACCTAATTCCATTTGGGTCACATGTTCTGAAACTTCCTATGGATCATAGACCTCTAGTATAAAAAAAAGGAAACTTTTCATGCTAGGAGCATAAAAAGGGAAGGACAAATATGCCTATATGGGCACAGTCTTGAATGTAATTAATAAATGAATATGAATGAAATGGTGAGTATGAAATATAACTTAACGTTTATTCTACAACTTCTTAAAAACAAAATGTCCCAAAATTGAGATAAAAAATGAAAATTATGAAGAATATCAATATAATTAATTTTAATTATCTTGCCTTCTCAAGGACATGAAAAATGGAAATACTCAAAATTGAGTCCAATAAATAATGAAAGGTGATATAAGTATTCAATACTCTGAATAGGTATGTTTTAGGCGAAAATTATAACAATTCATGAGATCTCTGACATTGCGTAAAAAATGGAAGTCACACCACGTTCAGATGACACAAAAAAGATGCCCTCATTCTGGATTAGCACCCTTCCTTATTGGTTTAAAAGCATGGAGTATGGTAATGTATATGCACACTGTATTAGGCACAATTCTAGGTAAGTCCTACAAATTATAAACTTTGGTTCATTTTTGGGGCGCGGGTCCCCGTGGATTGCGTTGGTTGATCTGTCTCAGGGCACAGCATTATAACACATTTTCCTTTATAACACATTTTAACCCTTCACTGTGTGTTTAATATATATGTACTTCACTTTTTTATTTTCATTCTTTATATGCAGCTGCAGCTGCTCCTAACTGTCTCTTTACACTGCACTTTTCTTACTATGGTGATGCCCTGGGGCAGCTTGGCTGGGCCAGTTTTGGGGGGTCCTGCGCTCTGGATTTGAACCCTAGTATGTTAGGGACCTACCCTAAAGAGGTTACCTGGATATGGTGGGTAGGCCCATAACCTTGGCCATGATTATGCTAAAAACCTCTATTGATTGCAAAATTGTATTGCATTTATATATATTATTAATAATTTGGAGTTGTGCACCTGAGATTTGTCTGTTTCTGTGCCTGCAATTAGTCTCATCAGGTAGCACCTCCCATCATATATATAGTCAGGTTATGCAGGCCAGAAATCTTTCCCATATACCTCTAGTATAAAGCCTGTTATTAACTGTGTCTCAGAGTCTGTGCAACATTGATTTCAGGTCTTTTCTTGGACTCCTGCCAGATCCCTGCTGTGCCTGTGGATTTCTGTGGACTTTGCTATACTCCAGATGAACTTCTGATGTCAGTTACCCACTGCCCTACAGGGCCCAGCATTCCTATTGTCTAAGTATTGTTTATTGCTCCATCACTGCAGTTTCACCATTTGCTGCACTATTTACCTTTGCCTGTAGTCTTTCCGTTCCTGTGGATATTGAACTCATCCTTGTCACAGTGGTCAACTGCACCATTACAGTGTCATCTCTGCATCATGGGGCTCAACCCCGCTCTGAACCATAGCCACACCACAGGGCTCAACCCTGCTACAATCTTCTCCACATCACGGGGCTCAACCCCGCTACAATCTTCTCCACACCACGGGGCTCATCCCCGCTACAATCTTCTCCGCATCACGGGGCTCAACCCCACTCAGAACCCTAGCCATACCACAGGGCTCAACCCTGCTACAATCTTCTCCGCATCACGGGGCTCAACCCCGCTACAATCTTCTCCACACCACGGGGCTCATCCCCGCTACAATCTTCTCCGCATCACAGGGCTCAACCCCACTCAGAACCCTAGCCACACCACAGGGCTCAACCCTGCTACAATCTTCTCTGCATCACGGGGCTCAACCCCGATCTGAACTCTAGCCATGCCGCAGGGTTCAACCCTGTCCTGGAATCTCATCGCCTTACAGGGCTTAACCCTGCTCTGACTTCACTACCCCGCAAGGCTCAAGTTTGCTTCATCTCTCACTGCACTATAGGGCTCGGCCCTGTCCCGGAACTATATTATTCTGCAGGGTCTGCTCTGCTCTGGATTTCCAGTACTACAGGGTTCTACCCTGGCAAAGGTCCTCAGTGTCATCCTGAGGTATTCGCCTCATTCTGGACTCGGGGTTCCCTACCACGTTAGTTCTTATATGTCAAAGACTGCATAAATATATATTTGGGGATTCTCTCCTACACTTATTATTGCATATGTGAAACTCTGTGCTGTTTGAGACTTTATTTGAGACCTTGCTGATTATCATTCTTTTGTGAATAAATTCTATTTTACTTTTATCCTGTGCTACTAAGTTTTATGGAAAGGTCATTCCTAAGACCACCCCAGTTTATTGTGCGTAGTAAGCCTGCCTCCCTCCAGGAGTCTCAAGTGTCGGCAGCCATGACAGCTGTTGCTACCATTAGGAAGCATTAGGCAGCTGCCTAGGGGCTCCAGCCACTGGAGGGCACCACTGAGTCCACCCAAAAAAAATGAAGGTTGTCTATTTCAGTCCCGGATGGGACTACTGACGACCAAAGCTAACACAGGTACTTTTCCAGCCCCTAGTACTGCACTCTCACTTGTTAGTGTGATAGAAACAGCAGCAGTGGTGGCTCCTTCCCTCTCCTCCATTCATCTCTTTTCATTTGAGTTCCAGGCCTGTTTCCCAGGGTGAGTGTATGTGTGGGTTTGATGAATGTGTGTATATGGTGCTTAAAGAGGGTTGGCAGGATGAGTGTGTGTGTTTGTGTATGTGGGGAGTTAATAAGTGCTGGCAGGTTGAGTGTATGTGTGTGGATTAATGAGCCATTGCATGGTTATAGTGTGTGTGTGTGTGTGTGTGTGTGTGTGTGTGTGTGTGTGTGTGTGTGTGTGTGTGTGTGTGTGTGTGTGTGTGTGTGTGTGTGTGTGTGTGTGTGTGTGTGTGTGTGTTAATGATTGCTGAAAAGATTAGTGTGTAAGGCAGATAATGAGTGTTGTCAGTGTGTGTTGGGGGGTTAATGGGTGCTGACATATATTGGGACAAAGATGTGTGCTTTAAATATATATTCGAGACATTGATGTGTAGCATAATTATGAAGTGGGGATACAGCTGGATGGCATAATATGAATTGCGGGCAGTGTTATGAGTCACAGAATGATTTTACATTTATGTGGTCTGGCATATTAGTTTTGACATTTCTATATAGTATATTATGAACTTGGGAAACTGCTGCATGGCATATTATATATTGGGATCACTAATGTGTAGCATGTTATGAATTTGAGGGAGCAGGAATAGTAGGTGAAATGTTGCCTAGGGCACTTAGAAACCTTGCACCGGCCCTGTTAGCAGGTGCTAACTATTACAGTGATTGTAAGCAGACAGGTACACAGATTACCGCAGAGGAAGATGGTATACAGTTATAATCGAATGGACACTTCTGCTTTGCATACTTTTGCACATCAGTAATCTTACATTTATATATTATATTTCTAATTTCGCTATGAAATATATATATTTTTTATTTTATTTTTGATGTATTCCTTACTTTTCTGTGTCATAGTATATTATTTGGAGTGAAGGCCTATTTTTGGGTTATAATATATTCTGTAATACTGTAGTACACCAGACATGTATACATCAAAACCTTAATTAAACACTAGATAATGTGTCACTATTAAATGCTATTCATATTAGAGATTAGCGGGTTCGGATTCCAGAGATCTGAACCCACCCGAACATAGAGGATCTCAGTCAGATCCCAGCCAGCTCAGGTTTTCCCACCTGACTCAGATCTCAAAACGAGGCAAAGCATCATCATCCCACTGTCGGATTCTCACAGTTTATGGATTGCATAAAAGGTACCATGATCGCCGCCATTTTTCATTCTGGCTATGGAGTGTGAAGAGAGAAGGGACAGTGAAATTGTGAATGTGCTGATGATGATGCTGTGTATAGGGGCTGGCTACTGTTGTCATTGACACTCAGCGACTGGCTGCTTATGGAGAGGGTGGGTCTGGCTATTGTCCTGTCCACTCCATAGGGGCTGGCTGGCGATTGTCCATAGGGGCTGGCTGTTGTCCATATAGAGGCTGGCTGGCTGTTGTCCTATCCATAGGTCCTGGCTGCCTGTGTTGCTGTGTTGTCCAAAGGTACTCTGTCCATCAGGGGTGCTCTTCACTCCCAGTGTGAAAAAAATATGTGTGTGTGTTAGCCACACTTATCTGCAACGTAGTTGTGCAGGGGTGCTGTGCTGCCTGTGTCATTTATCTAGGGTATGTTGCCTCTTTCAGGGGTGCTCTTCAGCCCTAGTGTGAAAAAAAATAAAACAATGTTTTGTGTATGTGTTTTAGCCACACTTATCAGCAATGCAGTGGTGCTGTGATGCCTGTGTCTCATTTATCAAGGGTCTGCTGCCTCATTCAGGGGTGCTTCCCCCCAATGTGAAAAATAAAATAAAATAAATTGTGTGTTTGTGCATGTTAGCCACATTTTTCTGCAACATAGTTGTGCAGGGGTTCTGCCTGTGTAATTTATCAAGAGGCTGCTGCCTTATTTGGGGCTCTCCCTCCCAAGTGCCCCCAAAAATCAATCAAAATCAATCAATGTGTTTTTTTGTGTGCGCACGTTAGCCACACTTATCACCAGCAATGTAGCTACACAGAGGTGATGCCTGTGTAATTTATCAAGAGGCTGCTGCCTAATTTGGGTGCACTCCCTCCCAAGTGCCCCCCAAAAATTAAGTCAATCAGTTTTTTTATTGTGTGTGTATGTGCATTAGCCATTGCATCACAAAACTCCTCTGCTGAGATTTGCATAAACATTTTCAAAGGTGAAAATAGAGGATATGGTTTAAAAAGTGCAATAAAGCAGCTAAAACTTTGTTCTCTGACTATAGTATTGCTACTCCCAATCCCTACCCATTGCCCCTCTACCTGAATTCCAGCGAGGCAGAGGTGCAACTCCATGCAACCATATTCCAGAGTGCAGCTGCTCCTCCTGTAGCCCAGGTCAGAAGATGTGTAGTGGGTGTGGTGATGATATGGACTAATATGGAGCTCACATCCACTAAAGTGGACAATGAATCTAACAGGGAGGGCAGCTATAATTTATACACAACACAGGATGGGATGACAATATAGGCTTGGGTGATGGTATATTCTGGGGTGATGTATACATCATCCTCTTCACACTATATTAATTTGTAATCCATTACAGGTGCCTCTGTAATTTTTGCATGTAATTGACAGTAAAGGTCTTTCTCATAGAATTTGTAGTTAATTTTGCTGGAAATCATCTTTTCCACATTCTGCGGAAGTAGTCTCAGGCCGATCACTAACAAGGTTCCCGGCTGTGCTAAAAACTTTTTCTGAGTACACACTGGAAGGTGGACAGCTCAAGTAAAGCAAAGGCAGTTTTGTGTAAGGGCCTACAAATTTCCTCTTTTTCCTGCCAGTAGTTTTTTACATGTATCTCATTCTCTTCAGATCTGTGTCCGTTGGGAAGAAAAAACAATGGCCCTTATTCAGAGGCGGTTGCAAGAAGTGATCGCTCTCTCTGAATGAGGGCGGCCTCTTCTTTTTATTAGTGCGGCCTCCTGGTCACTAGCTAAGCTGTGGGTTACCACCCACAGCTTTAGCAACCGACCAGGGTGATGGTCGTGATGGTCAAGACCATCGCGACCATTGGGGCTTGCAAGGTTGGGTCTCGGCAACCACAAGCACCAGGGAGTTTCCTGCTCTGAACGAGCAGGAAGCTCCCCACTGACATCACTGCTGATGTCAGTGCGGCCACCCACAAAGCGGCAAGCGTTCCGTCAGGAATGTCTCCTTTTGTGTAGCCACCCCCCGCCCTGTCTAAAAAACAGGCTGAGCAGTCGATCAACATCGACAGCCGGCTCTTTTGTAGTGAGCTCCAGAGCGAGAGAGTTTCTCTCTCGCTCCGGGGCTTGCGCACGTGCAGTGCGGCCGCTGCACGTGCGCAAGAGCAAAACATCAACCCGGTTGAAAGCGCTGCGCGCTTGCAACCAGGTCTGAATGAGGTCGATGTGGTGATGAATATCCACTCCCAGCAGCAAGCATGGCACTCAAGAATTCAGAAGAAATACACAACAAAAAGCCTTAAATAAGGGGTAGCCAATGTTGGTCCTCGAGAGCTACTAACAGTTCACATTTTCCAGGCAACCTAGCTGGTGCACAGGTGTATTCATTACTCAGAAACACATTTGAAAAGATCCACAGGTGGAGTTAATTATTATACTTGCGATTCTGTTAGGATACCTGGAAAGCATGCACTGTTGGTAGCTCTCGAAGACCAAGGTTGGCTACCCCTGCCTTAAATAATAGATCTTTTGCTTGTCCACATATCTGTGCTGGTAAAGTGGCACTTTGAGGACACTAACTAACTATGTTTTTTTAATGTCCCTCTATAGGTTGGGAAATGTCCAATGTGGAAGCTTTGCAAAGGATTATTTCACAGTCATTTGTTTTGGAAAGCAGTCTTCCTGGTCCCCTTCTGGGATGAAAATCCCTAGCAACAGAAGTTGGTGCAGGATTCTGAAGAAAGACCTTAAGGGGTACATTTAATTTACTTAAGTGAGAGTTTTTAGAAGTGAGTTTTAGAAGTGATGTTGCTTGCCCATAGAAAATATTCTAGCTATTATCTTCTAGAAAGTGCAAGGTAAATTATGTTAAGTAGAATCTGATTAGTAGCTATGGGCAACATCACTTCTAAAAAACACTTGTAAAAACTCTCACTTAAGTAAATTAAATTTACACCTTAAAATCTTTGTGCTAGTTAAGTTGCAGTTTGGAGGCCACTAACTAACTTTGTTTTTTTATGTCCCTGTACAGGTTGGGAAACGCTCATTCATGTGGAATGCACAACTAGAAGTCTTCCTGGTCACCTTCTGGGATTACAAAATCCACTGCCAGCAGCAGTCAGGGCGCTCAAGGATTCTTCTAAGGCAAGGACTGATGTGAATGAGTAAAATACTTTGGAATAAAAAAATTAAATTAAATTTACTACCAAACCCTTCCTGTCCCTGCCTTCCATTACATACATACTCTGACTCCCTCAGGCCTCTCTTTAATAATAAAAACATTTGTTTCCTGATGTGCCATGTTGGAAGTTGTACTGCCACATTTTTGTGCCCTCCACTGCTGCTGCATAACTTAGTCAGCCAGCTTACTTGGTGCAAATTTTGGGCCTAAACTGGATGAAAACAATATAGTGATCTGTGAGGTGGTCAACATTGACTGGAAACAAGTGGAAATAAATGTTATTGAGGTTAATAATACTGTAGGAACAAAAACAGGCCAATTTAATGTGATTTTAGCTGTTTTCATGATTTTTAAAGACAAAATCCAGATCCAAGACCAAAACCAAAAAAGAAAACAGGGAGGTGAGGATTTGGCAAAACCAATCCAGATCCAGAACCAAAACACGGGAGTCGGTGCACATCTCTGCATATATAATTGTACAAACAAGGTAGAATTATGTCTTTTTTAAATAAAAAACACAGACACATCTTAGTGTGTCTGCCCAATTTTTTTTTATGTTTTAACCAGACCCACCCGAACATAAGGGATCTGAGTTGGATCTATGTCAGGCTCGGGTTTTCCTGCCTTACTCAGAATCCAAAATGAGGAAAAACTTCATCCTTCCACTGTCGGATTCTCCCGGGTTATGTATTGTATAGAAGTCCCTACCCACAGTGATTGGTGCCATTTCCTTGCTGAGTCCCGGGCTGTGAGGCTGTGTGCTGTGCTTCGCATCCAGAGAAGCTGCATGACAAGGGGGCTGTTGTCCAATCCAGACTTTGATCTGTCTGCTGTGCTCCATCCAATATGCTGTCACTTTGCTCTGGCTGTTGTTCAAAACAGGGGTGTGCTGTACTCTGTCTGGGGGGGGACTTTATGTCCAATCCAGGGGTGTGCTGTTCATCCATGGGCTGTAAAAAAATAAATAAAGGAATTACTGTAAAATGAAAAAAAAAATAAGGTAATAAAAGTTTAAAAAATGTTTTTTAGCTGTACCGCAGTGTATCCGTATAAGCACTGTAACACTGTATTCCATACTCCCCCCCAGTGTATCCATATATAAGCACTGTGGTGCTTCTGGCCAGTAATACCACAGTGTAATATTCATACAAGTATTGTGATGCTGTAGGTCATACTGCAGTATAATATTCATAAAAGTATTGTAATGTTGTTGGTCAGTATTACTGCAGTGAAATATTCATACAAGTATTGTACAAGCATTGTGACCATGTAGCTCATACTGCAGTGTAATATTCATAAAAGTACTGTGACGCTGCAGGCCATAACCCATTGTATATATACAAATACTGTGATGCTACAGGCTGTACTCCAGTGTATCCATATAAGCACTGTGACACTGCAGGCTCTACCCCAGTGTATGCTTCTGTTCCAGAGTATATCCATATAAGCACTGTGACACACCAGGCCATATCCCAGTGTATCCATATAAGCACTGTGATGCTGCAGGCCATACTCCAGTGTATGCTTCCATACCACAGTATATCCATTTAAGCACTGTGAAAAAAAAGCCCATTGTCATGGCTGGGGATAAGACAAGAAAACACACCTCTTTTGTGTGGAATTATTTTTACCCAAATCCGGACAACAATTGTCAAGCCATCTGTAGCATTTGCAAAGCCACAGTAAGTAAAGGTAGGGACCTTAACCATCTAGGAACCTCTTCCCTGTTACATCATTTACAGCGAGTTCATAGAACATTTTTGGGAAAATCAGAAACTGGTGCTAAAAAAATAACAACAGACAGTCCAGCATTAGTTAGCTTCCTTCCCTCAGCTAGATCACAGCATATGCAATCTCCACTGCCAACACCTTCATCATCAATAACTTCACTAATGATCAGAGGTAGTTCTGGATTCAGGATATTGCTAGGTGACTCCTCCCTTATCCAGGAATCCTCAGAAGAATCCTTGAGTGCTAGGCCTTCTTCTGCTGGGGGGTGATGGATCTTTGTCCCAGAAAGGGCTCAAGAAGATTACTACTAGTAGTAGTTTAAAAAAGTAATTGACTGTTAAACAATACTTTGATAGAGGAAGCAAGTATGACTGCTGTCACCCAGTTGCACATCGGATCACTGATGTCATGACAGCTATACTAGTGTTAGATGGTGAAATAATAGAAAATTAAGATGGTAGTGTGGAGAAAGTGCTAAAGGAGGATGAGGGAAATATTTGTGTCCTATCTGACACTAATGAGGATGTTGATGATAAGGATGTTGTTTGTGTTAATCAGCCACCAGTGACGGCAGTACTTACTCTTGATAAAAAGAAAGCCATTGTCATGCCTTGGGATAAGACCAGAAATGCCACGTCTTGGGTGTGAAATAATTTTAACCCAAATTTGACTACAGTTGTGAAGGCAACTATACCATTTATGAAGCCATAGTTAGTAGAGGTAGGGACATTAACCATCTAGGCATTTCCTCCCTGTTACGTTATTTGCAGCGAGTTCATGCAATTTATTTAACAAAATTATAATAATTTGCAAACTAATTAAAAGCAGTCCAGTATCAGCTTCCAAAAGTTTTGACCAGCACATGTAATCACCACCACCAACACTCTCATCATAAACCTCCTCCTTAATGATTGGAGGTAGTCCTTCCAAAAAAATGTTTGTGTGGGTCCAAATAAACCAAGGACATTAGCCACAAAAGTGTCAGTCCTTATCGCTCAGGGGCTGGCTGGAAACTTTTAGCCTGGGGGGCAAATGCATGCAGGTGGCCCAGGCAGAGGAGTAGCGTGTAGCCAGGGTGCCCAAAGAATGTGCGTGCTATGGCGCCGCCCCCCCCTCAAGTGTTTCAGGGAGGAGGCGGGTCCATATGGGATTAATGTAAGGTAAAAATAAAGATTAGGGGAAGCCCCCAGTCGTAGTGCCCATATGCAGTGCCCCCGTGTGCCACAGGAGATAACACCCTTATGCAGGCCTCCAGTAGTGCCCCCAGTAGTGATCCCCCCTATGCAGTGCCCCTTGTGCCCCCAGTAGTGGTCCCCCCCTGTTCAGTGCCCCTAGTAGTAAGCCCCTTATATAGTGCCCCCAATAGTGGTACCCCATATGCAGTGCCCCCAGTAGCAGTCCACCCCCCATGCAGTGCCCCCAATAGTGGTAACCCTTATGCAATGTCCCTTAAATAGTGGCCCCAGTTGTAGTCTCCCCCCTATGCAGTACCCCCAGTATTGCCCTTTATATAGAGCCCCCAGCAGTGGTCCCTCGCAGTGCCCCCAGTGGTAGTCCCCTCCCCCTATGTAGTGCCCCTAGTAGTAGTCCCCTCCCCCCTATGCAGTGCCCCTAGTAGTGGTCCCCTCCCCTTGTAGTGCCCCCAGTAGTAGCCCCCCTTGTAGTGCCCCCAGTAGTAGTAGTAGTCCCCCCTTGTAGTTCCCCCAGTAGTAGTAGTCCCCCCCTTGTAGTGCCCCCCAGTAGTAGTAGTCCCCCCCTTGTAGTGCTCCCAGTAGTAATCCACCCTCCTGGTAGTGCCCCCAGTAGTAATCCCCCCCTGGTAGTGCCACCATAGAAATCCCCCCCCTGGTAGTGCCCCCATAGTAATCCCCCCCCTGGTAGTGCCCCCAGTAGAGAGAGACTTAATGAATAATTAAAAAAAAAACACTTACCTGAAACTCCCGCTCCTGGTCCCGACACTTCCACCGGCTCCTCTGGCCGCTTTGCATTATGGGAGAGACGTTGTCATGACGACGGTTCTCCCATTACCCACTGTGGGAGCCGGAAGATGAATCCGCAGTGGGAGCAGCGGCAGCCGATGAGAGTCTGACAGACTCTCAGCGGCTGCTGATTACAGCAAACACACAGCTGCCGGCTCCGTCCGGTTAGCGCTACACACGCGGTGCAGTCTGTGTCACAGTGACACAGACTGCACCGGCCCGCGGCCTGCATGATGCTGCGGCCCGAGGGGCACATGGCACCCTGCCCCCCGGCCCAGCCCACCACTGTTATCGCTAAATTGCTTGGTTTGTTTTAATATCCCACATAAGAGTGGATGAGAGGGCCCAATGACAATTCCATCTTGCACCTCTTTTATTTACATTTGCACAATTTGGTGCTTTGCTGAATGACATTTCTATAGTTTATAAGCTGCCATCCTATCTGCCACTGCTTTGTGTTAATGTTTCATAGATGTCCTATATTTTTTAAACTGCCGTGTGTTTGTGGCACTGCTCTGTCACTTACTTGAGCCAGCTAGATCACTGCAGCCTTTGGGCTATACTGGTGAAAAAAGAAGTGAAACAATATTATGATCTATGAGGTGATTAATAATGACTGGAAATGCCTGAAAATTATTGTTATTAAGGTAAACAATACCGCAGGAACAAAAACAGGCCCAAATTATGTGATCTTAGCTGTTTTTATTAATTTTTATAAAAATACAGAAACAAAACCAAAACACTGAACGGCGGTTTTGCAAAACCAAATCCAGATCCAAAACCTCGATGAAGATACAGATACAAAACTAGAGATGAGCGGGTTCGGTTTCCATAGATCTGAACCCACCCGAATTTAGCAGAACCGAGTCGGATCCAAGCAGGCTCGGAGTTTCCTGCCTGACTCGGATCTCGAAACCGAGGCAAAATGATAGAGTCTGAAATCTCACAGTTCACAAGCTTTCATCTCTATGATCAATGTAGTATATAAGGGACCACGCTACAGACACCATTTCACTCTGGCTGTGAAGACTAAACAGGGAGGGTGGGTAGTGTAGGGCTGGGAGAGGTGCTGGTGCTGCCTGCTGTGTCCTGGGCTGGTGACTGCTGATCAATTCTGGTCTGGTGCCTATGACAGCTGTCACTGTGCTGTCTGCTGTGTCCTTCTGGCCTGTTGCTGATTCATCTGGGCTGTATGTGCTGTCTGCTGTGTCCTGGGCTGGTGTTTTTCATTTCTGCTGTGTCCATCTGGGCTGGTGCAGAACTGTAGATACATATGCGCTGGTGCTGTGTCCATCTGGGCCCAAGTTCTGGACTAAAAAAATGAAATAAGTAAATAAATAGTAAAAAAAAATCAATCAAAGTGTCTTTTATATATTTCTGTGTGTGTGTGTGCATGCATGTTAGGCTTAACCGCAGAACCGCACAAGATCCATCCAGCAACGCAAGTTGCAAGCTAGTGCTGCCCGACTCCAGTCGTGCTAAAAAAAAATCAAAGTGCCTTTTATATAATTCTGTGTGTGTGCATGCGTATTAGGCATAACCGCAGTACCGCACAAGATCCAGCCAGCAACACAAGTTGCAAGCTAGTGCTACCCAACTCCAGTCGTGCTAAAAAAAAAAAAATCAAAGTGTCTTTTATATTTTTCTGTGTGTGTGTGCGTGTGTGTTAGGCTTAACCGCAGTACTGAACAAGATCCAGCCAGCAATGCAAGTTGAAAGCTAGTGCTGCCTGACTCCAGTCATGATCAATCTGTGCACTGGGCCCAAGTTCTGGAGCATAAAAAAAATTAAAATCAATTGTCTTTTTTTCTAATAATTGCCTGTGTGTCTGTGCGTGTTAGGCTTAGCCGCACAAGATATAGCAAGCCGGCAACGCAACCTAGTGCTGCCCGACTCCAGTCGTGATCAATCTGTGCTCTAAGCCCAAGTTCTGGAGCTGAAAAAAAAATGAAAATCAATTATCTTTTTTTCTAATAATTGCCTGTGTGTCTGTGCGTGTTAGGCTTAGCCACACAAGATCTAGCAAGTTGGCAATGCAACCTAGTGTTGCCCGACTCCAGTCGTGATCAATCTGTACTCTTGGCCCAAGTTCTGGAGCTTAAAAAAAATAAAAATTAATTGTCTTTTTTTGTACAATTTTTTGTGTGTGTATCAGCCACACCTGGCTGTCACTGTCATCGGTGTAGGTGTGCAGGGGTGCTGTGCTGCTGTCTGTCAAGGGGCTGCATGAATATTGCAATGAAAACCTTTTTTTTAAGATATTGGGTTACAAAAAGTTTTTTTTTTTACATCTTAAACATAGCAGAAATGTTATCCTAACAGCTTATAAAGTTATATGCTCTAAAAAATTCAAGCATATATTTACAAACCTATATAGAGTAGACATCCTAAAAGTTAGGAGTGGCCTCAGAGAACATGAAAAAAGATGCTCTAGGTGCTGAACTTCAAGGGATTTCTCCATCATGTTCTGCAGTGTGGAAAGGTTTCATTCACATGTTTTATATAAAGCAGTTCAAAGTTATAGCCTTCAAAGTGTCTGGCTATAACACCCACCTTTGCCAGGAATTACCAAAGATTATTACAAGCAAAGGATTCATCTGTCTGGAATCTGTTTGGGAATTCATGGATCATATTTGGCCTGAATGCACTAAGACATCCAGTGATTCTGTCACTGTGTTCTGTAGCCCACTTTATTCCTACCTGAATTGCAAACTGAAATACGGAATGGTGAGCACAGACAACATGGAGGCCTTTGTTATTCCGTTGCCTGCATGCCAACCGATACCTCCCAGACTACACCCACTGGGGGGACCAGGTCTTGATAATGACCGTCCCCGTCTGTTGCTAGGCCTTCTTCTTCAAAACCATCCATCCTGGACTTCCTGTCCAAATATGGTGAGCAGGGTACAGAAAAAGGAGCTAGATGTCCCCGTTTACATTTTAGATTATAGATGATGTGGAGAGATAAGAGCTTCAGATGTTGGAACAGGGGCTCCCACCTATTTCTCTTCCCTCCAGAGAACAGAGCTCTGTTCCTCAGGAAGTGTCTATGCCTGAGCTGATAGGTATTTAGTCTCTGTCTATTGGTAAATACCTTTCAATTGTTTTTTTGGAAGCACTTTTCATGGTCCCCTTCTGGGATAAAAATCCACTCCTACCTGCAGAAGTGGGCACAGGATTCTCAATAAATACACAACGTAAGGCATTAAATCAGGGGTAGCCAACCTCAGTCCTCGAGAGCTCACTTTTTCCAGGTGACCTAGCTGGTGCACAGGTGTATTCATTACTCACCAAAACATTTAGAAAGATCCACAGGTGGAGTTAATTATAGTTTTGATTATGTGAGGAGACCTGGAAAACATGCACTGTTGGTAGTTCTCGAGGACCAGGGTTGGCTAGCCCTGCCCTTAAATCATATATCTTACACTTGTCCACATATCTGTGCTGGTTAAGTGACACTTTCAGGCCGCTAACTAACTATGTTTTTTTATGTCCATGTACAGGTTGGGAAATACCTTTATAGAAGATTTGCAAAGCACTATTTAAGTAAATTTTTATTTTTTTTGGAAAGCACTCTTCCTGGTCCCTTTCTGGGATGAGAAAATCAACTCCCAGCAGCAGTAGCCATGCTCAAGGATTCTTATGTGGCAAGGACTGATATAAATGTACTGTATCACATTTTTTTGTAAATACCTCCTCCCCTCCCTTCTCCGTCATAAATTTTCATTTTAATCAAAAAACGAAATTAAATTTACTATCAATCAACCCTTCATGTCCCTGCCCTACCTTCAACTACATACATACTCCAACTCCCTCAGGCCTCTCTTGAATAATAAAAGTGTTTCCTGATGTGCCATGTTTGAAGTTGAACTGCCATGTGTTTGTGCCGCCCACTGCTGCAGCTTATCTTAGTCAGCCAGCTATCTTGGTTCAAATTTTGGGCCTAAACAAGATGAAAAAAATCAATATTGTGAGTTGTGAGGTTGTCAAAATTGATTGGAAATGAGTGGAAATAAATGTTATTGAGGTTATTAATACTGTATGTGATTTTAGTTGTTTTTAATTTTTTAAGAAAAAATCCAGATCCAAAACCAAAACACAAAAACAAAACACGCAGGTGAGGTTTTTGTAAAACCAATCCAGATCTAAAACCAAGGGAGATCCAGATCCAAAACCAAAATCAAAATCAAAACACGGGGTTCGGCACACATCTCTATCCAAAACCAAAGCACATTCTTAGTTATTACATTATTATTTAAAAAAATAAGATTATTTATAAAAAAGGAATAGAAAAAAAGCCCTTACACATTATGCATTTTTACATGCAAGAATTTCTGGAAGGATTTGAAAGGGGAAAATACCTGCAGATGTGTGATGGTGCTGATGCTGCAGCAACAGATGTTCCTACTCTACTTCCTCCGGCACAATAATCACCTCCAAATATGCCTGCCAGAACTTCAACACACCCAAAATCTGATGCCAACATACCAGTGCCAGGTATTAGTAAGAGGGAGGCACATAAAACAGGCAATGTCCAGATTTCATAGCAGGACAAAGTTCAATTGCAATGATGCTTTGCAGCAGACTTCAGTCCTGACGTATCACAGATCCAGGTAGACTGACTTGAACCCTACTCCAAGCTGGTTCCTGGGTGGGCAATGCTCAGGTCCACCTCTTGGGAACTTACACTTGGGCCAGGTAGACTTTCTTTTATCTCCCACAGATCTTGGTGAATTTCCCTTAGGACAAAGGCTCTCTCCCGCATGCTGGTCCGGATTGATTCATGCAGCGATTCTATGGCTGCAGTCTGTCTCTCCACTGCCACCCTAAGCCCACTGATTACTTCAACAATGATGGCATGGATTTTCAAATCTTGTTGGGTCAATTCCAAGATCTGAGAGAGGGGACCACCTGGCCCTTTTTTATGCTTTATCTGGGACTTCAGTCTGCTGCGAAGTTCACTCTATTTAAAGAAAATATATAAGAAAAAATATATATAAAAACAAACTATGGTTTGACAATTTTTTATGGTTTCTATGGCACACATTTATTGTTTACACCAAATACTATATGTATATTACACAATTATAATGTACATACTGTATATCCTAAAATTATATAATATTGTAGTATTTTGGTAATTCTCATCATTTTTGAAGATATGTTGTGGTACTATAACTGGAGTTCACTGAATTCACTTTTTTGGCAATTTCAATCCATATGCTTCCATGACCTTTGGTCCCACTATGAAATCTGGATATTGTCTCTTCTATAAGGACCTTGTTTTCCCTCGTACTAATAAACAAGAGATGGCAAGACATGAGCATCATGTATGTTACGTCTCCTTCAGTTCTGATAGACCCATGTGGAGGTGATGTGTGAGGAGGATCAGGAGAAGGAACATTTGGTGATGCAATAGAAGGAACAGGATCACCATCCACATCTGCAAGTATGTCAAATGACAGATCTTCATTTTGCAAGTCCCTTACAAATCCTTCCAGAAATTCTTGAATGTCTGAAAGATTTTCTTCCTCCATGTTTGCTAAAGATCCAAAACCATGTGAACATTTCATATGCACATGTGTATGTGGGGCGTTTGTGTTGCATAAGTATACAACCAGTACACAATCAACATTAATGGCTATAAAACCATGCTCCCAAGGTAGACACACCATTTGTCATCGCATATCCTAGATGCTGCATACAAAGAAATGCATAGGCAAATGGTAAGACACCTGTCCATGTGTAGAGTGGTGATTGGAATCTGAAATAGAGGGTGCTGTAGCCTACCTAAATCAGAACCACCTGCGGTACACCTGTCAAACCATAATGCAGGTGTCCTAAGGCGAGCTCAGGGAGGACAGAAACCTCCCGTGGAGCAGAAGGGTAAAAATTAATTAGGTATAAATTAATTGACCATATACCCCAATCAATAAGAGGTGGATACCGTTCTAAAAACCTACAAAGATTAGAAGCAGCCTGGATACACCATTTGAATATGGTATCACCATTGGGTCTCAATGAACAGCTGAATTTGTCATGTTTTTTATAGAATTTAAAGTATGTTCTTTATAGGATTGAATGTTTGTTCTATTTTTGTAGTTTGGTCAATCCTATGTGTCTTTTACACAGCTACTTTCATCAGTAGTTGTGGTATTATGTGTCAGTACACTCTAGGAGCTAATTACATGCTCTCTGTTTATTGATATGTTTAGTATTGATTTTAAGCTATCTTGATTATCTGATATATTTATGCTTACATTGCATTACTAATAATTTTTTGCTATTTTACTATGTTGTTAAGTTTGGTTACTATTGGTGACGGTATTATTTACACTCTTTACCATTGTAACAGGCGCCCACCTGACCCACCGTCGGACGCGGGGAGTGTGACGTCATGCCGCACGCCGACGGAGGGGAAGGTAAGATGCACTGTATTTGTTTGGCTTGACAAAAGATCTTGTATAAATCTGAAACGTTGCTTTACTGCTGAAGACTCATCATTGATTTAAAATCTGTGGAGTTCTGCCATTTGAGTCATCTATATACATATATATATATTAGGGGTGTGCACCGGCCACTTTTCGTGTTTTGTGTTTTGGTTTTGGATCTGGATCTTTCTTCGTGTTTTGGATCTGGATTGGTTTTGCCAAAACCACCCTTCCGTGTTTTGGGTTCTGGGTTTTGTGTTTTGGATCTGTATTTTTTTTTAAAAAAGCATAAAAACAGCTAAAATCACAGAATTTGTTGGTTTCTCTGCTCCTATGCTATTATTAACCTCAATAACCTTAATTTCCACTCATTTCCAGTCTATTCTGAACACCTCACACCTCACAATAGTATTTTCATGTCCAAAAGGTTGCACCGAGGTAGCTGGATGACTATGCTAAGCGACACGAGTGGGCGGCACAAACACGTGACCCATCTAGGAGTGACACTGCAGTGGCAGACAGGATGGCAGTTAGAAAAACTAGGCCCCAAACTGTACATAATGCAAAGAAAAAAAAGAAGTGCAAGATGGAATTGTCCTTGGGCCCTCCCACCCACCCTTATGTTGTATAAACAGGACATGCACACTTTAACAAATCAATCATTTCAGCGACAGGGTCTGCCACACAACTGTGGCTGAAATGATTGGTTCGTTTGGGCCCCCACAAAACAAGCTGGCAATTAATGTGTCCCTGCACAAACTGGCTCTACGGAGGCAAGATGTCATCCTCATCCTCCTCATCCACCGATTCCTCACCCTCTTCAGTGTGTACATCCTCATCCTCACAGAGTATTAATTCGTCCCTGCTGGAACCACAGGTCCCTCTGTACGTTCTGGAGGCTGGTCTCCCTGGAAGAGTTGATAATTCATTTTATGAACATCATCTTCTCCACATTTTGTGGAAGCAACCTCCTACGCCTTTCGCTGACAAGGTTCCCGGCTGCACTAAACACTCTTTCGGAGTACACACTGGAGGGGGGGCAACTCAGGTAAAATAGAGCCAGTTTGTACAGGGACCTCCAAATTGCTTCTTTTTCCTGCCAGTACAGGTACGGACTGTCTGACATGCCTACTTGGATGCTGTCACCGATGTAATCCTTTAACAGACAGACGCACGCTTGTCGCTGCTGCTTTGAGGATTCAAGTGCGGCTACAGCCCACACAATTCACAAAGACAGAAAAAAAAAAAGAATATTTTTATTGTTTGTGGAGCACACTTTGAGGGTTACACCACCCTTTAACAGACAGACGCACGCTTGTCGCTGCTGCTTTGAGGATGCAAGTGCGGCTACAGCCCACACAATTCACAAAGACAGAAAAAAGAAGAAGAATATTTTAATTGTTTGTGTAGAACACTTTGAGGTGTCACCACCCTTTAACAGACAGACGCACGCTTGTCGCTGCTGCTTTAAGGATGCAGGTGCGGCTACAGCCCACACATTTCACAAAGACCGAAAAAAAAAAGAACAATATTTTAATTGTTTGGGTAGAACACTTTGAGGTGTCATCACCCTTTAACAGACAGACGCACGCTTGTCGCTGCTGCTTTAAGGATGCAGGTGCGGCTACAGCCCACACAATTCACATAGACAGAAAAAAAAAGAACAATATTTTAATTGTTTCTGTAGCACACTTTGAGGGTGTCACCACCCTTTAACAGACAGACGCACGCTTGTCGCTGCTGCTTTGAGGATGCAAGTGTGGCTACATCGCACACAAGTCACAAACACATTAAAAAAATAGTTTTTTATTTTTTGGAACACTTTGAGAGTTACACCACCCTTTAACAGACAGACGCACGCTTGTCGCTGCTGCTTTAAGGATGCAGGTGCGGCTACAGCCCACACATTTCACAAAGACCGAAAAAAAAAGAACAATATTTAAATTGTTTGTGTAGAACACTTTGAGGGTGTCACCACCCTTTAACAGACAGACGCACGCTTGTCGCTGCTGCTTTAAGGATGCAGGTGCGGCTACAGCCCACACATTTCACAAAGACCAAAAAAAAAAGAACAATATTTTAATTGTTTGTGTAGCACACTTTGAGGGTGTCACCACCCTTTAACAGACAGACGCACGCTTGTCGCTGCTGCTTTGAGGATGCAGGTGGAATCTAGACGGGATTTGGAACCGAGGACACACTACCTCCATCAATTGTCTAAATCCCACTGCACTAATGTCGGATACCGGACGCACGTCTTAACACCAACATAGCAGTCAAGGCCTCAGTTATACGTTTTGCTTCAGGATGACTGCTGTCGTACTTCATCCTCATCGCTAGGGACTGTTGGAGGGTCAATTGTTTAGTAAAAGTAGTGATGTTCCTACTTCCTCTCTGGGATGATGAACAACTCCCAGCAGCAGCAACAGCACTAGGAGGAAGAGGTTCTTGATCTTTCCCTATTTTATTTTTATCGGAGAAAGTTTGGTCCTCCATTTATGTTATATTGATATATATACGTGCGGCTAAAGCGCACACAAACACAGAAAATATTATTTTATTTTTGCTGGAGAGTAGTGCACTTTGTGGGTTACACCACCCTTTAAGAAATGAGCCAGCCGGCTCTTTACTTATGGGACACAGGCGCACGCTTGGCGCTGCTCCTTTGTTGATGCACCTGCAGCCACAGTGCACACAATTCACAAACACAGAAAATAATTTTTTTTTTGGTTTGGACTGGAGTGTACTTTCGGGGGTTACAGCACCCTTAATGGTCAAGCCAGCCGGCCCTTTACTTATGACACAGGCGCACGCTTGGCACTACTTTGTTGATGCACGTGCGGCTACTGCGCACACAATTCACAAACACAGAAAATATTTTTTTTTTAGGTTTGGACTGGAGTGTACTTTCGGGGGTTACAGCACCCTTAACGGTCAAGCCAGCCGGCCCTTTACTTATGACACAGGCGCACGCTTGGCACTACTTTGTTGATGCACGTGCGGCTACTGCGCACACAATTCACAAACACAGAAAATAATTTTTTTTTTGGTTTGGACTGGAGTGTACTTTCAGGGGTTACAGCACCCTTAACGGTCAAGCCAGCCGGCCCTTTACTTATGACACAGGCGCACGCTTGGCACTACTTTGTTGATGCACGTGCGGCTACTGCGCACACAATTCACAAACACAGAAAATAATTTTTTTTTTGGTTTGGACTGGAGTGTACTTTCGGGGGTTACAGCACCCTTAACGGTCAAGCCAGCCGGCCCTTTACTTATGACACAGGCGCACGCTTGGCACTACTTTGTTGATGCACGTGTGGCTACTGCGCACACAATTCACAAACACAGAAAATAATTTTTTTTTTGGTTTGGACTGGAGTGTACTTTCGGGGGTTACAGCACCCTTAACGGTCAAGCCAGCCGGCCCTTTACTTATGACACAGGCGCACGCTTGGCACTACTTTGTTGATGCACGTGCGGCTACTGCGCACACAATTCACAAACACAGAAAATAATTTTTTTTTTGGTTTGGACTGGAGTGTACTTTCGGGGGTTACAGCACCCTTAACGGTCAAGCCAGCCGGCCCTTTACTTATGACACAGGCGCACGCTTGGCACTACTTTGTTGATGCACGTGCGGCTACTGCGCACACAATTCACAAACACAGAAAATAATTTTTTTTTTGGTTTGGACTGGAGTGTACTTTTGGGGGTTACAGCACCCTTAACGGTCAAGCCAGCCGGCCCTTTACTTATGACACAGGCGCACGCTTGGCACTACTTTGTTGATGCACGTGCGGCTACTGCGCACACAATTCACAAACACAGAAAATAATTTTTTTTTGGTTTGGACTGGAGTGTACTTTCGGGGGTTACAGCACCCTTTAACGGTCAAGCCAGCCGGCCCTTTACTTATGACACAGGCGCACGCTTGGCACTACTTTGTTGATGCACGTGCGGCTACTGCGCACACAATTCACAAACACAGAAAATATATTATTTTTTTAGCACTTGGGGGGAGCACCCCTGATGGACAGAGCACCCCCTGGACAACACTACAGCACTCCTTTAGGACTGGGACACTGCACAGGACTTTGGAGTGGACACAGCCCCTATGGAGAACTGACTGCACAACACAGTCCAGCCAGCCCCTATGGACTTTGAAGTAGTGGACACAGCCCCTATTAACAACAGCAGCACAGCACAACACAGCCAGCCCCTATGGACTTTAAAGTAGTGGACAACAGCAGCACTACACTACACTACACTACACAGCACTAACTCCCACCCTCCCTCTTCACTGTCCACAGCCGAGTGAGAAAATGGCGCCGACGCGGGTACCTTATATAGGATCCAAAACCCGCGAGACTCGGAAGGCGGGATGATGACGTTTTGCCTCGATTTCAGATCCGAGTCAGGCGGGAAAAGTCGAGCCTGACTCGGATCGGGCTCGGATCGGGGGGGCTCGGGGGGGGTCGGATTTCAGAAATCCGAACCCGCTCACCCCTAATATATATATATATATTGTACTGTATATTGTAAAACGGGGTGTAGAAATGAGGACTCCAGACAGGCATGTACTCGGTAAGGCAGTGTCTATAAAGGCAGTGGAAACTGCACTTTAGCATATGTAAGTGTAACATAAATAAACAAATAAAGTAAATGTCCCAACACTTGTGTTTAGCAGTCAGCAGTTGCTTGCAGCCACAATTGGCCATGCTCTCCCAGCAATTCTTTCCCTGGCACTTCAACACTATAGGTGCGTACACACATAATGATTTTTTGAAAGATTTTACTATAACGATGTCATTATCGTTAAATCGTTTGTAAAATCGCTTATCTTTTTAAGCTGAACGATGAATGATAATCGTTCATGCGCGTTCACGTTTGTAGTTTGTAGTTCATCGTCCATTCTGACTGTCCAACAAACAATTTTCAAAAACGATGAACGATTTCCCTTCACTATATACATGATTAAAAAATCATTCATCGTTCATCGTTTTTGAAAATCGTTCATTAATTTAGTTACCAACAATTTTTATTGAATGATTTTTGTTCACTTTTTCAAGGGAAAATGTGATTGAAAATCGTTCACTAAAATCGTTGGTTACTAACATCATTGTGTGTATGCAGCTTTAAGGCCCTCATACATCAGAAATTGATTGCAGCAATTGTGCAATTTGCAGTCGATTGTGTATAAAAATCTTTCCGTTTTTCAATCGATTGCAGAATTGCCACAATCGAAAAAGGGAAAGATTTTTATACACAATCGATTGCAAATTGCACGATTGCTGCAATCAATATCTTATGTATGGGGGCCTTAAGTCCTAAGATCTGTCTGCTAGTCAACAACAGGGCTCAGAGCAGCTGGGGTGTTCCTCACTGATGAACTGCAGCTGGGTCTGTGTTACTGTGAAAACCTGCAGTTTCACACTCAGGGCCTGATTCAGAGCCGCTCGTAAGCGGCCACTCGTTCGTTCTGACCGATGTTTGCCCAACTGCGCATGCGTACGGATCGTTATATGCATGCGGTCGAAATTCAGGTGCTCGCAAAATAGCGAATGCCTCATAATTTGAGTGACAGGAGTAGGCGTATGTGGGTGGTAACGGGGGATGGTGCTTGAAAACGGGGAGTGGAGATCCGAACACAGGCGTGCTTAAAGGTCAAAACGGGCGTTTTATGGGTGTGCATAATTAAAACAGCAGCGTCATTGACCACGTCACTGGGTTATTTTATAGCCAGAACTGCTCGCAAAATTGTGGTAGCAAAAACCAACCCCAAGAATAGCGAGCAGTTCATACCCTGGTCGATGTACTCGATTAATCTAATAAATAGCGGACATGATGTAGGATGCGAGCGGCCAGGGGGCGTATTTTTTCAAAAAACGACCGCAAGTTTTGTTCGCTCGTTCAGACCTAGAGGCGTGAACAGACCACAAAGAGCGAACGGTTGATTTGAATAGCCACCCCTATTTTCTGGACGAGCGAGCGCTAATTGTGTCCGGCTCTGAATCAGGCCCTTAGGCCCATATTCAGTTTGAAGTAGCATTTCGCCTCTGCCGGTGAAATCTCGTTTTGTCCTACATTGCCAGTTTGGAGGCAAAAACTTTTCACGCGCGTGCCCGCTTTATCCCCGTACTCAATTTGAAAGTAGGCGAAATCTGGAACCGGCGAAACTTGGATCTGCAAAAAAAACGTGAATTTTTGGGAAATAATTGTAGGACCCTCCTAAAGATGTCAAGAACAGGGGGATCACTATGGGTACCCTCGTTTTTGCCTGAAAAAAAAAGTTGGGTTATTAAATAGCCACGGCATGTGTTTTTTTTCTCAACATTGAAGAAGTGATGCAGAAGAGCACTTAGCTTTTTTTTTTTTTTTTAAATGGTCCCATCAAATTTGGGGTACATGAAAATGGATACTAGCATATTTTTAGGTCCCTAAATGCGTTTTTTTTTAAATTCTGCAGAAATGCACCTGCCGCCGCTATTTGAAACCCCAACATCCTTCAGGAGATAAAAATGGGGGTACCCATAGTGATCCCTTATGTATACCACTCTTTATGGGGGTCCCTGGAATATTTCCCAGAAATTCCCATTGTGTTTTATCTCTAAAAAAAATGTGTTAAAAGTTTTAAAAAAAAATTACATAGTGTCCACCCCCCAAAAGCCAAACCAGCCCCAGGCTTGCCAGCCAGTCCTGGTTTAAAAAAATACAGTGAACAAAATGCATAGGGTTCCACCATATTTTAGAAACCAACACCAGGCTGCATGAACCAGTCCTGGTTTTAAATATAGGGGGAAAAAGATGTGGGGATCCCCCTATATTTAAGACCAGCACCAGACCCAACTGACTGGGGTGTAATGCCACAGCCCAGAGACCCAATCACCGGGGCTCCAGGTCCAAAGCATTAGCACCCCAAGTTGGTCAGCGCAAGCCGGTGATCTCAGGGAGTCGGGGACCCCCCAAAGAAGGGTCCCCCCCTCCAGAGCACCACAGGCTTACGCTGAAGCCCAGAGCTCTTCCCCATACCCCTGGAGCAGTGGGTATAGGGGTAATGGGGGGCCAAATAATGTAAAACTATTGTATTTTACAGTGGAACTACAAGTGTCAGCATGCCTGCCATTTTGCACTTGTGGAAAAACAAGTGCCAGCAGACATGTGGCACCTGTAACTTCACTGTAAAATAAATAGTTAAATAAAGACAAATCACACACACCATGATTAGTATAACTTTATTACACACACCTACACATTCACACATACTTACCTTTACCAGATATCCTTAATGACTGGCACTGCAAACAAAAAATACATACTCAACTATATCCTGGCGCTGGTCTCTGCAGTAATCCATGAACTTGGCAAAACAAAAAAACAAGGTCAGGATCCACGTACCCAAGATCTGTATGTGTGTTGCCACACATACAAATCCATCCCGAATGCCAGCAGATGAGACAGCATGGAGCTTTCATGTCCCGTCAGCCAATCAGCGGCCACGCTGACTGTAGAGCGGCTGCTGATTGGCTCTGGCTACTGACAGTTCCCACGTGGGAGTTCCCACCTGACAGTTATGTCATTTTTAAACTTTTAACCCATTTTTTTACAGGTTAAACACAACGGGAATATTTGGGAAATAATCCAGGGACCCCCCTAAAGATGTGTAGACATAGGGGATGACAAAGAGTACCCCCATTTTTATCTCCTGAAGGAAGTCTGGGTTTCTAATAGCCGGTTTCTAATGGTGCATAAATGCGGCTTTGAATAAGGTGATGCAGAAGAGCATTTAGAAGTTTTTTTAGGGAAAAATAACTATGCCCAGCAAATTTGGGGTACTTGAAAATGGGGTTCAGCATATTTTAAAGTTGCTAAAGTGAGTTTAAAAAATCATAAAAAAAACACCTGCTGCAAGCAGCTGCAATGAAAAAACACCTGAGGCATACTTGGGGACCCCACCAGAGTTAAGTTCGCTAGTTTTTAACTTTGTCTCCCCATTTTTTATTTTTTTTGCCCCCATATTCAAAGTGATTTTTTGGGGTGTCCTTAAGAGTTTTTTTCAAATTTTTTTCCCAGTTTACCTTTGGGGGACTGTCTGAAGGCTGCACAGGGGTTTCCGCAACGTTGCACCCCTAAACCCCAATTCTGCACTTTTTTCCACCTGCTATTCATAGGCGATACTTTTTCGCCTATTACATTGCACTGACTTTTCGCCTAGGTGGAAAGTCTTCCAAATTGAATACGGGGTAAGAGCCAAACAGGCAAAAATGACATCATTGGCAAAAAGTTTAAATCGAAAACAGGCGAAAACTTACTTTTCGCCTCAAATTGAATATGACCCTTAAGCTGGCCATACATCTAATGATTATCTATCCAACCAGCCAACTAGTTGATTGGAAATTTAAAATTTGTCACTTCAATGGCAAAAATAGGTGATCACTATGTTTTTCCCTCAAACATTCTTGTTTTAAACCTAAATGCAAAGCTAAAATGTCTCCTAATAGACTGGGCTCAACTATTGGTGGTTTTCGATGCTTGGGATGTGTCAATTGTCACAATATGGTGACTGGTGATAAATTTAGACACCCAAATCTGGGGACCACCTATAATTTACAGCATTGGATGAACTGTGAGACCAAATATGTGGTGTACATCATTATGTGTCACTGTAAGCTAATATACATGGGAAAAACAGTACATATGGTAAAAGACAAAATTGCAGTGCACAGGTCCTCAATTAAGAAAGCCACTCAAATAGTTGAACCCAATACTCTGGGAATTGCAAAACATTGGACTATTAGTGGACAAACCAATAAAGATGTTTAACTCATGCCTATAGACCATGTGCCACCGTTTCGGAGGGGAGAAGACCAGCATAAACTGCTATAAAAGAAGGAGTGCAAATGGATTCATAAACTACAATCCATGACACCATCTGGACTGAATGAATAATTTTCATTCTCTGCTTATATAAAAATTTCTTGTGACTTGCACTCAAAAAGATCAGGTTATGTCAATGATATTGTTTTGACTTTTGAAGTTCTTACCCTGGTTTCACATTAAAATCAGTGATGTCCTATTTTTCAATAGGTATCCTTTGTATTTATTTCTATATATTTCTATATATTTAGATAAACGCTTTGTGATCGACAATCTATCCAGATTTGTTCCACTATGTGGGACTATTATGATAATGATTGCCGATATGTCAGTATTTATTACTGTGCTATTGTTTATTATTGTTTACATCGGGTTCACTACCTCACTTCTAGCTCCTGGGATCCTCTTTCTCTCTTCGCTGGCAACAGTGGTGTCAGGTTCAGTTCCACTTGCCGATGTGACTTCCGGTTTTGCAGAATGCTCTTTGCCTTCGAGCCATGTGGTGTGATGGGGATGCTCCAGTGACCGGCAGTGATGGCGCACCCCCTTGGCACATAGATGAGGGATATTTGCATTTGTCTTGGGGTATTTATTGTTGGGTATGTGCATTACATTAGTATTCAGTCTCTTGAGAAAGATGTCTTCACCCTGAAAAACAGCTGTCGGGACTATAGGCCTGATTCAGAGCTGAACGCTCTGACCAGAGCGCTTGCTCTGAATCAGGGCCCTCCTCCATGAAAATGGAGCGGCCTCCTGGCCGCTCGCATAGCTGTGGGTGACCACCCACAGCATATGCGAGCGGCCAAAAAGATGGTCGCGATGGTCTCGACCATCGGACTTGCGACAGAGACCCTGCGGTAGGGTCTCCCTGCCACAAGCCCTGGAGTGATTTTGGCTCTATCAGAGCCAAAATCACTCCCACTGACATCACTAGTGATGTCAGTGGGGCCGGCTTCAGACGGTAGGCGTTCCCATGGGAACGCCTCCATCTGGCAGCCACGCCCACCAAAGGGGGCGTGCTGTCAATCAACATCGACAGCACGCCCCCTTTGGTGTGAGACCCGGAGCGATGGAAAGCCCGTCGCTCCCCGGGTCTCACACATGCGCACGACGGAGCTCCCTCCGTCGTGCGCATGCGCAGTGGGGAACATCGACCTGCTTGCGAGCGTACTGCCGCTCGCGAGCGGATCTGAATGACCCCCAATGTCTGTTATATGGCTATAAGACCAACAGATGGAATATGTATAACTTGAAGATTGTTAAGTACTGCTGAAATGTGCACATGGCTATGGCTGTTTTGATGATGGCACAGTAAAGTTGATTTTTTTTTGCAGTATGTATGGAGAACTGCTTTTTCATCTAATGGTGTAGTTTTTAGCTGCACTAGTGGTTTGTTGTATGTGTGTGTATATATATATATTTATATATATATATATATATATATATATAATTAATCCAGAAATCCCAGCACTCATCATTAACAATATCATTCATGCGCAGGTACCCTCATTGGAGTGTTGCTCCTTTATACTGCTATAAGAAATTTGTGGCACTCACCGTCTTCTTATATAAACAGTGAACTTGTAATCTGAAGTTTCGGGCCTTCGTCCGTTATCAAGGATGATACATAGACATTATCATGATCACTCCCCCAATCCCTCATCAAGCTCCACAATCTTAACCACCTGGAACACGCCATCTGCCATCCCACCCCCATGGTGTCACTCACTGGGTGATGTCACAGCCACGCGATCCAGGATGAGCCAACTTTTGAGCCACAGCAACCAGGGAAACAGTGCTCTCTGTATAGAAACATAAACAAACATTTAAAGCTGCTTACTAACCCACAGTCTGGCTAACTGTTAGATCTAAACAAATACTCATACAGTTATTGTATACAGAGAGTACTGATAATAGCGCTAGTCCCTATGTGGATTCTGTAAACATCAAAGTCCTTTGATGGATCAGTAAGTGTTCTACTATAATCCCGTTGTCACGGTGGCTGCTCACAATTCTCCAGAAGGATCGTTGTTGTGTGGTCCTAAAATTTATGAAAATACAAAAGGTGAGAGCGAGCGCCTTATAGTATAGTAAGTTGTGTAATCAAGTGCACACTCAAATTAAATTACAAAGCGTACCATGTGTGCCTAATAAGCAGGCATGTAATGATGTGTTCTTGGTCCACAATCTTACGTTCCTTTATAGTGTAGGACTTCCCTCCAGGTTAGGATGATAAATACGGCCACAAAATTTATGAAAGTACAAAAGGTGAGATCGAGCGTTTTATGGTGTAGTAGATTATATCATCAGCTGCACACTCATAATAATTTACAAAGCGTACCGTGTGTGCCTAATAAATAGGCATATATTGATATGTCCTTGGTCAGCACCCTTGCGTCCCTTTATAATGTGGCACAGTTACTTCACTCCAGGTAGGATTATAAATGGGGAGGGAAAAAATGCTTGCATAGTGTAGTATATATATATTTTTTTAAATTTGTGTATTTTATTGTGCTATGTGTTTGTAATTAAAAAAATTTGTGTGCAGCTGATGATATAATCTACTACACTATAAAACGCTCAATCTCACCTTTTGTACTATCATAAATTTTGTGCAGTATTTATCATCCTAACCTGGAGGGAAGTCCTACACCATAAAGGAACGTAAGATTGCGGACCAAGAACACATCATTAGAAAATACTCATACAGGATAATTATATTTAAAAAAACTTATGGGAACCTAATTATTAGAGCATTTAACTGGATCCTTAATATACTTTTAGATACAATATAATATGCATTACAAAAGCAATGGAGACATAATGTCTCATTTAACCCTTTAGGTGCAAGAGTGTCCAGCTTAAAAATCCATCTAGACTCAGTTTGTAGCAGCAATTTTGCCCTATTACCCCCTCTAAGTTTTAATGGTATATGGTCAATTATCCTTGCTCTCATATTTGCAACATTATGTTTAGCCGGTAGGTAATGTTTTGCCACCGGTTGAACACTGGTTCCTGCAATGGCCGATCTATGAAGGGCCATCCATTCTTTAAATTGCCATGTGGCTTGCCCATGTGATGCAAGCCACATGGGCAAGACAGAAGGTACACAACATGTGTGGTACTGAAGGCGACTGGAAACCTTACTGTGAATTTTTCTCCCTTATAGGGGTGATATCTGTTTTTTTAGTTAGAAAATTTTTTGTTTCATTTTCCTACTGTATGTCCAGTTTGACAAGGTGATCTTTGAGGTTATGACCCCTAGTATAGCATTGGAGTAAATGGGTATTGAGCAATTCAGGGAGTGTTTGGTCTGTATTTACTATAGGCCACAATTTCTTAGCTAACTTAGTGGATTCCTTACTCTTGGTAGTATATCTATTAACCCAGGGTATCCGAACCAGTGGGCTAATTCCTGTAACTTTGGGTTGTAATAGTTGTCCTCTTGGTAATTCCAATACCTTTTGTTTAATTTTTGCTAGTACTGTCCTATCATAACCTCTCTGGACAAACTTTTCTAGCATAAATTCCAGTTGTTGTTCTAAGACTTCATGATCAATGGTAATCCTTCTCACCCTAAGAAATTAAGAGTAAGGAAGACCATGCCGGATGGGTTCTGGGTGGAAATTCATCTGGTGAATGGTGTTCCTATCTGTTTCTTTTATGAAGATGAATGTATGTAAATTATGCCCTTTCCATTCAATGTTGACATTTAGAAAATGTACTCAGGCCCTGATTCAGAGCTGGACGCTCTGACAGAGCGCTCGTTCTGAATCAGGGCCGTCCCTGCTCCTTTTTGGAGCTGCCTCCTGGCCGGTCACATAACTATAGCGAGCGGCCAAAATGATGGTCGCGATGGTCAAGACCATCGCGACCATCGGGCTTGCGATGAGACCCTGCGGTAGGGTCTCGCTGCCGCAAGCCCAGGAGTGCTACTGGCTCTATCAAAGCCAAAAGCACTCTGTGATGTCAGTGGGGCCGGACCCAGACTGGGCGTGCTGTCAATCAACATCGGCAGCATGCTCCCTTTGGTGTGAGACCCATAACGACGGCTTGGCCATCGTTATTCGGGTCTCGCGCATGCGCACGATGGAGGCGCCTCCGTCATGCACATGCGCACTTGGGCACCATCGACCCACTTGCGAGCGCTCAGCGCTCGCGAGCGGGTCTGAATCAGGCCCTGAGTCCTTAGCTATGATATAGGTAAATTGGACCTCATGTCTCATGCCTTATTATGATCATGAAAAACTTTTTGAAGATCCTCTATGGATCCCAACCAAATGATCAATATATCATCAATAAATCTATTATAAAATAAGAACTTTTGGCAATTTAGGAACCATTAAGAATCTTTGTTGTTCGATTGTATGCATGAAGGCATTGGCATAAGATGGGGCCACATAGGACCCCATTGCACACCCCTACTTCTGCAAGTAAAATCTATTGGCAAAGAGGAAATAATTATTCTTTTATAGTTAGCTGTAATAACTTGAGAAACAATTGTAAAGGAGGTTCCTTATATAGAGGGTTACCCTGCAATAAGATCTCAACCGACCGGATACCCTCATTGTATTGAATGCACATATATAAACTGGTAATGTCTGTGCTGCAGAGCAGGGCTTCCAGGGGTAATTAAACTAATGCATGTAACTTATTTAGAAGATCTGAATGTCTCTTAGGTAAGAGGTGGCATTCTAAACACATGGGTTAAGGAATAGATCAAGGTATAATTATACCGGTTGTTACAGTGACCCCCTGGCTGAAATGATAGGTTGGCCAGGTGGGTCATGAGTGCTTTTATGCAACTTTGATACTGTGTAAAAGATTGGCATTACTGGGAAATCCATTATTAGAGTTTCCCTGATACCTCCCATCAGGGCCGGTTCTAGACATTGTGGAGCTCAGGAAGAAAGTTCCCAGTTGCGCCCCCCACCCAAAAAAACAACTTTTTTTAGATGGCATTCCTCTGTGCGTGCTGAAAGTGTGAGCTCTTCTGGAAAGGGGGTGTGTCCTTGCAGAGCCCTCCCAATTCATCACACTGTGGGGTGTGCCCAGCACTTATGAAGGTGCTGGGCTTCCTTCAACCTCTCCTGATGTGCAGGAATGTGCCTTACACAGTATGTATTACACAGTAATGCCCTTTATAACACATTATCCCTATAGTAGTGCCCCCATTGATAATGCCCCAATAGTAGTACCCACAGTAGTAATTCCCCCTATAGTAGTGCCCCCATTAGAAGTACCACCAGTGGTAATGCCCCATATAGTAGTGCCTCCAGTGGTAATGCCCACTATATTAATGCCCCCATTAGTAATTCCCCATTAGTAGTGCCCCCAGTAGTAATGCCTCCTTTAGTTGTACCTCCAGTAGTAATGCCCCCATTAGTAGTGTCCCAGTATTAATGCCCCCAGTAGTAATGCCCCCTATAGAAGTGCCCCCTGTTGTAATGCCCCCAGTAGTAATGCCCCCTATAGTCGTGCCCTCTATAGTCATGCCCCCAGTAGCAATTTCCCCCTATAGTCATGCTCCCAGCAGTCATGCCCCCTATAGCCATGCTCCTATAGTCATGCCCCTATAGTCATGCCCCCAGTAGTATTGCCCCCCTATAGCTGTGCCCCCAGTAGTAATGCCCCCCTATAGCTATGCCCCCAGTAGTAATGCCCCCCTATAGCCATGCCCCCAGTAGTAATGCCCCCCCATAGTCATGCCCCCAGTAGTAATGCCCCCCTATATCCATGCCCCCTATAACCATGCCTCCAGTGCGGGTGCTTCTGAAAAAATTAAAATAAAATACAAACACAATACTTAACTTAAGCCCTGCTCCTGCATCCACTGCTGTCCGGTCTGACTGTGGCTCCACCACGGATCTGTGGGAGAGACTTCATGACATCCTTCCCATAGTGCTCTCTGTTGGAGACAAAGCTCAGGAGTGAGCTCCGGCTCTTCGTATCTATGGGAGAGACATCATGATGTCCCTCCCATTTTTTTCTATGTGGGTGCCGCAGCTCAGGAGTTAGCTCCAGCTTTTGGCTGCCACTGCACGGAGGGAGCCGGGGGCCCATTGATAACAATTATCAGCAGGCACCGGGCAAATGGAGTCTCCCTGCGGTGGCTAGCAGGGGGGGACCAGCACTGTTTTTTGTCTTTTTCTGGGATTTTTTTTTGCTTCTCTCCTGGGGACTCAGTGGCACCCTCTAGGGGCCGGCAATCCGGGCGACGGCCCTGTTAGCCCACCCCTAGAACCGCCACTGCCTCCCATGATGCTACCATCATCCTGCACTGTTTTCAATATGTTGTCTATTTCCCTTTTAAAATTGTTAGTAGGATCCCTAGGCAATACCTCATATATAGCCTGATCTAATAATTGTCTCAAACATTCCTTATCATAATTCTCCACATCTTGGACTACTACCAAACCCCCTTTGTTCACTTGTGGATCACAATATCAGTTTTTTTTCCAAATCACAGAGTGCTTTGTATTCAACATTCAATATTATATTGAAACTTCTTATTAGGGATGTTGTCAACTTCCTGTTCTAGCATTCTTGAAAAAATTGTAATGGAAGAATTGGCTGAACTTGAATCAAATTTAGAGCATTTCTTAAATTTTAATAGCGCTTCAGGTATAACTGGTTTAGCTTCATCTGTTAGTTCTCCAGCTTTGGGGCTCTTGTCTTTCCCAAAATTGCCTTTCAACCTCAGGATCCTAATATATTTGAAAGAATTTATTGTATTCTACCAAGTATTTTTCCATCCCTGTACAGGTTGGGAATTGCTTTCCTAGTAAAGTGGAGCCTAGATAAGATTTGGTAGCGGGGACAGAGGACCTCAATTAACTATCTAAAATGCACTGCACTAATGATGGATATCAGATGCACATCTAATACCAGTTTAGATGTTATGGTGTCAGTGATCCACTGTGCAACTGGGTGTCTGATGTCATACTTGCTCCCACTTACAAAGGATTGTTCAATAGTCAATTGTTTTTTAGCTCTACTACTTGTAGTCTTCCTGGTCCCCTACTTGGATGAAGATCCTCTCCCAGCAGCAGCAGAAGCAGCAAACATAGCACTTAAAGATTCTTCTATGGAACCCAGGATAGGGAAGGAATGTGTTAGCCTTGTCAAATTGGATGCAGGACTTCTTCCAATCATGATTAAGGATATTGTTGAAGTGTTGGTGGTGAAGATCCAGGTGCTTGAATCTAGCTGACAAAAGGGAGCTAGCTGATGTTAGACTGCTTGTTGTTACTTTGTAAGCCAAAGTTTCTGAGTTTTGCAAACACTTTTGATGGATGCGCTGTAGATGATATAACATGGAGGAGGTTCCTAGATGGTTAGGGTCCCTACCTCTACTTACTCTGTCATGACAATGGGTAAAGATGGCTTAACAATTGTTGTCTGGATTTGGGTAGAAATGATTCCACACATAAGAAGTGTATTTTTTTGTTTTATGCCCATGCATTACAATGGACTTTTACTTATCATGGGCAACAAGTATTTCCACTGGGACTTGATTTACACAACCAACATCCTCATAAACAACATCCTCATAATCAGCATCCTCATCATCAATATTCTTATTAGCATCAGTTACACAAATATCCTCCTCATCCTGGTGCACTTCCAGAGAAGCATGCTCGATTTCCATGTCAGTATCACAAGCTGCCGCACTGCATATTCTGTGAAAGTCAAATGTCGGGTGAGCATTTGCTGATTCTCTGCCACCTCCTGTTCTTCATTCTGGGATTAGTCTGGTTTTGCTCCTGCATCTATATCCCACTGGTGCGAATGCTGCTCAGATGCTGGTGATAACATTTCACAATCTTCTGGTTCTAGCATTGTCTGCTGTATCTAGTCACGATCCCAGTGTTCCAGTCAAGCTTTGTTTTTCCTGCCATTTGTGTCATCTAGGCAGCACAGTCTGCTTACCAACTTTCTGCCATTTGTGTCATCCAGGCGGCAGAGTCCGCACTCCTGAGTGACCTACTCAGTGTCCTGTGTTCACAATCCTGTGTACTGCTGCTATTGTCATCCCAGTGGCACTTAGCACATCTTAGCATCAACTAGCCAAGCTTATCAGCCCTCAAGGCTGCCCCATAACCCAGAGACTGTTATTCAGCCCTAAAGGATGCTACTCAGCCCAAATGCCGCATCTGGCCAAGCTTACCAGCCATCAAGGCTGCTACACAGCCAAGAGGCTGCTACTCAGCCCAAAGGCTGCTACACAGCTCAAAGGCTGCATCTAGCCAAGCTTACCAGCCCTCAAGGCTGTTACACAGCCCAGAAGCTGCTACTCAGCCCAAAGGCTGCATCTAGCCAATCTTACCAGCCCTCAAGGCTATTACACACCCTAAATGCTGCTACACAGCCCAAGGGCTGCATCTTGTTCTTTGGTCCATAGGCAACTACTCATCTACTTTTCCTGCCCCAAGGCTGATGCTGGACTCAGATTGTGTACCATCTTTACAAACCCTAACAATACCCTAAGAGTCATGCCTGTGGCATAGCAGTCAGCATGTTGGCTTGTGCTACTCATCCCCACATTTGCAGAGGACATAGAAGTGGTGGAAGGAGGCTCCTCTTCGAGTATAATTTTGTAAAGGTCAGGCTCACACATGGCACCCACTGACACACTTAGACTCTCTTGAGAGATTTGTGACATTTCTGAGCGCACAGTTAATTCCCATGCCTTAATGATTTAATTTTTTTAAACATCTACCGGGAGAAGGGCTTACATCAACATAATAGGCAGAACAACCAGTCATAAATAAAGGCCAAGGCCTTAGCCTTGCTTTGCCACTTAATGTGGTGAAAGGCATATTGCAATTTTATGTCTTTCTGCAGCTTACTTTCCCTTTTATGGTTTTTTCTTTACCACTGTAAAATATTGGTTCTTTGATTGCAGATGCCCTGACTTAAGCCCTGTATGCCCTTGGGCATTGGCTTTAGTAGATAATGTAGGCGGACTATTATCGTGACTGTTGGTACTGGCAGAAGCTCAAGCACTAGTATGTGGTTCCTGCTCTCCTCTCAACTGATCATTCTCCATATCAACAAACACAAATGAAGTAGGGTACAGCACACATGTCAATTTGTACCAATTTTAAATATTACACTGCAGTATCACCTAAGTGTCACAATTTTTTTTATGAATAAGAATAACACACTGCACTACCACTTACAGTGTCACAAGATTTTTAATGAGTAAAACACTGCGCTACCACTTACAGTGTCACAAGATTATTTATGAACAAGACAAAATAACTCACTGCGCTACCACTTAGTGTCACAATATTTTTTTTATGAATAAGAAAATAACACAATGGGCTTCTACTTACAGTGTCACAAGATTTTTTAGAAATAAGAAAACAATAACACTGTGCTATCACTTAGAGTGTCACAATATTTTTGGTGAGTAAAACAGTGTGCTTCCACTTACAGTGTCACAAATTTTTTATATGAATACAAATAACACACTGCACTACGATTTATAGTGTCACAATATGTGGATAATAAACTGTGGTCTGGCCGTCAGTGTAACCAAACAATAACAGCACAGCTAGCACCCAAAATCACATTGAAAAAAAAAATTTTTTGAATCCAAATTTTATTTAACTTTTATTATTTTTTTATACTGGAGAAGAGGACCCCTGGATGAAGCAGCAGCCCCTTGATGAACAACACAGCACCCTTTTATGGACAATAAAGCACCCCTGTGAAGTGCGTACGTACCACCTGCAGAGTCACAAATACTGTACGTGGATGATAAACTACTATCTGGCTGACAGTGTCACAAAACAATAATAGTGTAGCTAGCACACAAACAAAAAAATAACAAAAATATATATTTTTTCTGGAATGATAATTATTAATTTTAACTCTTATTTTTTTTTACACTGGGGAAGAGTACCCCTGGATTGACAGAGAACCCCTGGATGACACAGCACCCCTTTATGTACTGCATCCCTAGCCCCTTGATTGACAGGACAACAATGACAGCAGCACCCCACACTTTATTTACGGCAGCCCCAGCCCAACAACACTGCACCTTTGAACAACTGCAACACTACACCTTTGAACAACAGAGAAGAACAGAGCCCCTGGATTAACAGGATAACAGTAACACAGCAGCATACCTCCCAACATTTGAATGTCTCAAGGAGTGACCAAAATAGGGCGTGACTTATGCAAAAAGTGGTGGAGTGTATGGGAAATGGGGCGGAGCCTCATGGCTTCCAACATTTTCAGCACTTTGGGGGCATGCCCAGCACTCTCTGAGATGCTGGACAGCCCCCAGGCAGTCCATACACATGAGAATAGATGCCATGTCTGTTCTCCTCCTGCAAATCTGCTACTCTGGTATGCAGAGCAGTGGTTTGTGCTCTCCCCAACTTCCCCCATCACCGTGGGACACTGTGGCCCGCAAGTGGGACAGTCTCAGAAAAATGGAACTGTCCCGCTGGATGCGGGACAGCTGTGAGGTTTGCAGCAGCACCACTCACTTTATGTACTGCAGACCCAGCCTGACAACACCGCACCCTTGAACAACAGAGAAGAACAGAGTCCCTTGATTGGCAGGACAACAGTGATACAGCAGCACCACACACTTTACGTACTGCAGCCTCAGCCCAACAATACTGCACTCTTGAACAGCAGAGAACAATAGAGCATATCTGTTCTGTACACTCTCCACAGCCAGAGTGAAAATGGAGCCGATCATCAAGACCTTTATAGAATCCAGAACCCACGAGAATTTGATGCCTGGTTTTGGATTCTGAGTTAGGTGGGAAAACTCGAGCCAGACTCAGGGCCTGATTCAGACCCAGTCAAAAGCGCTGAGCTCTCGCAACCGGTCAATGATGGCCCAGAGTGCATGCGCACTACAGAGCCGGTTCCGTCGCGCGCATGCGCGAGACCCGGATAGCAATGGGCAATCCATCGCTCTTGGTCTCGCACCAAAGGGGGCGTGTTGTCGATGTTGAGTGACAGCACGCCCTATTTGGTGTCTTCCTACCCATCCACACTAATCTGTCTTCCTCAATCCCTACTGTTGTGTGTTCTCCTATTTGTGCTAGTCTGTATTCCATTATCTGCACCAGTCTGTCTTTACCCATCTGCACTGCTCTGTCTTCCCATGTCAATGCCACTCTGTTCCCCCATCCATGTCGCTCTCCCCCCAAACCATGCCACTCTGTTTCCCCCATCCGCACCACAGTTTTCCACCCATCTGCATTTCTTTGGCTACCACCCCCTCTGTACTGCTTAACCTTCCCTCCTCTACACGCCTTTGTGTCTCACCTATCCACACTGCTGTGTCTCTTCCCCCCATCCACACCACTTTTTATCCCATCTGCACAGCTCTATTTTCTGCTTTGACCTTAGTTGCATAGACTGCATGTGTGTGCAGTCAGCTCACAATTATGTGAGAGTGCTGAATCTGCCGTTAACCACAGGGCGTGATGGCATACCATATCTGCATTGCGCAAATAACACATCCATTAAGGCCTCAGCCTTAATGATCGTAATTTCATTGCTTTTTGAAGTTTGAGTGGCAGAAAATCAATAGGTTTTGTGAATTTTCAGATCATGTCTAAGCAGCCTTAATGGGAAATGTGAAACTGTAAGGTTTTTGTCTATGGAATTTCATAGCTTTTTTAAAATGTATTAACTATCAGGGTTTGGATGAGCAAACCCCACCTGCAGGGGAGAAGGGCAAAAAATTGTACACTAACGCAGGTGGAAGAGGGGACAGCACACAGGAGGTTGGTTTGGGAGGTGCAGATTGAGAGATAGCTGTAGGCATGTGGGGTAGCGGCAGCAGCGGTGGTGCAGAGCAGTGTCAGCAGTGCAGTGCAAAAAGGGCTCACTGGTAGTGCGTATGCACCTGAGAAAATCAAATCAATAAGTCACAGATGGATGAATGCAAAAGTGAGATCTACAAATCTATGTTAAAAATTGAATGTGTAAAAAAAAAAAAGCGTAGTCCCACCCCCCAGAAAACAACCAGCACTGGGCTTTGGAGCCCCAGTACTGGTTGTGCTAAATACAGGGGACAAACAACATAGGGGACCCCTGTATTAAGCACAACTAGCACCATGCTTTTGAGAACCTGTTCTGGTTGCCAAAATACGGGGGACAAATGACATAGGGGTCCCCCGTATTTAGCGCAACCAGCACAGGGCTTCGAGCCAGTCCCGGTTCTGGAAATACAGGGTAAAAATGAGTAGGACCCCCTGTATTCTCCAGAACCAGCACCAGACTTTTTCTAGCAGGGGGCTAATGCCACAGCCAGGGGAGCCTTTCATCAGGCCCCTCAGCCAAAGCATTAACCCTGACCACTAGTCAACCCAGGCCAGGGATCCCTGGGGAGCTGGGGACCCCCCCAATAAAGAGGTCCCCCTCTCCAGGGCACACCAGGCCTAGGATGATAGCCCGGGACTACCTCCGGCACCCCTGGGTTGTGGGTGCCAGCCCGGGTTGATTGTGGATAATGTATTGTTATTTTCCTTTTCAGGTGAACCACAGGTTACAGCTAGCTTCCACTACATGCTGGTTCTTGGACATTAGGGCCCACTGGCACCTGTAGTCCACCTGTAAAAATTTTTTTAAATAAACACAAAACACTTTAAAATTGTAAGATCTTATTTTATAGGTGTTCTTCTATGGGATGGCAGCCTTTAAGCTCTTTTATGCGGCCGCCGCCACCCCAGGGCTTAGTCACCATCGGCTGGTGGGAGCCAACCCACCAGGGCTTTGGCGTCTTCACCTGGTGGGCGCCAACTCGCCAGGGCTTCAGCAATCTTCACCTGCCGGGCACCAACCTGCCAGGGCTTCGGCGTATTCACCTAGTGGGCAGCAGTCTGTGCCAGCTCTTTTTCTTGGCTGCCGCCCACTAGGACATCTGGCATCTTTGTCTGGGGGGCACCAACATGCCATCTTTGTGTGGCGGGTGCCAACAGGCCCGGGTTTTTGCATCTTCACCTAGTGGGCAGCAGCCTGTGTCAGCTCTTTTTAATGGCTGCCACCCACTAGGGCTTCTGGCATTTTCACCTGGGAGGTGGCAGCTAATTAGCTTTTTTGCATTGCTGCCACCTCCCCAGGGCTTCTGTTTTCTTCTTCACCTAGTGGGTGGCAACCTGTTTCAGCTCTTTTGCATGGCCACCGCCCACTAGGACTTCCGGTGACTTCTTTCTTCTTTTTTTTGCTCCCTCCCGGCCATCGGACTGCCATACCTCCTCCTCACGCTGGCTTATATAAGCCAGCTGAGAGGGCAGGGCAATGATGTTGCAAGCTGTGGAGGAGGGGGTTTGCAGGGGTATAGAGGACAGGGGGCCATAGAGGAGGCAGGGGCACAAAGGAGAGGGGGTGCAGGGGTATAGAGGAGGTAGTGGGGGAAGGGGCACAGATGAGGCAGGGACACAGGAGATAGGGGTGCACAGAGGAGGTAGTGAGGGCATGAGTACAGAGGCAAGGGAGGTGCAGGGGTATAGTGAGGGCAGGGGCACAGAAGACAGGGAGCCATACAGGAGGCAGGAGCACAGAGGAGAGGGGGTGCAGGGGTACAGTTTGTTCTGGGGGCAGTAGCACAGATAAGAGGGGGGTGCAGGGGTATAGAGGAGGTAGTAGGGGCACAGAGGAGGTGCATGGCTATAGAGGAGCTAATGGGGGCAGGGGCACAGAGAAGAGGGGGGTGCAGGGGTTTAGAGGGGATAGTGGGGGCAAGGGCATAGAGGAGGGGGTTACAGGGCCACAGAGGAGAAGGTGTGCAGGGGTATAGAGGAGCTAATGGGTCAGGGGCACAGAGGATAGGGTGGTGTAGGGCTTTAGAAGGGGTAGTGGGAGCATGGGCATGGAAGAGAGGGGAGTGCAGGGGTATAGTGGAGGTAGTGGGGGCTGGGGCACCGAAAACAGAGGGCAGGGACAAAGGAGGCAGTGGTACTGGGGGCAGGAGTAGAGAGGGTTGCAGGGGTATAGAGGGGGTAGAAGGGGGTGTGCAGGAGTATAGAGGAGCTAATGGAGGCAGGGGCACAGAGGAGAAGGGGGAACAGTGGTATATAAGAGGTAGTGGGAGCAGGGGCACAGAGGAGAGGTGCATAGGCAAAGAAGAGAGGTGCAGGGGTATAGAGGGGGTAGCAGGGGCACATAGGAAGGGGTGTGTAGGGGTATAGAGGAGCAAATGGGGCAGGGGCACAGAGGAGAGAGGGTGTAGGGGTATAGAGGGGGTAGTGGTAGCAGGGGCACAGAAGAAATGAGGGTGCTGGCATATAGAGGAGGTGGAGGCAGGGGCACAGAGGAGAGGGGGCCATAGATGAGACAAAAGCACAGAGGAGAGGCAGTGCAGGGGCACAGAGTATAGGGGGTGTGGCGGTATATAAGAGGTAGTGGGAGCAGGGGCACAGCAGAGAGGGGGGTGGAGGGGTATAGTGGAGGTAGTGAAGGCAGGGGCACAGAGGAGGCATTCGTGAAGAAGAGAGTGCAGGGGTATAGAGGCGTAGTGGGGGAAGGGGCACAGAGGAGGGGGTGTGTAGGGGTATAGAGGAGCTAATGGGGGCAGGGGCACAGAGGAGATGGATGTAGGGGTATAGAATGGGTAGTGGGGTCAGGGGCCCAGAAGAAGTGAGAAGCTGGTGTATAGACTAGGTAGTAGGGGCAGGGGCACAAAGAAGAGGGGCCATAGATGAGGCAGGGGTGCAGAGGAAATGGGGGTGTGGTGGTATATAAGAGGTATCGGGAGCAAGGGCACACAGGAGAGGGGGTGCAGGGGTATAGAGATGGTAGTGGAGGCAGGGTCACAGAGGAGAGGGGACTATAGATGAGGGAGGGGCACAGTGGAGAGGGGGTGCAGAGGTATAGAGGAGTAGTGGGTCAGGGACACAGAGGAGGGGGTGTGCAGGGGTACCCTCTCTCCTATGTGCCCCCATCCCTATTAGCTCCTATGCCTGCACCACCCTCTGTTCTGTGCTCCTGCTTCAATTACTCTCTCTATATCCCTTTACCTCCCTCTCCTCTGTGCCCCTGCCTCATCTATGCCCCATCTGTGCCCCTGTACCCCCTTCCTCTGTGCCCCTGTCCCCAATACCCCCTCTATACCACTGCACCCCCCTCTGTTCTGTGCTCCTGCTCACACTACTATTCTTCACCCCCTCTCCTCTGTGCCCCTGCCTCATCTATCCCCCTCTGTGCCCCTGTACCCCCTTCCTCTGTGCCTCTGTCCCCACTAACCCCTCTATAACCCTGCACACCCCTACAAATCTAATCTGTGCTCCTGCTCACACTACTATCTCTATACCCCTTCTCTATACCCCTTCTCCTTTGTGCCCCTGCCTCTTCTATGCCCCCTCCTCTGTGCCCCTGCCCCTAATACCTTCTCTATACCCCACACTCCCCCTCTTCTCTGTGTTCCTATTGCTTCTATGGCCCCCTGTCTTCTCTGCTCCAACTACCTCCTCTGTGTACCCTCTCTCCTGTGCCCCACCTCCACTACCTCCTTTATCACCCTGCACCCCTATCCTCTGTGCCCCTACCTAATCTATGCACCCTCTCTTGTGCCCATACCCCACTATACCCCTGTACCCCACCTCTACTCTGTGCCCCTGTGGCAGTATATAAGAGGTAGTGTCAGCAGGGGCACAGATGAGTGGGGGTGCAGGGTTATAGAGGAGGAAGTGGTGGCAGGGGCACAGAAAGGGGTATAGAGGAGGTACAGACAAAGAAGAGAGGTGCAGGGGTATAGAGGGTAGTGGGGCAGGGGCAAAGAGGAGGGGGAGTGTATGAGGTATAGAGGAGATAATGGGGCAGGAGCACAGAAGAAGGGGGTTCTCTTGTGTAGAGGTAGTGGGGGCAGGGCACAGAGAAGAGGGGGTGCAGGGGTACAGAAGAGGTAGTGGGGGAAGGAGCATAGATGAGGCAGGGACACAGGAGAGAGGGGTGCACAAAGGAGGTAGTGGGGCAGGGGCACAGAGGAGAGGGGGCATGGACACAGAGGAAAGGGGGTGCAGGTGTATAGAGGGGGTGGTAGGGGCAGGGACACAGGGAAGATAGGGGGTGCAGGGGTATAGAGGGTTGTGTGAGCAGGAGCACAGAGGAGATGGGGATACAGGGGAATAGAGGAGGTAGTGGGGGGAAGGGGCATAGATGAGGCAGGGGCACAGGAGAGGGGTGCACCGAGGAGGATGTAGTGAGGGCATGGGTACAGAGGCAAGGGGGTTGCAGGGGTATAGTGAGGGAAGGGGCAAAGAAGACAGGGAGCCATACAGAATGCAGAGACACAGAGTAAAGGGGGTTACAGGGGTATAGTTTGTTCTGGTGGCAGGAGCACAGATGAGAGGGTGGTGCAGGGGTATAGAGGAGGTAGTAGGGGCACAGAGGAGGGTGTGTGCTAGGGTATAGAGGAGCTAATGGGGGCAGGGGCATAGCACAGAGGGGGTGCAGGGATATAGAGGGGATAGTGGGGGCATGGGCATAGAGGAGGGGGTTACAGGGCCACAGAGGAGGGGGTGTGCAAGGGTCAGGGGCACAGAGGATAGGGTAATGTAGGGTTAGGGGCACAGAGGATAGGGTAGAAATGGTAGTGGGAGCATGGGCACAGAAGAGAGGGAGGTGCAGGGGTATATTGGAGGTAGTTGGGGCAGGGGCACAGAAGACAGGGAGCCATAAAGGAGGCAGGGGTACAGAGGAAAGGAGGGTGCAGGGATATAGAGGGTTGTGGGGGCAGGAGCAGAGAGAGTTGCAGAGGTATAGAAGAGGTAGTAGGGGCAAGGGCACAGAGGAGGAGGCATACATGAGACAGGGGCACAGAGTAGAGAGTGGTGAAGGGGTATAGAGAGGTATAGAGTGGGAGGAGCACAGAACAGAGGGGGGTGCAGGGGTATAAAGTGGGTAGTGGGGGCAGGGTCACAGAAGAGGGAGTTTTGGTGGTATATAAGAGGTAGTGTCAGCAGGGGCAAAGAGGAGAGGGGGTGCAGGGGTATAGAGGAAGTAGTAAGGCAGGGGCATAGAGGAGGCACAGGAAAAAAGAGGTGCAGGGGTATAAAGGGGTAGTGGGGGCAGAGGGACAGAGGAGGGTGTGTGTAGTGGTAAAGAGGGGGTAGTGGGGGCAGGGGCACAGAGAAGAGGGAGGTGCAGGGGTAAAGATGGTTGTGGGGGCAGGAGCACAGATGAGAGTGGGTGCAGGGGGATAGATGAGATAGTGGGGGAAGTTGCATAGATGAGGCAGGGGCACAAGACAGAGGGATGCACACAGGAGGAGGTAGAGGGGGAAGGGGCACAGAGGAGAGGGGGCAGGGGAACAGATGAAAGGGGTGCAGGGGTACAGAAGGCAGGGGGCCATAGAGGAGGCAGGGGTACAGAGGAGATGGGGGTGTAGGGGTATAGATGATTGTGGAGACAGAAGCACAGAAGAGAGGGTCATAAAAGGGTATAGTGTAGGTAGTGGGGGGCAGGGGCACAGAGGAGGGGGCATAGATGAGGCAGGGGCACAGAAGAGAGCTGAGTGCATGGTTTAGAGGTGTAGTGGGAGCAGGGGAACAAAACTGAGGGGGGTGCAGGGTGATAAAGGAGGTAGTGGGGATGGGCACAGAGGTGGCAGAGTTACAGAGGAGAAAGGTGTGTGCAAAGGTATAGAGGAGTTAATGGGGGCATGGGCACAGAGGATAGAGTGGTACAGGGGTATAGAGGGGGCAGTGTGAGCAGAGACACAGAACAGAGGGGGGTGCTAGGATATGGATGGGGTAGTGGGGCAGGACACAGAGGAGGGGGTGTGCAGGGGTATAGAGGAGCAAATGGGGGCAGGGGCACAGAGGAGAGGGAGTGCTGGAGTATAGAGGAGGTAGTGGGGGCAGGGGCAAAGAGGAGATGCCATAGATGAGGCAGGGGCACAGAGGAGAGGGTGGTGCGGCTGTATATAAGACATAGTGGTAGCAGGGGCACAGAGGAGAGGGGGCATAAAGGAGGCATGGGCAAAAAAGAGAGAGGTGCATTGTATAGAGGGGGTAGTGGGGGCAGTGGCACAAAGGAGGGGGTGTGTATAGAGGAGCTAATGAGGGCAAAGGCACAGTAGAGAGGAGGGTGCTATGTAAGGAATTTATATTTGACCCTCTATATACCCCTGCCTGTACCTTCTAAAATCCTACCTATAAACCTCTAAGGATGACGCTAATTTGCGTACGCAGTCATACAGTAAATAAAAGACTCCAGACTTGGAACATGTGGTTCCAAAGCACAAAGTATTATTCAAGTAAAAGTACAGTCAGTTACACGCTATTGATCCATACACAATTTGGCGCAAAGGAATTATACAGACCCAAGTACAGTATACATACGCAGCGCTTTCTGGTCCAGATGTTAGGCATCAGCAAGAAACCCCTCGTCCCTCAGCGTTCAGCAAGAAGACTAAAAACCCAGTGTTGGAGTACACATATTTATACCCACCCAGAATAGACAGGACAATAGAGAAATTTGTTGCTTATGCCATTGGTTCCCATGGGGGAAGCATCTGTTACAGAGCGTTTAACAGGCTGGTTCAAATAGACTCAACCCAGCCTCCAACAACTGGGGGTCTCTGCCCTCCTGCCCCATGCAATCATACTAACAGTTGTTCATATAATATACATTTTGTTGCTTGAAGTCTCTGCGGTCCATAAGTTCAGAATGCATGATGCGATCTCCACACCGATAATACCGGAATTCTGTTGAAAGAGTACGCATCAGTACAAAACCAAACACGGCTTACTTAGCATGTATAAAACCCTAGTTACCAAATAATCTTTATTTCACAACATTTATACTAACTGAACAAACTTAAATCTTATACCTTTAAAGCTTATTAAACCTTTTATGTGAATATGTAATGTGTAAGTATGCGGGGTGTGATGTAAATACGCTAGTTAACTTGGGGCAGATGCGTACGCATGAAGCTAATAAAACAGTGTTTTCATACAAGGTCTTATGCATTCGCTAATATGCGACTAGTTACCAGCGCAATTGTGCGTATTAATGTGTGTATGAGGAATGGTGCACTTAAATCTCACTTACTAAGTGAACACCTAGCAGTGTTGAATGCTGAGCCTTATAGTTCCACATGCCCCCTCTCTCAGCAGCCCCCACCTTTCCCAGGCTCAAAAGAAAAGCCCTTTATTCTCCCAGACTCTTGTGTGAATGCAAATTAGCCCAGCTACAAGACCCAAACCTAAGATAACATTCTTGGCTTTGAAGTTATTTCATTGCAGGAAGCCTGCTAATGTAAGGTGTGTATTCTAGCCGGCCACCTGGAGTGAGAGTAGACGTTATCCAGGAAGCTTATCTACACAGGCTAGTTATCACGTGGCCATTTGCTCTGTTCAGCTAATGCAATCCAATTTTGACATACTGTAAAGCCATTTCTGAAATATATCCATTAGGGGAATTATAATAATATACACTTTATCCAGAACACCCAAACTACGTAAAGTCATGAAATGGGCTTTTGGTGAATCGCCGTAACTTATGGCGATGGTCATGGATGCAATCGCATGATGCTAATAGTATTATCGCCACATGTACTAAAGTGTGAGTTTATCTAAAATGGCGCTTAGGCAGCCATTCGCAAAATGGCGTCTTGCGGCCAGTCGCAAGATGGTGTCACTGTGATTCAATTTTAAACTGAACTTGTCTCAGCCAATAATCCAGCTTCGACATATGCATAGAGGGTGTAGTGGAGGCAGGAGCACAGAATAGAGGGGGATGCTGGCATATAGAAGAGGTAGTGGGGCAGGGGCACAGGGGAAAGGGGGCATAGAAGTGGCAGGGGCAAAGATTTGAGGGGGTGCAGGGTTACAGAGGAGGTAGTGGGAGTAAGGACACAGAGGTGAAGGGTCACAGAGGAAAGAGGGGTGCACATAGGAAGAGGTACTGGGGGAAGGGGCACAGAGGAGAGCGAGGCATTGAAACATAGGAAAGGGGGGTGCAGGGGTATAGTGGAGGTAGTGGTCACAGGGGTACAGAAGATAGTGGTCCATACAGGCGACAGGGACACAGGGAAAAGAAGGGTGCAGAGGGTTGTGGGGGCAGGAGCACAGAGGTGAGAGGGGTGCAGGGGTATAGAGGAGATAGTGGGGAGAAGGGGCATAGATGAGGCTGGGGAACAGTAGAGAGGGGTGCACATAGGAGGAAGTAGGTGGGGCATGGGCACAAAGGCAAGGGGGTGCAGAGGTATAGTGGGGGCAGGGGCACAGAAGACAAAGGGCCATAGAGGAAGCAGGGGCACAGAGGAGAGGGGGTGCAGGGGTATAGAGGATTGTGGGGGCAGGAGCACAGAGGAGAGGGGGGTGCATGGATATAGAGTAGGTAGGAGGGAGCAGGGGCACAGAACAGAGAAGGGTGCAGGGGTATAGAGGGGGTAGTGAGGGCATGGGTATAGAGGAGGGGGGTACAGTGGCACAGAAGAGGGGATGTGTAGGGGTATAAAGGAGCTAATGTGTCAGGGGCACAGAAGAGAGGGGTGTGTAGGAGAAAAGAGGAGCTAATGTCATGGGCACATAGTAGGGGGGGTGTATGGGTATAAAGGGGGAAATGAGAGCAGGGGCACAGAAGAGAGGGGTGCAGGGGTATAATGGAGGTAGTGGGGGAGGGGCACAGAAGACAGGGGGCCATTGAGGAGGCAGGGGCAGAGAGGAGAGGGAAGTGCAGGGATACAAAGAGTAGGGGCAGGAGCAGAGGTGGTTGCAGGGGTATATAACAGGTAGTAGGGGTATGGGCACAAAGGCAAGGGGACTGCAGTGGTATAGTAGGCGCAGAGGCACAGAGGAGGGGGCAAAGATGAGGCAGGGGTATATAGAGAGAAGTGGGAGCAGGAGCACAGCACTACCTTTATGATGTCACACTGTCCCTCCCATTTTTATGTCAAATAGCCACTCCCATTATGACATCACAATTTCATTCTAATTATAAAACCACTTTAGTACTCCCATTATGACATCAAAATGTCACTCCCATGATGATATCACACTATTGCTCCCATTGTAACATCACATAGCCAATACCATTATGACATCACAATGTCACTCCAATTATGATGGCCCACTGTAAAACCCATTTTATCATCACATCTCCACTCCAATTAAGACATCACAAAGTCACATTCATTATTAAACTAGTTTAGTACAACCATTATGACATCACAATGTCACTCCGATTATGATGTCATGCTTATACTCCCATTTCTACATCACGTAGCCTCTCCCATTATGACATCACAATGTCACTCTCAGTATGATATCACACTGTAAAACCCATTTTAACTTTACATCTCCACTCCCATTATGACATCACAATGTCCTAATCATTATTAAACCACATTTGTACTCCCATTTTGACATCACAATGTAACTCCCATTATGATATCACACTGTCCATTTCAATTTTATATCCCATAGCTACTCCCATTATGACATCACAATGTCATTCTCATTAATAAACCACTTTAGTACTCCCATTATGACATCACAATGTCAATCCCATCATGATATCACACTATAAAACTCATTTTAACATTACATCTCCACTCCCATTATGACATCACAATGTCACTCCGATTAGAATGGCACACAGTTAAAAAATTTTTAACATCACATCTCCACTCCCATTATGAAATTACAATGTTATTCTATATTTAAACAATTTTAGTACTCCCATTATGACATCACAATGTTACTCCGATTAAGTAACACTGTAAAACCCATTTTAACATCACAACTCCACTCCTATTCTGACATCACAATGTCATTCTCATTATTAAACCACTTTAGAACTCCTGTTATGACATCACAATGTTACTCCAATTATGATGTCAAACTGTAAAACCCATTTTAACATCACATCTCCACTCCTATTATGACATCACAATGTCATTCTCATTATTAAACCACTTTAGTACTCCCGTTATGACATCACAATGTTACTCTAATTATGATGTCACACTGTAAAACCCATTTTAACATCACATCTCCACTCCTATTATGACATCACAATGTCATTCTCATTATTAAACCACTTTAGAACTCCCATTATGACATCAAATTGTTGCTCTGATTATGATGTCACACTGTAAAACCCATTTTAACATCACATCTCGACTCCTATTCTGACATCACAATGTCATACTCATTATTAAACCCCTTTAGTACTCCCATTATCACATAACAATGTCACTTCCTTTATGATGTCATACTGTCCGCCCATTTTTATTTCACATAACCAATCCCGTTATGACATCACAATGTAATTCTCATTATGAAACCACTGTAGTACTCCCACTATGACATCACAATGTTAGTCCGATTATGATGTCACACTGTAAAACCCATATTAACATCACAACTCCACTCCTATTAAGACATCACAATGTCATACTCATTATTAAACCACTTTTGTACTCCCATTATGACATCACAATGTTACTCCGATTAAGATGTCACACTGTAAAACCCATTTTAACATCACATCTCCACTCCTATTATGACATCACAATGTCATTCTCATTATTAAACCACTTTAGTACTCCCATTATGACATCACAATGTTAATCCGATTGTGATGTCACACTGTAAAACCCATTTTAACAGCACATCTTCACTCCCATTATTACATCACAATGTCAATCTCATTATTAGACCACTTTAGTACTCCCATAATGACATCACAATGTTACTCTGATTATGATGTCACACTGCAAAACACATTTTTACATCACATCTCCACTCCTGTTATGACATCACTATATCATTCACATTATTAAAACATTTTAGAACTCCCATTATGACATCACAGTGTTAGTCTGATTTTGATGTCACACTGTAAAACCCATTCTAACGTTATATCTTCACTCCGATTATGACATCACAATGTCATTCTAATTATTAAGCCAATGTATTAATCCCATTGTGACATCACAATGTTACTCCGATTATGGTGTCACACTGTAAAACCCATATTAACATCACATCTCCACTCCTATTATGACAACAAAATATCATTCTCATTATTAAACAACTTTAGAGCTCCCATTGTGACATCACAATGTCACTCCCTTTATGATGTCACACTGTCAATCCCATTTTCATGTCACATATTTACTCCAATTATGACATCACAATGTCATTCTCATTATTAAGCCACTTTAGTACTCCCGTTATGACATCACAATGTTACTCTGATTATGATGTCACACTGTAAAACCCATTTTAACATCACATCTCCACTCCTATTCTGGCATCACCTTGTCATTCTCATTATTAAACCACTTTAGTACTCCCATTATGACATAACAATGTCACTCCCTTTATGATGTCATACTGTCCTCCCATTTTTATTTCACATAACCAATCCTATTATGACATCACAATGTCATTCTCATTATTAAACCACTTTAGTACTCCCATTATGACATCATAATGTTAATCCGATTGTGATTTCACACTGTAAAACCCATTTTAACATCACATCTCCACTCCTATTATGACATCACAATGTCATTGTCATTATTAAACCACTTTAGTATTCCCATTGTGACATCACTGTGTTAGTCCAATTATGATGTCACACTGTAAAACCCATTTTAACAGCACATCTTCACTCCCATTATTACATCACAATGTCATTCTCATTATTAAACCACTTTAGTACTCCCATTATGACATCACAATGTTACTCTGATTATGATGTCACACTGCAAAACAAATTTTTACATCACATTTCCACTCCTATTATGACATCACAATATCATTCACATTATTAAAACATTTTAGAACTCCCATTATGACATCACAGTGTTAGTCTGATTTTGATGTCACACTGTAAATCCCATTTTAACGTTATATCTTCACTTCCATTATGACATCACAATGTAATTCTCATTATTAAACCAATGTATTAATCCCATTGTGACATCACAATGTCACACCCTTTATGATGTCACACTGTCCGTTCCATGTTTATGTCACATAGCCAAACCTTTTATGACATCTCAATGTCATTCTCATTATTTGACCATTTTAGCACTCCCATTATGACATCACAGTGTTAGTCCGATTATGATGTAACACTGTAAAACCCATTTTAACATCACATCTCCACTCCTATTATGACATCACAATGTCATACTCATTATTAAACCACTTTAGTACTCCCATTATGACATCACAATGTTACTACGATTAGATGTCACACTGTAAAACCCATTTTAACATCACATATCCACTCCTATATTGACATCACAATGTCATTCTCATTATTAAACCACTTTAGTACTCCCATTATGACATCACAATGTTAATCCAATTATGATGTCACATTGTAAAACCCATTTTAACATCATATCTTCAATCCCATTATGACATCACAATGTTTTTCTCATTATTAAATCACTTTAGTACTCCCATTATGACATCACAATGTCACTCCCTTTATGATGTCACACTGTCCCTCCCATTTTCATGTCACATAGTTACTCCCACTATGACAACACAATGTCATTCTCATTATTAAACCACTTTAGTACTCCCATTATGACTTCACAATGTTAATCTTATTATGATGTCACACTGTAAAACCCATTTTAACATCACATCTCCAGTCCTATTATGACATCACAATGTCATTCTCATTATTAAACCACTTTAGGACTCCCATTGTGACATCACTGTGTTAGTCCGATTAAGATGTCACACTGTAAAACCCATTTTAACAGCACATCTTCACTCCCATTATGACATCACAATGTCAGTCTCATTATTAAACCACTTTAGTACTCCCATTATGACATCACAATGTCACTCACTTTATGATGTCACACTGTCCATCCATGTTTAAGTCACATAGCAATTCCTTTAATGATATCTCAATGTCATTCTCAATATTAAACCACTTTAGTACTCACATTATGACATCACAATGTTACTCTGATTATGATGTCACACTGCAAAACACATTTTTACATCACATCTCCACTCCTATTCTGGCATCACCATGTCATTCTCATTATTAAACCACTTTAGTACTCCCATTATGACATAACAATGTCACTCCCTTTATGATGTCATACTGTCCTCCCATTTTTATTTCACCTAACCAATTCTATTATGACATCACAATGTCATTCTCATTATTGAACCACTTTAGTACTCCCATTATGACATCACAATGTTAATCCGATTGTGATGTCACACTGTAAAACCCATTTTAACATCACATCTCCACTCCTATTATGACATCACAATGTCATTGTCATTATTAAACCACTTTAGTACTCCCATTATGACATCACAATGTTACTACGATTAGATGTCACACTGTAAAACCCATTTTAACATCACATATCCACTCCTATATTGACATCACAATGTCATTCTCATTATTAAACCACTTTAGTACTCCCATTATGACATCACAATGTTAATCCGATTATGATGTCATATTGTAAAACCCATTTTAACATCATATCTTCAATCCCATTATGACATCACAATGTTTTTCTCATTATTAAATCTCTTTAGTACTCCCATTATGACATCACAATGTCACACCCTTTATGATGTCACACTGTCCCTCCCATTTTCATGTCACATAGTTACTCCCATTATGACATCACAATGTCATTCTCATTATTAACCCACTTTTGGACTCCCATTGTGACATCACTGTGTTAGTCCGATTAAGATGTCACACTGTAAAACCCATTTTAACAGCACATCTTCACTCCCATTATGACATCACAATGTCAGTCTCATTATTAAACCACTTTAATACTCCCATTATGACTTCACAATGTCACTCACTTTATGATGTCACACTGTCCATCCATGTTTAAGTCACATAGCCATTCCTTTTATGATATCTCAATGTCATTCTCAATATTAAACCACTTTAGTACTCCCATTATGACATCACAATGTTACTCTGATTATGATGTCACACTGCAAAACACATTTTTACATCACATCTCCACTCCTATTATGACATCACAATATCATTCACATGATTAAAATATTTTAGAACTCCCATTATGACATCACAGTGTTAGTCTGATTTTGATGTCACACTGTAAAACCCATTTTAACATCATATCTTCACTCCCATTATGACATCACAACGTTTTTCTCATTATTAAATCACTTTAGTACTCCCATTATGACATAACAATGTCACTCCCTTTATGATGTCACACTGTTCCTTCCGTGTTTATGTCACATAGCCACTCCTCTAATGACATCTCAATGTCATTCTCATTATTAAACCAATTTAGTACACCCATTACGACAGCACAATGTTACTCTGATTATGATGTCACACTGTAAAACCCATTTTAACATCACATCTCCACTCCGATTATGACATCACAATGTCATTCTCATTATTAAACCAATTTATTACTCCCATTGTGAAATCACAATGTTACCCTGATTTTGATGTCACACTGTAATTCCATTTTACAATCACATCTCCATTCCTATTATGACATCACAATGTCATTCTCATTATTAAACCACTTCAGTACTCCCATTATGACATCACAATGTTACTACAATTATGACTTTACACTGTAATACCCATTTTCACATCATATCTCCACTACCATTATGACATCGCAATGTCATTCTCATTATTAAACCTCTTTAGTCCTCCCATTATAACATCACAATTTCACTCCCTTTATGATGTGATACTGTCCTCCCAATGTTTTGTCACATAGCCTATCCCATTATGACATCACAATGTCATTCTCATTATTAAACCACTTTAGTACTCCCATTATGACTTCACAAAGTCACTCTGATTATGATGTCAAACTGTAAAACCCATTTCAACATCACATCTCCACTACTATTAAGACATCGCAATGTCATTCTCATTATTAAACCACTTTAGTACTCCCATTATTACATCACAATGTCACTCCCTTTATGATGTGATACTGTCCTCCCAATGTTTTGTCACATAGCCAATCCCATTATGACATTGCAATGTCATTCTCATTATTAAACCACTTTAGTACTCCCATTATGACATCACAATGTTTTCTGATTATGATGTGACACTGTAAAACCCATTTCAACATCACATCTCCACTCCTATTATGACATCAAAATATCATTCTCATTATTAAACCACTATAGTACTTCCATTATGACATCACAATGTCACTCCCTTTATGATGTCACACTGTCCCTCCCATTATCATGCCACATAGTTACTCCAATTATGAAATCACAATGTCATTCTCATTATTAAACCACTTTAGTACTACCATTATGACATCGCAATGTTAATCCGATTATGATTTCACATTGTAACACCCATTTTAACATCACAGCTCCACTCCTGTTATGACATCACAATGTCATTCTCATTATTAACCCACTTTAGTACTCCCATTGTGACATCACTGTGTTAGTCCGATGAAGATGTCACACTGTAAAACCCATTTTAATAGGACATCTTCACTCCCATTATGACATCACAATGTCATTCTCATTATTAACCCACTTTAGTACTCCCATTGTGACATCACTGTGTTAGTCCGATGAAGATGTCACACTGTAAAACCCATTTTAATAGGACATCTTCACTCCCATTATGACATCACAATGTCATTCTCATTATTAAACCACTTCAGTACTCCCATTATGACATCACAATGTCACACCCTTTATGATGTGATACTGTCCTCCCAATGTTTTGTCACATAGCCAATCCCATTATGACTTCGCAATGTCATTCTCATTATTAAACCACTTTAGTACTCCCATTATGACATCGCAATGTTTTCTGATTATGATGTGACACTGTAAAACCCATTTCAACATCACATCTCCACTCCTATTATGACATCACAATGTCATTCTCATTATTAACCCACTTTAGTACTAACATTGTGACCTCAAAATGTCACTCTCTTTATGATGTCACACTGTCCCTCCCATTTTCATGTCACATAGTTACTCCCATTATGACATCACAATGTCACTCCCTTTATGATGTCAACATTTCCCTCCCATTTTCATGTCACATTGTTAATCCAATTATGACATCACAATGTCATTCTCATTATTAAACCACTTTAGTACTCCCATTATGACATCACAATGTTACTCCGATTACGATGTCACACTGCAAAACCTGTTTTAACATCACATCTCCACTCCTATAATGACATCTCAAATTCATTCTCATTATTAAACCACTTTAGTACTTCATTTTGACATCACAATGTTACTTCAATTATAATGTCACACTGTAAACCCCATTTTAACATCACATCTCCACTCCTATAATGACATCTCAAATTCATTCTCATTATTAAACCACTTTAGTACTTCATTTTGACATCACAATGTTACTTCAATTATAATGTCACACTGTAAACCCCATTTTAACATCACATCTCCACTCCTATTATGACATCACAATGTCATTCTCATTATTAAACCTCTTTAGTCCTCCCATTATAACATCACAATTTCACTCCCTTTATGATGTGATACTGTCCTCCCAATGTTTTGTCACATAGCCTATCCCATTATGACATCACAATGTCATTCTCATTATTAAACCACTTTAGTACTCCCATTATGACTTCACAATGTCACTCTGATTATGATGTCAAACTGTAAAACCCATTTCAACATCACATCTCCACTCCTATTATGACATCACAATGTCATTCTCATTATTAAACCACTTTAGTACTCCCATTATGACATCACAATGTTACTCTGATTACGATGTCACACTGCAAAACCTGTTTTAACATCACATCTCCTCTCCTATAATGACATCACAAATTCATTCTCCTTATTAAACCACTTTAGTACTTCCATTATGACGTCACAATGTCACTCCCTTTATTATGTCACACTGTCCCTTCCATGTTTATGTCACATAGACACTTCTTTTATGACATCTCAATGTCAATCTCATTATTAAACCATTTTAGTATTCCCATTATGACATCACAGTGTTAGTCCGATTATGATGTCACACTGTAAAACCCATTTTAACATCCTATCTTCACTCCCATTATGACATCACAATGTTTTTCTCATTATTAAATCACTTTCGTACTCCCATTATGACATCACAATGTCACTCCCTTTATGATGTCACACTGTCCCTCCCATTTTCATGTCACATAGTTACTCCCATTATGACATCACAATGTCATTCTCATTATTAAACCAATTTATTACTCCCATTGTGAAATCACAATGTTACTCCAATTTTGATGTCACACTATAAAACCAATTTTAACATTACATCTCTACTCCTGTTCTGACTTCACAATGTCATTCTCATTATTAAACCACTTCTGTACTCCCATTATGACATCACAATGTTATTACAATTATGAAGTTACACTGTAATACCCATTTTCACATCTTATCTCCACTACTATTAAGACATCGCAATGTCATTCTCATTATTAAACCACTTTAGTACTCCCATTATTACATCACAATGTCACTTCCTTTATGATGTGATACTGTCCTCCCAATGTTTTGTCACATAGCCAATCCCATTATGACATCGCAATGTCATTCTCATTATTAAACCACTTTAGTACTCCCATTATGACATCACAATGTTTTCTGATTATGATGTGACACTGTAAAACCCATTTCAACATCACATCTCCACTCCTATTATGACATCAAAATATCTTTCTCATTATTAAACCACTTTAGTACTTCCATTATGACATCACAATGTCACTCCCTTTATGATGTCACACTGTCCCTCCCATTATCATGCCACATAGTTACTCCAATTATGAAATCACAATGTCAGTCTCATTATTAAACCACTTTAGTACTACCATTATGACATCGCAATGTTAATCCGATTATGATTTCACATTGTAACACCCATTTTAACATCACAGCTCCACTCCTGTTATGACATCACAATTTCATTCTCATTATTAACCCACTTTAGTACTCCCATTGTGACATCTCTGTGTTAGTCCGATGAAGATGTCACACTGTAAAACCCATTTTAATAGGACATCTTCACTCCCGTTATGACATCACAATGTCATTCTCATTATTAACCCACTTTAGTACTCCCATTGTGACATCACTGTGTTAGTCCGATGAAGATGTCACACTGTAAAACCCATTTTAATAGGACATCTTCACTCCCATTATGACATCACAATGTCATTCTCATTATTAAACCACTTCAGTACTCCCATTATGACATCACAATGTTACTACAATTATGAAGTTACACTGTAATACCCATTTTCACATCTTATCTCCACTACTATTAAGACATCGCAATGTCATTCTCATTATTAAACCACTTTAGTACTCCCATTATGACATCGCAATGTTTTCTGATTATGATGTGACACTGTAAAACCCATTTCAACATCACATCTCCACTCCTATTATGACATCACAATGTCATTCTCATTATTAACCCACTTTAGTACTACCATTGTGACCTCACAATGTCACTCTCTTTATGATGTCACACTGTCCCTCCCATTTTCATGTCACATAGTTACTCCCATTATGACATCACAATGTCACTCCCTTTATGATGTCAACCTTTCCCTCCCATTTTCATGTCACATTGTTAATCCAATTATGACATCACAATGTCATTCTCATTATTAAACCACTTTAGTACTCCCATTATGACATCACAATGTTACTCCGATTACGATGTCACACTGCAAAACCTGTTTTAACATCACATCTCCACTCCTATAATGACATCTCAAATTCATTCTCATTATTAAACCACTTTAGTACTTCATTTTGACATCACAATGTTACTTCAATTATAATGTCACACTGTAAACCCCATTTTAACATCACATCTCCACTCCTATTATGACATCACAATGTCATTCTCATTATTAAACCACTTTAGTACTCCCATTATGACATCACTGTGTTAGTCCGATTATGATGTCACACTGTAAAACCAATTTTAACATCTTATCTTCACTCCCATTATGACATCACAATATCTTTCTCATTATTAAACCACTTTAGTACTTCCATTATGACATCACAATGTCACTCCCTTTTTGATGTCACACTGTCCCTCCCATTTTCATACCACATAGTTACTACAATTATGACATCACAATGTCATTCTCATTATTAAACCACTTTAGTACTCCCATTGTGACCTCACTGTGTTAGTCCGATTATGATGTCACACTGTAAAACCCATTTTAAAATCACATCTCCACTCCTATTATTGACATCACAATGTCATTCTCATTATTAACCCACTTTAGTACTCCCATTGTGACCTCACTGTGTTAGTCCGATTATGATGTCACACTGTAAAACCCATTTTAAAATCACATCTCCACTCCTATTATTGACATCACAATGTCATTCTCATTATTAACCCACTTTAGTACTTCCATTGTGATATCACAGTGTTAGTCCGATTATGATGTCACACTGTAAAACCAATTTTAACATCTTATCTTCACTCCCATTATGACATCACAATATCTTTCTCATTATTAAACCACTTTAGTACTTCCATTATGACATCACAATGTCACTCCCTTTTTGATGTCACACTGTCCCTCCCATTTTCATACCACATAGTTACTACAATTATGACATCACAATGTCATTCTCATTATTAAACCACTTTAGTACTACCATTATGACATCGCAATGTTAATCCGATTATGATTTCACATTGTAACACCCATTTTAACATCACATCTCCACTCCTGTTATGACATCACAATGTCATTCTCATTATTAACCCACTTTAGTACTCCCATTGTGACATCACTGTGTTAGTCCGATGAAGATGTCACACTGTAAAACCCATTTTAATAGGACATCTTCACTCCCATTATGACATCACAATGTCATTCTCATTACTAAACCACTTTAGTACTCCCATTATGACATCACAATGTCACTCCCTTTATGATGTCACACTGTCCTTCCATGTTTATGTCACATAGCCACTCCTTTTATGACACCTCAATGTCATTCTTATTATTAAACCACTTTAGTAATTCCATTATGACATCACAATGTCACTCCCTTTATGATGTCACACTGTCCCTACCATTTTCATGTCACATAGTTACTCCAATTATGACATCACAATGTCATCCTCAATATTAAACCACTTTAGTACTCCCATTATGACATCACTATGTTACTCTGATTATGATGTCACACTGTAAAACCCATTTTAACATCACATCTCCACTCCAGTTATGACATCACAATATCATTCTCATTATTAACCCACTTTAGTACTCCCATTGTGACCTCACTGTGTTAGTCCGATTATGATGTCACACTGTAAAACCCATTTTAAAATCACATCTCCACTCCTATTATTGACATCACAATGTCATTCTCATTATTAACCCACTTTAGTACTTCCATTGTGATATCACAGTGTTAGTCCGATTATGATGTCCCACTGCAAAACCCATTTTAACATCACGTCTTCACTCCTATTATGACATCACAATGTCATTCTCATTATTAACCCACTTTAGTAATCCCATTGTGACATCACAGTGTTAGTCCGATTATGATGTCTCACTGCAAAACCCATTTTAACATCACATCTTCACTCCCATTATGACATCACAATGTCATTCTCATTATTAAACCACTTTAGTACTCCCATTATGACATCACAATGTCACGCCCTTTATGATGTCACACTGTCCCTTCCATATTTATGTCACACAGACACTTCTTTTATGACATAACAATGTCATTCTCATTATTAAACCACATTAGTACTTCCATTATCACATCACAATATCACTCCCTTTACGATGTCACACTGTCCCTCCCATTTTCATGTCACATAGTTTCTCCAATTATGACATCACAATGTCATTCTCTTTATTAAACCACTTTAATACTCCCATTGTGACATCACTGTGTTAGTCCGAATATGATGTCACACTGTAAAACCAATTTTAACATCACATCATCACTCCCATTATGACATCACAATGTCATTCTCATTATTAAACCACTTTAGTACTCCCATTGTGACCTCACTGTGTTAGTCCGATTATGATGTCACACTGTAAAACCCATTTTAAAATCACATCTCCACTCCTATTATTGACATCACAATCTCATTCTCATTATTAACCCACTTTAGTACTTCCATTGTGATATCACAGTGTTAGTCCGATTATGATGTCCCACTGCAAAACCCATTTTAACATCACGTCTTCACTCCTATTATGACATCACAATGTCATTCTCATTATTAACCCACTTTAGTAATCCCATTGTGACATCACAGTGTTAGTCCGATTATGATGTCTCACTGCAAAACCCATTTTAACATCACATCTTCACTCCCATTATGACATCACAATGTCATTCTCATTATTAAACCACTTTAGTACTCCCATTATGACATCACAATGTCACGCCCTTTATGATGTCACACTGTCCCTTCCATATTTATGTCACACAGACACTTCTTTTATGACATAACAATGTCATTCTCATTATTAAACCACATTAGTACTTCCATTATCACATCACAATATCACTCCCTTTACGATGTCACACTGTCCCTCCCATTTTCATGTCACATAGTTTCTCCAATTATGACATCACAATGTCATTCTCTTTATTAAACCACTTTAATACTCCCATTGTGACATCACTGTGTTAGTCCGAATATGATGTCACACTGTAAAACCAATTTTAACATCACATCATCACTCCCATTATGACATCACAATGTCATTCTCATTATTAAACCACTTTAGTACTCCAATTATGACATCACAATGTTACTCTGATTATTATGTCACACTATCAAACACATTTTTACATCACATCTCCACTCCTATTATGACATCACAATATCATTCTCATTATTAAACCATTTTAGAACTCCCATTATGACATCACAGTGTTAGTCCGATTATGATGTCACACTGTAAAACCCATTTTAACATCATATCTTCACTCCCATTATGACATCACAATGTTTTTCTCATTATTAAATCACTTTAGTACTCCCATTATGACATCACAATGTCACTCCCTTTATGATGTCACACTGTCCTTCCCATTTTCATGTCACATAGTTACTCACATTATGACATCACAATGTCATTGTCATTATTAAACCACTTTAGGATTCCTATTATGACATCACAATGTCACGCCCTTTTTGATGTCACACTGTCCCTTCCATGTTTATGTCACATCTCAACTCCTTATATCACATCTCAATGTCATTCTCATTATTAAACCAATTTAGTACTCCTATTATGACATCACAGTGTTACTCCGATTTTGATGTCACACTGTAATTCCATTTTACAATCACATCTCTGCTCCTATTATGACATCACAATGTCATTCTCATAATTAAACCACTGTATTTCTCCCATTATGACATCTCAATATTTCTCCGATTATAATGACACACTGTAAAACCAATCTTAACATTACAACTCCACTCCTGTTCTGACTTCACAATGCCATTCTCATTATTAAACCACTTCAGTACTCCCATTATGACATCACAATGTTACTACAATTATGACTTCACACTGTAATACCCATTTCCACATCATATCTCCACTACCATTATGACATCTTAATGTAATTCTCAAAATTAAACCACTTCAGTACTCCCATTATGACATCACAATGTTACTACAATTATGACTTTACACTGTAATACCCATTTCCACATCATATCTCCACTACTATTATGACATCTTAATGTCATTCTCATTATTAAACCACTTTAGGAACTCCCATTATGACATCACAAAGTTACTCTGATTATGATGTCATACTGTAAAACCCATTTTAACATCATATCTTCACTCCCATTATGACATCACAATGTTTTTCTCATTATTAAATCACTTTAGTACTCCCATTATGACATCACAATGTCACTCCCTTTATGATGTCACACTGTCCTTCCCATTTTCATGTCACATAGTTACTCCCATTATGACATCACAATGTCATTGTCATTATTAAACCACTTTAGGATTCCTATTATGACATCACAATGTCACACCCTTTTTGATGTCACACTGTCCCTTCCATGTTTATGTCACATCTCAACTCCTTATATGACATCTCAATGTCATTCTCATTATTAAACCAATTTAGTACTCCTATTATGACATCACAGTGTTACTCCGATTTTGATGTCACACTGTAATTCCATTTTACAATCACATCTCTGCTCCTATTATGACATCACAATGTCATTCTCATTATTAAACCACTGTATTTCTCCCATTATGACATCTCAATATTTCTCCGATTATAATGACACACTGTAAAACCAATCTTAACATTACAACTCCACTCCTGTTCTGACTTCACAATGTCATTCTCATTATTAAACCACTTCAGTACTCCCATTATGACATCACAATGTTACTACAATTATGACTTTACACTGTAATACCCATTTCCACATCATATCTCCACTACCATTATGACATCTTAATGTCATTCTCATTATTAAACCACTTTAGGAACTCCCATTATGACATCACAAAGTTACTCTGATTATGATGTCACATTGTAAAACCCATTTCAACATCACATCTCCACTCCTATAATAACATAACAAATTCATTCTCATTTTTAAACCACTTTGGTACTTCCATTATGACATCACAATGTTACTTCAATTATGATGTCACACTATAAAACCAAATTTTAACTTCACATCTCCACTCCTATTATGACATCACAATGTCATTCTCATTATTAAACCAATGTATTACTTCCATTGTGACATCGCAATGTTACTCAGATTATGGTTTCACACTGTAAACCTCACATTAACATCACATCTCCACTCCTATTATGACATCAAAATATCATTCTCATTATTAAACCACTTTAGAGCTCCCATTGTGACATCACAATGTCACTCCCTTTATGATGTCACACTGTCATTTTCATGTCACATAGTTACTCCAATTATAAAATCACAATGTCATTCTCATTATTAAACCACTTTAATACTCCCATTATAACATCACAATGTCACGCCCTTTATAATGTCACACTGTCCCTTCCATGTTTAAGTCACATAGACACTCCTTTTATGACATCTCAATGTCATTCTCATTATTAAAAGAATTTAGTACTCCCATTATGACATCATAATGTTACTCTGATTACAATGTCACACTGTAAAACCCATTTTCACATCACATCTCCTCTCCGATTATGAAATCACAATGTCATTCTCATTATTAAACAAATTTATTACTCCCATTGTGAAATCACAGTATTACTCCGATTTTGATGTCACCCTGTAATTCCATTTTACAATCACATCTCCGCTCCTATTATGACATCACAATGTCATTCTCATTATTAAACCACTTTATTACTCCCATTATGACATCACAATATTACTCTGATTATGATATCACACTGTAAAACCAATTTTAACATTACATCTCTAATCTTGTTCTGACTTCACAATGTCTTTCTCATTATTAAACCACTTCAGCACTCCCATTATGACATCACAATGTTACTACAATTATGACTTTACACTGTAATACCCATTTTCACATCATATCTCCACTACCATTATGATATCGCAATGTCATTCTCATTATTAACCCACTTTAGTACTTCCATTGTGACATCACAGTGCTAGTCCGATTATGATGTGACACTGTAAAACCCATTTTAACATGACATCTTCACTCCTATTATGACATCACAATGTCCTTCTCATTATTAACCCACTTTAGTACTCCCATTGTGACATCACAGTGTTAGTCCGATTATGATGTCACACTGTAAAACCAATTTTAACATCATATCTTCACTCCCATTATGACATCACAATGTTTTTCTAATTATTAAATCACTTTAGTACACCCATTATGACATCACAATGTCACTCGCTTTATGATGTCACACTGTCCCTCCCATTTTCATGTCACATAGTTACTCCCATTATGACATCACAATGTCATTCTCATTATTAAACCACTTTAGTACTCCCATTATGACATCACAATGTCACGCCATTTTTGATGTCACACTGTCCCTTCCATGTTTATGTCACATAGACACTACTTTTATGACTTTTCTATGTCATTCTCATTATTAAACCAGTTTAGTACTCCCATTATGACATCAGGATGTTACTGTGATTATGAATTCACACTGTAAAACCCATTTTAACATCACATCTTCACTTCGATTATGACATCACAATGTAATTCTCATTATTAAACCAATTTATTACTCCCATTGTGAAATCACAATGTTACTCCGATTTTGAAGTCTCACTGTAATTCCATTTTACAATCACATCTCTGCTCCTATTATGACATCATAATGTCATTCTCATTATTAAACCACTTTAGTTCTCCCATTATGACATCACAATGTTACTCTGATTATGATGTCACACTGTAAAACCCATTTCAACATCACATCTCCACTCCTATTATGACATCACAATGTCAATCTCATTATTAAACCAATTTATTACTCCCATTGTGACTTCACAATGTTATTCCGATTATGGTGTCATACTGTAAAACATATTAATATCACATCTCCACTTTTATTATGAAATCAAAATATCATTCTCATTATTAAACCACTTTAGAGCTCCCATTGTGACATCACAATATCACTGCCTTTATGATGTCACACTGTCAATCCCATTTTCATGTCACATAGTTACTAAAATTATGACATCACAATGTCATTCTCATTATTAAACCACTTTAATACTCCCATTGTGACATCACTGTGTTAGTCCGATTATGATATCACACTGTAAAACCAATTTTAACATCACATCTTCACTCCCATTATGACATCACAATGTCATTCTCATTATTAAACCACTTTAGTACTCCCATTATAACATCACAATGTCACGCCCTTTATAATGTCACCCTGTCCCTTCCATGTTTATGTCACATACACACTGCTTTTATGACATCTCAATGTCATTCTCATTATTAAAAGAATTTAGTACTCCCATTATGACATCATAATGTTACTCTGATTATGATGTCACACTGTAAAACCCTTTTTAACATCACATCTCCACTCCGATTATGACATCACAATGTCATTCTCATTATTAAACCAGTTTATTACTCCCATTGTGAAATGACAATGTTTCTCCGATTTTGATGACACACTGTAATTCCATTTTACAATCACATCTCTGATCCTATTATGACATCACAATGTCATTCTCATTATTAAACCACTTTATTACTCCCATTATGACATCACAATATTACTCCGATTATGATGTATCAAGTGTGACTTCACAATGTTATTCCGATTATGGTGTCATACTGTAAAACACATATTAATATCACATCTCCACTTTTATTATGAAATCAAAATATCATTCTCTTTATTAAACCACTTTAGAGCTCCCATTGTGACATCACAATATCACTGCCTTTATGATGTCACACTGTCAATCCCATTTTCATGTCACATAATTACTAAAATTATGACATCACAATGTCATTCTCATTATTAAACCACTTTAATGCTCCCATTGTGACATCACTGTGTTAGTCCGATTATGATATCACACTGCAAAACCAATTTTAACATCACATCTTCACTCCCATTATGACATCACAATGTCATTCTCATTATTAAACCACTTTAGTACTCCCATTATAACATCACAATGTCACGCCCTTTATAATGTCACCCTGTCCCTTCCATGTTTATGTCACATAGACACTGCTTTTATAACATCTCAATGTCATTCTCATTATTAAAAGAATTTAGTACTCCCATTATGACATCATAATGTTACTCTGATTATGATGTCACACTGTAAAACCCATTTTAACATCACATCTCCACTCCGATTATGACATCACAATGTCATTCTCATTATTAAACCAGTTTATTACTCCCATTGTGAAATGACAATGTTTCTCCGATTTTGATGACACACTGTAATTCCATTTTACAATCACATCTCTGATCCTATTATGACATCACAATGTCATTCTCATTATTAAACCACTTTATTACTCCCATTATGACATCACAATATTACTCCGATTATGATGTATCACTGTAAAACCCATATTAACATCACATCTCCAATCCTATTATGACATCAAAACATCATTCTCATTACTAAACCACTTTAGAACTCCCATTGAGAAATCACAATGTCACTCCCTTTATGATGTCACACTGTCAATCCCAGTTTCATGTCATATAGTTACTCCAATTATGACATCACAATGTCATTCTCATTATTAAACCACTTAAATACTCCCATTGTGACATCACTGTGTTAGTCCGATTATGATGTCACACTGTGAAACCAATTTTAACATCACATCTTCACTCCCATTATGACTTCACAATATCATTCTCATTATTAAACCACTTTAGAACACCCATTATGACATCACAATGTTACTCTGATTATGATGTCACATTGTAAAACCCATTTCAACATCACATCTCCACTACTGTAATGACATAACAAATTCATTCTCATTTTTAAACCACTTTGGTACTTCCATTATGATATCACAATGTTACTTCAATTATGATGTCACACTATAAAACCCATTTTAACTTCACATCTCCACTCCTATTATGACATCACAATGTCATTCTCATTATTAAACCAATTTATTACTCCCATTGTGACATCGCAGTGTTACTCAGATTATGGTTTCACACTGTAAAACCCACATTAACATCACATCTCCACTCCTATTATGACATCAAAATATCATTCTCATTATTAAACCACTTTAGAGCTCCCATTGTGACATCACAATGTCACTCCCTTTATAATGTCACACTGTCCATTCCATGTTTATGTCACATAGACACTCCTTTTATGACATCTCAATGTCATTCTCATTATTAAAAGAATTTAGTACTCCCATTATGACATCATAATGTTACTCTGATTACAATGTCACACTGTAAAACCCATTTTCACATAACATCTCCTCTCCGATTATGACATCACAATGTCATTCTCATTATTAAACCAATTTATTACTCCCATTGCGAAATCACAGTATTACTCCGATTTTGATGTCACACTGTAATTCCATTTTACAATCACATCTCCGCTCCTATTATGACATCACATTGTCATTCTCATTATTAAACCACTTTATTACTCCCATTATGACATCACAATATTACTCTGATTATGATGTCACACTGTAAAACCAATTTTAACATTACATCTCTAATCCTGTTCTGACTTCACAATGTCTTTCTCATTATTAAACCACTTCAGCACTCCCATTATGACATCACAATGTTACTACAATTAAGACTTTACACTGTAATACCCATTTTCACATCATATCTCCATTACCATTATGACATCGCAATGTCATTCTCATTATTAACCCACTTTAGTACATCCATTGTGACATCACAGTGCTAGTCCGATTATGATGTGACACTGTAAAACCCATTTTAACATCACATCTCCACTCCTATTATGATATCACAATGACATTCTCATTATTAACCCACTTTAGTACTTCCATTGTGACATCACAGTGTTAGTCCGATTATGATGTCCCACTGCAAAACCCATTTTAACATGACATCTTCACTCCTATTATGACATCACAATGTCATTCTCATTATTAACCCACTTTAGTACTCCCATTGTGACATCACAGTGTTAGTCCGATTATGATGTCACACTGTAAAACCCATTTTAACATCATATCTTCACTGCCATTATGACATCACAATGTTTTTCTCATTATTAAATCACTTCAGTACTCCCATTATGACATCACAATGTCACTCGCTTTATGATGTCACACTGTCCCTCCCATTTTCATGTCACATAGTTACTCCCATTATGACATCACAATGTCATTCTCATTATTAAACCACTTTAGTACTCCCATTATGACATCACAATGTCACGCCCTTTTTGATGACACACTGTCCCTTCCATGTTTATGTCACATAGACACTACTTTTAAGACATCTCAATGTCATTCTCATTATTAAACCAGTTTAGTACTCCCATTATGACATCAGGATGTTACTCTGATTATGATTTCACACTGTAAAACCCATTTTAACATCACATCTTCACTTCGATTATGACATCACAATGTAATTCTCATTATTAAACCAATTTATTACTCCGATTGTGAAATCACAATGTTACTCCGATTTTGATGTCTCACTGTAATTCCATTTTACAATCACATCTCTGCTCCTATTATGACATCATAATGTCATTCTCATTATTAAACCACTTTAGTACTCCCATTATGACATCACAATGTTACTCTGATTATGATGTCACACTGTAAAACCCATTTCAACATCACATCTCCACTCCTATTATGACATCACAAATTAATTCTCATTATTAAACCACTTTAGTACTTCCATTATGACATCACAATGTTACTTCAATTATGATGTCACACTGTAAAACCCATTTTAACATCACATCTCCACTCCTATTATGACATCACAATGTCAATCTCATTATTAAACCAATTTATTACTCCCATTGTGACTTCACAATGTTATTCCGATTATGGTGTCATACTGTAAAACCCATATTAACATCACATCTCCACTCCGATTATGACATCACAATGTCATTCTCATTATTAAACCAGTTTATTACTCCCATTGTGAAATGACAATGTTTCTCCGATTTTGATGACACACTGTAATTCCATTTTACTATCACATCTCTGATCCTATTATGACATCACAATGTCATTCTCATTATTAAACCACTTTATTACTCCCATTATGACATCACAATATTACTCCGATTATGATGTATCACTGTAAAACCCATATTAACATCACATCTCCAATCCTATTATGACATCAAAACATCATTTTCATTACTAAACCACTTTAGAACTCCCATTGTGAAATCACAATGTCACTCCCTTTATGATGTCACACTGTCAATCCCAGTTTCATGTCATATAGTTACTCCAATTATGACATCACAATGTCATTCTCATTATTAAACCACTTAAATACTCCCATTGTGACATCACTGTGTTTGTCCGATTATGATGTCACACTGTGAAACCCATTTTAACATCACATCTTCACTCCCATTATGACATCACAATGTCATTCTCATTATTAAACCACTTTAGAACTCCCATTATGACATCACAATGTCACTCCATTTATGATGTCACACTGTCACTTCCATGTTTATGTCACATAGCCACTCCTTTAATGACATCTCATCGTCAATCTCATTATTAAACCAATTTAGTACTCCCATTATGACATCACAATGTTACTCTGATTATGATGTTACACAGCAAAACACATTTTTACATCACATCTCCACTCCTTTTATGACATCACGATATCATTCTCATTATTAAACCATTTTAGTACTCCCAATATGACATCACAGTGTTAGTCCGATTATGATGTCACACTATAAAACCCATTTTAACATCATATCTTCACTCCCATTATGACATCACAATGTCTTTCTCATTATTAAACCACTTTAGTACTTTCATTATGACATCACAGTGTTACTCCCTTTATGATGTCACACTGTCCTCCCATTTTCATGTCACATAGTTACTCCAATTATGACATCATAATGTCATTCTCATTATTAAACCACTTTAGTACTCCCATTTTGACATCACAATGTTAATCCAATTATGATGTCACACTGTAAAACCCATTTTAACAGCACTTCTTCACTCCCATTATGATTTCACAATGTCGTTCTCATTATTAAACCACTTTAGTACTCCCATTATGACATCACAATGTCACGCTCTTTATGATGTCACACTGTCCATTCCATGTTTATGTCACATAGATACTCCTTTTATGACATCCCAAAGTCATTCTCATTATTAAACCATTATAGTAGTCCCATTATGACATCACAGTGTTAGTCCGATTATGATGTCACACTGTAAAACCCATTTTAACATCATATCTTCAATCCCATTATGACATCACAATGTTTTTCTCATTATTAAATCACTTTAGTACTCACATTATGACATGACAATGTCACTCCCTTTATGATGTCACACTATCCCTTCCATGTTTATGTCACATAGACACTCCTTTTATGACATCTCAATGTAATTCTCATTATTAGACCAATTTAGTACTCCCATTATGACATCACAATGTCTATCTCATTATTAAACCACTTTAGTACACCAGTTATGACATCACAATGTCACTCCCTTTATGATGTCACACTGTCCCTCCCATTTTCATGTCACATAGTTACTCCAATTATGACATCACAATGTCATTCTCAATATTAAACCAATTTAGTGCTCTCATTATGACATCACAATGTTGCTCTGATTATGATGTCACACTGTAAATCACATTTTTATATCACTTCTCCACTCCTATAATGACATCACAACATCATTCTCATTATATAACCATTTTAGTACTCCCATTATGACATCACAGTGTTAGTCCGATTATGATGTCACACTGTAAATCCCATTTTAACATCATATCTTCACTCCCATTATGACATCACAATGTCTTTCTCATTATTAAACCTCTTTAGAACTCCTATTATGACATCACAATGTCACTCCCTTTATGATGTCACACTGTCCCTCCCATTTTCATGTCACATAGTTACTCCAATTATGACATCACAATGTCATTCTCATTATTAAACCACTTTATTACTCCCATTGTGACATGACTGTATTAGTCCGATTATGATGTCACACTGTAAAACCCATTTTAACAGCACATCTTCACTCCCATTATGATTTCACAATGTCATTCTCATTATTAAACCACTTTAGTACTCCCATTATGACATCACAATGTCTTTCTCATTATTAAACTTCTTTAGAACTCCCATTATGACATCACAATGTCACTCCCTTTATGATGTCACACTGTCCCTTCCATGTTTATGTCACATAGACACTCCTTTTATGACATCTCAAAGTCATTCTCATTAGTAAACCATTTTAGAAGTCCCATTATGACACCATAGTGTTAGTCCGATTATGATGTCACACTGTAAAACCCATTTTAACATCATATCTTCAATCCCATTATGACATCACAATTTTTTTCTCATTATTAAATCACTTTACTACTCACTTTATGACATTACAATGTCACTCGCTTTATGATGTCACACTATCCCTTCCATGTTTATGTCACATAGACACTCCTTTTATGACATCTCATTGTCATTCTCATTATTAAACCAATTTAGTACTCCCATTATGACATCACAATGTTACTCTGATTATGATGTCACACTGTAAAACCCATTTTAACATCGCACCTCCACTCCGATTATGACAACACAATGTCTTTCTCATTATTAAACCACTTTATTACTCCCATTATGACATCACAATATTACTCCCAATATGATGTCACACTGTAAAACCAATTTTAGCATTACTTCTGTACTCCAATTATGACATCACAATATCATTCTCATTATTAAACCACTTCAGTACTCCCATTATGACATCACAATCTTACTCCAATTATGACTTTACACTGTAATACCCATTTTCACATCATATCTCCACTACCATTTTGACATCGCAATGTCATTCTCATTATTAAACCACTTTAGTACTCCCATTATGACATCACAATGTCATTCCCTTTATGATGTGATACTGTCCTCCCAATGTTTTGTAACATAGCCATACCCATTATGACATCACAATCTAATTCTCATTATTAAACCACTAAAGTACTCCCATTATGACATCACAATGTTACTCTGATTATGATGTCACACTGTAAAACCCATTTCAACATCACATCTCCACTCCTATAATGACATCACAATGTAATTCTCATTATTAAACAACTTTAGTACTTCCGTTATGACATCACATCGTTACTTCAATTATGATGTCACACTGTAAAACCCATTTTAACATCACATCTCCACCTCTATTATGACATCACAATGTCATTCTCATTATTAAATCACTTTAGAACTCCCATAGTGACATCACAATGTCACTCCCTTTAAGATGTCACACTGTTAAATCCATTTTCATGTCACATAGTTAATCCAATTATGACATCACAATGTCATTCTCTTTATTAAACCACTTTAATACTCCCATTGTGACATCACAATGTCATTCTCATTATTAAACCACTTTAGTACTCCCATTATGACATCACAATGTCACTCCCTTTATGATGTCACACTGTCCCTTCTATTTTCATTTCACATAGTTACTCCAATTATGACATCACAATGTCATTCTCATTATTAAACCACTTTATTACCCCCATTATGACATCACAGTGTTAGTCCGATTATGATGTCACACTGTAAAACCCATTTTAGCATCATGTCTTCACTCCCATTATGACATCACAATGTCTTTCTCATTATTAAACCACTTCAGTACTCCCATTATGACATCACAATGTCACTCCCTTTATGATGTCACACATTCCCTCCCATTTTCATGTCACATAGTTACTCCAATTATGACATCACAATGTCATTCTCATTATTAAACCACTTTAGTACTCCCATTATGACATCACAATGTCACTCCCTTTATGATTTCACACTGTCCCTTCCATGTTTATGTCACATAGCCACTCCTTTTATTACATCTAAATGTCATTCTCATTATTAAACAACTTTTGTTCTTCCATTATGAAATCACAATGTTAAACCGATTACGATGTCACACTGTAAAACCCATTTTAACATCACATCTTAACTACCATTATGACATAACAATGTCATTCTCATTATTAATCCACTTTAGTACTCCCATTATGACATCACAATGTCACTCCCTTTATGATGTCACACTGTTCCTTCCATGTTTATGTCACATAGCCACTCCTTTTATAACATCTAAATGTCATTCTCAGTATTAAACTAATTTAGTACTCCCATTATGACATCACGATGTTACTCTGATTATGATGTCACACGATAAAACCCATTTTAACAGCACAACTTCACTCCCATTATGACATCACAATGTCATTCTCATTATTAAACCATTTTAATGCTCCCATTTTGACATCACAGTGTTAGTCCGATTATGATGTCACACTGTAAAACCCATTTTAACATCATATATTCACTCCCATTATGACATCACAATGTCTTTCTCATTATTAAACCACTTTAGTACTCCCATTATGACATCACAATGTCACTACTTTATGATGTCACACTGTCCCTTCCATTTTCATGTTACATAGTTACTCCAATTATGACATCACAATGTCATTCTCATTATTAAACCACTTTAGTACTCCCATTATGACATCACAATGTCATTCTCATTATTAAACCATTTTAATACTCCCATTATGACATCACAGTGTTAGTTCGATTATGATGTCACACTGGAAAACCCCTTTTAACATCACATCTTCACTCCCATTATGACATCACAATGTCATTTTCATTGTTAAACCACTTCAGTACTCCCATTAAGACATCACAATGTCACGCCCTTTATGATGTCACACTGTCCCTTCCATGTTTATGTCATATAGCCAATCCTTTTCTAACATCTAAATGTCATTCTCATTATTAAACCAATTTAGTACTCCCATTATGACATCACAATGTTAATCCGATTATGATGTCACACTGTAAAACACATTTTTACATCACATCTCCACTCCTATTATGACATCCCAATTATATCATTCTCATTATTAAACATTTTTAGTACTCCCATTATGACATCACAGTGTGAGTCCGATTATGATGTCACACTGTAAAACCCATTTTTACATCATATCTTCACTCCCATTATGAAATCACAATGTCTTTCTCATTATTAAATCTCTTTAGTACTCCCATTATGACATCACAATGTCACTACCTTTATGATGTCACACTGTTCCTTCCATGTTTATGTCACATAGACACTACTTTTATGACATCTAAATGTAAATCTCATTATTAAACTAATTTAGTACTCCCATTATGACATCACAATGTTACTCTGATTATGATGTCACACTGTAAAACATATTTTAACATCATATCTTCACTCCCATTATGACATCACAATGTCTTTCTCTTTATTAAACCACTTCAGTACTCCCATTATGACATCACAATGTCACTCCCTTTATGATGTCACACTGTCCCTCCCATTTTCATGTCACATCATTACTCCAATTATGACATCACAATGTCAATCTCATTATTAAACCACTTAAGTACTCCCATTATGACATCACAATGTCACTCCCTTTATGATGTCACTCTGTCCCTTCCATGTTTATGTCACATAGCCACTCCTTTTATGAATTCTCAATGTCATTCTCATTATTAGACTCATTATGACATCACAAAGTTACTCTGATTATGATGTCACACTATAAAACCCATTTTAACTTCACATCTCCACTCTGATTATGACATCACAATATCATTTTCATTATTAAACCAATTTATTACTCCCATTGTGAAATAACAATGTTACACCTATTATGTCATACTGTAAAACCCCTATTAACATCACATCTCCACTACTATTTTGACATCACAATATCACTCTCATTATTAAACCACTTTAGTACTCCCTTTGTGACATCACATTGTTAGTCCGATTATGATGTCACACTGGAAAATCCGTTTTAACATCATATTTTCACTCCCATTATGACTTCACAATGTATTTCTTATTATTAAACCACTTTAGTACTCCCATTATGATTTCACAGTGTTAGTCTGATTATGAAGTCACTCTACAAAACCCATTTTAACATCACAGCTTCACTCCCATTATGACATCACAATGTCATTCTCATTATTAAACCACTTTAGTACTCCCATTATGACATCACAATGTCACGCCCTTTATGATGTCACACTGTCCCTTCCTTGTTTATGTCATTTAGCCACTCCTTTTATAACATCTAAATGTCATTCTCATTATTAAACCAAATTAGTACTCCCATTATGACATCACAATGTTAATCCGATTATGATGTCACACTGTAAAACACATTTTTACATCACATCTCCACTCCTATTACGACATCTCAATAATATCATTCTCATTATTAAACATTTTTAGTACTCCCATTATGACATCACAGTGTGAGTCCGATTATGAAGTCACACTGTAAAACCCATTTTTACATCATATCTTCACTCCTATTATGACATCACAATGTCTTTCTCATTATTAAATCACTTTATTACTCCCATTATGACATCACAATGTCACTACCTTTATGATGTCACACTGTTCCTTCCATGTTTATGTCACATAGCCACTGCTTTTATGACATCTAAATGTAAATCTCATTATTAAACTAATTTAGTACTCCCATTATGACATCACACTGTTACTCTGATTATGATGTCACACTGTAAAACATATTTTAACATCATATCTTCACTCCCATTATGACATCACAATGTCTTTCTCTTTATTAAACCACTTCAGTACTCCCATTATGACATCACAATGTCACTCCCTTTATGATGTCACTCTGTCCCTTCCATGTTTATGTCACATAGCCACTCCTTTTATTACATCAAAATATCATTTTCATTATTAAACAACTTTAGTTCTCCCATTATGAAATCACAATGTTATTCCGATTATGATGTCAAACTGTAAAACCCATTTTAACATCACAATTTCACTCCCATTATGACATAACAATGTCATTCTCATTATTAAACCACTTTAGTACTCCCTTTATGACAACACAATGTCACTACCTTTATGATGTCACACTGTTCCTTCCATGTTTATGTCACATAGCCACTGCTTTTATGACATCTAAATGTAAATCTCATTATTAAACTAATTTAGTACTCCCATTATGACATCACACTGTTACTCTGATTATGATGTCACACTGTAAAACATATTTTAACATCATATCTTCACTCCCATTATGACATCACAATGTCTTTCTCTTTATTAAACCACTTCAGTACTCCCATTATGACATCACAATGTCACTCCCTTTATGATGTCACTCTGTCCCTTCCATGTTTATGTCACATAGCCACTCCTTTTCTTACATCAAAATATCATTTTCATTATTAAACAACTTTAGTTCTCCCATTATGAAATCACAATGTTATTCCGATTATGATGTCACACTGTAAAACCCATTTTAACATCACATCTTCACTCCCATTATGACATAACAATGTCATTCTCATTATTAAACCACTTTAGTACTCCCTTTATGACAACACAATGTCACTACCTTTATGATGTCACACTGTTCCTTCCATGTTTATGTCACATAGCCTCTCTTTTTATGACCTCTAAATGTCATTCTCATTATTAAACTAATTTAATACTCCCAATATGACATCACAATGTTACTCTGATTATGATGTCACACTGTAAAACACATTTTTACATCACATCTCTACTCCTATTATGACATCACAATAGCATTCTCATTATTAAACCATTTTAGTACACCCATTATGACATTACAGTGTTACACCGATTATGATGTCACACTGTAAAACCCATTTTAACATCATATATTCACTCCCATTATGACAACAATGTCTTTCTCATTATTAAACCACTTTAGTACTCCCATTATGACATCACAATGTCACTCCCTTTATGATTTCACACTGTCCCTTCCATTTTCATGTCACATAGTTACTCCAATTATGACATCACAATGTCATTCTCATTATTAAACCACTTTAGAACTCCGATTATGACATCACAATGTTAATCCGATTATGATGTCACACTGTAAAACCCATTGTTACATCACATCTCCACTACTACTATGACATCACAATATCATTCGTATTATTAAAACACTTTAGTACTCCCATTGTGACATCACAGTTTTTGTCCGATTATGATGTCACACTACAAAACCCATTTTAACATCACAGCTTCTCTCCCATTATGACATCACATTGTTATTCTCATTATTAAGCCACTTTAGTACTCCCATTATGACATTACAATGTCACGCCCTTTATGATGTCACACTGTCCCTTCCATGTTTATATCATATAGGAGTGGCTATATGACATAAACATGGAAGGGACAGTGTGACATCATAAAGGGCGTGACATTGTAATGTCATAATGTTTATGTCATATAGCCACTCCTTTTATAACATCTAAATGTCATTCTCATTATTAAACCAATTTAGTACTCCCATTATGACATCACAATGTTACTCTGATTATGATGTCACACTGTAAAACACATTTTTACATCATATCTTCACTCCTATTATGACATCACAATATCATTCTCATTATTAAACATTTTTAGTACTCCCATTATGACATCACTGTTAGTCCGATTATGATGTCACACTGTAAAACCCATTTTTACATCATATATTCACTCCCATTATGACATCACAATGTCTTTTTCATTATTAAACCACTTTAGTACTCCCATTATGACATCACAATGTCACTACTTTATGATGTCACACTGTCCCTTCCATTTTCATGTCACATAGTTACTCCAATTATGACATCACAATGTCATTCTCATTAATAAAACACTTTAGTACTCCCATTATGACATCACAATGTTAATCCGATTATGATGTCACACTGTAAAACACATTTTAACAGCACAACTTCACTCCCATTATGAAATCACAATGTCATTCTCATTATTAAACCATTTTAATACTCCCATTATGACATCACAGTGTTAGTCCGATTATGATGTCACACTGGAAAACGCATTTTAACATCACATCTTCACTCCCATTATGACATCACAATGTCATTCTCATTATTAAACCACTTCAGTACTCCCATTATGACATCGCAATGTCCCTCCCTTTATGATGTCACACTCTCCCTTCCATGTTTATGTCACATAGCCACTCCTTTTATGACTTCTCAATGTCATTCTCATTATTAGACCCATTATGACATCACAATGTTTCTCAGATTATGATGTCACACTGTAAAACCCCTATTAACATCACATCTCCACTACTATTATGACATCACAATATCATTCTCATTTTTAAACCACTTTAGTACTCCCATTGTGACATCACATTGTTAGTCCGATTATGATGTCACACTGGAAAACCCATTTTAACATCATATCTTCACTCCCATTATGACATCACAATGTCTTTCTCATTATTAAACCACTTTAGTACTCCCATTATGACATCACAACGTCACTCCCTTTATGATATCACACTGTACCTTCCATGTTTATGTCACATAGCCACTCCTTTTATGACATCTAAATGTGATTCTCATTATTAAACCAATTTAGTACTCCAATTTTGATATCACAATCTTACTCTGATTATGATGTCACACTGTAAAACACATTTTTACATCACATCTCCACTGCTATTATGACATCTCAATATCATTCTCAATATTAAACCATTTTAGTACTCCCATTATGACATAACAGTGTTAGTCCGATTATGATGTCACACTGTACAACCAATTTTAACATCATATCTTCACTCCCATTATGACATCACAATGTCTTTCTCATTATTAAACCACTTTAGTACTCCCATTATGACATCACAATGTTAATCCGATTATGATGTCACAATGTAAAACCCATTTTAACATCACATCTTCACTCCCATTATGACATCACAATGTCACTCCCTTTATGATGTCACACTGTCCCTAACATTTTCATGTCACATAGTTACTCCCATTTTGATATCACAATGTCATTCTCATTAATAAACCACTTTGGTACTCCCATTATGACATCACAATGTAACACCCATTATGATGTCACACTGTCCCTTCAATGTTTATTTCACATAGCCACTCCTTTTATGACATCTCAATGTCATTTGTCATTCTCATTATTAAACCAATTTAGTACTCCCATTATGACATCACAATGTTACTCTGATTATGATGTCACTCTGTAAAACCGATTTTAACATCACATCTCCACTCCGATTATGACATCACAATGTCATTCTCATTATTAAACCAATTTATTACTGACATTGTGAAACAACAATGTTACTCCAATTATGTCACACTGTAATACCAATATTAACATCAAATCTCCACTACTATTATGACATCACAATATAATTCTCATTATTAAACCACTTTAGTTCTACAATTGTGACATCGCATTGTTAGTCCGATTATGATGTCACACTGCAAAACCCAATTTAACATCATATCTTCACTCCCATTATGACATCACAATGTCATTCTCATTATTAAACCACTTTAATACTCCCACTATGACATCACAATGTCACGCCCTTTATGATGTCACACTGTCCCTTCCATGTTTATGTCATATAGCCACTCCTTTTATGACATCTCAATGTCATTCTCATTATTAAACCCATTATGACATCACAATGTTACTCTGATTATGATGTCACAGTGTAAAACCTATTTTAACAGCACATCTTCACTACCATTATAACATCACAATGTCACTCTCAATATTAAACCAATTTAGTACTCCCATTGTGACATCACAATGTCACTCCTTTAATGATGTCCCCATGGCCCTCCCATTTTCATGTCACAGTTACTCCAATTATGACATCACAATGTCATTCTCATTATTTAACCACTTCAGTACTCCCATTATGACATCACAATGTCCCTCCCTTTATGATGTCACACTGTGTCTTCCATGTTTATGTCACATTGCCACTCTTTTTATGACATCTAAATGTCATTCTCATTATTAAACTAATTTAGTACTCCCATTATGACATCACAATGTTACTCTGATTATGATGTCCCACTGTAAAACACATTTTTACATTACATCTCCACTCCTATTAGGACATCACAATATCATTCTCATTATTAAACCATTTAAGTACTCCCATTATGACATCACAGTGTTAGTCAGATTATGACGTCACACTGTAAAACCCCTGTTATCATCATATCTTCACTCCCATTATGACATCACAATGTCTTTCTCATTATTAAACCACTTTAGTACTCCCATTATGACATCACATTGTCACTCCCTTTATGATTTCACACTGTCCCTTCCATTTTCATGTCACGTAGTTACTCCAATTATGACATCACAATGTCATTCTCATTATTAAACAACTTTGGTACTCCCAATATGACATCACAGTGTTAGTCTGATTATGATGTCACACTGCAAAACCCAATTTAACATCACATCTTCACTCCCATTATGACATCACAATGTCATTCTCATTATTAAACCACTTTAATACTCCCATTATGACATCACAATGTCACCCCCTTTATGATGTCACACTTTACCTTCCATGTTTATGTCATATAGCCACTTCTTTTATGTCATCTAAATGTCATTCTCATTATTAAACCAATTTAGTACTCCCATTATGACATCACAATGTTACTCTGATTATGATGTCACACTGTAAACCCCATTTAAAAATCACATCTTCACTCCGATTGTGACATATCAATGCCATTCTCATTATTAAACCACTTTGGTTCTCCCATTATGACATCACAATATCACTCCCTTTATGATGTCTCACTGTCCCTTCCATGTTTATGTCACATAGCCACTCCTTTTATGACATCTAAATGTCATTCTCATTATTAAACCAATTTAGTACTACCATTATGACATCACAATGTTACTCTGATTATGATGTCACAGTGTAAAACACATTTTAACATCATATCTTCACTCCCATTATGACATCACAATGTCTTTCTCATTATTAAATCAGTTTAGTACTCCCATTATGACATCACAATGTCACTCCCTTTATGATGTCACACTGTCCCTAACATTTTCATGTCACATAGTTACTCCCATTTTGATATCACAATGTAATTCTCATTAATAAACCACTTTAGTAGTCCCATTATGACATCACAATGTAACGCCCTTTATGATGTCACACTGTCCCTTCAATGTTTATTTCACATAGCCACTCCTTTTATGACATCTCAATGTCATTTGTCATTCTCATTATTAAACCAATTTAGTACTCCCATTATGACATAACAATGTTACTCTGATTATGATGTCACTCTGTAAAACTGATTTTAACATCACATCTCCACTCCGATTATGACATCACAATGTCATTCTCATTATTAAACCAATTTATTACTGACATTGTGAAACAACAATGTTACTCCAATTATGTCACACTGTAATACCAATATTAACATCAAATCTCCACTACTATTATGACATCACAATATAATTCTCATTATTAAACCACTTTAGTTCTACCATTATGACATCACAGTGTTAGTCCGATTATGATGTCACACTGTAAAACCCATTTTAACATCATATCTTCACTCCCATTATGACATCACAATGTCTTTCTCATTATTAAACCACTTCAGTACTTCCGTTATGACATCACAATGTCACTCCCTTTATGATGTTACACTGTCCCTCCCATTTTCATGTCACATAGTTACTCCAATTATGACATCACAATGTCATTCTCATTATTAAACCACTTTAGTACTCCCATTATGACATCAAAGTGTTAGTCCGATTATGATGTCACACTGTAAAACCCATTTTAACTTCATATCTTCACTCACATTATGACATCACAATGTCTTTCTCATTATTAAACCACTTCAGTACTCCCATTATGACATCACAATGTCACTCCCTTTATGATGTCACACTGTCCCTCCCATTTTCATGTCACAAAGTTACTCCAATTATAACATCACAATGTCATTCTCATTATTAAACAACTTTAGTACTCCCATTATGACATCACAATGAATATCCAATTATGATGTCACACTATAAAACCCATTTTAACGTCACATCTTCACTCCCATTATGACATAACAATGTAATTCTCATTATTAAACCACTTTAGTACTCCCATTATGATTTTACATTGTCACGCCCTTTAGGATGTCACACTGTTCCTTCCATTTTATGTCACATAGCCACTCCTTTTATGACATCTAAATGTCATTCTCATTATTAAACCATTTTAGTACTCCCATTATGACATCACAGTGTTAGACCGATTATGATGTCACACTGTAAAACCCATTTTAACATCATATATTCACTCCCATTATCACATCACAATGTCTTTCTCATTATTAAACCACTTTAGTACTCCCATTATGACATCACAATGTCACTCCCTTTATGATGTCACACTATCCCTTCCATTTTCTTGTCACATAGTTACTCCAATTATGACATCACAATGTCATTCTCTTTATTAAACCACTCTAGTTCTCCCATTATGACATCACAATGTTAATCCGATTATGATGTCACACTGTAAAACCCATTTTAACAACAAAACTTCACTCCAATTATGACATCACAATGTCTTTCTCTTTATTAAACCATTTTAGTACTCCCATTATGACATCACAGTGTTATTCCGATTATGATGTCACACTGTAAAACCATTTTAACATCATATCTTCTCTCCCATTACGACATCACAATGTCATTCTCATTATTAAACCACTTTAGTACTCCCATTATGACATCACAATGTCACTACCTTTATGATGTCACACTGTCCCTTCTATGTTTATGTCACATAGCCACTCCTTTTATGACATCTAAATGTCATTCTCATTATTAAACTATTTTAGTACTCCCATTATGACATCTCAATGTTACTCCCTTTATGATGTCACACTGTAAAACACATTTTTACATCACATCTCCACTCCTATTATGACATCACAATAGCATTCTCATTATTAAACCATTTTAATACTCCCATTATGACATCACAGTGTTAGACCGATTATCATGTCACACTGTAAAACCCATTTTAACTTCATATATTCACTCCCATTATCACATCACAATGTCTTTCTCATTATTATACCACTTTAGTACTCCCATTATGACATCACAATGTCACTCCCTTTATGATGTCACACTATCCCTTCTATTTTCATGTCACATAGGCCCTCATTCAGACCCGGACGCAAGTGGCCGTTCGTACGTTCGGCGTACGTACAAACATATGTAAATTCAAGCACTCGCTCGTATTTTCGAACGCAGCTAAACATCCTCCCCAAACTCTACCGACCCCTCCTCTAACTAACGAGCGTGCCAAATAGCGAGCGTACATCCCCAAAGTGGCTTGAATGGAACGCACGCACAAGTACAAACCGGAAGTGGGACTGTCAGATTCCGATTACCTGCTCCTTTATTCTGCCTACCTCCCTCAATCGTATCATGCCAATCAATATATCAATTAGCTTAATTTTTTTTTTTTTTTTTTTTGACAATGCAATAAACTTTAATCTTGTCCGTGTTTGTTTTTACCCGCAGAATACGTACGGCTTAAACATTCGCTTTTCTTTGTCAAAATACATGTTAGAGCCAATTAAACAATTGTTTTATTTGTTTTTAACCACGCATATTTTCCTGGGTTCATTTCTTTATTTAAATTTGCTTACGCATGTCACTGCATCAAGCCTATCATAACTCTTAAGAGATTTCTGGCCCTGTCGAACACGTGACTCATACACTAACCAATAGAATTGGTCCTGTTAATTACCCAAATACATTAGCCAATCAAATTTATTTTCGTGTCTTTATTAAAAATGATTTTTAATAAATACACCATTGCCATCATGAGAGCCTCGGCATTCACCAGGCGCGAGCTGCTGGTGTTAACCGAGGTGATGGATAGGCGGATCACCAGCCAGCCTCCACCCATCACAAATAGAGAGAAGCGTTCCGCATATGCTGAGGTACGTGGCCGCCTGCGTTCCTTCGGCTCATGCCGCCAGATCGGCCAGCTGGAGCGCAGGTGGTCCGACCTACAACGGCAGACGCCCCGCTTGCTGGCATGCTTTCGCATGCAGATCGCGGAAAGTAAGTTTTTGGGACTGTGGTTTTCATGTTTATCTTTGTGTCCCTAACTGCGTGTGCATGTTTTCATGTATGTCCTATTTATTCATTGTACTCATATCTGCATGGCCATGTTTTCATGTATGTCCTATTTATTCATTGTACTCATATCTGCATGGCCATGTTTTCATATTTGTGTTGTCATAAATTAGTGTTTAACTCGGTTTTGGTTGAAACTAACCACAATTTGTTTCACATCTTTTAGGGGCAGAGCGAAGACTACGGCGTCATCAGCATCAAAGACGGCGCTCTCGCCCACTCTCCCCAACCCCAAGCCAAACCTCCACACCCCCAAATTCCCCTATTTCCCCCTCCTCCCCAGCCTGCACAGACCCTGTGGAGGATGTTTCGGGGCTCCTTCCCCTCCATCCCAATTCCCCCTCTCCTCCAACCATCCCTCTTCTAACTACCCCCTCCCCTGAATCCCAAATCACCCCGCCAACCTCGTTGGGGAATGGAGGCACCTCCGAGGAGGACGAGGGAGTGGCTTCTGGAGCGGCCGTTAGTTTGAACGGTATGGTTTTTTTTTAGTTTAGTTGTTTCCAAAAACTGTTCGTATGTAATCATGTGTCTGTGCCTTTTTTTGGAGTTTTCGGTTTGTCTTTACCTGTTACTGCTGATTTCACCATACACATATCACACCTGTGTGAATCTGATTTTTTGACTTGTAATTTTTGGGGGGACCATTTTGGGGTTCTTGGTATTTTCGGTGTAATTCTGCTTTGGGCCACAATATTGACATTTTTGGTTAGCTTGGTTTGGCTTGTTTTTTAATGTGGTTTCATTATTGATGTATTAATCCCCACACTTTTCTAACCCACAGAGGAACAGAGGCGTATGGCGGAATTAGCCGGATGTGTGGGGCGGATGCGTGACCACGTCATCGGGCTGCTGATGGTCCTTGACCATATGTCAGTCCTCCTTAGGAACTAGTTTTAGGTTTTTTTTGTACAAAAGTTTAAGAAATTAAAAATTTAAACTTAACGTTCTGTCTCATTCCTTGTTTCCAAATCAGAGATTGTTTACACTGACATAAGTAGACTCTTCCAGCAATGATTTGCAATTATTGTCACTAAGATTGTGTGTTGTATTTTTTAGGAAAACAGGCACAAGAAACACCTAACAGTAACAATCTGATTGGCCTTTTTTGGTGTTGTACAAATTATATTACTACATTTTACAGGTTCCTATTTGGGGGGCAACCTGCTTAGGCCGATATTACGAAGCCAACTGATTGTACAGGATTCCTTTGGGTGTTGGTTTGGACCCAGAAAACATCTTACATTTTAGCTCAACTTGCGTCATTACAGGCTTACCCCTTAGGCAAATTTAACGTGTGTGAACCTGGTTACACTTGATTGTAATGGGCAAAAAAAGGTACAAAATTACACACTCAAAACATTTATTCACAACATAACTAAAATAACAAAGTGTTCACTCACAAACAATACACACAGTGATAATCATAAATACAACCCATACAACAACATTTTAAAATACAAAAAAAAAATCAAGAACTAGTTGATGAAGGACCATGCCAACATGATTCCACAAATGTGGCGTTGCAATATGGGTTCCATAATATATTTCCAAAGTGTCCCCATGAAGGTTTTTTTAGGGTAGCAGGAAGTAGTCATCGTTGGAGTCCCAAAGATTATGAAAACAAACAGAAGATGGAGAAAAAAACACAAAATAATTAGAGGTTCTCAAACAATCCTTACCACATTGTGTCTAAACACTGTTGTGTTGCCAATAATTACCTAAAATATCTGGCCACCACATCATCGCGTATGGTCCCCCCACATACTGACCTCCGACCAACCTCAGGGGGGGGCATCCTCAGGTAAGGCATCCTCTGGCTGCATTGGGACACCACTCCTTATGGCGATGTTGTGAAATATCCCACACAGGACCACAATTTTCGAAACCATATCTGGCAAATACATGAGCTCGCCACCAGAGCGGTGGAGGCATCTGAATTGGCCTTTTAAAAGGCCGATACAGTGCTCCACCACTTGCCTAAAATTACTTTGTGGCCCTGGTGTGGGAGCCAAATAAGGAGTGAGCAGCCAGGGTGTGCAAGGGTAGCCACTGTCTCCTGTGAAAAAGAAGTGAAAACATCAGGATCACTGTGTATCAAGCTTAACATTGTTATGTACTAAAGGTCTCCACTTACCCAGAAGCCACGCATCACCAGCTTGTAGGTTGTTTAATTTTTGCCATATCCCTGATTGCCTGATGACGAATGAGTCATGTGCACTTCCTGGTAATTTTGCATTCAGGGACAGGATCTGGAGGGAGGCATCACATACCACCATTACATTCAGGGAGTGATAGTGTTTACGGTTTTGAAATATGGCCTCCAGACATGCTGGAGGCTGAAGTGGTATGTGAGTACCATCCACAACCCCTATGATGTGTGGGAAGCCAGCTATTTGGTAAAAATTGGCCTTGGCCACACTAAGGGCACCCATATCCAAAGGCATTTTAATAAAATGATGGAGGTGCTTGAAAAGTGCCTCCATCACTGCCCTCAGGATCCTGGAAAAGGAGGATTGTGAGATGCCCGCCACTATTCCCACCGTTGTTTGAAACGATCCTGAGGCACAGAAATGTAACACCGCCATAAATTGCGTAAGTGGTGGTATTACTGTTGGACTGTCAATTTGCCGCTCAAATTCACTCTCTATTAATGAGAGTGTCTAGGATGATTTTGGGAGGAAGACGGTAGCGTCTTAACACCTCATCATCGGGCATTCCAAAAAGGGTGACACGTGTTCGATATATCTGGGGCCTTGCACGCCTACGATGCCTACGCCTGGGACGAGATTGAGGTTGGTCGGCTTCCGGGAGCATGGCCAGAACAATCCGACCAAGATCAACCTGAAATGGCAAGATTTTAATGTAAGGCTTTTTTCTCCCCCCAAAAAATTGATTTTTACTTAGCTTGATGATACAATCCATTGATGCTTACATGCCGGGGTATTGTCATGATTGGGCCAAACTCTAAATATTCACAATATAAAATTGCAACAATTTAGGGTGGGCATTTAGGAATCTAAATTGGGTGCAAGACAAAACATAAAAGTGGCGAAACACACATTTGGCCAAATAGCAAAACGACAGTGCGCAGACTACCTCAAATTGGGCCAAAATGTAATCAACAAATGCTAAAGGGAAAACACAACCAATGTAACGGGTCTAAATAAGCATTTAAAAATGCGCTAATTAGTTCGCAAATACCAGTCACAATAGAAACAGTTAAAAATGCACTAATTAGTTCGCAAATACCAGTCACAATAGAAACAGTTAAAAATGCGCTAATTAGTTCGCAAATACCAGTCACAATAGAAACAGTTAAAAATGCGCTAATTAGTTCGCAAATACCAGTCACAATAGAAACAGTTAAAAATGCACTAATTAGTTCACAAATACAAGTAACAATAGTAACTGTTAAAAATGCGCTAATTAGTTCGCAAATACAAGTAACAATAGAAACAGTTAAAAATGCGCTAATTGGTTCGCAAATACAAGTACAAAAATACGCAGATAGAAAAACACGAATTATTTGAAACATTTCGGACTAATAAAAACAAAGGTTAAAAGTGTAAGGTCAAACAAAGTTGCGTAAATACAAACATGAACATTTAATAACCAAGTGAAAAAAAAAACTTACCAATAGATAATATATAAGTCTCCGGATCAAAAGGTCATTGGGGCAGAGCCAAAAAAAACCTAACAAAGGGGAAATTTTGAAAAATTAACGAGGCAAAATTCAGGAAAAGAAGGAGACACAAATTGATCAAAAGTTAGACGGCAAAAAACTTACCAAATAAATACACGCCAAAAACAAAACCACCAGAAAAAATGCGAACGGAAAAAAAATAAAGAAAAAGACCAAACAAAAACAACTCCCACCAACGCCAAATCCAAAACCCGCCAACAATCAACTCCGACCAACGTAACCTCCAACAATCAACAAACGCCACCTCGACTCGAGACGCCCCAAGCCATAAATAGTGTTTAGTTTCCCGCACAAATTAAGGAGGGATCATAGGAACGCACAATCAATGATGCGGCCGAAAAATAAGGACGCATGTATAAATACGTCACGAGCCAACAAAAAAGTTCTGGTGTATTTCTTGTTTGGATATAAGACATGGCTACAGACCAGGGAAACAATGGGCAACAGTCTGGCGGTAAGTATTTCAGGCATTTGTAAACAATGATTAATTTGAAACATAATATAGTGCAAGTTGTGAAGCTTACAATTCTCAACATTTAAACAAATAGGTGAGGAGGTTGACATGGAAGAGGCTGCTGGGCCCAGTATTCTGGCCAAAGCTGGCAAAAGAAAAGGCAGCCACAATTCACAAGAAAGGAGATGGAGGTTTTGGTTCAGAAGTGTGTGGACATCCTGCCACAGGCAGACAGGAATATGAGTGCAAGCCAGAAGTGGAGAATGTGGGAGGTGGTAGCCATTGCTGTCAATAGGGTGAGTGATTATGTCCGTCTAGCCCGGGATGTCAAACGGCGGTAAGTAAAAACTTGACCCCCCCCTAAAACCAAAACCCATTTTAAAAAAAAGGATAATGGTTCCAATTTCACCCACAGATGGGCCGACTTCAAATATCGCCTGAAGCAAAAACTGGCGGACAGGGCTAGGCATGCAAGGGGGACAGGTGGGGGTCCCACCCATGTGTTTTTGGAGATGAATGATTTAGAAGAGCTGGCACAGGGGTGTGTGCAGGCTGTGGAGGTGTTTGGCGTGTCCAACATGGATACGGACATGCCAGACTTTGCGGCTCCTCATGTTGTCCAAGGTAAATATTGTGATGTCACCAACTCTGAAATGTTATTGTGCCAATATGTAGATTCTAATGTGACTCTTTTCTCATTTTTCCAACAGAGACACAGGCGGATGAGTCTGCTCCAGAGGGTAGCCTTGGCCGCAGAATTTCTGCAGGCTCTGCAGGGGAGGAACCAGTACATCCGGCTGAGGACCCTGCAGAAGCCAGTATAGGGCAATCCCCCTCGCAGGCCGTGTCCCTCCTCACAGAACTCAATTTTAAATCGAATTTCCATACGGAGATTCTGCAGAGGATGGACGCCAGTCTGGTACGGGGGGCTGAGGCCCTGGAGCAAAATGCTGTGGCCAACGTGACCATTGGTCAGGCCCTGGCGGAAAATACCAGGGCCAACATCCGCATCGCCAATGCCCTGGAGCAGCTCGTTCGCCAGCACATGGTGGAGCCGACCTCCCTTCCTGCCGGAACATCAGGATCCTCCACCTCTGGCACAACATCAGCCAATCCTCCAAATGTGCCTAGCCCTGTGCTTAGTCCAGAGGCCACAACATCTGCCTCTGGACAGGCCAGCCCGATGACATCCCGGACCCGGTCTGGCGCCCTCTCTCCCCCTGCCAAACGGGGGAAAAAACGTTGACAGCACTGGCTACTTTTCCCACACTCCTTCTGTGCTTGCCCCATATTCCTTTCTGGCCAAAACTTCCTCTCCTTTCTTGTGAATTGTTTTTAATTTTTAGCTTTACGTTTCCATAACTTTTATGTTTGCACAATTATTACATTTTTTGGAATGAACACTGCCAAAAATGTTTTGGGAAAAAATGTGCATGAAATTGATTTTATTTTCCAATAAATTTGAAAAAAATGTACGACATTGTATTCTGACATTATTGTAGAAATGGTTTACATTTAATCCTGGCCCACAAGGCAAAAACGCGCACCACCAACATTTTACATGAGAAAAAAAAGGGCTCTTTAAGGAACGTTTTTAAATTTACATAAGGATGCAAATTCACCAGGCAAAAGCAAAATGGCCAAAAACACACAAACATGATGACATTATTGTTACAATAGGCCAAAAACCAAATATCAACCCAAAAATAAACCCCCACAAATGTACGCTAATTGTTTGTGTAATCCTGACATTAGCAGCTATGATTTCCACCTGCGTACGGTTTTGTGCTAACCCAAAAAACTGATTTCCAAACACATTCCAAGCCGGAATTCAATACAACACTAATTGATTTTCTGACAAGCCGTGATTAATCGATGCAACATCGTGGAGTGCCGGGACGGAGGAGAAGGCCATCACCAATGTGGTCGAGTAATCCAGACCCTAAGCTGTGCGAGCATTTTGAACGGAAAGAGGATCATCCAGTGACGTATGAGTTGGTACGAACACATTTGACGTTCGCATCTGATAATGTATGTATGCCCCAAAAACGCCTCGCCACACCTGCGTTTTTCCATCTCCACCCCCGTCAACGCCCAAAAACGCCCTGTTCTGTCAATCACATTTGACATGTCACTTCCTGTACGCTATTTGACGAACGAGACAAAAAAAGCTCGCAATCTGCCGTACGCACATGTGCAGTGTTACACCGACGCATGCGCGGTTTCTCAACATCGGAACGCAACGAGCGTACTGCTGTTAACGAACGGCTCTAAATCAGGCCCATAGTTACTCCAATTATGACATCACAATGTTAATCCGATTATGATGTCACACTGTAAAACCCATTTTAACAGCAAAACTTCACTCCAATTATGACATCACAATGTCTTTCTCATTATTAAACCATTTTAGTACTCCCATTATGACATCACAGTGTTATTCCGATTATGATGTCACACTGTAAAACCCATTTTAACATCATATCTTCTCTTCCATTATGACATCACAATGTCTTTCTCATTATTAAACCACTTCAGTACTCCCATTATGACATCACAATGTCACTCCCTTTATGATGTCACACTGTCCCTTCCATTTTCATGTTACATAGTTACTTCAATTATGACATCACAATGTCATTCTCATTATTAAACCACTTTAGTACTCCCATTATGACATCACAATGTTAATCCGATTATGATGTCACACTGTAAAACCCATTTTAACAACATATCTTCACTCCCATTATGACATCACAATGTCTTTCTCATTATTAAACCACTTTAGTACTCCCATTATGACATCACAATGTCACTCCCTTTATGATGTCACACTGTCCCTTCCATGTTTATGTCACATAGCCACTCCTTTTATGAAATATAAATGTCATTCTAATTATTAAAGCAATTTAGTACTCCCATTATGACATTACAATTTTACTCTGATTATGAGGTCACACTGTAAAACACATTTTTACATCACATCTCCACTCCTATTATGACATCACAATATCATTTTCATTATTAAACCATTTTAGTACTCCCATTATGACATCACAGTGTTAGTCCGATTATGATGTCACACTGCAAAACCAATTTAACCATCAAATCTTCACTCCCATTAAGACATCTCAATGTCATTCTCATTATTAAACCACCTTAGTTCTCCCATTATGACATCACAATGTCACTCCCTTTATGATGTCACACTGTCCCTCCCATTTTCATGTCACATAGTTACTCCAAGTATGACATCACAATGTCATTCTCATTATTAAACCACTTTAGTACTCCCATTATGACATCACAATGTTAATCCGATTATTATGTCATACTGTAAACCCCATTTAAAAATCACATCTTCACTCCGATTGTGACATATCAATGTCATTCTCATTATTAAACCACTTTGGTACTCCCATTATGACATCACAATGTCACTCCCTTTATAATGTCACACTGTCCCTTCCATTTTCATGTCACATAGTTACTCCAATTATGACATCACAATGTCATTCTCATTATTAAACCACTTTAGATCTCCCATTATGACATCACAATGTTAATCCGATTATGAAGTCACACTGTAAAACCGATTTTAACAGCAGAACTTCATTCCCATAATGACATCACAATGTCATTCTCATTATTAAACGATTTTAGTACTCCCATTGAGACATCACAGTGTTAGTCCGATTATGATGTCACACTGTAAAACCCATTTTAACATCATATCATCACTCCCATTATGACATCACAATGTCATTCTCATTATTAAACCACTTCAGTACTCCCATTATGACATCACAATGTCACTCCCTTTATGATGTCACACTGTCCCTCCCATTTTCATGTCACATAGTTACTCCAATTATGACATCACAATGTCATTCTCATTATTAAACTACTTTAGTACTCCCATTATGACATCACAATGTTAATCGGATTATGATATCATACTGTAAACCCCATTTAAAAATCACATCTTCGCTCCGATTGTGACATATCAATGTCATTCTCATTATTAAACCACTTTGGTACTCCCATTATTACATCACAATGTTAATCTGATTATGAAGTCACACTGTAAAACCAATTTTAACAGCACAACTTCATTCCCATTATGACATCACAATGTCATTCTCTTTATTAAACCAATTTAGTACTCCCATTATGACATTGCAGTGTTAGTCCGATTATGATGTCACTTTGTAAAACCCATTTTAACATCATATCTTCACTCCCATTATGACATCACAATGTCTTTTTCATTATTAAACCACTTTAGTACTCCCATTATGACATTACAATGTCACTCCCTTAATGATGTCACACTGTCCCTCACATTTTCATGTCACATAGTTACTCCAATTATGACATCACAATCTCATTCTCATTATTAAACCACTTTAGAACTCCCATTATGAAAACACAATGTCACTCATTTATGATGTCAAACTGTCCCTTCCATGTTTATGTCACATAGCCACTCCTTTTATGAATTCTAAATGTCATTCTAATTATTAAACCAATTTAGAACTCCCATTGTGAAATCACAATGTTACTTTGATTATGTCACACTGTAAAACCATTTTAACATCACATCTCCACTACTATTATGACATCACAATATCATTTTCATTATTAAACCACTTTAGTACTCCCACTGTGACATAACAATGTGACTCCCTTTATGATGTCACACTGTCCCTTCCATGTATTTGTCACATAGCCACTCCTTTTATGACATCTAAATGTCATTCTCATTATTAAACCAATTTAGTACTACCATTATGACATCACAATGTTACTCTGATTATGATGTCACACTGTAAAACACATTTTAACATCATATCTTAACTCCCATTATGACATCACAATATCTTTCTCATTATTAAATCACTTTATTACTCCCATTATGACATCACAATGTCACTCCCTTTATGATGTCAAACTGTCCCTCCCATTTTCATGTCACACAGTTACTCCCATTATGACATCACAATGTCATTCTCATTATTAAACCACTTTAGTACTGCAATTATGACATCACAATGTCCCTCCCTTTATGGTGTCACACGGTCCCTTCCATGTTTATGTCACATTTGCACTCCTTTTATGACATCTCCTTGTCATTCTCATTATTAAACCAATTTAGTACTCCCATTAAGATATCACAATGTTACTCTAATTATGAGGTCACACTGTAAAACACATTTTTCCATCACATCTAAACTCCTATTATGACATCACAATACCATTCTCATTATTAAACCATTTTAGTACTGGCATTTTGACATCACAGTGTTAGTCCGATTATGATGTCACACTGTAAAACCCATTTTAACATCATATCTTCACTCCCATTATGACATCACAATGTCTTTCTCATTATTAAACCACTTTAGTACTCCCATTATGACATCACAATATCACTCCCTTTATGATGTCACACTGTCCCTCCCATTTTCATGTCACATAGTTACTCCAATTATGACATCAAAATGTCATTCTCATTATTAAACCACTTTAGTACTCCCATTATGACATCACAATGTCACTCACTTTATTATGTCACACTGTCCCTTCCATGTTTATGTCACAAAGCCACTCCTTTTATGACATCTCCTTGTCATTCTCATTATTAAACCAATTTAGAACTCCCATTATGACATCACAATATCACTCCATTTATGATGTCACACTGTCCCTCCCATTTTCATGTCACATATATACTCCAATTATGACATCAAAATGTCATTCTCATTATTAAACCACTTTAGTACTCCCATTATGACATCACAATGTCACTCACTTTATTATGTCACACTGTCCCTTCCATGTTTATGTCACAAAGCCACTCCTTTTATGACATCTCCTTGTCATTCTCATTATTAAACCAATTTAGAACTCCCATTATGACATCACAATGTTACTCAGGTTATAATGTCACACTGTAAAAACCATTTTAACATCACATCTCCACTCCGATTATGACATCACAATGTCATTCTCATTATTAAACAAATTTATTAATCCCATTGAGAAATAACAATGTTACTCTGATTATGATGTCACAATGAAAAACACATTTTTACATCACATCTCCACTCCTATTATGACATCACAATATAATTCTCATTATTAAACCACTTTAGTACTCCCATTATGACATCACAATGTCACTCCCTTTATGATGTCACACTGTCCCTCACATTTTCATGTCACATAGTTACTCCAATTATGACATCACAATGTCATTCTCATTATTAAACCACTTTAGTACTCCAATTATGACATCACAATGTCACTCCCTTTATGGTGTCAAACTGTACCTTCCTTGTTTATGTCACATAGCCACTCCTTTTATGAAATCTAAATGTCATTCTAATTATTAAACCAATTTAGTACTCCCATTATGATATCACAATGTTACTCTAATTATGAGGTCACACAGTAAAATCCATTTTTACATCACATCTAAACTCCTGTTATGGCATCACAATACCATTCTCATTATTAATCCATTTTAGTACTCCCATTATGACATCACAGTGTTAGTCCGATTATGATGTCACACTGCAAAACCCTTTTTAACATCACATCTTCACTCCCATTATGACATCACAATGTCATTCTCATTATTAAACCAATTTAGTACTCCCATTATGACATCACAATATCACTCCCTTTATGATGTCACACTGTCCCTCCCATTTTCATGTCACATAGTTACTCCAATTATGACTTCACAATGTCATTCTCATTATTAAACCACTTTAGTACTCCCATTATGACATCAAAATGACACTCCCTTTATGATGTCACACTGTCACTTCCATATTTATGTCATAAAGCCACTCCGTTTATGACATCTCCTTGTCATTGTCATTATTAAACCAATTTAGAACTCCCATTATGACATCACAATGTTACTCTGATTATGATGTCACACTGTAAATCCCATTTTAACATCACATCTCCACTCCCATTATGACATCACAATGTCATTCTCATTATTAAACAAATTTATTAATCCCATTGAGAAATAACAAGGTTACTCTGATTATGATGTCACACTGTAAACCCAATATTAACATCACATCTCCAATACTATTATGACATCACAATATCATTCTCATTATTAAACCACTTTAGTACTCCCATTGTGACATCACAGTGTTAGTCCGGTTATGATGTCACACTGCAAAACCCATTTTAACATCACATCTTCACTCCCATTATGACATCACAATGTCATTCTCATTATTAAACCAATTTAGTACTCCCATTATGACATCACAATGTTACTCTGATTATTATGTCACAATGAAAAACACATTTTTACATCACATCTCCACTCCTATTATTTCATCACAATATCATTCTCATTATTAAACCATTTTAGTACTCCCATTATGACATCACAGTGTTAGTCCGATTATGATGTCACACTGTAAAACCCATTTTACCATCAAATCTTCACTACCATTATGACATCACAATGTCTTTCTCATTATTAAACCACTTTACTACTCCCATTATGACACCACAATGTCACTCCCTTTATGATGTCACACTGTCCCTCCCTTTTTCATGTCACATAGTTACTCCAATTATGACATCACAATGTCATTCTCATTATTAAACCACTTTATTACTCCCATTATGACATCACAATGTCACTCCCTTTTTGATGTCACACTGTCCCTTCCATGTTTATGTCACAAAGCCACTCCTTTCATGACATCTCCTTCTCATTCTCATTATTAAACCAATTTAGAACTCCCATTATGACATCACAATGTTACTCTGATTATGATGTCACACTGTAAAACCCATTTTAACATCACATCTCCACTCCGATTATGACATCGCAATGTCATTCTCATTATTAAACCAATTTATTAATCCCATTGTAAATTACCAATGTTCCTCCAATTATGTCACACTGTAAAACCCATATTAACATCACATCTCCACTATCTATTATGACATCAAAATTTCATTCTCATTATTAAACCACTTTAGTACTCCCATTGTGACATCACAGTGTTAGTCCGATTATGATGTCACACTGTAAAACCCTTTTTATCATAATATCTTCACTCCGAGTATCACATCACAATGTCTTTCTCATTATTAAACCACTTTAGTACTCCCAATATGACATCACAATGTCACTCCCTTTATGATGTCACACTGTCCCTCGCATTTTCATGTCACATAGTTACTCCAATTATGACATCACAATGTCATTCTCATTATTAAACCACTTTAGCACTCCCATTGTGACATCACTGTGTTAGTCCAATTATGATGTCACACTGTAAAACCCATTTTAACAGCACATCTTCACTCCCATTATGACATCACAAAGTCATTCTCATTATTAAACCACTTTAGTACTCCCAATATGACATCACAATGTCACGCCCTTTATGATGTCACACTGTCCCTTCCATGTTTATGTCAAATAGCCAATCCTTTTATGACATCTCAATGTCATTCTCATTATTAAACCAATTTAGTACTCCAACTATGACATCACAATGTTACTCTGATTGTGATGTCACAATGAAAAACACATTTTTACATCACATCTCCACCCCTGTTATGACATCACAATATCATTCTCATTATTAAACCATTTTAGTACTCCCATTATGACATCACAGTGTTAGTTCGAATATGATGCCACACTGTAAAACCCATTTTAACATCAGATCTTCACTCCCATTATGACATCACAATGTCTTTCTCACTATTAAACCACTTTAGTACTCCCATTATGACATCACAATATCACTCCCTTCATGATGTCACACTGTCCCTCCCATTTTCATGTCACATAGTTACTCCAATTATGACATCACAATGTCATTCTCATTATTAAACCACTTTAGTACTCCAATTATGACATCACAATGTCACTCCCATTATGGTGTCACACTGTCCCTTCCATGTTTATGTCACATAGCCTCTCCTTTTATAACATCTCAATGTCATTCTCATTATTAAACCAATTTAGTACTCTCATTATGACATCACAATGTTACTCTGATTATGATGTCACAATGAATAACACATTTTTACATCACATCTCCACTCCTATTATTACATCACAATATCATTCTCATTATTAAACCATTTTAGTACTCCCATTGTGACATCACTGTGTTAGTTCTATTATGATGTCACACTGTAAAACCCATTTTAACAGCCCATCTTAACTCCCATTATGACATCACAATATCATTCTCATTATTAAACCACTTTAGTACTCCGATTATGACATCACAATGTCACGCCCTTTATGATGTCACACTGTCCCTTCCATGTTTATGTCAAATAGCCACACAATTTATCACATCTCAATGTCATTCTCATAATTCAACCAATTAAGTACTCCCATTATGACATCACAATTTTACTCTGATTATGATGTCACACTGTAAAACACATTTTTACATCACATATCCACTCATATTATGACATCACAATATCATTCTCATTATTAAACTATTTTAGTACACCCATTATGACATCACAGTGTTAGTCTGATTATGATGTCACACTGTAAATCAGATTTTAACATCATATCTGCACTCCCATTATGACATCATAATGTCTTTCTCATTATTAAACCACTTTAGTACTCCCATTATGACATCATAATTTCATGCCCTTTTTGATGTCATACTGTCCCTTTCTTGATTATATCACATAGCCACTCCTTTTATGACATCTCAATGTCATTCTCATAATTCAACCAATTAAGTACTCCCATTATGACATCACAATTTTACTCTGATTATGATGTCACACTGTAAAACACATTTTTACATCACATCTCCACTCCTATTATGACATCACAATATCATTCTCATTATTAAACCATTTTAGTACTCCCATTATGACATTACAGTGTTAGTCCGATTATGATGTCCCATTGTAAAACCCATTTTAACATCATATCTTCACTCCCATTATCACGTCACAATGTCTTTCTCATTATTAATCCACTTTAGTACTCCCAATATGACATCACAATGTCACTCCCTTTATGATGTCACCCTGTCCCTCCCATTTTCATGTCACATAGTTAATCCATTTATGACATCACAATGTCATTCTCATTATTAAACCACTTTAGTACTCCCATTATGACATCACAATGTTACTCCGATTGTGATTTCACACTGTAAAAGCTATTTTAACATCATATCTCCACTCCTATTATGACAGCACAATGTCATTCTCATTATTAAACCAATTTTTTACTCCCATTGTGACATCTCAATGTTACTCCGATTATGATGTCACTCTGTAAAACCCATATTAACATCACATCTCCAATCCTATTATGACATCACAATATCATTCTCATTATTAAAATAATTTAGTACTCCCATTATGACATCACAGTGTTAGTCCGATTATGATGTCACACTGAAAAACCCTTTTTAACATCACATGTTCACTCCCATTATGACATCACAATGTCATTCTCATTATTAAACCACTTCTGTACTCCCATTGTGACATCACTGTGTTAGTCCGATTATGATGTCACACTGTAAAACCCATTTTAGCGGCACATCTTCACTCCCATTATGACATCACAATGTCATTCTCATTATTAAACCACTTTAGTACTCCCATAATGACATCAATATGTCACTCCCTTTATGATGGCACACTGTCCCTTCCATGTTTATGTCACTTAGCCACTCCTTTTATGACATCTCAATGTCATTCTCATTATTAAACCAATTTAGTACTCCCATAATGACATCAATATGTCACTCCCTTTATGATGTCACACTGTCCCTCCCATTTTCATGTCACATAGCTACTCCAATTATGACATTACAATGTCATTCTCATTATAAAACCACTTTAGTACTCCCATTATGACATCACAATGTTAATCCGTTTATGATGTCACACTGTAAAACCCAATTTAACATCATATCTTCACTCCCATTATGACATCACAATATCATTCTCATTACTAAACCAATTTATAACTCCCGTTATGACATCACAATGTTACTCTGATTATGATGTCACACTGTAAAACACATTTTTACATCACATCTCCACTCCTATTATGACATCACAATATCATTCTTATTTTTAAACCATTTTAGTACTCCCATTATGACATCACAGTGTAAGTCCGATTATGATGTCACACTGTAAAACCCATTTTAGCAGCACATCTTCACTCCCATTATGACATCACAATGTCATTCTCATTATTAAACCACTTTAGTACTCCCATTATGACATCACAATGCCACTCCCTTTATGATGTCACACTGTCCCTTCCATGTTTATGTCACATAGCCAATCCTTTTATGACATCTCAGTCATTCTCATTATTAAACCAATTTAGTACTCCCATTATGACATCACAGTGTTACTCTGATTATGACGTCACACTGTAAAACCCATTTTAACATCACATGTTCACTCCCATTATGACATCACAATGTCATTCTCATTACTAAACCACTTTAGTACTCCCATTATGACATCACAATGCCATGCCCTTTATGATGTCACACTGTCCCTTTCTTGTTTATAACACATACCCACTCCTTTTATGACATCTCAATGTCATTCTCATTATTAAACCCATTATGACATCACAATGTTACTCCGATTGTGATGTCACACTGTAAAACATATTTTTTCATCACATCTCCACTCCTATTATGACATTTCAATGTCATTCTCATTATTAAACCATATTAATACTCCCATTATGATATCACAATGTCACTCCCTTTATGATGTCACACTGTCCCTTCCATGTTTATGTCAAATAGCCATTCCTTTTATGACATCTCAATGTCATTCTCATTATAAAACCAATTTAGTACTCCCATTATGACATCACAATGATGCTCTGATTATGATATCAGACTGTAAAACACATTTTTACATCACATCTCCACTCCTATTATGACATAACAGTGTATTTCTCATTATCAAACCACTTTACTACTCCCATTGTGACATCACTGTGTTAGTCCAATTATGATGTCACTCTATAAAACCCATTTTAAGATCACATATTCACTCCCATTATGACATCACAAATTCACTACCTTTATGATGTCACACTCTCCCTTCCATGTTTACATCACATCTCCACTCCTATTATGACATCTCAATGTAATTCTCATTATTAACCCATATTAGTACTCTAATAGTGAAATCACAGTGTTAGTCCGTTTATGATGTCACACTCTAACCCCATTTTAACATCAGATCTTCACTCCCATTATGACATCACAATGTCACCCTCATTATTAAACCACTTTAGTACTCCCATTATGACATCTCAATGTCACTCCCTTTATGATGTCACACTGTCCCTTCCATGTTTATGTCACATAGCCACTCCTTTTATGACATCTCAATGTCATTCTCATTATTAAACCAATTTAGTACTCCCATTATGACATCACAATGTCTTTCTCACTATTAAACCACTTTAGTACTCCCATTATGACATCACAATATCACTCCCTTCATGATGTCATACTGTCCCTCCCATTTTCATGTCACATAGTTACTCCAATTATGACATCACAATGTCATTCTCATTATTAAACTACTTTAGTACTCCAATTATGACATCACAATGTCACGCCCTTTATGATGTCACACTGTCCCTTCCATGTTTATGTCAAATAGCCACACCTTTTATGACATCTCAATGTCATTCTCATAATTCAACCAATTAAGTACTCCCATTATGACATCACAATTTTACTCTGATTATGATGTCACACTGTAAAACACATTTTTACATCACATATCCACTCATATTATGACATCACAATATCATTCTCATTATTAAACTATTTTAGTACACCCATTATGACATCACAGTGTTAGTCTGATTATGATGTCACACTGTAAATCAGATTTTAACATCATATCTGCACTCCCATTATGACATCATAATGTCTTTCTCATTATTAAACCACTTTAGTACTCCCATTATGACATCATAATTTCATGCCCTTTTTGATGTCATACTGTCCCTTTCTTGATTATATCACATAGCCACTCCTTTTATGACATCTCAATGTCAGTCTCATAATTCAACCAATTAAGTACTCCCATTATGACATCACAATTTTACTCTGATTATGATGTCACACTGTAAAACACATTATTACATCACATATCCACTCATATTATGACATCACAATATCATTCTCATTATTAAACTATTTTAGTACTCCCATTATGACATTACAGTGTTAGTCCGATTATGATGTCCCATTGTAAAACCCATTTTAACATCATATCTTCACACCCATTATCACGTCACAATGTCTTTCTCATTATTAATCCACTTTAGTACTCCCAATATGACATCACAATGTCACTCCCTTTATGATGTCACCCTGTCCCTCCCATTTTCATGTCACATAGTTAATCCATTTATGACATCACAATGTCATTCTCATTATTAAACCACTTTTGTACTCCCATTATGAAATCACAATGTTACTCCGATTGTGATTTCACACTGTAAAAGCTATTTTAACATCATATCTCCACTCCTATTATGACAGCACAATGTCATTCTCATTATTAAACCAATTTTTTACTCCCATTGTGACATCTCAATGTTACTCCGATTATGATGTCACTCTGTAAAACCCATATTAACATCACATCTCCAATCCTATTATGACATCACAATATCATTCTCATTATTAAAATAATTTAGTACTCCCATTATGACATCACAGTGTTAGTCCGATTATGATGTCACACTGAAAAACCCTTTTTAACATCACATGTTCACTCCCATTATGACATCACAATGTCATTCTCATTATTAAACCACTTCTGTACTCCCATTGTGACATCACTGTGTTAGTCCGATTATGATGTCACACTGTAAAACCCATTTTAGCGGCACATCTTCACTCCCATTATGACATCACAATGTCATTCTCATTATTAAACCACTTTAGTACTCCCATAATGACATCAATATGTCACTCCCTTTATGATGGCACACTGTCCCTTCCATGTTTATGTCACATAGCCACTCCTTTTATGACATCTCAATGTCATTCTCATTATTAAACCAATTTCGTACTCGCATAATGACATCAATATGTCACTCCCTTTATGATGTCACACTGTCCCTCCCATTTTCATGTCACATAGCTACTCCAATTATGACATTACAATGTCATTCTCATAATAAAACCACTTTAGTACTCCCATTATGACATCACAATGTTAATCCGTTTATGATGTCACACTGTAAAACCCAATTTAACATCATATCTTCACTCCCATTATGACATCACAATATCATTCTCATTACTAAACCAATTTATAACTCCCGTTATGACATCACAATGTTACTCTGATTATGATGTCACACTGTAAAACACATTTTTACATCACATCTCCACTCCTATTATGACATCACAATATCATTCTCATTATTAAACCATTTTAGTACTCCCATTATGACATCACAGTGTTAGTCCGATTATGATGTCACACTGTAAAACCCATTTTACCATCAAATCTTCACTACCATTATGACATCACAATGTCTTTCTCATTATTAAACCACTTTACTACTCCCATTATGACATCACAATGTCACTCCCTTTATGATGTCACACTGTCCCTCCCTTTTTCATGTCACATAGTTACTCCAATTATGACATCACAATGTCATTCTCATTATTAAACCACTTTATTACTCCCATTATGACATCACAATGTCACTCCCTTTTTGATGTCACACTGTCCCTTCCATGTTTATGTCACAAAGCCACTCCTTTCATGACATCTCCTTCTCATTCTCATTATTAAACCAATTTAGAACTCCCATTATGACATCACAATGTTACTCTGATTATGATGTCACACTGTAAAACCCATTTTAACATCACATCTCCACTCCGATTATGACATCGCAATGTCATTCTCATTATTAAACCAATTTATTAATCCCATTGTAAATTACCAATGTTCCTCCAATTATGTCACACTGTAAAACCCATATTAACATCACATCTCCACTATCTATTATGACATCAAAATTTCATTCTCATTATTAAACCACTTTAGTACTCCCATTGTGACATCACAGTGTTAGTCCGATTATGATGTCACACTGTAAAACCCTTTTTATCATAATATCTTCACTCCGAGTATCACATCACAATGTCTTTCTCATTATTAAACCACTTTAGTACTCCCAATATGACATCACAATGTCACTCCCTTTATGATGTCACACTGTCCCTCCCATTTTCATGTCACATAGTTACTCCAATTATGACATCACAATGTCATTCTCATTATTAAACCACTTTAGCACTCCCATTGTGACATCACTGTGTTAGTCCAATTATGATGTCACACTGTAAAACCCATTTTAACAGCACATCTTCACTCCCATTATGACATCACAAAGTCATTTTCATTATTAAACCACTTTAGTACTCCCAATATGACATCACAATGTCACGCCCTTTATGATGTCACACTGTCCCTTCCATGTTTATGTCAAATAGCCAATCCTTTTATGACATCTCAATGTCATTCTCATTATTAAACCAATTTAGTACTCCAACTATGACATCACAATGTTACTCTGATTGTGATGTCACAATGAAAAACACATTTTTACATCACATCTCCACCCCTGTTATGACATCACAATATCATTCTCATTATTAAACCATTTTAGTACTCCCATTATGACATCACAGTGTTAGTTCGAATATGATGCCACACTGTAAAACCCATTTTAACATCAGATCTTCACTCCCATTATGACATCACAATGTCTTTCTCACTATTAAACCACTTTAGTACTCCCATTATGACATCACAATATCACTCCCTTCATGATGTCACACTGTCCCTCCCATTTTCATGTCACATAGTTACTCCAATTATGACATCACAATGTCATTCTCATTATTAAACCACTTTAGTACTCCAATTATGACATCACAATGTCACTCCCATTATGGTGTTACACTGTCCCTTCCATGTTTATGTCACATAGCCTCTCCTTTTATAACATCTCAATGTCATTCTCATTATTAAACCAATTTAGTACTCTCATTATGACATCACAATGTTACTCTGATTATGATGTCACAATGAATAACACATTTTTACATCACATCTCCACTCCTATTATTACATCACAATATCATTCTCATTATTAAACCATTTTAGTACTCCCATTGTGACATCACTGTGTTAGTTCTATTATGATGTCACACTGTAAAACCCATTTTAACAGCCCATCTTAACTCCCATTATGACATCACAATATCATTCTCATTATTAAACCACTTTAGTACTCCGATTATGACATCACAATGTCACGCCCTTTATGATGTCACACTGTCCCTTCCATGTTTATGTCAAATAGCCACACAATTTATCACATCTCAATGTCATTCTCATAATTCAACCAATTAAGTACTCCCATTATGACATCACAATTTTACTCTGATTATGATGTCACACTGTAAAACACATTTTTACATCACATATCCACTCATATTATGACATCACAATATCATTCTCATTATTAAACTATTTTAGTACACCCATTATGACATCACAGTGTTAGTCTGATTATGATGTCACACTGTAAATCAGATTTTAACATCATATCTGCACTCCCATTATGACATCATAATGTCTTTCTCATTATTAAACCACTTTAGTACTCCCATTATGACATCATAATTTCATGCCCTGTTTGATGTCATACTGTCCCTTTCTTGATTATATCACATAGCCACTCCTTTTATGACATCTCAATGTCATTCTCATAATTCAACCAATTAAGTACTCCCATTATGACATCACAATTTTACTCTGATTATGATGTCACACTGTAAAACACATTTTTACATCACATCTCCACTCCTATTATGACATTACAATATCATTCTCATTATTAAACCATTTTAGTACTCCCATTATGACATTACAGTGTTAGTCCGATTATGATGTCCCATTGTAAAACCCATTTTAACATCATATCTTCACTCCCATTATCACGTCACAATGTCTTTCTCATTATTAATCCACTTTAGTACTCCCAATATGACATCACAATGTCACTCCCTTTATGATGTCACCCTGTCCCTCCCATTTTCATGTCACATAGTTAATCCATTTATGACATCACAATGTCATTCTCATTATTAAACCACTTTAGTACTCCCATTATGACATCACAATGTTACTCCGATTGTGATTTCACACTGTAAAAGCTATTTTAACATCATATCTCCACTCCTATTATGACAGCACAATGTCATTCTCATTATTAAACCAATTTTTTACTCCCATTGTGACATCTCAATGTTACTCCGATTATGATGTCACTCTGTAAAACCCATATTAACATCACATCTCCAATCCTATTATGACATCACAATATCATTCTCATTATTAAAATAATTTAGTACTCCCATTATGACATCACAGTGTTAGTCCGATTATGATGTCACACTGAAAAACCCTTTTTAACATCACATGTTCACTCCCATTATGACATCACAATGTCATTCTCATTATTAAACCACTTCTGTACTCCCATTGTGACATCACTGTGTTAGTCCGATTATGATGTCACACTGTAAAACCCATTTTAGCGGCACATCTTCACTCCCATTATGACATCACAATGTCATTCTCATTATTAAACCACTTTAGTACTCCCATAATGACATCAATATGTCACTCCCTTTATGATGGCACACTGTCCCTTCCATGTTTATGTCACTTAGCCACTCCTTTTATGACATCTCAATGTCATTCTCATTATTAAACCAATTTAGTACTCCCATAATGACATCAATATGTCACTCCCTTTATGATGTCACACTGTCCCTCCCATTTTCATGTCACATAGCTACTCCAATTATGACATTACAATGTCATTCTCATTATAAAACCACTTTAGTACTCCCATTATGACATCACAATGTTAATCCGTTTATGATGTCACACTGTAAAACCCAATTTAACATCATATCTTCACTCCCATTATGACATCACAATATCATTCTCATTACTAAACCAATTTATAACTCCCGTTATGACATCACAATGTTACTCTGATTATGATGTCACACTGTAAAACACATTTTTACATCACATCTCCACTCCTATTATGACATCACAATATCATTCTTATTTTTAAACCATTTTAGTACTCCCATTATGACATCACAGTGTAAGTCCGATTATGATGTCACACTGTAAAACCCATTTTAGCAGCACATCTTCATTCCCATTATGACATCACAATGTCATTCTCATTATTAAACCACTTTAGTACTCCCATTATGACATCACAATGCCACTCCCTTTATGATGTCACACTGTCCCTTCCATGTTTATGTCACATAGCCTATCCTTTTATGACATCTCAGTCATTCTCATTATTAAACCAATTTAGTACTCCCATTATGACATCACAGTGTTACTCTGATTATGACGTCACACTGTAAAACCCATTTTAACATCACATGCTCACTCCCATTATGACATCACAATGTCATTCTCATTACTAAACCACTTTAGTACTCCCATTATGACATCACAATGCCATGCCCTTTATGATGTCACACTGTCCCTTTCTTGTTTATAACACATACCCACTCCTTTTATGACATCTCAATGTCATTCTCATTATTAAACCCATTATGACATCACAATGTTACTCCGATTGTGATGTCACACTGTAAAACATATTTTTTCATCACATCTCCACTCCTATTATGACATTTCAATGTCATTCTCATTATTAAACCATATTAATACTCCCATTATGATATCACAATGTCACTCCCTTTATGATGTCACACTGTCCCTTCCATGTTTATGTCAAATAGCCATTCCTTTTATGACATCTCAATGTCATTCTCATTATTAAACCAATTTAGTACTCCCATTATGACATCACAATGATGCTCTGATTATGATAGCAGACTGTAAAACACATTTTTACATCACATCTCCACTCCTATTATGACATAACAGTGTATTTCTCATTATCAAACCACTTTACTACTCCGATTGTGACATCACTGTGTTAGTCCAATTATGATGTCACTCTATAAAACCCATTTTAAGATCACATATTCACTCCCATTATGACATCACAAATTCACTACCTTTATGATGTCACACTCTCCCTTCCATGTTTACATCACATCTCCACTCCTATTATGACATCTCAATGTAATTCTCATTATTAACCCATATTAGTACTCTAATAGTGAAATCACAGTGTTAGTCCGTTTATGATGTCACACTCTAACCCCATTTTAACATCAGATCTTCACTCCCATTATGACATCACAATGTCACCCTCATTATTAAACCACTTTAGTACTCCCATTATGACATCTCAATGTCACTCCCTTTATGATGTCACACTGTCCCTTCCATGTTTATGTCACATAGCCACTCCTTTTATGACATCTCAATGTCATTCTCATTATTAAACCAATTTAGTACTCCCATTATGACATCACAATGTCTTTCTCACTATTAAACCACTTTAGTACTCCCATTATGACATCACAATATCACTCCCTTCATGATGTCATACTGTCCCTCCCATTTTCATGTCACATAGTTACTCCAATTATGACATCACAATGTCATTCTCATTATTAAACCACTTTAGTACTCCAATTATGACATCACAATGTCACGCCCTTTATGATGTCACACTGTCCCTTCCATGTTTATGTCAAATAGCCACACCTTTTATGACATCTCAATGTCATTCTCATAATTCAACCAATTAAGTACTCCCATTATGACATCACAATTTTACTCTGATTATGATGTCACACTGTAAAACACATTTTTACATCACATATCCACTCATATTATGACATCACAATATCATTCTCATTATTAAACTATTTTAGTACACCCATTATGACATCACAGTGTTAGTCTGATTATGATGTCACACTGTAAATCAGATTTTAACATCATATCTGCACTCCCATTATGACATCATAATGTCTTTCTCATTATTAAACCACTTTAGTACTCCCATTATGACATCATAATTTCATGCCCTTTTTGATGTCATACTGTCCCTTTCTTGATTATATCACATAGCCACTCCTTTTATGACATCTCAATGTCATTCTCATAATTCAACCAATTAAGTACTCCCATTATGACATCACAATTTTACTCTGATTATGATGTCACACTGTAAAACACATTTTTACATCACATATCCACTCATATTATGACATCACAATATCATTCTCATTATTAAACTATTTTAGTACTCCCATTATGACATTACAGTGTTAGTCCGATTATGATGTCCCATTGTAAAACCCATTTTAACATCATATCTTCACACCCATTATCACGTCACAATGTCTTTCTCATTATTAATCCACTTTAGTACTCCCAATATGACATCACAATGTCACTCCCTTTATGATGTCACCCTGTCCCTCCCATTTTCATGTCACATAGTTAATCCATTTATGACATCACAATGTCATTCTCATTATTAAACCACTTTTGTACTCCCATTATGACATCACAATGTTACTCCGATTGTGATTTCACACTGTAAAAGCTATTTTAACATCATATCTCCACTCCTATTATGACAGCACAATGTCATTCTCATTATTAAACCAATTTTTTACTCCCATTGTGACATCTCAATGTTACTCCGATTATGATGTCACTCTGTAAAACCCATATTAACATCACATCTCCAATCCTATTATGACATCACAATATCATTCTCATTATTAAAATAATTTAGTACTCCCATTATGACATCACAGTGTTAGTCCGATTATGATGTCACACTGAAAAACCCTTTTTAACATCACATGTTCACTCCCATTATGACATCACAATGTCATTCTCATTATTAAACCACTTCTGTACTCCCATTGTGACATCACTGTGTTAGTCCGATTATGATGTCACACTGTAAAACCCATTTTAGCGGCACATCTTCACTCCCATTATGACATCACAATGTCATTCTCATTATTAAACCACTTTAGTACTCCCATAATGACATCAATATGTCACTCCCCTTATGATGGCACACTGTCCCTTCCATGTTTATGTCACATAGCCACTCCTTTTATGACATCTCAATGTCATTCTCATTATTAAACCAATTTCGTACTCCCATAATGACATCAATATGTCACTCCCTTTATGATGTCACACTGTCCCTCCCATTTTCATGTCACATAGCTACTCCAATTATGACATTACAATGTCATTCTCATAATAAAACCACTTTAGTACTCCCATTATGACATCACAATGTTAATCCGTTTATGATGTCACACTGTAAAACCCAATTTAACATCATATCTTCACTCCCATTATGACATCACAATATCATTCTCATTACTAAACCAATTTATAACTCCCGTTATGACATCACAATGTTACTCTGATTATGATGTCACACTGTAAAACACATTTTTACATCACATCTCCACTCCTATTATGACATCACAATATCATTCTTATTTTTAAACCATTTTAGTACTCCCATTATGACATCACAGTGTAAGTCCGATTATGATGTCACACTGTAAAACCCATTTTAGCAGCACATCTTCACTCCCATTATGACATCACAATGTCATTCTCATTATTAAACCACTTTAGTACTCCCTTTATGACATCACAATGCCACTCCCTTTATGATGTCACACTGTCCCTTCCATGTTTATGTCACATAGCCAATCCTTTTATGACATCACAGTCATTCTCATTATTAAACCAATTTAGTACTCCCATTATGACATCACAGTGTTACTCTGATTATGACGTCACACTGTAAAACCCATTTTAACATCACATGTTCACTCCCATTATGACATCACAATGTCATTCTCATTACTAAACCACTTTAGTACTCCCATTATGACATCACAATGCCATGCCCTATATGATGTCACACTGTCCCTTTCTTGTTTATAACACATACCCACTCCTTTTATGACATCTCAATGTCATTCTCATTATTAAACCCATTATGACATCACAATGTTACTCCGATTATGATGTCACACTGTAAAACATATTTTTCATCACATCTCCACTCCTATTATGACATTTCAATGTCATTCTCATTATTAAACCATATTAATACTCCCATTATGATATCACAATGTCACTCCCTTTATGATGTCACACTGTCCCTTCCATGTTTATGTCAAATAGCCATTCCTTTTATGACATCTCAATGTCATTCTCATTATTAAACCAATTTAGTACTCCCATTATGACATCACAATGATGCTCTGATTATGATATCAGACTGTAAAACACATTTTTACATCACATCTCCACTCCTATTATGACATAACAGTGTATTTCTCATTATCAAACCACTTTACTACTCCCATTGTGACATCACTGTGTTAGTCCAATTATGATGTCACTCTATAAAACCCATTTTAAGATCACATCTTCACTCCCATTATGACATCACAAATTCACTACCTTTATGATGTCTTACTCTCCCTTCCATGTTTACATCACATCTCCACTCCTATTATGACATCTCAATGTAATTCTCATTATTAACCCATATTAGTACTCTAATAGTGACATCACAGTGTTAGTCCGTTTATGATGTCACACTCTAACCCCATTTTAACATCAGATCTTCACTCCCATTATGACATCACAATGTCACCCTCATTATTAAACCACTTTAGTACTCCCATTATGACATCTCAATGTCACTCCCTTTATGATGTCACACTGTCCCTTCCATGTTTATGTCACATAGCCACTCCTTTTATGACATCTCAATGTCATTCTCATTATTAAACCAATTTAGTACTCCCATTATGACATCACAATGTCTTTCTCACTATTAAACCACTTTAGTACTCCCATTATGACATCACAATATCACTCCCTTCATGATGTCATACTGTCCCTCCCATTTTCATGTCACATAGTTACTCCAATTATGACATCACAATGTCATTCTCATTATTAAACCACTTTAGTACTCCAATTATGACATCACAATGTCACGCCCTTTATGATGTCACACTGTCCCTTCCATGTTTATGTCAAATAGCCACACCTTTTATGACATCTCAATGTCATTCTCATAATTCAACCAATTAAGTACTCCCATTATGACATCACAATTTTACTCTGATTATGATGTCACACTGTAAAACACATTTTTACATCACATATCCACTCATATTATGACATCACAATATCATTCTCATTATTAAACTATTTTAGTACACCCATTATGACATCACAGTGTTAGTCTGATTATGATGTCACACTGTAAATCAGATTTTAACATCATATCTGCACTCCCATTATGACATCATAATGTCTTTCTCATTATTAAACCACTTTAGTACTCCCATTATGACATCATAATTTCATGCCCTTTTTGATGTCATACTGTCCCTTTCTTGATTATATCACATAGCCACTCCTTTTATGACATCTCAATGTCATTCTCATAATTCAACCAATTAAGTACTCCCATTATGACATCACAATTTTACTCTGATTATGATGTCACACTGTAAAACACATTTTTACATCACATATCCACTCATATTATGACATCACAATATCATTCTCATTATTAAACTATTTTAGTACTCCCATTATGACATTACAGTGTTAGTCCGATTATGATGTCCCATTGTAAAACCCATTTTAACATCATATCTTCACACCCATTATCACGTCACAATGTCTTTCTCATTATTAATCCACTTTAGTACTCCCAATATGACATCACAATGTCACTCCCTTTATGATGTCACCCTGTCCCTCCCATTTTCATGTCACATAGTTAATCCATTTATGACATCACAATGTCATTCTCATTATTAAACCACTTTTGTACTCCCATTATGACATCACAATGTTACTCCGATTGTGATTTCACACTGTAAAAGCTATTTTAACATCATATCTCCACTCCTATTATGACAGCACAATGTCATTCTCATTATTAAACCAATTTTTTACTCCCATTGTGACATCTCAATGTTACTCCGATTATGATGTCACTCTGTAAAACCCATATTAACATCACATCTCCAAACCTATTATGACATCACAATATCATTCTCATTATTAAAATAATTTAGTACTCCCATTATGACATCACAGTGTTAGTCCGATTATGATGTCACACTGAAAAACCCTTTTAACATCACATGTTCACTCCCATTATGACATCACAATGTCATTCTCATTATTAAACCACTTCTGTACTCCCATTGTGACATCACTGTGTTAGTCCGATTATGATGTCACACTGTAAAACCCATTTTAGCGGCACATCTTCACTCCCATTATGACATCACAATGTCATTCTCATTATTAAACCACTTTAGTACTCCCATAATGACATCAATATGTCACTCCCTTTATGATGGCACACTGTCCCTTCCATGTTTATGTCACATAGCCACTCCTTTTATGACATCTCAATGTCATTCTCATTATTAAACCAATTTCGTACTCCCATAATGACATCAATATGTCACTCCCTTTATGATGTCACACTGTCCCTCCCATTTTCATGTCACATAGCTACTCCAATTATGACATTACAATGTCATTCTCATAATAAAACCACTTTAGTACTCCCATTATGACATCACAATGTTAATCCGTTTATGATGTCACACTGTAAAACCCAATTTAACATCATATCTTCACTCCCATTATGACATCACAATATCATTCTCATTACTAAACCAATTTATAACTCCCGTTATGACATCACAATGTTTCTCTGATTATGATGTCACACTGTAAAACACATTTTTACATCACATCTCCACTCCTATTATGACATCACAATATCATTCTTATTTTTAAACCATTTTAGTACTCCCATTATGACATCACAGTGTAAGTCCGATTATGATGTCACACTGTAAAACCCATTTTAGCAGCACATCTTCACTCCCATTATGACATCACAATGTCATTCTCATTATTAAACCACTTTAGTACTCCCTTTATGACATCACAATGCCACTCCCTTTATGATGTCACACTGTCCCTTCCATGTTTATGTCACATAGCCAATCCTTTTATGACATCTCAGTCATTCTCATTATTAAACCAATTTAGTACTCCCATTATGACATCACAGTGTTACTCTGATTATGACGTCACACTGTAAAACCCATTTTAACATCACATGTTCACTCCCATTATGACATCACAATGTCATTCTCATTACTAAACCACTTTAGTACTCCCATTATGACATCACAATGCCATGCCCTATATGATGTCACACTGTCCCTTTCTTGTTTATAACACATACCCACTCCTTTTATGACATCTCAATGTCATTCTCATTATTAAACCCATTATGACATCACAATGTTACTCCGATTATGATGTCACACTGTAAAACATATTTTTCATCACATCTCCACTCCTATTATGACATTTCAATGTCATTCTCATTATTAAACCATATTAATACTCCCATTATGATATCACAATGTCACTCCCTTTATGATGTCACACTGTCCCTTCCATGTTTATGTCAAATAGCCATTCCTTTTATGACATCTCAATGTCATTCTCATTATTAAACCAATTTAGTACTCCCATTATGACATCACAATGATGCTCTGATTATGATATCAGACTGTAAAACACATTTTTACATCACATCTCCACTCCTATTATGACATAACAGTGTATTTCTCATTATCAAACCACTTTACTACTCCCATTGTGACATCACTGTGTTAGTCCAATTATGATGTCACTCTGTAAAACCCATTTTAAGATCACATCTTCACTCCCATTATGACATCACAAATTCACTACCTTTATGATGTCTTACTCTCCCTTCCATGTTTACATCACATCTCCACTCCTATTATGACATCTCAATGTAATTCTCATTATTAACCCATATTAGTACTCTAATAGTGACATCACAGTGTTAGTCCGTTTATGATGTCACACTCTAACCCCATTTTAACATCAGATCTTCACTCCCATTATGACATCACAATGTCACCCTCATTATTAAACCACTTTAGTACTCCCATTATGACATCTCAATGTCACTCCCTTTATGATGTCACACTGTCCCTTCCATGTTTATGTCACATAGCCACTCCTTTTATGACATCTCAATGTCATTCTCATTATTAAACCAATTTAGTACTCTCATTATGACATCACAATGTTATGATGTCACACTGTAAAACACATTTTTACATCACATCTCCACTCCTATTATGGCATCACAATATCATTCTCATTATTAAACCATTGTAGTACTTCCATTATGACATTACATTGTTAGTCCCATTATGATGTCACATTGTAAAACCCATTTTAACATCATATCTTCACTGCCATTATCACAACACAATGAATTTCTCATTATTAAAACACTTTAGTACTCCCATTTTGACATCACTGTGTTAGTCCGATTATGATGTCACACTGTAAAACCCATTTTAACAGCACATCTTCACTCCCATAATGACATCACAATGTCACTCCCTTTATGATGTCACACTGTCCCTCCCATTTTCATGTCACATAGTTACTCCCATTATGACATCACAATGTTAATTTGATTATGATGGCACACTGTAAAACCCTTTTTAACATCACATCTCCACTGCTATTACGACATCACAATGTCATTCTCATTACTTAACCAATTTTTTACTCCCATTTTAATATCATAATGTTACTCAGATTATGATGTCACTCTGTAAAATCCACATTAACATCACATCTCCAATCCTGTTATTACATCACAATATCAATCTCATTATTAAACCACTTTAGTACTCCCATTGTGACATCACAGTGTTAGTCCGATTATGATGTCACACTGTAAAACCCATTTTAACATCACATGTTCACTCCCATTATGACATCACAATGTCACTCCCTTTATGATGTCACCCTGTCCCTTCCATGTTTATGTCACGTAGTTACTCCAATTATAACATCACTTTGTCATTCTCATTATTAAACCACTTTAGTACTCCTATAATGACATCAAAATGTCATTCTCATTATTACACCACTTAAGTACTTCCATTATGACATCACTATATTACTTAAATTATGATGTCACACTGTAAAACCGATTTTAACATCACATCACCACTCTTATTATAACATCACCATGTCATTCTCATTATTAAACCAATTTATTACTCCCGTTGTGACATCACAATGTTACTCCGATTATGATGTAACACTGTAAAACCCAAATTAACATCACATCTCCACTCCTATTATGACATCACAATATCATTCTCATTATTAAACCACTTTTGTACTCCCATTGTGACATCACAGTGTTAATCCGATTATGATGTCATACTGTAAAACCAATTTTAACATCACATCTTCACTCCCATTATTACATCACAATGTCATTTTACTTATTAAACCACTTTAGTACTCCCATTATGACATCACAATGTCACTCCCTTTATGAAGTCACACTGTCCCTCCCATTTTCATGTCACATAGTTACTCCAATTATGACATCACAATGTCATTCTCATTATTAAACCAATTTAGTACTCCCACTATGACATCTCAATGTCATTCTCATTATTAAACCAATTTAGTACTCCCATTATGACATCAAAATGTTACTCTGATTATGATGTCACACTGTAAAACACATTTTAACATAACATCTAAACTCCTATTATGACATCACAATGAAATTCTCATTATTAAACCACTTTAGTTTTCCCATTGTGACATCACAGTATTAGTCCTATTATGATGTCACACTGTAAACCCCATTTTAACATCACATCATCACTCCCATTATGACATCACAATATCATTCTCATTATTTAACAACTTTAGTACTCCCATTATGACATCACAATGTCACTCCCTTTATGATGTTACACTGTAAAACCTGTTTTAACATCACATCTTCACTCCTATAATGACATCATAATGTCATTCACATTATTACACCACTTTAGTACTTCCATTATGACATCACAATGTTACTTCTATTATGATGTCACACTGTAAATCCCATTTTAACATCATATCTCCACTAATGTTATGACATCACAATGCCATTCTCATTTTTAATCCAATTTATTACTCCCATTGTGACATCACTGTGTTAGTCAGATTATTATGTCACACTGTAACACCCATATTAACAGCACATCTTCACTCCCATTATGACATCACAATGTTATTCTCATTAATAAACCACGTTAGTACTCCCCGAATGACATCACAGTGTCACTCCCTTTATGATGTCACAATGTCCCTTCCATGTTTACGTCACATAGCCACTCCTTTTATGACAACTCAATGTCATTCTCATTACTAAACCCATTATGACATAACAATGTTTTTCCGATTATGTTGTCACACTGTAAAACACATTTTTACATCACATCTCCACTCCTATTATGATATCACAATGTCATTCTCATTATTAAACCATATTAGTACTCCCATAATGACATCACAGTGTTAGTCTGATTATGATGTCACACTTTAAAACCCATTTTAAAATCATATCTTCACTGCCATTATGACATCACAATTTCACTCTCATTATTAATCCACTTTAGTACTCCCATTATGGCATCACAATGTCACTCCATTTATGATGTCACTGTGTCCCTCCCATTTTCATGTTACATAGTTACTCCAATTATGACATCACTTTGTCATTCTCATTATTAAACTACTTTAGTACTCCCATTATGACATCACAATGTTACTCCGATTATGATGTAACTCTGTAAAACCTGTTTTAACATCACATCTCCACTCCTATAATGACATCACAATGTCTTTCTCATTATTACACCACTTTACTACTTCCATTATGACATCAAAATGTTACTTCAATTATGATGTCACACTGTAAAACCGATTTTAACATAACATCACTACTCCTATTATAACATCACAATCTCATTCTCATTATTAAACCAATTTATTACTCCCATTGTGACATCACAATGTTACTATGATTATGATGTCACACTGTAAAACCGATTTTAACATCATATCTCCACTCCTATTATGACATTACAATGTCATTCTCATTATTAAACCATATTAGTACTCCCATTTTTACATCACAGTGTTAGTCCGATTATGATGTCACACTGTAAAACCAATTTTAACATCACATCTTCACTCCCATTATGACAACACAATGTCACTCTCATTATTAAACCACTTTAGTACTCCCATTATGGCATCACAATGTCACTCACTTTATGATGTCACCATGTCCCTCCCATTTTCATGTCACATAGTTACTCCAATTATGACATCACAATGTCATTCTCATTATTAAACCACTTTAGTACTCCATTATGACATCACATTGTTAATCCGATTATGATGTCACATTGTAAAACCCATTTTAACATCACATCTCAACTCCTATTGTGACATCACAATATAATTCTCATTATTAAACCATTTTAATACTCCCATTATGACATCACAGTGTTAGTCCGATTATGATGTCACTCTGTAAAACCCATTTTAACATCATATCTTCACTCCCATTATCACATCACAATGTCTTTCTCATTATTAAACCAATTTAGTACTCCCATTATGACATCACAATGTCACTTCCTTTGTGATGTCACACTGTCCCTCCCATTTTCATGTCACATAGTTACTCCAATAATGACATCACAATGTCATTCTCATTAGTAAACCACTTGAGTACTTCCATTATGACATCACAATGTTAATACGATTATGATGTCACACTGTCCCACACATTTTCATGTCACATAGTTATTCCAATTATGACATCACAATGTCATTCTCATTATGAAAAACTTGAGTACTTCCATTATGACATCACAATGTTAATCCGATTATGATGTCACACTGTAAAACCCATTTTTACATCACATCTCCTCTCGTATTATGACATCACAATGTCATTCTCATTATTAAACCACTTTAATACTCCCATTGTGACATCACTGTGTTAGTCCGATTATGATGTCACACTGTAAAACCCATTTTAACAACACATCTTCACTCTCATTATGACATCACAATGTCATTCTCATTATTAAACCACTTTTGTACTCCCATTATGACATTACAATGTAACTTCAATTATGAAGTCACACTGTAAATCCCGTTTTAACATCACATCTCCACTCCTATTATGACATCACAATGTCATTCTCATTATTAAACCACTTTAGTATTCCCATTGTGACATCACAGTGTTAGTCCGATTATGATGTCACACTGTAAAACCCATTGTAACATCACATCTCCACTCCTATTATGACATCACAATGTCATTCTCATTATTAAACCAATTTGTTACTCCCATTGTGACATCACAATGTTACTCCGATTATGATGTCACACTGTAAAACCCATATTAACATCACATCTTCACTCCCATTATTACATCCCAATGTCATTCTCATTATTAAACCAATTTAGTACTCCCATTATGACATCACAATGTCACTCCCTTTATGATGTCACACTGTCCCTTCCATGTTTATGTCACATAGTTACTCCAATTATGACATCACAAAGTCATTCTCATTATTAAACCAATTTAGTACTCCCATTATGACATCTCAATGTCATTCTCATTATTAAACCAATGTAGTACTCCCATTATGACATCACAATTGAACTCTGATTATGATGTCACACTGTAAAACACATTTTTACATCACATCTCCACACCTATTATGACATCACAATATCATTCTCATTAATAAACCATTTTAGTACTCCCATTATGACATCACAGTGTTAGTCCGATTATGATGTCACACTGTAAAACCCATTTTAACATCATATCTTCACTCCCATTATGACTTCACAATGTCTTGCTCATTATTAAACCATATTAGTACACCCCTTATTACATCACAGTGTTAGTCCGATTATGATGTCACACTGTAATACCCATTTTAACAGCAAATCTTAACTGCCATTAAGACATCACAATTTCATTCTCATTATTAAACCACTTTAGTACTCCCATTATGACACCACAATGTCACTCCCTTTATGATGTCACACTGTCCCACCCATTTTCATGTCACATAGTTACTTCAATTATGACATCACAATGTCATTCTCATTATTAAACCACTTTAGTACTCCCATTATGACATCACAATGTTAATCCGGTTATGATGTCACACTGTAAAACCCATTTTAACAGCACATCTTCACTCCTATTATGACATCACAATGTCATTCTCATTATTAAACCAATTTAGTGCTCCGATTATGACATCACTGTGTTAGTCCGATTATGATGTCACATTTTAAAACACATTTTAACAGCACATCTTCACTCCCATTATGACATCACAATGTCATTCTCATTATTAAACCACTTTAGTACTCCCATTATGACATCACAATGACACTCCCTTTATGATTTCACACAGTCCCTTCCATTTTTACGTCACATAGTTACTCCAATTATGACATCACAATGTCATTCTCATTATTAAACCAATTTTGTACTAGCATTATGACATCTCAATGTCATTCTCATTATTAAACCAATTTAGTACTCCCATTATGACATCACAATGTTACTCTCATTATGATGTCACACTGTTAAACACATTTTTAGATCACATCTCCCAACCTATTATGACATCACAATGTATTTCTCATTATTAAACCAATTTAGTACTCCCATTATGACATCTCAATGTCATTCTCATTAATAAACCAATGTAGTACTCCCATTATGACATCACAATGTCACTCCCTTTATAAAGTCACACTGTCCCTCCAATTTTCATGTCACATACTAACTCCAATTATGACATCAAGATGTCATTCTAATTATTAAACCTCTTTAGTACACCCATTGTGATATCACTGTGTTAGTCCGATTATGATGTCACACTGTAAAACCCATTTAACAGCACATCTTCACTCCCATTATGAAATCACAATGTCATTCTCATTATTAAACCACTTTAGTACTCCCATTATGACATCACAATGTTAATCCAATTATGATGTCACACTGTAAAACCCATTTTTACATCACATCTGCTCTCCTATTATGACATCACAATGTCATTCTCATTATTAAACCACTTTAATACTCCCATTGTTGCATCATTGTGTTAGTCCGATTATGATGTCACACTGTAAAACCCATTTTAACAGCACATCTTCACTCTCATTATGACATCACAATGTCATTCTCATTATTAAACCACTTTTGTACTAGCATTATGACATCACAATGTTACTTCAATTATGAAGTCACAATGTAAAACCCATTTTAACATCACATCTCCACTCCTATTATGACATCACAATGTCATTCTCAATATTAAACCACTTTAGTATTCCCATTGTGACATCACAGTGTTAGTCCGATTATGATGTCACACTGTAAAACCCATTGTAACATCACATCTCCACTCCTATTATGACATCACAATGTCATTCTCATTATTAAACCAATTTGTTACTCCCATTGTGACATCACAATGTTACTCCTATTATGATGTCACACTGTAAAACCCATATTAACATCACATCTTCACTCCCATTATTACATACCAATGTCATTCTCATTATTAAACCAATTCAGTACTCCCATTTTGACATCACAATGTCACTCCCTTTATGATGTCACACTGTCCCTTCCATGTTTATGTCACATAGTTACTCCAATTATGACATCACAATGTCATTCTCATTATTAAACCAATTTAGTACTCCCATTATGACATTTCAATGTCATTCTCATTATTAAACCAAAGTAGTACTCCCATTATGACATCACAATTTTACTCTGATTATGATGTCACACTCTAAAACACATTTTTACATCACATCTCTACACCTATTATGACATCACAATATCATTCTCATTAATAAACCATTTTAGTACTCCCATTATGACATCACAGTGTTAGTCCGATTATGATGTCACACTGTAAAACCCATATTAACATCACATCTTCACTCCCATTGTTACATCCCAATGTCATTCTCATTATTAAACCATTTTAGTACTCCCATTATGACATCACAATGTCACTCCCTTTATGATGTCACACTGTTCCTTCCATGTTTATGTCACATTGCCACTCCTTTTATGACATCTCAATGTCATTCTCATTATTAAACCCATTATGACATCTCTATGTTACTCAGATTATGATGTCACAATGTAAAATTCATTTTTACATCACATCTCCACTCCTATTATATCACATTGTCATTCTCATTATTAAACCACTTTAGTACTCGCATTGTGACATAACTGTGTTAGTACGATTATGATGTCACACTGTAAAACCAATTTTAACAGCACATCTTCACTCCCATTATGACCTCACATTGTCATTCTCATTATTAAACCACTTTAGTACTCCCATTATGAAATCAAAATGTCACTCCCTTTATGATGTCTCACTGTTCCTTCGATGTTTCTGTCACATTGCCACTCCTTTTATGACATCTCAATGTCATTATCATTATTAAACCCATTATGACATCACTATGTTACTCAGATTATGATGTCACACTGTAAAATTCATTTTTACATCACATCTCCACTCCTATTATATCACAATGTCATTCTCATTATTAAACCTCTTTAGTTCTCCCATTATGACATCACAGTGTTAGTCCAATTATGAGGTCACACTGTAAAACCCATATTAACATCACATCTTCACTCCCATTGTTACATCCCAATGTCATTCTCATTATTAAACCACTTTAGTACTCCGATTATGACATCACAATGTTTCTCAAATTATGATGTCACACTGTAAAACCTGTTTTAACATCACATCTCCACTCCTATAATTACATCACAATGTCATTCTCATTATTACACCACTTTATTACTTCCATTGTGACATCACAATATTACTTCAATTATGAAGTCACACTGTAAAACCCATTTTAACATCACATCTCCACTCCTATTATGACATCACAATGTAATTCTCATTATTAAACTACTTTAGTATTCCCATTGTGATATCACAGTGTTAGTCCGATTATGATGTCACACTGTAAAACCCATTTTAACATCACATCTATACTCCTATAATGACATCACAATGTCATTCTCATTATTACACCACTTTAGTATTACCATTATGACATCACAATGTTACTTCAATTATGAAGTCACACTGTAAAACCCATTTTAACATCATATCTCCACTCCTATTATGACATCACAATGTCATTCTCATTATTACACCACTTTATTACTTCCTTTGTGACATCACAATATTACTTCAATTATGAAGTCACACTGTAAAACCCATTTTAACATCACATCTCCACTCCTATTATGACATCACAATGTAATTCTCATTATTAAACCACTTTAGTATTCCCATTGTGACATCACAGTGTTAGTCTGATTATGATGTCACACTGTAAATCTGATTTTAACATCAAATCTTCACTCCCGTAATGTCATCACAATGTCATTCTCATTATTTAACCACTTTTGTACTCCCATTATGACATCACAATATCAATCCCTTTATGATGTCACACTGAATGACCTGTTTTAACATCACTTCTCCACTCCTATAATTACATCACAATGTAATTCTCATTATTATACCACTTTAGTACTTCCATTATGACATCACAATGTTACTTCAATTATGATGTCACACTGTAAAACCATTTTTAACATCATATCTCCCCTCCTATTATGACATCACAATGTAATTCTCATTATTAAACCTATTTATTACTCCCATTGTGACATCACTGTGTTAGTCCGATTATGATGTCACACTGTAAAACCCATATTAACAGTACATCTTCACTCCCATTATGACATCACAATGTCATTCTCATTATTTAACCACTTTAGTACTCCCATTATGACATCACAGTGTTAGTCCATTTATGATGTCATACTGTAAAACCCATTTTAACATCACATCTTCACTCCCATTATTACATCCCAATGTCATTCTCATTATTAAACCACTTTAGTACTTCCTTTATGACTTCACAATGTCACTCCCTTTATGATGTCACACTGTCCCTTCCATGTTTGTCACATAGCCACTCCTTTTATGACATCACAATATCATTCTCATTATTAAACCACTTTAGTACTCCCATTATGATATCACAGTGTTAGTCCGATTATGATGTCACACTGTAAACCCCATTTTAACATCATATATTCACTCCCATTATCACATCACTATGTCTTTTTCATTATTAAACCAATTTAGTACTCCCATTATGACATCACAATGTCACTCCCTTTATGATGTCACACTGTCCCTCCCAATTTAATGTCACATAGTTACTCCAATTATGACATCACAATGTCATTCTCATTATTAAACCACTTTTGTACTCACATTAAGACATCACTATATTAGTCCGATTATGATGTCACATTTTAAAACCCATTTTAACAGCACATCTTCACTCCCATTATGACATCACAAATTTATTTTCATTATTAAACCATATTAGTACTCCCATAATGACATCACAGTGTTAGTCCGACTATGATGTCACTTTGTAAAACCCATTTTAACATCACTTCTTCACTGCCATTATGACATCACAATTTCACTCTCATTATTAAACCACTTTAGTACTCCCATTATGGCATCACAATGTCACTCCCTTTATGATGTCACCCTGTCCCTCCCATTTTCATGTCACATAGTTTCTGCAATTATGACATCACTTTGTCATTCTCATTATTAAACAACTTTAGTACTCCCATTATGACATCACAATGTTACTCCAATTTTTGATGTCACTCTGTAAAACCCATTTTAACATCACATCTTCACTGCCATTATGACTTCACAATTTCACTCTCATTATTAAACCACTTTAGTACTCCCATTATGGCATCACAATATCAATACATTTGTGATGTCACACTGTCCCTCCCATTTTCATGTCACATAATTACTCCAATTATGACATCACAATGTCATTCTCATTATTAAACCACTTTAGTACTCCCACTATGACATCACAATGTCAGTCCCTTTATGATGTCACACTGTCCCTCCCATTTTCATGTCACATAGTTACTCCAATTATGACATCACAATGTCATTCTCATTATTAAACCACTTTTGTTCTCCCATTATGACATCACCATGTTAATCCGATTATGATGTCACACTGTAAAACCCATTTTAACAGCACATCTTCACTACCATTATGACATCACAATGTCATTCTCATTAATAAACAATTTAGTACTCCCATTATGACATCACAATGTTAATCCGATTATGATGTCACACTGTAAAACCCACTTTAACAGCACATCTTCACTGCCATTATGACAGTACAATGTCATTCTTATTATTAAACCACTTTAGTACTCGCATTATGACATCACAATGTCACTCCCTTTATGATGTCACACTGTCCCACGAATTTTCATCTCACATAGTTACTCCAATTATGATATCACAATGTCATTCTCATTATTAAATCACTTTAGGACTCCCATTGTGACATCACAATGTCACTCCCTTTATGATGTCACACTATCAATCCTATTTTCATGTCACATAGTTACTCCAATTATGACATCACAATGTCATTCTTATTATTAAATCACTTTAATACTCCCATTGTGAAATCACTGTGTTAGTCCGATTATGATATCACACTGTAAAACCAATTTTAACATCACATCTTCACTCCCTTTATGACATCACAATGTCATTCTCATTATTAAACCACTTTAGTACTTCCATTATGATATCACAATCTTACTTCAATTATGATGTCACACTGTAAAACTCATTTTAACAGCACATATTCACTGCCATTATGACATCACAATGTCATTCTCATTATTAATCCACTTTAGTACTCCCATTATGACATCACAATGTTACTCCGATTATGATGTCACACTGTAAAACCCAAACTAACATCACATCTCCACTCCTATTATGACATCACAATATCATTCTCATTATTAAACCACTTTAGTACTCCCATTATGACATCACAATGTTGCTCCCTTTATGATGTCACACTGTCCCTTCCATGTTTGTCTCATAGCCAGTCCTTTTATGACATCTCAATGTCATTCTCACTATTAAAACCAATTTAGTACTCCCATTATGACATCACAATGTTACTCTGATTATGATGTCACACTGTAAAACCCATTTTTACATCACATCTCCAATCCTATTATGACATCACAATATGATTCTCATTATTTATCCAATTTAGTACTCCCATTATGACATCACATTGTCACTTCCTTTATGATGCCACACTGTCCCACCCATTTTCATGTCACATAATTACTCCAATTGTGACATCACAATGTCATTCTCATTATTAAACCAATTTAGTACTCCCATTATGACATCACAATGTCACTCCTATTATGATGTCACCCTGTCCCTCCCATTTTCATGTGACATAGTTACTGCAATTATGACATCACTTTGTCATTCTTATTATTAAACCACTTTTGTAATCCCATTATGACATCACAATGTTAATCCGATTATGATGTCACACTGTAAAACCCATTTTAACAGCACATCTTCACTGCCATTATGACATCACAATGTCATTCTCATTATTAAACCTCTTTAGTACTCCAATTATGACATCACAATGTCACTCCTATTATGATGTCACCCTGTCCCTCAAATTTTCATGTCACATAGTTACTGCAATTATGACATCACTTTGTCATTCTTATTATTAAATCACTTTTGTAATCCCATTATGACATCACAATGTTAATCCGATTATGATGTCACACTGTAAAACCCATTTTAACAGCACATCTTCACTGCCATTATGACATCACAATGTCATTCTCATTAATAAACAATTTAGTACTCCCATTATGACATCACAATTTTAATCAGATTATGATGTCACACTGTAAAACCCACAATAACAGCACATCTTCACTCCTATTATGACATCACAATGTCATTCTCATTATTAAACCAGTTTAGTACTCCCATAATGACATCACAGTGTCACTCCCTTTATGATGTCACACTGTCCCACGAATTTTCATATCACATAATTACTCCAATTATGACATCACAATGTCATTCTCATTTTTAAACCACTTCAGTACTCCCATTATGACATCACAATGTTAATTCAATTATGATGTCACACTGTAAAACCCATTTTAACAGCACATCTTCACTCCTATTATGACATCACAATGTCATTCTCATTATTAAACCAGTTTAGTATTCCCTTTATGACATCACTGTGTTAGTCCGTTTATGATGTCACATTTTAAATCCCATTTTAACAGCACATCTTCACTCCCATTATGACATCACAATGTCATTATCATTATCAAACCATATTAGTACTCCCATAATGACATCACAGTGTTAGTCCGATTATGATGTCACACTGTAAAACCCATTTTAACATCACATCTTCACTGCCATTATGACATCACAATTTCACTCTCATTATTAAACCACTTTAGTACTCCCATTATGGCATTAAAATGTCTCTCCCTTTTTGATGTCACAGTGTCCCTCCCATTTTCATGTCACATAGTTACTCCAATTATGACATCACAATGTCATTCTCATTATTAAACCACTTTAGTACTCCCATTGTGACATCACAATGTCACTCCCTTTATGATGTCACACTATCAATCCTATTTTCATATCACATAATTACTCCAATTATGACATCACAATGTCATTCTCATTATTAAATCACTTTAATACTCAAATTGTGAAATCACTGTGTTAGTCTGATTATGATATCACACTGTACAACCAATTTTAACATCACATCTTCACTCCCATTATGACATCACAATGTAATTCTCATTATTAAACCACTTTAGTACTTCCATTATGATATCACAATGTTACTTCAATTATGATGTCACACTGTAAAACTCATTTTAACAGCACATATTCACTGCCATTATGACATCACAATGTCATTCTCATTATTAATCCACTTTAGTACTCCCATTATGACATCACAATGTTACTCCGATTATGATGTCACACTGTAAAACCCAAACTAACATCACATCTCCACTCCTATTATGACATCACAATATCATTCTCATTATTAAACCACTTTAGTACTCCCATTATGACATCACAATGTTGCTCCCTTTATGATGTCACACTGTCCCTTCCATGTTTGTCACATAGCCACTCCTTTTATGACATCTCAATGTCATTCTCACAATTAAACCAATTTAGTACTCCCATTATGACATCACAATGTTACTCTGATTATGATGTCACACTGTAAAACAAATTTTTACATCACATCTCCAATCCTATTAAGACATCACAATATCATTCTCATTATTTAACCAATTTAGTACTCCCATTATGACATCACATTGTCACTTCCTTTATGATGCCACACTGTCCCACCCATTTTCATGTCACATAATTACTCCAATTGTGACATCACAATGTCATTCTCATTATTAAACCACTTTAGTACTCCCATTATGACATCACAATGTTACTCTGATTATGATGTCACACTGTAAAACCCATTTTAATATCACAGCTTCACTGCCATTATGACATCACAATGTCATTCTCATTATTAAACCACTTTAGTACTCCCATTATGACATCACAGCGTTAGACCGATTATGATGTCACACTGTAAAACCCATTATAACAGCACATCTTCACTCCCATTATGATTCCACAATGTCATTCTCATTATTAAACCACTTTAGTATTACCATTATGACATCACAATGTCATGCTCTTTATGATGTCACACTGTCCATTCCATGTTTATGTCACATAGCCACTCCTTTTGTGACATCTAAATGTTATTCTCATTATTAAACCAATTTAGTACTCCCATTATGACATCACAGTATTAGACCGATTATGATGTCACACTGTAAAACCCATTATAACAGCAAATCTTCACTCCCATTATGATTTCACAATGTCATTCTCATTATTAAACCACTTTAGTATTACCATTATGACATCACAATGTCACGCCCTTTATGATGTCACACTGTCCCTTCCATGTTTATGTCACATAGCCACTCCTTTTGTGACATCTAAATGTTATTCTCATTATTAAACCAATTTAGTACTCCCATTATGACATCACAGTGTTAGACCGATTATGATGTCACACTGTAAAACATATTTTAACATCGTATCTTCACTCCCATTATGACATCACAGTGTTAAACCGATTATGATGTCACACTGTAATAATCATTTTAACATCACATCTCTACTCCTATTATGACATCACAATATCATTCTCATTTTTAAACCACTTTAGTACTCCCATTATGACATCACAATGTCACTCCCTTTATGATGTCACACTATCCTTTTCATAGTTATGTCACAAAGCCACTCCTTTTATGACATCTCAATGTCATTCTCATTATTAAACAAGTTTAGTACCCCCATTATGACATCACAATGTTACTCTGATTATGATGTCACACTGTAAAACAAATTTTGACATCACATTTCCACACCTATTATGACATCACAATATCATGCCCTTTATGATGTCACACTGTCCCTTCCATGTTTATGTCACATAGCCACTCCTTTTATAACATCTCAATGTCATTCTCTTTATTAAACCCATTATGACATCACAATGTCTTTCTCATTATTAAATCACTTTAGTACTCCCATTATGACATCACAATGTCACTCCCTTTATGTCATCACCCTGTCCCTCCCATTTTCATGTCACATATTTACTCCTATTATGACATCATAATGTCATTCTCATTATTAAACCACTTTAGTACTCCCAGTATGACATTACAATGTCTCTCCCTTTATGATGTCACACTGTCCCTTGCATGTTTATGTCACATAGCCACTCCTTTTATGACATCTCAATATCATTCTCATTATTAAACCAATTTAGAACTCCCATTATGACATCACAATGTTACTATGATTATGATGTCACACTGTAAAACACATTTTAACATCGTATCTTCACTCCCATTATGACATCACAATGTCTTTCTCATTATTAAACCACTTTAGTACTCCCATTATAACATAACAATGTATCTCCCAAAATGATGTCACACTGTCCCTTCCATTTTCATGTCACATACTTACTCCAATTATGACATCACAATGTCATTCTCAATATTAAACCACTTTAGCACTCCCATTATGACGTAACAATTTTAATCCGATTGTGATGTCACACTGTAAAACACATTTTAACAGCTCAACTTCATTCACGTTATGACATCACAATGTCATTCTCATTATTAAACCATTTTAGTACTCCCATTATGACACACAGTGTTAGTCCGATGATGTCACATTGTAAAACCCATTTTGACATCATATCTTCACTCCCATTATGACGTCACAATGTATTTCTCATTATTAAACCACTTTAGTACTCCCATTATGACATCACAATGTCACTCCCTTTATGATGTCACACTATCCCTCCAATTTTCATGTCACATAGTTACTCCCAATATGACATCACAATGTTATTCTCATTATTAAAGCACTTTAGTACTCCCAGTATGACATCACAATGTCACTCCAATTATGATGTCACACTGTCCCTTCCATGTTTATGTCACATAGCCACTCCTTTTATGACATCTCAATGTCATTCTCAATATTAAACCAATTTAGTACTCCCATTATGACATCACAATGTTTCTCTGATTATGATGTCACACTGTAAAACACATTTTAACATCATGTCTTCACTCCCATTATGACATCAAAATGTCTTTCTCATTATTAAACCACTTTAGTACTCCCATTATGACATCACAATGTCACTCCCTTTATGATGTCACACTATCCCTCCAATTTTCATGTCACATAGTTACTCCCAATATGACATCACAATGTTATTCTCATTATTAAAGCACTTTAGTACTCCCAGTATGACATCACCATGTCACTCCCATTATGATGTCACACTGTTCCTTCCATGTTTATGTCACATAGCCACTCCTTTTAAGACATCTCAATGTCATTCTCATTATTAAACCAATTTAGTACTCCCATTATGACATCACAATGTCACTCCCTTTATGATGTCAGACTGTCCCTTCCATTTTCAAGCCACATAGTTACTCCAATTATGACATCACAATGTCATTCTCATTATAAAAGCACTTTAGTACTCCCATTATGACATCACAATGTCAATCCCATCATGATGTCACACTGTCCCTTCCATTTTTATGTCACATAGCCACTCCTTTTTTGACATCTAAATGTTATTCTCATTATTAAACCAATTTAGTACTCCCATTATGACATCACAGTGTTAGACCGATTATGATGTCACACTGTAAAACCCATTTTAACATCATACATTCACTCCCATTATTACATCACAATGTCTTTCTCTTTATTAAACCGCTTTAGTACTCCCATTATGACATCATAATGTCACTCCCTTTATGATGTCAGACTGTCCCTTCCATTTTCATGCCACATAGTTACTCCAATTATGACATCACAATGTCATTCTCATTATTAAAGCACTTTAGTACTCCCAGTATGACATCACCATGTCACTCCCATTATGATGTCACACTGTTCCTTCCATGTTTATGTCACATAGCCACTCCTTTTAAGACATCTCAATGTCATTCTCATTATTAAACCAATTTAGTACTCCCATTATGACATCACAATGTCACGCCCTTTATGATGTCACACTGTCCCTTCCATGTTTATGTCACATAGCCACTCCTTTTATGACATCTAAATGTTATTCTCATTATTAAACCAATTTAGTACTCCCATTATGACATCACAGTGTTAGACCGATTATGATGTCACACTGTAAAACACATTTTAACATCGTATCTTCACTCCCATTATGACATCACAATGTCTTTCTCTTTATTAAATAACTTTAGTACTCCCTGTATGACATCTCAATGTCAATACCTTTATGATGTCACACTGCCCCTCCCATTTTCATGTCACATAGTTACTCCCATTATGACATAAGAAAGTCATTCTCATTATTAAACCTCTTTAATACTCCCATTATGACATCACAATGTCACACCCTTGGTGATGTCACACTGTCCCTTCCATGTTTATGTCACATAGCCACTCCTTTTATGACATCTCAATTTCATTCTCATTATTAAACAAATTTACTACTCCCATTATGAGATCACAATGTTACTCTGATTATGAAGTCACACTGTAAAACCCATTTTAACATCACATCTCCACTCCGATAATGACATCACAATGTTATTCTCATTATTAAAACACTTTAGTAATCCCATTATGATATCACAATATCACACCCTTTATGATGTCACACCGTCCCTTCCATATTTATGTCACATAGCCACTCCTTTTATGACATCTATATGTCATTCTCATTATTAAAGCTCTTTAGTACTCCCATTATGACATCACAATGTCATGCACTTTATGATGTCACCCTGTCCCTTCCATGTTTATGTCATATAGCCACTCCTGTTATGAAATCACAATATCATTCTCATTATTAAACCATTTTAGCACTCCCATTATGACATCACAATGTCTCTCCCTTTATGATGTCAGACTGTCCCTTCCATTTTCATGCCACATAGTTACTCCAATTATGACATCACAATGTCATTCTCATTATTAAACCATTTTAGTACTCCCATTACGACATCACAGTGTTAGTCCGATTATGATATCACACTGTAAAACCCATTTAACATCATATCTTAACCCCATAATGACATCACAATGTTTTTCTCATTATTAAAACACTTTAGTATACCCATTATGACATCACAATGTCAATCCCTTTATGATGTCACATTGTCCCTCCCATTTTCTTGTCACATAGTTACTACCATTATGACATCACAATGTCATTCTCATTATTAAACCACGTTAGAACTCCATTGTAACATCACTGTGTTAGTCCGATTATGATTCACACTGTTAAACCAATTATAACAGCACATCTTCACTCCCATTAAGATATCACAATGTCATTCTCATTATTAAACCACTTTAGTATTCCCATTATGACATCACAATGTCACTCCCTTTATGATGTCACACTATCCTTTTCATTTTTATGTCACATAGCCACTCCTTTTATGACATCTCAATGTCATTCTCATTATTAAACCAATTTAGTACTCCCATTATGACATCACAACGTTACTCTGATTATGATGTCACACTGTAATAATCATTTTAACATCACATCTCCACTCCTATTATGACATCACAATATCATTCTCGTTTTTAAACCACTTTAGTACTACCATTGTGAAATCACTGTGTTAGTCCGATTATGATATCACACTGTAAAACCCATTTTAACAGCACATCTTCACTCCCATTATGACATCACTATGTAATTCTCATTGTTAAACCACTTTAGTACTCCCATTATGACATCACAATGTCACTCCCTTTATGATGCCACACTATCCTTTTAATTTTTATGTCACAAAGCCACTCCTTTTATGACATCTCAATGTCATTCTCATATTAAACCAATTTAGTACTCCCATTATGACATCACAATGTTACTCTGATTATGATGTCACACTGTAAAACACATTTTTACATCACATTTACACACCTATTATGACATCACAATATCATACTCATAATTAAACCATTTTAGTATTTCCATTATGACATCACAATGTCATGCCTTTTATGATGTCACACTGTCCCTTCCATGTTTATGTCACATAGCCACTCCTTTTATAACATCTCAATGTCATTCTCTTTATTAAACCCATTATGACATCACAATGTCTTTCTCATTATTAAATCACTTTAGTACTCCCATTATGACATCACAATATCACTCCCTTTATGATATCACACTGTCCCTCCCATATTCATGTCACATATTTACTCCCATTATGACATCACAATGTCATTCTCATTATTAAACCACTTTAGTACTCCCAGTATGACATCACAATGTCTCTCCCTTTATGATGTCACACTGTCCCTTCCATGTTTATGTCACATAGCCATTCCTTTTATGACATCTCAATATCATTCTCATTATTAATCCAATTTAGTACTCCCATTATGACATCACAATGTTACTCCGACTATGTCACACTGTAAAACCCATATTAACATCACATCTCCACTCCTATTATGACATAACAATATCATTCTCATTATTAAACCACTTTAGCACTCCCATTATGACATCACAGTGTTAGTCCGATTATGATGTCAGACTGTCCTTTCCATTTTCATGCCACATAGTTACTCCAATTATGACATCACAATGTCATTCTCATTATTAAAGCACTTTAGTACTCCCTGTATGAAATCACAATGTCACTCCGATTATGATGTCACACTGTCCCTTCCATGTTTATGTCACATAGCCACTCCTTTTTATCACATCTCAATGTCATTCTCATTATTAAACCAAATTAGTACTCCCATTATGACATCACAATGTCACACCCTTTATGATGTCACACTGTTCCTTCCATGTTTATGTCACATAGCCACTCCTTTTATAACATCTAAATGTTATTCTCATTATTAAACCAATTTAGAACTCCCATTATGACATCACAGTGTTAGACCGATTATGATGTCACACTGTAAATCACATTTTAACATCGTATCTTCACTCCCATTATGACATCACAATGTTACTCTGATTATGAAGTCACACTGTAAAACCCATTTTAACATCACATCTCCACTCCTATAATGACATCACAATGTTATTCTCATTATTAAACCACTTTAGTAATCCCATTATTATATCACAATATCAAGCCCTTTATGATGTCATACTGTCCCTTCCATATTTAAGTCACATAGCCACTCCTTTTATGACATCTCAATGTCATTCTCATTATTAAACAAATTTAGTACTCCCATTATGACATCACAATGTTACTCCGATTATGTCACACTGTAAAACACATTTTAACATCATATCTTCACTCCCATTATGACATCACAATGTATTTCTCATTATGAAACCACTTTAGTACTCCCATTATGACATCACAATGTCACTCCCTTTATCATGTCACACTATCCCTCCAATTTTCATGTCAAATAGTTACTCCCATTATGACATCACAATGTCATTCTCATTATTAAACCACATTAGTACTCCCATTATGACATCACAATGTCACGCCCTTTATGATGTCACACTGTCCCTTCCATGTTTATGTCACATAGCCACTCCTTTTGTGACATCTAAATGTTATTCTCATTATTAAACCAATTTAGTACTCCCATTATGACATCACAGTGTTAGACCGATTATGATGTCACACTGTAAAACCCATTTTAACATCATATATTCACTCCCATTATTACATCACAATGTCTTTCTCATTATTAAATCACTTTAGTACTCCCATGATGACATCACAATGTCAATACTTTTATGATGTCACACTGACCCTCCCATTTTCATGTCACATAGTTACTCCCATTATGACGTTACAATGTCATTCTCATTACTAAACCACTTTAATACTCCCATTATGACATCACGATGTCACACCCTTTATGATGTCACACTGTCCCTTCCATGTTTATGTCACATAGCCACTCCTTTTATGACATCTCAATTTCATTCTCATTATTAAACAAATTTAGTACTCCCATTATGAGATCACAATGTTACTCTGATTATGAAGTCACACTGTAAAACCCATTTTAACATCACATCTCCACTCCGGTAATGATATCACAATGTTATTCTGATTATTAAACAACTTTAGTAATCCCATTATGATATCACAATATCACGCCCTTTATGATGTCACACCGTCCCTTCCATATTTATGTCACATAGCCACTCCTTTTATGACATCTCAATGTCATTCTCATTATTAAATCAAATTAGTCCTCCCATTATGACATCACAATGTTACTCCGATTATGTCACACTGTAAAACACATTTTAACATCATATCTTCACTCCCATTATGACATCACAATGTCTTTCTCATTATTAAACCACTTTAGTACTCCCATTATGACATCACAATGTCTCTCACTTTATGATGTCACACTGTCCCTTCCTTTTTCATGTCACATAGTTACACCATTTATGACATCACAATGTCATTCTCATTATTAAACCACTTTAGTACTCCCATTATGACATCACAATGTTAATCCGATTAAGATGTCACACTGTAAAACCCATTTTAACATCATATCTTCACTCCCATTATGACATAACAATGTCATTCTCATTATTAAACCACTTTAGTACTCCCATTATGACATCACAATGTCACTCCCTTCATGATGTCACACTGTCCCTTCCATATTTATGTCACATAGCCACTCCTTTTATGACATCTAAATGTTATTCTCATTATTAAACCAATTTAGTACTCCCATTATGACATCACAGTGTTAGACTGATTATGATGTCACACTGTAAAACCCATTTTAACATCATATATTCACTCCCAATATTACATCACAATGTCTTTCTCATTATTAAACCACTTTAGTACTCCCATTATGACATCACAATGTCACTCCCTTTATGATGTCAGACTGTCCCTTCCATTTTCAAGCCACATAGTTACTCCAATTATGACATCACAATGTCATTCTCATTATAAAAGCACTTTAGTACTCCCAGTATGACATCACAATGTCACTCCCATTATGATGTCACACTGTTCCTTCCATGTTTATGTCACATAGCCACTCCTTTTAAGACATCTCAATGTCATTCTCATTATTAAACCAATTTAGTACTCCCATTATGACATCACAATGTCACGCCCTTTATGATTTCACACTGTAAAACACATTTTAACATCGTATCTTCACTCCCATTATGACATCACAATGTCTTTCTCTTTATTAAATCACTTTAGTACTCCCATTATGACATCACAATGTCAATACCTTTATGATGTCACACTGCCCCTCCCATTTTCATGTCACATAGTTACTCCCATTATGACATTACAATGTCATTCTCATTATTAAACCACTTTAATACTCCCATTATGACATCACAATGTCACACCCTTTATGATGTCACACTGTCCATTCCATGTTTATGTCACATAGCCACTACTTTTATGACATCTCAATTTCATTCTCATTATTAAACAAATGTAGTACTCCCATTATGAGATCACAATGTTACTCTGATTATGAAGTCACACTGTAAAACCCATTTTAACATCACATCTCCACTCCGATAATGACATCACAATGTTATTCTCATTATTAAACCACTTTAGTAATACCATTATGATATCACAATATCACGCCCTTTATGATGTCACACCGTCCCTTCCATATTTATGTCACATAGCCACTCCTTTTATGACATCTCAATGTCATTCTCATTATTAAATCAAATTAGTCCTCCCATTATGACATTACAATGTTACTCTGATTATGTCACACTGTAAAACACATTTTAACATCATATCTTCACTCCCATTATGACATCACAATGTCTTTCTCATTATTAAACCACTTTAGTACTCCCATTATGACATCACAATGTCTCTCACTTTATGATGTCACAATGTCCCTTCCATTTTCATGTCACATAGTTACACCATTTATGACATCACAATGTCATTCTCATTATTAAACCACTTTAGTACTCCCATTATGACATCACAATGTTAATCCGATTATGATGTCACACTGTAAAACCCATTTTAACATTCATATCTTCACTCCCATTATGACATAACAATGTCATTCTCATTATTAAAGCTCTTTAGTACTCCCATTAAGACATCACAATGTCATTCACTTCATGATGTCACCCTGTCCCTTCCATGTTTTTGTCATATAGCCACTCCTGTTATGACATCACAATATCATTCTCATTATTAAACCATTTTAGTACTCCCATTATGACATCACAATGTTACTCTGATTATGATGTTACACTGTAAAACCCATTTTAACATCACATCTCCACTCCGATAATGACATCACAATGTTATTCTCATTATTAAACCACTTTAGTACTCCCATTATGATATCACAATATCACGCCCTTTATGATGTCACACTGTCCCTTCAATGTTTATGTCACATAGCCACTCATTTAATGACATCTCAATGTCATTCTCATTATTAAACCAATTTAGTACTCCCATTATGACATCACAATGTTACTCCGATTATGTCACACTGTAAAACCCATATTAACATCACATCTCCACTCCTATTATGACATAACAATATCATTCTCATTATTAAACCACTTTAGCACTCCCATTATGACATCACAGTGTTTGTCCGATTATGATGTCAGACTGTCCCTTCCATTTTCATGCCACATAGTTACTCCAATTATGACATCACAATGTCATTCTCATTATTAAAGCACTTTAGTACTCCCTGTATGACATCACAATGTCACTCCTATTATGATGTCACACTGTCCTTTCCATGTTTATGTCACATAGCCACTCCTTTTATCACATCTCAATGTCATTCTCATTATTAAACCAATTTAGTACTCCCATTATGACATCACAATGTCACGCCCTTTATGATGTCACACTGTTCCTTCCATGTTTATGTCACATAGCCACTCCTTTTATAACATCTAAATGTTATTCTCATTATTAAACCAATTTAGTAATCCCATTATGACATCACAGTGTTAGACCGATTATGATGTCACACTGTAAAACCCATTTTAACATCATATATATTCACTCCCATTATTACCTCACAATGTCTTTCTCATTATTAAACCACTTTAGTACTCCCATTATGACATCACAATGTCACTCCCTTTATGATTTCAGACTGTCCCTTCCATTTTCATGCCACATAGTTACTCCAATTATGACATCACAATGTCATTCTCATTATTAAAGCACTTTTGTACTCCCAGTATGACATCACAATGTCACTCCCATTATGATGTCACACTGTTCCTTCCATGTTTATGTCACATAGCCACTCCTTTTATAACATCTAAATGTTATTCTCATTATTAAACAACTTTAGTAATCCCATTATTATATCACAATATCAAGCCCTTTATGATGTCATACTGTCCCTTCCATATTTATGTCACATAGCCTCTCCTTTTTTGACATCTCAATGTCATTCTCATTATTAAACAAATTTAGTACTCCCATTATGACATCACAATGTTACTCCGATTATGTCACACTGTAAAACACATTTTAACATCATATCTTCACTCCCATTATGACATCACAATGTCTTTCTCATTATTAAACCACTTTAGTACTCCCATTATGACATCACAATGTCACTCACTTTATGATGTCACACTGTCCCTTCCATTTTCATGTCACATAGTTACTCCCATTATGACATCACAATGTTACTCCGATTATGTCACACTGTAAAACACATTTTAACATCATATCTTCTCTCCCATTATGACATCACAATGTCTTTCTCATTATTTAACAACATTAGTACTCCCATTATGACATCACAATGTCACGCCCTTTATGATGTCACACTGTCCCTTCCATGTTTATGTCACATAGCCACTCCTTTTGTGACATCTAAATGTTATTCTCATTATTAAACCAATTTAGTAATCCCATTATGACATCACAGTGTTAGACCGATTATGATGTCACACTGTAAAACCCATTTTAACATCATATATTCACTCCCATTATTACATCACAATGTCTTTCTCATTATTAAACCACTTTAGTACTCCCATTATGACATCACAATGTCACTCCCTTTTTGATGTCAGACTGTCCCTTCCATTTTCATGCCACATAGTTACTCCAGTTATGACATCACAATGTCATTCTCATTATTAAACCATTTTAGTACTCCCATTACGACATCACAGTGTTAGTCCGATTATGATATCACACTGTAAAACCCATTTAACATCATATCTTAACCCCATAATGACATCACAATGTTTTTCTCAATATTAAACCACTTTAGTACTCCCATTATGACATCACAATGTCAATCCCTTTATGATGTCACATTGTCCCTCCCATTTTCTTGTCACATAGTTACTCCCATTATGACATCACAATGTCATTCTCATTATTAAATCACGTTAGAACTCCATTGTAACATCACTGTGTTAGTCCGATTATGATTCACACTGTTAAACCAATTATAACAGCACATCTTCACTCCCATTAAGATTTCACAATGTCATTCTCATTATTAAACCACTTTAGTATTCCCATTATGACATCACAATGTCACTCCGTTTATGATGTCACACTATCCTTTTCATTTTTATGTCACATAGCCACTCCTTTTATGACATCTCAATGTCATTCTCATTATTAAACCAATTTAGTACTCCCATTATGACATCACAATGTTACTCTGATTATGATGTCACACTGTAATAATCATTTTAACATCACATCTCCACTCCTATTATGACATCACAATATCATTCTCGTTTTTAAACCACTTTAGTACTACCATTGTGAAATCACTGTGTTAGTCCGATTATGAAATCACACTGTAAAACCCATTTTAACAGCACATCTTCACTCCCATTATGACATCACTATGTAATTCTCATTGTTAAACCACTTTAGTACTCCCATTATGACATCACAATGTCACTCCCTTTATGATGTCACACTATCCTTTTCATTTTTATGTCACATAGCCACTCCTTTTATGACATCTCAATGTCATTCTCATATTAAACCAATTTAGTACTCCCATTATGACATCACAATGTTACTCTGATTATGATGTCACACTGTAAAACACATTTCTACATCACATCTACACACCTATTATGACATCACAATATCATACTCATAATTAAACCATTTTAGTATTCCCATTATGACATCACAATGTCATGCCTTTTATGATGTCACACTGTCCCTTCCATGTTTATATCACATAGCCACTCCTTTTATAACATCTCAATGTCATTCTCTTTATTAAACCCATTATGACATCACAATGTCTTTCTCATTATTTAATCACTTTAGTACTCCCATAATGACATCACAATATCACTCCCTTTATGATATCACACTGTCCCTCCCATATTCATGTCACATATTTACTCCCATTATGACATCACAATGTAATTCTCATTATTAAACCACTTTAGTACTCCCAGTATGACATCACAATGTCACTCCCTTTGTGATGTTACACTGTCCCTTCCATGTTTATGTCACATAGCCATTCCTTTTATGACATCTCAATATCATTCTCATTATTAAACCAATTTAGTACTCCCATTATTACATCACAATGTTACTCCGATTATGTCACACTGTAAAACCCATATTAACATCTCATCTCCACTCCTATTATGACATAACAATATCATTCTCATTATTAAACCACTTTAGCACTCCCATTATGAGATCACAGTGTTAGTCCGATTATGATGTCAGACTGTCCCTTCCATTTTCATGCCACATAGTTACTCAATTATGACATCACAATGTCATTCTCATTATTAAATCACTTTAGTACTCCTTGTATGACATCACAATGTCACTCCGATTATGATGTCACACTGTCCCTTCCATGTTTATGTCACATAGCCACTCCTTTTTATCACATCTCAATGTCATTCTCATTATTAAACCAATTTAGTACTCCCATTATGACATCACAGTGTTAGACCGATTATGATGACACACTGTAAATCACATTTTAACATCGTATCTTCACTCTCATTATAACATCACAATGTTACTCTGATTATGAAGTCACACTGTAAAACCCATTTTAACATCACATCTCCACTCCGATAATGACATCACAATGTTATTCTCATTATTAAACCACTTTAGTAATCCCATTATTATATCACAATATCAAGCCCTTTATGATGTCATACTGTCCCTTCCATATTTATGTCACATAGCCACTCCTTTTATGACATCTCAATGTCATTCTCATTATTAAACAAATTTAGTACTCCCATTATGACATCACAATGTTACTCCGATTATGTCACACTGTAAAACACATTTTAACATCATATCTTCACTCCCATTATGACATCACAATGTCTTTCTCATTATTAAACCACTTTAGTACTCCCATTATGACATCACAATGTCACTCACTTTATGATGTCACACTGTCCCTTCCATTTTCATGTCACATAGTTACTCCCATTAGGACATCACAATGTCATTCTCATTATTTAACCACATTAGTACTCCCATTATGACATCACAATGTCACGCCCTTTATGATGTCACACTGTCCCTTCCATGTTTATGTCACATAGCCACTCCTTTTGTGACATCTAAATGTTATTCTCATTATTAAACCAATTTAGTACTCCCATTATGACATCACAGTGTTAGACCGATTATGATGTCACACTGTAAAACCCATTTTAACATCATATATTCACTCCCATTATTACATCACAATGTCTTTCTCATTATTAAACCACTTTAGTACTCCCATTATGACATCACAATGTCACTCCCTTTATGATGTCAGACTGTCCCTTCCATTTTCATGCCACATAGTTACTCCAATTATGACATCACAATGTCATTCTCATTATTAAACCATTTTAGTACTCCCATTACGACATCACAGTGTTAGTCCGATTATGATATCACACTGTAAAACCCATTTAACATCATATCTTAACCCCATAATGACATCACAATGTTTTTCTCATGATTAAACCACTTTAGTACTCCCATTATGACATCACAATGTCACTCCCTTTATGATGTCACATTGTCCCTCCCATTTTCTTGTCACATAGTTACTCCCATTATGACATCACAATGTCATTCTCATTATTAAACTAATTTAGTACTCCCATTATAACATCACAATGTTACTGTGATTATGATGTTACACTGTAAAACCCATTTTAACATCACATCTCCACTCCGATAATGACATCACAATGTTATTCTCATTATTAAACCACTTTAGTACTCCCATTATGATATCACAATATCACGCCCTAAATAATGTCACACTGTCCCTTCCATGTTTGTGTCACATAGCCACTCATTTTATGACATCTCAATGTCATTCTCATTATTAAACCAATTTAGTACTCCCATTATGACATCACAATGTTACTCTTATTATGTCACACTGTAAAACCCATATTAACATCACATCTCCACTCCTATTATGACATCACAATATCATTCTCATTATTAAACCACTTTAGCTCTCCCATTATGACATCACAGTTAGTACGATTATGTCACACTGTAAAACCCATTTTAACATCATATCGTCACTCCCATTATGACATTACAATGTCTTTCTCATTATTAAACCATTTTAGTGCTCCCATTATGACATCATAGTGTTTGTCAGATTATGATGTCACACTGAAAAACCCATTTTAACATCATATCTTCACTCCCATTATGACATCACAATGTCTTTCTCATTATTAAACCACTTTAGTACTCCCATTATGACATCACAATGTCACTCCCTTTATGATGTCAAACTGTCCCTCCCATTTTCATGTTACATAGTTACTCCAATTATGACATCGCAATGTCATTCTCATTATTAAACCATTTTAGTACTCCCATTACGACATCACAGTGTTAGTCCAATTATAATGTCACACTGTAAAACCCATTTTCATGTCACATATTTACTCCAATTATGACATCACAATGTAATTCTCATTATTAAACCACTTTAGTACTCCCATTATGACATCAAAATGTCACTCCCTTTATGATGTTACACTGTCCCTTCCATGTTTATGTCACATAGCCACTCCTTTTATGACATTTCAATGTCACTCTCATTATTAAACCAATTTAGTACTCCCATTATGACATCACAATGTCATTATCATTATTAAACCACTTTAATACTCCTATTATGACTTCACAATGTCACGCCCTTTATGATGTCAGACTGTCCCTTCCATGTTTATGTCACATAGCCACTCCTATTATGACATCACAATATCATTCTCGTTATTAACCATTTAAGTACTCCCATTATGACATCACAGTGTTAGACCGATTATGATGTCACACTGTAAAACCCATTTTAGCATGATATATTCACTCCCATTATTACATCACAATGTCTTTCTCATTATTAAACAACTTTAGTACTCCCATTATGACATCACAGTGTTAGTCCGATTATGATGTCACACTGTAAAACCCATTTTAACATCCTATCTTCACTCCCATTATGACATCACAATGTCTTTATCATTATTAAACCTCTTTAGTGCTCCCATTATGACATCACAATGTCAATCCCTTTATTATATCACACTGTCCCTCCCATTTTCATGTCACATAGTTACTCCAATTATGACATCACAATGTCATTCTCATTATTAAACCACTTTAGTACTCCCAGTATGACATCACAATGTCACTCCCTTTATGATGTCACACTGTCCCTTCCATGTTTATGTCAAGTAGCCACTCCTTTTATGACATCTCAATGTCAGTCTCATTATTAAACCAATTTATTACTCACATTATGACATCACAATGTTACTCTGATTATGATGTCACACTGTAAAACACATTTTAACATCATATCTTCACTCCCATTATGACATCACAATGTCTTTCTCTTTATTAAATCACATTAGTACTCCCCATATGACATCACAATGTCAATACCTTTATGATTTCACACTGTCCCTCCCATTTTTATGTCACATAGTTACTCCCATTATGACATTACAATGTCATTCTCATTATTAAACCACTTTAATACTCCTATTATGACATCACAATGTCACGTCCTTTATGATGTCACACTGTCACTTCCATGTTTATGTCACATAGCCACTCCTTTTATGACATCTCAATGTCATTCTCAATATTAAACAAATTTAGTACTCCCATTATGACATCACAATGTTACTCTGATTATGATGTCACACTGTAAAACACATTTTTACATCACATCTCCACTCCTATTGTGACATCACAATATCATTCTCATTATTAAACCATTTTAGTACTCCCATTATGACATCACAGTGTTAGACCGATTATGATGTCACACTGTAAAACCAATTTTAAGATCATATATTCACTTGCATTATGACATCACAATATCTTTCTCATTATTAAACCACTTTAGTACTCCCATTATGACATCACAATGTCGCTCCCTTCATGATGTCACACTGTCCCTTCCATGTTTTTGTCACATAGCCACTCCTTTTATGACATCTAAATGTCCTTCTCATTATTAATCCAATTTCGTTCTCCCATTATGACATCACAATGTTACTCTGATTATGATGTCTCACTGTAAAACACATTTTAAAATCACATCTCCACTCCTACTGAGACATCACAATATCATTCTCATTTTTAAACCATTTTGGTGCTCCCTTTATGACATCACAGTGTTAGACCGATTATGATGTCACACTGTAAAACCCATTTTAACATCATATCTTCACTCCCATTGTGACATCACAATGTCTTTCTCATTATTAAACCACTTTAGTACTCCCATTATGACATCACAGTATCACTCCCTTTATGATGTCATACTGTCCCTCCCATTTTCATAACACATAGTTACTCCAATTATGTCATCACAATGTCATTCTCATTATTAAACCACTTAAGTATTGTAATTATGGCATCACAATGTCACACCCTTTATGATGTCACACTGTCCCTTTCATGTTTATGTCACATTGCCACCCCTTTTATGACATCTAAATGTAATTCTCATTATTAAACCAATTTATTAATCCCATTGTGAAATAACAATGTTACTCCAATAATGTCACACTGTAATACCCATATTAACATCACATCTCCACTACTATTATGACATCACATTATTCTCATTACTAAACCACTTTAGTACTCCCATTGTGACATCACAGTGTTAGTCCGATTATGTTGTCACATTGCAAAACCCCTTTTAACATCATATCTTCACTCCCATTATCACATCACAATGTCTTTCTCATTATTAAACCACTTTAGTATTCCCAATATGACATCACAATGTCTCTCCCTTTATGATGTCAAACTGTCCATCCAATGTTCATGTCACATAGTTACTACAAATATAACATCACGATGTCATTCCCATTATTAAACCACTTTAGTAGTCCCATTGTGACATCACTGTGTTAGTCTAATTATGATGTCACACTGTAAAACCTATTTTAACAGCACATCTTCACTCCAATTATGACATCACAATATCATTCTCATTATTAAACCATTTTAGTACTCCCATTATGACATCACAGTGTTAGTCCGATTATGATGTCAAAGTGTAAAACCCCTTTTAACATCACATCTTCACTCCCATTATGACATCACAATGTTTTTCTCATTATTAATCCACTTTAGTATTCCCATTATGACATCACAATGTCACTACCTTTATGATGTCACACTGTTCCTCCAATTTTCATGTCACATAGTTACTCCAATTATGACATCACAATGTCATTCTCATTATTAAACCACTTTAGTACACCCATTATGACATCACAATGTTAATCCGATAATGATGTCACACTCTAAAACCATTTTATCAGCACATCTTAACTCCCTTTATGACATCACAATGTCACTCCCTTTATGATATCATACTGGCCCTTCCATGTTTATGTCACATAGCCAAACCTTTTATGACATCTCAATGTCATTCTCATTATTAAACCAATTAAGTACTCCCATTATGACATCACAGTGTTAGTCTGATTATGATGTCACACTTTAAAACACATTTTAACATCATATCTGCACTCCCATTATGACATCACAATGTCTTTCTCATTATTAAACCACTTTAGTACTCCCATTATGACATCACAATATCATGCCCTTTATGATGTCACACTGTCCCTTTCTTGTTTATATCACATAGCCACTCCTTTTATGACATCTCAATGTCATTCTCATTATAAAACCCATTATGACATCATAACGTTACTCCGAGTATGATGTCACACTGTAAAACACATTTTTGCATCACATCTCCGCACCTATTATGAAATTACAATGTCATTCTCATTATTAAACAACTTTAGTACTCCCATTATGACATCACAATGTTAATCCGATTATGATGTCACACTGTAAAACCCATTTTAACATCACATCTTCACTCCCATTATGACATAACAATGTCATTCTCATTGTTAAACCATTTTAGTACTCCCATTATGACATCACAGTGTTAGAACGATTATGATGTCACAATATAAAGCCCACTTTAACATCATATATTCACTTCCCTTATGACACCACAATGTCTTTCTCATTATTAAACCACTTTAGTACTCCCCTATTAACATCACAATGTCATTCCCATTATGAAGTCACACTGTCCCTTCCATTTTCATGTCACATATTGACTCCATTTATGACATCACAATGTCATTCTCATTATTAAACCACTTAAGTACTCCCATTATGACATCACAATGTTAATCCGATTATGATGTCACACTGTAAAACCCATTTTAACAGCACATCTCCACTGCCATTATGACATCACAATGTTATTCTCATTATTAAACCACTTTATTACTCCCATTATGACATCACAATGTTACTCCGATTATGATGTCACACTGTAAAACCCAAACTAACATCACATCTCCACTCATATTATGACATCACAATATCATTCTCATTATTAAACCATATTAGAACTTCCATTATGACATCACAAAGTCACTCCCTTTATGATGTTGCACTGTCCCTTCCATATTTATGTCAAATAGCCATTCCTTTTATGACATCTCAATGTCATCCTCATTATTATTCCCATTATGACATCACAATGTTACTCCGATTATGATGTCACACTGTAAAACACATTTTTACATCACATCTCCACTCCTATTAAGACACCACAATATAATTCTCATTATTAAACCACTTTAATATTCCCGTTGTGACATCACAGTTAGTCCGATTAAGAAGTCACACTGTAAAACCCATTGTAACATCTCATCTCCACTCCTATTATGACATAACAATATCATTCTCATTATTAAACCACTTTATTACTCACATTATGACATCACAATGTCACTCCCTTTTGTGATGTCTCACTGTCCCTTCCATGTTTGTCACATAGCCACTCCTTTTATGACATCTCAATGTCATTCTCCTTATTAAACCAATTTAGTACTCCCATTATGACATCACAATGTTACTCCGATTATGATGTCACACTGTAAAACCCATTTTAACAGCACATCTTTTCTGCCATTATGACATCTTAATGTCATTCTCATTATTAACCCACTTTATTACTCCCATTATGACATCACAATGTTACTCCGATTATGATGTCACACTGTAAAACCCAAACTAACATCACATCTCCACTCCTTTTATGACATCTCAATATCATTCTCATTATTAAACCACTTAAGTACTCCCATTATGACATCACAATGTTAATCCGATTATGATGTCACACTGTAAAACCCATTTTAACAGCACATCTTCACTGCCATTATGACATCACAATGTTATTCTCATTATTAAACCACTTTATTACTCCCATTATGACATCACAATGTTACTCCCATTATGATGTCACACTGTAAAACCCAAACTAACATCACATCTCCACTCATATTATGACATCACAATATCATTCTCATTATTAAACCACATTAGTACTCCCATTATGACATCACAATGTCACACCCTTTATGATGTCACCCTGTCCCTCCCATTTTCATGTCACATAGTTACTCAAATTATGACATCACTTTGTCATTCTTATTATTAAACCACTTTAGTACTCCCATTATGATATCACAATGTTACTCCGATTATGATGTCACACTGTAAAACCTGTTTTAACATCACATCTCCACTCCTATAATGACATCACAATGTCATTCTCCTTATTAAACCACTTTAGTACTCCCATTATGACATCACAATGTTACTTCAATCATGATGTCACACTGTAAAACCGATTTTAACATCACATCACCACTCCTATTATGACATCACAATGTCATTCTCATTATTAATCCAATTTATTACTCCCATATTGTCATCACAATGTTACTCCGATTATGATGTCACACTGTAAAACCCAAATTAACATCACATCTCCACTCCTAATATGACATCTCAATATCATTCTCATTATTAAACCACTTTAGTACTCCCATTACGACGTCACAATGTCGCTCCCTTTAAGATGTCACGCTGTCACTTCCATGTTTGTCACAAAGCCACTCCTTTTATGACATCTCAATGTCATTCTCATTATTAAACCAATTTAGAACTCCCATTATGACATCACAATGTAACACCCTTTATGATGTCACCCTGTCCCTCCCATTTTCATGTCACATAGTTACTCAAATTATGATATCACTTTGTCATTCTTATTATTAAACCACTTTAGTACTCCCATTATGATATCACAATGATACTCCGATTATGATGTCACACTGTAAAACCTGTTTTAACATCACATCTCCACTCCTTTTATGACATCACAATGTCATTCTCCTTATTAAACCACTTTAGTACTCCCATTATGACATCGCAATGTTACTTCAATCATGATGTCACACTGTAAAACCGATTTTAACATCACATCACCACTCCCATTATGACATCACAATGTCATTCTCATTATTAATCAAATTTATTACTCCCATATTGTCATCACAATGTTACTCCGATTATGATGTCACACTGTAAAACCCAAATTAATATCACATCTCCACTCCTATTATGACATCTCAATATCATTCTCATTATTAAACCACTTTAGTACTCCTATTACGACATCACAATGTCACTCCCTTTAAGATGTCACGCTGTCCCTTCCATGTTTGTCACAAAGCCACTCCTTTTATGACATCTCAATGTCATTCTCATTATTAAACCAATTGAGTACTCCCAATATGACATCACAATGTCACTCCCTTTATGATGTCACACTGTCCCTCCCATTTTCATGTCACATAGTTACTACAAATATAACATCACAATGTCATTCCCATTATTAAACCACTTTAGTAGTCCCATTGTGACATCACTGTGTTAGTCTAATTATGATCACAATGTAAAACCCATTTTAACAGCACATCTTCACTCCAATTATGACATCACAATATCATTCTCATTATTAAACCATTTTAGTACTCCCATTATGACATCACAGTGTTAGTCCGATTATGAAGTCACACTGTAAAACCCCTTTTAACATCATATTTTCACTCCCATTATGACATCACAATGGTTTTCTAATTATTAAACCACTTTAGTACACCCATTATGACATCACAATGTCACTACCTTTATGATGTCACACTGTTCCTCCCATTTTCATGTCACATAGTTACTCCAATTATGACATCACAATGTCATTCTCATTATTAAACCACTTTAATATTCCCTTTGTGACATCACAGTGTTAGTCCGATTAAATAGTCACACTGTAAAACCCATTGTAACATCACATCTTCACTCCTTTTATGACATCTCAATGTCATTCTCATTATTAAAACCATTATAACATGACAACATTACTCCGAGTATGATCTCACACTGTAAAACACATTTTAGCATCACATCTCCACTCCTATTATGACATTACAATGTCATTCTCATTATTAAACCATATTAGTACTTCCATAATGACATCACAAAGTCACTCCCTTTATGATGTTGCACTGTCCCTTCCATATTTATGTCAAATAGCCATTCCTTTTATGACATCTCAATGTCATTCTCATTATTAAACCAATTAAGTACTCCCATTATGACATCACAGTGTTAGTCTGATAATGATGTCACACTTTAAAACACATTTTAACATCATATCTGCACTCCCATTATGACATCACAATGTCTTTCTCATTATTAAATCACTTTAGTACTTCCATTATGACATCACAATGTCACTCCCTTTAAGATGTGAAACTGTCCCTACCATTTTCATGTCAGATAGCCACTCCTTTTATGACATATAAATCTCACTCTCATTATTAAACAAATTGAGTACTCCCATTATGACATTACAATGTTACTCTGATAATGAGGTCACACTGTAAAATGCATTTTTACATCACATCTCCAATCCTATTATGACATCACAATATCATTCTCATTATTAAACCATTTTAGTACTCCCATTATGACATCAAAGTGTTAGTCCGATTAAGATGTCACACTGTAAAACCCATTTTAACATCAGATCTTCACTCCCATTATGACATCACAATGTCTTTCTCATTATTAAACCAATTATGACATCACAATGTTACTCCGATTATGATGTCACACTGTAAAACACATTTTTACATCATATCTGCACTCCCATTACGACATCACAATGTCTTTCTCATTATTAAACCACGTAAGTACTCCCATTATGACATCACAATGTCACTCCCTTTATGATGTCACACTGTCCCTCCCATTTTCATGTCACATAGCCACACCTTTTATGACATCTCAATGTCATTCTCATTATTAAACCAATTAATTACTCCCATTATGACATCACAATGTTACTGATTATGATGTCACACTGTAAAACAAATTGTTACATCAAATCCACTCATTATGACATCACATTGTCATTCTCATTATTACACCACTTTATTACTCCCATTGTGACATCACTGTGTTAGTCCGATTATGATGTCACACTCTAAAACCCATTTTAACATCACATGTTCACTCCCATTATGACACCACAATGTCATTCTCATTATTAAACCACTTTAGTACTCCCATTATGACATCACAATATCATGCCCTTTATGATGTCACACTGCTCCTTTCTTGTTTATATCACATAGCCACTCCTTTTATGACATCTCAATGTCATTCTCATTATTAAACCCATTTAAACATCACAACATTACTCCGAGTATGATCTCACACTGTAAAACACATTTTTGCATCACATCTCCACTCCTATTATGACATTACAATGTCATTCTCATTATTAAACCATATTAGTACTTCCATTATGACATCACAAAGTCACTCCCTTTATGATGTTGCACTGTCCCTTTCATATTTATGTCAAATAGCCATTCCTTTTATGACATCTCAATATCCTTATTACTAAACCCATTATGACATCACAATGTTACTCTGATTATGATGTCACACTGTAAAACACATTTTTACAACACATCTCCACTCCTATTAAGACATCAAATAATTCTCATTATTAAACCACTTTAATATTCCCTTTGTGACATCAGTGTTAGTCCGATTAAGAAGTCACACTGTAAAACCCATTGTAACATCACATCTTCACTGCCATTATGACATCACAATTTCACTCTCATTATTAAACCACTTTAGTACTCCCATTATGGCATTACAATGTCACTCCCTTTTTGATGTCTCACTGTCCCTTCCATGTTTGTCACATAGCCACACCTTTTATGACATCTCAATGTCATTCTCATTATTAATCCAATTTAGTACTCCCTTTATGACATCACAATGTTACTCCGATTATGATGTCACACTGTAAAACCCATTTTAACAGCACATCTTTTCTGCCATTATGACATCACAATGTCATTCTCATTATTAACCCACTTTATTACTCCCATTATGACATCACAATGTTACTCCGATTATGATGTCACACTGTAAAACCCATATTACCATCACATCTCCACTCCTATTATGACATCACAATATCATTCTCAATATTAAACCACTTAAGTACTCCCATTATGACATCACAATGTCACTCCCTTTTGTGATGTCTCACTGTCCCTTCCACGTTTGTCACATAGCCACACCTTTTATGACATCTCAGTGTCATTCTCATTATTAAAATAATTTAGTACTCCCATTATGACATCACAATGTTACTCCGATTATGATGTCACACTGTAAAACCCATTTTAACAGCACATCTTTTCTGCCATTATGACATCACAATGTCAGTCTCATTATTAACCCAATTTATTACTCCCATTATGACATCACAATGTTACTCCGATTATGATGTCACACTGTAAAACCCAAACTAACATCACATCTCCACTCCTATTATGACATCACAATATCATTCTCATTATTAAACCACTTTAGTACTCCCATTATGACATCACAATGTCACTCCATTTATGATGTCACACTGTCCCTTCCATGTTTGTCACATAGCCACTCCTTTTATGACATCTCATTGTCATTCTCATTATTAAATCAATTTAGTACTCCCATTATGACATCACAATGTTACTCTGATTAAGATGTCACACTGTAAAAGACATTTTCACATCACATCACCACTGCCATTATGACATCACAATGTCATTCTCATTATTAAACCAATTAAGTACTCCCATTATGACATCACAATGTTAATCCGATTATGATGTCACACTGTAAAACCCCTTTTAACAGCACATCTTCACTGCCATTATGACATCACAATGTTATTCTCATTATTAACCAACTTTATTACTCCCATTATGACATCACAATGTTACTCCGATTATGATGTCACACTGTAATACCCAAACTAACATCACATCTCCACTCATATTATGACATCACAATATCATTCTCATTATTAAACCACTTTAGTACTCCCATTATGACATCACAATGTAATACCCTTTATGATGTCACCCTGTCCCTCCCATTTTCATGTCACATAGTTACTCAAATTATGACATCACTTTGTCATTCTTATTATTAATCCACTTTAGTACTCCCATTATGATATCACAATGTTACTCCGATTATGATGTCACACTGTAAAACCTGTTTTAACATCACATCTCCACTCCTATTATGACATCTCAATATCATTCTCATTATTAAACCACTTTAGTACTCCCATTACGACATCACAATGTCACTCCCTTTATGATGTCACACTGTCCCTCCCATTTTCATGTCACATAGTTACTACAAATATAACATCACAATGTCATTCCCATTATTAAACCACTTTAGTAGTCCCATTGTGACATCACTGTGTTAGTCTAATTATGATGTCACACTGTAAAACCCATTTTAACAGCACATCTTCACTCCAATTATGACATCACAATATCATTCTCATTATTAAACCATTTTAGTACTCCCATTATGACATCACAGTGTTAGTCCGATTATGATGTCACACTGTAAAACCCCTTTTAACATCATATCTTCACTCCCATTATGACATCACAATGTTTTTCTAATTATTAAACCACTTTAGTACACCCATTATGACATCACAATGTCACTACCTTTATGATGTCACACTGTTCCTCCCATTTTCATGTCACATAGTTACTCCGATTATGGCATCACAATGTCATTCTCATTATTAAACCACTTTTTTACTGCCATTATGACATCACAATGTTAATCCGATAATGATGTCACACTGTAAAACCATTTTATCAGCACATCCTAACTCCCATTATGACATCACAATGTCATTCTCATTATTAAACCACTTTAGTACTCCCATTATGACATCACAATATCATGCCCTTTATGATGTCACACTGCTCCTTTCTTGTTTATATCACATAGCCACTCCTTTTATGACATCTCAATGTCATTCTCATTATTAAACCCATTATAACATCACAACATTACTCCGAGTATGATCTCACACTGTAAAACACATTTTTGCATCACATCTCCACTCCTATTATGACATTACAATGTCATTCTCATTATTAAACCATATTAGTACTTCCATTATGACATCACAAAGTCACTCCCTTTATGATGTTGCACTGTCCCTTCCATATTTATGTCAAATAGCCATTCCTTTTATGACATCTCAATGTCATCCTCATTATTAAACCCATTATGACATCACAATGTTACTCCGATTATGATGTCACACTGTAAAACACATTTTTACATCACATCTCCACTTCTATTAAGACATTACAATGTCATTCTCATTATTAAACTACTTTAGTACTCCCATTATGACATCACAATGTCACTCCTTTTATGATATCACACTGTCCCTTCCATGTTTATGTCACATAGCCAAACCTTTTATGACATCTCAATGTCATTTTCATTATTAAACCAATTAAGTACTCCCATTATGACATCACAATGTTACTCTGATTATGATATCACACTGTAAAACACTTTTTTACATCACATCTCCACTCCTATTATGACATCACAGTGTATTTCTCATTATTAAACCACTTTAGTACTCCCATTGTGACATCACTTTGTTAGTCCAATTATGATGTCACATTGTAAAACCCATTTTATGATCACATCTTCAATCCCATTATGACATCACAATGTTACTCCCTTTATGATGTCACACTCTCCCTTCCATGTTCATGACACATAACCACTCCTTTTATGACATCTAAATGTCATTCTCATTATTAAACCAATTTAGTACTACCATTATGACGTCACAGTGTTAGTCCGATAATGATGTCACACTGTAAAACCCCTTTTAACATCATATCTTCACTCCCATTATGACATCACAATGTCTTCTCATTATTAAATCACTTTATTACTTCCATTATGACATCACAATGTCACTCCCTTTATGATGTCAAACTGTCCCTCCCATTTTCATGTCAGATAGCCACTCCTTTTATGACATCTAAATCTCACTCTCATTATTAAACAAATTGAGTACTCCCATTATGACATTACAATGTTACTCTGATTATGAGGTCACACTGTAAAACGCATTTTTACATCACATCTTCACTCCCATTATGACATCACAATGTCTTTCTCTTTATTAAGCCACTTTAGTACTCCCATTATGACATCACAATATCATGCCCTTTAAGATGTCACACTGTCCCTTTCTTGTTTATATCACATAGCCACTCCTTTTATGACATCTCAATGTCATTCTCATTATTAAACCGATTATGACATCACAATGTTACTCCGATTATGATGTCACACTGTAAAACACATTTTTACATCATATCTGCACTCCCATTATGACATCACAATGTCTTTCTCATTATTAAACCACGTAAGTACTCCCATTATGACATCACAATGTCACTCCCTTTATGATGTCACACTGTCCCTCCCATTTTCATGTCACATAGCAACACCTTTTATGACATCTCAATGTCATTCTCATTATTAAACCAAATAATTACTCCCATTATGATTTCACAATGTTACTCTGATTATGATGTCACACTGTAAAACAAATTTTTACATTACATCCACTCATTATGACATCACAATGTCATTCTCATTATTACACCACTTTATTACTCCCATTGTGACATCACTGTGTTAGTCCGATTATGATGTCACACTCTAAAACCCATTTTAACATCACATGTTCACTCCCATTATGACATCACAATGTCATTCTCATTATTAAACCACTTTAGTACTCCCATTATGACATCACAATATCATGCCCTTTATGATGTCACACTGCTCCTTTCTTGTTTATATCACATAGCCACTCCTTTTATGACATCTCAATGTCATTCTCATTATTAAACCCATTATAACATCACAACATTACTCCGAGTATGATCTCACACTGTAAAACACATTTTTGCATCACATCTCCACTCCTATTATGACAATACAATGTCAATCTCATTATTAAACCATATTAGTACTTCCATTATGACATCACAAAGTCACTCCCTTTATGATGTTGCACTGTCCCTTCAATATTTATGTCAAATAGCCATTCCTTTTATGACATCTCAATGTCATCCTCATTATTAAACCCATTATGACATCACAATGTTACTCCGATTATAATGTCACACTGTAAAACACATTTTTACATCACATCTCCACTCCTATTAAGACATCACAATGTAATTCTCATTATTAAACCACTTTAATATTCCCTTTGTGACATCACAGTGTTAGTCCGATTAAGATGTCACACTGTAAAACCCATTGTAACATCACATCTTCACTCCCATTATCACATCACAAAGTCATTCTCATTATTAAACCAATTTATTACTCACATTGTGACATCACAATGTTATTCCGATTATGATGTCACACTGCAAAACCCATATTAACATCACATCTCCACTCCAATTATGACATCACAATATCATTCTCATTATTAAACCACTTTAGTACTCCCATTATGACATCACAATGTCACTCCCTTTTGTGATGTCTCACTGTCCCTTCCATGTTTGTCACATAGCCACACCTTTTATGACATCTCAATGTCATTCTCATTATTAAACCAATTTAATACTTCCAATATGACATCACAATGTTACTCCGATTATGAAGTCACACTGTAAAACCCATTTTAACAGCACATCGTTTCGGCCATTATGACATCACAATGTCATTCTCATTATTAACCCACTTTATTACTCCCATTATGACATCACAATGTTACTCCGATTACGATGTCACACTGTAAAGCCCAAACTAACATCACATCTCCACTCGTATTATGACATCACAATATCATTCTCATTATTAAACCACTTTAGTACTCCCATTATGACATCACAATGTCACTCCCTTTATGATGTCACACTGTCCCTTCCATGTTTGTCACATAGCCACTCCTTTTATGACATCTCAATGTCATTCTCATTATTAAATCAATTTAGTACTCCCATTATGACATCACAATATTACTCTGATTAAGATGTCACACTGTAAAAGACATTTTCACATCACATCACCACTGCCATTATGACATCACAATGTCATTCTCATTATTAAACCACTTAAGTACTCCCATTATGACATCACAATGTTAATCCGATTATGATGTCACACTGTAAAACCCATTTTAACTGCACATCTTCACTGCCATTATGACATCACAATGTTATTCTCATTATTAAACCACTTTATTACTCCCATTATGTCATCACAATGTTACTCCGATTATGATGTCACACTGTAAAACCCAAACTAACATCACATCTCCACTCCTATTATGACATCACAATATCATTCTCATTATTAAACCACTTTAGTACTCCCATTATGACATCACAATGTCACACCCTTTATGATGTCACCCTGTCTCTCCCATTTTCATGTCACATAGTTACTCAAATTATGACATCACTTTGTCATTCTTATTATTAAACCACTTTTGTACTCCCATTATGATATCACAATGTTACTCCGATTATGATGTCACACTGTAAAACCTGTTTTAACATCACATCTCCACTCCTATAATGACATCACAATGTCATTCTCCTTATTAAACCACTTTAGTACTCCCATTATGACATCACAATGTTACTTCAATCATGATGTCACACTGTAAAACCGATTTTAACATCACATCACCACTCCTATTATGACATCACAATGTCATTCTCATTATTAATCCAATTTATTACTCCCATATTGTCATCACAATGTTACTCCGATTATGATGTCACACTGCAAAACCCAAATTAACATCACATCTCCACTCCTATTATGACATCTCAATATCATTCTCATTATTAAACCACTTTAGTACTCCCATTACGACATCACAATGTCACTCCCTTTAAGATGTCACGCTGTCCCTTCCATGTTTGTCACAAAGCCACTCCTTTTATGACATCTCAATGTCTTTCTCATTATTAAACCAATTGAGTACTCCCAATATGACATCACTATGTCACTCCCTTTATGATGTCACACTGTCCCTCCCATTTTCATGTCACATAGTTACTACAAATATAACATCACAATGTCATTCCCATTATTAAACCACTTTAGTAGTCCCATTGTGACATCACTGTGTTAGTCTAATTATGATGTCACACTGTAAAACCCATTTAACAGCACATCTTCACTCCAGTTATGACATCACAATATCATTCTCATTATTAAACCAATTTAGTACTCCCATTATGACATCACAGTGTTAGTCCGATTATGATGTCACACTGTAAAACCCCTTTTAACATCATATCTTCACTCCCATTATGACATCACATTGTTTTTCTCATTATTAAACCACTTTAGTACACCCATTATGACATCACAATGTTAATCCAATAATGATGTCACACTGTAAAACCATTTTATCAGCACATCTTAACTCCCATTATGACATCACAATTTCATTCTCATTATTAAACTACTTTAGTACTCCCATTATGACATCAAAATGTCACTCCCTTTATGATATCACACTGTCCCTTCCATGTTTATGTCACATAGCCAAACCTTTTATGACATCTCAATGTCATTCTCATTATTAAACCAATTAAGTACTCCCATTATGATATCACAGTGTTAGTCTGATTATGATGTCACACTTTAAAACACATTTTAACATCATATCTGCACTCCCATTATGACATCACAATGTCTTTCTCATTATTAAACCACTTTAGTACTCCCATTATGACATCACAATATCATGCCATTTATGATGTCACACTGTCCCTTTCTTGTTTATATCACATAGCCACTCCTTTTATGACATCTCAAAGTCATACTCATTATTAAACCCATTATGACATCATAACGTTACTCCGAGTACGATGTCACACTGTAAAACACATTTTTGTATCACATCTCCACACCTATTATGAAATTACAATGTCATTCTCATTATTAAACCATATTAGTACCTCCTTTATGACACCACAATGTCACTCCCTTTATGATTTCACACTATCCCTTCCATGTTTATGTCAAATAGCGATTCCTTTTATGACATCTCAATCTCATTCTCATTATTAAACCAATTTAGTACTCCCATTATGACATCACAATGTTACTCTGATTATGATATCACACTGTTATACACTTTTTTACATCACATCTCCACTCCTATTATGACATCACAGTGTATTTCTCATTATTAAACCACTTTAGTACTCCCATTGTGACATCACTGTGTTAGTCCAATTATGATGTCACATTGTAAAACCCATTTTAAGATCACATCTTCACTCCCATTATGACATCACAATGTTACTCCTTTATGATGTCACACTCTCCCTTCCATGTTCATGTCACATAACCACTCCTTTTATGACATCTAAATATCATTCTCATTATTAAACCAATTTAGTACTACCATTATGACGTCACAGTGTTAGTCCGATTATGATGTCACAAAGTAAAACCCCTTTTAACATCATATCTTCACTCCCATTATGACATCACAATGTCTTTCTCATTATTAAATCACTTTAGTACTTCCATTATGACATCACAATGTCACTCCCTTTATGATGTCAAACTGTCCCTCCCATTTTCATGTCACACAGTTACTCCCATTATGTCATCACAATGTCATTCTCATTATTAAACCTCTTTAATACTCCCATTATGACATCACAATGTCACACCCTTTATGATGTCACACTGTCCCTTCTATGTTTATGTCACATAGCCACTCCTTTTATGACATCTAAATCTCACTCTCATTATTAAACAAATTGAGTACTCCCATTATGACATTACAATGTTACTCTGAGTATGAGGTTACACTGTAAAATGCATTTTTACATCACATCTCCAATCCTATTGTGACATCACAATATCATTCTCATTATTAAACCATTTTAGTACTAACATTATGACATCAAAGTGTTAGTCCGATTAAGATGTCACACTGTAAAACCCATTCTAACATCAGATCTTCACTCCCACTATGACATCACAATGTCTTTCTCATTATTAAACCACTTTAATACTCCCATTATGACATCACAATATCATGCCCTTTATGATGTCACACTGTCCCTTTCTTGTTTATATCACATAGCCACTCCTTTTATAACATCTCAATGTCATTCTCATTATTAAACCGATTATGACATCACAATGTTACTCCGATTATGATGTCACACTGTAAAACACAATTTAACATCATATCTGCACTCCCATTACGACATCACAATGTCTGTCTCATTATTAAACCACGTAAGTACTCCTATTATGACATCACAATGTCACTCCCTTTATGATGTCACACTGTCCCTCCCATTTTCATGTCACATAGCCACACCTTTTATGACATCTCAATGTCATTCTCATTATTAAACCAAATAATTACTCCCATTGTGATGTCACAATGTTACTCTGATTATGATGTCACACTGTAAAACAAATTTTTACATCAAATCCACTCATTATGACATCACAATGTCATTCTCATTATTACACCACTTTATTACTCCCATTGTGACATCACTGTGTTAGTCCGATTATGATGTCACACTCTAAAACCCATTTTAACATCACATGTTCACTCCCATTATGACATCACAATGTCATTCTCATTATTAAACCACTTTAGTACTCCCATTATGACATCACAATATCATGCCCTTTATGATGTCACACTGCTCCTTTCTTGTTTATATCACATAGCCACTCCTTTTATGACATCTCAATGTCATTCTCATTATTAAACCCATTATAACATCACAACATTACTCCGAGTATGATCTCACACTGTAAAACACATTTTTGCATCACATCTCCACTCCTATTATGACATTACAATGTCATTCTCATTATTAAACCATATTAGAACTTCCATTATGACTTCACAAAGTCACTCCCTTTATGATGTTGCACTGTCCCTTCCATATTTATGTCAAATAGCCATTCCTTTTATGACATCTCAATGTCATCCTCATTATTAAACCCATTATGACATCACAATGTTACTCCGATTATGATGTCACACTGTAAAACACATTTTTACATCACATCTCCACTCCTATTAAGACATCACAATGTAATTCTCATTATTAAACCACTTTAATATTCCCTTTGTGACATCACAGTGTTAGTCCAATTAAGAAGTCACACTGTAAAACCCATTGTAACATCACATCTTCACTCCCATTATGACATCACAATGGCATTCTCATTATTAAACCAATTTATTACTCACATTGTGACATCACAATGTTATTCCGATTATGATGTCACACTGTAAAACCCATATTAACATCACATCTCCACTCTTATTATGACATCACAATATCATTCTCATTATTAAACCACTTTAGTACTCCCATTATGACATCACAATGTCACTCCCTTTTGTGATGTCTCACTTTCCCTTCCATGTTTGTCACATAGCCACACCTTTTATGACATCTCAATGTCATTCTCATTATTAAACCAATTTAGTACTCCCATTATGACATCACAATGTTACTCCAATTATGATGTCACACTGTAAAACCCATTTTAACAGCACATCTTTTCTGCCATTATGACATCACAATGTCATTCTCATTATTAACCCACTGTTTTACTCCCATTATGACATCACAATGTTACTCCGATTATGATGTCACACTGTAAAACCCAAACTAACATCACATCTCCACTCCTATTATGACATCACAATATCATTCTCATTATTAAACCACTTTAGTACTCCCATTATGACATCACAATGTCACTCCCTTTATGATGTCACACTGTCCCTTCCATGTTTGTCACATAGCCACTCCTTTTATGACATCTCAATGTCATTCTCATTATTAAATCAATTTAGTACTCCCATTATGACATCACAATGTTACTCTGATTAAGATGTCACACTGTAAAAGACATTTTCACATCACATCACCACTGCCATTATGACTTCACAATGTCATTCTCATTATTAAACCACTTAAGTACTCCCATTATGACATCACAATGTTAATCCGATTATGATGTCACACTGTAAAACCCATTTTAACAGCACATCTTCACTGCCATTATGACATCACAATGTTATTCTCATTATTAAACCACTTTATTACTCCCATTATGACATCACAATATTACTCCGATTATGATGTCACACTGTAAAACCCAAACTAACATCACATCACTCATATTATGACATCACAATATCATTCTCATTATTAAACCACTTTAGTACTCCCATTATGACATCACAATGTCACACCCTTTATGATGTCACCCTGTCCCTCCTATTTTCATGTCACATAGTTACTCAAATTATGACATCACAATGTCACTCCCTTTAAGATGTCACGCTGTCCCTTCCATGTTTGTCACAAAGCCACTCCTTTTATGACATCTCAATGTCATTCTCATTATTCAACCAATTTAGAACTCCCATTATGACATTACAATGTCACACCCTTTATGATGTCACCCTGTCCCTCCCATTTTCATGTCACATAGTTACTCAAATTATGACATCACTTTGTCATTCTTATTATTAAACCACTTTAGTACTCCCATTATGATATCACAATGTTACTCCGATTATGATGTCACACTGTAAAACCTGTCTTAACATCACATCTGCACTCCTATAATGACATCACAATGTCATTCTCCTTATTAAACCACTTTAGTACTCCCAATATGACATCACAATGTTACTTCAATCATGATGTCACACTGTAAAACCGATTTTAACATCACATCCCCACTCCTATTATGACATCACAATGTCATTCTCATTATTAATCCAATTTATTACACCCATATTGTCATCACAATGTTACTCCGATTATGATGTCACACTGTAAAACACATTTTTACATCACATCTCCACTCCTATTATGACATCACAATATCATTCTCATTATTAAACCAATTTAGTACTCCCATTATGACATCACTATGTTAATCCGATTATGATGTCACACTGTAAAACCCATTTTAACAGCACATCTTCACTGCCGTTATGACATCACAATGTCACTCCTTTTATGATGTCACACTGTCCCTCCCATTTTCATGTCACATACTTACTCCAATTATGACATCACTATGTCATTCTCATTATTAAACCATTTTAGTACTCCCATTATGACATCAAAATGTTAATCCGTTTATGATGTCTCACTGTAAAACCCATTTTAACAGCACATCTTCACTGCCATTATGACATCACAATGTCATTCTCATTATTAAACCACTTTAGTACTCCCATTATGACATCACAATATTAATCCGATTATGATGTCACACTGTTCCTTCCAAGCTTATGTCACATAGCCTCTCCTTTTATGAAATCTCAATGTTATTCTCATTATTAAACTCATTATGACATCACAATGTTACTACGATTATGATGTCGCACTGTAAAACACATTTTTACATCACATCTCCACTCCTATTATGACATCACAATGTAATTCTCATTATTAAACCACTTTAGTATTCCCATTACGACATCACAATGTCACTCCCTTTATGATGTCACGCTGTCCCTTCCATGTTTGTCACAAAGCCACTCCTTTTATGACATCTCAATGTCATTCTCATTTTTAAACCAATTGAGTACTCCCATTATGACATCACAATGTTACTCTGATTATGATGTCACACTGTAAAACACATTTTTACATCACATCTCCACTCCTATTATGACATCACAATATCATTCTCATTATTAAACCACTATAGTACTCCCATTATGACATCACAATGTCACTCCCTTTTGTGATGTCTCACTCTCCCTTCCATGTTTGTCACATAGCCACTCCTTTTATGACATCTCAATGTAATTCTCATTATTAAACCAATTTAGTACTCCCATTATGACAACTCAATGTCATTCTCATTATTAAACCAATGTAGTACTCCCTTTATGACATCATAATTTTACTCTGATTATGATGTCACACTGTAAAACACATTTTTACATCACATCTCCACACCTATTATTACATAACAATATCATTCTCATTAATAAACCATTTTAGTACTCCCATTATGACATCACAGTGTTACTCCGATTATGATGTCACACTGTAAAACCCATTTTAACATCATATCTTCACTCACATTATGACATCACAATGTCTTTCTCATTATTAAACCACTTTAGAACTCCCATTATGACATCACAATGTCACTCCCTTTATGATGTCACACTGTCCCTCCCATTTTCATGTCACGTAGTTACTCCAATTATGTGTCAAAGCTGAATAATTGAGTAAGACAAGTTCAGTTTAAAATTGAATTGCAGTGACGCCATCTTGCGACTGGCTGCAAGACTCCATTTTAGAAATGCGATCGCAAGATGCCATTTTGCGAATGGCCGCCTAAGCGCCATTTTAGATAAACTCACATTTTAGTACATGTGGCGATAATACCATTAGCATCATGCGAAGGCATCTGTGACCATTATCATATGAAGCAAGTGGCCAGGTGACAACTGGCTTGGGTAGCTAAGTTTCCTGCATAGTGTTTGTTCACTACGGGTGGTCTGGCTAGAAAAAATAAGCAAGCTTCCGGCAATGACACAGGAAAGGTGGGAGGGCCTGCTGACAGGAGATGTAGAACTATCTGGCCCAGCATGCTAAAATGTTAGAGACAAGGTACTTATCCTCAAACACACATTAAATATGTCTTTATATCAAACCCCGAATACTCACACATTTCATATTCACACATAAGGTTCCATAAGCATCAAAATGTATGATTCAAGTTGGTTAAGTTAGTTTCAATGCTAAGAAATAAAGGTTTTTGATAACTAAGGTATTATACATGATAAGCAAGGTGTGTTTGGTCTCGTTCTGATGCATACGCTTTTTACAGCATCCCGGTGTTATCGGTGGAGAGATCGCATCATGCAAACTCAAGTTACGGATCGCAGAACTTACAAGCAACAAAATGTTGAGCTGATGAAATGTTACAGGAGGCGTTACCAGAAAGACTCCGGCTATTAGAGGCAGGGAAAGTCTATTTGAAACAACCTGTTAAATGTGCCGTAACATATGCTTCTCCTCTGGGAACCAATGATATCAGCAGGAAATTTCCCCTTTCTCCTGCTTTAGTCTGGGGGGAATAAATACATGTGCCCTTATACTGGTTTAGGAGTCCATGCTGAAGGTTGTATGTACTAGGGGTCTCTAGTCTGAGGTCTATCTCTGGGTCCGGAGGCGCAGCGTATGTATACTGTACTTGGGTCTGTATTATTTCCTTTTTACGCCTAAATTATGTATGTATAGATTGCGTGTAACTGACTGTACTTTTACCTGAATAATACTTGTGCGTTGGAACCACAGATTCCACTCCTGTCTTTATTTGCTGTCATACTGCGTATGCAATTAGCGTTGTGTTTAGAGGTTTATAGGAAGGTTTTCAGAAGGTATAGGCAGGGGTATATAGAGGTTCAATTCTAATATTGTTAGTTGGGGGCTCGTAAGAAGTCACTTACCTGCTCACATGGTACATACAATCATCGATATTTCAGCAAAGGGTGGAGTGGCCACATGCAGGGTTTGCCTGCAACCGCTTTGTGCTGAAAGATAGCTATCCGTCTCCATGTGAATTAAGGAAGCTGACTAGAATCCAGGGACAAGAGAGGAAAAAGTTTGTTTTCCTCTGTTGATAGAAGCTTGGGCCTGATTCAGACCCACTCGTGAGCGGCTGTCCGCTCGCAAGTGGGTCGATGGTGTGCACTGAGCATGCGCACGATGGAGGGAGCTCCGTCCTGCGCATGCGTGAGACGAGACAAGCGAAGGACTTTCCTTCGCTCGTTGTGTCTGATCAAAGGGTTCGTGCTGTCGATGTTGATTGACAGCACGCCCCCTTTGGTGGGCGTGCCGGGGGCGTGCCTCCCAGACGGGGGCGTTCCCAAGGGAACGCCTACCGTCAGAAGCCGGCCCACTGACATCACTAGTGATGTCAGTGGGAGTGATTTTGGCTCTGATAGAGCCAAAATCACTCCAGGGCTTGTGGTCTTGACCATCGCGACCATCATCCTGCATGCTCGTATGTGCTGTGGGTGGTGACCCACAGCTATACGAGCGTCCAGGAGGACGCTCCATTTTTATGGAGGACGGCCCTCATTCAGAGCGAGCGCTCTGCTCAGAGCGTCCGGCTCTGAATGAGGGCCTTTGTGTTTCGAGGGGTGCCGCAGTATTGCGTACGTGGCTAAAATGCATTTTTGCATACGCTGTTAAAAAGTCATTATACGGTTGTGTGGTAGTTGCATAATTGTTCGCACAATAGCGTATACGCACTTCCAGTTCTGCTGCCACGTGTTTGAACAAAGCCATTGAGGTTTACATTTTTTTTTCTATTACCAATATCTGGGTTAAACGTGTATTTTTCTGCGCAGGAAAAAGTGTGTAACAGTGAGTGTATTGTTGGTAGGGGTAATTTATTCCCTATAGTTAAGGTATCGTATGATCCTTAAGGGCTAGGTGCAAGGGTTAGCCTAGTCGCTCGGAAAGCAGCTTACCGTTCTAAACACAGTAGCAGGTGTACATGTTGTCTTTGTTGTATAGAGGTGCGTGAGAGTGGCCGACATATAAACTCTCATAGGTCTGGAAGTTACCTTACTAAAGCTTATCCGGGTGTGGAAGTGGCTTGCTTCAAATCTTATCCAGGTGTGGAAGTTGCCTTAGTAAATCTTATCCAGGTGTGTGGGCACCACCGACTTAAATAGTCCACAGGTAAGTGAAAGTGTCGTGATTGTCTTTCACCGGTTTAAATTTTTATTTAAAAGCATAGGAGTTGTCTCAGAATGAGAGCCACGCAAACAGTAGAGATGTTAAGCAATGATGTGCTACTAATGGAGGCGCCGATCGGATCGGCCCGTCGTATCATGCATACCAAGTACGGTACTTATGCAATAAGGTATTGTGATATATGGTTTAATATGACGAGGAAGAGTGTTAGACCGTTTCCCAGAATTGGTAGTTTTGACAAAAAATGTGTTAGATAATGTCCAGGATCACATCAGTATGGTGCGATCCCGAGAGAAAAAGATTAAGTATTTTGAATGTTTAAAACTATGGCAGCATGAAGGGGATGCTTGGCTTAAAAATGTGCAAATGATGCAAACTAGCGTTGCGAACACATTGCCAGAAAATACATCCACGACGCTGAATTGCAATATGGGCGAGCCGCAAATTGGTGCGCACGTGCGGCAAGGTAGCATCGTTGAGCGTATTGCCAGCAGTTCACGCTCACCTCCCCCACCTTATGTGGATGGTGGTGCAAGTACAGTTACCAAAAATACCAACAAAAATGTAACAAGTAATTTGTACCCCCTCTTAAGTAACCATAAAGAAAATGTTTATGACGTAGATGATGAGCCTATTGTAATGTCTGCCATTTCCCATGCTGTGAAAATGATAGATGCTGCATCACCACAATCACGGGTGGTGCCGCCATCTCCATCGATAACAGCAAGGGAAGTGTTAATACACTCTGCACCCATTGAGGAAGTTGTTAATACCATACGTAGCAGCAGCAGATTAAACCCCCAGCTAGGTAATCAGGTCAGAGGTAGCAACGCTGCCGGTCTGCATCCCATTTGGACAATAACTGTTCCGAATGGAAATGCGGGTGCAAATGGTGTAGTGCCCACTAGGGAAGTAGTAATGCATTGTCCATGGACAAGGGCAGAACTAAATTCCATCATTAATGATTTCCCTGATCCAAAAAAAGAATTAGCCAAATCTCAAAGATTTTTGAGAAATTTGGGTAGTTCTCATGAGCCCCCTAATAAAGATTGGCGTGTAGTGTTAAGGACCTGTCTACCACGCAATACCGATGTGACAAAATTTATCACGGATTGTGTATTGGATGGCGACATTCCCTTAACAGACCAAGTAAACCAAGGTAACATTTCCCGCATTGTGACTCAATTGGGTATATATTTTCCGGTGGTAGTTAACTGGAACAAAATCTTCACAATCAAACAAAAGGAGAGTGAAACTGCAGAAGACTATTGTGATCGGGCTCTGCAGGCTATCACCCAGTACACTGGGATAGAAGATATTAAAGATAGCATTCACCACAGGGGAATGATAGTCACAATATTAATGGACGGTTTAAAAGAGAATTTAAAAACTCGGGTTCAGACCTCACAGCCTGGCTGGAGGTGACTTACAATAGATAACCTCATAGAGTCTGCCATAGAACATGACAAAAACATCTCAAAAAAGAGGGAGACCCAGAGCGAAAAATTAATGGCTGTCAGTATACAAGCTCTGGAGGGAATGACGGTAACACCACAGCCAACAGACATGCTTGCACTTGCACACACACTCATGTCAGAACAAGTTGCTCTCACTAACCCCACTCAACAACAAACACAACTCTATCCCACTATCCCAATGCAACCACAGGTCCCAGGATATCCACCTACTTCTTATCCCCCACAATACCCTTACCCTCCCTATCCTTACCCATATCCACCACCTTTACCCTCTGCTCAAACTCCACAACAACACATGCTTTCACCTGAATCACGGACATGTTTTAATTGCAAACAAACAGGACACTTAAGTAGAAACTGCACAGTAAAAAGAGTATGGACTCCACACCAAGGGAAACCTGGATATCCCCATAAGGGATATGCACAGAGATCAGCAAATATTCAGCAAGCACCAGCTCCAATTGTAGCCGTAAATACTTTATTGGAGAATGGTAGCCAACGATAGGGGTCAGGTCATACCTGTAGTCTACAGATAGTCAGGTTAATGGGAAGTACTAGGGAAGAACCGGTCTTGATGGTTGATGTAGCTGGTACTGAATATCCTTTTCTTGTAGACACAGGGGCGACCAGGTCAGTGATGAAATCTCCCGTTAATTTACAGGTGACCAACGAGACAATACCAACAATGGGTGTGACAGGTAGAGTGGAACATTATCCTTTAACAAAGTCCGCAGAGATTAGTATTGGGCCGTTGCATACCAGACATTCTTTTCTTCCGGCTGCCGCGGCTCCTACTAACCTGCTGGGCAGAGACTTGTTATGTAAAATGGGATGTGTCATATATTGCACCCCTGATGGTGTATATTTAGATATCCCAGAGAGAATGGTATACGAGGTGCGGCATATGTTAGACACTCCTCAAAGGATAATGTTTCACTCTACCATTTTAAAAGAAAATACATCACAAGTAGATGAAATGTTGTCCCAAATTCCAGATTCCCTTTGGACAAAAGATGGACAGGACACTGGATTAATGGCAAACGTAAGCCCGTTAATGGTAAACTTAAAAAGCAGTAGGCAAGCTCCAAAAATTCCCCAGTACCCACTAAAACAGGAAGTAGAACTAGGGGTGTTTCCAATAATCGAGCGATTATTGCAACAGGGAATGTTAGTTCATACAGCTAGTGTAGCCAACAGTCCCATCTTTCCAGTAAAGAAGAGTGGTGGGAGGGGTTATAGGCTGGTGCAAGACCTTAGAGGTGTTAATAAGGTAGTAGAGAGCCAATTCCCTGTAGTGCCAAATCCAGCTGTCATCCTGATGCAGATCCCACCAAATGCAACTCATTTCACTGTCATTGACCTCTGTTCTGCTTTCTTCTCTGTGCCTCTCCACCCTGACTGTCAGTACCTATTCGCATTCACATACAGAGGTGTGCAATATACATGGACACGATTGCCCCAAGGTTTCATAGACAGCCCCAGTATTTTCTCCCAGGCATTGCATGACTGTTTACAAGCTTTTCAACCTGCCAATGGATCAGTTCTAATTCAATATGTGGACGATTTATTGCTATGTTCTGACTCTTTTATGTCATGTGTGAATGATACTAAACTTTTGTTACTTCATCTCTCGCATACAGGACACAAAGTGGCTAAGGACAAGTTACAGCCATGCCAGCCCAGAGTAAAATATTTGGGACACTGCCTAACCCAGGGGTTACGACATCTCACAAATGATAGAATCCAGGCCATACAAAACATGACACTGCCGCAGAATCAACAGCAAATTCGTACCTTCTTGGGAATGTGTGGATATTGCCGAACGTGGATCCCAGGTTTTCTATTTTGGCCTTGTCTTTACAGGAACTAGTCTCTTCCTCAAAGCCCAATCGCGTCACACACACTGAGGAATCAGAACAGGCTAGTCTGACAAAAGCTCCTGCATTGGGAATACCCGATTATGAAAAACCTTTTGATTTATATTGTACGGAAGCCGATGGTTGTGCTGCAGGTGTCCTTACACAAAAACATGGTGATGCCAGTAGGCCCGTAGCATACTACAGTGCCCAATTGGACACGGTAGCAAGATCACTCCCCACCTGTTTGAGAAGTGTGGCAGCTACCACTTTATTGGTGAGTAAAAGTGAGGACTTAGTATTGGGCCATGATATGATTGTCTACACTCCCCATGCTGTATTTGCTCTGTTGAACTCAGCTCAAACCAGACACGTCTCCTCGGCTAGGTTCACCAAATGGGAACTAGCCCTAATCGCTTCTGCAAATATTACTGTTAAACGTTGCAGTACGCTGAATCCAGCAACATACCTACCATATGTACAACATGATGTACAAAGGGTGGAAGGAGAGGAGTTGCTGGCGGGAGGTGAGTTCAGCAGACATGTTGACACTCACGATTGTATGACATATCTGAATCAGACCTTTACTGCTAGACCTGACATACATGACACACCTTTAGAGAATGTGGATGTGACTTTCTATACGGATGGGAGTTGTCATAGACAAACAGACACAGGTGAATTATTTACAGGTTATGCTGTTGTAAACGACACAGACATCATGGAAGCTAAACCTCTCGGTCCTCCTCACTCAGCCCAGGTGGCAGAGTTAGTAGCACTGACTAGAGCATGTGAACTGGCAGCAGGCAAATCTGCTAACATTTACACTGACTCAAGCTCAAGGTACGTGTTCGGGGTGGTGCACGATTTTGGGGCTCTATGGCATCTGAGAAATTTTATGACAGCAGCAGGCATACCAGTTGCACACTCCCAAAACATAAAACATCTCTTAGAAGCAATCCAACTGCCCAAGGCAGTGGCAGTAATTAAATGCAAAGCCCACACATGTGAGGATGACCCGGTGTCACTGGGCAACAACAGAGCTGATGAAGCTGCAAAATGGGCAGCAGGGTTAAAAATGTCTTCGCCTATTGAAACAATTATGTAATTCCAAACCATTGATATGCTGAAATTAATTGGGATGCAAAATTTGTGTTCAATTCAGGAAAAATCCATATGGAAGTCCAAGGGGTGTGGGCAAGAGTCCTCTGGGCTCTGGAGGGACGGACATGGTAAGCCAGTAGCCCCCAAGGCATATTACTCCAGCCTGGCTGAGGCAGCACACGGTCTGACTCACCTGGGCAAACAGGGTATGTGCAAGTTGGTGAGGGCATACTGGTGCGCACCAGGTTTTTCTTCACAAGCAGAGAAGATAGCAATGTCCTGTCTGACCTGCTTGAGAAAGAACATAGGGAAAGCGATCCCTACTGAATCGTCCCACATTCCTCTGACTGATGGACCTTTCCAGGTGATACAAATTGATTTCATCCAATTACCACCCTGCAGGAACCTTAAGTATGTACTAGTGTGCACAGACGTATTTTCTAACTGGGTTGAGGCCTATCCAGCGGCCACTAATACTGCTGCGTTTACTGCCAAGAAAATAGTTCAGGAATTTGTATGCAGGTACGGTATCCCTAGAATCATTGAGAGTGATAGGGGTACCCATTTCACAGGTGATGTTTTTCAAAATATGTGTAAGCTGATGGGTATTAATAACCGACTTCACACCCCCTACCGACCGCAAGCCAGTGCCAAGGTAGAGAGGATGAACGGGACTATTAAAAATAAGCTAAGTAAAATCATGGCAGAGACTGGACTAGGATGGCCAGAAGTGTTACCTTTGGTCCTACATAGCATAAGGACCACCCCTAGGTTTCCTCTGAATCTGTCCCCATTTGAAATACTATTCGGCAGACAACCTCATTTGATTATAAGTCCCCAGGAAGACTTGAAGGGTAACAACGAGGTAACTGTAAAGTATCTTATATCAATGAGTAGGCAATTAAAGCAACAGCAGCAGAAATTGAAATTGTTGTCTAATGATATGCCTGAAACTAACTGTCATGATGTTGAACCAGGAGAATATGTAATGATCAGAAATTTCTTGCGTTCAGGTTGTTTGACTGATCGGTGGGAAGTTCCATACCAGGTGCTGCTGACGAGTACTACATCTTTGAAGGTGGCCGAGAGAGATACCTGGGTCCATTCCACTCACTGCAAAAAGGTCAATCAACCGGTGGAGAAACAAGGCGGAGACAAGGCTGATAGTGTGGACCTGTCGCTCGCGAACTTGTTCCAGGAGGATTGAAAAGGTCTTAGTGAGATACCTGAACCGAGAGAAATTTTGCAGGACTTGTTGATAAAATGGACAGGCCTGCTGTGTTCATTCTCATATTCTCTTTTAGAGTGTTCACCATCCTGGTCAGTTCGGGAATATCCAGTGTCTGTGATGGGGGACCGATTGAGGAAACAGGAGCTGATGGCAGTGCTGATGGAGTGGAGAAAGGAGGAGTGCAATGCAAATCAGGGGAGTGTCTGACCAATCTTAGTACTGTTATTGTTAAGAGAGCTGTCATTCCGGATACTCGGGGAAGGTGTGGAGGTTTATCATCTGAAGATTCCTGTATTTGTGAGTTTTGTGGGTCCCTAGTTGATGAGAACTGTATCCAACGGTGCCAACCTAAATATAACCCGTACTGGGGAGGGTATCCTTTAGAGGATTATCACAGCATGGTAGGCAAAGTGTTAAATCAAACTGATTGCTGGGTGTGTTCACATGTGCCACAGGGACAGCATAATGTAGGGTTGGTGCCATTTCCGCTGAATACCACGGAAATTTTAGATTTACAAAAAGGGAAAACTTTGGATGGAAAATTCCTCTCATCCAAACCAACTCATTTCAAACTCTATCAATTCCATGTACATACAGTATTGATTACCTTAATTTGTGGGTTAAACTCTAATCTTTTTTATATATATGTATATATATATATATATATATATGTATGAGAAATTATAGCGCCATATATACAGTATATATATTCCATAGACAAAAAACCTTATGGTTTCACATGTCCCATTGAGTCTGCTTAGACATGATCTTAAAATTCACAAAACCTATTGAATTTATGCCACTTAAACTTCAAAAAGCAATGCCATTATGAACATTAATGGATGTGTTCCATGCGTAATACAGATATGGTATGCCATGACACCATGTAGTTAACTGCAGATTCAGCACTCTAACAGAGTGAGATTGCTGTCACTCACAAAATGGTGGAGCTGCTAATTCATAGAATTGTGTGCCCATTGGAATACACACATGCAGTATATGCAACTGAGGTCTGAGCAGTTCACACAGCTACACAGATGGGATAAGAGTATGGTAGATGGGGGAACAGGGGCAGAACTATGGGAGCAATGGAGGCACCTGCCGTCAGGTGCCAGCACTGAAGAGGCACCTCCTCCATTGCACACAAAATATTCACCCTGCTTAATGCTATTTTATATTAGTGTTTTGTGCATATGTAATAGATAGATAGACAGATATGCACAATATATATTTTTCCTTTTTTTAGGAGGGGCAATAAATTAAAACTTGCCTCTGGATGTCTGGGATGAACTTATGCCACTGTTGGGGAAGAAGACAGAGCAGTGTGGATGGGGCAGACAGAATGACGTGTAGAGGGTAAGTTTAGGCAGTACAAATGGGGGTGAGCCAAAGTGAGGCAGATTGGTGGAAAATGGTGCACATGGGGAGAAGACAGAGTGGCACAGTTTGGGGGACCAGAGTGACATGAATGGCGGGTACAGAGTGGCATGGATGTGGGAAGACAGAGCAGCACAGATGGGTAAAGCCAGATTGGTGTGGATAAGGAATACAGACTAGTACAATGGTAGAACATACAACAAAAAAGATTGGGGAAGACAGATTGGAGCAAATGGGTGGGAAGACAGAGTGGTAAGGGTGGGAGGGGAAAGACAGTGTGGCACGGTTGGGGGGACAGAGTGGTGCAGATGGAGGAATAAAGTGTGGCAGAAATAAGGGAAGACAGAGTGACGTGGCTGGGGGCAAGGCAGTGGTGCAGATGGAAGAAAACTGGCACGCATGCAGGAAGACAGGATGGTGCACATGGGGAAAGACATATTGGTGTGGATGATGGCATACAGACTAGCACAGTTGGGAGAACACACAGCTGTAGAGATTGGGGAAGGTATAGTGAATGGAGGTCGAAGATAGTGTACATGAATAGACAGAGTATGATAGTATTCGCAATTAGAGAGCTGAATGTGTATAATGAATGAGATGGAGGTATGGAGTGACAAGGATGTTGGAACCCAGTGGGATTGTTGTGGTGAACAAATGGGAAGATTGTGGGCACTGAGTGGGATGTGGGAGCCACATAACTGCTCAGACCTCAGTTGCATAAACTGCATGTGTGTATTCCAATGAGGACACAATTCTGTGAATTAGCAGCTCAACCATTTTGTGAGTGACAGCAATCTCACTCTGCAGTTAACCACATGGTGTCATGGCATACCATATCTGTATTATGCAAGGAACACATCCATTAAGGTGTCAGCCTTAATGATCATAATTTCATTGCTTTTTGAAGTTTGAGTGGTATAAATTCAATAGGTTTTGTGAATTTTCAGATCATGTCTAAGCAGCCTTAATGGGACATGTGAAACCATAAAGTTTTTTGTCTATGGAATTTCATAGCTTTTTTAAAATTTATTATCAGGGTTTGGAGGAGCAAACCGGGCCACCTGCAGGGGAGAAGGGCAAAAAAATGGTACAATTGCGCAGGTGGAAGAGGGGACAGCACAAAGGAGGTGGTTTGGGAGGTGCAGAGTGAGAGACGCTACAGGAGTGGAATGTACAGTAGGCATGCAGGGTGGTGGCAGCAGCAGTGGTGCGGAGTAGTGGCATTGGTGCAGCGCAAAGGGGCATCAGTGGGCACATCGGTACTGCGCATGCACCTGAGAAATTAAAATCAATAAGTCACAGATGTACGAACACAGCAGTGAGACCCATCTATGCATCTGTTAAAAATTGAATGTTTAAAATAAAATAAAAAGGTGTCCCCCTTCCCAAAATAAACCAGCACCGAGCTTTTAATGGACAGTCCTAGTTGTGCTTAAATACAAAGGACAAATGATGTAGGGGTCCCCATACTTTGCACAACCAGCACTGGGCTCTGATACGGTCCTAGAAATACAGGGGGAACAAATTAGTAGGGTCCCCCTGTGTTATCCAGAACCAGCATCTGACTTTTTCTAATGGGGGGCTAATGCCAGCCAGGAGAGCCCTTTCACTGGGCCCCCCAGCTGAAGCATTAATCTTGCTAGTCAGCCCAGGCTGGGGATCCTTGGGGAGCTGGAGACACCCCAATAAAGGGGTCCCCCTCTCCAGGGCACCCCAGACCTAGGCTTATAGCCCAGGGCTATCCCCAACACCCCTGGGCTGTGGGTGCTGGGTTGATAGTGTGAAGTGACCCCATTCCCCCCTACAGCATAACCAACCCCAGGCTTTTAATGGCCAGTCCTGGTTGTGCATAAATACAGGGGACAAATGATGTAGGGGTCCCCTGTGCTTAAGCACAAGCAACACCAGGCTAGTCAGAACCAGCCCTGGTTGCACAACCAGCACTGGGCTCTGATCCGGTCCTGGAAATTAAGGGGGAAAATTTAATAGGGTCCCCCTGTATACTCCAGAACCAGTACCACACTTTTTCTAGCGGTGGACTAATGCCACAGCCAGGGGAGCCCTTTCACCGGGCCCCCCAGCCGAAGCATTAACCCTGAACGCTAGTCATCCCTGGCCAGGGATCCTTGGGGAGCTAAGGACCCCCCAATAAAAGGGTCCCCCTATCCAGGGCACCCCTGGCCTAGGCTGATATCCCGGGGCTATCCCCAGCACCCCTGGGTGGTGGGTGCCGGGTTCATTGTGTAATGTAGTGCATTTTAAAGATATTTTCTTTTGCAGGTAAACTCTAGGTCCCAGCAAGCCTCCCTCACATGCTGGTACTTGTAAAACCACAAGCACCAACATGCAGGGCATTTTGGGCTTACTGGTACCTGTAGTACACCTGTTAAAGAAATATTAAAATGAACAGACACTGTTTTTTAAATACATTTTATTTTATCTTCACCTGGGGGGTGGCATCCTTTAAGCTCTTTTTCATGGCCGCCGCCACCCCAGGACTTTGACATCTTTGCATGGAGAGCGCCAACCCACCAGGGCTCCGGTGACCTCACCTAGTGGGCGGCAGCCTGTGTCAGCTCTATTTCGTGGCTGCCGTCTGCTAGGACGTCTGGCATTTTTGTCTGGTGGTCGCCAACCCACCAAGGTTTCGGCGTCTTCACCTAGTGGGCCCACTAGGACTTCTATAGGTGGAAGAGCGGCCAGCACACAGGAGGTGATTTGAAATGTGCAGAGTGAGAGATGGCTGCAGGGGCGGGCTGTAGGAGTGCAGGGTAGCGGCAGTAGCGGTGGTGCAGAGCAGTGGCAGCACTGCAGTGCAAAGGGGCCGTAGGGGAGGGAGGGGTACAGAGAAGAGGGGGATGTAGGGGTAGAGAGGGGGTAGTGGGGGTAGGGGCACATAGCAGAGGGTACAAAGAAGAGACAGGGGAACAGAGAAGAGGGCACATAGGAGAGGGGTTGTAGAGGAGGCAGGGTCACAGAAGAGGGGCAGGAGCATAGAAAGGAGGGTACATAGAGAATGCAGGGGCACAGAAGAGAGAGTGCAGGGGTATAGTAGAGGTAAGGGAGAAGGCAAAGAGGAGAGGAGGGGCCATAGAAGTGGCAGTGGCATAGATGAGAGGGGGTGCAGGGGTAGAGAGGAGGTAGTGAGGGCGGCAGGGGCACAGAGGAAATGGGGGTGCAGGGATATAGACGAGAGGGGTGTACAGAAAGGGAGATAGTGGGGGCAGGGACACATATGAGAGGGGTCAGAGGAGGCAGGGACATAGAGGGGGTAGTTGGGGCAGGGACACAAAGGAGAAGTAGGTGCAGGAGTGTAATGGAGGTAGTGGAGGCAGGGGCTAAAAGGAGAGGGGGGTGCGGGGGTATAGAGGAGGATGTGGGGGCAAGGGCACAGAGGAGAGAGGGTCATAGTGTAGCAGGAGCACAGAGGATAGGGGGTGCGGGGGAGTATGCAGTAAGGGCAGGGACACAGAGGAGAGGGGGGTCATAGAGGCAGGGGCACAGTGGAGAGGGGGGTGCAGAGAAGTAGGCAGTAAGGGCAGGGACAAAGAGGAGAGGGGGCCATAGAGGAGCAGGGGCACAGAGGAAAGGGGGGTTCATAGGAGTTGGCAGTAAGGGCAGGGGCACAGAGGAGAGGGGGCATAGAGGCAAGGGCACAGTGGCAAGGGGGTGAAGGCATGTAGAGGAAGTAGTGGGGCAAGGATAGAGGAGAGGGGGCATAGAGGCATCAGGGGCACAGAGAGGGGGTTCAGGGGTATAGAGGAGGAAGGGACAGAGTCCCTTCATAGAGGGGTAGAAGGGGCAGGGGCATAGAGGAGATGGTACCTAGAAGATGCAGGGGCACAGAGGAGAGGGGGTGCAGGGGTATAGAGGAGGTAGTGGGGGCAGGGCAAAGAAGAGAGGGGCCATAGAAGTGGCAGTGGCACCAATGAGAAGGGTGTGCAGGGGTATAGAGTAGGTGGCAGGGGCACATATGAGAGGGGGTCAGAGGAGGCAGGGGCAGAGAGGGGGTAGTAGGGGCAGGGGCACAAAGGAGAGGTGGGTGCAGTGGTATAGTGGATGTAGTGGGGACAGGGGCAAAGAGAGGGGGTGCAGGGGTAGAGGAGGTTGTGGGGGCAGGGGCAAAGAGGAGAGGGGGGGGCCATAGAGGAGCAGGACCACAGATTAAAGGGGGTGCAGGGGAGTAGGCAGTAAGGGCAAGGGCACAGAGGAGTGGGGGCATAGAGGCAGGGGCACAGAGGAGTGGGAGGTGCAGAGAAGTATGCAGTAAGTGCAGGGGCAAAGAGGAGAGGGAGCGATAGAGGAGCAGAGGCACACAGGAAAGGAGGGTGCAGAGGAGTAGGCAGTAAGGGCAGGGGCACAGAGAAGGGGCATAGAGGAGGCAGAGGCATAGATGAGGTATTTGGGGCAGGGACACAGATGAGAAAGGGGCATAGAGGAGGCAAAGAGGAGAGCGGATAGTAGGGGTATTGTGGGGGCAGGGTCAAAGAGGAGAGGGGGGTGCAGGGGTATAGAGGAGGTTGTGGGGGCATAGAAGTGTCAGTGGTAGTAGGGGCACAAAGGAGAGGGGAGTGCAGGGATATAGTGGAGGTAGTGGGGCAGGGGCAAAGAGGAGAGGGGGCATAGAGGCAGGGGCACAGAGGAGAGGGGGGTGCAGAGAAGTATGCAGTAAGTGCAGGGGCAAAGAGGAGAGGGGGCCATAGAGGAGCAGGAGCACAGAGGAAAGGGGGTGCAGGGGAGTACGCTGTGGGGGCAGGGACACAGAGGAGAGGGGGCCATAGAAGTGTCAATGGCACAGATGAGAGGAGGGTACAGGGGTAAAGAGGAGATAGTGGGGGCAGGGGCACAGAGGAGTAGGCAGTAAGGGCAGGGGCAAAGAGGAGAGGGGGGCATAGAGGCAGGGGCACAGAGGAGAGGGAGTGCAGGCATAAAGGAGGTAGTGGGGGACACAGTGGAGAAGGGACCCTAGAGAAGCAGGGGCACAGAGGAGAGGGGGGTGCACAGTAGGCAATAAGGTCAGGGGCACAGTGGAGAGGGGGGTGCAGACGTATAGAGGAGGTAGTGGGGGCAAGGGCACAGAGGAGAGGGGATATAGAGGAAGCAGAGGCACAGAGGAGAGGGGGTGCATGGGTATAGAGGAGGTAGTGGGGGCAGGGGCACAGAGGAGAGGGGGCATAGAGGCAGGGGCAAAAAGGAGAGGGGGTGCAGGGGTATAGTGGAGGCAGTGGGGACAGGGGCAAAGAGGAGAGGGGGTTGCACGGGTTTAGAGGAGGTAGTGGTGGCAGGGACAAAGATGAGAGGGGGGAATAGAGGAGTCAGAGAGGGGGGTAGTAGGGGTATAGTGGAGGTACTGGGGTCAGGGGCACATAGGAGAGGGGCTTAGATGAGGCAGTAGCACAGAGGGAGGGGGTTGCAGGGGTATAGTGGAGGTAGTGGGGTGCACAGGGGAGGAGTTGGTAAGTTCATGGGCACAGAGTGTGGGCAGGGGCACAGAGTAAAGTGGAATTCAGGGGTCAGTGGAGGTAGGCACACAGAGGAGAGGAGGGCATAGAGATTGCAGAGCCCTCCCTGTGGCCCAGGACACACCTGAGCATTCCCCTATCCTGGAGCCCCATCTGACCCCCTCCCCGGTGGCTTCAGGGAGAGCACGGAATGGTGGCGGCAGCAGGCCAGCCTGTGCTCCGGCTGGGGCTGCTACCATACTCTGAGGCTTTGAGGGCCCAACAGCGCTGTGTGTGGACACTCCAGGAGGCGGGTGGCTGGAACACGCTGCTACTGCGTGAGCACCCGGCTGTGTACATAGTGGGGATCTGGCATGGACTATAGCATGGGATGGGTGCAGCAGAAGGCCAGCCTGTGCTCTGGATGGGGCTGTTACCTACACCGAGGCTTTGCGGGCCCAACAGCACTTTTTGTGGCCGCTCCGGGAGGCGGGTGGCAAGGACACTTTGTGTGAGCACACGGCCGTGTACACCGTGGGGATTTGGCAGGGCCAATAGGAGGTAGTGGGGGCAGGGGGCAAAGAGGATGCAGGGGTTCAGAGGACAGGAGGATACAGGGGTATATAGGGGGTAGTTGGGGCAGGGGTATAGTAAAGAAGTGACTTGTCCAGGGCCATGATCCCGGGATTACACTAGTACAACCTGGTGACCACCAGCTGCAGCTTTGGGAAAGTTGCCAGGACATCGCTCTCTGACTTTCTGCACATGCTGTCACTCAGTTGCTGCTGTCTTACTTACTGGACTGAGCCAGCCCCCTGCTGGAAGGCACTTCCTGAGCATGCGCAACAAGTTGAAAAGTACTATCTCTACAATGGCACATTCTTGAGGTAATAGTTTAAAAACTTTTTAATTTACCTGAACCCCAAAAGCACATACCCTGGCACAATAGCTACCTAATAAAGCAAACCCCAAGTCTAACTTCCACTCCTACCCTGAGTTTTGCCTTCCCAAAAATTCCCCATAGACTATAGCAGAAATGGGTTCCTAATTGAGAATGTCAGAAAAAAGTGACAGTTGGAGCTTTAGATTACTCCCAAATCCTGATTATGTTTTTCCCCTGAAATTTGTAATCCAGCACCCAGTGACAGTTCTACCCGCCCGTGCCAAATTTCAGATTTGTACCTCTAATAGCTTTTGAGGTGTAACCCCTTAAACACCCTGCCCCCCCACCTCCGGAATTCTCTATGGAGAAATCTATTTTTTTTAGATGCAGCCTTAATATAAGGGCACGACTGTATATATATATATATTTATATATATACAGTACCAGTCAAAAGTTTGGACACATCTTCATCTACTATATATATTTTTTTTTTCTGTTTGAACACACCTCCTGTGAGGTTCTGATTTTGTTGTGGACCCGGGGTGGTGATAGGAGCAGACACAGAAGCAGATTTAAATGAAAAAGTGGAGTTTTAATAAGTGACTTAGAGGACATGGGAATGGCAAACGAAAAAGTCCAGGTATAGCACTAAAGTGCACTTGATAAGTGTAGTGGTGTACATGGGAAAATGTCCAGATAGTGACAGGCAGGAACTGTCCTGTATGCAAGTATGGTGAGCTGTAACAGAATGCAGGCAGAGGTAATGAAGTCCAGCTGGGTGTAAGTGGAAGCAAGATGCAGGGAAACAGCAGTTTCAGGAACTCAGGCAGGGGACAAGGTAAATGGAGGGTGCAGTGTAAGTCTAGCCAGGGCCGGATTAAGGGAGGGGCGACAGGGGCGGTCGTCCCTGGGCCCCCACACACAGAGGGCCCCCACACTACTGCATGCAGCAGCACAGTCAGTGCTGCTGCATCAGCTTGGGGCAGGAAGGTAGTGTGGACAGCACATAAGCTGTGGGGGGTGGGGGGGAAGTACTACTAGGGGCACTACCATGGGGGGGAGTACTACTAGGGGCACTGCTGTGGGGGGGGAAATACTACTAGGGGCACTGCTGTTGGGGGAAGTACTACTAGGGGCACTGCTGTGGGGGGGGAAGTACTACTAGGGGCACTGCTGTGGGGGGGAAATACTACTAGGGGCACTGCTGGGAGGGGGGAAGCACTGCTGTGGGGGGAAAGGACGGCTATTACTAAGGGCACTGCTGTGGGGGGGAAAGGACTGATACTAGGGACTTATGGGGGTACTACTAGGGGCACTGCTGGGGGGGATTGGACTATTACTAGGGACACTGCTGGGGGTACTACTAGGGGCACTGGTGGGGATACTACTGGGGGCAATGCACACTGCTGCGACCACTTCTGGGGGACACAGCATAGAGGGTGATTACTACTAGGGGTACTCCTGGGGGGACTACTGTTGAGGGGAGACTGCTACTGGGGGCATGGCTGGGCTGGGCTCAGCTCTGTGTGGCTTGAAGGGGGCCCCCGCAACTTAGTTGCCCTGGGGCCCCCACAAGCCTTAATCCGGCCCTGTATACAGTATATATGTGTGTAAATATGTGTATATATTTATGTATTTATATGTGTACAGGTATATATATATATATATATATATATATATATGTGTGTATATGTATGTATAATGTCCAAAACCAGCATGTGGTGGAGAATATATATATATATATATATATATATATATATATATATATATATATATATATATTAGGGGTGTGCACCGGCCACTTTTCGTGTTTTGTGTTTTGGTTTTGGATCTGGATCTTTCTTCGTATTTTGGATCTGGATTGGTTTTGCCAAAACCACCCTTCCGTGTTTTGGGTTCTGGGTTTTGTGTTTTGGATCTGTATTTTTTTGAAAAAAAGCATAAAAACAGCTAAAATCACAGAATTTGTAGGTTTTTCTGCTCCTATGCTATTATTAACCTCAATAACCTTAATTTCCACTCATTTCCAGTCTATTCTGAACACCTCACACCTCACAATAGTGTTTTTATGTCCAAAAGGTTGCACCGAGGTAGCTGGATGACTATGCTAAGCGACACGAGTGGGCGGCACAAACACGTGACCCATCTAGGCGTGATACTGCAGTGGCAGACAGGATGGCAGTTTGAAAAACTAGGCCCCAAACTGTACATAGTGCAAAGAAAAAAAAGAGGTGCAAGATGGAATTGTCCTTGGGCCCTCCCACCCACCCTTATGTTGTATAAACAGGACATGCACACTTTAACAAACCAATCATTTCAGCGCCAGGGTCTGCCACACAACTGTGGCTGAAATGATTGGTTCGTTTGGGCCCCCACAAAACAAGCTGGCAATTAATGTGTCCCTGCACAAACTGGCCCTACGGAGGCAAGATGTCATTCTCATCCTCCTCATCCACCGATTCCTCACCCTCTTCAGTGTGTACATCCTCATCCTCCCAAAGTATTAACTCGTCCTCACTTGAATCCACCACCACAGGTCCCTCTGTACGTTCTGGAGGCTGGTCTCCCTGGAAGAGCTGATAATTCATTTTGATGAACATCATCTTCTCCACATTCTGTGGAAGCAACCTCCTACGCCTTTCGCTGACAAGGTTCCTGGCTGCACTAAAAACTCTTTCGGAGTACACACTGGAGGGGGGGCAACTCAGGTAAAATAGAGCCAGTTTGTACAGGGGCCTCCAAATTGCCTCTTTTTCCTGCCAGTACAGGTATGGACTGTCTGACATGCCTACTTGGATGCTGTCACCGATGTAATCCTCCACCATTCTGTCAATAGTGACAGTAGACATGTCAGAAATTGTTGCCAGGTCCTTCAGTCCGGACCAGATGTCCAAACTTGGTCCTGCCTGCCCTGCATCACCACCAGCGGGTTGCTTAGGATACCTACATTTTTTCCTGGCAGCCCCAGTTGCGGGTGACAATGAAGAAGGAGCTGTTGACGTGTCACGTTCCGCTTCAGCTGACAGTGTGTTCACCAGCAGGTCTTTGCACCTCTGCAGGCTTGTGTCGGCCGGAAAGAGAGACACCACATAGGCTTTAAACCTAGGATCGAGCACAGTGGCCAAAATTTAGTGGTCTGATTTCAACAGATTGACCACCCTGGAATCCTGGCAAAGCGAATGAAGGGCTTCATCCACAAGTCCCACATGCCGCGCGGAATCGCTCCATCTTAGCTCCTCCTTCACTTTCTCCAGCTGCTTCTGCAAAAGCCTGATGAGGGGAATGACCTGACTCAAGCTGGCAGTGTCTGAACTGACTTCACGTGTGGCAAGTTCGAAGGGCTGGAGAACCTTGCACAACACGGAAATCATTCTCCACTGCGCTTGAGTCAGGTGCATACCCCCTCCTTTGCACATGTCATAGGTGGATGTATAGGCTTGAATGGCCTTTTGCTGCTCCTCCATCCTCTGAAGCATATAGAGGGTTGAGTTCCACCGCGTCACAACCTCTTGCTTCAGGTGATGGCGGGGCAGGTTCAAGAGTGTTTGCTGGCGCTCCAGTCTTCGGCACGCAGTCGCTGAATGGCGAAAGTGGCCTGAAATTTTTCGGGCCACCCAAAGCGTCTCCTGCACACCCCTGTCGCTTTTCAGAAAATTCTGTACCACCAAGTTTATTGTGTGAGCAAAACATGGGACGTGCTGGAATTTGCCCAGATGTAATGCCCGCACAATATTGGTGGCGTTGTCAGATATCACAAATCCCCAGGAGAGTCTAAGTGGGGTAAGCCACTGGGCGATGATTTCCCTCAGTTTCTCTAAGAGGTTGTCGGCGGTGTGCCTCTTACTGAAACCGGTGATACACAGCGTAGCCTGCCTTGGAACGAGCTGGCGTTTCTGAGATGCTGCGACTGGTGATGCTGCTGCTGTTGCTGCGTAAGGTGATACATCTACCCAGTGGGCTGTCACAGTCATATAGTCCTTAGTCTGCCCTGTTCCACTTGTCCACATGTCCGTGGTTAAGTGGACATTGGGTACAACGGCATTTTTTAGGACACTGAGGACACTTTTTCTGATGTTTCTGTACAGTCTCGGTATCGCCTGCCTAGTGAAGTGGAATCTAGATGGGATTTGGAACCGGGGACACACTACCTCCATCAATTGTCTAAATCCCACTGCACTAATGGCGGATACCGGACGCACGTCTAACACCAACATAGCAGTCAAGGCCTCAGTTATACGTTTTGCTTCAGGATGACTGCTGTCGTACTTCATCCTCCTCGCTAAGGACTGTTGGAGGGTCAATTGTTTAGTAAAAGTAGTGGTGTTCCTACTTACTCTCTGGGATGATGAACAACTCCCAGCAGCAGCAACAGCAGCAGCGGCAGCAGGAGGCGAAGCAATGCAGGATCCTCCGGAGGAATCCGGGATAGGAGAGTCAGTCATGCCAGTGACATGGCCTGCAGGACTACTTCCGATCCTGACTAAGGAGGAAATTGATGAGGAGGGAGTTGACGGTGTGGTTTGCAGGCGCTTGGATACAACAGGACAACGGGATTTAGGTGTCCATGGACTGCTTACGGTCTTAGCCAAAGTTTCTGAACTTGACAGTAACTTATTATGAACGCGCTGCAGGTGCCGTATAAGGGAGGATGTTCCTAGGTGGTTAACGTCCCTACCCCTACTTATTCCACCTTTACATAAGGTACATATGGCAAGACAGTTGTTGTCCGGATTTGGATAGAAATATTGCCAGACCAAAGAGGTGGAATGTTTGGTCTTCTGCCCAGGCATGACCGTGATGGGCTTTTTCATCCCACGGACAACAACTGTCTCCCCTGGAGCCTGATTTAAACAAACCACATCACCATCAGAATCCTCCTCGCCAACTTCCTCCTCAGCGCCAGCTACACCAGTATCCTCATCCTGTTGTACTTCAACAGTGACATCTTCAATTTGCATATCAGCAAGTGGACTGTGGGTGCTCCTTTCAGCACTTGCAGGGGGCGTGCAAATGGTGGAAAGAGCCACCTCTTCCCGTCCAGTGCTGGGAAGGTCAGGCATCGCAACCACCACCACACTTGGACTCTCCTTGGGGATTTGTGATATCTTCTTAGAAAGCACAGTTCTTCGCTGTGCTTTTGCCAGCTTAACTCTTTTGATTTTTTTAGTGGGAGGAGGGCTTCCATCGTCATGTGAAGCTGAACCACTAGTCATGAACATACTAGGGATCGACCTTAGCCGTTCCTTGCCACTCCGTGTCGTAAAATGGCATATTGGGAAGTTTACGTTTCTCTTCAGCTGATTTAAATGTTTTTTTCAAGGTCATTTTCCTGAACTTTGTCATTTGGGATTGTATGTGCCCTCTATTATGACATTGGGCATCGGCCTTGGCAGACGACGTTGTTGGCATGTTATCGTCTATGTCATGACTAGTGGCAGCAGCTTCAGCACTAGGAGGAAGTGGTTCTTGATCTTTCTCTATTTTATTTTTATCGGAGAAAGTTTGGTCCTCCATTTATGTTATATCGATTTGATAAATACGTGCGGCTAAACACAGAAAATATTTCTTTATTTTTGCTGGACAGTAGTGCACTTTGTGGGTTACACCAGCCTTTAAGAAATGAGCCAGCTGGCTCTTTACTTATGGGACACAGGCGCATTACACCAGCCTTTAAGAAATGAGCCAGCTGGCTCTTTACTTATGACACAGGCGCACGCTTGGCACTACTTTGTTGATGCACGTGCGGCTACTGCGCACACAATTCACAAACACAGAAAATAATTTTTTGTTTGGTTTGGACTGGAGTGTACTTTGGGGGTTACAGCACCCTTTAACGGTCAAGCCAGCCGGCCCTTTACTTATGACACAGGCGCACGCTTGGCACTACTTTGTTGATGCACGTGCGGCTACTGCGCACACAATTCACAAACACAGAAAATATATATTTTTTTGGTTTGGACTGGAGTGTACTTTGGGGGTTACAGCACCCTTTAATGGTCAAGCCAGCCTGCCCTTTACTTATGACACAGGCGCACGCTTGGCACTACTTTGTTGATGCACGTGCGGCTACTGCGCACACAATTCACAAACACAGAAAATAATTTTTTGTTTGGTTTGGACTGGAGTGTACTTTGGGGGTTACAGCACCCTTTAACGGTCAAGCCAGCCGGCCCTTTACTTATGACACAGGCGCACGCTTGGCACTACTTTGTTGATGCACGTGCGGCTACTGCGCACACAATTCACAAACACAGAAAATAATTTTTTTTTTTGTTTGGACTGGAGTGTACTTTGGGGGTTACAGCTCCCTTTAACGGTCAAGCCAGCCGGCCCTTTACTTATGACACAGGCGCACGCTTGGCACTACTTTGTTGATGCACGTGCAGCTACTGCGCACACAATTCACAAACACACAAAAAATATTATTTTTTTGGTTTGAACTGGAGTGTACTTTGGGGGTTACAGCACCCTTTAATGGTCAAGCCAGCCGGCCCTTTACTTATGACACAGGCGCACGCTTGGCACTACTTTGTTGATGCACGTGCGGCTACTGCGCACACAATTCACAAAAACAGAAAATAATTTTTTTTTGGTTTGGACTGGAGTGTACTTTGGGGGTTACAGCACCCTTTAATGGTCAAGCCAGCCGGCCCTTTACTTATGACACAGGCGCACGCTTGGCACTACTTTGTTGATGCACGTGCGGCTACTGCGCACACAATTCACAAACACAGAAAATAATTTTTTTTTTGGTTTGGACTGGAGTGTACTTTCGGGGGTTACAGCACCCTTTAACGGTCAAGCCAGCCGGCCCTTTACTTATGACACAGGCGCACGCTTGGCACTACTTTGTTGATGCACGTGCGGCTACTGCGCACACAATTCACAAACACAGAAAATAATTTTTTTTTTGGTTTGGACTGGAGTGTACTTTCGGGGGTTACAGCACCCTTAACGGTCAAGCCAGCCGGCCCTTTACTTATGACATAGGCGCATGCTTGGCACTATTTTTGTTGATGCACGTGCGGCTACTGCGCACACAATTCACAAACACAGAAAATATATATTTTTTTGGTTTGGACTGGAGTGTACTTTGGGGGTTACAGCACCCTTTAATGGTCAAGCCAGCCTGCCCTTTACTTATGACACAGGCGCACGCTTGGCACTACTTTGTTGATGCACGTGCGGCTACTGCGCACACAATTCACAAACACAGAAAATAATTTTTTGTTTGGTTTGGACTGGAGTGTACTTTGGGGGTTACAGCACCCTTTAACGGTCAAGCCAGCCGGCCCTTTACTTATGACACAGGCGCACGCTTGGCACTACTTTGTTGATGCACGTGCGGCTACTGCGCACACAATTCACAAACACAGAAAATAATATTTTTTTTTGTTTGGACTGGAGTGTACTTTGGGGGTTACAGCTCCCTTTAACGGTCAAGCCAGCCGGCCCTTTACTTATGACACAGGCGCACGCTTGGCACTACTTTGTTGATGCACGTGCGGCTACTGCGCACACAATTCACAAACACACAAAAAATATTATTTTTTTGGTTTGAACTGGAGTGTACTTTGGGGGTTACAGCACCCTTTAATGGTCAAGCCAGCCGGCCCTTTACTTATGACACAGGCGCACGCTTGGCACTACTTTGTTGATGCACGTGCGGCTACTGCGCACACAATTCACAAACACAGAAAATAATTTTTTTTTTGGTTTGGACTGGAGTGTACTTTCGGGGGTTACAGCACCCTTTAATGGTCAAGCCAGCCGGCCCTTTACTTATGACACAGGCGCACGCTTGGCACTACTTTGTTGATGCACGTGCGGCTACTGCGCACACAATTCACAAACACAGAAAATAATTTTTTTTTTGGTTTGGACTGGAGTGTACTTTCAGGGGTTACAGCACCCTTAACCGTCAAGCCAGCCGGCCCTTTACTTATGACACAGGCGCACGCTTGGCACTACTTTGTTGATGCACGTGCGGCTACTGCGCACACAATTCACAAACACAGAAAATAATTTTTTTTTTGGTTTGGACTGGAGTGTACTTTCGGGGGTTACAGCACCCTTAACCGTCAAGCCAGCCGGCCCTTTACTTATGACACAGGCGCACGCTTGGCACTACTTTGTTGATGCACGTGCGGCTACTGCGCACACAATTCACAAACACAGAAAATAATTTTTTTTTTGGTTTGCACTGGAGTGTACTTTCGGGGGTTACAGCACCCTTAACCGTCAAGCCAGCCGGCCCTTTACTTATGACACAGGCGCACGCTTGGCACTACTTTGTTGATGCACGTGCGGCTACTGCGCACACAATTCACAAACACAGAAAATAATTTTTTTTTTGGTTTGGACTGGAGTGTACTTTCGGGGGTTACAGCACCCTTTAACGGTCAAGCCAGCCGGCCCTTTACTTATGACACAGGCGCACGCTTGGCACTACTTTGTTGATGCACGTGCGGCTACTGCGCACACAATTCACAAACACAGAAAATAATTTTTTTTTTGGTTTGGACTGGAGTGTACTTTCGGGGGTTACAGCACCCTTAACCGTCAAGCCAGCCGGCCCTTTACTTATGACACAGGCGCACGCTTGGCACTACTTTGTTGATGCACGTGCGGCTACTGCGCACACAATTCACAAACACAGAAAATAATTTTTTTTTTGGTTTGGACTGGAGTGTACTTTCGGGTGTTACAGCACCCTTTAACGGTCAAGCCAGCCGGCCCTTTACTTATGACACAGGCGCACGCTTGGCACTACTTTGTTGATGCACGTGCGGCTACTGCGCACACAATTCACAAACACAGAAAATAATTTTTTTTTTGGTTTGGACTGGAGTGTACTTTCGGGGGTTACAGCACCCTTTAACGGTCAAGCCAGCCGGCCCTTTACTTATGACACAGGCGCACGCTTGGCACTACTTTGTTGATGCACGTGCGGCTACTGCGCACACAATTCACAAACACAGAAAATAATTTTTTTTTTGGTTTATACTGGAGTGTACTTTCGGGGGTTACAGCACCCTTAACAGTCAAGCCAGCCGGCCCTTTACTTATTACACAGGCACACGCTTGGCACTACTTTGTTGATGCACGTGCGGCTACTGCGCACACAATTCACAAACACAGAAAATAATTTTTTTTTTGGTTTGGACTGGAGTGTACTTTGGGGGTTACAGCACCCTTTAACGGTCAAGCCAGCCGGCCCTTTACTTATGACACAGGCGCACGCTTGGCACTACTTTGTTGATGCACGTGCGGCTACTGCGCACACAATTCACAAACACAGAAAATAATTTTTTTTTTGGTTTAGACTGGAGTGTACTTTCGGGGGTTACAGCACCCTTAACAGTCAAGCCAGCCGGCCCTTTACTTATTACACAGGCGCACGCTTGGCACTACTTTGTTGATGCACATGCGGCTACTGCGCACACAATTCACAAACACAGAAAATATATTATTTTTTTAGCACTTGGGGGGAGCACCCCTGATGGACAGAGCACCCCCTGGACAACACTACAGCACCCCTTTAGGACTGGGACACTGCACAGGACTTTGGAGTGGACACAGCCCCTATGGAGAACTGACTGCACAACACAGTCCAGCCAGCCCCTATGGACTTTGAAGTAGTGGACACAGCCCCTATTAACAACAGCAGCACAGCACAACACAGCCAGCCCCTATGGACTTTGAAGTAGTGGACAACAGCAGCACTACACTACACTACACTACACAGCCCAGCCAGCCCTAACTCCCACCCTCCCTCTTCACTGTCCACAGCCGAGTGAGAAAATGGCGCCGACGCGGGTACCTTATATAGGATCCAAAACCCGTGAGACTCGGAAGGCGGGATGATGACGTTTTGCCTCGATTTCACATCCGAGTCAGGCGGGAAAAGTCGAGCCTGACTCGGATCGGACTCGGATCGGGGGGGCTCGGGGGGGTTTGGATTTCAGAAATCCGAACCCGCTCACCCCTAATATATATATATATATAATTTTTTTTTTTATAGGGGCCCCCACACGTTCGTTGCCCAGGGGCCCCCACAGACCTTAATCCGGCCCTGAGTCTAGCTGACACAGGTGCTCAGGCAATAGGAAAGGTAATTGGAGGAGGCAGGGGAATCCAGCAGGATTGGAGGAGGTCAGGTGAAGCAGGCTTAGGCAATGAATCCAACAGACAGGTGAAAGCACAGGAACTCTCTCTCTCAGCTCTCGCTGAGAAACACGTAGCACTGGCAATGCAAGGGAGCTCTGAACTCCCTTAAATCCCCAGTGCTCGGCTGTGACTGGTCAGAGAGGAGCACGTGACACACCAGGATAGGGCAACTAGGTCACATGTCCGGAGGCAAGATGGCGGCGCCCATGCCAGAACAGAACGGAAGCCCCACCAGGCCTCACCAGACCATAGTGACAGTATGCCCGCACAGGACTACGCATAGCCAATGCACCCCGCCAGGCAGCAGCGCCAGAAGCCCCTCGCCATAGCGTTCTCAGAGGTATCACCCGCCAACCGCCATGCCAAGAAACCCTGGTCGTGACACCTCCAGGCTATGTAAGGGCTACTTGACCAAGAAGGAAAGTGATGGAGTGCTGCGTCAGATGACCTGATCTCCACAATCACCCGACCTAAACCCAATTGAGCTGGTTTGGAATGAGTTGGACCACAGAGTGAAGGAAAAGCAGCCAAGTACTCAGCACACAAACCATTCCAGGAGACTACCTCATGAAGCTGATTGAGAGAATGCCAAGAGTGTGCAAAGCTGTCATCCAAGCAAAAGGGGGCTACTTTGAGGAATCTAAAACATTAAACATATTTTGATTTGTTTAACACTTTTTTGTTTACAACATAATTCCATATGTGTTCTTTCATAGTTTTGATGTCTTCAGTATTAATCTACTATGTTGAAAATAACTGAAATAAACAAAAACCATTGAATGAGGTGTGTCCAAACTTTTTACTGGTACTATATTGTGATAGGAACACTGGTAAAATGGTCAGTGGTAGATACATTTGTCCTAGGTTTTTGACCTATATGTTCTAAAAAACCCCAGGAGAAAAGTCTGCAGTGAAGCATATTTGAGTGTTGGCTTTTTGAAAAGCCAGTTTGCATCTTGGGGGTGTGGATGTGAGGAGAGGGAGGGCTGCATCCACAGGCCTCTCCAGGTTTAGGCCTTTTTTGGCCTGTTAGCAGGCTCATTAGGGTCTGCACCTGGAACTGGCTGATATAGGCTGTGTGTGATTGTAAGCTATTGTCTCATACCTAGGAGAGTAAGCAGACTGGCTGGCTCAGAGACACTTGGTGAAAACTACCTGTAAGTCTTGTGCATATGCTTGTGTTGATGGTGGAGGCAATAAGCCCCACTATTTCTTTAGAGAGGGAACCTCTTGTCTAGTTAACGCCCAGATGGGCTAGCGTTTACTTTTATGCTTTGTTTTCCTTTTATGTTGCACAATAAAGACTGGTACCGACCAGCTAGTACGAGACCCCAGACTGGTGTACTATTTTTCCGGCTGCTGTGTGTGTGAAGAGGGAGTCCATCTACCCCAGGAGAGGGACCCCTAATCCGGTCGTGTTACAATTGGTGGAGAATGCGGGCATGCACATACTGAAAAGTGCAGCAAGGAAAATTTGTCTTTAAAATTAAAAGGGCAGACACGAGATTATTGAATCCCTGAAGGTGGCATCAGCCAATGCTCAGAGAGGCAAGGTTCAGCTTCCAAACAGCACCTGGAGGTAAAATGGAGGACGTTGTAAAAGCCCTGCTTCAGGCTACGGCAGCTCAGCAGGAGACTAATAAAGTTCAGCAGGAAGCTACCAGAGTACAGCAAGAAGCAATCTAGGCTCAGCAGGAAGCTACCAATGTACAACTGATGGCCTTGGAGGCAGCCCAGAGGCAGCAAGTCACCCTTGAGGAAACCCGCCAGGCTATTAAGGAAGTGGTACAGCACCTGGTCGCCTGGCCTGGTGATGCTAATACTGGTCCTCCCACCACCACTCACTTCATATGAGCCAGTAACTTCCTACAAAAGATGACTTTGGGTGATGATGTGGAGGCAGATCTCACCGCATTTGAGAGAACAGCTGAAAGGGAGAGTTGGCCCAAGGAGCAATGGGCAAGTCTGATGGCACCTTTCCAGTCTGGGGAGCCACAAAAGGCCTATTACAATTTATGCCTGGCTGATGCTAAAGACTATGTGAAATTAAAATGGGAGATCCTAACTCGTTTGGGAGTCACCACCTTTGTTCGTGCCCAATGAGTCCACCGCTGAGGTTCCAAATGGACAGACCTCCATGCTCAGAGATGCATGACCTTGTCCATCTATCCACCAAGTGGCTACAGCCCGAGATGCTGACAGGACCACAAGTCGTCGAACGAGTCGTGATGGACCGGTATCTGCGATCCCTACCTGCATCCTTGCACAAGTGGGTGAGCCATGCTGACCGTAAGTCCACAGACCAGTTAGTCGAACTGGTGGAGAGGTACGTGGCGGCTGAGGAGCTGATGAGTCTGCCCCACTGAGCCCTGATGGTGCACCGGCAAACTCCCATCAACAATGGTAAGACTGTTCCTGGGGAGAAGGGTTCTGGGCAGTTGAATGTGCCTGACTGAGGGTGGGGAACCTGTAGACAGGCCTGCCAGGCCAGGGAGGTTCCTACCCCACAAAAGACTAGACATTAATGTGACTCAATGTTTCTGATGTGGTGGCTTCGGCCATATAGCGGTTAATTGTTTACTTACCTCTGAGCCCATGCATTGTGATACTGCTTCTGTCAACCGCAGGGGGTCTTTATTTGCACAGCCAGCCTGTACTGCTGACCAGACAGATAAACACATGTGTGTACTCACTGTAGAAGGCAACCGAGTAAAGGCTCTGTTAGACTCTGGTAGCCTGGTTACACTTTTGAGAACTGAGCTGGTGAACCCTTTGAAGCATAAGGGAAAAACTGTTGATGTGACCTGCATACATGGGGATACTCGGTAGTATATTACTGCCTAAGTGTACATCGAGATGCCATGTGGTTCTGCAGTAGTCTCTGTGGGTTTGGTACCGGGCTTAATGTATGATGTGGTATTGGGAAAAGACTTTGCTCACTTCAGGAAGTTGTGGGAACGCCGGTTTTGCACAGTGGTAAATCACACTGCCTCATCTGAAAGGGTGACTGATGTAGTGGCAGAGTCAGAGATGTTCCCATTTTCTAGCATGATTGGCGAACTAGAGAATGTGGAGCGTGATGGTGGCTCGCCAAGTGTTGTAGAGCCCGTTGATCGTCTGCCAGAGGTCAGAAGAGAGGTGTTTGCCGTACAGCAGTTAAATGACCCTTGTCTGGTGAAAGCCAGGGAGAATGTCAAGGTGGTCAATGGTAAACCTGTAGATCCCGATAGTCCCTTGATGTATGCTCACATGGAGAACAGGGGGAAAGAAGTACTCTCTTTTGTGGGGCACTCAACCTACCTCTTTAGTATAAGAATTTAAAAATTAACTTTTAATAGTATGCCACTAAAAAATTTTTTGGACATGAAATATCAGCAGAAGAAAAAACTATACATATATGACATAGAACAAAAAACAAACATTAAATCTGGCCAAATATAGGTCCAGTTACTAAAAAACTGCCTGACTGTAATCAGAGAAAACTCTTAATTCCTGGTTATGGTAAATTAGACACAATAGTCATAACATCAGACGTCAGACAGATGGCGAAAATTAGTATCAAAGAGTATATACATATATATGTTGATCAAGAAAAAAAGGGGAATTTTTTTCCTTTTTTTGCTAATAGCATTGATGACCACCAATTCTAATAATAGTCCTGTATATACAGGTTGAATACACTGTTATGTATCTGTGAATTGAATAAAAAAAACCTTTGAAATAAATAGGTATTAAAGTATAAGATACTGTTCTGATTGTGTATATATGATCTATACCTCTATATTCTCAGAAAAACAGGTATTGGAGCAGTAACAGGTAATTGAGTGGTGAAAAAGCATAATAATATCCAATTAGTAAATTAATATATGCAAATATCAAAAATACTATCGATCAGATATCACAGGCATCCTCCTGAACATATGCATTGGTGAAATCATACCAAATCATCCACTTGGTATGGAACAGTAGTTTATAGCAGTATTAACCCACATCAGGCAGAACTATACATCCAAGATATTTGTAATGATTATTTCAATTTCCACAATGTTCTAAAAGAGAAAAAAGTCTCTCCACTGATGTACGGCAGGAATGACTGCTGCAGGGTGTCATACTCATGCATAGGATGCCTAGTGAGCGGATCCCTCCCTATACATGGAGATAGGAGGATAGTACATAGGCATCTGCTGTTAGACAGAATCACTAAGAAGGGTGAATCTGGTGAATACCAGTGCAGCTCCACACTTCTGTGTCTGCTAATGAGAGTGCCTTAGCAAGATAGATAAGAATTTATCAGTGAAGAATATGTGTGTGAAAATAGGTTAAATCGCTAGTATGCTACTTCTCACAGTGTGTGTATATACACAGTGAACTGTGAGTGAGCAATCCTAGGGACTCCCTATCACACAGAATAAGTGCAGGGAGGAGGGAATCTGTGTAGAGGGCTATCCCCAATGTGCCCTGATGAGATTAGTCAGCGCAGGGACAGAGAGGGGGAGCGCGCTCAGTACTCTTCCCAGAATACTTGTTTGATAGTTTGACAGTATGGTAAGCTGCTCGTGGTGGTCATCAATAGACAGGGTTCCCTTGTGCACCAAGGACGCCCTGTGGTCGCCCAAACGCGTGTTTCGCCGGAGGCTTTCTCAGTGGGTGGCCAGAGATGTTCCCATTTTCTAGCATGATTGGCGAACTAGAGAATGTGGAGCGTGATGGTGGCTCGCCAAGTGTTGTAGAGCCCATTGATCGTCTGCCAGATTTAGAGGTCAGAAGAGAGGTCTTTGCCGTAGAGCAGTTAAATGACCCTTGTCTGGTGAAAGCCAGGGAGAATGTCAAGGTGGTCAATGGTAAACCTGTAGATCCCGATAGTCCCTTGATGTATCCTCACATGATAATATGTCAGGATCTGTTGTATCAGATGACTAAGAAAGGGGAGGAGATTGTGGAACAATTAATAGTCCTCAAAGCTTACAGGAGAATGGTGTTAGATCTGGCCCATGGTCATATAATGGCAGGCCACCTAGGTGTAGAGAAACCACTGAGCGAATCGTGCAGAGGTTTTTTTGGCCTGATATCCATAAAGATGTATCTGACTTTTGCGCCTCCTGCCCTGAATGCCAGTATCATGCTCCCAGATCACATTTCAAAAGTCCTCCAGTCCCACTACCAATTATAGAGGTACCATTTGAAAGAATAGCTATGGACTTGGTGGGACCCTTGTTGAAGTCTGCCCGGGGACATCAATATATTCTTTTAATTCTGGACTACACTACCAGATACCCGGAAGCGATACCACTACACAATACGTCAACCAAGTCCATTGCTAGAGAGCTGGTCCATGTTTTTAGCAGGTTGGGAATACCTAAGGAGATACTAATTGACCAGAGTACACCGTTCATCTTCAAAATTTGTGAAGGAGCTGTGCCGCCTGTTTAAGATTAACTAGTTAAGGACTTTGCTTTATCACCCCCAAACCGATGGTTTGGTCGAGAGGTATAACAAGACCTTAAAACATATGTTAAGGAAAGTAGTCGACAAAGATGGTAAAGATTTGGATTATTTGTTGCCTTATCTGCTGTTGGCCATAAGAGAGGTTCCCCAATCCTTCACCGGGTTTTCACCTTTCGACTTGTTATATGGGAGACATCCAAGAGGGTTACTAGACGTTGCCAAGGAGACGTGGGTAAGGCAGATCAGTCCTTATAAAAAAGTGATTGAAAGTTTCCCAGATGCAAGAGAGAATTGTGGCTGTAGTGCCGATAGTTAAGGAGCACTTGGAACAGGCCCGACTAGTACAGCAGAGGGTATATAACCGCAATGCATGGTTAAGAAACTTTGCTCCTGGGGACAGAGTGTTGGTTCCCATGGTAGAAAGTAAACTGTTGGCTAAGTGGCAAGAGCCCTTTGAGATCTTAGAAAAAGTGGGACAGGTCAACTATAACATTTAGCAGCCGGTGAAAAGAAAACCAGAACAGATATATCATGTGAACCTGATAAAACCCTGGAGGATAGAGCAGCACTGTCAGCCATCCAAGCCCCTCCAGTAAACCCAGGTCCCGTGGTACCCAAAGTGACAGTTGCAAAAACCCTGTCAGCCAGTCAACAACAGGAGGTTAAGGAATTTTTGATCAGAAATAGGGTACTGTTTTCAGACCTGCCAAGAAAAATCATGGTCATCAAACATGACATAGTCACTGACCTGGGGGTTAAAGTTAACCTAAAGCCCTAGAGAGTCTGTGTCAAAGTAAATTAAAAAAATGTTAGTATTGGGGGTAATTGAAGAATCACATAGTGTGTGGTCCAGTCCCATTGTGTTGATCCCAAAGCCCGATGGGAGTGTGCGTTTTTGTAATGACTTCCGAAAGCTAAACAGTGTTTCAAAATTCGATGCCTACCCGATGCCAAGGGTGGATGAACTAATTGAAACTCTGGGGACAGCAATATATTTAACCACTCTGGACCTAACCAAAGGGTATTGGCAAGTGCCATTAACCAAATGCGCCAAAGAAAAAACAGCTTTTTCTGCACCAGAAGGGTTGTTTCATTATAAGATGTTACACTTTGGGCTACATGGGGCGCCTGCTACCTTTCAAATAATGATGGATAGGATTCTAAGACCCTATAGACGATATGCTGTGGCTTATCTGGATGATGTGGTCATACATAGTCCTGATTGGCAGTCTTACTTACCCAGAGTACAAGCAGTGTTAGACTCCATCTTTAAGGCAGGTTTGATAGCCAACCTGAAAAATTGTTGTCTAGGGCTGGAGGAAGTAAAATACCTGGGATACACCATTGGCAGAGGTTTGATAAAACCACAGCTCAAAAATATTGAGTCAATACAGAACTGGCCATGACCCCTCAATAAGAAGCAGGTGAGAGCCTTCTTAGGGATCACTGGATACTATAGGAGGTTCATACCCAGTTTTGCCACCATTGCAGTCCCACTTACTGACCTTACCAAGGGCAAACAAAAAAATCATGGTGGAATGATCATACAACCAGCTGGTTTAAGTGTATATATATTTTTGAATCTCCCGGGAGAACGGTGAACTGTGAGTACCAGCTAATTTTTTTGAGCTAAGGATTGGATTTGGTCGGTCCTAATATTTCCACAGAGGTGGATTCAAACCTGTGATGTATGTGGCTAAATAAGTCCAACTGCAATGCTGTCTGAAATATTTTTTGGCATTAATCATGCTAGCTGCTAGCTGCTACTAACAGACAACCGCACATCTAATAGGATCTATATCCAAACCATCCATTTGTTCACTTGCTGGAGCTCTGCTATAAAGTATATATGGTTGCTTGGATGACTGATGATCTGTTATATGACTAACACAAGCTATAATACTGCTGTTTATGCTTCACTAACCAACTAAACAAACAATCATCATGTGCCAAACTGTGCTTGATTACTAACACAAGCCACGTTGTAGCCATCACTGAAGTCTCATCCACTGAAGGAATCTATTCATTTATTTAATATTATTTTTTTCACTGACCGGTCGGTTGTTTTTGATCTTGCAATTTTTGAATCGATTTATTTTGTTATGTTATTTATGTAATATTTTAACTATATGTATTAAAATTGTTCCTATCTGTGAGCGCTGTCTATCCTTTGCTATCTTTTTTTCAGATAGGTGTTAGAGCATATACCTATACTTGGACAGCAGCTATAGTTTAGGATTTTTATGATTATTGTCTTTGTCAATATTAACATTTTTGGGAATTGTGCGCTTTCATCTTTTTTGCTTGTGTTCTTTTTTGGTGTACTATTTTTCTGGCTGCTGTGTATGTGAAGAGGGAGTCCATCTACCCCAGGAGAGGGACCCCTAATCCGGTCTGCTACAATAAATATCATTTTTTTTTCTGTTAAAATAAATAGAAGAGGGGGCAAACCATAGCACATAAAAGTTATTTATTAGCAGACGTAAAAAATATTCACAAGCTTCATAGTAGCGTTTGTACTCTCACACCACATAGGTCACCACCAATAGAAGTTCTCCCATGTTAGAGCAATTCACAACCATGATGTCACAATGTCCAGTACTGGTATGTGTGACATCACAAGGCCATGCCCTTATGCATTTCGTCATCGACTTTGTCAAAGGAACTTCTATTGAAGGTGACCGGAGTGGTGTGAAAGTCCGAGGAGATTGTGTTGGAAGCAGTTTGCCCCGACGGGTGTGGTATTAAGCCATGTGGTAACCAGCACACAGAGTTAAGCAATTTTGTATGAACAATACTATGAAGCTTGTGAATATTTGTTATGTCTGCTAATAAAAAACTTTTATGCACTAGCCACATCCTATTCTGTGCTCCCCTTCCCCTCCACTTCCCAAACTGTGCTTCCCTTCTCTATCCAGCCCCCACACTATGCTCCCCTTCAACATCCAGCTCCAACACTGTGCTCCCCTTTCCCCACAATATCCCACTGTGCTCCCCTTCCCACCTCCATATCTCACACTGTGCTCCCCTTCTCCATCCAGTCCCCACTCTGTGCTCCCTTGCCCCTTTCCCACTGAGTGTTCTTCCTTGCTCCCTTCCCACACTATATTCTGTGCTCCCCTTCCACATTGATCCCACATTTTGTGCTCCATAGGAGCAGTTGTGGCTGACCATTCCCTACCGAAAGCACTGCGAGTGCTTCAGTGTGTAAATCTGCCATGTGACGTGTATTATGATGTTCCGTCTTAATTATGCACACCTCTGAAATGGCATTAAGATGCACAGACATGCCTGGGTTCGCATCACCACACCCCCGTTTCCATCGACCAACCCCCATCACTACCCACAAACGGCTCTTCCTGTCAAACATTCTAGCGTGGCATCTATGTACAAGGGCAATCGCTTCGCGATCACATGGACTGGTTTGTACATGCACACTGTGATTTATATGCATGAGCAGATTGCAAACATTGGCTCGCTACAAGCGAATGCATTCTAACGAATGGGTCTGAATCACTCCACCAGTTCCATCTCATTGCAAGAACTTACGTTACCTTGAAAGTTTGCCACTGTATTTTGTGATAATTATTTAGTCAGCAAAGATTTATAACCTTATCCCTAATAGTGTTCACACCACACCAGGTACAGAACAGGTCAATAAGGTGTGGACAGGGCACTGCTGCACATGGCCAACCGAGAGGGGGAGTGTCATCATGACACATTGCCAAATCATTACTTTTGAGGGTAGGGAAACTGAGGTGGAGTTAAAAGGAGGGTGAAGACAGAGACACTGATGTGAAGTTCCAGGGATGGTGAGAGCAGGAACACTGAGGGGAGTTACAGGGTGGTTGAGGGCAGGGACACTGTGCGGAAGTTACAGGGAAGGTGAGGGAAGAGGTATTGAGGTGTACCTAAAGGGATGGGGAAGTTAGGTACATTGTGGGGTAGAAACAGGGAGAGTGAGGAAAGGGACACTGAGGTGAAGTTACAGAGAGGGCAAGGGCAGGGACACTGTGGGGGAGTTACAGGGAAGGTGAGGGAAGGAACACTGAGGGGTACTTACAGGGAAGTACCTGTCCCACATTATTTAACCAATTTTTAAGCATTATAGAGAAATTCACTTGAAAACTGTCATATCAGTACAGGCCATACTGTGCTATTTAAATGCTTCCGAGTGCCTAATTAGTCATTGTCATAGGTGTATGAAAGGTTCAGTAATTTGTCCCAGCATTGCTAACTTATGCATTCACTAAAAACAACTTGATATCTAGACAAGGTATTTTAACTACATATTACTCAAAGTGTTACACCATAAATGGTTGAGGATTTATTCCTAGACAGTGGATAATTTTCTAGACACATTCAGGACACCATCATTTCCCAGCCAAGGCAAAAAGTTACGTGCAACATACTAAAAAATACCTGCCCAAATGCAAGCTATTGCTTGGTACACACGATGTCGTTCAGACATATCGCGTCAATTGTGCTGCACAGCCAATGCCCGATATATCTGCAGATATATTGGTGCATCATGCTGTGTGTACGGGCAGGTTGGCTGCCCGTTCACTTGCTGCATGGGCCAGTGGTGAATGACAGCTCAACTAAGCGGGCACATGTACATGCCTGTCCAGTACCGGGCACAGGAAAGGCAGTTCAGCATGACTAAGCCCCGGGCATTAATCGAGGAATACTGCATCTCCTACTTTAAGTGCAGGGTACTATACAACCAATTGAATAGCTCCAGCCACTTATCCCAGGAGCCAAATCTATGGCCTAGGCAGCGGCATATTTAACCCTTGGCCAGGATGGCACTCACCAGGGGAGCCGCCCAAGGGGGAGCAGCCACCCAGTGGTGCCACTCGCAGCCAGGGGGTAGAAATCAGGGCCTCTAATCTTGACTGTGGTGTGTTGTCTTGGCCTAGGTAGCCGCTGCCACTTTCCGGTGGCCAGGGACTTAATGGAGGGCATTAGTAGGTGTACAGAACCCCGGACCACACACTCTGTGTGTGATAGTTCACCTGACTCCTTGGATCATTGGCTTAGAGATCCACAGAGTCATCAGGCAGTCCAGCCCCTACCTATCCAGGCTGCCTCCTGGCCATAGCAGTGACTTCAGCGGGCAGTCGCTTTCTGCTGTGGACCACGGACCCTTCTGAATTCCCAGCTCCCCACACTACAGCATCATACAGCTGCTATGCAATGTCTGGCAGTTGGCTGGCCTGTCACTGACAGAGTCAGAGGTTCCAGCAAGCAGCACTCAGATGGGAGCAACTTTCCAGTATTGTCAGTGAGTTATTTATGGTAACTACTGATGGTACTCGATATTACCGATTGTTGAATACAGTTCCTGGAGATGACGTGTATTACTAAGGGAAAGTGGGTGTCTTAAGCCAGGATGGTGGGCATCTAAATACATTCCGTGATCGCACACCAAGACATAGTGGGCATGCTAATGTCTTGCCATGCGATCGCGGGATTTGCATATTTTGGCAGCTGATGGCTGTGTGTAAACACATCTAGTGAGCGGGTCTGAATCGGGTTCTGGGACCACCCATTATTAAATGTCTAGTTTCGCCTATGGGCATGATGTGTCTTTAATCTGATGCACTTTTCAAGTTTTCTTGGCCGACCACTGCATGAATGGTCCTCAACATTGCCTGTTTATTTGTGCTTCTTCAAAAGAGCTTAAACAGCACATCTTGAAACTAGATATGAGCGGGTCTGGTTCTCTGAGAACCGGACCCACCCGAACATAGCCATTCCGAGTCAGGCTCGGGTTTTACCGCCTGACAGAATCCAAAATTAGGCAAAATGTCATCTTAACACTGTTGGATTCTCGTGGGATTTGGATTGTATATAAATCCCTCCCCACGGTGATCATGCCATTTGCATGCAGGGTCATGGCCTATGCGGCTGTGCTCCATTGGGGGAGGTCTGTGTTGTCCAATCCAGGGGTGTGCTGTATAGCCCATTCAGGGGTTTTCTGTGCTGGGCTGTGTTGTCCAATCCAGGCAGGGTGTGCTGTGCTCTGTCCAGGGACCTGTGTTGCTCATCCAGGGGTGTGCTGTGCTGTCCATTAAGGGGTGTGCCATCCAGGGTTGTGCTGTCCATCCAGTGTGCTGTCCATCCAGGCGTGTGCTGTCCATCCACAAGCTGTACAAAAAAAATAAAAGTAACTAAATGTTAAAAATACTTTTTTTGTGCTATACCCCACACTGTGATGCTGTATATGCTGTACCCCCCCCCCCCCCCCAGTGTGTCCAAAGCACTTTTACGCTGCTGGCCAAACTGCAGGGTAAATTCATAAAAGTATTGTGATGCTGTAGGTCATTGATACCCTTAGTTTGTGAGTGACACTGTAGGTTCATCATACCACAGTGTAAAATTCATAAAGTATTGTGAGTGATGCTGTAGGTTCATCATACTGCAGTGTAAAATTCATAAAGTATTGTGACGCTGTCGGTCAGTGATACCGCAGTGTAATATTATTTATACAAGTATTGTGACACCATTGGTCAGTAATAGCAAGGTGTAATATTCATAAAAATATTGTGATGCTGTAAGTCATTGATACCGCTCTGTAACATTAAAAAAAATATTGTGATGCTGTAGGTCATTGATACCTCAGTGTAATATTCATACAAGCATTATGACACTGTTGGTCAGTAATAATGCAATGTAGTATTCATAAAAATATTGTGACGCTGCCATCTGTACCGCAGTGTAATATATTTAGAAAACTATTGTGATGCTGTATGTCATTGATACCGCAGTGTAATATTCATACAAGTATTGTGACACTGTTGGTCAGTAATACCGCAGTGTAATATTCATAAAAACATTGTGATGCTGTACAGATGTGTCCACATACATCTAGACTCCATACGCTGCAAGTCATGCCACACATAACTTGGGAGCTCCGTGTGACTCGGTAGCATCGTGCACCTTAATTGCGACCTTTTGCCTACAAAGGCATCTTATCCGCATAATGTGAATAGTTAGCACAAACAGCTTCTGCTGATTAAAATGATATGCCACATGCCTATGTTCTGTGTGCAACTATGGCTATATCTGCATGTGAATTGCTACGTTACAGTATTACAGCCGCTGACACTGTAATGTAGCATTTCAGATGTAGTTACACCCGCAGTCACTCACAGAATATAGGCATGCTGCATATCATTTTAATCAGCAGAAGCTGCTTGTGCTATTTGAATTATTTTGCAAATAAAATGCATTTGAAGGTAAAAAGTTGCAAAAAGATGCTCGGCACTAGTGAGTCATGCCACAGCATGGCGCAACTAGAAAGGCTTTTTAGCATGCAAGGAGGCTAGATGTATGTGCACCAATCTGTAGGTCATTGATACAGCAGTGTAATATTTAAAACTGGTACAAATTGACATGTGTGCTTTACCCCACTTTGTTCGTGTTTGTTGTTATGGAGAATGATCAGTTGAGAGGAGAGCAGGAACCACATACTTGTGCTGTAGCTGCTGCCAGTGCCACCAGTCATGATGATACTAGTCCATCTACGTTATCTACTAATGATGATGCCCAAGGACAATGATGGCTTAAGTCAGGGCATCTACAGCGGTAAAGAAAAAAAAAATCAAAGAGACAGTTAGCTGCAGAAAGACATAAAATTGGCAATATGCCTTTAACCTCATGAAGTGGCATGGAAAGGCCTTTATTTATGACTGCTGATTCTGCCTCTTATGCTGATGTAAGCCCTTCTCCCTGGAGAAGTTTAAAAAAAATTAAATTAACCAAGTGTGTGCTTAGAAACGTCACAAATCCCTGAGGAGAGTCTAAGTGTGTCAGCGGGTGCCATGTGTGAGCCTGACTTTTCCAATATTGTACACGAAGGGGAGCATCCTTCCTCCATTTGTGAGCCCTCTACAAATGTAAGGGATGAGCAGCACAAGTTAACATTCTGACACAGAAATAGAGGATGCTGCTGTGGAAGTGCATCAGGATGAGGAGAATATTTGTGTAGCTGACGCTAATAAGGATGTTGATGATGAGGATGTTGTTTATGAGGATGTTGTTTGTGTAAATCAGGCCAGTGGAAACAGTTGTTGCCCATGATAAGGAAAAGACCATTGTCATTCCTGGGCATAAAACAAAAAAATCCACTTCTTATGTGTGGAATCATTTCTAGCCAAATCCGGACAACAATTGTCAAGCCATCTTTACCCTTTGTAAAGCCAGAGTAAGTAGAGGTAGGGATCCTAACCATCCCTGTTACGTAATTTGCAGCGAGTTCATGGAACATTTTTGGGAAAATCAGAAACTGGCGCTAAAAAAATAACAGGCAGACCAGCATCAGTTAGCAAGTATAACAGCTGTCACCCAGTTGTACAGCAGATCACTCATACCATGACGGTTGTGCTAGTATTACATGGTGAAATAACAGAAATTGAGGATGATAGTGTGGAGGAAGTGCAGAGGAGGGTAAGGGGAATATTTGTGTCCTATCTGATACTAATGAGGATGTTGATAAGGATGGTTCTCATGATAAAAAGAAATATATTGTCGGCGTGTCCATACCCCTGAGATATCTTTAGACTCAGAGTATGGGGACATGCCAACGGTGCACCCAGTCCACTGGACAACTGAATAAATGTTCACAAGGGATCATCCTATGCTAAACCCTCAGTGAGCCCACAGGGAACTGTAGTTGCAAACTAGGGGAAATGCAAAAGGATAATCTCAAATATTGTTAAACTCAACCGTATCATTGAGACCTAGTGGAGTCATAGTATTGAGCTTAAAAATCCAGTAGGCTTCTCTTCTGCATAAAATCTTAAATCTATCACCCCCTCTTGGTGTACATTTTATATTTTCCATGGCCATAATAGTAATACTTTTCTTAACATTCTTGGGACAATTGTTAATATGTTGCGAAAGGCTATGTAATTTGAAGCCCTTAAGAACATTTTGTCTGTGTTCCAAAAACCTAATATGCAAGCTCCGAATCGTCCTGCCCACATATTGGATGCCACAGTTGCATTGTGTTAAGTATATAACAAATTGTGACCTACAATTCAAAAAACTGTTGACGTCAAACCTTTCTTTGGTTGTAAAAGAAGTAAAAGTCGTGCAGTTTTTATTTGTGCGTTGACAGGTAATACATCTATCCCATCCACATTTAAAGTATCCCTTGGGTTTCAGTGATAACCAATCTACAGGTGTATCAGTGTTTTTGCTGGAAAAAAAACTTGGAGCTAATTTCTGTTTAAGAGTCATCGCTCTTCTGAAGACAACTTTTCTTTTTTCAGGGAGGGATGAAGCTAAATATTTATCATGTTGTAAAATCTGTGTGTTTCTGTTTATAATCTCGGTGATTTTGCTTGCTGCTGAATTATATTGGGTAATAAATGACAATGTATTTAATCTCGTATTCGATAATGCACTTTCGTCCTTCTTGCTATTCAAATGTTTTTTATGTAATAAAGTCTCTCTTGAACACAGTTGAACTTCACGGAGAGCTTTATCCAAAATGTGATGGGGATAACCCTTATTTTCAAAGGCTTTATACATCTCTTTACTTTGTTGGTTGAGATAGTTCCGTGGAACAGTTCATTCTTAAACGAAGGAACTGACCTTTAGCTATGTTGTCCTTCCACAGTTTGTGGTGGCTACTTGTATAATTGAGGTAATTTTGACAATCTAATTCTTTGATATACGTTGCCAAATGTAATTTTCCAGGAGAAACACAGACTTTAATGTCCAAAAAATTGATTGTTTCATAATCAAAATTATAAGTAAATTTTAACCCAAAAGTATTAAGATTTAACTGTGTTACAAAATCCTTCAGTGCTTCCAATGTGCCATCCCAAATAATAAAAAAGAAAAGACCCATGTATAGGTTGGCATAGCTCGAGGCGAACTTGGTCCCCATTGCCGTGCCATGTGTCTGTATCAAAAGAAAAAAAATTGTGTTCCAAAATAAATCGTATAGATGTCAATAAAAACGTGCACATGCTGTCTTTCAATCCATTGTCGGAGCTTAAATAGTGATTGACTGCAATCAGTCCAAACTCATGTGGAATGATATTGAATTGATGATGATAATGAATTGTATATAGTGATTCTACATCACAGGTTAGCAAAATATATGTGTCTTTCCATTTGATGGTATCTAGAATTTGCAAAAAGTTGGTTGTGTCTCTGACGTAGGATGGAAGAGAAATAACATATTTTTGTAATTGTGTATCTACATAAGCTGACAAATTGGCTGTAAGGGATCCAATTCCTGAGATAATTGGACGACCGGGTGGTGACTCTAAAGACTTGTGCACTTTCGGTAAATGGTAATATATTGGGATAATGGGGTGATCCACATATAGAAAAAGAAAAACTTCCTTGGAAATTACTCCATTATTGAAAGCTGTGTCTAATATACCTTTCAATTCTTCCTTGTAAATAGACAAGGGATTTGAAGTCAGTTTTACATTAAATGATTTATTGTTAAGTTGTCTGTATGCTTCTGAGAGATAGTCCTCCACATTTTGGATGACCATACTACAACTTTATCGGCTTGTTTGATGATAATTTCTGTATCTTCCATTAAATTAGATAATGCTAATCTTTCTGCTTTAGTCAAGTTATCCCCATAGGAATGTCGTTCTTGTTTCTGACATAAATCTCTAAAATCTTTCATAGTACTGGTATAAAAACTTTTTATGAAAGGTCCCCTGTATTGCAATGGGTAAAATTCTGATGCTCTTTTGAAAGGTCTGACATCACCAGACTGTCGAATATCATATAATAAAGTCTCATTTTTAGATTCTTCATTATTTTCTTTTAAAAGTGATTCTAAAGTAGCTAAAGCTAGAGTACATTTAGCACAATGGGAGCCCCTTCTATATTTTGCTTATTCAAAGATTTCATGCAGAAATATCATTTTCTACTGAGAGCACGTTTGTATTTATTCAAATCTACAAATAGTGTGAACAAATTGGCTTTAGTGTGAGGGGCAAATTTAAGGCCTTTCTCTAACAAGTCTTTTTCTATGGGATTTAATTCTTTTTTAGACAAGTTAAAGATTTTAGTGGGAACTAATCCCATCTCACGCTTCTTTGTTTTGTTGAGACCCTTCCTCCTCTGCCTCTAGATCCTCTCTTTTTCTTCTTCCTGTGGTTTGTTGGTACTGTCGGTTTTCTTTTTCTAAGTGTTGTGTGGGAACTGGAGGGGACCGAAAACCTTTCTCTAAAAAAGGTGGCTCTAATGTATCTTTAGATTTTCTTGATTGTGGAAATCTATGTGTTGTATAGTTCTTCCTATCAGAAGACTTGACGGGTGTTTGGTCGTGATCTTTCAGTATGTCAAATCTATTGGAATGGTAATAATCCTCCCACCCATCGCTTCTGGAATTACGTCTAAATGTACGTTTGTGGTATTGTACTTTATCAAAACGTGGTTGCCACTTAGGAACATCTTTCCAATTCCTCTGCTCTCTCCTGTAGTGTGAATAATTAGATAATGTATCATTAGGCTTAGATCTAAAGGGCTTATCACGTGTGGCATCTGGGTGGGTTCTCAAAAAAGATGCTTGGGTTTGAATCCTTCTTTGTCTGTTAAAATTACGTACTTTGTCATTGGAATAATCTTCCCTATCTCTATCAAAATTTGTATCTTTTATCTGGATCAGGGACTTCTCATATTCTTCAATTTTATTGTTGAGTCTCAAATCTTTGTTCTCAAACTCTGGGTGTTTTGTGAAATTGGAGAGATCATGTTGTACTACTTCAATTTCTTTCTGAATGTTATCAATTTTCTGTTCTCTAAATTTTATTAGTAAGCGCATTAGAGCTTTTGAACATTGATCTAAAGTTATATTCCATTCATTCAGAAAATTAACATCCTCTTTGAAAGAGCAAGATTTGAGAATCCTCAATCCTCTGGGTATCATATCCTGTTCCAGATATTTCCCCAGTGTTATTTTGTCCCACCAATGTCTATTTTCAGACATGAATAGGTCTTCTAATTTGTTAAATAATTGATACATGTCTGTCTTTGATTTGTCCTCCAATCTAGTATTGTCTTGCATATCTCCTTCTAAGTATCTCTGTCTACATTCCAGATGTTCTGATATACTTTTTAATGAGGTCATTATTAGCTGATCGGTTGATTGATTGAATCACTATATTAAACAGCTGTTATAAACCAAAAACCATATGCTGCCCAGAAAAGGGCCACAAACAATGAAAAATACAGAAAAACCGGGCGCTGTGGTCTAAAATGAATGAAATCTAAAATCAGCTCACCTAAGGGGTGGCTAGCCCCTAGTAGAAAAGATAAAGAGAAAAGAAGGGAGCGCTAATAGAAGTCATATACATTTAATAACAATTCATAAGGATAAAGGTAAAAATCACATATAAAAAGACATAAAATACAAATGCAATGCACATGAGTAGAGATTTAAACTTAGCCTCATATATTAAGATGAATGGGGACAGCAGCATTAATATACCATATGAATAATATCCGTGGTTCAGAGGTATTTATGCTGTGGCAAGTGACCTATGAGAGATCATAAAATGTCCAATCACATAAAAAAAAAAAACGGATGATTCAATTTCCAGAAAAATTGATTGGTTTTTGGAAGTTCCGTAAACCCGTGCTATCCTGACTGATGTCCTTGCACTGTGATGGAAAATATGTCCCAATGGATAAAGTCATTAGCAAGGGTTAACCTAGATAGGCATAATGACTTGACATATGAATAGATGATTAAACCAGTACTTAACTGATATGTGAAGATGACCGGACCAGTCTCGATTGCAATCAGTCAGTGTTCCTCCTGGTCCCATCCTCTCATGTATAGCAGGCAGTGTCCGGAATGCCGCTCTGAGGTGGCCGTGTAGAAGGAAGACAGCGGTGAAAAGGTAATGCTCCGTATGAGCTGGTCCGTGTGTAACGGAGTCTAAAATTCAGTCCTCGCTCTCGCTGGTGACACCGTGAGCAGGATGGATGGAGCCGATACAAAAGCGGATCACCATTGGCTCAGGGGAAGCAGCGGCTGAATAAAAAGCCGGTCGGCCTGGACAGAGACAGCTTGTGGGAGTCTGAGCAGTCCTGTAAGGCAATAATCCAAAGGTGGTGAGATAATAGGATATCCTAACACATTTCTCTGCCTGTAGTAGTCTGGCAGTTTCCTCAGAGGTATTGTTTCCTACTTCTCACACAGGCTCAGTTATACCTACATTAATTAGACAAAATTAGGAAGCAGGTGTGGTCTCTGCTGTTGTATATCAGAACATCTAGAACGTAAACAGAGATACTTAGAAGGAGATATGCAAGACAATACTAGATTGGAGGACAAATCAAAGACAGACATGTATCAATTATTTAACAAATTAGAAGACCTATTAATGTCCGAAAATAGACATTGGTGGGACAAAATAACACTGGGGAAATATCTGGAGCAGGATATGATACCCAGAGGATTGAGGATTCTCAAATCTTGCTCTTTCAAAGAGGATGTTAATTTTCTGAATGAATGGAATATAACTTTAGATCAATGTTCAAAAGCTCTAATGCGCTTACTAATAAAATTTAGAGAACAGAAAATTGATAACATTCAGAAAGAAATTGAAGTAGTACAACACGATCTCTCCAATTTCACAAAACACCCAGAGTTTGAGAACAAAGATTTGAGACTCAACAGTAAAATTGAAGAATATGAGAAGTCCCTGATCCAGATAAAAGAAATTTTTTTTATAGAGATAGGGAAGATTATTCCAATGACAAAGAACGTAATTTTAACAGACAAAGAAGGATTCAAACACAAGCATCTTTTTTGATTACCCACCCAGATGCCACACGTGATAAGCTCTTTAGATCTAAGCCTAATGATACATTATCTAATTATTCACACTACAGGAGAGAGCAGAGGAATTGGAAAGATGTTCCTAAGTGGCAATCACGTTTTGATAAAGTACAATACCACAAACGTACATTTAGACGTAATTCCAGAAGCGATGGGTGGGAGGATTATTACCATTCCAATAGATTTGACATACTGAAAGATCACGACCAAACACCCGTCAGGTCTTCTTATAGGAAGAACTATGCAACACATAGATTTCCACAATCTAGAACATCTAAAGATACATTAGAGCCACCTTTTTTAGAGAAAGGTTTTCGGTCCCCTCCAGTTCCCACACAACACTTAGAAAAAGAAAACCGACAGTACCAACAAACCACAGGAAGAAGAAAAAGAGAGGATCTAGAGGCAGAGGAGGAAGGGTCTCAACAAAACAAAGAAGCGTGAGATGGGATTAGTTCCCACTAGCATCTTTAACTTGTCTAAAAAAGAATGAAATCCCATAGAAAAAGACTTGTTAGAGAAAGGCCTTAAATTTGCCCCTCACACTAAAGCCAATTTGTTCACACTATTTGTAGATTTGAAAAAATACAAACGTACTCTCAGTAGAAAATGATATTTCTGCATGAAATCTTTGAATAAGCAAAATATAGAAGGGGCTCCCATTGTGCTAAATGTACTCTAGCTTTAGCTACTTTAGAATCACTTTTAAAAGAAAATAATGAAGAATCTAAAAATGAGACTTTATTATATGATATTCGACAGTCTGGTGATGTCAGACCTTTCAAAAGAGCATCAGAATTTTACCCATTGCAATACAGGGGACCTTTTATAAAAAGTTTTTATACCAGTACTATGAAAGATTTTAGAGATTTATGTCAGAAACAAGAACGACATTCCTATGGGGATAACTTGACTAAAGCAGAAAGATTAGCATTATCTAATTTAATGGAAGATAAAGAAATTATCATCAAACAAGCCGATAAAGTTGTAGTATGGTCATCCAAAATGTGGAGGACTATCTCTCAGAAGCACACAGACAACTTAACAATAAATAATTTTATTTAAAACTGACTTCAAATCCCTTGTCTATTTACAAGGAAGAATTGAAAGGTATATTAGACACAGCTTTCAATAATGGAGTAATTTCCAAGGAAGTTTTTCTTTTTCTATATGTGGATCACCCCATTATCCCAATATATTACCATTTACCGAAAGTGCACAAGTCTTTAGAGTCACCACCCGGTCGTCCAATTATCTCAGGAATTGGATCCCTTACAGCCAATTTGTCAGCTTAAGATACACAATTACAAAAATATGTTATTTCTTATCCTTCCTTTCTGATTTGATTTATCTGTTCATTTTACTAGAACGTAATTTTTCACTTATCCAACACTTTATACCCACTAATTGATATTCTAATAATATTTTTATTTTATTTTAGGTTTTACTTGTGACTTTAAATGTATATTTAGGTGTATCCTCTTAGTATTATTTTGGGAGTCCTCATGTTTCATTACAGTTAGTACTATCGAATTGTCATGATTTAAACTTCCCCTTTTTTGGACCATCATGTCTATACCCTCTGATTAGGGGTTCATTCTGATCAGATCTAAGTCTAATTCATCAAATCTATCTAAGATTTTTGTAATGATATGTCATGAACATCTAGCAATTATTATCTAGTCATAAGGCGTTTGAATTTTTTTCACTTCATTTTTGAAGCTTATTCTTGTATAATATATATGTACAGATTATTTTATGTTCTTATACCAAATACTATAATCATCATATTGTGACAACCAAATTATCAGATACTCGTATGGCTTACTATACATGTCATTGTTTGGTCTAGTATATATTTTTTGTTTGATTTAATTTTTAGATATGTTAATCTAATAGAAATTGTCTAAACCTATCTGTGCATACACTATATACTATTCCAATTATTATCGTTTGTCTCTACTTTTGGAAATATTGACTAAAGGCACCATTTTTTATTTATTATTACTTATTTATTCAGCAATGTCAGAACAAATTCAATCTTCGTTATCCTAAACGAGCAACAGCAGAGACCACACCTGCTACCTAATTTTGTCTAATTAATGTAGGTATAACTGAGCCTGTGTGAGAAGTAGGAAACAATACCTCTGAGGAAACTGCCAGACTACTACAGGCAGAGAAATGCATTAGGATATCCTATTATCTCACCACCTTTGGATTATTGCCTTACAGGACTGCTCAGACTCCCACGAGCTGTCTCTGTCCAGGCCGACCGGCTTTTTATTCAGCCACTGCTTCCCCTGAGACAATGGTGAGCCGCTTTTGTATTGGCTCCATCCGTCCTGCTCGCGGTGTGACCAGAGAGAGCGAGGACTGAATTTTAGACTCCGTTACACAAGGACCAGTTCAGACGGAGCATTACCTTTTCACCGCTGTCTTCCTTCTACACGGCCACCTCAGAGCGGCATTCCGGACACTGCCTGCTATACATGAGAGGACGGGACCAGGAGGAACACTGACTGATTGCAATCTAGACTGGTCCGGTCATCTTCACATATCAGTTAAGTACTGGTTTAATCATCTATTCATATTTCAAGTCATTATGCCTATCTGGGTTAACCATCCATTTTATCCATTGGGACATATTTTCCATCACAGTGCAAGAACATCAGTCAGGATAGCACGGGTTTACGGAACTTCCAAAAACCAATAAATTTTTCTGGAAATTGAATCACCCGTTATTTTGTTTTTGTTTTTTTATGTGATTGGACATTTTATGATCTCTCATAGGTCACTTGCCACAGCATAAATACCTCTGTACCACGGATATTATTCATATGGTATATTAATGCTGCTGTCCTCATTCATCTTAATATATGAGGCTAAGTTTAAATCTCTACTCATGTGCATTGTATTTGTATTTTATATGTCTTTTTATATGTGATTTTTACTTTTATCCTTACGAATTGTTATTAAATGTATATGACTTCTATTAGCGCTCCCTTCTTTTCTCTTTAACATTCTCATCAACCTCCTCCTCAATGATTGGAAATAGTCCCTCCAAAAAATCATTTTGTGGGGGGCCCAAACAAACCAAGTACATCAGCCACAAAAGTGTCAGTCCTTGTTGCTAAAGTGTTTGGTTTAATAAACTGTGCATGTCCTTTTTAATATCCCACATAAGAGTGGGTGGGAGGGCCAAAGCACTATTACATCTTGCACCTCTTTTCTTTGCATTATGCACTGTTTGTGGCATTGCTGACTGACATTTTTATACCACTGCTGTGTAGTAATGTTTCATAGACATCCTATATTTATTTAAACTGACGCGCATTTGTGCTGCTGCTCTGTCGCTTACTTTAGCCAGTCAGCTCGCTGAAAAAAAGTAGTGAAAACAATATTGTGAGGTGGTTAATAATGAGTGGAAATGCCGAAAATGATTGTTATTAAGGTTAATAATACTGTAGGGAAAAAAACAGGCCCAAATTATATGGTTTTAGGTGTTTTTATCATTTTTTGATAAAAAATACAGATCCAACCAAAACATGCAAGGGCGGTTTTGCAATTCCATATCCAGATCCAAAACCTCAAAGGAGATACAGATCTAAAACCAAAACACGGCAGTTGGCGCACATATCTACTTGAAACCCCAGTCTGTTTTTAAATATTTGCCTGGGAGAGACCTTGCTGACGCAGTATAACTACCTTGTGTCTTGTTGCTGTGTTCAGTCTTCCCATGGTGTATTACCTGTGACATGAAACTGTCTTACACAACCTCACCTTTGTAACAGAGTTTGGCTGTTCCTCACCCAATTTTAAGTCTCATACACAGCTGTTTGTTTCAGTTAATGACTGTGTTTCATATGAAAATGATGATCATTATCACGTTTAATATGCATATGAAACATTATCACGTTTCATATGCTTGGTTAATTATACACCTGACTATGGGCCTGATTCAACAAGGAACGCATGTTAGCAGACGCATGTACCCCTCCGCTGCGAGAATAAGCTAATCAATGCATACGCATGCTAGCATATGCACGCACCTGTCTGCTGTGAGAATATACTAATCAATGCATATGCATGGAAACCTCAGCACAAGATGCAGATGCCCAGCCCCATATTAAGCCGCCCATCTCCTTTTACTCATAGCTTTATTAGCACACAAGATAGCGTAAACATCGGTAACTTAGAGAACCCTCGGACCCATTAGCATAATAGTGGTTGACCTGACCTGCCGCAGGATTTTAGCCACTTCATGTGTACAGCTTACGGTATGGCTGCGTATGCTGCCGCACTACCATAATTATGCACATCCCTATAACAGTGTTACAACCCCTGCGTTCACCTGACCACCCCCCATCACCACCCACAAACGGCACTTCCTGGCAATCAGTATCAGAAATGTTTACGTACACACTGTGTGCAGTCTGCGTACCATAACCTGATCACACAGGCTATTTCATGCATGTGCAGTGCAAAAACATCAGCCAAGTGCGTGCGTGCGCTCTCTCCTTTGCATTCCTTGATTATCAGGTCCTATAATCCTACAAAATCCCAGACTTTGTGCTAGTGTACCTAGAAGAATTGATGCTGTTGTGAAGGCAAAGTGTGGTCACACCAAATATTGATTTGATTCAGATTTCTGTTCATTCACTTTGCATTTTGTTAACTGATAAAAATAAACTATGAACACTTCTATTTTTGTAAGCATTCTTAAATTTCAGCATTTTTTTCCACACCAACCAAGAACTTTTGCACAGTATTGCGTATATATATATATATAGATATATATATATATATATAGATATATATATATATATATACATACATACAATGCTTTAGCCCGGCACTCATAGCAGTGCAAAATATAAATTTTTTACTTCGCTGTGGTGCTCTCCTTGATTCCAGACTCTGGAATCCAGAGCCGGCCATAGCCAATTTGGTGCCCTAGACAAGATTTCGGCTGGTGTCCCCCAGCGTATAGTCCCACCACCAAACTTAAGGGGCCTATCCATTAGCAGATAAATTTGAACGATGAACAATTTATCATTCAGTCATTTAATTTATCTGCTAATGGATAGGCTCTGAATGATAAAAATTTGCACTCCTGTGGCCGACAAATTTAGTCTTTTGTTGCTCCAACATGTTGGTCAATTATCGTTTATCGCTGACAGATATTAGAAATATCTGTCGCGGTAAATGACGTACAACGAACGATTTTTTTAATGAAAATGAATAGAAACATAAAAAAAATCCACTCCCAGAATGATGTCATGCAATATCGCTTGTGGTTCGTCATTTGCAAAAATCTGTCATGTACATAACAGATATCTGTCACAGCAGCCCCAGGAATTTTCAAAAGATAAATCTTTTGTCTTTCAGAAAGATCTGCTAATGGATAGGCCCCTTTAGTGTTTATACGTGGACGCCAAAAGAGATATATATTATATATAATTTTATATATATATATATATATATATATATATATAATTTATATAATTATTATGTATATATATATATATACATATACATGCAGTCAGGTGACATAATTTTCATATTTTGGCCTCTATTCACCACCACAATGGCTTTGAAATGAAACAAACAAGATGTGCTTTAACTGCAGACTTTCAGATTTAATTTGAGGGTAATTACATCCAAATCAGGTGAACGGTGTAGGAATTACAACGGTTTCTATATGTGTCTCCCACTTTTTAAGGGGCCAAAAGTAATGGGACCATCAACTCAAAAGCTATTTCATGGGGGCGTGGCCTGGCAGCTAACAGAGCCGGACGTGTGGAAGAGCGGCTCCAGCTGAATAAAGTGGAAAAGCGAGGTAATCTCTATTCCCCCAACGCTAGAGACGCCTGGAATTGTCCATAAATAAACAGGAGACCGGGCCCTGCTGATCGGACAGACACTCGGAGCCGGGCGGCGTATTGTTTGGCCGTCGCAGGCTGAGGCCTCTACATCCAGGGAAGCCGGGACCTCAATTTCCGCTGGCCGGATCCGCGTATGTCTGGTAGGGACGCGCTGCACAGCAACGTTGCCGGCGTGAGTCATCCGCCTACCCCACACGCCCGCTCACCCGCTCACCTTCATCTCCGGATCTCCGGTAGGTCTGGAGAGCGGCAGGCATCCTCTGGCATAAAGAGTGATTACGGATCCTTGGGGAGCGCGGCGAGTGACGTCATCACGGGTGTTGAGACCCGGGCTGCATACCCAAAACTGGGTGTGAATATAAGGGGACAGAAATTTCATTAAATATTCCCCTGTAATTTACAGCAGTGGAGAAGAGCAGTGTTCACATAAGTTTTATCCTCTGCTGGCTTTATTCACCATTGTTGATACTCCGGCTCCATCTTGTGGCTGATAGCTATTACTACACGGTGCATTGCTTCTATTATTTATCTTATACTTTTACTGAATGCCGAGGATTTAACCCAATACTATATGATCTAATTACTTTGTTCAGTGGCGGATAATTTCCTCTCAGTGAATTTTCAGATGTAATAGTGCTATATGCATAATTCCCCCCACTACTCCCTGATGTCTTACTGAATATCATCGTATGATCGAATCATATAGTAGGTGCCACCTTTCGTGTTGAGAAGGATAGCGAAATAGGAGATTGAAGTGGTGGCGATGGGTCCTAAATGACAGAAAGTTCCAACGAAGGTTCCGCAAGTGAGTTTTTTCAAAACGCCTTCCCCGGCACAAGGTTCTAAACATCTTTCCAGTGACGGGGGTCCTAAAACTGCCTCCACTACCGAACCAACCACAAAACCCCCGGCACAAATCTCTGCAAATGGGGACTCGTTGGGCGATGATGCACCCCTGACAGTGGGAACCATGAAGCTCCTTTTGGCATCCTTTAAATCGGATATATCCTTGGAATTTAAATCTGCACTCCAGACCTATCAGCAGTCAGTGGATAGCTTGGGAGAAAGGACGGACCACTTAGAAAATAAATAAGAAGAAGTGGTCAAGTCCCACAACGATTTAATTACGCTACACGAACAACTTCAATCAGAAGTGACTACCCTGAGAGATAAAGTCGGAGACATGGAAGATAGATCCCGGCGTAACAATATCAAAATCAGGGGTATTCCAGAGTCCGTGACGAACTCAGATCTCAAAGAATATGCCACTGATTTGTTTACGAAGCTTCTTCCTACAGTTACCATAACTGACTTTCTGATAGATAGGATTCATCGGCTACCCAAATCCAGAAATGCCCCAGAGGGCTCATCCAGAGATACACTCATGAGACTCCATTACTTTCATATCAAAGAAGCAGTATTACGAGCAGCAAGATCTTCCGACATCGCAGGACCGATTCTAGGCGACCTTGAAATTTTTGGAGACCTATCAGCTTCCACATTAGCTAAGCGCAGATCTTTTTACTCAGTTACAAGGGCTCTACGACAAGCTAATATACCCTATCGGTGGGGTTTTCCCACCAAATTGCTGATTGCTCAAAATGGGTCAACCACAGTGGTGTCATCGCCCGAAGATGGTGTCCAGTTGATGGTCGCTTGGAACCTAGAGATTTCGGCATCGTTGGTCAAAAGTCCAAGAGTCGAACGTGAATGGATTTAAGTAATATTACAGTATTTGTAATTCTCTTCATATCGCAGGGTGTGTCATAAGTTAATCTAAGAGGCTATGGCGTTTAGTGCCTTTAGATATATAATATATTGTCTTTCTCCAGTTAGTCGGCTCCAACAATATCTGGAAATGTTAGATACGTTGATAAGTATTTCAATTTATTGATAATGGCAGATTGATATTGCCATTTTGAGTGTTTATTATGGAGTGGTGGGGTGGTCGCTACCCCCACTATATACCTAGTATGTGCCACCTCAGGAGGTGGTCCCAAATAGCTCCCATATGGTGCTATATTTTTCCTCCCCTAATTTGTTTTCCCCTCCTTTTTTTGCTTTATCTATACAGCTGTTTTTCCGCCTGTTTTGGAAGAGCAATTATTTTTTTATTTTATTTTACTTCTTGCTCAAAAGGTACTATGTGTATACACCAGATGTTTTACGTGGTTAAATATAGCATAAGTTCTAAATATGGCATTGTGACTCCATGGTTAAGCTATTATCTTTAAATGTTAAAGGGCTAAACTCGCCCAACAAAAGGCGATTGGCCCTTAACTTTTTCCATAAACATAAAGCTCATATAGTTGCGATCCAAGAGACCCATTTTATTTGCTCAGCTCCCCCGAAATTCACTAATTCTTATTACCCAATAGCGTATTTGTCCAATGGTCCACAAAAAAAAGCTGGGGTGGCTATATTGTTTGCAAGCTCCTGTCAATTTATACTAGAGGACCAAATTGTAGACCGTAATGGCCGATACCTTATCTTGATAGGGAAATTAGAGAATAAAATAGTCACCTTAGCCACGGTATATGCCCCAAATGCTAAACAAAATGTATTCTGCAGAAAATTCTGTGCCATTCTCCAACAACATAGCAAGGGTCAGGTTATTTTAGTGGGAGACTTTAACATGGTGCTAGATCCTTCTTTAGATAAATCTTCTCCCACTAATAAGCTACAGCCACAGCAGGTTCTAAATCACTCTAAAGTATTTAATAGAATAATTTCAGAGTATGATCTCTACGATATATGGAGGGCAAAAAACCCTACGACCAGAGACTACACATTCTATTCCCATGTGCACCGATCCTATTCAAGGATTGACTTAGCGTTATCAGATAAATGGACATTGCGGCAATTTAGGAAAGCTATTATATTGCCTGTTGCATGGTCAGACCACTCGGCCATTGTCGTATATTGGGATGTTGAGTCATATAGGATTCCGCCTAGACCGTGGCGTATGGGTGCTTACCTTCTGAATAACCCCACAGCTAGACAGATCATTATGGAATCTACTAAATTGTTCTTGGAAACAAATAAACCTGAAGACACCTCTTTGGTTAATCATTGGTGCACCCTTAAGGCGGTGGTGAGAGGATCAGCCATTCAAGGAGCGGCGAGACTTAGGAAAACTTCTATTAAGACTGGAATAGATTTAGAGGTAAAACTGGCTGATCTGGATGCCAGACATAAAATTTCACCGCTTAATGATAAAATTTATCGAGAACTTTTAAAAACTAGAGAGGAGTGGAATGTGCTGGCTTTGGAAGCTGTCCATAGAAATATTTTTAAATTAAAACAGAAATACTATACCCATGGCGACAGGGTGGGAAGAATGTTGGCAAGGAAATTAAGGAGCAAAATAGCTAAAGAACGAGTTAAGATGATTTACAATTCCAAAGGAACTAAAGTAACCGATCCTTTTGAAATAGCAAACGCCTTTGCCGACTATTATTCTAAATTATATAATTTAAAAGATGACCCGTTGACTCCCCAACCGACCACGACAGATATTGATAAATTCCTGAATACCCTACGACTCCCTTCCTTAGATGACACAGCCGTCGCTTCCCTGAATGAGTCATGGTCGATCAAAGAAGTAGATGAAGTGATTAAATCTCTACCCTTAGAAAAAGCTCCGGGACCAGATGGGTTTATCAATAAATTTTATAAAGACTTCAGAGAGTTGCTGAATCCCATATTGGTAAATCTTTTAAATAAAGTTTCAGAATGCGGCTCTCTACCCAAGGAAATGTTGGAAGCCAGATTAGTGGCATTTCCAAAGCCAAACAAGAACACCTCCCTTATTTCAAATTATCGCCAGATAGCATTATTAAATACGGGTATTAAAATCTACGCAAAATTGATTGCAAATAGATTGAAATTACTTTTACCATCCCTGATTCACCAAGATCAAGTAGGGTTTGTCTCGGGCCGCCAAGCCCCCGACAGCACCAGACGAGTAATAGATTTGATTGAGACCTTCTCCGATTTGAGTGAGCCATTGTTGGTGCTTTCCCTGGATGCGGAGAAGGCTTTTGACAGACTCCACTGGGGCTATTTAACGGCGGTGTTACAGCGCTTTGGAATAGGCAATAGAGCCTTGTCCTCTATAATGGCTCTGTACTCTAATCCCACAGCCAAAGTGTTTTCAAATGGTATGCTTTCCAATAGGTTTGATATAACTAACGGCACTCGCCAGGGCTGTCCACTATCCCCGCTAATATTTGCGCTAGCTATTGAACCCTTGGCAGAATCTATCAGATCCACATCGGATATTCAAGGACCTATTGTTGCAGGAGTACACAATAAAATATGTTTATTTGCAGACGATGTGCTATTGACCCTCATACATCCCATCCCTAGTTTGTCAAAGCTCCATGACTTACTAGTGAATTATTCGCTTGTATCATATTATAAATTAAACACATCCAAGACTGAAGCTCTCCCAATTAATATTGAACCAAATATGCTCGCTTTGCTCAAGGCATCTTACTCATATGTTTGGAAAACTAGGAGCCTTAAATACTTAGGGATCCAAATTACACCCCAAATTTCTAATATAATATCCAGGAATTACCTCCCTTTATTGAACACGTTATCTTTATTACTGAAAGATTGGATGCTGCAGGAGGTTTCTTGGCTGGGACGAATTGCTGTATTAAAAATGATGCTTCTTCCCAAGCTGATGTATCTTTTTAGAACAATTCCGGTGTTGGTTCCAAGATATATATTGGATAAATTTCATAAACTGTTTATTACATATGTTTGGAATAGCAAGAAGCCTAGAATAGCTAGGAATATTTTATCCTTACCAAAACGGAATGGGGGATTGGCATTTCCAAATTTGCAAATATATCAATTAGCCTGTTTGATGAGCCAAATTGGAGATTGGTTCGAATTTGATAAGCCGAAAATATGGGTTATGTCAGAGAGGGACGCAATACTCCCACTACCTTTGACTGATATGCTATGGCTGCCTCAATTCTGTAACATCAACAGTCCAAAGTATTTAACAGCTATCATGTCCACTAGGAAGGCTTGGCTCGAAGTAGTTTCTAGACTGAATGACTTTTCTCTTCCCACTACTGACCTCTCCCTTAGGGGAATTGCGACTCTTATTCCGAATTTGTGTTTTGATAATTGGATAGAAAGGGGGGCACTTTCCCTTGGTGATGTAACTACTGAAGACAAGTTGAACTCCTTTGCTCAGATTAGTGAGAAGTTTTCTATTCCGACAAAAGATTTCTTTAAATTTTTACAATTACGTCACTGGTTGTATAATGTAATTAATGCCCCTCACCATATTAGTAAAATACCTCAATACTTAAAGAAAAGAATGGATCCACTTACACCTAAGGGTGGCATAACATGGTGGTACTCTCTTATAACTGAATTCATAAAACCCTCTAAATTTTCCTCCCTGATCAAATGGGAATCAGATCTGTCATGCTCTTTGACTGAAGAAGACTGGCAGTTAGTTTTCCGTAATTGTTTTGCACTCGCAAAATGTGTTTTTCATGTAGAACAGTACTATAAATTACTACATAGATGGTACCTAACCCCAGAGAAACTTCATAAGATTTGGCCTTCGGTTTCCAATCTCTGTTGGCGACATTGTGGGATGGTGGGTACACTACCACACGTGTTCTGGACATGTCCCATGGTTCAATCACTTTGGAACCAAGTATTTAATCTCATAACCCGGGTTTTAAAGATTTCTATAGATCCGGATCCTTTAATAGCTATGTTCCATATATATCGGGGTCCCATATCCAAAAGTGATCGATATGTTTTGGGACATATATTAATCTCTACAAAATTATTAATAGCTCAGCAGTGGAAATCTAATATTATTCCCAATATACAAGCTATTGAAAATAAAATTCAGGCCCATTACGAATTCGAAACGGCAGGGGCCAAATACTCGTCATCAATCTCTAACCCCTCGGTCCGCTGGTTTGTATGGACTGAATACAGAAATCATAAAGGTGGACAGGATGACTGATGTGAATTAAACAATACAATAATATTTTCTAGATTTTATTCGATATAATTTACAATAAGGTTATATGGTAATATTGAATATCGAGCTGAGTATGGAAAAGCTATTGGATAGGGAAGAAGTCACGATTATGTGAATGTATGTTCCTCATATCAGTGCTATATTTTTGGTATTTGTATTTAAGAAGTTATACGGAGTCAAAGATATAATTATACTGTATGTACCTTTCTAAGTGGAGTCAGGTGTTTATGCAATGTAATCTGTTTTTTTTGTTTTGTTTTGTTTTTGTTTTTTTTCTCTTCCCCGACTTTTATTTTTATTTTTTCTTTCTTTTCTATTAGTTATTACTGTTTATTTTATTTCTATTGTTATTTTTTTTTTTTTATGTCTGTTCTTATTATATATATGTCCAAAATTTATCTTTGAAAATCAATAAAAATTGAATATTGAAAAAAAAAAAAGCTATTTCATGGACAGGTGTGGGCTATTCCCTCATTACTTCATTATCAATTAAGCAGGTAAAAGGTCTGGAGGTGATTCTAGGTGTGACATTTGCATTTGGAATCAGTTGCTGTCGACTCTCAATATGAGATCCAAAGAGCTGTCACTATCAGTGAAGCAAGCCATCATTAGGCTGAAAAATCAAAACAAACCCATCAGAGAGATAGCAAAAACATTAGGTGTGGCCAAATCAACTGTTTGCAACATTCTTAAAGAGAACGCACCGGAGAGCTCAGCAACACCAAAAGACCCGGAAGACCACGGAAAACAACTGTGGTGGATGACAGAAGAATTATTTTCCTGGTGAAGAAAAACCCCTTCACAACAGTTGGCCAAATCAAGAACACTCTCCAGGAGGTAGGTGTATATGTGTCAAAGTCAACAATCAAGAGAAGACTTCACAAGAGTGAATATAGAGGGTTCACCACAAGATGTAAACTATTGGTGAGCCTCAAAAGCAGGAAGACCAGATTAGAGTTGCCAAACAACATCTAAAAAAGCCATTACAGTTCTGGAACAACATCCTATGGACAGATGATACAAAGATCAACTTGTACCAGAGTGATGGGAAGAGAAGAGTATGGAGAAGGAAAGGAACTGCTCATGATCCAAAACATACCACCTCATCAGTGAAGCATTGTGGTGGTAGTGTCATGGCGTGGGCATGTATGGCTGCCAATGGAACTGGTTTCCTTGTATTTACCAATGATGTGACTGTTGCCAAAAGCAGCAGAATGAATTCTGAAGTGTTTCAGGCAATACTATATGCTCATATTCAGTCAAATGCTTCAGAACTCATTGGACGGCACTTCACAGTGCAGATGGACAATGACCCGAAGCATACTGCAAAAGCAACCAAATAGTTTTTTAAGGCTAAAAAGTGGAATGTTATGCAATGGCCAAGTCAATCCCCTGACTTGAATCCGATTGAGCATGCATTTCACTTGATGAAGACAAAACTGAAGGGAAAATGCCCCAAGAACAAGCAGGAACTGAAGACATTTGCAGTAGAGGCCTGGCAGAGCATCACCAGGGATGAAACCCAGCGTCTGGTGATGTCTATGCATTCCAGACTTCAGGCTGTAATTGCCTGCAAAGGATTTGCAACAAAGTATTAAAAAATGAAAGTTAGATTTAGGATTGTTTAGTTTGCCCCATTACTTTTGGCCCCTTAAAAAGTGGGAGGCACATATAGAAACCATTGTAATTCCTACACCGTTCACCTGATTTGGATGTAATTACCCTCAAATTAAATCTGAAAGTCTGCAGTTAAAGCACATCTTGTTTGTTTCATTTTGAAGCCATTGTGGTGGTGAATAGAGGCCAAAATATGATAATTCTGTCAATGTCCCAATATTTATGCACCTGACTGTATATATATATATATATTATATGTAGCAAGTACCACTGTTGGTACCATAAAGTGAGAAGAAAAATTAACTTGGAGGATGCAACCCCCAGAAATTACCAGAGTCTGGATTACCGTGGATATGGTTGATTTCCCTCATTAGGAGAGTGAAGAGGGACATCGTCAAGAGAATGCCTCGTCCCGTGTTGCTGAAACCAGGGTTTGTTGCAGTGTCACCAGAGATGGCACTGGTGAGCAGCAGATTCTGTGTGGGGCAGGTGAGGACCACCCACACAGACTAGAAAAGCATTTTGGAAAGAAGGCTAATTACTGCCTGGTGGAGAGAGCTCAGGTGTGGACTGATGAGAAGGCAGACCAGTCAGGCTGCTGGGGACAGTCTAGGTGAGACTGTAGCAGCCAGGAGAGCCCAGTGAAGCTAAGCGATCCATTGGGGGCCAGAAGGCCTGGGTCTGGATCTTGCAGGAGGCAAGGGGTGGACCATCAAACTCTCAGACTGTGGTACTATAAAGCAGCGAGCCTGCAGGCTAAGGAAGCTATATAAGGCCAGGGTCCAATTCTGCATGTGGCAGGAAGGACCCCCATTTACAGAGACTGTGTTGGCAGACTAGCTGCACCCTTATAGAGAGGGCTCAAGAAGTGAGCTAGTTCCCTAAGAGAGGGTTAGGTTGTTTATTATTTTATTGTTGTTTCCTGACTACCATGCTGAAGTAAAGCACCATGTTCATTTGTATGCTGGAAACCTGTGTGTGGACCCTCATTAAGCACCTAAACACTGCACCAATCCACCCTCTACTGAGCTAGTTAACCCCAAGACATCACAATATGCTGGAGAATGCGGGCACAAAGATTCTATGCACCAAGGTTCTACGCAAGTAAGTGGAAATATGGAAGCTCACTGCACTTGCACAGTGGACTCAAAAGTGCAATGCTCCTCAGACTGGTGAGTAAATAAATACATTGGGCCTGATTCAGACCCACTCGCAAGCGGCTGTCCGCTCGCAAGCGGGTCGATGTTGTGCACTGCGCATGCGCACGACGGCGGGAGCTCCGTCGTGCGCATGCGCCAGACGCGATGAGCGCAGGAAAGTCCTTCGCTCGTTGTGTCTGATCAAAGGGGGCGTGCTGTCGATGTTGATTGACAGCACGCCCCCTTTGATGGGCGTGCCGGGGGCGTGCCTCCCTGACGGGGGCATTCCCAAGGGAACGCCTACTGTCAGAAGCCGGCCCACTGACATCACTAGTGATGTCAGTGGGACAGATTTTGGCTCTGATAGAGCCAAAATCACTCCGGGCCTTGCGGTTGAAAACCTCAACCGCAGGCTCCGGCTCGCAGTTTCGATGGTCGCGATGGTCACGACCATCGCGGCCATCAACCTGCACACTCGTATAGGCTGTGGGTGGTGACCCACAGCTATACGAGCGTCCAGGAGGACGCTCCATAATTATGGAGGGCAGCCCTCATTCAGAGCGTGCGCTCTGCTCAGAGCGTACGGCTCTGAATGAGGGCCATTGTCTGCAAGTGTGCACTAATGCTGCAGTGTACATCTTTTCCTTGTATAGGAAGATAAATAAGTGTTACACAAGCTGCTGGATAACTATTTTGCTTATGAGATGCAAAATGGCCAGAAACAAAGTATTCAAGTGTTTTGCCAAAGTGAAAAGTGCAAATATATTGTCTGTGAAGAGAAATGTGCAATTCCTTGGCATTGGAACAGTTAAAAGAAATTGTGTGGCTTATCCTGGTGAATTGCTCATGCTTGTTAAGTCAAGGTGTGGTACTGAGGGAGCAGAGATTCCTTTTGAAAGGCTGTTAAACAGAGCTTGACATGCTGGTAATTGTAGTACCACATGAATAAAATTGTTTTGCTGTGTTAAAAATACTTGTGAAGACAAAGTGTGATACAGTGAAATTTAAAGCAAGTTGTTCCCGTGTATTGTATGACAAGAATTATGGGAAATAAAGATAAATGTTTTAAAGGCAGAAAGTTTGCTAGAAAGGTCCAGTTGAAGGCTGGAGATTTGCAAATCCAGGAGTGGAGTGTACAGTCTGAATGTGAAGAAAGTCAGTTACATGGAAGGGATTTAAAGCTGTTTGAAATCCTCTGTCGTGAATCCTTTCAAATTGATTGGGTAAACAGTGTTATTCCGTTGAAAGAGACATTTTCAAAGCAGAATAAAGATGTCGGTGTGTGTGGTCAGTGTGTGGTCAGTGTATGGTGCACGGTCCGTCCAATGAGGGATATATCAGCCTGGAAAAATTTGACAGAATTCGTAAAGCTTTGAATGAAGGTAATGCGTATTTTGCTGGGAAAGTTGATGACTTAACGGAACAATTAGCCGATGAGAGAAATGTTCATGAACAAACTGTAAAGAAATTACAGAGTGAATTTCCTTTTTGAAAATGGCATTTGAGCAGGAAGAAACAAAAAACGTGAAGTTCTTAAAGAGACAGACCTCAAATTGGCAGTGATGTCTGAATGCCTTGAGGACGCAAAAATGTTCCAATGTATTACACAGGATGAGAATGATGTGCTGCTAGTAAAAAATGACATATTACAGCAAGATATTGTTGAATTGCAGCAAAAGTGTGTGGCACTTCAGCAGGAAGTGGAGGAGTTGAAAGAAGGTGACCAGAGATATCAGAGTGATGCAGAGCGCGCACAAGTGAAAGTGGCGGATCTGGCTCTGGTGTTAAAAGGAAAAGACTCTTTAATTGTGTCCACTCAAGTAAAACTTAAAGATTGTGAATTGGAGAAAAGTTCTCTGGCTGAAGAGTTCTGTGAAGTAAAAGAGAAGTATCGACAGATGCTGCAGACCCACGCTCAGTGGGAAACTGACTGTGAAGGTAAAGAGATGGAGATGGTCCGTCTTAAAGTCAGTTGTAAAGAGCAAGTAGAAACTCTCCATTCCAATTTACATGCAGCTAGAGCAGTTTCAGAATGTCTGACAGAAAGAAATGTATTCCTGGAGGAAAGTCTGCATAAAGCTGCAAAGCAAAGTGAATCTTTGGAGAGAGAGCTTAACCTTGCCCATGGCAGGAGTTGGAAGTTGCAAGAACAGAGGGCCTGATTCAGAGCTGAACGCTCTGACCAGAGCGCTCGCTCTGAATCAGGGCCGTCCTATTTAAATGTGGAGCGGCCTTTTGGATGCTCGCATAGCTGGGGGTTACCACCCACAGCTTATGCGAGCGTCCATGATGATGGTCGCGATAGTCAAAGACCATCACGACCATCGGGCTTGCGACGAGACCCTGCGGTAGGGTCTCGCTGCCGCAAGCTCAAGAGTGATTTTGGCTCTATCAGAGCCAAAATCACTCCCACTGACGACATTACTGATGTCAGTGGGGACTCAGACGGTAGGTGTTCCCATGGGAACGCCTCCGTCTGGCAGCCACGCCCACCAAAGGGGGCATGCTGTCAGTCAACATCGACAGCATGCCCCCTTTGGTGCGAGACCCCGAGCGACGTATTCCTCGTCGCTCGCCGGGTCTCGCGCATGCGCACGACGGAGCTCCCTCCGTCGGGCGCATGCGCATTCACCCAACATCGACCCGCTTGCGAGCGTGTCTGAATGACCCCCAGAGTGAGAACCTTGAGAAGTGTTTGCTAAGTACACAGGACCAGTTGCAAAGATTCCAAGTGGAAAGGAATACCAAAGAAATGGAATTGCAATATGAATTAGAAGTTGCACAGTCTGAAATAATTGTACAAAAGTTGAGACTTGCTGAACATGAAGTTGTGGAGCGCAAACTACTGCAATCTGAGAGCAAATTGGAAAGCGCCATGGTGAAAATTGCCCAGCTGGGAGAGCAGCTGTCTACAGCTCAAATAAAGTTCCACATGGTAGTGGGAAGATCAGAAGATGAAAAGAAGTTAAATAACCTTCTGAAGTTGGATTCTGGACCTAAAATGGCGTCCAATGTCTTCGCTGAACCCAGTGTGACAGAAGTACATAACCACAAGCAGCAATTGGTTCAAGTTGATCCTGAAAAGGCTGGCACGCAGAGTAATATGCTTCCACTACAGAGTGTCTTGTGTGATGAGCAGCGGACAAACAGTGAATTGCGGGAACTAAGCAAGATGTTCCAGAACTATGGCCCTCATTCAGAGCCGCTCGTTAGCGGCAGTACGCTCGTTCCGAGCGATGTTTGCACATCTGCGCATGCGTACGCTTTTTAGTACGCATGCGCGAACCAGTCAGTGCGGCCGAAAATCCTTTGTACGCTATATAGCGAGTGCCTGCTATTTTGAGTGGCAGAATGAGGCGTATGTGGGTGGTAACAGGGGAAGGTGCTTGAAAATGGGGAGTGGAGATCCGAACGCAGGCGTGCTTAAAGGTCAAAGCGGGCGTTTTATGGGTGTGTATATTTAAAACAGCAGCGTCATTGACCACGTCACTGGGTTATTTTATAGCCAGAACTGAACGCAAATTTGTGGTAGCAAACACCAACCACAAGAATAGCGAGCAGTTCATACGCTGGTCGATGTACTCGATTAATCTAATAAATAGCGGACATGACGTAGGATGCGTGCGGCCAGGGGGCGTTTTTAACAAATAAACGAGCGTATGTTTTGCTCGTTCGTTCAGACTTAGAGGTGTGAACAGACTGCAATGTGCGTACGGATCATTTGAATAGCCACCCCTTGTTTTTAAACGAACGACCGCAAATAGCGTACGGCTCTGAATGAGGGCCTATGTCTTTCAGCAGCAATGTGATCATAGAGATGTCCTCATTAATGATACCAGTGTACAAGAAGGGACAGAAGTATCTGAGTTGGGAAAGTCCCTAAAGGTCCATCTTGGAAAAGTGGATGAGATTCCTTGCAGTGACTTTCAGCTTACAGTAATAACTGAGGGTGTGAAGTCCTCCCAAAGGGGCACATATCCAGGTTGCATAACCATGTCTGAAATTGGCAATAAAGAAATAACATTTACAGGTAGTGACCGCATAACCCATGAGGCAAAGGTACAAGATGTACAAAAGTCTACAGATATGTTGATGGCTTCCAAAGATGAGACTCTGATGTCACTATGTGATCGCAGTGATGTGAGTGTGCCCAAGTCATGCATTTTTGCAGTGGAAAACAGAACCTTACAGGCAGTTAATGGTAACAGTCTTGTGAAGAGTAATTCTCATATATGTGAAGCAATGCCGTCATGAATTTATCTGTGAGGAAGTGAAGTGGTCTCAAACTACAAAGCTTGAAGCAAAACGTCCAGCTAAAGTGAATTGGAAAATAAAGACCTCTGTGGAAAGTGAACTTCAACCCGTGCTGGTGGAACATGTGGAAGTTCATTATATTTTCAAGGCTCAAAAATCGGGAACACAAGAAAATCCAACAGATCTATGCCTTAATGAAGTGGCAGATAGCCATCAAAGCCGTGAGATAAATTATGTGGATCAATGGAGTCAATATTCAAGTATCCTATGTGGACATGAGAGTTCAGAATCTGAGGGTGACAGTGCCAGTACATTTTTTGCTGCCATAACGCCAAGGTCCAGAATATTTGATGCTGATGACTCTCGAGGAACTGATAGCTCCTCTTCTTTCAAGGGGCCATATGTAAATTATGCCAATAGCCAATATCGTGCTTCAAGGTTGAAGGTTAAAGATGTGACAAAGAGAAGTTGGCCAAAGTGTGTGCTTTTAAGAGGTGTAAGCAAGAGAAACCTATATTTGGTTAAAAAGAAACAAAGGAAAAGCCATTCTTTGTATGAGCCAGAAGATGAGGAAAAGAACTTGCGGGGTTCTGCTGAAGTTGACAAGAGTGAAGATGAAGTATGTCACTTCGGGAAAAGTAACTTCAAGTTCTCGCTGTCTGACATGGTACCCAGGGGTGAGCCTAAAGTACTGCACAAAGAAAGCAAGTACCACCGTTGGTACCATAAAGTGAGGAAAACTAACTCCGGAACTTGGAGGATGCGAGCCCCAGAAATTACCAGAGTCTGGATTACCGTGGATACGGTTGATTTCCCTCATGAGGAGAGTGAAGAGGGACATCGTCAAGAGAATGCCTCGTCCCATGTCGCTGAAACCAGGGGTTTCAAGCTGCGGAGGGGGATATGTTGCAGTGTCACTAGAGATGGCACTGGTGAGCAGCAGATTCTGTGTGGGGTAGGTGAGGTCCACCCACACAGACTAGAAAAGCATTTTGGAAAGAAGGCTAATTGCTGCCTGGTGGAGAGAGCTCAGGTGTGGGCTGATGAGAAGGCAGACCAGTCAGGCTGCTGGGGACAGTCTAGGTGAGACTGTAGCAGCCAGGAGAGCCCAGTGAAGCTAAGCGAGCCATTGGGGGCCAGAAGGCCTGGTTCCAAATCTTGTAGGAGGCAAGGGGGGTACCTTCAAACTCTCAGACTGTGGTACTATAAAGCAGCGAGGCTGCAGGCTAAGGAAGCTATATTAAGCCAGGAGGCCAAGGTCCAATTCTGCATGTGGCAGGAAGGACCCCCATTTACAGAGACTGTGTTGGCAGACTAGCTGCACCCTTATAGAGAGGGCTCAAGAAGTGAGCTAGTGCCCTAAGAGAGGGTTGGGTTGTTTATTATTTTATTGTTGTTTCCTGACTACCATGGTGAAGTAAAGCACCATGTTCAGTTGTATGCTGGAAACCCATGTGTGGACCCTCACTAAGCACCTAAACACTACACCAATCCAGCCTCCACCGAGCTAATTAACACCAAGACATCACAAAATATATATATATATAGTGATAGGATCACTGGTAAAGTGGTCTGTGGCAGGTACATTTGTCCCAGATTCCTGTCTTATGTGTTTTAAAACCCCCAGGGGAAAGTCTGCAGTGTAGCAGGCTTGAGTCTCGGCTTTTTGAAAAGCCGGTTTGAGACCTGGGGGTTGTAGGTGAGAGGAGAGGGAGGGCTCCACCCACGGCCACTCCAGGTTTTGGTTCTCGCAGCCTGGTAACAGGCTTGTTAGGGTTTCCACCTGAGAGTGGCCAATATAAGCCTAGTGTGTTTAGGGCTGAGGGTCTCACCTGGGAGAGCAGGCAGGGAGTTTGCTCAGAGACACACGAAAACCTATTTGTAAGTGCTGTGCTGTGCCTTTGTTGCTGGCAAGGGCATTAGGCCCTGCCAGGTTCTTGTAGTGAGGGAAGTCACTCGTGAAGTTAGTGCCCCGACAGGGCTAGTATTTATGTTTGTTTTCTTTATGTTATTTATTACATTGTACAATAAAGACTGGCGCCGACCAGCTTGTACTCGAATCCAGTCTGGCGTACTGTTTCCCAGCTGCTGTGTGTGAAAGGAAGGAGTCCTCTACCCAAGAGAGGGACCCCCTAACCTGACTGTGTCACAATATATATATATATATATATATATACAGTCAGTGCATAAATATTGGCCTCTATTCACCACCACAATGGCTTCAAAATGAAACAAACAAGGTGTGCTTTGACTGCAGACTTTCAGATTTAATTTGAGGGTAATTACATCCAAATCAGGTGAACGGTGTAGGAATTACAACGGTTTCTATAAGTGCCTCCCACTTTTTAAGGTAAAGTAATGGGACAAACTAAACAATCCTAAATCTAACTTTCACTTTTTAATACTTTGTTGCAAATCCTTTGCAGGCAATTACAGCCTGAAGTCTGAAACGCATAGACATCACCAGATGCTGGGTTTCATCCCTGGTGTTGCTCTGCCAGGCCTCTCCTGCTTGTTCTTGGGGCATTTTCCCTTCAGTTTTGTCTTCATCAAGTGAAATGCATGCTCAATCGGATTCAGGTCAGGGGATTGACTTGGCCATTGCATAACAGTCCACTTTTTAGCCTTAAAAAACTCTTTGGTTGCTTTTGCAGTATGCTTCGGGTCATTGTCCATCTGCACTGTGAAGCGCCGTCCAATGAGTTCTGAACCATTTGACTGAATATGAGCATATAATATTGCCTGAAACACTTCAGAATTCATTCTGCTGCTTTTGTCAGCAGTCACATCATCAATAAATACAAGGGAACCAGTTTCATTGGCAGCCATACATGCCCACGCCATGACACTACCACCACCACACTTCACTGATGAGGTGGTATGTTTTGAATCATGAGCAGTTCCTTTCCTTCTCCATACTCTTCTCTTCCCATCACTCTGGTACAAGTTGATCTTTGTCTCATCTGACCATAGGATGTTGTTCCAGAACTGTAATGGCTTTTTTAGATGTTGTTTGGCAACTCTAATCTGGTCTTCCTGTTTTTGAGGCTCACCAATGGTTTGCATATTATGGTGAACCCTCTATATTCACTCTTGTGAAGTCTTCTCTTGATTGTTGACTTTGACACATATACACCTACCTCCTGGAGAGTGTTCTTGATTTGGCCAACTGTTGTGAAGGGGTTTTTCTTCACCAGGGAAATAATTCTTCTGTCATCCACCACAGTTGTTTTCTGTGGTCTTCCGGGTCTTTTGGTGTTGCTGAGCTCTCCGGTGCGTTCTTTTTTTTTAAGAATGTTCCAAACAGTTGATTTGTCCATATTAGTTTGGAATGTATCTCTCCTATGGGTTTGTTTTGATTTTTCAGCCCCCTAATGGCTTGCTTCACTAATAGTGACAGCTCTTTGGATCTCATATTGAGAGTCGACAGCAACTGATTCCAAATGCAAAGGTCACATCTAGAATCAACTCCAGACCTTTTACCTGCTTAATTGATAATGAAATACAGAAAGAATAGCCCACACCTGTCCATGAAATAGCTTTTGAGATGATAGTCCCATTACTTTTGGCCCCTTAAAAAGTGGGAGGCACATATAGAAACCGTTGTAATTCCTACACCGTTCATCTGATTTGGATGCAATTACCCTCAAATTAAATCTGAAAGTCTGCAGTTAAAGTACATCTTGTTTGTTTAATTTCAAAGCCATTGTGGTGCTGAATAGAGGCCAAATATGAAAATTCTGTCAATATCCCAATATTTATGCACCTGACTGTATGCATGTATGTATGTATGTATATGTGTATATATATATATATATTTTATATACACGTAGATTTCCCCTGGAGGAAGGATGCACTCTCCTGGATTACAATAAGTAAATTTTATTTGCATTTAAGCATTCTGTTTGCGTGAACAAGAACTCCAAACAGCATTGAACAGGTTGTGGTCGGTCGACGTTTTGGTTCTCACTTGAAACTTTATCAAGACCTCAATATTCAGATGCAACTGATGACAACAGTGTACAATGGTATATAATGATCTGTGAGGGAAACAGAAAAAACCTGTGACTTGTCTAACAGGCTCCAAAAGACACTTACAAGGGAATGCTATGCAAAGGTCAAGTGACTGAATAAACATTATGCCATCAAGTGACCTGATGCCTGTGAACTGAGTATGTGTGTAATGGTGACTGATCTCTAGCCAACAAGTGAAAACACCGCATGAAGTGCTAATGAAAAGTGAATGAAAGCAATACCTTCATAGGTACTGGAAAAAATATGTCAAATTACATCATCAAAGACCAGATAGGCAGTGCCGTCCATGCTGGAAGACCTGTGGGTAAATGCACGCATACTGTTATAATGTTCACAATGGCCAAAAAACACCCTCTGTCTTCAGAATAAGCCTACCTTATACCAATTGAGGTCTGTGGAGCGTCTGGTCCAGTCTGGCCATCAGTATCAGAAAGCCGCTGCCGCAAGATGTGTAAGAGCCTGCAGCACTACTGCTTAAATGTCATGTTCCCGGAAGTGGTCATACTTCTGAGCATGAAGCGTGGTGACTTGTGTCACCATGGAGACCGGAGGTGCCAGAGATGATGCACCTCAGGTTGGGACGCAAACATAGTGCGTCCATGCAAAACAGAGGTGGCCGGAAGCGGTGCACCTAGGCTTGGAACGCAAGCCTGGCTGATAAGGTGGAACCTACTGGACACTATCTATTGCCATGGCAATCGGAGCACTGGTTGAGGCCTCAAGTTTATGAGACATACCAGGTGTGTGGTGTCATATAGGAGGAGCCTGTTAGGCAGCGTAGGCTGAACAAATAATTACAGTTTAATATTTAAGTGACTGACTGCATTAAAATAACTAATATGAAGTACAAAAAATAGATATATACAAAATGGATAAAAATATTAACATAGGACAAAAACATATTGCATAGATCTGTATGATAATCATCAATGTATATAATGCATATAACATATCGGGACCAAAAGTAGGCTCAGTATTCATGCTGCTCACAATGCTGATGCATGACCTAAGAAACAACACTACGTGTGTACATGGGGTATCCATCATTATGTGCATGGTCCTAAGAAAGAAAAACCTTAATGATGATGACAAATGTTGTTGGACATGATGCAAATTCTGATATTATGTGATATAAAGGATCTAGAGTGACATACTGTATTAGAGAAAAATGTTTAATGGATTGTTCTCGTTGAGGCCCCTCGGTGCTACTGTGTCTAATGTATATATCCATTGGCTTTCACTTTTTTTCAAGGATAGGAGTCTATCCCCACTGGAGCCTGGAGAGATCCAATCAATCAATTTGCACCTTAAGGATGCCAACTGATGTGCTTTTTATAGAAAGTGTCTTGCCACCGGTTTGTCACTCTGCCTGTTTGCAAGGCGGCACGGATCAAGGCCCTATGATTAACCATTCTGTCCTGAAATCTTCTGGCTGTGAGGCCTACATAGTAAAGGCCACATGGGCAAATGAGGATATAAATCAAGTGGTCCAAGGCGCAATGCAGCCTATATTTAACTTCTTTCCAGAGTGTGGATGTGGGAAGGTGGGTCCTTTCAGACGTCATCTCCAGGAAGTGTATGAAAACATTGGTACCATCAGGCGACATCGAACCACCACACAGTACTTAAGGTAGACTCCAGGCTACCACATGCACTGCGATCACCGCTGCTTTTATTTCTCTCGTATGACGCTTATGCTGACGTTACATCTTAATTATTCACACCCTTATGTTGGTGTAAAAATGCCCAAGCACACCCCGTTTACACAGACCTGCCCCAGTCACCACCCACAGACACCCAGTTCCGTCACTCAAACTAGCGATCTGGCAAAATGCAGAGAGCGATCATCTCCAGATTGCAGTCACTGGTTCGCACACGCGCACTGCGGCTTATACACATGTGCAGTTTGCAACAATCGCCCGGCTGCGAGTGAACGCAGCCAAGCGAACAGTTCTGAATCGAGCCCAGAGCTCACCCGCATGTCTAAACGCTGTTCTTCTGGTTCATGCACAAGTAAACTCTATGCTCCTATGTATAACTCTATGTATAAAGCATTGCATGATTTTAAAGAGAATGTTTATGGCAATCAATCTCAGGATCCCACATTGTCATTTAAAAAAGAATTGGATGAAATCCTACTAGAAGCGGTACAAGATGGCATTATTGCCAATAGCAGTAAACCTAAAAGTAGAATTTCCAGTTACTCCACACTTGTACACACTGCCTACAATCCATAAAACTCTCAACAATCCACCTGGACGTCCAATTATTTCAGCAAGGTATTAATTGTGCTATAAAATCTCACAATATCTTGATCATTATTTACAACCGGTAATTCAATCTGAACCTACCTTTTTGATAGATACCACCTCCTTAAGCTTATATCTAAATATCCCCTCTATACTGTCAACGTAGTAAGCTTATATACTAACATGGTGATGGTTGGGTAGGACTGCGCTCTGCTGTGTGGGCAGATGTGATATGTAAGTGGGCTGAAAGGTGTGCTATATGAGTGAGTGGGGTGCTGCACTTCCTGATCGCAGGCGTACTGGGTCCTGTGTAAAATTGGATAGAGACAGTGGGGTACGGAAGGTGCGCTTGCCCTGTGGGTGCAATGATGATGGGGGAGTGTTGGACTGTGTATGTGGTTGCTAGTGTGTGTGGTGTGAATGAGTGGGGAGGGGTGGACCAATGGAATGACAGAGACAGACACAAGGTGGGAGTAAATGGTTTTATTGGAGTAGTCACAGTGCTTCTCCTATATAGTCCCGGGCAACAAGGTGGCTGTGGTGGGGGGGAGAGACTGGGGAGGTGGATCGACCCTTTCAGGGGGCTCCTTTCCATGCGGTTCAATAGACCGGCAAGTTACCCCTGCTGGACACTATAGTCGACAGTCTTGGGAGTCTCGGTGGGTGAGGGGGGGAGAGCGAGAGGGGTATGGTGTGGTGGGTGGGTGTAGTACACCTGACGGAGTCCCGCGTATGAATGAAAAGTCTCGAAGTCTTGTAATACCGGTAGGTAAGGCCTGAGGTCGGTAGGCCGTAGGGTTGTTGCGTTGCTGCAGTTCCTTATTGACTGATGGAAGCTGCTGCGGTGGTAAAGTTGAGTAGCTGTTGTTCAAGAGGATCTTCTATTTTGCATCGGTCAGCGACCGGGTGGTGCTGGTGTTTGTGAATGCAGCAGTGGGGCTGAGTTGTTTGTGGGAGCTGCCATTGGTGCTGGGTCACTGGGGTGGGTCCCCCTGTGAGAGCCGGGGGTGCGGTGACTTGATGTGTGACGATCTGTGGTCTGTATGGTTAGGGTGGAGGAGCTTGCAGCAGCAAGTGCATGGGCGATGCAAATGGGATGGCTGAGGCCAACCGGAGGTCCCCGTGGGGATGAGGAGCTTCGGTGGGAGTAGGCCGTGGATTTGGAATGTGGGCGTATGGGGTCCCCAACGCGAAAATAGAAGATCCTCTTGAACAACAGCAACTCATCTTTACCACCGCAGTAGCTTCAATCAGTCAATAAGGAACTGCAGCAACGCAACACCCCTATGGCCTACTGACCTCAGGCCTTACCAACCGGTAGGTACAAGACTTTGAGACTTTTCATTCATACGCGGGACGCCGTCAGGTGTACTACACCCACCCACCACACCATACCCCTCTCGCTCTCCCCCCCTCACCCACCGAGACTCTCAAGACTGTCAACCATAGTGTACAGCAGGGATAACGTGCCGGTCTATTGAACCGCACGGAAAGGAGCCCCCTGAAAGGGTTCATCCACCTCCCCAGTCTCTCCCCCCCACCACCACACCCACCTTGTTGCCCAGGACTATATAGGAGAAGCACTGTGACTACTCCAATAAATCCATTTACTCCCACCTTGTGTCTGCCTCTGTCATTCCATTGGTCCACCCCTCCCCTCTCATTCACACCACACACACTAGAAACCACATACACAGTCCAACACTCCCCCATCATCATGGCATCCACAGGGCGAGCGCTCCTTCCGTACCCCACCGTCTTTATATACTAACATACCCCACCAAGCAGGATAAGAGGCTACAAGATGTCTGATTACCAACAATCCTAAATATGGAGGACCAGATATTGATTTTTTTATTAAACTTCTAAATAATTAACACGCAATTATTTTATCTTTGATGGACAATTTTACATCCAAGAACTGGGCTGATGTAGCCCTGAGTTTTGCGATTTTTTTTTTCTGAGTGGGAAAGAGCTTAGCCCCACCCCCTGGTGTAGACTATGCCCTGCCTCTGTTTTTGATTGGCCACCATTGAGGGCCGCAAATCATCGATGGTACACCGTAGATGGTTTGTGTGCCTTCGATGGTAACTACCGATGGACCCGTCGATGGTAACCATCTATGGACACTCCTCCGATGGCCATTCCTACTCTATAACAGGCTAGGACTCTGAGCACTGCAGGAAAGGGCTTGAGGGGAGGGAATGGGTGGCCACCACACTGCCTACATGTTTTATGTCACTGACTGCAGAGAGTGCAATGCAGTGTTGGTTGGTTGGCAGGGGGAGGTTTAGAGGCTTATTAGAAGAACCTTCCTGGATCTCTGGTATCTGCAATCAGTGACATGTAACATTTAGGCAGTGTGGTGACCAGCCCTTCTCTTTCCTCAGGTCCTCTCCTCCTAACCTCAGAGTCCCAGCCTGTCAATCAAATATGAAGCCCTGCCCCTCTGGATGAGGAGCTGCTGCAGAATTACTTCTTGGTAAAGAGAATTAATGTATGCAGTGGCATCACAAGGAGAGTGCGAGAGGTGTGGACCACACCAGGGTGTCACCCGCCGAGGGGTGACACCAAGGTGCAGTCACCTCCTCATGACAGGAGCCGGTTGCTGCACTGGAGCATTAAGTGCAGCACTCAGCTCCTGTCACAGAGAGGGAGCTTGGCACTGCACGCACCTCCGACACCCACCACCACCCCAGTGATCTTAACCAATGGCCAGGGTTTGGGCCGCAAGGCCATGCCCCCTTCCTGACACCACGCTCCCTTTCACAAGTACACGCCACCTTTTCAGCGGCACGTGGCTATCCCTCCCCGCACCAGGTGTCACCGCGGGGAGGGACGCCACTGAATGTATGTTTACTGTATGTAAGTGAATGTGTGTATGTGTATGAATGTGTGTGTCTGTGTACTGTATGTGTATGAATGTGTGTATGTATGTATATATGTGTACTCTGTGTATTATTGTATGTGTGTGTGTATATGTGTGTGGGGGTAATAAATAAATGTGCTAATGGGTGCTGGGAGGATGAAATGAGTAATGAATGGGTTAATCAGTGCTCATTCGGGGGAAGGTATTAGGTGCTGAGTGAGGTTGTTAATAGGTGAATAGGTTGTTGGGTGCTGTGTGGGGAGATCTTTATGGGAGCTGATAGGGGCATATTCAATTGAGCGCGAGGTTTAGTGTGGGAAAAATGAATAGAATACAAAAACCCCGCACCTGCAGGAGAAACCTCGCAGGTGCGTGATATTTGCTATACTTGCCCCCAATTGAATATGCCCCATAGAGTGCATTACATTTTTATTGGGTTCTGGGAGAGTGAGATAATGGAATGGAGAGGAATAGGTTAATGGGTACTCAGGGGAGGATTGATGGGTTCTTGAGGGAATGGTTTGATAGGGTGTTACTTGATTCATGGATTATTGAGGGGAATGGATGATGGGTGGGGGGAAGGCAATTGTTGCTGTATGGGTTAATGGGTGCTGACAGGATGGGTGAATATGTTGCTAGGGGTAAATGGGGTGGAGGTGAATGGGCATATTGGGCGCTCTCAATACAAAAATGTTCAATAGATTTACAAACAGGGTGTGTGATGTGTACATTCATGCTAAATTGGTTTAGCATGGTGCTGCTCCCTGCCCGTTTTGCGGATGGAAATATGCACCCTGACCCTTTTTGGAGCATCATGCCGATCTCCGGATGAAATTTGAGACTGGGGATTGGGCTTGGATGCCATGCTTCCCATGCAGATCTGTTTTCTAATGTGTGGCATATTATGTATTGTGGCACTGATGCATGGCATATTGTGTATTGTACCAAATATATGTGTTGGGGCACAAGTGTGGTAAAAATATTTGTTGGGGGCACTGATGTGTGGCATATTATGCATTGGGTTACTGATTTCTGACATATTTATCATCCATTATCATCTGGGACTAAATTGTTTGATATTATAAGATACTGTTGTCTATTTGTATCAAACAAATGTATAAATGTTGCTACCCTTACTGCTGCAACATATGTCACAAATAATTTAGCAGTCTGCTTTTTAACACTGATTTTTAACCTTCTCTTTATTGTAATATGTCTGTTATAAAAAGCATAATAGACATCACCCGGTTCCTGTTATTGTGTCTTTAATTTTGATGATATGAACTGAACTAGAATATAATACATTTCTGTTTGTGAGTGCCAGCGCATGACCTTAGTTAGAATATATAAATAAGTATTCTGTATTTAACAAGACCTGAGATCTTACATATATTTTTGCCACACTAGGATTAACCAAACACATTGGAGTTCAATCTTTTTATTTTGGAAAAAAGATTACTACATATATTCCAAAAATATCTAGATAATTGATCATTATAGATCTAACTAATAATCAGTATTTACTTTAAGGGTAAATCAATACAAGTTAATTTTAATTATTATCACTATTACAAGTTGTGCCCCAAACAGAGTCTTCTGTTTCTTGTTTTTTTTGCTTTACAAGTGAACCCATTGATATATTGCTAAATCCTGACTCATGGGAGCACCACCAATGTCATGATCTAACACTGAGTTACACATATATGTTCACTATATACGTTGGTTTACAATTTTTCCTTTCTTGTGCGGAATCAGATCTAACCTGGTCATCCTTTTTGGTAATTAACCCTGTGTTACCTGTTCCTGTTTTCTACTTGGTTAATAAACCACCCTCTGGTTAAGTCATCTGCCATGTGGAATAAACTCCATTTGCACACTGCTGCCACCTGCCACCATAGTGTCTCCCAATACCATATATTATGTTGGCCGGGGGGCATAGTGAAACTCACTAGCATGAGCATTGACTGGTATGGTCACGCCCGACCACTGGGATATAAGTTTGGTTGTGCCATCCCTGGCACAATCGTCAGCACCTGGACTCCTGCCGCTATGGGGGACTGTGTGAATTTATACAATGAGATCAGATTGGGCACAGGCGGAAGACTCAGCAGTGTCTGTTCAGTCATACGTCCCTGCCTCATGTGCACCTTGCCAATGGCTGATCAGCACTGGCAACGATTTCAAAATCGGAACATTTAAAAAGAGGAACCAGAAAAGTAGAATAATCACCAGATTACAGAAGTTGCAGACTGTACATTGTGGGGTAAGTAAATCTAAAAGCGGACTATGGAGCAGGAGTGGCAGGAGGAGGTGAGAATTTGGAAAGGTTACATCCTCTTAATATTCTGTCTCCCAACCTTTGCTTGCATGGAGATGTAATATAGGGACAACTCTGCCACTCTGCTTAGAAACAGACATGATGGTTTCCTGAGACAGAGGTGGTCAGAGGATCCTTCAACAAGTGGTCAACAACAGTGGCGTCCTTACCTGACATCGCACCTGGTGCAGGTAGGGAGGACAGGCACCCATCACTGTACGTGGCGCAGCCATGCGCTGGGAAATTAGGGGGTGTGGCCTTGTGGGTGGGTGTGGCCTCATGGGTGGGGGCATGGCTTCACGGACCGAACCCCCGTTTTTTGTTACACTGGGGGTGCTGGAGGTGCAGGCTGCCCCCCGGGGACCAGCCTGTTTGAGTACTGGCTTCCTCACTGAGCTAGGAGCCAAGTGCTGCACGTAATGCTGCACCCGGCTCCTGTCACTGAGGGGGAGCCAGCACTTTGGTGTCACCCCTCAGCTGGTACCCCCCTTGTGACGCCAGTGGTCACCAATATGACTGAGCCGATGAAAGCCATTATGCAAGTCTGTGATAACAGGCCACTCCCTGATCACTTTGGGGTTCTCATCCAGACAGTGCTAGCTGTGACAGCGTTCAGCTGTTTTATGTGAAGTATAAAGTAGAAACATAGACACTTAGAATTTGATGGCAGATAAGAACCACTTGGCCCATTTTTAAACATATTGTTACCTCAATCCTTATTGATTCTTACTTCTTCTGAAGGATATCCTTATGTCTATCCCATGCATGTTTAAATTGATCTACTGTCTTAGCCTCTACCACCTCTGATGGGAGGCTATTCCACTTGCCCACTACCCTTTCTGTGAAGTATTTTTCCTCAAATTTCCCCTGAACCTACCTCCATCCAGTTTTAGAACTTGTCCTCTTGTTCTAATACTTCTCTTTCTTTGAAGAATGTCTCCTTCCTTTACCTTGTTAAAACCCTTTATATATTTGAACGTTTCTATCATGTCCCCCCTTTCCCTTCTCTGCTCCAAACTATACATATTAAGGCCCTCATTCAGAGCCGTTCGCTATTTGCGTTCGTTCGTTCAAAAACAAGGGGTGGCTATTCAAATGATCCGTTCGCACATTGCAGTCTGTTCACACCTCTAAGTCTGAACGAGCGAGCAAAACATACGCTCTTTTATTTCTTAAAAACGCCCCCTGGCCGCTCGCACCATACGTCATGTCCGCTATTTATTAGATTAATCGAGTACATCGAACAGGATATGAACTGCTCGCTATTCTTGTGGTTGGTTTTTTCAACCGCTATTTTGCGAGCAGTTCTGAGTTAAAAAAAAACAAATGACGTGGTCATTGACGCTGCTATATTAATTATGCACACCCATAAAACGCCCGTTTTGACCTTTAAGCACGCCTGCGTTCTGATCTCCACTCCCCGTTTTCAAGCACCTTCCCCTGTTACCACCCACATACGCCTCATTCTGTCACTCAAAATAGCAGGCACTTGCTATATTGCGTACAAACGATTTTCAGCCGCACTGACTGGTTTGCGCATGCGTACTAAAAACCGTACGCATGCGCAGATGTGCGAACATCGCTCGGAACGAGTGTACTGCCGCTAGCGAGTGGCTCTGAATGAGGGCCTAAGATCTTTCTAACCGTAAGTGTAAATATACCAAGCTGTATTCTCTGCAAATTATTCTATTATATTTTATGTACGTTACAGTATGTACTAATTTAATTTATAATGTGCAACTTTCCCTGGGCTATGCTAACAATTAGCTGTGCAGTATACAATGTGATCTCTGTTTATGATGTCATGTGAATGTTGCTTCTGTAAAAGCACCATTAGATGAGTATGAATAGAATGGCTTGTAATCCACTGTGGTCTGTTTCTAATATGCCAATTAAATGGAGCTTTCTATAACAAATAGAGTAGTACAAATAAATTAAAATTAATAGAATCATTTCTATTCCACAGTGGTTTCAACAGAATCATCCGACAAATAGAACACACCAGGGCGGGTTGTCGTTTAGAAACAGCTGGTTATAGCAGGAGTTTTCAGTTTAGTCAACATCACTACTTAATAAACACCCCAATAAAACCAGAAAACTGCTGTCAATCCCTGGCGGTTTACTGCGTCTTTGAAATTACACCAACCCCACCCTCCCCGCTTAGTGAATTTAGCCCTTCCTATCTTAGCTTTGGAGAACTCTCCAGAAATCTAATCAAGGCCGGATTCTTCACCCACTTATAAAACATTTTGGGATAAATTTACCAAGTGACGGGTTTTGTAGTGATTTGCAACCCGACAATTTACTAAGGCCAAAACCGCAGAGAAAGCACACTTTAGAATAGAATTCAATATCAAAGCACCATCAATGTTTTAGCCCCTGGAAAGAATAGAATAGAAGCCCTGAATTTATAAAGCAGCAGTTTAACCACTACCAGAAAACCATGAAAAATAAATGGCTCAGACAGATATGATTGCTGAACCAGCAGATACATTGATTTTGAGGGACAAAATTGATTTACAGGGATATTATCCAATTGGGCTATAGAGGATTATGATGTCTATCACCAGACATGATGGGTCTTTAAATACTTAACTTGACGTGGTTGCATGTCATGCGACCGGAACCAGAAGTGCTTCATCTGGCAAAGTCGCATTACACGCTAGCCTGCTCTGTCCCCCGGCTTTAGCAGAGGAGATGCGTTCCACACAAATGCAGAACAGGTCTCCTCTGACTCCCCGGACCCCCCTAAGAACCTAGCACTGCCCTGGACATACTGCATATGTACATATTGGGCTCTATAACAGTGCATGTTTTCCAGATCTTCTAGTTGGTGCACAGGTTATTTATTACTGGCTGATACATGTTAAAAGATCCACAGGTGGTGTTAATTATTTTATTTGTGATACTGAGAAGAAAATGCAGCACTAGTAACAATCTATTATAGTACTATTTCTATTGTGGTCATGGTGTGGGCTGGGGAGGGGGGTTTCCAGACAGACGGAAACCTCCCCTGCGTTTGCCTATGCACTTTACGGCCACGCTCATAGGGGTTGCTTTTACAATCTCCCTGAAATGCTTTTTCGAAAGTAGGTAAGTATGTGATACTTTCAGCCAATCCCTGCACAGCCTGGGATAGGGAGCTTCCTGAACACTCCCAAGCAGCCAGTGCTTTGTTGTCTCATAACCTGCTGCAAGCTTGTCTATGTCTTCACAGTTACTTTCAGCCAATTGATTTCCAGCACAGTATCCATCTCAAGTGCTTTTGAGATGGAATGGATACTCAAGAGATTGATATTGGTGCAATCTCAGTATCCACTGCAACATTTAATCCTGTATTGCTGGTGCCATCCTAGTGTAAACTGCAGCACTGAATCCTGTATCGCTGGTGCAAACCCAGTATCTGCTGCAACATCTAATCCTTTAAAATTGGTGCCATACCAGTGTAAACCGCAGCATTGAATCCTGTATCGCTGGTGCCATCCCACTGTAAACCGTAGCATCGAATATTGTATCACTAGTGCAATCCCAGTAGCTGCTGCAACATCGACTTCTGAATCACTGATGCCATCCAGTGCTTAAAGTGGTCCTAGAGAAGTGGGGGAACTCACCCTCCTTGTCTCCAAAAAAATGACAAGGCACACGGTGAAAAAAGGGGTGTGGCTCCAAAGAGAAAGGGGCGTGGCCACAAAATAAATGGGCGTGGTCACACAATTGTATTCCCAATTCAAATTACACCACCCAGTAGCACAATCTTGATTCACCCTATTCACAGTACACTACATAGTAATGGCCCTTATTCATGTATGACACACAGCAGTGCCCTTTTTACACAATGCCCACAGTAGTGCCCCTTTTACACAATGCCCACAGTAGTGACCCTTTTACACAATGACCACAGTAGTGACCCTTTTACACAATGACCACAGTAGTAATGCCCCTTATACAATGCCCACAGTAGTAATGCCCCTTATACAATGCCCACAGTAGTAGTGCCACTTATACAATGCCCACAGCAATAGTGTCCATTACATAATGCCCCCAGTAGTGGTGCCCCCTAAGCAGTCCCCTTAATAGTAGGGCCCCCTATGCAGTGCCCCCAGTAGTATGCCCCCCATTAGCAGGCCCCCAGTAGTATGCTCCCAGTAGTATGCCCACTATTAGAAGGCCCCCAGTAGTATGCCCCCAGTAGTATGCTCCCAGTAGTATGCCCACTATTAGAAGGCCCCCAGTAGTATGCCCCCATTAGCAGGACCCCAGTAGTATGCCCCCCATTAGCAGGCCCCCAGTAGTATTCCCACCATTAGCAGTCCTCCAGTAGTATGCCCCCCATTAGCAGGCCCCCAGTAGTATGCCCCCCTTTAGCAGGCCCCCAGTAGTATGCCCCCCATTAGCAGGCCCCCAGTAGTATGCCCACCATTAGCAGTCCCCCAGTAGTATGCCCCCCATTAGCAGGCCCCCAGTAGTATGCCCCCCATTAGCAGCCCCCCTTTAGCAGGCCCCCAGTAGTATGCCCCCCATTAGTATGCTCCCCATTAGCAGCCCCCCCCAGAAGTAGTAGCCCCCCATTAGCATTAGCAGGCCCCCATACACACAAGAAGATAATTAAAAAAAAACTTAGCTGCACATGGGGATAGACAGGCGCGCGGTGATGTAATCGCGCTGTCTGTCTCATTCCTGCCGGCGCCAGAGGATGCAGGGCGGGCAGCGGGCCAAATGACAATCAGGAGATGATTGGCTGACTCTAGTAGCCCCACCCACCGCCATAACTGATTTATAATTATTATATGGGTGGGCTGGGCAGCGCTGGTGTGCAGCACAGAGCCGGCCGGGACAAGCATGACGCGAAGACGATCATACACTACACACTATAGTAAAAAAAAAAACACCCTTACATTTTGGTGCTACACAGGCAACGTAGCTCTTTTAAGCGCACCATGTAATGCAGATATTGCTGACCTTTGTGCTGTCACTGTCTGTGTCCTAATTTCTGTCAGTCTCACTGGCTGCCTCAGTCTTCTTCTCTCTTAATCAGATCCCGGCGTTATCCCGAGCAAGGAGAGTGGGCAAAGGGGGCGGGCCAGCCGGGCAGGTTTATCCAATGAGAACGTACCAGAGTCACCCCACATTCAGACTCACAGCCGCAGGCCTGCAGCCGGCAGCTGCCACTTTCCAAAGCCAAGCTAAGTGGGCGGACTGAGGCGGAACTGGTTCATTTGAAGTGACGGAACGCAGATCTGCCCCGTTCGGGCCCACTTTAACCCCTGGTGCCATCCCAGTGTAAACCGCAGCATCAAATTCTGTTTCGCTGGTGCAAACCCAGTACCCGCTGCAATATCAAATCCTGCATCGCTGGTGCCATCCCAGTGTATACCGCAGCATCAAATCCTTTATCCCTGGTGCTATCCCAGTGTAGACCATAGCATTGAATCCTGTATTGCTGGCGCCATCCCAGTGTAAACCGTAGCATCGAATCCTATATCACTGGTGCAATCCCAGTATCTGCTGCAACAACGGCTTCTGAATCACTGGTGCCACCCCAGTGTAAACCACAGCAACAAATCCTGTATAATTGGTGTAATCACAGTATCCATTGTAATACTGCTTCCTGCATCGCAGGTGCCAGCCCAGTGTTGACTGCAGTATTGAATTTGTGTCATTGCTGCCAATCCAGTATCGGAAGTAACATTGATTCCAGTATCGGTTGATTTTCTCCTGTGTCAGCTCACACTTCAGTTCCGTCTGCATGAAGAAGAGTCTCATTAGACCAGCAAGTTTCTGCCCGAGGCCTTCTGATCCTAGTCCTCCTACTCCACCTAGTCCGGATCCACAACTGAATACATCTGTGACAATCACCAGACAATTATTAAAAAAAATATATTTTTATGCAGGGACACAATTTGAAATAGGGGACTTAGAAAGTTTCCGTATTCACCCTCAGCCGCTGCAGGGAATCCGCACTGGTCATGTGAATCAATGGGGACAAGGAAAAATTTATTTTTTTGGGGTGGCACTCTACCAATCACTGTGGAGGAAGAGTGGGGCTCATCCTACGCACTCTGGGTGTTTATGCAAACTATATGAGTCTGTAGCAAAGGGGGTTAATCACCTCACACATAAGAGGGTAGGGGAGTGCTTCCCCTTCACTTTAATGTGCCAAACACTGGAGGGACCAAATATTTTGTACGTTAGTGCTTTCGTATTTGAAAAAAGCGCTAACATTCCAAGTACTCATCTGGTACAACCCTAAACAAGTATAAGTTAATTGAGTCTGCATTAAAATATTGACAACCGTATGGGTGGCATAGCGTTCAACATAGCTGCTGCAGGGATAATTATTTGTTTGGAGTTTGTAGGTTTTCGCTGTGCTTGCATGGATTTTACCTGGGTGCTCTGGTTTCCTATCATAGTCCAAAACATACTGGTACATTCATGTTAGATATGTGTTTGTGTGGCAGAGAACTTGCTTTGCATACTTGCAAATGTAAACTGTAAATGCCACTGGGGTAGGAACTAATGTCAATGACTAAACATTTTCTGTAAAGCACTACTGTATAGAATACTTGTCAACATTGGCAAGTCCCTCTCGAGGAGACGGAGGTCCAGGTGAGCACGTTAAGGGTGTGGTGCAGCAAATCACCTCATCACGGCCCCACAATGTTTTGGCATGATTTTTGGCAAAGTTCCAGGCAGGCTTGCCTACCCTCCCGATTTGTACGGGAGCATCCCGAATATCGGGTACCACTCCCGGCCCCCCGGAAAGGCAGGCAAGCCTCCCGGTGGCTGCCAACCTGTCCGGCCCCCCTGCAGTATTGATAGAAAGCCCCGGAAGGAGGGAGCTGAATGTCGGCAAGTATGGTTTCAGGGTGTGGGGCTGCAATAGTGAATCAATTCATCAGACCCCTTGCCCTGGAAAGCACTGGGAAACTTTCCCCAAGTTAGAGAGTTCTCTAGAAATTCTGGTAGAGTGGGCAAGTATAAATACTGAATGTATATATGAACATATGTTTCCTCAAACACCTAGCCTCAATTTGCCATGCGGGGCGAGAAGACTGGCGCGAGTGAGCCGTGCCGAGTGGTTTACCATCTTTTTCACTCAAATGTACCTCTTAATCACAACTGTGACAAATCACCATGGAACTGCACTGATTAATTTGATATTTGACCCTTAATATATCTGTGTGAAACAGAGGGCCTGATTCAGAGCCGGGTGCTCTGACAGAACGTTCGCTCTGAATCAGGGCCAGTCTTTTTTTTTTTTTTAGAATGGCCTCCTGGCCGCTCGCATAGCTGTGGGTGACCACCCACAGCTATAGCGACTGGCCAGGAAGTGGTCACGATGGTCAAGACCATCGGGCTTGCGACGAGACCCTTGTGGTAGGGTCTCGTTTCCGCAAGCCCCAGAGAGATTTCGGACAGAGCCGAAATCTCTCCCACTGACATCACCCGTGATGTCAGTGGGGCCGCCCCCAAACTGAGGCGTTCACATGGGAACGCCTCCATTTGGGCAGCCACTTCCCCGGACCGCCCACCAAAGGGGGCGAGCTGTCACTCAACATCGACAGCTTGCCCCCTTTGTTGCGAGACCCGGAGCGACGGAGTGCCCGTCGCTATCCGGGTCTCGCGCATGCGCACGACGGAGCCGGCTCCGTCGTGTGCATGCGCAATGGCACACCATCGACCCAGTTGCGAGAGCACAGTGCTTGCGACCGGGTCTGAATCAGGCCCAGAGTCTGAATCTGTATATGAGCACAACAGTACTTGGAGTAAAAAAAAGCAGTGGCTGCTGTATTGTAGCACTTCACATAAAGATTCAGATTCAGTCGCACAAAGATATGTGTCGCATATCAAATTAATCAGTGCAGTCTCGTGAAGTGGTTTTGTCACCTCTGATTGTGGCTAAAACGCACATTTGCGTGAAAAAGTCGATTATGGCAAGCCGAGTCGAATGAGGGATGTTGCAGTAGTGATGTGCTGCTGTTATGAACTTTCCCATGTCATTCTGACAGAACATCGCCAACATCACAAGTAATTTAATTGTCCCCTATGATTCATACTTATCATTAGCTAATGTAAGAACCTTGGGGGCGATTCAGACCCAGACGCAATGCCACGATCGCACACTATGGCCGATTGTAACCCGTCTGCACATGCGTATGCATCAATATGCACATGCGTGAGCCAGTCTCTGCGATCGGGAAGCTATCGGCCGGAGTACACAGACAGCTCGCTATTTTGAGTGACAGAATATGCCGTTTCTGGGTGGTGACGGGGGAAAGTGCTTGTAAACGGGGGAGAGGTTCTGCGAACACAGGCGTGGTTGAGCGTCAAAAGGGCGTTAACAGGGCGTGCATAATTAAAGTGGAGCATTATTGTACATGTCATCTGGCTCTTTTTTTGACTGCAGCACTCGCAGTGCTTGCGGTAGGGTAGGGTCTACCTCAAGCACTGTGTATGCCTCCGATAGTACCCGTTCAATATACTTCCTGGAGATTACGTGTGCTGCAAAGGTAAAGCATTAGACCAGCTTGCTATCGCTTTGCGCCGCACGCTAAGACATTGAGGGTGTCCTTAAGTCAGACCGTACGAATGCAGAACGGCTGCGAGAGAGCGCAGCATAGCGAGTGGGACTGAATAAGCTCTATTGTGTTTTGCATCATTTACAATGTTATTGTCTTTCACACTGTGGCTGATCTCTACAAGTTGCAAAGTAGAAACGTGTTGTTGCATAGCAAATTATGAATACGGTAAAAAAATTTTGTTATGGATATCATGATATCAATAGTACAGATGGGCTATAACACCTAACCAAATAATATATTTATTAACAGTGCTAGCAACTTGTCCAGGATTTTCCATATAATTCCTTTCCAGCACACCACTGTTTTTCCGGTTGCCAAGTAAGGGCTGTAATTCATCCTGGGAACAGAATAATGCTGAATGGAGATGAGCTTCCATTAGCTTAAATACGGTGTTCCTTGCCTCATATTACAAGAAGGGGAGGACTCAGGGAAGGGCTGGCTGACTACTGCCTGTTGATAATGATAGGAAGCACAGAGACAGAGCTTTGCCATGCAGGAATCACAGGTGAGACCTCCCAAAATGTCCATTGTTAACTCTTCAACAAAATCTCTCTCTTCTCATCTGCCTTTCCACCTATTCTAAACATATTGCATACTGCTGTGTGGTACTATGTCTAGGATGTAGATATTGTGTTGTGTATCTACTTAGTTATAGAATTGTATGACAACTTATGATTTTGGTGTGAAATGAGTTTACAGAACTTAAAGGTGGCTAAAGTAAAACATACACATCTTTGCTGCATTTGCACCAAAAAGCCAGTCTCTGCGCATTAGGGGCTTGATTCAGACCCGCTCGCTAGATGTGTTCGCTTGCACCCAGCGTATGCAAATTCAGCAAAGGCAGGCGATCGCACGGCAAGGCTTTAGTACGCCAACTATGTCTTGACGTGCGATCGCTCTGTGTATGCAGACGCCCACCAGCCTGTCTTAAGACGCCCACTACTGCAGGTCATCTCCAGGAAGTGTATGCAACCATCGGCAACATCGAGTACCATCAGATCCGATCGCAGCGCTTGTGGCTGACCATACCCTACCGCAAGCACTGCGAGTGATTCAGTGTGATTTTCAACCAAGTGACGTGTACTATGCTGCGTCTTAATTATGCACACCTTTGCAGCAGCGTTAAGACGCTCTGGCACACCTGCATTTGAACAACCACTCCCCTTTTTCCATCGACCAACCCGTTACCACCCACATACTGCTTGTCCTGTCACTCAGTCTAGGGAGCAGTCTATGCGCAGCAAGTGAACAGTTCCTGATCGACTGGACTAGTTTGCACACGCGTACTGCGATGCATGCGCAGATTGCGAACCATCGGCAGCTACAAGCGAAAGCAGTTTAGCGAGTGGGTCTGAATCGGGCCCTAGGTCCCATGAGACTGCTAGCGCCGGGTGTCTATTTTTGACGAAAATGCATCTAAGTAGCAAATCAATGCGAATAGAATGCACCAGCAGAATGTGCTGATAAATTTGATATGCAATGTGTATATACATATGTATATCTGTGTGCGACTCTGAGTCTCTGAATCAGTATACAAAGTGCTATAAAGTAGTGGCCGCAGCTTTTTTCATTCCAAGTTCTGTTCTGCTTCATATAAAGACTCAAGTGTCCACAAATATACAAGTGTCGCATAGCTAATAAATCAGCGCAGTCTGCTGGTGCGTCCTATTCACATCGCATTGCTACTTCAACGCGTTTTTCGGGAGAAAAAGACACCCGGTGCTAACAGTCTCACTGGACCTGGTGGCTCACTCACATCATGCAAGGCGCGCTACGTGGTGCATTGAGGCTAAATGTATGAGGACACATCTGTAGAGTTCACATGCTCATATGTGTATGTGTGAATATATCATGAAGACACTGCTGCGTGACTTTTTTACACTATTTAATTTGTGACATCCTTCCAGGTTACTTTGCCAATAGTACAAGGTATTTTACTTGGTGCTCTGATAGTCTCTATGTTTATAAACCTTGCTGCCTGCTCATCAATATATGGTCTCGGACCACACTCGTGTCTAATGATTTTGTCCTTTACCCTCTTTGTTTTTTACGGTATCTGTCTTGAGTCATCTATCTTATTCTGCAAGCAGTCACTTGCTTTACATGTCATGTCAGCTCCTCTTCTGGCAACTTTTGTTATTTTCATTATTCAATCTCCCTGGCGATCATCTGACATTTATCCTAAACAGAAAAGCACACTATTTAATTATTCTTTGGTTCCCACTGGAGGGTGGAGGCTACAATTATATTCAATAATTCACAGCAGCCAGTGTAAGAGAGAGAAAGGATAATTTATACACATTGGGCCTGACTCAGACGTGGACGCTCATGCAATCACAGCTGTAATCCCGTACGCAGCTGCTTTGTGATAATATGCTAATACTGTAGCCGCCTGGAATGCATTGAGACACCCATTAGCTTTACAGATCCAAGCAAGTGCGTGCAAATACGCAGTGGCGGTCGCAGATCATTAATTGACCATCTGAGTAACCCTATGGTCCCACATAATAGCCAAGGGGACTGAGACGTTTGCGCCATATTTTCTGCGTACGTGATCACAGATGTAGTTAGATACATGCCCTGAAAAAGATCAAAACAACTTGTCTGCATTTTTTATGCCAATCCCTGTAACCGCCCCCAAATGGTCCCTGAATTTCAATCACTTTGCAAAGAAATCTTCACTGTAAGCGGCATTGGTAAAGTAACACGGGGCGCATGCAGTGCAACCGTGATGTATGCGCAGTCAGTCGGCAATCGCTCAATTGTGTAAATATTGGCATTGCGTCCACATCTGAATCAGGCCAATTGATCACGAGTTTCAAGCTTAGCAGGCTGAAAGAAATCATCCAGTGGTGATCACACACAATCAGGGCCGGATTAAGGTCTGTGGGGGCCCCTGGGCAACAAACATGTGGGGTCCCCTATTAAATGTGACAAACTGGGGGTATGCGCAATGGGGACCTTATGCAGAGCCCCCAGTAGTGTCAGTGCCCACAGTGGTAGTTCCCCGTATGCAGTGCACCCAGTAGTAGTGCCCCTTATGCAGTGCCCCCTATGCAATACTCCCATTAGTAGTGCCCCCTGTAGTAATGCCCTCTGTATAAATGCCCCCAGTAGAAATACCCATGTAGTTGTGCCCCCAATAGTAATGCCCCCAGTAGTCATTCCCCCTTATTAGAGCCCTCTGTAGAAATGCCCCCAGTAGTAATGCCCCTCTATTAGTTCCCCAATACTAATGCTCCCTCTCTAGTAGAGCCCCCAATAGAGATGCCCCCTGATTAATGCCCCCAGCAGTAATGCTTCCCCCCCGAGTAATGTTCCCAGTAGTAATTCCCCCCCCCCCAGTAATGCCCCCAGTAGTAATGCCTCCCCCCTCCCCGATTAATGCCCCAGTAGTAATGCTCCCCCCTGAATAATGCACCCAGTAGTAATGCCTCCCCCCTCCCCGAGTAATGCCCCAGTAGTAATGCTCCCCCCTGAATAATGCCCCCAGTAGTAATGCCTCCCCCCTCCCCGAGTAATGCCCCAGTAGTAATGCTCCCCCCTGAATAATGCCCCCCGCCAGTAATGCCCCCAGTAGTAATGCCTCCCCCCTCCCCGAGTAATGTCCCCTTTAGTAATGCCCCCCCGCCAGTAATGCCCCCAGTAGGCCGCTTGCACTAAAAAAAATTAAAATAAATAAAGCTCATACTTACCTGAACCTTAGCCCCGCGTCCGCTGCAGTCCGCTTGGCTGCTCCTCCACACTATGGCAGAGACGTCATGACGTCTCTGCCATAGTGCTCTGCGTGAGCCGGATGCGTGAGCCGGAAGCTGGAGCTCATGTGAGCTCAAGCCTCCGACTCCGGCTGCCGCTGCGGGGAGGGAGCCGGGCGCCCGCTTTTTACAGCGGGCGCCTGGTAAAAGGAGCCTCCCTGCGGCGCCGGGGTTAGGTTGGCCGGAGTACCGCCTCCTCCGGTCCGCTTTAACCCCGATGAGTGTGGGGGCCCTTAACGTGTGGGGGCCCAGGGACGATCGCCCCTGTCGCCCCCCCGTTAACCCGACCCTACAAACAATCAGTATCAATCTAAATACACAGCCTCCTCTTTTCTACATATTCTCCTCCCCCACTTACATGTTTTCTCCCTCTCTCAATTGTTCAGCCCAAGTGCCTCTTCCCTTCATGCTATGTCATAATTCACATAGAGAATACAAGATATCTGGGAATATTAATAAAATAAAATATTGGGATTATTGAATATTGCATAAAATTGAGACTCTCCTGCTAAGTATGGCACTAATTAAAGAGCCACCCATATTTTGCCTTACTGCGCCCAGGGCCTTCTTAATAGCATTGTAGGCCCCGGGCAAAGCAATGCACTGGGGCTCCTATCCATCCAATGTAAGTGGTCAATATAATGTAAGCGGTCAATAAAATAAACCTTTAAATTTTTTGGTACTTTTATCGGTAAGTACCAAAACCCTGTGTTCTCCTTCATCCACTAGAGGACACGAGTCTCATTACAGTGGGGACGTCCAAGAGCTCCCATCCCGGATGGGAGAGCGCTGAGAACCCTGCAGAACCGCAGAGCCATACTGCAAGGCAAAGGCAAAGGTATCAAAACGAAAAAGTTTGACCAGGGTATGTCGGCCCTACCAAGAGGCCGCCCAAGAAAAACTGAGCCATGGAAAAACTCTGCAGGCAACCGCCTAGGGAGAACCCACTGAGCGCGTGGAATGCGCTGTGAGAGAACTAGAAGCTCCAGAGATGAGGCCGCACAGGCCTGTATGAATGGTCAGACGAATGCAGCCTGCAATAAACTGCTGCGAGGCCGATCCACCAAGTCGAGCAAAAACAGACCAGACAAACAAAATCCGACTACATGAGAGGTGTCGTCCTATCCACGTAGATCTGTATGGTTGTGACAACAACCAAGAATCTACAGAATCTTCCAGAAACACTGGAACACAATAGGCTGTCTAATGTAGAACGCAGACACCACTGTAGGAAGGAAAAAAACATGTGCAAATGATAATCAACTTTGTCCACATGGAAAACCAAGTAGCCAAGTAGGAAGAGCCTCGGAAGAGGACCCCAAGATCCGACCCACTACTCAGGACTGAGAGAATAACCACCTGCCATAATCTACAATCTGTAACTGATCTACCAGAGAAGATTGTAAGAAAATAGAAATCATCATCCAAAGTCCACGGAGATGTGGGAGAAAGAAATGGCAGGTGTAACCTGATAACCCCCTGGAGGAAGGTGTGAACATCCAGAAGCAAAACCCCATTCCTAAGAAAGAAATAGTGCTGAGATCAGAACTCTCAAAGATCCCAGCCGAAGGAACACAGAGAATACCTGCCAACAGTAAAAGGAGTAGTCTAGCTACCCTGAACTATGAAAGAGGCGGGCCCCGGCGTTCGCACCAAATAACATACACCTTCAAAATGCAGTGGAAGTGCTTTGAAGTAACTTCCTTACTATGTAGGAGCAGGGTAGAATCACCACAGCTGGAATACTCGTTTATTTCCAGATAGCCCTTTCAACAGCCACGCTGTCAAACAAAGCCGCCTGAAGTCCATGGATCTTCTATCAGTAGAAGACGTAGCTTGGAATACCACGCCCCTCTGGCCCAATGTGGATGTAAAAGTCTAGGCAGAAAATAAATAAGTATCTGATGGCTGTGCCATGGTGTCGACTTGCAGAAGATCCCGCCGCTGAACTAGCTGTTGTAAACCTTGTAGGTTGAGCGCCTATGCTCCTGGAAGAACATTTTGATGACTGAGGTAGACAGCCTCTCAATGTTCCCCTCCTGGGAAAAATCTTGCTGATTATCACCATGTCCAGAGCAGAAAACAGCTTGCCTGCTTCATGGCCACCCATCTGTTGGCTTTGCCGTGTGACGCTATGCACGCCACTTCTGTGGTGTTGACCGACCGTACTCTTACCACTTGGTGTAACCTCATGAACACAGAAACATGCGTTAATCTGTAATACTGCTTCCAGAGGAGTCCGGCGGCCCTGAAAGTGTCTTCCAGTGTCCCTGCGCCCCATCCTTGTGGGGAAGAGAATCAAATTTCACACTCCAATGACTTGTTTTTGAACCGGTGAGAGGCAGTCAACCACCAGAAAAAAGAGACAACCTGAGTACTGGGGGACAACTTCATTCATTGGCAAAGGAAAAATTGCGATCCTGACCAGTGAGAGAGGCGGCCCAAATGAAATGGTCTGAAGTGGAAATGGCCGTGTGGAATGGCCTGAAAAGTTGCAACCATTTTCTTGAGGAGTTGGATACACAGTCGCACCGACCCATGTCATGATGGATGGCTAACCGTACGTACTGTTGGATGGAGGATACCTCTTCTGGAGGAAGGAAGCCCTTCTGGGCCATGTGTTCAAAATCATTTCCAGACATGGAATCCTCTGTGTAGGTTGCCATTATTATTAGGAACCTGTGGGTCGGCAATATGTCTTGTAACCACGTGATCCTAGAAAGAGCTTTCAGGTGAAGATCATCTAAATAAGGGACATTAGTCCGAAGGAGGACTGAATTCTAAAGAGAGCCATCCTGTCTGCCATTATCCTGGCAAATACCCCAGGATCCTTAGTTAGTCGTTCAGATTTGGACTGTAAGTAAGGTTATGAGTCCTGATATGTAATCAGAAAACTTGCCTTTGAAAACTGGCAAACCTCTGGTTAAAAACCGAGGAGGTGATTGGATCTGAAGCTTGTACCTTCAGACAATAGTGTACCCACACTGCCCTGAAGAGTTGAAAACGAGCTCCCACCTAGGGGTCCCCCGAAAGAGGGAACCTATGCGGTAGTGGGTTGGTGGAGGACTAATAGTCCTGGTCGAAGTGCTGTGTAGCAATGAAAAGAGGAGGATCCTCTTGTGGAACAGCCTCTAAGTTATCTTAGGACCCAAAAGGACCGAAAAGATATTCTTGAATAAAGTCTATGGGAAGCTGGATCAGCTGCGGGAAATCTGCCTCAGCCTGAGCGGGCTGTACTATCCGGAGCTAAATACCTAAAAGAGGGATTAAATACCTCTATAGAAGCCTTGCCAAAAGAAACAGCCGATCCCCCAATCTGGCTTTGGAGAGTGGGAGAATCCAGGGCATCCGGAGGAAAACCACACAAGCCACAGGGAGAACAGACAAACTCCACACGGTGAGAGCCTTGGAGGGTAACGAACCTACGACATCCGAGCGACGAGGCGACAATCTCAACCGTTACTGCCGTTCTGCCAAAGGGAGATCCTCAGCTGAGTTAAATAGAGATATGTCTATCTAAGCTACAATAACCTTATAAACCCAGCAGCCCACTAATGGAGGGCGAAGAACCCTTGTAAATGGCTCTGGATGGTAATCTATTTAGAGCATATACACCCCACAGTACCTTCCTTCTCCGATTGGAGGACTATGGGCAACTGTCTGTAAGAGACCTGCTCTTGTAAGGTCCACACTGGCAGAGCATCTGACAGCTCATTCGTTGCCTGCCTATTGAGAGGTCACCTGCAAACACACTGTATCAGTCATAGGATAAGAACCTATGACTGTCCTGCCACACTAAATGTTCACTACCCAGTGATCCATGTGATCTTGTTTACATCCCCAGACGGGAATCTTAAAACACACGTCTGTATACTTTTAGAATCGCTGACCTGGAGACCCCTCTTTGTTTCAGAGAAGCCTCCAGTCAGCAGTGGGACATACATTTACCTTATGAATGGAACCAGCGTGCTGTGGATCAGCAATGCTAATCCCCACACCATTGGAGATGCCGGGGACAGAGCCCGGGGACCCCAATACTGGAGCATGATGAAACCCCGTACAAGAGTTGGATTTGACGTCTGTGACATTGTTACACAGGCTAGTAACCCTTATGGAGTCAGGGCCTGATTCAGAGCCGCTCGTAAGCGGCCGCTCGTAAGCGGCCGCTCGTTCGCTCTCAGCGATGTTCGCATAACTGCGCATGCGTATGGGTCGTAATGCGCATGCGCAAAACCGTCATTGCGGTCGGAAATCGTGCGCTCGGAAAACAGCGAGGGGCTGCTAATTTGATTGACAGAATGTACCGTTTGTGGGTGGTAACAGGGGAAGGTGCTTGAAAACGGGGGAGTGGAGATCCGAACGCAGGCGTGCCTAACGGTCAAAAGGGCGTTTAATGGAAGTGCATAATTATTAAAGGAGCGTCATCGACCACGTCACTTGGTTGTCTTTTAGCCTGAACTGCTCGCAGTGATAGCGGTAAGAAAATCCTACCACAAGCGCTGCGAGCAGTTCAGATGCCTTTCGATGTTGCCGATGAATCTAATAAATACCGGAGATGACGTGAGATGCGAACGGTAAAGGGGCGTCTTTACAAAATAGCGAGCGCATTTTTCGGACGCTCGCTCAGACATAGAGGCGTCAACACACCGCAAAGAGCTAGCGCTCAATTTAAATATCCGGCCCCTTTTTTAGAACGACCGTCTGCAAATAGCGTCCGGCTCTGAATCAGGCCCTAAATTCAGACTGTATTACAGGGAATTAACATTAGAGACGTCTTAGCCTTTAAATCATGATACATACAGACTTTCACAAAAAACTACAGTAAAGTGTAGTGAAACCAGGTCAAAATATGACACTGACATACAGAGAGGCAGGAGAGAGCCACACTTTCCAGATAGCACTCCTAGCAGTGCCAGAAAAAACCTCTGGACATATAAATAAGCAACCTGTTGCTTTAAATTGCTCTCCTGACCAGCCTACACTCCACTGTGTACTTACAGTCTTTGGACAGGCCATGAGAATCATCAGAGCAGCCATCAGACACACACCTTGGGTGTAGCAGCATTTCAGCAGTAAAGCCTCTCTCCGGATACCGGCTCAGGCTTACAATATGTAGCAGACAGGTAATGGCTACACGCAGCCCCGAGGGAAGCGCTAGTGGGCGCTAGGAGCAGTGCAGGACCCCGGAGCAGGCTCTGGCTCCACTATGGCGCCCAAACAGAGCGCGCCTAGACTGCTTTACTAGCCGCTGCTAGTGTCATGCTATTGGCCTGTACACTCCAACATGAGGCTCGCTTACCTGATGTGACAGGTGACGCCCTGTGAGGGCGGCGAGGGGCTCTTGCTAAACTGAGCAGCTCTCTCCGCGCTGATAACATGCTCAGCGCAGCTGCTGTAAACGTTAACCTGGCTACCCCGCTAGACGGGAAGCCAGGTATACTAAGTAATGGAAGACCGCTATGCACGCTGCATGCAGCGGCATGTGGGACTTCCTTATGCTAGGACCGATGAGCAGTCCAGCAGCAGCGGCAGCCATGCAATGTTCTTTGGCTGTCGGGACTGACTAAGCACTGTGCGCTGCATACAGGACATTCTTGTACTTCTTAGACTGTGCGCTGATCTCAGCGCAGTCCAGCAGCCGGCATGCAATGTCCTCCGGCTGTGCTATGGAAGCGCCGGGATAGCTGGGAGCAAGGAGCAGATCTCAGTGATAGGCTCCGCCCACCGCTATGGTGCCTTTTTATGCAAACACCGCCTTTCTGTGCCTGGCAACCCCGCTAATCAGGGAGCCAGGATTATACTCACGACCTGCTGTAGCTGCCGGTGGTGGTGGGGCTAAAGGGAGACCGCAACGTGCGTCGCATGCAGCACATCCTGGTCAACCCTGGAAACAGTGGTCACTGTAGCCGAGGACCCCAGCGCGAGCTGCAAGCAACTGCGGTAGGGTCCTCCCAGCAGCTCCATCATCGCAGACAGGCAGGGGCAGTCGGCTGCCTATCTGTCCTCAATGCTTGAAACAGCATCTTCATTTTCTACATTAATCTAAACTATGCCCTGAGGAGCACCACAAAGTATTACCAGCTTCCTCGGGCACATTACTAAGACTGAGGCTTGGAGGGGGTATAGATGGGGAGGAGCTAGTCTCACTTCTAAATTCTTAAAGTGCCAGCTCCTGGTTAGCACATCTCCTATACCCCCACTGTAATGAGACTCCAGTGTCCCCTAGTGGATGAAAGAGAAATCAAATTGACTGAGGTACTAATTAAGTCACCTGTGATTAACCATGCATATCTCTAAAACCTAAACTGTTGGGGAGCCTTGAGAACAGCATTTGGGAACCTCTGGTTTAAACATAAAAAAACATGATGTAAAGCGAGAATTACGGACTCCACCACCCTCTTCTCCAGCTCACAGTGCAGTTCCTGCTCTGCACTGCAGCTACAATTAAAGTATGGATGGGGGGATATATGGATGTGCCTTCTGTGTCCCCCTTAATCTGGCTCTGTGGCTGCAGACTGGGAGGTAGGTGGAGAATGCTGCCTGGCTGCTATGATTGTGTATTTTGCAATCATAGCAGCCGAGAAGCATCTCTCTCTAGCTGCCTCCCCTATGGAGCGAGCGGCTGCACACTCCATGTAGATGCCCCTGGTACCGCCCTAGAATCATGGGGCCTTGGGCAACTATCCAGTATGTCTATACATTAAGATGTCCCTGACTCTGCCCAATCTCATGACTTCATTCACATGTTGGTAATATCACATATGGGAATGCCTTCTTTCCACCTACTTTTGTTCTCTGAAGACAGCTCCACAAATGTCACACATCATGTCTAAATTATTTGACTGGAGCAATCACTCTACTGTTAGACTTTCCATAAAACTAGCAAGACTTATATAATGTAATTGTCAGACATTTTAAAATACCATGGGAAAAGTGCAAATGAAGTGTCAATGCTTACACTTGTTGAACACTAAAAGGGCATATACTGCAGGTTTTTAGAAGTGGAGATGTTGCCCATAAGAAGTAATCAGATTCTACTTAACATTTATCTAGCAGCTTCTAGAATATAATAGTTAGAGTCTGATTGGTTGCTATGGGCAATAACTTCACTTCTAAAAACCCGCACTTTAGTAAATTTACCTCTAGATATCTAGAGCATACGCAGAATTTTAAAAATGTGTATTACACCAAACAATTAAAACTGGCATGAAAGCAAATGTTAGGTGAATTAATATACAAATAACAATGGCTGGTTATCTTTGATAGGATGAGAAAAGTATTCAGTGATGTTTCCGACTCCCAAGATTGGGAATGTTGATGGCTAAGGATACATTACTGGTAGCCTTAAGGGGCCTATCCATTACACGACTTTTTGAACAATCCGACCAAAACCAGGAGAGTTTGGTCGCATTGTTCATAAAGTCGTGTAATGGATAACCGGCAAGGACCAGCGATGTACGTGCACGTTGGGTCCTTGCCGACCCCGACTATCAACGGAACATGCTGGTCAACCTGATGACACTCATCAGGTTCCTCGTAATGACGTCTCTCCCATAGTTCCGAGGAGTGGCCAGCCGAACGGCAGCAGACACAGGAGTGGGGCTTAAGGTAAGTATTGTGTGTTACTGTTTTATTTTTTTGTGTATGGGGCACTACTACGGGGGGCATTACTACGGGGGGCACTACTACTGTGGCCATTAGGTGTATTAGGGACTCTACTACTGTGGACATTGGGCCTGATTCAGATCCGCTCGCGAGCGGGTCGATGTTAGGCCACTGCGCATGCGCACACCGGAGCCGGCTCCGACATGCACATGTGCGAGACCCGGCTAGCTCCGGGTCTCACACCAAAAGGGGACGGCTGGCTATTTTGATCGACAGCTCGCACCGTTTTGGAGGCCTGGCGTGGGGGTGGCTTCACAAACTGAGGCGTTCCCATGCGAACGCCTGCCGTTTGTGGGCGTCCCCACTGACATCAACAGTGAGGTTAGTGGGAGAGCTTCCGGCTCTATTAGAGCCAGAAGCTCTCTGGGGCTTGTGGCCACGAGACCCTACCACAAGGGTCTCGTCGCAAGCCCGATGGTCGCGATGGTCTTGACCATCGCGACCATCATCCTGGCCGCTCGCAATAGCTGTGGGTGGTCACCCACAGCTATGCGAGTGGCCAGGAGTCCGCTCCATAAAAAAAAAAAAAACGCCCTGATTCAGAGCGAGCGCTCTTTCAGAGCGTCCGGCTCTGAATCAGGGCCATTGTGTATAAGGGGCACTAATGTGGGCATTGTGTAAAAGAAGCAATACTGTGTGTCATAACATGAATAAGGGGCACTACTATGTGGTGTTATGTGAATCGGGCAAAATTGCGCGGTTTAATGTGAATAAGATTGTTCTACTGTGTGGCGTAATTTGAATTTGGGATACTATTGTGTGACCACGTCCCTATCTTTTGAGACTACGACCCTTTCTTTTGAGACCACGCCCCTTTTTGTGAAGTGTCCCATAGGTGCACGCTGTTCCTTTATTAAGATAGCGCCGATGATGAAGGGGTGTGAGTTCCACCACATCTCTAGGACCACTTTAAGCACAGATTAAGGTGTATATTTACTAAAGTGTGGGTTTATAGAAGTGGTGGTGTTGCCTATAGAAACTAATCAGATTCTGGCTATTATCTTCTACAAGGTGCTAGATAAGTAAGTAGAATCTGATTGGTTGATATGGGTTACACCTCCACTTCTAGTAAATATACCTCTTATACCTCTTTTCCACCAAAAACCCAGGTCCGACCTGGGTTTTTGGACATGGGGCCTGATTCAGAGCCGGACGCAATTAGCGCTCGCTCGTCCAGAAAATAGGGGTGGCTATTCAAATCAACCGTTCGCTGTTTGCAGTCTGTTCACGCCTCTAGGTCTGAACGAGCGAACAAAACTTGCGGCCGTTTTTTGGGAAACTATGCCCCCTGGCCGCTCGCATCCTACGTCATGTCCGCTATTTATTAGATTAATCGAGTACATCGACCAGGGTATGAGCTGCTCGCTATTCTTGTGGTTGGTTTTTGCTACCACAATTTTGCGAGCAGTTCTGGCTATAAAATAACCCAGTGACGTGGTCAATGACGCTGCTGTATTAATTATGCACATCCATAAAACGCCCGTTTTGACCTTTAAGCACGCCTGCGATCGGATCTCCACTCCCCGTTTTCAAGCACCTTCCCCTGTTACCACCCACATACGCCTCATTCTGTCATTCAAAATAGCAGGCATTCGCTATTTTGCGAGCACACGATTTTCGGCCGCACTGACTGGTTCGCGCATGCGTATTACGATCCGTACGCATGCGCAGTTTGGCAAACATCGCTCGGAACGAACGAGCGCCCGCTTATGAGCGGCTCTGAATCAGGCCCATGGTTCCAACCCTGGTCAGACTCATTTACACTGCACCTTTGATCTGGGTTACTCCCAGGTCAGCCCTGTTCACACTGAACTCAGGTCTGTCCTGCTAAACCTGTGAGGTCATAAAAAGTGGGAGGTGTATGCTCCACAACCACCAATCCTCTCATTTTAGGCATGATCCAGGTCAGATAACCTGGGTTGCACCGTTTACACTGCACCATTACCTGGGTCCATCCTGGGTCCAACCCTGGTAGCTACCTGGGTTGGATTGCAGGGTCACTTGACCCAGGTTATTTTTCAGAGACCCTTTTACACTTAGCTGCGACCCGGGTAGACCTTGCTCTGGTGTAAAAGGGGTATAAGAGGGTGATTCAATTATAAGTGAGCTCATGTAGGGCACATGGTAATTATAGTACCTCCATGGGCTGCGAGCACTGATAAATTAAAAGTGCAAACTAATAGAAAAGAAAAAGGTACACTGTACACTGCAAGAAAAGAGACAGTATAATAATTGACAAAAATTATATTACATTTAAAAATTAACCTTTATTTATATCTGTTAAAAGTATGGAGCAAATAAGTAATATCTAAAACGTGTTGGTAACTATATAGTATTGTAAAAAAATCTTGAAACATAAATTAGAAGTGTTCATGTATTTCCTGCATTTTATTGGGTATATTTACTAAAGGTCAATTTTAATAAATTTAAAATAATTGAAAATTGATCAACATCAATGTTGTGTTTCTGGGGCTAAATCACACAACAGACAATTTTTTAAGTATTAGTAAATGTGTGATTTTTTAAATCGATTAAAATAGACCTTTAGTATATATACCTAGCGTTTCCGTTAGGCTGTTTTAGCGGGGCGCTGCGCCCTGCCCTCCTTCTGGAGGGCAAAAAGCTCCCTGCCCTCCTTCTGGAGAGCAAATAGCGCCCTGCCCTCACCGCGCAGCGCACCGCTAAGACAGCCTGCGGGTGCCGTCTTCACCCGCGGGTCGCAGTGTCCCGCGGGTGGGGAAATGTGAGGTGACCCGGTCACCGCCGGTGAATAGACGCTGGGCGCATGCGCCCGGCATCTATTCTACCTGTCAGCAGCGCTTTGGAGCTGCCCGGCGTTTCCATAAGTGCCGGGCACGCCCCCAAGAGTGATGAAAATGTGACGCGTCTTCTAGACACGCCCCCTTTTCAATGGCCTCGTCCCCTTTTTGGTGCCCTCTCTAGCTTTGGCGCCCTGCCTGCCGCCGGAGCTAGAGTGAACACTATATACCCCAATATTTTGGATGGTAATATTCTATAAGAGCAAAGCATTTAGCTACACTTTAGATATGTAACATTTCAAGGATTTCTCACCAATTAGACCCAATCCAATAAACTCCTTATTCACATAAATTCTCAAGGACAATTAAGGGAAATTACTTTCATTTAAAATTTTTATATATGACAGTTATTACACTTATGAGATATATAACTTATGAACTTATTCTAATTGGATACTTTTTTTCTATGTTCATTTTGCGGAGAATTCCTTCTTGTTTTTAATCTCTATTGTGCTACAGGTATTTTTATATCCTTCTTGATGTTATAAGAATATATATAGCACACAGGCTCAAGGAGATTAGAGATTATATTAATATTACATCCTGTCTTTTTAATTTTGATAACAATAAATGGGTTATTACTGTACAGCGCTAGGAGTAATTTCTTATAGAACAGAGTTGGTACACCTTTAAATGCCAGAAACTAAACTACATAAGTAGCCTACCCACCACAGCTATAGTAAGGAGCCTCTTGGAGTGCTGTACTGATCACTGAACAGCACAATTAAATCCTCTATCAGAGAGGTGGGAAAGGAGTCCAATTGCCTCCTGCTTTTGGCAGGTACACAAAGTAAAAAGGGCAGCAGAGGCTGCTGCCATAATCATAATCAAGCCCACCAGGACAAATTACCCCTGTTCAGTACGGTTTGAAATGGAACAGCAAGCTATTGGGTGAAGTACTCTTTTGGCAGAAAGTGGAGCTTGATGTTTAATTAGTTGGTCCAAAAGGAGTATAAAGCGCCCTGCTGTGTGTCTCTGATTGGCCCCATCCTCCTCTCTGGCCAATAAGGCAGGTCCACTTTGACATCTTGCCTTGCTGCTGGCCGTGTGTGATTTTTGTAAGATTCCACAAGGTACATGGATGTGTTGGCACTGGTAACATTCAATAAGGTACTCAGAGGTGTTGGTATTGGTAGAGCAGTGCGTAGCATGTGAGAAGGTACTGTGGTACTGTAGGAATAGTGTGTAATGTGCAATAAGATGCACAGATGTGTTGGCACTGTGGGAAAAGCATGTGTGTATGCAAAAAAGAAGAGAGAGTATATTGCAATAACCCTGGAGCTCAAAATAGACAGCAAGTATATCAGAGTACACACACAAATGATAAATGCAAACAAGTGGAAATTGTGCAAACATATATCCCGGTGTAGAGTCTAAGACCTCCACTGGACTTCACAAGGAATCTCCACAAGAAGATATGTGCTTTATTTAGTGAGGGCCAAGGTCATGGTCCAATGTAGTTGGTTCACACCATGAAAGCAACAGAGTACTTACATGGTATGAGGACTCTGCCTGGAAACACTGCAGATGGAAATGCGGGTATGGATGTGCTGTTTTCGAAGAAACAGAACACCGAAGTTAAAGGAACTCTGGAAGAAAACTATACTACAGTAGAGAGTATAATTTTGGAGCGGGTGCACCTATGTAGAACACAATAATACGCACTGGAGGAGTGCACTGAGCAGGTTCTTATAGGAGCTAGCTGATGGGTGACTCTCCGCATGAGTCATCGGTGCTGGAGGTTAGTGGTAACACCTGAGAGAGGTCATCTCTAGCCTGAGAACAGCTGTATTCTGTTAAGAATTCTAATTAGGAAGGCAAGCAATCAGTGGTCTACTGAGTGTTGGAGACAAGCCAGTGGTATCCATGACTGCTGGTACTGACACTGTGATCTGCATCATACCGCTTCAAGGGTGCAGGCATCTGCTGAAATATAAAGTGAAGGTCAGTTGACCACTGACGTCATTGTGGTGGGAGATTCTATTGACTCTATTTAACTCCACTCTGGCTGCTGCACACATCAGAGCAGTATGTCTCACTATCATGCTCCAGGGATATTTTATTCCTGTTGTTTTCCCCTGTACCAGGCGTCTCATTGTTTTTCACATATGCTAGTGCTATTCACCTCTGCATGAACTACCTATTGAACCTGTATCTGTGCTCCTGATTTCTGGCTGTCTCACAGTAATTGAACCTAAGCTTGTGACCCTAACCCATGCTTGTTTTATTTTCCGGTATCCTGATTCTGTACCTCATTGTATATCTCAATAGCTAGTCACATCCCGGTGGCAGTAAGAGGAACGTGGGGACTCCTGGAATAAAAACCCATACCATTTTTCCCCCAAGCCTGGGCTGACTAGTGGTCAGGGTTAATGCTTCGGCTGGGGGGCCGGTGAAAGGAAAGAAAAAGTCCAGGGCTGGTTCTAGATAATACCCTACTCATTTTTTCCCCTGTATTTCCAGAACCAGGACCTGATCAGAGCCCAGAGCTGGTTGGGCAAAATACGGGGGACCCCTACATCGTTTGTCCCCCGTATTTTGGCAACCAGGGCTGGTTCTGACTAGCCCGGTGCTGGTTTTGCTTAACCCCTACGTTGTTTGGCCCCTGTATTTAAGTACAACCAGCACTCAGTCACTAAAAGCCAGAGGTTGTTTGCTCTTTTTTTTGGGGGGGGGGGGGAGGGGCAGCACAGACTGGTCTCCCTAATCCCATCCGTGCACTGTGTCAATGACACAGATGCATGTAGCACGGACCTCCTGGTCCGTGCGTGCATTTGTGTCATTGAAATACACAGCAGCACAGATGGGTCTCACTGATCCCGTCCGTGCTTCTGTGTCAATGTCACTGTTGCATGTAGCATGGATCTCCCTGGTCCATGCTACATTCATCTCTATCATGCATGAGATCGCTCTGTGGAGCTCATTCAGACCCACTCGCTAGATGCATTTGCTCACTCCCTGCGTATGCAAATCCAGCAGACGCCCAGCAAGGCAGGCGATCGTACGGGAAGGCATTAGCACACCCACTATGTCTTGGCGTGCGATCACTTTGTGTATGCAGACGCCCACTAGCCATTCATAAGACGCCCACTTGCACACATCATCTGCAGGAAGTGCATGAAAATATTGGTACATTGAGCACGATCGGATGTGCTCGCAGTGCTTGAGGTTGACTATACCTTGCTGCAAGCACAGCGATCACTTCAGTGTGAAATACAACTAAGTGACGTCTACTATGACGCTGCCTGTTAATTATGCACGCCTCTGAAACGGCGTTGAAACACTCAGGCATGCCTGTGTTCGTACCACCACTCCCCTGTTTCTAGTGGCCTGCCCCTGTTACCACCCACAAACGGCCTCCTGTCACTCATTCATCTTTTGCAGTGGTTCACGCACGTGCATTGCGATACATACGCATGTGCAGAATCGACCAGCTACGAGCGTTCGCTTCCTAGCAAGCGGGTCTAAACAACACCAAGGACGAGCATCGGCATCGTAATCGTCCAGAAAAACGCCACTCTTTACACGAATGGTCGTTACGATCGATCGAAAACGGACAAATTGTGTAAAAAATTGCACTGTGTATGGGTACCTTAAATCCTTATATATATTAGTCAGCCCTCTCTGTTTGCATGCAAGAGCGTTACTAGAACTTTGTACGCCACATAGCAAGACCTTAAAAGGGCCCCCCAGAGGTAAAAAAACACATACATTTACCCTAATTCCTGTTATGCCACACAAAGCCCATTCAAGTTATACCACACAGAAGTATCCCTTATACACATTATGCCTTGCAGTAGTTGGTTACACATACCACAAAGTAATGCCCTTTACAGATTATTCTACATAGTAGTAGTTCCCAACAACTCCCCTCTCCGTGTCCCTCCGGCAGTCAGCAGGAGTGGATCTGGTGCCAGGCTGCCAGCTAATTACAGTTGGCGCAGCGGCAGACATGGACAGACATCCCTGGCGTAATTTTAATCTGGCACCGGAGGTTAGCCAATCGGAGCTCACGGAATGGCAGCCGATCAGGAGGCGCCAATGCTGATTGGCTGCCAGTCCACCAGCTCTGATTGCCTCGTGACCGGCGATGCCGTCTCTCCATGTAAGCCTGCCCGTGCGCCAGCTGTAATCAGCTGGCAGGCCAGCACCAAATCAACACCGCTGACACCCGGGCCCCCTTTGGGGACTGGACATGCCCACATTGTGTGAATGACTGGGTAGAGGTGTGGGCCACAGAGGCAGCTCAGGCACAATAGCAGCTGCAGCCCTTGCAACTGTTTGCATGCATGTTAGCAAACAGTGGGGTCCTTTTCAAGATCAATGGAATAGTGATATAGGCAGCTGCTGCTAGTTTGGCCATGGTCCTGATGCCTGCACAATGAATCTGGCAGGTGGCTGGTGGCGCTGCACATGCGCATAACACCGGTTGCATTGGTTGCAGCCCTGAGAAGCCCTGTAGGGCTACCCGAAAGGCAGAGCAGCGGCTTCCACTGGAAGCCACTCTTTGCTAATTGCAGCCCGGACTGACAGTCCCAGGGGGAGGGGACACCTCCCCCTGGGGCTGCCTGTCCTTTGCGTGACTGGCAGTTGGCACTTCTAATGGGAAGCCACCTCCAGTCACAGTGAAGACAGTACAGTCACGGACAATGTAAACAAATAAAGGCTGTAGGTGTACTGCAGGGTCCAGTCTTCAACCCAAGCAACGCCTGGGAATCCCAGCTAGTTAATAATAGCTGAGTCTGCAGGTGAAGCTAGACAAGGCACAAAGCAAATGGTACATGCTGGGACCATATTTCACGTCATAACATTCTCTGGGAACTGAAGTTATTTGGTGACATTTGAAACTATTGTCAGCCCCACCAAATTTGAAATTATAGGTCTAAACCTCCCCCCCAGAAGAGTTGGCTCTACCCCTTTCACATTGCAAAGGTAACCCAGTATATTGCCGGGTCGAGGTGCAGTGTGAGCGCGCCAATAGAAAAATTGCCGGGTCCGGTGACTCGGTATTTCAACCCTGCAATCGACCAGAGTTGAACTAGGGAACAAGCCGGGTTGATGTACAGTGTGAACAGGCCCTACCCTGGTTATCCAACTCGGGACTCCGCAAACACCACTGATTGGATGTTCCCTGGTCTCACTTGATGATGTTAGCAGCCAAACACACAGGCAGCACACTGCAGACAACAGCAGAGGCAGTATTCTGGCAGCCTGGAGGGGGTTAATACCACTACTGTCATTACCATGAAGGCTAACTGGAGTGAAGAAGACGTGAACTGTACACTATGCTGTCAGAAGCTGCATAATGCTCTCACTGACTGAGGGCCTGATTCAGACCCGGTCGCGAGTGCAGAGCGCTTGCAACCGGGGCGATGGTGGCCCAGAGCGCATGCGCACGACGGAGCCGGCTCCGTCGTGCGCATGCGCGAGACCTGGATAGCAACGGGCACTCCGTCGCTTCGGGTCTCGCACCAAAGGGGGCGTGCTGTCGATGTTGAGTGACAGCATGCCCCCTTTGGTGGGCGGGCTGGGGGGGTGGCTGCCCAGACGGAGGCGTTCCCATGAGAACGCCTACCATTTGGTTCTCATGATGTCAGTGGGAGAGCTTTCAGCTCTGAGCCGAAAGCTCTCTGGGGCTTGCGGCCACGAGACCCTACCACAAGGGTCTCGTCGTAAGCCCGATGGTCGCGATGGTCTTGACCATCGCGACCATCATCCTGTCCGCTCGCATTAACTGTGGGTGGCAACCCACAGCAATGCGAGCGGCCAGGAGGCCACTCCATTAAAAAAAAAAAGACGCCCTGAGCGTCAACCTCTGAATCAGGGCCTGAATTAAATATCAGTAGAGCACAAACACTCATGAACTCAGGGCTACACAGTGGTAATCCATCAGCCATGATTCCTGCTGTGAGCAGTCCCCACCCCTCTCATGTTCCCTTTTGTGAACTTATCTTTGTGAGCCTGAAAAATGACATCCGTAGGGTTTTACATGGCTGACCCAGGTTCAGTGTGAACAGGGCCAACTCGGGAATAACTGGTCGAAGGTGCAGTGTGAAAGGGGTATGACCCGGGTTGCAGGTGTGTTGGACTCATGTTCAAAATCCCAGGTCAGAGCCGAGTTTGCGATGTGGAAGGGGTATTACATACCGCAAACATCACAAAAACATTACCAACTCTGGCCCTCATTCAGAGCCGTACGCTCTGAGCAGAGCGCACGCTCTGAATGAGGGCTGGCCTCCATGAAAATGGAGCGTCCTCCTGGACGCTCGTATAGCTGTGGGTCACCACCCACAGGCTATACGAGCGTGCAGTTTGATGGCCGCGATGGTCTTGACCATCGCAACCATCGAAACTGCGAGCCGGAGCCTGCGGTTGAGGTTTTCAACCGCAAGCTCCGGAGTGATTTTGGCTCTATCTGAGCCAAAATCACTCCCACTGACATCACTAGTGATGTCAGTGGGCCGGCTTCTGACGGGAGGCGTGCCCCCGGCACGCCTACCAAAGGGGGCGTGCTGTCAATCAACATCGACAGCACGCCCCCTTTGATCAGACACAACGAGCGAAGGACTTTCCTTCGCTCGTCGCGTCTGGCGCATGCGCACGACGGAGCTCCCTCCGTCGTGCGCATGCTCAGTCCTGAACATCGGCTCCCTCCGTCGTGCACATGCTCAGTCCTGAACATCGACCCACTTGCGAGCGGACAGCCGCTCGCGAGTGGGTCTGAATCAGGCCCTCTTTGTTGCCAACTTTACCCCATTACTTAATGCAATTAAGTCAGACCTTCATAGATGGAATAATCTACTAATATCTTGGGTATCATGCACACAGGGGTAGAGGACTTTGAACTGATTTAGCCCATTTGGCAGAGACGTGGCGTCTAATGGACCAGATTCCCTGGTTGTTGCACTGAGAAGGGTACTTTATAGATCAAAATTTCATTGTGACATTTCCACCATGCAAAACTAGTGTGGAAAATATATACTGATTTGGATTGTGAATATGCACTGTCACAGATGAGTGGGATGGGTACAACTATAACAATAACCTGAAAGCGTGTGTGCTGCGACCTGCGATCCAGCGGCTGCTATATCACACCGTGTATGGGCACCTTTAGTGTGCCTTGAGGGCCGTGGTTAGGAACCCCTAGTCTAGGTCTTATAAGTCACTATGGGCCTGATTCAGCTAGGAACGCATGGATGCAGACTGCAGACGCACGCACCCGTCCACTACGAGTATATTCTAATAAATGCATACGCACGCAGAACATTCTTACTCCCAGCACTACACAATACCACTCACTTCCCTTAACGTGCGTCCTGTTATACCACGCAAGTCAGCGGAAACATCGGTAACATTGAGAACCATCAAACACATTAGCATAATAATGGTTCACCTAACTTCACGCAGGATTTATGCCACTGCCTGCGTGCAACTAGACCTCAGGCTTCATCCGTTGCCGCATGGGCTTAAATATGCATGCCACAAAAACGCCATCCAAACGCACAGGCATGCCTACGTTTGCCCGACCACCCTCCACAAACGGCACTTCCTGTCAATCACTGTGCTCCGTGTCTGCGTAGCCTCTGCAGGCGCAGTTCCCATCGTAGTAGCTAGTTCGCGCATATGCATGCGCAGTACGCAACAATCGGCCGATTGCGTGTGTCTACATCCGTGCGTTCCTTGCTGAATCAGGCCCTATATTCCTAAGTAATCATAGGCAGGAAAAAGTATAGTCTGAATAAATATTGGATATCAAATATTCAAGAGTTGAAAAACAATCGTGATTTATTAAAAACAACATGGATTAAGACCATTAAGACAAAAAAAAAACACAATCTGGAAATAATTTAATCACGTATCACAAATAAGTAGTTGTCTGTGCAGGGGAATTCAATTGTTTTTTGAGCACCCCTAAGTAATGGACCCCTGACAGAGCATTTCAATTGATGCTACAATTGGGTGCGAGTGCTGCCGGTGCCCAGATTTCTGCTCACTCTCTGCTGAGGTGGCGAGCAGAAATTAGCGAAAAGTCTGACTTTTGGGCATAGAATTTAGATGGCTTTAGTCGCTTTACTAGGCTAAACCCTGTACATTTGGGCGAGACAAGCGCAATAAGTAATGGGCACCCTGGAACTCGCACCCATTCAGAGCAACAATTGAATTACTCCGGCGGTTGCCCATTACTTATAGGAGCGCAAAAAACAATTGAAATCCACCCTATAAGTTATATAGCTATGGCTCAGCCAAGATCCATAAATACTGTAAGGTACCCAATTTGGTTGGAGCATGTGAAATATATGAGCAGCCTTCCCCTTGCCAAACGGAGTATTAAACAGATTCTTTGTTTGTAAAGGCCCCTAAACACTAGACGAAATTTTTAACTATTTGGCCGATTCCGATACATCGCAACGACAAATTGTTCAGTGTGTACGCACTATGCGCACTCCCGCGGCGTCGTTTGTCACATCTTTTGTACATGCAGGAAGATCTGTAAATCTCGTTAACAATTCCCCGCGGATCGTGCAGTGTGTACTCTCTACCAAACGACCAGGCCTTATGGTTACATTATACAGTTAACGATCTGACCACCAAACGACCCACGATATATCGTTTGGTCATTTGTTAGATTGCACAGTGTGTATGCACTAGATCGTTTCCTGGGAGTTCAGGGGAAAGCGTTGATGACATTGCATTATTTGCAAGTCATCTAATGTGTGCCTAGCTTAAGACCAGTATTCGGTATAATGTAATCTTGTTTTTAGATCACAGTTGCAGAACTGTAACTTAATTTGCATTACCACTCACCATCGACAGCACGCCCCCTTTGATGCGAGACCCCAAGCGCCGGCTACCCCGCCGCTCGCCGGGTCTCGCGCATGCGCACGACGGAGCTCCCTCCGTCGTGCGCATGCGCATTTGGGTACCATCGACCCGCTTGCAAGCGTCCTCCGCTCGCGAGCGGGTCTGAATGAGACCCACAGATGCTCCGCAAGCATTAGTGACAGGAAGTGCTGTTTTTGGGTAGTGACAGAGGGTGGTCGATGGTAACGGGGGTGTGGTGGTGCGAACGCAGGCGTGTCTGTGCATTGGAATGCAATTTCAGGGGCGTGCATAATTAAGATGCATCGTCAGCATACATGTCACATCACATCAACCCTGGATTTTTAGGTTGGTGTAAAAGGGGTATATATAAGTTGTAGGTTAACCTTGCCGGCATGCTAACTTCTGCATTCTGGGATAGACCTCATCACTATCGACTAAGTGACTGTCGATCCCTCCTACCAAACCATACCAGTGAATGGGTTAGAGAGGAAAGTAGGTTTTCTGCATACTTGCCAACTTTTGTAAATCCTCCTTCAGGAAATCATTGGAGGGGCAACTCTGCGGGAGGTGAGGTGAAACATTGAGCCTCACCCCCCCTGCTGTGATTTGTGGCGTTTGGTTGAGCCATGTTGATGTGATTAATTGCGGATCGCATCATCATCAAACCCCTGGAACGCCCACTTCACAGGGGAAGTGGACAGCATGCAGGAAACTGGCTCACTTTCCCAGGTATCCCTAAAATTCCAGGAATAAAGGAAAACTTAATACCACAGAACCTGCTAATAGGTTTCCCTTAATATTAAGATAAGTATATGAAATGCAAGGAAAATCACATTATAACTGAGTTGAGTAAAATATAAATCATCCAGAGAATTGTAGTACCATATACAGCTAAGCTGCACAGCAAACTGACCACATTTATTTTGCGTTCATGACATTACTAGTAAAATAAATAAAGCGTAGTAACTTTGATTACAGTGCTAGAATATCTGCATGCCTTACTCAATAATGGATTGCATCCTAACATGGGATTTTGAAATCCACAACAATCCAGACACACGAGTTTCGAATTGCGATTGTCGAGTAGCAAAAATGTCAACACATCCTAAAGAACAATGTTGTTGCGCCTTAGAATTCCCGGAGTAAATATGGCGGCCATGGCGACTTCTTTCCAGGAGCTGGGAGGAGTCGGGGCAGGGGAGCCCCTCACCCCACAGCGCACACCAGGCGCTGGTAGAACCAGGGAGAGAGTCACGTGTTACCATTACCACCACGTGACGTGCGTAGGGAAAGTAGCTGCTGCTGCGCCGCGGTGACAGCGGTGGTGAGTGACTCGGTGCTGCTGTGTAGTGTGAGCAGAGTAGTGTCAGTTCTCAGGGAGTGGGAGCGTCAGCTGCAGCGGGAGGAAGCATGGACAAGTTGCGCAGGGTCTTGAACGGTCATGAAGACGAAGAGCGGGGTCTGACAGCTCAGGTACGACAATGGCCCTAACTTTCTGCAGCTTTTATTTGCCATAGAAGTGTCTGTGTAGCATTTCCACACCTGAGACTTGTCACAGTCACGTAATGTAGTTCAGTGCCGGATGTGCATTGAGAATGGGAAGTTCCTGTTTTGACACAGAAATCTCCAGCATGTCTGCTTGTATGTAATACTGATTAACACAGTAACATACTGTATATAAGTATGTTTGTGCGTTTAGACTACATATGTATGTTTAATGCTTTTACATATATAACATTGTGCCAGTTACACCAGGATTAGCCATGTTTATAGTGGTTCTGTATGTTTTGGTGACAGTCATTATTCAGACACCATATAGTTGATGGGCGGTAGGTTTGAATCAGAGTTGTATGTTGTGCCGATGTTTTTGCAAATGGAGCAGTTTTTTTTTTTTTTTTTTGCCACTGTATGCGTCAAGGTTCATTGATGTAGTTGCATGCTGTGGGGGCGATTCAATAGTTTTTTTTAGGTGTGATTATTGATGAGTGCCCAGTGTTGCAATTCAATTGTTGTGGGCGCTCACTATCACCCTCTTCGCCCCATGTGAGTCTTTATTCGCAGTGTAATTGACAGTCAAAGACCTTTTGGCGGAGGCAACAGGGAGTGTGTGCTAAAAACTCAGGTGTTTTGGGGAGTGTCGCATCTTGCATCTGCGAACCCATACACAGTAAACGTGGCTCCGGTGTCTGTTACAGCCGCCATTCTGAGTGACCATCCATAGACTGACTCAGGAAGTAAATGTTTGCATGATCTGTGTCCTTTACTGCGTATGTGTACGCAGTTGCGGACAGCTGCAATGACTCAGGTGGGCACCTCAGTACAAGTCCCAGCCGCTGTCCTATTAACATATCTTCGCATATCCACAGCTCTGAAAATCGCAGCAGCATTAGCATACTACTCTGAAGGTTCCTACACACATGGCAATTTTTTACACGATTTGCCCGATTTCAACGAATTGTGATGACAAATCGTGTAAAATATGCCCAAATCGTGAGTTTCTACTCACGATACCGATGCACGTCCCTGCTCGTCGTACATCACATTTTCAGATCTGTAGGGCAGATTTGCCAATCTGGGACACAATGCACTGGATGCATGATAGATCTTAAGTCAGATTGGACATTTTTTTTCTCCAAATCGTGACCACGACTGCCGGGGAGCTGCCTGGGGAGAGTTCAGGGGAAATCGTGCCTCAGGTCGGGTTGTGAGCATATCGCTATGTGTGTAGGCACCTTGAATCATACCCAATATGCCAACAGCCAATTTTAAATTTTCTATTACAACATTTTAACTGTGTCAATATTTTAAACATGTCAACATCGACATTCCACAGTATGGTGTCGACCTATTGACTGTTAACATGGTGATTGTTGACTTGCTGACTACATCTTGTTTATAGTTGTTTGTTACTCTGCTCATGTAACATGTACAGTACATCTTGTAAAATCAAAATTTCATAAGCTAAACCAGACTGACATGTAACTTTTATTGATTCATAAATGTAATCTCAATTATGGTATAGACTTCAGGTTCAAAAGCACTTATTTTAAAATGTTTTCCTTAGTTTGATGACTTACTAACCTGACAATAAGTGCAAAATTCGTATGTACACCAGACTTCAAAGTGCCCTTTTTAGTAACCACCTTTTCATAAAAATAAACAAATTTACACCACACAGAATGATCTCAATATGTTGAACTTGGCACTTTAGATTGAGTTTATGTTGATAAGGTAGTGAAATATCTGGGTTAAGCTTGAACGACCATATTTCTTACACGGGGGAATTCAATTCAACGCGATGTTGAATAGCCGCGGGAGGGAGCTGCTGCAGCTATTCAATTCCCTGCGCTGTTTGCGTGCGCTAAGGATTTCTTCTCGCACCCCCCTGGGGATGCGAGGAGAAACCCAACCAAAGTGGTGGGCCGCGCAGCTGTTTTTCTGCTTAGGGCGGTGCTAACAGCCGCGCGCCCAGCACTTTGGTCAGAGAATGCCGGTTACTACGCCTTAACACCCTTGTTAAGGCGCGATAACCGGCATTCTCTGACCACACAGCGCAGTGTATTGAATAGCTGCGGGAGTTCCCTCCCATGGCTATTCAACATCGCGTTGAATTGAATCACCCCCACAGATAGTTAAGTTGAAGTTTTTTAGCATGTTACATGTATAGTAGTAATTGTACAATCTTATTGTATATGACTACATAGATAAGAAATAAAATGTGTGTGGTAAAATAACACATACTGTGGGGGAGATGTGTTAAGGTGGAACGGATTGTGCAGCTTTAGCTCTTCCTGCTTTGCCTCTTTACCGAGGAGAAGAAAGAAGCAGTACCAGCGAGATGTGTCTACATATAATCTGCTGGAGTGAGGGAGTGAAAACTCCTCTCCGGTGATCCCTACCATATTCCACAGTGCATCAGCCTAGTGGTGATGCACTTTGTCTCGCCTCCCGGCCAGCTACAGTAGGCACGTGTGAGATCTCGCAAGCATCGCGAGATCTCCCATACACAGCTCAGAACCCAGCAGCCGCTGCAGCCAGGTACAGTGCTGTCACTGCTGTGGTAACGACAGCTGCAGCTGTCCAAACGGCCAGTGTCACTGACTGTTCATACATTGGCTGGCACATTGGTACACTATATTGTAGATAACAGCTCCGATAATGACGGGGGTGCATAGTGTCCCTGTCATTTAAAACCCAAACCCACATTAATACATGGGGGAGAAGCTCCATTGGGCAGGGACTGATGTGAATGACCAGATATTCTCTGTAAAGCGCTGCGAAATGTGTGCGCTATGTAAATAACTGGTATACGCTAAACCCCCTAACGCCCCTTCATACATCTCCCCGTGTGTGATATAAACAAATACACGACCATACACTAGCACACATCTAAAAGCTGGAGGCTGAGCTCTAAGATGCAAAGTGGAAATACATGTTCTTCAACAAAAATTCCATAAACAGCATTAAATAGGGCTTGACAAATATTTCTAAAATCTAGGAGCCAGGATGAAAGTGTAGGAGCCAGACCCGGGCAACCAACCCCCATGGCCACACCACTAACTGGGTACCCCAGGTAAACCACCCTCCCACATCCACATTACTGAGCAGCTAACCCCCCTCTCCAGGCAACCAACCACCAGAAAGATCACCCCGGGCAAGCAAAGTCACCGCCAGCAGTGGCCGAACTAGAGTGGTGGGCCCAGGTGCAAGAATATGCTTTGGGCACCCCTATGCAGTACCCCCAGTAGTCGTCCGCTATGCAGTGCCCACAGTAGTGCCCCATTAATAATGCCACTTATACAGTGCCCCCAGAAGTGGTCCCCCCTATACAGTGCCCCCAGTAGTAATCACTATGCATTGCCCCTAGTAGCGCACCCCCCTATACAGTGCCCTAGTAGCACACACCTTATACAGTGCCCCAGTTGTAGTGCCCCTTTAATCAGTGCCCCCAGAAGTTGTCCCCCCAGTAGTAGTCTCCATATACAGTGCCTCCAGTAGTAGTCCCCCCTATGCAGTGACGCCAGTAGTTGTCCCCACTATGCATTGCCCCTAGTAACGGCTCCACCCTGTACAGTGCTCCAGTAGCGGCCCCCCATACAGTGTCCCCAGTAGCGGCCACCCCCCCCTCTGCATTGCCCCCTGTAGCAGCCACCCCCCTCATGCAGTGCCCCTTACACATAAAAAAACCCCATAACTACTGTATCATTCACTGCCGACTCCCACGCCCCCCGCAGGCTGCCCGCGGTCCTCACCTCAGGAATCAGGATGATGATCGATGACTGTCTTGACAGTCACACACACAGCCAGGGGCAGCCATGCCCAGCCCTGTATCACCGACCACCGGCTCCCATGCCCCCGCAGGCCGCCCACGGTCCTCAGCACTGCACTTTCAGTCACACAGTGACACACAGCCAGGAGCAGCAGCCGCTGCCCAGCCAGCCCTGTATCACCGCGCCGGCTCCCACGCGCCCGCTGCCCGCCTTACAGTGACTCCAGTTTCAGTCCAGTCTCCGGCGCAAGTACAGCAGTCAGCGCGGCTGCCTCTCTCCCCTCACGTTTTTGACGCTGGCGCCGCCCTTGTTCAGCGCCGCCCCCAAGCCACCCGGGGGCTGCAGGGACAGTAGATACGCCACTGGGGGGCAGGGGGTTGCTGAAAATCTGGTCGCCATGGCGACCTGGCCCCTGGGTTTTGTCGAGTCCTGGCATAAAAAGAAAGAAGCCAGGCCACTTATTGGACCTCAGTAAGAGCTGGTTATATTCAATGTATTGATAAAAACATGTTCATATTGAGGCAGGAGATCACTCCTATTATGCCTGTATATTTTTCAGCTCCTTGCAAATGCAGGGTTGTTATCAATACAGTAGGCCTAATTTTTCTGTGTACAAATCTCACAATTTGTAGCAGATTGTGAATGCGATGAGGCCTGCATACGTAACGTAGAGCAATTATAGGCATTTTACAGCCACTTGTAACTGAGTGGGTGTTACTGGACAGCAATAAGGCATTCACACATTAGATGACAGTTAATATTATGGGCAATTCAGAGGTGAGTGCTTTCAGTTTGATCTCATGCACCGAGGATGTGGCTGGTGCAGATATATGTTGATGATGACTGCTTTCTCCAGTGGATGGATGGGGTAGTGTGGTCGCATAGACTGAAACAGAGATTCTCTTGGAAGGAGGGGAATTCAATTCTTTTTTGCACGCCAGTTAGTAATGGGCGCCCGACTGAGCAATTAAATTGTTGCTATGATCAGGAGCAAGTGCCATGGGAGCCCAGATCTTTGCTTACACCCTCTGAGGTGGCTATCAGAAATCCGCGTAATTTGGGCGCGCGCGAAGGAGGACTTTGCACAGGTTTAGTCGCTTTTACGCAGCTAAACTCCAGTGCATTTCGGCGCGTCAAGCGCGATAAGTAATGCAGTCGCGCCCGATCTGCAAAACAATTGAATTGCTCCATTGGTCACCCATGATTTATTGCTGCCATAGAAACAATTTAATTCCCCCCTTATGGAGCATACACACGGTCAGATTTGTCAGATGAACGATTTGACCAATGATTTGAACTATGAACGATTTTTGACTGCATTAAAATGAATGGAATTATCCAAATCTGACTGCAAACACATCAGATGTCAGATATCGTTATCTGACCATCGGGAACGCGCATCGTTCATCGTCCAGACATGTCAGATTTTCCTTCAGATCTGAACGATTGAATGATTTTTTAAATAGTTATCGTTCAGATCTGAAGAAAAATCTGACCATGTGTATGCACCATTAGACTGATCGGTTGAACCAGCCAATGGGCAGCTAGTGTTCACTGTAGCTCCGGCGGCAGGCAGGGTGCCGGAGCTAGAGAGGGCAACTATGTGCGCGCGGGCGAAAGGGGGGCGTGGCCATAAAAGGGGGCCTGTCTATGAGACGCATCCCCTTTTTCATCATACTTGGGGGCGTGCCCGGCATTTACGGACACGCCGGGCAGCCCCCAAGCGCTGCAAACAGGGAGAATAGATGCAGGGCGCATGCGCCCAGCATCTATTCTCCGGCGGTGACTTGGTCACCGCACATTTCTCCACCCGCGGGACACTGCGTTCCGCGGGTGAAGACTGCACCCGCAGCCTGTGAGGGCAGGGTGCTTTTTGCCCTCCTTCTGGAGGGCAGGGTGCTTTTTGCCCTCCAGAAGGAGGGCAGCGTGCCGCACCCTGCTAAAACAGCCTAGCGAGAACGCTAGGCAGCGCAGACTGTGTAATTGTTAGCATTACTGCCTCACAGCACTGAGGTCATGGGTTCATATCACACTACGGCCCTACCTGTGTGAAGTTTGTATATTCTCCCTGTGCTTGTGTGGGTTTCCTCCGGGTACTCCGGTTTCCTCCCACACTCCAAAAATATACTGGTAGGTTACTTGGCTCCCAGCAAAAATTAGCCCTAGTGTGTCTGTGTGTGAGCATGTGGTAGAGAATATAGATTGTAAGCTCCACTGGGTTAGGGTCTGATGTGAATTGCCAAATATTCTCTGTAAAGCGCTGCGGAATATGTGTGCGCTATATAAATAACTGGTAATGAATACATATCTTCTTCAGGGTCCATAGGGGGTCCACAGGTTTGACCTTGGGGTATAGATTGGGAACTAAAATCCGGGCACCACGCAGTTAAAGCTTTTAGCTCCCAGGATGCACTGGATCCACTCTCCCTATAACCCCGCCCCCAGGCACCTTAGTTTTAAGTTGGTGCCTGGCCGGAGTCGGGTCACCCTTATCGCAGGGGGACTGATTAGCAGCCCCTAAGCTTTATTTTATGAGTTACAGGTTTATTTATTTACTTTTGGACTCTTCAGAGCGGCAGCGTCGGACTGTCCATAGGACGTCCAAGCTGCCGCTCCGTCACCCCGCCGGCACTGAAACGCCAGTATAGATCTGGGGATCTCGGCGGGACCCCAGAGTCTGTAGTAGTCGGACTCTGCGGGCACCCAGGACTGCTGCCGGATCGACTGGGACAGGTAAGGTGGCGGGTTGAAAAGCAGTCCGATGCCCCCGGTCTATGGGGACAGACCGGAGGTGCTGGCAGTGGTGACGGGCCCCCCCCCCCATACCCCGCGTGTCCTCTAGACCACCAGGGACTTCAAGATCGGCGCAGGGAGCCGGTGTCCCGTGGGTTAATAGCCGGCAAGGGGAGGCAGCTTCCTGGTTGTAGCGGCTCCTCCCCTCAGCTCAGTGCGCCTTTCAGTACTATAGGCTGGCGTCGGTGAGCTGCTTCCTCTGAGGTCTCCAGGCGGCCATTTTATTTCTATGGTGCAGCAAAGAACTCCGAGGACAGCAGTTGGTCCAGTCCCCCTGCGTACTATGGCTGCGCTCTTGGAAAGCAGAGATGCAGATGCCATATATTGGGAATATCTTGTTTGGTCCTAACCTTTACAAGATTGTAGCAACATTGGCAGTATCACTAACAGCAAGATTTCCGCCTTCAGCTATACAGGTTCTCGGACTAAATCTGTTAAGTCTTTTTGTCCTCAGGGTCAGCGTAAAGGCCTGATTTTTTCCTAGACTGTCGGCATCCACAGGGGCCATACTATACCCGGTACCAAGCAGACCTGTGCATCCAGACGCCCTGCTTCTAAACCTAAGGGTAAACCTTCAGCCTGACAAAACAGGTCTTCATCTGGGGGATTCCAGAGTGAGATACCGACTTTATCAGTTCGCCCAGTGCTGGTGTCAAGTCACCACGGATGCTTGGGTAGGAGTTGTAGTCTCTCACGGGTACGCCCTCTCATTGATCAGATGGCCTCCACACCTGTTTTGTTACACAGGCCCTTCTTCAGACCCAAACAGGGCCTTCATATCCAGAAAGCTACACAGGCCTTGCGGTAAGCAGAGCTATTTATGCCAGCCCCACTATCTCAGCAAGGGACTGGTTATTCTACTTTCTTTCTGGTGCAGTGGCTGAATGGTCCTCATTGGCCTATCCTCTGTCTCAAATCCCTGAAGTATTTCCTAAAGGTGCTTGCGCTCCATCATCCGACATTTGGAACCTGGGTACTTGATAGTATCGCTGAATATTCAGGACACGTACCTACGGGTAACTATAGAGCCCTCGCATCAGCGTTAGCTCAGGTTTGTTGTGCCACTGCCTTTGGACTGTCCACAGCCCCATCAGGGTTTACCAGATTTATGGATTTTATGACAGCCCACCTGTTCAGTGTATACTACTGCTCCAGTATCTGGATGGCCTCCTGCTCTTAGCAGGATCACCAATGTACTTTTGAAGCCATTTCAAATTAACTATTGTTTTCCTTCACAAGTACAAATGGTAAATCAACTGGGAAAAAGCCCTCCCTCTATTCCTCACAGGGTATGATTCATCTGGGAGCCCTGCTGGATTCTCAGAATCAGAGAATCCTTCTGACATCAGACGAGATCTCTATACTGCATCTAAGAGTGCGCGGATGTCTCCACAATCGACAAGTGTTATTACACTCTGTAATGCGGGTTCTAGAATCCATGGTGTCTACCTTCAGAAGGGTGTAATATGGTCAGTTCCATTCCAGGCCTTTGCACAAACTAATCCTCTCCAGATGAAATGGGTTTCTCCATCGGATCACGGTTCAGCCGATAATGCTCTCTCCGGAGGTGTGTCTGTTTCTATCTGGGTGACTATGGCCATCTCATCTAGGGTAATCCTTACAACGGATGCCAGTCTCTAGGGCGCAGTGACCGGTCCGCACTCCTTCCGGGGCAGTTGGACGTCTGGAGCTTCTGCCCTGCCAATGAACTTATTGGAACGTTAAGCTGTCTTGGGCCCTTGGTCTAGCCTAACACATACTTCACGGTAAACCTGTAAAGGTTAAGTTAGATAATGACACAATGGTGGCTTACATCTAGTAGACACTCATAGTTAGGCAGCAATGAAAAGAATGTCACACATTCTGACATAGTCCAAGAGTCTCCTCCCGGCCTTCTCTGCGGTGTTCATTCCGTGACTTCTCCATTGGGAAGCGGACTTCCTCAGCCATCACAACGTGCATCCCGGGGACTGGTCTCTTCTCCAAGAGAGGTTTCAACTCCTAGTGACCACAGGGGGCCTCCCAGAGGTGGTCCCCATGGCCTTCTGACTCTATCGCACACTGCCAGTGTTGGGGTCCAGAACTAGAGGTACTGAAGCTACCTTCGGTGACGCGTTGGCAGTAAAGGGGACCTTTCACTTTGTGTACCTGTTTCCTCCGGTCTCCCTTTTGTCTCGGAAGTTTCAAGCGAGAAGGAGGTACTTTCCTGCTGGTGGCTCCAAATTGCCCCAGATGTCACTGGTACTTAGATTTTCAGAGTCTCCCCATTGACACTCCGTTCCTGCTGCTTCAATGTCCGGACCTGTTGTCTACGGGTCCTTGCCTTTCCTTGGACCTGGATCGTTTGTCTTTGACTGGGTCCCTACTGTGGTCCTAAGGCTTCTCTGGCTCTGTCTTCATCGGGATGTTTAGAGCGTGTGGGCCAGCTTTTGCTGGGCTCTACCACGGAATGTGGCGTACATAATTCTTATGGTATCATACCTGTAGTTACGATTCTCAGGTGTTTCGAATTTCCAGAAGTTCTGGCATTCCTTCCAGCTGGCTTGGGTCTCGACCTCCGCCTGGCCTTCCTGAAAGTACGGGTCTCTGCATTGTCAGTATGGTTCGTATGTGGAATTGCTCCACTCTCGGGTATACATGCCCTCCTTGAAGGTGTTTTCTAAATTCTACCTCCCTTTATCCCCCCCTAGGGGCTCCTTGGTATTGGGCTTTGGTTCTTCGTGTCGTCCTGTGGCTTTCATTTGAACCACTAGTTTTGATAGCCTTTACGTGGTTTGTGGCTTAGACTCTCTTTCTTATGGCGTTTACATCTGCCAGGAGAGTGGCGGAATTGGGGGCGTTCTCATGTGGCTCCTTCTTCTGGATATTTCAACAAGACAGGGTTGTGAGTTGCACTTGCCCTGTGTTTCTTCCTTAAGTGTTTTTTAAGTTCTATATTATTCAGGAACTTATTGTACCTACATTTCAGTCTCCAGTCCACTCGGCTAGGGTGGCCTCATCGACTGGGGTCCGGCCTCTCCGGATTTTCTTAGTCTGTTCAAGTTTCTTCAGGAAATCAGACTCCTTCTTTGTACTCTGTGACAGACATTGGTTAGATTTGTATGTCTATCTCAGTGGCCTACACATAGGAAGGCCTTTTGGTTTCTGTTGATGCTTCTTCTACTCGGGCTGTGGGCCACTCGTTGGTGGCTCGCTGTGGTGCCTCGGCTGTTCTGCCTTGCAAGGTGGCCACGTGGTCTTCTGTCCACACCTTTCTAAGGATCTATGCTTTGGATTCCTTTGCCTCTCAGGATGCTTTCTTTGGGCGACTGTTTATCATCACAGGAGCGTCTCCACCCTTATAAGCACTGCTTTGAGACATCCCCAAGGTCAACCCTGTGGACCCCCCAAGAAAATGAGATATGGTAAGAACTTACCCTTGATATCTCTTTCTTCGAAGTCCATAGGGTCCACAAGGCACCCACCCTGACACACCTAGCTTCATATGGGCTGTGTAACTGGTCACCGGTTTCCCGTCTCCTTCTCTGTGAGTATGGTTCATGAGTGTTCCAGTCTTCTCTCTCTTTCTTTCCTCCTCCGGCCTTTGGCTGCTTACAAACTAAGGTGCCTCTGGCTTGGGGGCGGGTTATAGGGAGAGTGGACCCAGTGCATCGTGGGAGCTAAAAGCTTTAACTGCGTGGTGCCTGGATTTTGGTTCCCAACCTATACCCCAAGGTCAACCCTGTGGACCCTATGGACTTAGAATAATGAGAGATATGGTAAGAACTTACCCTTGTTATCTCTCTTTCTTCGGTTTATGATAATATTGTGTGACTAATTTCTTAGATACTACAGCACTGAACTCATGTTTATACTGCTGAGTCTGCATATATTCTCAAATCATTTCAAACACCATGTGCTGCTGTCTGAATGCTGATCTTGCTCTATTTTTCTGCCATTAAAGATTGACCAGTACACCCTGATTAACCTCTATTTCCCTCAACTATACAGAGGTTAAATTATTATTCAACCACTGTCCACCTAAAGACAGATTAACAAACTAAACACACATTATTTCTGTTATTCAGATTGGTTTAAAAGAGATTTATTTACAGTACTTTTGCATTTTAAACCCACGATACTGTAGTTTTCAGCTGTGAACTTATGGTCGGTACACATGGAGTGATCAGCCAGGGATACAATATCGCTGGCTATTCGTCCTGCACCCTTCCTGTTGTGCTGGATGATCGATACTGATCATCCAGCACACCACCAATTCATCAACGACTATAGCGTTGATCGCAGGTCCCTATAGTAACCTGCTCGATATCGAGCAGTTTGGCGAGCATGCACGGCCGATGGACGATATCGCTATCGTCCAAATATGCCCGCGCATCGCTGGTCGGGACCAAAAAATGAATATTGTTCAAATCGTGCATTTAAATCGCTCCGTGTGTACGCACCATTAGTCTGTTCTAAATCTTTTGGAAAATATTTCAAACAGAAACCAAAATCTGTTTTTAGTTTTGGGTTGAAAAAAAAAAAAAAAGTGTTGTATTGAGTGATTTTCAATTCATTAAATTATAAAAGCATAAAATTGTGTTTTGGTCACCAGATACATTCCACAGGTCCAACACTTTATTAAGTGAATGCATATAAAAGTCGTCTTATGCAACTCCATATCCCTTTCAGACTAGCAGCAAAATCTCGGCTTTGAACCCGGGAATTTGCTTAGTCTGAAAGGGTCCTTTAAAAAAACCCCGGCTCGACCCAGCATTTCAACCTGGGTAGTTAGAAGGGATGAACCCCAGATATACCTGGGTCGCGGTGTAGTGTAACCAGGTATCCCGGGTCATCCGACAGCATAGGAAGAGCTGGCGCTTGGAGATGATCTCATCTCCAAGCGCTGGCACTAAACCGACATAGCCGACCTGGGAATAAGCAGTGTGTCTAAAAGGGGTCTCAGCCGGGTTGCATCTTGGTTGGACCCGCGTTCAAAATCCCGGGTGTGATCCGGCATTTTTATCTAAAAGGGGTATAGTAGAGAAATACCAGCACCAGGATATAATCTGTGTGGACATTTTTACTGAATATACTCTGATCTTCTTGGGTTTGTAATTTTCAACTTTCCAACTAAATTGTATTCTTGCTTTGTGTTCTTGCTTTATGCTATAGTACATTGTGTCTAGGTGGTTAGTATAGCACAGTGGTTTCCAAACTGGGTGCCGTGGCATCCTGGGATACTGTGGGTTGGTGGTCCAGGACCAAATCAAATTATTTATGGCTCTAGTAATAGGCAAAACCAATTGGGGGTGGCTCTTAATCATAAAATGTGGACAGACACAATTGCAACTGTCCACCAGCACAAAACTGAACCTAAGAATGACAGGGAACACAATTTTACTTAATTTAATATTTTTTGCTTCATTTCTTAATGAAAAAACTTTTGGCCTAAGGGTGCTGTGAAAAAAAAGCTGATCCTCTAGGGCACTATGATTCAAAAAAGTTTGGGACTATTGGCACAGCGAACAAACAACCCTTGTAGTAACTTGTAGGGGGCAATCCAATTAGGTGCGAGTTGGCTTGTGTGAGCAGTTTTTTTTTTTTTTTTTTGTGCTCACCTATTTGAGGGTGTGAGATGGTAAGGAAAATCTTTATTGTAAGGTAAAAATGTTGGGACACAATGCAGAACCCCTTAGACAGCCCCCTTAATGACTAATTAGGCATTTAGACATTTTCAATTAGCTTGTCCTTTTTTGGTGTTTCAAAAAAAAAAAAAAAAAGGTTCAAATTACCCCCAAATCAATTTTTATTCGTTTAGGCACCCCAAATTTAATCATATTCTTTAATTGTTTTATTTATTTATTTTTTTATTTAAAGTGACCTCAAATTACCACAAAAAATCACCTTATTGTCCTACTTTTTTTTTTCATTTAATTAATTTAAGGTTCAACAGTTCTTATAATTTTTTTTTAGAATTTTTTTAAAACACAATTCAGCCATTTCACACCATTTAAAAATCTCCAGTACTTCCCTTATGCCCACTAACAGCCTTCTATATGGTCCTGCTAACAATTATATACATTTTTGTGGATACAAGATGGTTTCCCCACTTTTTCAAGCACTTCTCCCAAGTTGCATGCTATAGGGAATTCTCACACCCTCACTGCGAGTAGTGCAAGTTTGCATTTCCAATTGGATTGCATGTTTATTGGTTGCGGGCATTCGTATGAAGTGTGTGTGAGTTTTATGCGACACGCTCGCACTTGCAAACTTGCACCTAATTGGATTGCCCCCATAGAGTTTTGTTAACAAGATGGAAATATTCCACACCATTGTTTATTTAGTTTGAAGATTATTATTGTTATATATTTAATTTATTTTTTTCACTGATTTGTAAGGCTCAGTAGTGGACAGTAAGGGATAACAGCATACATAAAACAGAAACATAAGAGAGATTATATAGGCCTAATTGAAAACAAAGGCTAGGGTGGGATCTTAATGTTAAAGTTTACAGTCTAATACAGCCTAATAATAAGTTTGAGGCATCCCTACGGTCTCCATAGTTTTTCAAGGCACCCTTAAGCCAAAATAATTACCGAGCAGTCATGTTTTTTTAGTTGGGTCAAAATAACGTAATAAGTACAGTGTGTAATAAAGAAAGAGAAAAAAAAGAGAACCACTGCTATTCTTTCCCATTGCTCCCTTCATGCATCTTCCCTTTGCACCCTCCTTGTGTCTCTCTTAGTCCCATCCATGTCTCTCAATTTGCACCTCTCCATGTCCCCCACCTTTACTCCAGTTGTAATAGCCAGCGCCGTTTTGGAGCATCGCTCATCAAATTAGACCCTGAAATACATACGGGAGACTGGCAGGCGGGATGCCAGAGGTGAAAAGACTGGCAGCAACATACCGATGCTCAGAATCCCGACTGACTCAGTAAGTATACTAACCCTCCCCCCCCCTTCACCCCCTAACACTCCCTGCATCCTAACCTCACCCCCTTCTCTCCCGCAGCCTAAGCCTAACCCTCCCCCCTTGGTGCCTAAACCTTATCCTCCTCCCCCCCCCCCCCCCATCCCCCCTTGGTTGTTCTGAATACCTAGTGTTCACTCTAGGCCCAGCAGCAGGCAGGGCGCCGGACCTAGAGCTAGGACACTTCTGCGTGCGCGCCCGAAAAGGGGGCATGTCTTTATGACTCGTCCCCTTTTTGTCACTCCTGGGGGTGTGCCCGGCACGGACATGCCGGGTGCCATTCACCAACAGTGACCACTGCGTCACCGTTTTGACCACCCGCGGGACACTGACCCATGGGCTGTCTCAGCGGGGCGCCGCGCTGGGGGGGGAGGGTGCTTTCTGCCCTTCAGAGATAGGGCAGGGCACTGCGCCCTACTAAAACAGCCTAGCGGGAACGCAAATACCCCTGGACCTATGTAAATGATTGAAGAGTGAGAGTAAGAAAGTATACAGATGTATGAGAATTTATAGTGTTGTTTTATTGACCTGGCAGGTACAGAGTGCTCCATTGTAAACAACATTCTTGTTAAAATCCCAAGGAGTGGGAATGGTTGCAGGGAACTTAGCTGGCTCCTTTAGGGTGCCTCTATCCCTAGTGTGTATGTTGCATTACATTACCCTCTGGACTCCTGTGATATGGCAACCTCTTTTGCTGTGATCAATTAGGTATTAAGGAGTTGTTGGGGTGGCGAGTGTGTCCCTTCAGAGGGTTACTCTCCGTAAGTTAATTACGTCACCCTGTGTACACTTTGTACAGATGAGATGGCTGTGTATGGGAAGTAAGAAGACCTTAAATTTGATTAGGGTCCCTTTCCGTATGTAAAAGATATCATACGTTACCCTCACTATTGTCTGTTATAAAAAGTCTATTGTCGTCTATGATGTATCTGCAACAGTGGTGCACAGCAGCGGCGTACTGCATATGAGCTTACCGGTCGATGTCTTCAGTCTCACCTAGTGCAGCTCTTGAGAGCAGCCCCACAGTGAGGGTGAGAACGAGGGAGTCTGTGTGGTTGTTGTGCCGGCAAATCTTCAAAAATCCCCCAACTACGATGGTAACAGCGGGTGGGAGCTTCCTCCTTCGGGGATGTCAGACGCTGTGGCTGTCAGCGGGAATGTGTTGTCTCGTATCAGGAGAGGTATTGCAGCAGCGTCAGACCGTGCACTAGTCCGTCTGAGGAATCTCCTCTCTGTATGCAGGGGGTTACGTGTCGACGCGTTTCGCCCACTCACGGACCTTCTTCAAGAATTGATGAAGTGTATGTTTGTGTATACAGCTATGCTACCATTCCCATGTTTTTTTCTTTGTGATATTGCCTGTCTACTCTCGTTCATACTTTACTACAGGTACTTGTTTTGGTTATCATTTCCAATGCCTTTCCCTAATGTTTACCTTACATGGTTCACTCCTTACTCGCAAACTCCTGGTAGCTCCCCAGTAAACTTAACTGTATTTGTTTAATTTAAGTTGTTCTGTGGATTCTCACTAAGTCTAAGGGGGAATTCAATAAGCTGTGATAAAGCAATAACTTGTCGTGCGTTATCGCACCGTTGCAAGATAATTTTGCTTATCGCGTCTATGTACGCTCCCGTTTTTCACACAGTTCAATTGCCAAAGTAGTGTTCCAGCACTTTCCTAAATAAGACCTCTGGCACATCTATCAGCAACACATGGTTCTCTTCTTAAAACGCGAATTAGTCGCAAACGGATGCAATAGACTGCTTTGCTAGACTGCACTGAGTATTTCTCTGTGCGACTGAGTCTGAATCTGTATACGCAATGCTACGATGCAGTAGCTGCAGGTTTTTTCCACGCCAGGTAAGTAGTATACAGATTCAGTCGCACACCGATATACAAATTTTGCATATCAAATTAGTCAGGGCAGTTTCGGGAAGCAGGTTGTTGCATCTGTTTGTGATTCTAATCCTTTTTTGCCCCATGATCTTCTATGTCTACAGAGATTTCTGTTTCTATGCTACTGTATGTTTGGGCAGTTGTTATTTATGGAAAACTTTAATAATAAAAAAAACCCTCTGTGATCTAGCCATTTCACTGGCATTAGGGTCTGTTATAAACAGAACAGTTCCAATATGGGAGTTAGGCAGAAAATAGGACTATGGTTTTATTAGTGAAGTTCCAATATATTCTTGCAAGCAGAATATTAGAGAATTAAAACAAATATATATTTGGAGATATCTAGGACATTAATGCATAAGAAAGCTGACATTGCCTGCTGCAGTCATCCGTTGCTTTATTTTTTTAATTTTCTTTCCATGAAATAAAAACTAATTTTCACTACTACTTCACCTGCTACTTTCTGTGTTCCAAGAATTAAAAACATGAATTTACGGGCGCTGTCCAACTAACACGGGCAAAGGTGCTGCAGATAACCTGAACAGAAAAGTGATTATTTTACTTTTGCATCTTTTTTCTTGCTTACCCAAGGACTGGCATCTACTTCTGGAAAGGTAAAGTGGTCACACTGAGAGCTATTTGGAGAGTTATGTGGTATATATTTTTCGAATTGCTTGATTGCTGCACATCACAAGTGTTGTATGCATGCATCAGATCAACTTTCAGAGTTTTCAGCATGTTTATTTTATTCGTTATTAAATGTTTAAAGTGAGTATTTTGACCCATCTTTTATAAAAAGTTCTAAACTCATTGCAGTTAACCGATAATTATAACCATGTAGTACTAGAACAAGTCAGTAACACCTTTTTACTTTCCATTTAAGGTCTTGGATTCATCATCACTAAGTTTTAGCACTCGAGTGAAGTGGTTTGCAATATGCTTTCTTTGTGGAATTGGATTTTCGATCCTTGTAAGTAAATGTGCATATATGTTTTTTTTTTACATGCAGTAGCTATTTTCAGATTTCCAGTCATTGATTACTGGCAACAAAAAATAATATTATCTGCACAAAGTGCAATTGATGGAATTTCCTTGTATGTATTAACTTATCTCCAATATATTTCTGTTTTTGCAGCAATAAATGCACATAAATATACTCTTTAGTACTACTACTTTGAGTAGTCTCTATAGATTCAGGACATGTATGTAGGTAGACAAGAGGAAAAGTTAGACTTAAATATTCAATGCATCGAATGTATCATTTTTTAAGTTTAAACGTAACCTTTAGTAAAATAGTGATACTGCAGAAACACTCTTTTTTTGTCATCAGAAAGAATGTGACTAGTAATAAATTGGTTTGAGTTAAACAGTATGCTCTTCTGTAATAGTCTTGTTAATGTATTGCTGCTTAAATTAAATAAATGTGGTATTTTATCAGTAGTGGTTATATTAGATGTATCATTCTCTCATGAGGGATCCAGAGAGAGCTAAAGTGGCCTATTTATCATCAGAGGCCGTATCATTGCTCCAGTGCAGGGACGGCTGCTCCGAAAAGCAACTGTCCCTGCGAGTAGTAACACTGCTACTGTTACTTACCTATCACTGACGCCAGCATCTGCACATGCGCAAAGCCGCTGGGGAGGTAGTGAGGAGGCAGCGGAGGGATCCACTCGGATCCCTCTTCGCATCCTCGGAACTCCTTCCCAAAGGAAGGAGCGGGGCTACGAGAACAAATGCCATCTGAAGATGGCGCTTGTTATCGCAGGCAAAATCTGAAAACTTTAAGTTTTCGGAGTTTGCTGGATATCAGGTGGTCCTATCCGACCCCTGATGATGAATGGCCCATTAACTCAAATGAGGGAAAACTAGTGTTTCCGCATGGTTAACTGGCTATTTTAGGTATGATGAATAACTCCTATAGTAAGTGATTGCAGCACCATAGAATGTGGACAGAGGTATGCTGGAAAGTCTCATGGGGTTAGCTGAGGCAATAAGTTACAGACACAGGGAGAGTTCAGAGGTGATCTGTGGTGAGCGTAAGCCCACTGATCGGAGGGGCTGCTTATCCTGTTGTAGTGCGCTGGTAATCCAAGGAGAATTATCCGAGTCCGAGGAGAATTTGCATCCTGCATTTAGCAGTTGGGACGAGCAGGAAGACATGTATAAAGCTTCTAAGGAAAAAGTGAGGTGCATCATCACATAACCAAAAGAGACAGAGAGGGTTCCTGTAACAGTGTTCGCAAATACGCGCTATTGCGTGTATTTTACCCGGTTTCAAGGACTGGGGACTCTCTTTTCTAAAAGAGCAGGGTCCCCAGGGACGCGCTGTGCCGCTGTCAATCCCTGTCAGGCTGACAGGGATTGGCTGCGGCACAGCACGTCTCCGGAGACACGACCCAGCCTCCCTGCAAGCATATAATAAAGCTGTCAAATAGGCGCCAGTAGTAATAGGACACCCCCAGGCGGCAGGATCGCATAACAACATTAACGTGGTAGTGTCGTCACCTTGCTGGGCATTGCACATGTTGCGGTGTCCGGTGGCAGTCCCAGCAGCAGCGGTAGTACTAGCAGTGTGCGGTGGTTGGTTATGAGTCACCGTTACTCAGCACTTCTGCTGTGTGTGTAGCACTGGGCTTGTACCGAGTCATCGTGCTGCAGCTTTATAGCAGATCCCGGCAGCTGCTGCCGCTTCAGGGGCTGTTCCTCGTCCGCTGAGCGAGGAGGTGTATCCCCTTCATCTGCCAGGACATGAGCACCACCGACAACGTCGCGGCCATGACTCTGCTGGGCAAAGCCCACACTCTCAACCTGCAAACCGGCAACCTCGTGAACTGGGGCTGCCTGAAGAAGCAATGCCCAAACTCCCCCAGTGAGGAGGTGAGTGCTGTACCCCAGGGAGTTGTTATGTATACTGACTGTACATCATCACAGTGTGTGTGGTGTTTAGCATTGCTATAGAATTCTAGTTATTCATGTCTGTTCATTAATCCAATTGATGATCTTTGCAATTATATAGGGATAAGAACTAGGTTGCATGCAAGTGATACTTTGTAGCACAGTGGGTCATCTCCCTACTGTGGGCTGACTTGCTTGTTACTTTTAGTTGGTAGAGGTTTGTATGTCACTGGAGCATACTACCACCTCTATTCTCTCTGCACATGTTACTAGAATTATTTCCAGTCATAGTGGTAACTACCTGGTGGGAACTGGTATGAAGTGCAGACACGTGCTGCAGTGTGATATAACTATGTGCTCTAAAGAGCCATGCAAGAGAGCAACGAGCCATGTACATGTTATATAATATGTACACATTAGATTAATGCAGCACATCCACGAGTAGACCAAAAAACTACTGCACGATTACAACACTGTAATCGTGCAGTCGTTTCACAGTCTGTGCTGTACCTACACTGTACGATTGATCCTTCAGTGTAGGCACCCTCCATCATCTGTGAACATGCCCAATCTGTTATCGACAGATTGACGAGCGTGTTCATCCGATTGATGTCGGAAACGATCAGCGGGAGTTCGTATCGCTGGTCATTTCCAACATAAAAGTGCATGATTTGTGCACGATTACTGAGCAATTGCACGATTACGATGTCGTAATCGTGCAATCGCTCGGTATTATTGGCATCTGCTAGGGCGCACACACTGCAGTCTCTTCCCGTGCATGCCTGGTACAGTAACCACTGTGGTGGGTGGCTCCTGGTAAATTGATCCTAAACTTTTGTTTTTATGGGCAGGACTGAGCTCATTACAACAAAATGGTGCTTACTGATGGGAGCCCCCATAAAGCAGAGACTTGGCAATAGGCATAAGTGACCATCACTGTATCCAAGATTATGTAGCCATTGGTGGAAATTCAGTACTGGAAACTTTATTTTGAGGAAGAAAAAAAAAAAAAAAAGTATATATATCTCCACCCAGTCATATCACCTAAAGGTTGAATGTTTTTTAGTTCATATCGTAAGTAGTCTGTTTTAGTTGGTGTTATTTGTCTGGCATGTATACAGTGTATATTTTTGAAACAGGAAGAAAGTAAATAGTACAGATATAATTAAATTCAAAATATTTGCAAGCTGTAAAACCCAACTAACAAAAGTGCATATCTGGTTTTATCAATGCTGGGAGAAGTGGAGGGGAAGGTCAGTGATGCAGGGAGTAGTGGATAGGGGGTTGTTATTAATGCAGGGAGTAGTGGATAGGGGGTTGTTATTAATGCAGGGAGTAGTGGGGGGGTTGTTATTAATGCAGGGAGTAGTGGGGGGGTTGTTATTAATGCAGGGAGTAGTGGGGGGGTTGTTATTAATGCAGGGAGTAGTGGGGGGGTTGTTATTAATGCAGGGAGTAGTGGGGGGTTGTTGTTAATGCAGGGAGTAGTGGGGGGTTGTTGTTAATGCAGGGAGTAGTGGGGGGTTGTTGTTAATGCAGGGAGTAGTGGGGGGTTGTTGTTAATGCAGGGAGTAGTGGGGGGGTTGTTAATGCAGGGAGTAGTGGGGGGGTTGTTAATGCAGGGAGTAGTGGGGGGGTTGTTGTTAATGCAGGGAGTAGTGGGGGGGTTGTTATTAATGCAGGGAGTAGTGGGGGGTTGTTAGTGATGCTGGGAGTAGTGGGGGGTTGTTAGTGATGCTGGGAGTAGTGGGGGGTTGTTAGTGATGCTGGGAGTAGTAGGGCAGTTAGTGAAGCTGGGAGTAGTGGAGAAGGGGGGGTTGTTAGTGTTGCTGGGAGTAGTAGAGAAGGGGGGGTTGTTAGTGTTGCTGGGAGTAGTAGGGTGGTTGTTAGTGATGCTGGGAGTAGTGAAGAAGGGGGGGTTGTTAGTGATGCTGGGAGTAGTAGGGTGGTTGTTAGTGTTGCTGGGAGTAGTGGAGAACGGGGGGTTGTTAGTGATGCTGGGAGTAGTGGAGAAGGGGGGGTTGTTAGTGTTGCTGGGAGTAGTAGGGTGGGTGTTAGTGATGCTGGGAGTAGTGGAGAAGGGGGGGTTGTTAGTGGTGCTGGCAGTAGTCGGGGGAAGTCCCATGAGTTGTCCCCATTGTTGTGCAGCCTCTGCTTTCTATAGATGGGCTCTTTGTACTGTATATCATGGGCTTGCATGATAAGCCTGCTGATGGTGAAATAAATATTATTAATGGCGTTAGCTGAGGGGGCCATTGTCGTGAATGCATCGCATTCCGGATATTGGTAAATCTGGCAGCATCGCATCCCCCATAGAAACCTATGGGGGAGGCGGCTGCCAGCTGGAATGGAGGGATCGCAGTGGGTATCAGAGATACCTGCTGCAGTCCCTGCTTGATACATCCGGGGGAAACTTAATATTTGAGGTAAACCTCCGAAAACAGATGTTTTCGGGGATTTTACCTCAAATATTCAATGATAAATGGGCCCCTAAAACTTTAGTTGGCTAACACTGGTAGCTCTAATGTTGATTACCAGCATCTGAGTCTATTATGGAAAAATGTCTCATTGTGCAATAAAGATTAACAAAATGTTTTACTATACTATAATAAAGCTAACTAATGCTTTACATAACTGTTTAGCATTCATTATTTTTTTCTGTTTAAGTTGTTAGATTTTCATAAGACTTTCATTCTGATGGGACCCAGAAAAGGTCAGGTAGGAACCCAATCTAGTAAAGTGAGGGGTCCCAGGGACCCACAATTTTTTTGGCTCACTGCGATCACTGCTGTAATGGTACCCAGAACTCGACAAGTACCACAAGATTGAGGACTATCCACCAAGAGAATAGCTATCCAGAACAAGCAAGTATAGCATTGTTTGACCCTGTATTCCAGCTGCCGGTGAGCAGGTTACAATTATCCATCCACAGAAATCCCCCTAGGTTCATATTGTTTTTGTAATACATTGAGTCAGAGGTTCCCTAATGCAGCCCTCAGGGCTCCCCAACAGTTCAGGATTTAGAGCGATCCATGGTTGAGTACAGGTGGTTAAATCCAATTGACTGAGGTACTAATTAAGTAATCTGTGATCAAGCATGGATATCCTTAAAACCTGCACTGTTAGGGTGCCTTGAGGACCGAGTTTGGGGAACTCTGCATTGAGGAGTAGCTTGGTATTTAACAGAGTTTAACAAAATAGTTGCTTTCAAAAGTTGTCTGCCAAGCTGTAACAAAAATAGCATAGCAAATAGCTTTAAGAATTTGTATAAAAAGTTAAGCATGATTTCAGAAACATGAAACCCTTTGATATGCACCATCTTTCAAGGGAGTAGAAAATCACGTACACATAAATACAATACAATGAATATGAATAACCTGCCACCACCTTTCTAAATTAACTACACAAAGCCTAAACAGGTGTCGGTTTCTATGCATTTCTCAATGACACAATCATCTGCATTTTAAACTTTGTTGGTTTGGTGTATGCTGGAGAATTTGTTCCACCAATGCACACACATGCATATGCTACAAACAGGCATATTTTCATTTTTACCAGTCTGAGCCACAAAAAACATCTTTTCTCCATCCACATGCATACATTGACTTACTAGCTTTGCCTGTATGAATACTGATACGTGCAGAAGAAGTTTTGCACTAAGTGAATTGCAGCAAAGCAGTTCCTGACTGCATCTTTGAACCCCATTGCTCTCCTTGACAGGGCGGCTCCATCAGTGGTGCATGGTAGCATTTTCATTTTGAGGTTTATGGAATGCTACAGACTTTTACTGTAAAATCTCATTTATAAATATCCTTTTGTGGAAAGGTGATAACTAACACAAAAAAAAAACCCTTTAGGTGAATTGTAGGAAACAGAACTCTGAAAGATGGTTTTAGTTGTGTGTATAAGTATAGGGGAGTGCGGCAGCATAAATTAAGTACAGTGTGTTATCTATCTAAAAAAAAGTGACAATGATATATCCTTTAAGGCGAGACTACATTTAAAAAAAAAAAAAAAAGTTAGACAATACCAAACTATGGGGGTAAATAAATTCTCATTGCAGGGATGTAGCTCACGGGTTAAGTGCCTGGAGCTTTGTTGTGTTTGAAATGCTACAGATATCCTGTAAGCTATGTAGACTTGATGAAAAACCACTGACCAGAGTTATGTGCATCAGAATGATTTGAATCCATAAATACCATATTGTAAGTTAATCAGATAACAGCTGACATTTTGGTCTTATTTAGGTATTTAATCGTGGCAGATGACATGAGCAGCATGTCCTAAACCTGAACAGGTTTAAATAGCATGACTCTAATCATGATCACTGGCTCCTGTGTCACTCTAACATGCTGCAATCTAACAACCCAAAGAGTCTGACAAACTGCCAGTATGAACAAAGTGAAATATAATATATAGGGACACAAAACCTTGTTCAGGTGTTTCTTTAGCACTACCTCATTACAGTGTCTGGAACTGCGGTCGCCTGACCATGCGTTCCAGCACTCGGAAATGCGTTCTATTGGCTAGAAATGCGTTAGAAAAAGCTGAACTTCCAGCTGCCAGTCTGTAGTAGAAAACTGTGCTGAAACCACAGTAGGGCTGAACAGGTTGTCAAGGCAGCTATATGCACATTAAATAAAAGCTCAAAAGTCAATCTAATGCCAACTTGCTTGTGTACATATAGCCTGTTCAAGATATAAGGGTCTATTCATAAAGCGGAGAAGAGCCCTGTTTAGCTGAAATTGGGGCTCTATTCTGCTTCGTGCAATTCATGGAGCAAGTTACCATGCAGAAGGTTCTTCCTTCTCCAGCTGCACCTGCTCCATGGATGAATCGCATCACCATACTATTGTATGGTGAGTGCGATTCATAATGGTACAGAAAGCTCAGCTTTCTGTTTCTCTCCTGCAGTACAGATTTGCCATCTGAGGATGGCGTAAATCTGTACCGCAAGCCGAACAGAGCAGGGAAGTTGCATACTTCCCTGCTCTCTGTCCGGCACCCTTTTTCCAGTGTCCTTTTGCAGCAGGTCTGACCTGCTGCTTTCAGATGCCGGCGCATGCGCAGTGAGAAGCAGGCATATCGGGCTCCCGATATGTCTATATATTCTCACTGTGTACAGGGATTGCGGAGGGGCCGGACAGCGCCCGAAGACGCCGGAGAGGTAAGTATACATGAATGGCTACTAAACTTCACTATAAATCGCATCGATGTGATATTTTTCGCGAGTCACTTCGTTTTTTTTAAATGTTTTTATTCAAGAATTATTGTCATATTCCATTAAGAATAAAGCATTCAACAGAATTTAGAAGAGGGGTAAATAGAATGTAATTGGGTAGGGACTAGATACCATCTATAATAAATTTTATAGGAGTTTTCCTGTATGCTGACTGAAATAGAACTTTTTGCGATCTCAGTTCTTATGTCTGACCATTCCTCGAGGGTTATTGTCTCTCCCACCTCCTTCTCCCAGGCCTCCTCATGAGCTTCTGTTAGGGGTTGGTTATAATGAAGTAATGTTTGATAAATTGTAGAAATAAGGCCTTAGTAGAGTGATGGTGCAAACAGAGTGATTCTAATGGTGTTTTATCAGGTGTTGAGTAGGCGCGCGTCTGGCAATGATAGAAGTGACGTATCTGAAGGAATTGGAAAAAAAACAACGTTGGGTAGGGAGAATTGGGTTTGCAATTCAACGAATTCCGGGAAAGCCCGCAGGGGAGCTAAATCAAATAAAAATAGAATACTAGATTTAGTCCACTGATGAAAAAGTTTGTTGCATACCTAGGTCAAATTCAGGGTTGTTCCATAAATGAACCAATAGGGGATGAAAGGAGCGTATATTATATAGACGGGAATATTGGTTGCTCTTGAGATCGTGAAGCGAACAGTGGGTAGGCTGGTGAGCTTGGGTGATCGTGAAAAAGCAGGTCACCAGAGGAAGGAATAAGGGGAATAAACAGATAAAGGTCTGGCTTCGATGGACGTCCAGACTCTCTGTGCAGGCGGGGCATGCCATAGAACACACAAGGCCAGTTGGGTTGTCCGATAATATTTAATTAAATTAAGAGTGCCCAGCCCACCATCACTGCAAGGCTTATGTAATAGGCACATTCTTACTCTGGGTCGTCTCCCAGCCCAGATGAAATGTGATATCTCTATTTGTATATTTTTCAATACTGTAATTGGTATATGTATCGGGAGAGTCTACCAAAGATATAACAGTCGAGGTAGTATGTTCATTTTGTTTGAGGCCAATAGTCCTATCCCAAGCAATTAAAGACCTATTCGACGTATGAAGGTCGGACTTAATGGAGGCGAATAGTCTAGGGAAATTGGCTGCATATAAGGTGGAATATGTCTTAGTTAGATAAACACCTAAATATTTGAGCTTACCCTTTGCCAACGGACAGGAAATGTGGATTGTAATATACGAAGGTCTTGTCTGCATTAATTTTATAGTTGGAGAATGAGCTATATCTGTCTATTTCGTAAAATAGGTTTGGGAGGGGGGAATGGGTGTCAGTTAAGGTTAGGATCACATCATCAGCGTATAGAGCGATTTTGTGGTCAGTGTTGCCAACCCGGATGCCGGAGATGTTCGCACTTAATCTAATCTTTGAGGCTAGGGGATCCATCACTAGCGCAAATATAAGAGTGGAGAGAGGGCATCCCTGACGGGTGCCATTGTAGATGGGAAAAAGGTCGGAGGAAAGACCATTAACTAAAATGTAAGCTGAAGGATTGATATAGTGAAAATAATCCATTCTAAAACGCACCCGAGAACCCCATATTGAGCAAAGTTTGCTGGATAAAGGGCCAAGCCACTCTGTCCAAGGCTTTCTCAGCATCGAGGGCCACCAACAGAGTCGGATCTGATCTGCCCTGTGCAAGTTGTATAAGATCGATTAGGCGTCTCGTGTTGTCCAAGACCTGTCTATTGGGGATAAAGCCCACTTGATCTGGATGTACCAAGTGGGATAAAATTGGAGCTAACCTATTAGCTAATATCTTAGCAAACAACTTCAAATCCACGTTCAAAAGTGAGATTGGTCGGAAGTTTTTCATTTGCGGGTGGTCACGATCCGGTTTAGGTATGACAACTATATTGGCCCTGGTGGTGGCCGCATCGAGCGATTTACCCTCCAACAGAGATTTAAAGAGTGACTTAAGCATAGGAAATAGGGGTTCTGAGAACTTTCTATAGTAGAGAGCGGAAAATCCGTCGGGGCCAGGGGCTGCTGACCTACGCAGTTGTTTTATGGCTGCTGTAATTTCCTATTCGGTGATAAGGGCATTGAGAGAGGAAACATGTGATTCAGAGAGTTTAGGTAGTGTACAGAACTGTAAATATTGGCGTATTCTCTCAAGTTTGTGAGGGGTATTTATATCAACAGGTGGGAGGTTATATAAAGGGGAATAATAATCTCGAAATAGGTTAGACATGGCTTGAGGATAATGAATAAAAGAACCGTTCAAATCTCTCGAGAGATTATTCTGTGGCGAGTGCGCTTGGCTCTCAGTTGGTGGGCTAGCAATGTGTCTGCTTTATTAGATTTCTCATAAAATCTCTGGCGTGCCCACAATAGGGCATTTGCCGCTTTTTTTTTTTTTTTAGAAAGAATATGAGAAAGCTGACCCTTGATAGAATTTGAAGGTATGTGCGTTTTTTGGGAAAGTGTTGATGGAGCTGTGTAAGGGAGGATAATGAAGATTCCAGTTCATTTATGCGCGTGAGCTCCGCTTTCCTCTGAGCAGAGGTGAGGCTGATGAATAAGCCTCGCAGTGTGGACTTATGAGCCTCCCAAATTATTGAAGAAGAAATATCTGGAGTGGAATTAGTGGTGTAATAGTCTTTTAGGGCAGATGTAATTTCTGTAATGTGAGTTTGTTTTAGCAGCAAAGACTCATTTAGACGCCAATAGTGGGTCGGGGGCGTCGGGCTAGAAACCAAAAGCTCCATCTCAATAGCCAGATGATCTGACCATGGGATAGGTAAAGTCTGGGCCCCCAAGAGCCTTTGGTTGGAAGACCGATCAACTAGAAAGTAGTCAATTCGTGTTTGAAGATCATGTGGCGGGGAATAGTATGTGTAGCCTCTAGCTGAGGGGTATAGAGTTCTCCAGGCATCATGAAGATCATTAAGTGACATATGGGAATGGAGAGGTCTGGAGAGTCTAGATTGGGTGGTACAAATTGAGATGGGACGAGATCTATCTAGGTTATGTTCTGAAATAGTAATGAGATCCTCCCCCCCCCTATAATGGTGAGGCCCCGTGGGAGCTGTGAAATATGATTAAAGAAGGTAGTGAACAGGGAACCCTGCTGCATGGCCATGGCATATACCAAAGCTAATATAATCGGTGTGTTGCTTTTGGTCCCTGGTATGATAAGATACCGACCCTGATAATCAGACAAGACTTTGTCTATAGTGATAGGGAGATCCCAATGTAGCATGATTGCTGTGCCTCTACGCTTAGCCGACATGTTAGAGCAGTAGACCTGTGAATATTGTTTGCTAGCTAGAGATGGGTGAGGGGTTTTAAGGTGCGTCTCTTGTTGTTTTTTTTTGTTTTGTTTTTTTTTTTACATCAGGCTTGCGACGATGGAAGTATTGGATGGCCATGGCCCTTTTAGTGGGGGAGTTTAACCAGGGCCGGATTAACGGGGGGGCGATGGGCGATCGACCCTGGGCCCCCACACATTAAGGGCCCCCACACCTATTGGGGTTAAAGTGGACCGAGGAGATGGAACCAGTTCCGCCTCCTCCGGCCAACCTAACCCCGGCGCCGCAGGGAGGCTTCATTTGCCAGACGCCCGGCTCCCTCCCCGCAGCGGCAGACTGAGTCGGAGGACGGCGCTCACTCCTGAGCTCCGACTTCCCGCTCAAGCAGTGCACTATGGGAGAGACGTCATGATGTCTCTCCCATAGTGCAGAGGAGCAGCCGAGCGGATTGCAGCGGACGCAGCGCGTAGCTTAAGGTAAGTATGAGCTTTATATATATATATATATATTTTTTTTTTTAGTGCAAGCGTCTTACTGGGGGCATTACTCGGTGGGGGGGCATTACTACTGGGGTATTATTCGTGGGGGGGAGGCATTACTGCAGAGGGCATTACTCGGGGGGAGGCATTACTACTGGGGCATTATTCGTGGGGGGAGGCATTACTACAGGGGGCACTACTCGGAGAGGGGAGGCATTACTACTGGGGCATTACTCTGACGGGGGACGCATTACTAATGGGTGCATTACTGGGGGGCATTATTACTGGGGAGGGGGCATTACTCGGAGGGGGAGGCATTACTACTGGGGGGCATTACTATTGAGGGCTCTACTACAGAGGGAGCATTAGTAATGGGGGTACTAATAGAGGGGCATTACTACTGGGGGCTCTACTTCAGGGGGCATAACTACTGGGGGCATTACTATTGGGGGGCACAACTACAGGGGTATTACTACTGGGGGATTTATACAGGAGGCATTACTATTGGGCACTGCATAAGGGGCACTACTACTGGGTGCACTGCATACGGAGCACTACCACTGTGGGCACTGACACTACTGGGAGCTCTGCATAAGGTCTGCATTGCGCATATCCTCAGTTTGTCACATTTAATAGGGGCCCCCACATGTTTGTTGCCCAGGGGCCCCCACAGACCTTAATCCAGCCCTGAGTTTAACCCATTGACGTTTAGCGTGAGAACCTTTAACTTCATGGTGGATAACTGTTAAAGTAGCCGCACATCTTATAAAGTGGACCTAATGACTGGCTCAAAATCAGGGGAAAAGGAAAGAACATATTAGGGAGAAAAAGAAAAAAACTAAGAACTACAAAGGTAGTAGAAAAGAAAAGACCTTGACCGATATAGAGGGCAGGTCTAAAAAGGAAAGGGAAGGTGTCACAAGGACCTTCCCTTTGACGGGGGGCATGGTATAGAGAAAAAATTAGAAGTACATGAACTAAAAATAAAGAAAAACAGGCGAGAGAAAATTACTGTTGACATCATGAGCAAGAAATGACAGCAAAAACACAATAATAAATGTGAAAACAATGTAAATTTGAAAAGATGGATGAGCAGCGACATTCCAAATATAGGAAATGGTGGCTCTACCTGAAATAAAAATGGTTAGAAGACAGAATATTTAAACTATGATATATATGAGAACCATATATCAGAACATAAGCCAATAATTAGTGTAACAAGTGAATTATAGCATTGTATCTGTATCGGTAAATATAAGAACATTATAGTTTTATAAAGGTAAATAACCGAAGATGTACCAAAATTAGAAAACATTGACTTCACTTAAAGAAATTAACAATTAGAAAACATTGAAGGCATTGGAACGATGTCTATATTAAATGAAAAACATCATTTAGGCCTGAGACCACTCTGGGGATGCACCTGAAGGGCTTTGTTGTGGTGAGGAAAGCTGTCTGCGGATGGATTCAGGTAGATCATCAATAAGACTAAATGATTTTAGAAGCTCGTAGCCTTGTGTGGAAGTTTTAACAACATATGTGCCCCCGTTCCTTGTAATTTTAGTTGGAAGGGGAAGCCCCATTTATATCTAATTGAATGGTTTCGCAAAGTTTTAGTGATATTGATAAGTTCACAGCGTTTCTTGAGCGTAGATGGAGTTAGGTCTTGGAATATTTGGAGTTGGGACCCTGAATATCAAATCGTAGCAGAACCTTGGACAGTTTGCATGATCTGGTCTTTCGCTTTATAATAGTGAAAGCACAGGATGACATCCCTCGGAGGTCGGCTTGGAGGTTTTGGTCGAAGCGCTCTATGTGCAGTATCCAAGTGGAGATGTCTTTGGGCATATCAGGTAGCAAATGGAGAAAAAGTCCCTCTAAGAACCCAGGAAGGGTATTGGCCGATATGTTCTCGGGAATGTTGCGGACACTTGATATTATTCCGTCTATTTCGATTCTCGAGATCCTCTAATTGATCCTTATACGTATCAAACTCCAAGTGAAGGTCAGCAATTTCCTGTTCCACTACGCTTTGGTATTGACAGACTTCGTCCATCTTCTGTTCCAGGGCGTCCGTATGAGAGCCAAGGTCTGCTAATTCAGATTTAAATTCTGTGAGCATCGATCTCATTTCTGACTGGATAGTCTTGGTGACAATAGCTATAATGTCTTTGGTAGACAGAGCGGTATCTGCAGGAGTATCCTAAGTCAGAGACAGGGTCTGCAACCGGGGTTTGGCGGGTTAAAGAACCAGATTTAATACACGCTCTGAGAATGCTAGGTTTAGGAGCAGAATCATTTTTGTGATTTTTCTGCGACATATTGATGCGATAAGTTCATGGGAGTAGTCACTCAATAACAATACAGAGATATCCAGTGGCGAAAAACATCATAACTAGAGAGAGCAAGTCTGCTAATGATGTGCAATTTCCATGTAAACGGCAATATGCAAAAGTATCACTAGGTGGCGCTCCAACCCAACATTGCAAGGTGGAGATATCTGAAATCTCCAATAGGTTACAGATAGTGAGTATTAGAATGTAATAAGTAGAATACCTAAACAAGGAGTGGCAGAGTTGACTACTAAATAGCACAATAGTGTGATGGTGGGGCCAAAATTACATCAGAGTCTGGCATGTACATACAGTAGCCCTGGGGGGGGGTTCTTGAAAATGGCTCCTTAATTATATCAGGGATGCCTGACAGTCCTCCCCTGGTCTCACCTACCCTGGCTAACTGATATACTGTAGTGCAGTGTGTTGTGGCAAGGTAGGGAGGTTGAGCCAAGGAGAGTGGAGGGGAGATTTCAACAAGAACACCTCTTACACCGGGTGTCTGCACTTCCGGGCAACAAATCGCTGTGGCGCTGTCATTCAGCCCAGGCGCTGTCGCGTCTCCTCTCCCTCTTAAAAGGCAGCATGGGGAGGACTGTGGTAGATCAGGTAGGGGGACCAGCGTCCCTGCAGAAGGGCGGGTAAGCGCTATCGCCGCCCCGGAAAACTCCATCGGGTGATGGTGCGTAAATTGAGGCCACGGCTTCAGGGAGGGTGACCAGGCTGCAATCCGCGGGCGCGTCAGGACACTCCCCGATTCCGCAACCACGGTCACCGGGCACATGGTTCTGGTGGTGGGGATTAAAGTGTGTGGCTGTGTGCCAGTTATGTCCCCTTAATGTAGCTCCAAAGTCCGGTATAGTGTACGCCACTCGGGAGCTGTAGGGGATACACTGCTATCCTTGATGGCTGCCAGGCCACGCCCCCCACTTCATGTTCTTTATGAATAGACCCTATAGAGACCTATTGCCCATATACATAAGAATAGTGATAGAAATAACTAATACAGTAATGCAAGTGATCTTAAAAATACAAACATGCTCCCAAAGGAAACCTGTTACAAAAACGGTTTTTCAAATATAACCAAATACAATAAAATAATAACCTATTTTTGCTAATTTATTTGATGTAGAAGACAACAGGTCTAATTTTCTTGCATGGTGGCGGGGAGATAGTGAGAAACCAACATTGTGAACTTTCAATCGACTTAGTTACATAATCATGTTGCATACAGTGGTCTCAGAATTACACTGTCATTTACAGCAATCTGCTAAGAACCAGGACTGATTGCTTTTAGTATACACATTGTGATTCAAATGCGTGCCCATCGGGCTGTGCATACGTCAGGATGGGCTAGCAGGGAGGCCTCTTAAAAAAGAAAAGCGATAGAGTAGCCCTTAAGCTACTATGGGTAATGCATTAGCTGCTGGGGCCATGCTCCAGAATGATTTGCATTCCAGAGCTTGGTGATTGTCACATTTTGCACACTTTTGTGAATACAAAAAATGGAAGGACTGCAGCGGTCCCTCCTGCTTACATCTAGGAGATACTTTGTTGTTGTGGGTACCCATTTTTGGGGAGTCTCTGCAAAAAGTTTAATAAATGTGCCCCTAAGTGTACCAGAAGTCCAACCACATATTTTATCCTTGTCACCAGTATTATCTCTCCTACATCAACTCCTACTCTGTGTGGTTGCCCTTCCATTGGGTATAAGATCACTGAGTACTGAATTGAATTTCCCTTTCCCTTATATCTGTCCTTTCCAGTTTTGTTTTTTTCCTTCGGGGTGGAGGATGAAAATTTATTTATTTATTTATTTTTTTTAAATTACCAAGTTGGTTTGACCAAAAAGCTGTGTGTGAAACCGTATCGCCAATAATTACTGTGCATGGTTAGCAATACATCAGTGTCACCCAAAGATCGTATCTTATTATACAAGGTGACGCATATTGTAACAATATCCACATAATTTAATCAAACAAACTAAAACAACATTGATTTTCTTACATAGCGGGAGATGTATCAAGTCATGAAGAGAGATAAAATGCCAACTAATCAGCTCCTGTCATTTACAGGATGTGTTTAAAAAAATTATAGAAGCTGATTTGTTGGTACTTTATCTCTCAACAAGGCTTCTTACATCTCCTCCATAGTCTCATCCATATGTTCTGCGTTTTTTTTTTCCAAGACAAATTTTTGCCCAACTGTTACTCACAATTAGCATCTACATTTCTGTAACAGTTTGGGCTCCCAGGTATCCCACCCTGGACAATCGAATTGTTAATCCATGCTGCTTGTTTTCACAAAATTAAAACTATGAGAGTATATTTTAACTCAAGTAGGCAAAGTTCATTATCTGGGAAAGATGTGTGTGGTCTGGTGCGCTCTTAAACTGCAAGCTAGTTATTGGATGGTTCCTCATAAAGTGCTGTGGTTCCTGTGTTAATCTTAATCCTAATGCTGCCTCAAATACCTGTGGCTTTCCTTTGCCACTGTGATTCAAATAGTAAATGTAAACCGTACAAGGCGCAAATAGGATATATGAATTTATTTAGGTTGTTTTAAAAAGGATATTGATAAAAGTTAATATTGGAAAAAATTGTGTATATATGTGCTACATGAACAATATTCCTGGTATTAATGTTGCCAGTAAAAAGCATTAAAAATAGCAGTGTGTACACTTATACCGTAACCATGTATATCAGGTCAGGGTTGTGTATCAAAAACAGACAAAAAAACAGTGTCCATATAAAGGTCAATAATAAAAAACGTATAAAATATTAATATATTAGTTTGGCAACGCTACATAGATGACGTCCTTATGATCTGGACAGGGGACCTGGAAGAACTCCAAATGTTCAGTAAATACATCAATGAAAACAACATCAATCTAGAATTCACAACAACCTGGAGTAACAAGTCAATAGACTTTCTAGATTTGAATATGAATATATCTAAACACAATACAAACAAAAACATTCACCATGCCAGTAGATATGCACAAATTCATTCCACCTGCAAGCAACCACCACAAAATTTGGATCAGAAGTATTCCAGGAGGCCAGTTCAAAAGAATTCGATGGAAGTATTTGAAGAACAATCAGAACATCTAAAAACAAAATTCATTGATCATTAATATGATTCAGAGATCCTGGAAAAAGCCCTTCAAGAGGCTAAGGAAACAGAATACTTCTCCTAGAATACAAACCATAGAAAAAGGACCCTTCTTCCTCACTCAATTTAACAATCAATACAAAGACATTGAAAAGATTAACTTTTATCAATATCCTTTTTAAAACAACTTAAATAAATTAATCTATCCTATTTGCGCCTTGTACGGTTTACTTTTACTATTAAAGTTCATTATATCCTTAAAGAGGAATAACTTCCTGAAAGAATTACTATGGGGGAGATGTATCAAATCTAAAGAGGACAGGTGGAGAAGTTACTCATAGCAACCAATCAGGTTCTAGCTTTCATATTATGTACTAGGATTAATGTATATTTTCCTACATGAGAAAAAGCAAACTCATCATATTAATAATCAAATCTCAATGACCATATCAAACAACTATTATCAATTGACATGCAAATATTAAACATATTTTGTATGTTATGGGGGGCAATTCAGTCCTTGTACGGTTACATACAAAAATAAGAAGTATCCTAACATTGCCTATTTCTTGCGCATTTCTATGGATTGAATTACTAATTGACTTACCCGCTAAATGGGAATTAAATTCTCATTTACATTTTTTTAGTACAGATGTGTCCACATCTATCCTCCATGCGCTACAAGTCGCGCCACATATAACGTGGGAGCTCCGTGTGCCTCGGTAGAACTGATAGTCTTTCTTGCAACTTTGTGAATAGCTAGCACAAGCTTCTGCTGATTAAAAAGCTATGCAGCATGTGCGTCTGCGGGTGTATCTGCATGCAAAATGCTACGTTAGTGTCAGTGGCTGTAACACTATAACCTAGCGTTTTGCATGCAGATATACCCGCAGTCACACAGAACATATGCATGCAGCCTATCATTTTAATCAACAGAAGCTTGTGCTAGCTATTCACATCACTCTGTGCATAAGACGCATTTGAAGGTAAAAAGTCACACAAAAAGACGCTCGGCGCTACAGAGTCACACCACTGCATGGCGCGATTAGAAGGGCTGTTTAACATGCAAGGAGGCTAGATGTATGAGGACACATCTCTATCTTTGTCCATTAATTGACCTGCACCCACACTATATGACAAATTCTTCCTCAATTTAGGTGTTACTTCCAGCTTTTACCAGGTTCAGCAGTCCATTGGCAGGCTGCAATCCTGCAAATGTGTATCCTGTATGCTGCAGTTAGGTTTTCCGCTGGCTTTACCAGTTTATTAGATATGCACTAAACTTTAAACGGTATGTAGTTATGAGACCGGCGAACGCATGGCCGCCAGTCTCAATACCGACAGTGTAATCCCGGCAAGGGATCTAACATAGGCGTCGAAATACCGACGCCTATGTTAATCCCGACGCCGGAACGATCATCCTACGTCAGGGGTAAGTATCCACGTAGCCGGGGATGGGGGGGTTAGCTTTAGGGACCCCCCTGGGGGACTTGGGGTTAGGCACAAAGGGGGAAGATTAGGGTTAGGCACCCCTAAAGGTGGGTTACGGTTAGGGGGGGAAGAGGGTTAGGAATAGTAAACTTACCTCCGCTGTCAGGATCTCCTCCATCATGCTGGCGTCGGGATTTGAGCCGCCGGGCTCGCATCCGGCGGTCAAACATACTGATTCCCTTTAAACAGATATCTGAATGAAACTATAGACATTTGTTAATTTTTCCAAACTGTGGTTTGTTCTATATATGCCATTTTCTAGGTGTGTATTATTGAGAGTTCGAACATCTTATTTATTGCCAGGAACATGTTCACTGCCCTCATGAGAAGCTTTATGTGCCAACAACTAATAGTGTTTTTAAACTGTTTACAATGGCTCCAGGTTGGTTATATTATTTTACAGGACAGATCATGCCATTATAAACTGATTTACAGTATACCTAACGCAATACACAAGCCATCCATCGCAGAAGGGGGCAGGGAGGTGTTATATTTTTGTAGATATTGATTTGAAGAATGAGATTTTTGTTTAATGAATATGCATTTGTAACTCTGGATTTTTGAAACTGTTATGTGCACTCCAGGAATATCAAAATGTAACTTAAACTAAATCTAATGTATTTTTAATAAAATATACTGAAAGCAAGTCAAAGGGTATTTTTAAAATATTGCATTTAAATGTTATGAAATATTTTGTAGATGGTAGGCAGGAATCTTCTCAAGTGACATGACACTCATGGGCTCACTTTATTATTTATGTGTATAAATAGGGGACTGCGCTCCTTTTTCTTCCTTCTGCTGGAATGAAACTTTTTGCTGTGTTCTATACACTAGGAAATATTGCTGCTTTAGCAAGGTAAGCATATGTACTTTAAACTTCTATTTCAGTTCTAGACTAGTTTGCATAACCGGTACCCTTCCATGTGTAAAACCAACTATTAACATATTTGCTTTTTACAAGCATTAGAATTGCAAATTTATATAAAAAGATCAATCCAAAGATCTTTAATCAAGTCTGCTTTCTTGTGACAATGCCTTTTTGATTTAGTTTATTTTATCAATCTCTCCTTAATATCAACATATTTGTGAAGTTGAAGTTCTTGTGTAGGTTACTGAGACTTCTGATTGGGTGAGTATTGAAATCCTGTGGCTCATCCGATCAACATGGTATCTGTGTAAACTCCTCAAAATTCTCTGTTCCCAGCCAGGGAAGAGATCAAGATTCCCTGCCTTAGCATTGAGTTCTGCAATTCAATAACATTCTCGATGCTGGTGAATTGAACTCTGGTTTTATTGGTGAGGAAAGGGAGAGATTTTGGTAAAAACTTAACAAAGGGGTCAGTTTACCTCTCTTGCTGCTATTTTTTTGGAAGACACCTCATTTGAATTGATTCCAACAGCTCTCAGGCTGAACACTGCTTTTCCTGAAAGCTATGTGAGTTCAATCACTAACTCTGTCAGCAGTATTTGGGCTCTCCTCTGTTTTCCAGTCAAATATCCAACTGTATTGTCCCCCTTTTACACTGCCAGTAAGTAACCCAGGTTACTGCACATGAACGCGCAGCAACCCGGGTTTCTGTGCAGTGTTAAATGGCCCAGTTGAACAGTTAACCCAGGTCTCCAAGCGCCGGCTCAGCAGTGATAGTGGTGACGTAATCGACCCGGCATTATTGACTGGTCGGAACACCAATCTAAAAGGGGTTTCAGCCGGGTCGCACCCGGGATCGACGCGTGTACAAATCCTGGGTATGACCCTGGTGCCCACAGAAGGCACATGCTGTGATGCCACCAACCACTGTACTCAAGTGCTCACCATGCCCTTTACTCTCTTTACACCTTCCCACATTCTATCAAGTCTCCCCATGTGTCCTGTAACAAAGATTAAAAAAAGGCTTAATTCAAAGAATAATGCATTTAAAGAAAATATCATTTTTTTTTAGTGTTGCAAGTACTGCAGAGATACTTGTTTGACTCGGCATCCTTGTGCAAGGCAACCTTGCCACCAACAGTGGTTACTGCTAGTGATAGCCGTTTTATCACTGACGGTAACCATGTGAATTGAAAAAAAATCCCCAATAATTTAATAAAAGAAAATTATGCTCACATGCCATCTTTAGGTTCAGTTGTGAGGTATGGTTGTGCTTCCGTTCATCCACGCCACTTCTGATAAGCTGCCACAAGCCATGGTTCTACCTTCAACATCCAGAAGAGGGGGATAGGAAGACTTGTAGAGGGGAAAGTGGAGTTGGAGCATATGGGTGGAGGGGGGGGGGATCAGATGGATTTGTAAGGTCGATGCTATAAGAGAAGGAAGAGGATGAAAGTGACGGGTAGACACATGGAGTGGCACAGTCAAATTGGAAGGTGGGTTAGAGGTACACATGGTGTGTGTCAGGGCAGAGACACGCATACAAAACTGTAGGGAAACAGACTGACCCACAGGGTGGTAGGAAACATATTTACATTGCTGCATTGTTTCTGGACTGTGCAGTTCACAAGACCCCTGGCCAAATAAGGAAGGAGAAGTAGTGGTAGGGTTGTATTGTCTCTGTGCGCACCTGGTCCGGCGGTGAATTTGCCAACCCCTTCTATCTTCTCCAGAAATTAATGTTGGCGATGTGATTTTGTGGGTAATGGTAATCTCAGCAATCTTGCAATTCAATTCCAAACTCCTGGACAAGTTTCATAGCAAAATCATGTTTTCCCCTTGCACCTCCCTGAACATAGGAAAAGGTGGGGAAAATCTTTTATTTTTAAGTTAAAAATGCAGGGACACAGAAGCCCTGTTACACCTTTCACAATGAATAATCAGGCATATGTAGGCATTTAAATTAGCACAACATGGCCAATAATGACATGACCTTTTTGAGGTGAATTTCCCTAAGCAGCCCAAAAATTGGGTAAATGATGTTGGGACAGGTATGGAAGTGTGTGTGTGTGGGGGGGGGGGGGGGGGGGGGTTTGATGCATTTATGGGAAAGTGCTTTTGAACTTGCAGGTGTGGCTTAAAAATGTTTCCAACATTTAGCAATCTGGTTTTAAAACACTTGAAATAAAAAAAGGACATAAAATACAATTTTCTGTACCCCCGAATACTGTACAGACTTTAATTTGCTCAAGAACACTTGCTGCGTGTCATTTTCCACCATTACTTAAAAAATTAAAAACTAATCCATTTGACACCTTTTTAAGGCCATCCACTAACCACATTCTAATGCTGTTCTGCCATCCTGTTTGGCACTTTGGGGGGGGGGGGGGGGGGTTCAGGGCGATTTCCCCATTTTTTTCATAGACTTCTCCCTGGTCCCTCATTGTATATTACTGCAATTCCCGGAAATGGACGTTTATAATTGAATTGCTAGAAGGGCGGGAGCGTGTTTCATGAAAATGAGTTGTGATGTGTGCGATATTTGTCTCGAATTTGCACTCCCAAACTCCTGCTGAATTGAATCTCCCTGTATGCTCCCAGGATTGTCTTTAATGTCAGTTGGTGTCCAGGAGCTTCAGAAGATTTCCATTGTAGTTTTACTAAATTATTAGCCTAAATTTTCATAATCTTGTTCAAATGCAGTATTTGCCAAATATTTGCCTTGAACAAAATCACCATCTTCCACATAATGGATTTTATTTTATTTATTTTATAGGTAATTTGTCTGCATATTGGTTAAAGTCTATAAATATTGTAAAAATTGGACAATCTGATTTTTTTTTTTTTTCTTTGACTCTCACCAGCACTTGTTTTCTTATGGGGCCACTTAAGCAACTTAAAAAGATGTTTGAACCTACAAGATTGATTGCTACAATAGTTATGTTGGTGAGTATTTCACACTTTTATTTTATTTTCATTCAAATGTTAGATGCTTGTGCATAATGTGTGGCATGTTCTATATCTTTACATTCTCATTGCATGAAGAAATGGTAGCATTTTTCCACCCTACACCCCCACTCATCTAAATTATCAATAGTAGTAACACACTACTGTATGTACAGCTCTACAACAGGGTTCTGTGGAAGCTATACAGTCATGGCCAAAACCCTTCTTTTTCAAGACCTCTGCAATTCGCCCTGGCATGCAGTCAATCAACTTCTGGGCCACATACTGACTGATGGCTGCCCATTCTTGCCTAATCAATGCTTGGAGATTGTCAGAATTTGTGAGTTTTTGTTTCTCCACCCACCTCTTGAGGATTGACCACAAGTTCTCAATGGGATTAAGATCTGGGGAGTTTCCTGGCCATGGACCCAAAATGTTAGCGCACATCGCTGGTCGTTGACTGCATATCTACTGCAAGATATTGGAAACGATATTGTTATCGTTCAAATCATCCAATTTATCGTGTAGTGGATATGCGCCTTTAAACTTGTAAACTATAATGCTTAAATAAAAGGTTTCCCTTTGCCAGAACAATATTTTAATAAAAATCGTTGTTACACCGCCAGCCGCATGGTTGGCGGTTCAAATCCCGGCAGCGCCAGCCCGACGTGGAAGGAAATCCCGATCGTCCGAAAGGTAAGTGGTACCTAACCTAATCTGCCCCCTAACCCTAATCCTCCTTTAGGGTGCCTAACCCTAATCCTCCTTTAGGGTGCCTAACCCTAATCCCCCTTCTAAGTGCCTAAACAACCTAACTCCCCCTTTCCCCGCCGTCTAAACCTAAGTCCCTCGGGGGGGGGGGGGGTGCCTAACCCTGACCTTCACTCCCCCTAGCCTAAACCTAACCTCCGGGGGGGTGGCTAACCCTAAGTCCCCCCCCCAGAACCCTAAACCTAACCCTCCAACCCCCCCCCCCCGGGGCTATCTGTGACCGGCATCCCTTCTATCGGGATTCTGGGCGCCGGCCTCCCGGCGTAGGTTAATTAACCCTCGCCGGGATTCTGTAGTGGAGATGCCAGCGACCGCTGGCATCCTAAACGCATACCTTTTAATATATTTAACATCATTTTGAAATGAACAACTGTGACATTCAACTGAAATTACTTTTTTGATGTATTTTTTTTTGTCATAACCATATCCATACTTTCAAGTCGCAAATACGGTATATCAGTTATTTGAACCTTACACCTCCCTCTCTTAACCTGTTATTTGTATTGGGGTGCATCAAGAGTCTGAATTAGCGCAAATTTAGTAACTCTCCTAATAAAAACTTAGACCCATGGGAGTCCCAGTGAGAATTATCTATATCAATTAAATAAATTTAAATAATTTATAAATGGACAAATTTGATTAGATATAGTGATAAAACCACAGCATGTATTGAACCTTTAGTTGAAAAAGTGTCAGCTTGGATGACATGTTAACGATAGAGCCACATTCCTAAAGCTTTTTTTTTTTTTACAAAACCGCACTCACCGGACCCTTGACTGAATCTCATTAAGTTAGACATTTTCTTTGACGATATAGGCACTGAATAATAGAACAATTATTATAAGGAATATATGTACTAGAAATTGGTATGACATATTATTCACAATGCTGGCACTGACATCTAGTCGACATTGCCAGAGGCATGTGGGCAATGGGTTTCTCAATGTACATCTAAGCCTAATTCTTTTTTATTTATATATATATATATATATATATATATATATATATATATATATTCTGGAAATGAATAAGCACTATGAAGGACAGGCATAGAAAATAGGGAGTGTCGATTAATGACACTTACCTCAGTGAGGTGAGCTCCTGACCGAGAAGGACAGTTCCACAGTTGGATTCCTATTCTCAGCATATATTCTATGTTGTTGTTGTTATTATTATTATTATTATTATTATTATTATTATTATTATTATTATTATTATTATTATTATTATTATTATTATTATTATTACTACATTTTATTTATAGGGCGCCACAAGTGGTCCGCAGCGCCATACATACAGATAATGGTACACAGAACATTACATTACAATACAGTAACCAAAATATAAACAACACAAGTAACAATTAGCAACACAATTCACCTTCAGAGCTGTACTGTGTATGGAGAAGGTTGTCATAGAAGTGCTAGAGAAGAAGGCTGTGAGACAGTGGTGAGGATGACCCTACTCCTAGGAGCTTACAATCTAGGGGAGACAGACAGATGGCATGAGTGTGTAGAGGGGCACCTGAGTGCAGGAAGTAAGCAAGGTAGAGATGGCTGAGGCGGGAGGGACAGAGACCTGGTAACATGGTTATGTGGTGGCAGGGTATGCTTTGGTGAACAGGTGGGTTTTCAGTGCACATTTAAAGCTCTGCAAGGTGGGGGAGAGCCTGATCGAGCAAGGGAGCTCATTCCAGTGGAGGGGGGCTGCACGGGCAAAATCTTGGACACGAGCTTGAGATGAAGTAACCAGGGTGGAGGAGAGGTAACAGTCATTGGCAGACCGGAGGGAGTGTGTAAGGAGATGAGGTTGGAGATGTAGGGAGCAGTAGAGATAGAGAGGGCCTTGTATGTGAAGGCGAGGAGTTTGAAGAGGATTCTGTAGGGGAATGGGAGCCAGTGAAGGTTTTGGCAGAGGGGAGCAGCAGAAGTGGAATGGCGGGAGAGGAAGATAAGTCTAGCTACAGCATTGAGAACAGACTGGAGGGGGGCAAGATGGCAATGTGGGAGGCCAGTAAGGAGAAGGTTGCAGTAGTCAAGCTGAGAAATGATTAATGAATGAATAATCAGTTTGGTAGCATTCTGGGAGAGGAAAGGCCTAATGCGAGCAATGTTGCGTAGCTGGAACCGACAGGATTGTGTCAGAGATTGAATATGGGGGGTGGAGAGTGTGGAGTCAAGGGTGACACCCAAACAGTGAAGTTGGAGGACAGGGGAGATGATGGTGTTGTCAACAGTGATAGCGAGATTGGATGGAGTTGAGACTCTATTAGGGGGGAAGATGCTGAGTTCGGTTTTGTCCGTGTGGAGCTTCAGAGAGCGCTCGGACATCCAGGAAGAGATGGCAGAGAGGCAGCTGGATACCTGAGAGAGGACAGAAGTGGAGAGCTCAGGAGAGGAGAGGTAAAGTTGCGTGTCATCGGCATAGAGGTGGTATTGGAGGCCGAAGGAGCTGATGAGTTCTCCTAGTGTAGAGGTGTACAAGGAGAAGAGCAGCGAGCCCAGGACAGAACCCTGGGGGACACCAATTGGAAGGGGGGGAGGTGGAGCCAGAGGCAGACACAGAGAAGGAGCGGTTGGTGAGGTAAGAGGTGAACCAGGCATGGATGGTGTTAGAGATGCCAAAGGTCTGAAGGGTGCGGAGGAGGAGAGTATGATCCATGGTATTTAAGGCTTCAGAGAGGTCCAGGAGGATGAGCAGAGAGAAGTGGCCCCTGGATTTGGCTGCAAGCAGGTCATTGGAGACTTTGGCCAGGGCAGTTTCAGTGGAGTGAAGCACTTCTATCGGTGCCAGTATTTCCATGTGGAAGAGCAGGATGTCTTCATATATGGGAGTTTATATTGATAAGGAAATAAAATCCATATGGCTCATTAATATGAGTGAGCAAAGTACAGTAAGTCTTCAGTAAATACTGTAAATATGATTGTATCTGTTCTGTTTGGCTGTTAAATGTCTTATTTTCTATTTCTTTACAGCTCTGTCTAATTTGTACCTTATGTGCTGTATTTTGGGTAAGTCACATATACAGGTAGGTGGTACAGTATTTCACAGTGTATGTAGTGGTCACACTGGATTAAAAATATATTCTATCATCCTATGTGCTAAATGAGTATAATTAATATCTTATTGAAATGCCAAATATTTTCAAGGAATGGGATATTATATACAGTATGCTTGGCCTTTTTTTAAATCTAAATAAGGAGTTTTCCTGAATTTGAAACATCCCAATCAAGGTTTTGCAACAAGTGTTGCTAGAGATCGGTGTCTAGTGCAGAATGTCCCAGAGAGACTCAGCAACCTGTAAGGTATCAGGTCAGTTTGAGGAAGTACCATTTATTGTAAAGGTTTAGAATGTGTCGATCATCAAGGTGCAGTTAAAAAAAAAAAGAGGGGTTGGATGACAATATATATTTAACCAGTGGGCCACTCACTAACCTCCATACTTTTTATAAGGTAAATATTGCAAATTGCTTTTTTCTGCAGGTAACCTATACTGTGATACCAGTTATTGTATTTTATTACCTGTATTTTACAATTTGATATCTTTTACTTCAGGGTAACTAAACTACTATTCCACACAGAAAGTTGGGACTGTGGGCCTGATTCAGACCCGGTCGCAAGCGCTGAGCACTCGCAACCGGGTCGATGGTGGCCCAGAGCGCATGCACACAATGGATCCGACTCCGTCGTGCACATGCGCGAGACCCGGATAGAGATGGGCAATCCGTCGACAGCACACCCCCTTTGGTGGGCGGGCCAGGGGGTGGCTGCACAGACGCAGGCGTTCCCATGTGAACGCCTACCGTCTGAGGGCGGCCCCACTGCCATCACAAGTGATGTCAGTGGGAGAGCTTTCGGCTCTGTTTGAGCCGAAAGCTCTCTGGGGCTTGCGGCCACGAGACCCTACCACAAGGGTCTCGTCGCAAGCCCGATGGTCGCAATGGTCTTGACAATCGCGACCATCATCATGGCCGCTCGCTATAGCTGTGGGTGGTCACCCATAGCTATGCGAGCGGCCAGGAGGCCATTCTAAAAAAAAACGTCCCTGATTCAGAGCGAGCGATCTGTCAGAGCGTCCGGCTCTGAATCAGGGCCTGAGTTCTTTGTTCTTTCCCTGCTTTCTCAACTTTTAGTTCTTCCAAATACACGGTCACTGTGGAGCCAATAATTTGATTTTCGGATCTCTACAGTAGTGTACCTTGGCAAGTGTACAGATATAAAATAAAGATAAATAATAATAAAGTGTAAATCACAGGAAACAGTAAACTGTTTTAATTGTGTCTTTTAATAGTGTTTATTTTTTGAGTTAAGTAGTCATTTAATATGGATTTTTGAAACCTTCCCTTTATTTAAATTATTAATAGAAGTGATCAGTGAATAGTAAGCCTGCTGTGGTAGCGGGTTCTTTGTGTAACCGCATTCTATTAACACTTTTGACAGCTAACTGGTGTCTTTAGATGTAATTGGCCACATTTCGCAATCTGTCTAAAAAGACAAGCTATCCTGATACATCAGAAGTCCTTTTACGATGGGTGGTAAATCCAGTGTGCGTTTGCCTGTGTGTTTGCTCATCACATGATTGAATCCATCAAAATAGCCAAGTCATGTCTACATACCTGTAAAGTCAAATTTGACAACAGCCATATTGCCATATGTTGGGGCTTTAACATGACTACTTCTTGTGTCTACCAATAGTTGAAATTACATTCAATTGAGCACAATGGGTTTGACTTTAACATTTTTTTTCCACCCTTAGTGGCAGAAGAAAGGCCTGGCAATTCTGTTTTGTATTTTGCAAGCCCTGGCATTGACCTGGTAAGTGTCTTTTAATATGTATTCTGCTCAACTTTTTGACTGTACCCTCATTGCAGTGAAAAGGGTGCCTACACACTTAGCGATATTTTACACGATTTGCCCGATGACAACGCATCGTGACAACAAATCGTGTAAAATATGCCCAAATTATGAGTGTCCAATCACGATGCCGATGTGCGTCCCCGCAGGTCGTACATCGCATCTTCAGATCTGCCGTGCTGTAGGGCAGATCTGACAATCTCCGTCACGATGCACTGGAATAGTTAGGAGGCACGATAGATCATTTGTCACATTGGACAGTTTTTAACACCAAATCGTACCCACGACTGCCGGGGAGCTGCTGGGGAGAGTTCAAGGGGATATCTGACACAATGTCGGATCGTGCGTACATCGCCAAGTGTATAGGCACCTAAAGTTTTGTACTTGGGGTCTGATTCTAAGTCGCACATAATTGTTAGCAAACTGTGCATATGCAGCACCATGCATACGCATCTTGTCGGAGGCTTCACGCATGGCTGGTTCTCTCTTTCTGTGAAATGGGTGTTTGAGTGTTTACTGGACAGATATCTTGCGAACACACGCAAGAGATCTGATTCATGGTAGTATTGGTGGGTGTGTGGCCAGAGTTACGTACTATTATGAATGTATGTACAGTACACCATCGGGGCGCCTATTTCTGACAGATTTTGTGCACCCAGCATGGGATAGGTGTATTTGCTGTTAGTAAGAATCAGACCCTTGATATGGCATTTATGGGATACATTTGCTTCACAGCTTCTGTTTCTGTGGGGTCAATCCAATTACCCACAAATACGCCGCGAGTTAGCACGGCAGCCTGAAATCGCTCAAAACTGCTTGCAGCTTCATTGGGCTGCAGGCAAAAATCGCGAATTCGGGATAAGAGTGGGCCGCGAGGTCTGTGAGATGTGGTGCCCTTGCTGGCATTTTAACGCAGTGACAACGCCAACTCCCAACTGTCGCGGGTAATTGAATTGATCCCTATGTATGCTTTTAACGTTGTTTTTAACTCCCACAGACTGGATCTTAAATATGTTTGTTTTGTTTTATTTATTTATTTACATACTCTGTAAGTGTAATGCCTTACAAACTGTTATGGAGCATACACACGGTCAGATCTGTCAGATGAACGATTTGAACGATTTTACCAAAGATTTGAACTATGAACGATTTTTGACTGCATTAAAATGAATGGAATCGTCCAAGTCTGTCTGCAAACACATCAGATTTCAGATATCGTTATCCGACCATCGGGAACGCGCATCTTTCAAATCGTTCATCTGACAGATATGTAACATTTTCCTTCAGATATCGATTGAACGAATTTTTTAATCGTTATCGTTAAGATCTGAAGAAAAATCTTACCATGTGTATGCACCATTACCATGCTTATATCTATTTCTTCATAATATTAGTTTAGCCTAAATTTAGTGTTTTGGTTTATTTTACTTGCATATTACTAGGCAGTACTTCTATCTCATGTTCATTGAGATTTAATACTGTTTGTTTTAAATGGTCTCTCCACTCTAAAAAATTTTATTTTTGGATTAATTTCTTCTGTGCCTCCAGCTCCCTAGCTTTTTTACAACACCTTAGTTTAAGTATCATGAGTGCAGTTGAGTTACAGTTCATCCGGAAAGTATTCACAGCGCTTCACTTTTTCCACATTTTGTTATGGAATAAATTAATTTTTGTCCTCAAAATTCTACAATAGTGTTTTTTTTTTTTATTTTCTTATTAAATTTGCAAAAATCTCAAACTTTTTACACGTTGCCTTCATGGGGTATTGTATGTAGAATTTTAAGGACAAAAAAGAATTTATTCCATTTTGGAATAAAGCTGTAACCTAACAAAATGTGAAAATAGTGAAGCGCTGTGAATACTTTCCGGATGCACTGTACATACTATTAGGTTAGAGAACCTAATTTATTTTCCATGATTTCCTTTTGTATTGTTACATGTGTGGCTGGCAAAATAATTGACAGGGCCTTGCATGCGAACTCTTTATCCCTTCAGGGGAGCAAAATGTACTTTATACAAATAAACCAGCACAAAATCCCCAACTGCACTGTGTGCCAAGCGGTATCCGGTTGTCTGATCGATCTCAGTTAGATCGACAGTACATACATCGACCACCGTACATCGACTCCATCGAGGTCGACAGGTACTATAGATCGACCGCACCTCTATCGTCAAACACGAGATCAACACTACATATAATCGAAACATAACATACGGACAATATGAAGATTGACAACACACATAATAAAAGATCGAAACTAAATAGGTGGTCAGTTAATAAATCAACATATAAATAGGTTGACAGTTAATAGATCGACATATCAAAGATCGACGAGTCCTAGATCGAAACTAAATAGGTCGACAGTTAATCGACAAATGATCGACATGTTAGACAATACAAAAAGGTATACATCCTAGATGCTGCCCCACTAATAACACATCCCCCGCCACTACTTTCAACCGTGGCACTACAGGTCCCAGCCAGGCCTTACATCCCTGCAAGCGCTTCTGGCAATGCAAGTCCCAACATCCACCCTACAGCCCTTGTCCCCAATTGCTGGGCACCCCCATGCTCTGCAGTTCACCCCTTCATCAACCCCCCTCCCTGTGCTCCCCGCTATTCCTTGGCGTCTGGACCCTGGGGGCATCTTCACCCCAGCAATAACAAGTCATCTAGATTAAGACTCTGCCCGGCAGCGTCTTAAGCTAGATGGCAGCCTGGCGCCTGGACCTGGGGCATCTTCTCCCTGGCAATAACAAGCCGTCTAGCTTAAGACGCTGCCCGTACCCCTGAATAGCCCTGCTGAAGGTATTTAGGGTTTTTAAATGGCCTCAATAGGTGCTATTTAGCTTCTTTGAGCAAGTGGTGAAGAATAGCATTTTGCTACTTTTTTTTGGAAAAATAAGTAGTCCCATCAAATTTGGGGTACATGAAAATGGGTGCAAGCATAGCTCAAAATCACTAAAATCAAGCTTTAAATTGATGGGACTACTTTTTTTTTTTTTTAAGTATTAAAATGCTATTCTTCACCACTTTTTCAAAGATGCTAAATAGCTCCTATTGAGACCAATTAGGGACAAGGCCTGCTAGGTGTACATTGGGTCTAGCATTGCCAGGAGCGCTTGCATGGATAAGAGCTGGCTGGGACATGTAGTTACACGGTTGAAAGTAGCGTTGGGAGATGCACTATGAGCTGGACGGATGCGCCCATGTCCAGGATAGCGGGGAGCACAAAGGGGGTTGATGAAGGGGTGCACTGCAGCGCATGGTGTTGCCCAACAATTAGGGACAAGGCCTGCAAGGTGTACGTTGGGGCTAGCATTGCCATCCACTTGTATGGATGAAATGGCTGGCTGGCACCTGTAGTTCCACGGTTGAAAGTAGCGTCGGGGGATGCGCTATTACCGTGCAGCGTGTAGGATATGTATACCTTTTTGTATTGTCTAAAAGTAACGTATCAATCTTTTATCTGTCGATCTATCAACTGTCGACCTAGTTGGCATCAATCTTGGACTTGGACTAGACGATCTTTTATCTGTCTGATTTCTGTTATGTCTATTTTTGTGGTGTCTTATTGTGTATTATTTGTCTACCTTTTTGGTTTCAACCTTGGAACATTGTCTAACTGTTAGTTGTCGATCTACGTTGTGTCGCCCTTATATACCTTTTGATCTTACATATTCGATATATTGCATATCGATCGAATGTCCCTTTCGAGTATATTACTGACCGACCATTGTTACTGTCGATCTATACTTTGTCTATCTAAACTACATGTCAAACTAACATGCTCGACCATTTAATGGTTGAACAAGTTGTGTCCGATCTAATAATCCACACCCGTGCCGAGCAGGGTTTATGCTGTCTGTAATGAATTACTTCTTTCTCATTTTTTTTAATCCTATTACTTCATAGTAAATACGCCATACCAGTATAACCACATTTCTGATTACTGCTATATTTCATTCTCTATAGGCAAATTATTGAGGTACTTCTTTGGTAGAGGGGAAGACAAAATCCTTCTCTAGTTTCTGAAGAAATATATATTCTAGTAAAACCTAAGTGCCGAATCATTGTTTTTTGTTTTTGTTTTTTGTAGTAAACTAAATATAATGACACTATTTTGTGTTAAAAAGTGACTTAAATGCTACTTGCACATGCAACACAGTGACATAGTGTTTGGCATTGCTGTCCTGCAGCACCAGGTACAAGCTTATTTACAAACAGCAATACATTTCGAAGTATAAAAATTAGGCGCAACCAATAAAATACAATAATAATCAATTGTTAGCTATATAGCAGCTCCCAATAGTAGTGCTGCAAACACTACCCAATTAAGTTAAACATAAGCCAAATGAGCGTGTGTGTGTATATATGTGTGTATATATATATTTCATTCTTCAGAAGGGACTGCACTGGAAACATCAGGTGGTGCTTCTCCTAAGGACACAAGGCCCAATTGTATTCAGTCCAGGAGAAAGAAGGCACTCGCCACTTGTGCAAAAATATGTTTCTTCTGTTAAATTCATCACATATTTAATCGGTCTGTTGATATTTCGGTCCCTAAGGACCTTTATCAATCGCTTGAAAAATGTAATTCAAAGGATCCCGTGGAAATCAACTAGTGGTATAGAAACTTGATTAGCAGAGCCAGTGTGTTAGTATGATTTGCATCCATATAAACTCACCACTCTTGGAGAAATCCTGAGCAAAGGCAAAGTCCCCAGATAGTACCGGTGGTAGGGCAATCCTCTGTGAATTATGTTCCCCGTCTGATAATCAGAATCGCCGCTTGCCAATGTGATGACGTCAGCGGCAGTGGGAGCAGCACATCAGTGCCCAGATATGAGAAGTCACGGCTCTTGCATAAAAAACGGAGGTTTTTACATCCGTAGCACCAGAATGTTAAGCAGATCCATTTGTTAAGCAGCCAGTATTAAGTCCACAAACTTAAAGCGTTTCTCCGTTATTAGACCATACAACTGTTTCCTCAGAAGATAAAATTGTGGCTCAGTCAGACCAGTTATTTAAACGGTCAGTGTCCAATCACAGTAAACTGTCATTTTGCATAACAATTAATCCTAGGTGATTATAATTGTTCAAATCACCAGCATAGCTAACAATACAATGAATTCATCTTAAAGAACATTTATATTCCCATAAAATGTTTTAATAAAATGCAATGGCATCAGAGAGAGCTCAAGATAAATACACTTATTCTAGAGTTAGTTAACAATATACATCATACTAGATCAGAACATGTGTACCTGATTATCAATCAGTAAAGGTGTCTAGATAGATGGCATATTTAAAACTTATAAAGCAAATAAGCTCTGTGGCTCAACAGGCTAGTAGTATAGACCAGTGACCAGACAACCAGTGTTCGAATCCCACCAGAGGTCTGTCAACACTTATTTTATATAGAAGGTTATATTTTAAAAATAGATGTTATTATCTTCTTAATAACAATAAACATTATACTAGATGGAAAACTGATATTTCTGATTGCTGATCAGTAAATGTTATCAAGCATAAGTAAATAACCCCAGCATATTTCATTCTTGCACTGCGGCAAAACTCTGTGGCGCAGCAGACTAATACCATAAATCTGTAACCAGAAGAATCAGTGTTCAAGTCCTATAGGACTAACCAAAGGGTGAATGTTTTATGAAAAAATGGAGGGGGGGGCAGAGAAGAGCGATTGTCTATCCATTAATATTCTGATGGAAAATGATACTTCAGTGTCCCCTAATGTGATATTGTGGACTTAACTTTAACACCAATAGTATGTCATATGTAGATGATCATTATCAACCATTAGTGAGTCCATAATAAATCAACTACAGATAATCCCTCATCATAAATAGGAACAAAGGTTATTTTATTGTTTATAGATGAGCCTATAATTAAATAAAGACTCCTAAGCTACAGCATAAAGTCCTTAGGTACCAATATTACTAAGCTCAATGCAATCATTCAGACCCCCCGGAAATAGCGTCCCCAATGAAAATATCCAAAAGGCCTCTCTTTTACATAATAGATTGAAACGATCCCCAACTCTTGATGTTTCTTTAATATGCTCATTTCCCTGTACACGGAGAACTTTTACATCACCCCCATGCTGTAATCTAACATGTCGTGACAGACTGAGTTTTCACTCCTTGTTGAACATTCCTTCTATGTTCCAAGAAACGTGTGTGTGTGTGTGTGTGTGTGTAACATGCAGGTCGTTCTTCCCACGTACTGAATACCACAGATGCAAGTGATAACATTAACTGAAGAATGACATATGTTATGTATATCAAATGATAGACAAGAACACTAGGCTTAAATCATATTCAAGTGGTCTATCATAAACTGACAAGTGATACGACCAAGCTTGCCACATTTGAAATTCCCCTTTCTCATTATGTGGGAATAGTTGTTCAACCAGTTATTAGGTCTACCATCCAAAATAGCTTTAGATCTAAAATTGCTTGGTGCTAAATGCCTATGAAGGTTCATTGCCTTCTTGAAAATGATTTTTGTTTTTTGTTCCAAACAAGTAGAAAGTATATTATCAGTTTTTAGGATTGGATAATACTTATTGATGACTGTTTTAAGATCCTGTGAAAAGGAGTTCTATTTAGTCACACATATTAAATCAAAGCTGTCTACACTTTGTACACCATTGGTCTTATCAGCCATACTAAGTAAAGATTCCCTATCTTTATTCATGGCTGATTTAAAAGCAGAATCCAGGATATCCAAAGGGTATCCTTGTACATAGAGAGACCTCAACAAGTCATTAGCCTGGATGTTAAATTGATCTGTATCTGAGCAGTTACGCCTTAGTCCTATATAGCTGACTCCTGGGAATATTTCTCAACCACGGCCGATAGTGACAGCTGCCATAGTTGAGAAAGTTCCCACTGTCAACTTCCTTGCGATAAGTAGATGTGACCACAGTATTTCCCCTAATCAAGAGGGCAATATCCAAAAAAGTAATAGATGTCCTGTGCATAGTGCTAATGAATTTTAAACCAAAGGTGTTGGTGTTAAGATAATGTGCAAATGAACCAGCCAGTTGTGAATCAACATCAAAAACGAAATACATATCATCTATGTACCGACCATAGAGCACTAGGTTCGCGCCAATGGACCATTCCAAATCATTAACTCCTCCAATCTACCCATATATAGATTTGCAAAGCTTGTCGCAAACAAAGTGCCCATGGCGGTACCCATCACCTGTAGAAAAAACTTATCAAAAGTGAAATAATTGTGCGTTAATATGAATTCAACTGAAGCTAGAATAAATTGGCGTCTCCTACCCTTTGTATCCTTTGGTGTGTGTGTGTATATATATATATGTATATATGTATGTGTATATATGTGCGTGTATGTATGTATGTGTATATATATATATATATATATATATATATATATATATATATATATATATTTTATATATATATATATATATTTTATATATATATATATATATATATATATATATATATATATTTTTTTTTTTTTTTTTATTTATTTTTTTTTTTCTACCTCAGGGTCCATAGGGTATCCACAGGATACCTTGGGGATATAGGCGATGGCGGCAGACATCCAGGCTCCACAGAGTAAAATTTTCAGCCTCCCAGGATGCACTGGGGTCCCTCTCCTATACCCCGCCCCCGAGCCTCAGGCCACCCAGTTTTCGTAGGTGCCTGGCTGGACCAGTCGCACCGTACAGAGGGGGGTCTTTTTAAGGCCCCTGAATATTTCTTCGCAGCTGTGGCTGCACAACTAGAGTGCTCCAGCATAGGACAGTCAGTATTGACGTCCATGCTGTCACTCCTACACCCCGCCGGTACCAGAACGCCGGTACTGATCCGGGGATGCTGGTAGGTAGCTGGCGTCACAGCTAGCGGTGATCCCCGGCTACCTGGACTGTGGCCGGATGCACGGGGAACAAGGTAAGCGGCGGGGTCCCGCGGTGGGCACCCGCCGGTAACACAGTCCTGTTTGGTCCCCAGGCAGGGGGCTCCCTGGGGACCGGCTGCGGGTGGGGCCAGGTACTGATCCTGCGCCTTCCACTAGACCACCACGGACAGCGGGCCGCAGCATGTGCGGTACAGCGCGGCGTCCCAGGGGTTAATAGCACGCCAGGGGAGAACGCCTTCCCTATCTCACAGCCGGCGTCTCCCCCGCTGCACAGTGCCATTCCACAGCGGTCTGAGCGGGCTGTGTCAGCGCTCCTCCCCCGGGCCCTGCCTTCTCTCTGCTCCTCGGTGGCCATTTTCTCACTACATGTGCTGGGGATGGCAAACGCTCTTGGAAGCTGATACAGATGCCATTGCGGTCCGGGTCCCCCGCATACCTCTCCTTCAATTAAGGTCAGTGTATGCAGCACTGTTTCCTACCAGGCTCTGGTCTGTGTAGTTGATCGCAGTGCTTGTAATGCAGGATGTTATCTGTGCATTGTATGTGACTTAAATGCTAGCGCTGTTTGCCTGTACTTTCATTTCTGACTGTCAGCCTTTTCCTATCCCTGTTCTTCTGCTACAGCCCTTGCGGTGCGGTGTTGCAGGGTGTTTATTACCTCACAGTAAACGTGGTTTTTCTGTGTGGGAGGTCACATACGCTCCGTTCACACTCCTCATGTCGGAAAGTGAACGAGGATATCCTCTTCCAGCTATAATGTGCAGTTAGCGGAGGGATATGTAAACGCTGAGGGTTTATGGAGGGCATGTTGTATTATATATCACGCCCCATTTCTGTCACTGTGCCTGCACAAAAAAGGGGACCGCCCTCGGCTGGCTAAGATGCTTACAGCCTTTGTGGGCAACGCCCCCTGCGTTTCCCCATAGGGGTTATCGCAGCCTGTGGTGGACTCATCACATGCAGGGTTCCCTGGACAGTTGATGGTACCCCAGTGTATCCTGTTTTTCGCCCCCCCAGGTCTCGCAGGAGCCTGTGTGGGTGAATTTATTGTCCAAATGGTATAGCACCTGATGGACGTTTTACAGGGGGAGTCACCATTTCGGCCTTCTAAACGGCCTTTCGGGTCTCAGACGGGTAAAGACATGACGTCTGATGACGGTGACATTATTGACTTTTTCAGACACGAGCCCCTTAGTGCAAAGGAGGCGTAGTCTGGGTCTAAAGTCTATATACCTGGCCTTCTACGGGCAGTCCGTGCGGCTTTGGTTATTACATATCCCCCGTGGCTAAATCCAAATATGCCTTCTTTAAGGATAAGGGTGTTGCCACTGTAATTCCTCTATCTGGTCAGGTGGATCATTTAGAGGAGGCGTGGAAAATCCGGGTAAGCGGTTCCAGCCTCAAAAACTGTTGACCTTTTGCATACCCCTTTTGCGGATAATTACATTTCCGAATGGGAGTTACCTTTACGGGTAGATTCTCATGTTACACGCCTAGTGAGGAGTGCTACGTTGCCCATGCCCTCCAGGTCCTCTTTGAAGGAGGTGCAAATATATCTAAAATCCAATATTCCCTTGCTGGAGGGGCTTCCAGGCCGGCTATGGCCGTGTGCTAGGGGGCCAGAGCCATGGAATACTGAGTAGGTAACTGGATCTCTGCACGCTGACTCTCCAGCAGAGCAGGTGGATAGTGGCAAATTCTCAGAGACTTTGCCACGTTCATAATGAGACGGTTTTACATATAGCCTACTCCTTTCCAGAATCTCCTCGGCAGCAGTAGCGGCTTGCCGCTCCCTGTGGTTGCGCTCTTGGAAAGCAGACGCAGATTCCATTTGGAATGCTTTGCCTTTTACGGGACAAGTCCTGTTTGGCCCTCGTCTGGACGCAATTGTGGCCCTGCAGGCAGCAGCTACGTCTGCGTGTCTGCCATCGGCTACAGTCCCATCAGGGTCTGGGGCTTTGTCTTTTCGGCCCTGTGAGGCCAGGGTAAGTCTAAAATACAGCTTTCCAAGACAGTCATTAGCCAGGAAATCTGCTCAGCCATAAGAACAGGCTTGGAGTACAAGACGTCCTACTCCCAAGTTGGACTATAAGCCTTCAGCCTCAAGGGACGGGCCTCCTCTCATGAGCCCACAGAGTTGGAGGCCAGCTTCTCCAGTTCGCCCAGTGCTGGTGTCTGACCACCACGGACACTGGGGTAAGAGAAGTATTTTCTTGAAGGTATGTCCTCTCCTCCCGGTAAAAGCCTCCCAGACGGTTTTTCGTTACATGTCTTCTGTCAATTCAGGACAAGGCCCTGTAATTTTTGAGGGTGTTACACTCTATGCTCCAGGCAGGAGTTATAGTACCTATTCCGTTGCCCCAAAGGGGAACGAGGTATTACTCCATCCTCTTTCTGGTACAGACACACATTGGGTCTTACCAGGACATTCTCAACCTCGAATCCTTCAACAAATTCTTAAGGGTTCCTCGGTTCGGGAGGGGGACCCTGCATTCCATCATTCAATGGAGCCTGGGAATTTTGTGGTGGTGTTGGATATATTCAGGTTGACTACCTGAATATCCCTCTTTTCTTAGCACACCAGTGTTTTCCTCAGGTTTGCAGTGGTCGATAAGCATTTCCTGTTTCTGGCATTGCCCCTTGGTCTGGCCTCCGCGCCTCACGGTTTACCAGGGTCATGGTAGTTATGGCAGCCCACCTGCAGATGCAGGGGGTCCGCTTGTTACCCTATCCGAGTGACCTCATGTTGTTACCACGGTCTCCAGAGATACTTCAGTGCCATATGCAACGGACAATATCTGTGTTGCTACGTTAGGGCTGACTGATAAACTGGAAATGGTCCTCTCTGATTCTTCACAGAGGATGCTCCATATCCCAACATCTGTGGATCTTTGTGATTGAGGAAAAGATCTCTGCATTACAGGCAAAGGTACGCAGTTGCCTGCAGAGTCGCCAAGTGTCTATTCACTTGGCAATGTGGTTCCTGGGTTCCAGGGTGTCGCTGTTCGACATGGTGGAGAGTACCCAGCTTCATTCTAACCCTCTAAAGAACTTGATCCTCTCCGGATGGGATGGGTTGCCCCATAGGATAAAGTCAATAGGCTTTTCCCGGAGGTTTGTCTCTCTCTGGCCTGGTGGCTGCAGAGAGCTCACCTAAACAAGGGGCACCCCCTTTGGGATTGCGGACAGGGTCCTTCTGACGACGGACGCCAGTATCCGTGGCTGGGAAGCAGGAACGGGTCCACACTTGTTCCAGGGCAGGTGGACACCAGTAGTTTTTGCGCTTCCCATAACCTTCTGAGAACTCTGAGCAGTATTCAAGGTTCTCCAGCATGCAGGACAGGTCCTCCATGGAAATACCGTGCAGGTACAGTCTGACAACGCCATCATGATGGCTTATGTAAACCACCTAGGAGGTTCCCGAAGTCAGGCGACACTAACAGTGGTGTCCCGAATTCTGGCTTGGGTGGAAGGCTATATCCCTGCCGTCATCGGCAGTGTTCATTCAGGAATCCTCAGATGGAAAGCAGGCTTTCTCAGCCGTCAAGACGTGCATTCAGGGAAATGTCCTCTTTATCAGGAGGTGTTCAATCTTCTGGTGAACAAGTGGAGCCTTTCAGAGATGAGACTCTTCTGATAGACGTAGGTAGGTCCAGTGGACCTTCCAAGTTGTGTACCTCGTCCCTCCGTTATCCCTTCTTCCTCCAGTAATAGCAAGAAGGAGGCACGCTTCTGCTGATAGCTCCAGTGTAGGCCAGATGGTACTATTACTCAGATCTTCGGAGCCTTTCAGTTAACACTCCGAAGCTGTTGCCTCTACGCCCGAACCTGTTGTCTCAGGATCCTGGCTGATACCCAGACCTGGGTTGTCTGTCCTTGACGGTGTGGCGGTGGAGACTGCCCTCTTAAGGTCTAGGAGTTTTTCCAGCTCTATAGTTAACAGGGGCTCTGTCCATGCTAAGAGCTCGGAAGTTTTTATCTGCAAGAATTTACCATTAGGTATGGTATACTTTCTTTCAGGTGTCGCCCTAGAGGCTAGGCTCCTCGGGTATTCCGGATATCCAGAGGTTGGCTTTCCTACAGGTGGGCTTAGATAACTGTCTTCGCCTTGCTTACCTGAAGGTGCAGGTTTCTGCCCTGTTAGTACGGTTTCAGTGTAGGATTGCTACTCTTCCTGATGTCCGCACCTTTGTGCAGGATGTACATTATATTCAGCATCCCTTTGTTCCACCTGTGGCTCCTTGGGATTTGGCTGTGGTCCTTAGGGCTCTCTGAGGACCGCCATTTGATCCACTGGGCTCAGTGGATTTCAAATGGCTTACTGCTAGGACTGTATTCCTTCTGGCTCTTAATTTGGCCAGTAGGATCTCAGAATGGGAGGCTCTGTCATGTAGACCTCCCTTTTTCTCATCTTTCCTAGGAACAGGGCAGTGCTTGCCTTTACTTCCCCAGTCCTGTCTGCTGGTGAGGCCTATTTGGCTGTGGTACGGGCGCTAAGAATTTAAGTTGACCGTACCAGTCCATTTAGGAAATCAGACTCTCGGTTTTGTCCTTTCTGGTTTCCATAAAAAGGGTTGGCCTGCCACTACGCTAACTTTGGCAGGATGGATTCACAGGTCTTCCTGTTCCATCCTCTATTAAAGCTCTTCCACTAGGTCTGTGGGTCCTTCGTGGGCAGCTCGACGTGGCGCCTCAGCGGTGATTGGCAGCCACGTGGTCATCTGTCCATATTTTTGTAAGGTATTATGCTTTTGATACCTTCGCCTCTCAGGATGCTTCCTTTCGGCGGCGGATTCTCCTTACAGCACAGGAGCGTCCCCACCCTTAAAGGATACTGCTTTGGGACATCCCCAAGGTATCCTGTGGATACCCTATGGACCCTGAAGTAGAAAATATGAGATATGGTTAGAACTTACCCTTGTTATCTCTATTTCTACGAAGTCCATAGGGTTCCACAGGACTCCCGCCCTGTCGCACCTGTACTGCAGATGGGCTTTGATCTGGTCACCGGTTTCTCCGTCTCCTTCTGGTGAGAATGTGATTCTTGTGTGTTCCAGACTGTCTTCTCTCTCTTTGTTCTCCTCCTCCGGCCTATGGCTTGTAACGAAACTGAGTGGCCTGAGGCTCGGGGGCGGGGTATAGGAGAGGGACCCCAGTGCATCCTGGGAGGCTGAAAATTTAACTCTGTGGTGCCTGGATGTCTGCCGCCATCGCCTATACCCCCAAGGTATCCTGTGGAACCCTATGGACTTCGTAGAAATAGAGATAACAAGGGTAAGTTCTTACCATATCTCATATTATTTATATTTATTTATTTTACTCATTTGGCTTATGTTGAGCAATACATTCCCACTGTATTTGCGTGGTTTCCTCTAGGTGCTCCAGTTTCCTGCCACTGCAAAAACATTGCGGTAGGTTAGCTTTTATGTGGGTAGCAAATCTTCATTGGAGCAGAGGCTGATATTATTATTATTTATTTTTTATTATTTATTACCAGTTATTTATATAGCGCACACATATTCCGCAGCGCTGTACATAGAGAATATCTTACCATTCACATCAGTCCCTGCCCCAGTGGAGCTTACACTCTATGTTCCCTATCACATGCACACACATACACACTAGGGTTAATTTATGTGGGGAGCCAATTAACCTACCAGTATATTATTGGAGTGTGGGAGGAAACCGGAGCACCCGGAGGAAACCCACGCAAGCACAGGGAGAATATACAAACTCCATACTGCTTTGGATGCCTAGCAATACATTATCTACACCTAAAAGACCAGGTTCTTACTCCTTCTTGATCAGAATAATTTTAACAATGCATACCCTTCAACTACAATAATAACAATAATAGAGTAATGTCTGGCGGTATATTCCCAAGAATTGAATATGACCCTTTGCGTTTTGTTTCTTACTCCAACCATAACCGTTTATATATTTTGCCCTGATTGATATCAAGAAGTATGCTTTTATATTATGACTGCATTGGAAAAATTACATTTTCTACAGTTGCATTTGTGCAATCTCATAAATTTACCCCCAAAGTTTGATCACCTAGTTCTGTTGACTATAATACTAATAATATATGTACTTAGCTCATACATGTCAAATATTCCTTTCATAGGATTGTTCTGGTTTTGTTGCACTGGCTGCCCTTTGCCTCTCATATTTTTTGACCAATGGAACCAGATGGCGACTGGATAAAGCTAGTACATGTCTCTTCTGCACCTGAGAAATAGTAGACCTCTTGTTAAAGTGATACAATGTTCCTTACAATACCTAACTTCAAGAAGCAGCCCCTTATTATGTCAATTTAATTGTGGTAATCCAAATGCAAAACTACCAGATTGGAAGATACATTGTTTATGTTGCAAGATGTGTTGTACAAATTAGGTGCCCAGTAACCAAATTAAATGGATACTGTACACAAAATGCTGGTGGTTTCATCTTTGCTCCAGGTTCAGCAGCAACATGGGAAGACTGTTTGCTTCAGGCTTTATTTAAGTCTGTAGGGTGCGTGGGTGGACAGCAAGTGTGTAAAATGGACTAAATATATAATACAGAGGGTGAATGAACATTTTCATGTTTAATGCATTAAAAGAAGCTTTTAGTAATGTTTTTATGTTGTATCTTCGTACATCATTGTCATATATTATTGATATATAGTATTGCAGTATAGGCTAGTGCACCAGTGTACATGCATATGCAAGCTTGGGATATAGAAGGTTATTTGGAAACTATTCTTTATATTTGCGTGCTAGACGAGGTGGGGGATTAATTGGTTAGTAACCATTGGTATAACCGGACCCATCAATCTGGCATTTGTTCAGTTAATAACAATTTGTTTTCACATGATTGTGCCAACAGATGTTTTAGTGATACTTCTCATGTTTCTTTACAGAACACATAATTGTCACAGCATATAGTGATTTATTCAGAATTACTTAGTTACTGTGTAGCCTAGTTCTTTCTGCTACTGATTCCTCTCCCTATGTAACCAAGCATCTGACTTGTCTTTCTCATTGCTTTGATTGACTACCTTTATGTCAACTGAAAGTGACTCTTAGAGCTCACAGGGACTCTAGCAGATGGACATAGATATACACAGACGCACTCAAATAAAACACACAGCAGGAGATTAAGGTGAATACATCCGTGTCTCAGTATTCACACTGATTAATAAGATGGCGTATAAAGTGTATTACTGCTGGAACTCTACCCCCAATATGTAAGTAAAATGTTCCCAACAACTAATGGACCAGTCTGAAGATTTCCTTATTTTAACAATGGATTTGTGGGTAGTTCTTTCTACTCAAAATCTCTCTCGCCACTTTGTGAAGCTAGTATCACATATGTACAGATGTGTCCTCACGTGTTATTCATATGCCATATGGCACAAGACACCCAGCATGGCTAACATGCTCCGAGAACAGTAGCGTACCATATTTTTCTTAAAATTTTGCGTCTTGGTCGCATTGCAGAAGCAGCAAAAAGCTACTCAGTGTACTAAAGACGATAGGCTGCGACTTTAATGGTAAATTAATTGATTTTGAAAACATAGAAAGTTGCAGATGAAGCGCAGAACTTGGCATGAGGAATAGACGTGGCTGCTCACATTGGAGCCCTTTTTACACAGATTCAGTCTCCGTCGCACATAGATGTACAAATGTTGCAAATCTAATTCATCAGTGTAAGATAACAATTTAGTTATGTCACTCCAGGTCACACGGAACCTAGTGTGACAAGAGGGACTATTTGGCACACCTGAAGCAACAGTAAGAAAAGTCACAACTGTATATTGCCTGCAGCTAAATAATCAATTTCTTCCCTCTGGAAACAACTTAATCCTCCACTCCACTACCTAGACAAAAAACTTGTATCTGACATCTTGCCGGGCACACTATCAGGGGGTGGTACACCTCTACAGCGCCCTGGAAGACTGTGGTAGCCCAGTGGCTAGGGCTGCCACCCATCTGGAGTCTTGGTCCTCCACTCATCCAGAAATCCCATTTGCTGCCAATAGAGTGCTCACGCTGATGGCTTGCCTCTCTATTGCTCACGACCGGCCCATCGAACACTCACGTCCAGCCTCTTTGCCACTACTGCCCGTTCCTACAGCCCCCTTTCTCTCACTCTTCCTTCCAGCTGCGGTCATGAGTAGGTAGCAGCGACAAGTGTTCCCAGGGCTGTCTGTCGCTTTTGGGGGACTGGTGATGCAAATTAAAGCCATCCAAAGCTACCTCTATAGTTATGTAAAAAATCACGGCTTTCTACTGCAGGGTCCATAGGGACCACAGGAGACCTTGGGGTATAGTCTGATTACGTCAGTCGTCGAGCACCTCTAATAGTTAAACTTGTGCTCCCAGGATGCATCGGGCTCCCCTCCTATACCCTGCCCCCATGCCAAGGCACCTCAGTTTCATAGGTGCTCGGCACAGAGTCTGATCACCTCAAGGGGGGATGCAGAGGCAGCCCCTGAAGATAGTTCATTTTACTAGAGGTCAGCATGGGCTGTTCAGTGGACGCCCAGGCTGCCACCCCGACGGCGCAAGACGCTGGCATGGCGCCAGGGATCGCGGCGAGCGTCTGGGGGTTTTGGCTAGCAAAAGCCCCCAGACACTCAAGGCTGTGGCCGGACTACACAGGGGATATTACAAGGTAAGCAGCGGGCGTCTGCGGCGGGGACAACAGCCAGTTACTTTCCAGGGTTGGGGCCCCTGGAAGGAGGCATCATGTGTTATCAGGCACTGCGCCTGCTCGAACACTATACCACCAGGGTAAGGGGTCACAGTGTGCAGACGCTGTGGCACCCAGGGGGTTAATTGCATGCTGGGGGAGCGGGCCTTCCCTGTACTGCACAGCCGGCCCCTCCCCCGCTTCCCTGCGCACCTTTCCACAGCGGTCTGGTGGTTGCAGGCAGCTCTCCTCCATCACACGCCTCCCATGAGACCTCCGGTGGCCATTTTATGTGCTTGAACACTGGTATCAGAGGGAGCTGTGGAGCCTGGGCCCCCTTACATACCCCTCCTCCAAGAGCAGGTCGGTGTTTGTAGCACTATTGCTACTAGACACAAGGTCTAGTTAGTTGATGACAGTACAATATAGGGCAGGTTTGTTCCTGGCATTGTATGTGTTTGTCTGCTAGCGCTGTCTGACTGTATAACTCAATTTCTCTCTGTCAGCCATTTTATCTATCCTTGTACTTCTCTCACTAGCCCTTGCGGTGACAGTGCTGCTCAAAGGGGGTTAATTTACTTCACAGTTCAAGTGTTATTGTACTTAGAGGTTTGGACACATATACATTTATAATGTCTGGCAGTGAGTCCGGTCAGACTGATTTCCCCCTTACACAGTCCTGCAACAGATGTTTGGCTGGAATAAGGGAAGGAGAGATTATTGTGGGAGGATTGTGTACCCTGTGTACAAAAAATGCATGTTTACCTGCTGGGCCCAGCTCTTCTCAAGAGCCGCCCTGGGCTTGCTTTGCACAAGCTCTGACTACCCTGTTAGGTCGGCTTATTGCACCTCTAGTGGACCCACAATTGGGGTACGCTTCGCAGGTTGCTACGCCATCTACGTCACAGGGGATTCCCCGACAGTTGGTTGTGGCACATAATATGCCTTTGCAACCTACCCCCTACCAGGCATTGCCTGAACCTGTTTGGGTTAATACCCTCTCCAATATGGTGCAAAACCTGACGGAGGTATTACAGGGGGAGTCTTTCCAGCGCACTGCCAGGAAAGAGCTACTGTCTGCCCAGTCCACATACTAACCGGATGATGCGTCGACTGATGATGGGGAAATTCAGGAGTTATTTATTTATTACCAGTTACTTATATAGCACGCACATATTCCGCAGCGCTTTACAGAGAATATTTGGCCATTCACATCAGTCCCTGCCGCCGTGGAGCTTACAATCTATATTCCCTAACAGACACTCACACATATACGCACTAGGGTTAATTTTTGCTTGGAGCCAATTAACCTACCAGTATATTTTTGGAGTGTGGGAGGAAACCGGAGTACCCGGAGGAAACCCACGCAAGCACAGGGAGAATATACAAACTCCGCACAGTAAAGGGCCATGGTGGGACTTACCGGATACAGAGCTCCCTCATAAGGAGGCGGAGCCTAGGTCCAAGATTTATGTACACGGTCTCATACGTGTGGTCCGTGTAGCCATGAATATTGGGGATGAGGATACCCCAGCAGCTAAATCCAGACATGCTTTCTTTAAAGAAGTTAAAAGTTCAGCGACAGCTTTTCCTCTGTCGGATCAGCTAGTCGAACACCTGGAAGAAGCCTGGAAAACTCCAAGCAGGAGGTTTCAACCACAAAAGGGGGGGTCGCTGTCGCTAGGCCAGCTATGGCTATATGCTGGGTGGCCAGGGCCATGGAATATTGGGCTAATGCCTTGGAGACGTCCTTGACTGTAGAAGCTACCAGTGAACAAATTGAACTGGTAGGTTACCTCAGGGACTCTGCTACATATGTAAATGAGGCTGCGCTTGATATCAGTCTCCTGACATCTCGCATTTCATCGGCTAGATGCTCTCTTTGGTTACGATCTTGGAGAGCAGATGCTGAGTCCCAAGAAATGGCTGGAGGGGTTACCCTTTAATGGCCAGGTCTTATTGGGACCGGATTTGGACAAAATTGTGGACACATTGGCTGCTGCCAAGTCTGCTTGTTTGCCCTCGGCACCAATGCCGTCAGGATCAGGAACTCCGTCCTTTCGGACCTTCCGTCCACAGGGTAAGTCCAAGGCTCAGTCCTTTTCCAGACCATCGGAAGCTAAGACAGTCACAAAGCCCAAGAAACAGGCTTGGAGTACCAGGCATCCAGCTGCCAAGCCCGACGCTAAACCCGCAGCCTGACGGGGCGGGCCTCTCCTTGGGGGATCCCGAGGTGGGAGGCCGACTTCTTCAATTCACCCAGCGTTGGTGGCACATCACAACAGACGCTTGGGTAAGGGAAGTGGTGTCTCTAAGGTACGCCCTTTCCTTCTAACACAGACCTCCTCATCAATTCTTCCCTACAGGACTTCAGATGAATCGGGAAAAGGCGGTGGAACTGCAGAAAGTTATACGGTCTATGCTCCTGCAGGGAGTTATAGCTCCGGTACCCATTTCCCAAAGGGGAATGGTGTATTATTCCACTCTCATTTTGGTTACAAAACCAAATGGTACATACAGTCCTATCCTGAATCTCTAGTCTCTCAACAAGTTCCTCCAAATACCTCAGTTCAAGATGGAAACCCTGCGGGCGATTATACTGACTATGGAACCTGGGGACTTTATGGTGTCTCTGGACATGCAGGATGCATACCTGCATGTCCCGATAGCTTTTGCTCACCAGAGGTACGTCAGGTTCGCAGTGTTACAACAACACTTCCAGTTTCAGGCCCTGCCGTTCAGACTGTCTACGGCACCCAGGGTGTTTACCAAGCTTATGGCGGTCATGGTGGCCCAACTGCGGCTGCAGGGGCTTCGTCTGTTGCCTTACCTAGACGACCTGCTATTGTTAGCCAGGTCCCCAGAATTGCTTCTCCAGCATCTACAGTTGACAATAGCGATGCTGCAAAACCACGGTTGGTTGATAAACTGGAAGAAGTCCTCTCTGACGCCCTCACAGCGGATGCTACATCTCGGGGCATTGTTGGATTCCCAACAACAGCGGAATATCTTGGCCAAGGACAAGATATCCACGTTGCAGCAGAGGGTTCGCAGTTGCCTGCACAGTCGCCAGGTGTTGATTCACTCGGCAATGCAGTTACTGGGCTCCATGGTATCGACCTTCGACATGGTAGAGTATGGCCAGTTCCATTCTCTGCTTCTACAGAACCTGATCCTTTCCAGATGGGACTGATCTCCACGCCGGATATGGACCCAGACATTGATACTATCTCCGGAGGTACGTCTGTTTCTGACTTGGTGGCTCCACACCAGTCACCTTACCAAGGGCCAACCCTTTTGGATCCCGGATTGGGTCCTTCTGACGCCTGTCCCCGGGGCTGGGGTGCAGTGACAGGTTCACACCTCTTCCAGGGAAAGTGGAAATTGGAGGAGTCCGTGCTTCCAATAAACATATTGGAACTCAGGGTGGTTCTAAGGGCTCTTCAACATGCAAAACTAATACTTCACGGAAAACCCATGCAGGTCCAGTCAGACAACGCCACCACAGTGGCCTACATAAACAGTCAAGGAGGCACTCGAAGTCAGGCGGCACTACTAGAAGTATCCCGCATTCTGTCTTGGGCGGAGATAAATATCCCAGCCATATCGGCAGTGTTTATCTCAGGAGTTCTGAACTGGGAAGCGGACTTCCTAAGCCGTCACGATGTACATCCAGGGGAATGGTCACTTCACCAGGAAGTATTTCAGCTTCTGGTGGACAAATGGGGCCTTCCCAAAATAGACCTGATGGTATCTCGGCACAACAACAAGTTTCCAAGGTACGGCTCAAGGACAAGAGACGTGGGGGCTCTGCTGGTAGACGCTCTGTCGGTCAAGTGGACCTTCCAGTTCATTTATCTGTTCCCTCCATTCTCGCTTCTGCCTCGTATCATTCAAAAGTTCAAACAAGAAGGAGGTATGCTGCTGCTGGTGGCTCCAGCGTAGCCCAGACGTCACTGGTACGCAGATCATCAGGGTCTGTCCGTAGACACCCCGATGCTGTTACCTCCAACGTCCTGACATGTTGTCCCAGGGTCCTTGCCTCTACCCAGACCTGAGCCGTCTGTATTTGACGGCGTGGCTATTGAGACTGCCCTCTTAAGTTCCAGGGAGTTCTCCAGCCCAGTTGTAAACACCATGCTCAGGGCTCGCAGACCTACGTCTGTGAGAATTTATCACAGTGTGTGGCACACCTTCTTCGAAGGATTGTTCCCCAGAGGTTATAATCCTCAGACTTTTGAATTATCCAGGATATTGGCGTTCCTACAGATGGGCTTAAATCTCGGTCTTCGCCTTTTGTCTCTGAAGGTGCAAGTTTCTGCCCTGTCAGTATTGTTTCACCGTAGGATTGCTATCCTTCCGGATGTTCACATTTTTATGCAGGGGGTGCTTCGCATCCAGCCTCCTTTTATCCCTCCGGTCGCTCTGTGGGATTTGACTGTGGTCCTTAGGGCTCTACAAGGACGCCATTGACCCACTGGGCTCAATGGAGATCAAATGGCTTACAATTAAAACAGTTTTTCTCCTGGCCATAGCTTCAGCCAGAAGTGTCAGATTTGGAGGCTCTTTCATGTCGCCCTCCCTTTCTGATTTTTCATAGGAACAGGGCGGTCCTTCGTACCCGGCCTGGTTTTCTACCTAAGGTGGTATCCAGCTTCTACATTAATGAGGAAATTGGTGTACCAGCCTTTAACTCCCCAGACCTCTCAGCTGGTGAGGTCTCTTTGGATGTGGTCCATGCTTTAAAAATCTATGTGGACCGTACCAATTCTTTTCGGAAAACTGACTCATTGTTTGTCCTGTTTGGCTTTCGAAAGAAAGGATGGCCTGCCACTAAACAAACTTTGGCAGGCTGGATTAGTCTGGCAATCTCAGAGGTTTACCTTCAGGAGGGCCTTCCTGTGCCGTCCTCTGTCAAAGCTCACTCTACTCCATCTGTGGGTCCCTCGTGGGCAGCTCGTCGTGGCGCCTTGGCTGTTCAGCTGTGTAAGGCGGCCACCTGGTCTACTGTTCATACATTCCTAAGGTATTATGCATTCGATACCTTTGCCTCTCAGGATGCCTCCTTCAGGCGGCGGATTCTCCTTTCTGCACAGGAGCGTCCCCACCCTTAAGGAGACTGCTTTGGGACATCCCCAAGGTCTCCTGTGGAGCCCTATGGACCCTGCAGTAGAAAATAAGAGATATGGTAAGACCTTACCTTTTGTTATCTCTATTTCTACGAAGTCCATAGGGAGGACTCCTGCTCTGTCGCACCTGTGCTGCAGTTGGGCTGTGTTCTGGTCACCGTTTTTTCCGTCTCCTTCTGTATGTGAGTGTGATACTTGCGTGTTCCAGAAGTCTTCCTTCTCTCTTATCCACTTCCGGCCATTGGCTTACTACGAAACTGAGGTGCATTGGCATGGGGGCGGGGTATAGGAAGGGAGCCCTGTACATCCTGTGAGCACAAGTTTAACTATTAGAGGTGCTCGACGACTGACGTCATCAGCCTATACACCAAGGTCTCCTGTGGATCCCTATAGACTTTGTAGAAATAGAGATAACAAAGGTAAGGTCTTACCATATCTCTTATCAGCTGCAGCAGCTCATAGAAGGCTGCAGCGCTCAAAGTACCACACTCCTGACAGTGGGCCTGATTCAGAGCCGGACGCTCTGACCAGAGCGCTCGCTCTGAATCAGGGCCCTCCTCCATTAAAATGGAGCGTCCTCAGGACGCTCGTATAGCTGTGGGTCACCACCCACAGCATATACGAGCGTCCAAAAAGATGGTCGCGATGGTCTTGACCATCGGACTTGCGACGGAGACCCTGCGGTAGGGTCTCCCAGCCACAAGCCCTGGAGTGATTTTGGCTCTATCAGAGCCAAAATCACTCCCACTGACATCACTAGTGATGTCAGTGGGGCCGGCTTCAGATGGTAGGCGTTCCCATGGGTCACCATCGACAGCACGCCCCCTTTGGTGCGAGACCCGGAGCGACAGCTTGGCTGTCGCAGTCCGGGTCTCGCACATGCGCACGACGGAGCTCCCTCCGTCGTGCGCATGCGCAGTGGGGAACATCGACCCACTTGCGAGCGTACTGCCGCTTGCGAGTGGGTCTGCATGACCCCCAGTGTCAGAATATACCATGGTGTGTCAGACCAATAATGGAGGACTGCAGGAGCTCATTGTAGCTGATGCCCTGAGACTGAGCCAGGAGATCTCAGTGTGCAAACAACATAATCGGTGGGCTTGACTGAGCTCCAGTGAGACATGTCTGCTAGTAATGGTAGCCAAGCCATGTCCTCTATTTCTGCTTGCTTCTATTTTAATTTCATTTAATTTTTATTCTATTTGAGAAATCTTATTTTGCAAATGTTTTTAGATTAAGTGTGCTCCCTTTTACAGCACATTTACATCGCACATTTCTTTAACATATTGGCAGTGCCGTTTTGTGCTACATATAATGTAAGAAGGAGTATGAGGGGCATGTGGGAGATCTGATGGGATGTGGATCTGGGAAACACGAGAGGTTTGATGGGCATATGGGGCACATCAGTACCATGGAGATAGATTAATTACATGCGCTTGCTCCAGGTACCAAGGCTCAACGCCACACTTCTGTGTCCACCGTGCATTCAGAATGCTCCCCGAACCAATTCTGGACAACATGGGACTGATAAACTAGTGCATCATCCTGCTGGAGTATTCCATTATGGGGAGTACATGAAGTCCATGAAGGGCTGCAAATGATCATCAAGCAATGCAATGTAGCATTTACTGGTCAATGACATGTTCAAGTGGACCAGCGGAACCAACCCATGCCACGTGAACACACCCCACACCATTATGGAACCACCATCAGCCTGCATGGTGCCTTGTTGACAACTGAGGACCATAGCCTCATAGATTCTGTGCCACACCCGAACTGTACCATCAGCCCGAAACAACTGGAACCATGACTCATTGGACCACTTCACATGTTGCCAGTCCTCCAGAGTCCAATTGGCGATGTCACGAGCCCAGGTGACGCGCTGTCTGGTGTCGTAGTGTTAATAGTGGCACTCTGGTGGGTCTTCTGCTCCCATATCCCATGGAAGCTAAAGAACGCTGCACTGACCTGCTGGATATGCATCTGGTTCCTCCTGCGTTCATTGTGATCGTGGGCACGATCATTAAACACCTGTGGTCGGCTACTGTGCTGTCCATGGTTTGTTGTAATGCCTTCTATGAGGTATGTTGAATGTCCGCACGACTTCGATACTCCGATAATTCATGTCACCTTGCCATGCGCAGCCTAGCCGATTGTTCAAACTGACTCATGAGATGTCGGATTACAACTGATGCAGGTCTGGGCATTTCTTAGATGTCGCAGTACTGAGACGCCACCTACCATTACCTTTTACATACTGCTATCCCATGACTTTTGGCACTTGAGCTGTTCTTTTTCACTTCCCACAAACTGTCAGATGCTTGGTCTATTGTTTATTTTCCTGTACTAAGCTAAATTTTTGGGATAGTCTACCCTTTGCATAAGTCCTGGCCCAGCTAATTGTACTAACTCGGGTGTTGACAGATCGGAAGATCTTTTGAAGAGTATCCACATTAAGTCAGTGGTCCCTTGTGAAATGATAGGCTATGGCCACCTTCTGTGTAGGCAGTAGATGCACCTTAAGATATGGACAAGAAGGACCGTTCCTGGTTTTTTTCCTTATATATTTGTTGTTAAATTGCATTACAGGAATATAAAGAACCTTATTAACTTCATTAAAATTACTGAACACAAAGATTAAACATTTTTTACTTCTTTAATAAATTAAGCAGATATCTTAAATGCATCTGTTCTTGCCCTCTCCACTTACTCTAGGATTTGTGTTTTCTGACTACTAATTAGACAAATGTATGTTGCATTTCTCTGCTTTATAGATCTCTCTAGTGACTTTGGTGAATGTTAGGAGTCTATTTACTTTTGCTGGCTTAGTGGCTGTGGTAACTCATTATGTATTGCTGATGCATACCATGCTGCACCCCAGCATGATATATGTAGCTCGGTGAAAGAAGGAAGTAATTTGGGCAGATGGATATAATGATTTTAGCAAGTCAAGATACACTGGCTTTGCTTAACCCCATTTGCAATCTAAGCCAACCCCATCCTGAGATGGCATTAGTTTGTGGCGAAAATCTAGGCTTTTTTTGCCACTTAATAAATTGATCGTCCCCTTAGAGGTATATAGGGATAAGGGTAGGTGGCGCAAAATGAGTTATCTGATTTTTTTTTTTTTTTTTTTTTTTTTTTTTCATCTGGAGTTAAGTTCTTAAACTGTGTGACACAGTGGAAAAGCCTTTCTCTTGGCAAAAACACCAGAGTTTAGGCTTATTGCAGCTTGATAAATAGACACCATAAGAATCATTATATTTATATCTTTTTAAGTTATGAAATTGACTAGATGATGTTACATGTTCATTTATCTCACGAAAACTCTATTAGGGTAGGGGACAGATGTACTGTAACAATGATCAAAGTATTTGCAGTAAGAGGAATAGAGCAAATGGGGGATTATCCAGAACAATTTATAATATAATTGTGTAAAGTCTGACCTGTCTCCAACATGTGCGTGCCCCAAAGGCTCCCACTGCTAGGGAGACTAGACAGACCTTAGTCTAGCAGGAGCCAGGAGCAGTGCAAGGGGGCGTGCATCACAGACTGGCTCGGCTCCAACATGTATGCTCAGCAGGAGCCAACTGATACCCCTTTTACATCAGAGCTAAAACCCGGGTAGCTCCTTGATGTAAAAGGAGAAAGTGTTGCATTGCCGGGTCGAATGATCCGGCAATCCAACCCAGGTAACTTGCACGGTTTAACACTGGAATAACCCGTGAAACCCTGCAGTGTAAATGTCGCGATCTGGGTCACGGTGACCTGGATCGTGCCGCATGGAGATGACGTCATCTCCAAGTGTTCACTTCAACGCCGGAAAGCAGAGTCTCTGCAGACCCGGCTCCGGTGTGAACGGCGCCAACTCTGGAATATACTGGGTCGGCGCCGGGGAAATTCCGGGCCTAATCTGGAATGGAACCCTGTTCCAACCTCCGGGTCAGACCCGGAATTTCGGTATAAAAGCAGTATGATAGGGAGTTGGGATAGACCGAGGGAAGTAGGAGAACCCGCCGGGCTTTAAGTATTTATGGTGGCAGGATAGGGGGTGGTGGAGTGGGCAGTGGTGGGGCCATGCAGAGCAGGGGGGCATACCGAGGTGTCCGGATCCCTTCACTAGTCCTGTATAGACCAGTCTATTACCTGTAAGCCCTTAAGCAATATCTGTAGGTGATAGATTCATCAACTTGTAACACTGTCATTGGAGTAACTCCCCAACCCAGAAGCTTGCGATTGAGCCCTGATGATTGTGATGTGCTCTTTTATTCTAATGAAACTTTGTGTATGTGAGTGGGAGGGAGAGGCTCTCCTTCTGACCTTAGCAGTAACTGAACAGCCACTGAGATATCTAAGGGTGGATATGCCTCGCCTCTGCTCTACGGCGCAGCTGCTAGATTGGCATTTTAAAGCTGGGTACACACTGATAGATATATCGCCCGTACAAATTCTGCAGGGATCTAGTTGTGATTGACAGCTCGACTGGGCAGGCATTTTAAATGCCCGCCTAGTTGAGCTGTCAAGCCCGGCACATAGGGCAAATGATTGGTAACTGTGTATAAACTTACCTATCGTCAGGTCAGCACAGCTGACCTGTCGACCTAGTGTGTACCCAGCTTAAGGAGACTATATTCTAGATAGGGAAATGAAGATATGAGAGTCATTACTCTAAATAATGAAGCTGTATAATCTTAAGAGGGGTGGGAGGTATGTGTTCTGGTCAGGGAAAACTGATATTCAGTAAGTAATCCCTTTAGTCGTCTTCCTCTTATTCAACATTATAGAACACACAATAACCAAACAACTAGACAATAGCACACTCTTGACTACATACAAGCTTAAACATAGGACAGATTTCCTTCCCACTCAATCAAACATTATCAATGTCCCACCCATTTGCATGCTCTAGCATTTATGGAACCACAGGCCCAACTCTTACCGTTATTTTATTTTATTTTTTTCAAAAAAGGGCGATATTCTGATATATCGGCGGTCTATATTTTAAAATCAATATTAATATGTTTCCAACAAAAAATGTTTTTAATAAATTTGTGTTGGATAAGTTTTAAATAGATGTTCTTGACCTAATTCAGTCATAGAAAACACCCACCAATTTCTGAGTTGTTTTTGGGAAAAAATATTAGCCAGCTAATTGGGGACAGAGCACTATTTGGTCGCATGGGATTCAAGGGTGTCAGTTAAACTCCATTGCTGAGGTCGCATGCCATGCAGCTGTGCCATTTAGGTGGTTAATAGAGAACACATTAAATTATTAGACCCTACTACATATTATTAGTTTCTCATATTAACATTATTTTTACACCCCACAATTTATACAGAGCTACAATATCACATTCATACTTCACATTTTTTAAAGAACTACCACATTATATTATTACCCTACCTAAAAAACATGAATCTACAGTCAGGTGCATAAATATTGGGACATTGACAGAATTTTCATATTTTGGCCTCTATTCACCACCACAATGGCTTTGAAATGAAACAAACAAGATGTGCTTTAACTGGAGACTTTCAGATAGATTTAATTTGAGGGTAATTACATCCAAATCAGGTGAACGGTGTAGGAATTACAATGTTTTCTATATGTGCCTCCCACTTTTTAAGGGGCCAAAAGTAATGGGACTATCAACTCAAAAGCTATTTCATGGACAGGTGTGGGCTATTCCCTCGTTATTTCATTATCAATTAAGCAGGTAAAAGGTCTGGAGTTTATTCTAGGTGTGACATTTGCAGTTGGAATCGGTTGCTGTCGATATGAGATCCAAAGAGCTGTCACTATCAGTGAAGCAAGCCATCATTAGGCTGAAAAATCAAAACAAACCCATCAGAGAGATAGCAAAAACATTAGGTGTGGCCAAATCAACTGTTTGGAACATTCTTAAAAAGAAAGAACGCATCGGAGAGCTCAGCAACACCAAAAGACCACGGAAAACAACTGTGGTGGATGACTGAAGAATTATTTCCCTGGTGATGTAAAAACCCCTTCACAACAGTTGGCCAAATCAAGAACACTCTCTAGGAGGTAGGTGTATATGTATCAAAACCTCAACAATCAAGAGAAGACTTCACAAGAGTGAATATAGAGGGTTCACCACAAGATGTGAGCCACAAAAACAGTAGACCAGATTAGAGTTTGCCAAACAACATCTAAAAAAGCCATTACACTTCTGGAACAACTTCCTATGGACAGAAGAGACAAAGATCAACTTGTACCAGAGTGATGGGAAGGGAAGAGTATGGAGAAGGAAAGGAACTGCTCATGATCCAAAACATACCACCTCATCAGTGAAGCATGGTGGTGGTAGTGTCATGGCGTGGGCATGTATGGCTGCCAATGGAAGTGGTTCCCTTGTATTTATTGATGATGTGACTGCTGACAAAAGCAGCAGAATGAATTCTGAAGTGTTTCGGGCAATATTATATGCTCCTATTCAGTCAAATGCTTCAGAACTCATTGGACGGCGCATCACAGTGCAGATGGACAATGACCCGAAGCATACTGCAAAAGCAACCAAAGAGTTTTTTTTAAGGCTAAAAAGTGGAATGTTATGCAATGGCCAAGTCAATCGCCTGACCTGAATCCGATTGAGCATGCATTTCACTTGATGAAGACAAAACTGAAGGGAAAATGCCCCAAGAACAAGCAGGAACTGAAGACATTTGCAGTAGAGGCCTGGCAGAGCATCACCAGGGATGAAACCCAGCGTCTGGTGATGTCTGTGCATTCCAGACTTCAGGCTGTAATTGCCTGCAAAGGATTTGCAACAAAGTATTAAAAAGTGAAAGTTAGATTTAGGATTGTTTAGTTTGTCCCATTACTTTTGGCCCCTTAAAAAGTGGGAGGCACACATAGAAACCGTTGTAATTCCTACACCGTTCACCTGATTTGGATGTAATTACCCTCAAATTAAATCTGAAAGTCTGCAGTTAAAGCACATCTTGTTTGTTTCATTTCGAAGCCAATGTGGTGGTGAATAGAGACCAAAATATGAAAATTCTGTTAATGTCCCAATATTTATGCACTTGACTGTACTTTCCAAACTAGTCTCCACTGTACATGAAATACAAAACATTAAATGCTTTTTCACAACAAATTGCCCACAACCTTAACCGCTTGCCTGGCACGGTCGTATCAGATACGACCATACCAGACTGGGCTTTCCCTGACATGGTCGTATCTGATACGGCCAGTCAGAAATGGCCACTAGTCGGCTATGGGAAGCTAATCTTCCCACTGCCGCCTATATCAGAGGGACCTTCTGGTCCCTCTACACCCGCGGCTCCCCCTCCTGTGTTTCCCGATCACTGCTGGCCACAGTGATAGGGCACAATCGGCACCCCTCTCCCGGTGCCACTTCAATAGAGGAAGCAGCCAGGGCTCATGTCGCCCCGGCTGCTGCTGTGACCCCGATCACTGTGGCCAGTAGTGATCGGGCCGGCCCCACCCCCTTCAATGAGAAGCAGCAGCGGCGGCACTGGTAGCCGCCGCCGCTGCTATGTATCGGAGCCGCCAGCGGGACACCCTCCCGCTGCGGCTCCGGGAAGGCACAGTGATCAGTGTGATCACTGTATGGAAGCAGCAGCGGCGGCTCTGGTAGCCGCCGCTGCTGCTAAATAGCCGGGCCGCCAGCGGGACACCCTCCCGCTGCGGCTCCAGCAAAACAGTGATCACATAGTGATCACTGGCTGAGTAGAAGCAGCAGCGGCGGCTCTGGTAGCCGCCGCTGTGCTATGTGTCCGGGCCGCTAGCGGGACACCCTTCCGCTGCGGCTCCGGCAGTGATCACTGGCCATGTAGAGACAGCAGCGGCGGCTCTGGTAGCCGCCACTGTTCTAGATATCCGGCCACTCCCTCCGGCATCAGCCGCCCCTCCTCTTCATCCCCCATAACGCCCATTTTTATAAGGGGCCAGGCAATAATAAAATTATTTATATGTATGTATATATATTTATGTGTGTGTGTGTGTATGTATGTATGTATGTATGTATATATGTGTATATATATATGTGTATATATATATATATATATATATATATATATACACGCACACGCGCCTAATCAGCCGTGTGTGATTAGTTTATTCCGGAGTGCTACCGTGTGGATCTCACACACGCACGTGTGTGTGTAATCCACACGGCGGCACTCCAGAATAAACTAATCACACACGGCTGATTAGGCATATGTGTGTGTATATATATATATATATATATATATAGTGTGTGTGTGTGGTCGATATATATATATATATATATATATAGATATATAGAATGATATCGGATGGCAACTGACCATCGATGGGTTGCAAACCATCGATGGTCTGACTGAAAACAAGTAGTTTGCCATTGCTGGTGGGCATCAATGTTGCACCATCGATTGCAACCCTCAATCGATGTTTAGGAAACATCTGCAGTTGTGGTCTACACAGATCTCCTCGACCAATCGCTAAACTGATGGCTTCTAACGATGGTTGAACTATCGATGGTACAGATGTCAATGGCCATCACTACAGTATAACATAAAAATCGCTATTTTTATGGTATACTGGGTCTCATTCAGACCCGCTCGCAAGCGGGTCGATGGTGCCCAAGTGCGCATGTGCACGATGGAGGGAGCTCTGTCATGCGCATGCGCGATACCCGGCGAGCGACGGGGAAGCCGTCGCTCCATGTCTCGCACCAAAGGGTGCGTGCTGTCGATGGTGAGTGACAGCACGCCCACTTTGGTGAGCATGCCAGGGGCGTGGCTGCCCAGACGGAGGCGTTCCCATGGGAACGCCTACCGTCTGGGTCCTGCCCCACTGACCTCACTAGTGAGATCAGTGGGAGTGATTTTGGCTCTGATAGAGCCAAAATCACTCCAGGGCTTGCGGCAACGAGACCCTACCGCAAGGGTCTCGTCGCAAGCCCGATGGTCTTGACCATCGCGAGCATCATCATGGACGCTCGCATAAGCTGTGGGTGGTAACCCACAGCTATGCGAGCGTCCAAAAGGCCGATTCGCAATTAAAAAAACACGCCCTGATTCAGAGCGGGCGCTCGTTCAGAGCGTCCGGCTCTGAATCAGGCCCACTGTGTTTTAAAAAAAAAAAAAAAATTGTTCAAATAAAATAGTGATGGATAAGTTTAAAATTATGTTCTTGACCCAATTCAATCATTAAAGAAACCGACAATTTTGGAGCGGTTTTGGATAAAGAATTCGTCAGTTAAGTGGTTAATACACTCCCACACGTTGCATTTATATGTTCCAGCAAATAACCCCCCCCAAACCCTCCCCAATGGCATTTATACTTGAGATTTGGGGGCCCAGCATAGCATTTTTTTTTTTTTTTTCAAAAAAAGCACAGTTTGTAGTCATGCGGCGGGTCACTGATTTGCCTGGGCCCAATAGCCTAGTCTGTAATGTGGCCTTACACGAGGAGTTGTATTTACTACTAAAATTTATTTGTGATGAGAACAAATGTATGGTGGTGGTTGGTGTTTGGTACATTTGCATTTTCAACTTTGATACTAGCTGCCAAGTATAAGAGCTAGGAATATTAAACCTGAATAGCCTACCCTTTATTGGTGCGAGTTTTGTCATTTAAATTAGTGTAGTGGCGGACAGTATTGCCATTTTTTAAGTTCCTTTTTCAATTTCATCATATTCTTATTAACTTGTCAACTTCTTTTCATAATCTTTGATTAGTAGTTTTAAAAAATCAATAAGGATAAGGCATGGCCCTCTTTAGGAATGAGCATTGTGCTTATAGAGCATATTTTCATATATTTTCTCTGACCGTCTCGCCACAGTCCAAGTTTGTCATATTTGTTAATTGTTTATAGAGTGAGTTTATTTAGAAAGTTGCACTTTCATTGTATCCTGAATTGTATAAGATTTTTTTTTTTTTGCTTGTTCATTTTATCAGTTGTGTTCTATATTGTTTCATTTTTATAATATTATAAATGTCTTACATTTTATTTTAGGTATAGCCTCTCATATATTCCCTTTGCAAGGTAAGTTCACAAACGTCTAATTTTGTTTCTGAAAAATTTTATAGCAATACTATATAATAACAAAAGTGCACCTTTGTTTATTGGCCCACTGTACACAATTCTCCGATCAATCATCTGGTTAGGAAATGTCAAGCCATACTGTTGCCATTAATGATTATTGTTTGATATAACTTACGACAACAGGAGGGAATTCAATTGAACACGATGATTAGCTCTGGGAATGCGTACCCGGAGCTATTCAATTGTAAGCGGTGCGACCAGCACTTAAGTGGGAGTTGCAATTTACTGCAACTAATGCTCAAGGTTTAGTCACGGTGAACAGCATTTTCTGACTTAAGTGTCTGATGTGATGTGGTAAGCCCGCAACCAGCATCGCATCACTAGTTAAGTCAGATCTCTGCTCAAACCTCAGGAGGGTGCTAGCAGAAATCCTAAAGTTGCAGATTTACAGCACAGCCAATTGAATAGCTCTGGGCACTCATTCCCAGAGCTAAACAACATTGCGTTAAATTGAATTACCCCCCCATAAGTTTTTATTTTTATTATAGTATTATATTATGGTATTCGCCTTTTGGTGTTTTTTCACATTTTATCGATGACATATCAATTATGAAATCATCATTTATTTGGGTAATTTTACCTCTGACACAATTTTTAATCATTTTTGTAAATGATTACAATGGCACCTGTCAAGGGGCAGGATATATTAGGCAGCAAGTGAGCACTCAGTACTTGAAGTTGATGTGTTGGAAGCGAGCATAAGGATCTGAGCGACTTTTTAATAGCGGCCAAATTGTAATGGCTTGACGACGGAGTGAGATAATCTCCAAAACGACAGGTCTTGTAAGGTGTTCCCAGGATGCAGTATCTACCAAAAGTGATCAAAGAAAGGACAACCAGTGACCGGATAATAGGCGCCCGAGACTCATTGATGCATGTGGGGAGCGAAGACTAGCCCGTCAGGTCCGATCCCAAAAAAGAACTACTGTGGCACAAATTGCAAAAACAGTTATGCTAGAAAGGTGTGCATTTCCGACCAGTTACAGTGCCCATGCTGACTACCGCCCACGCCAAAAGAGCCTACAATGGGTGTGTGAGCTTCCGAATTTGACCATGGTACAACGGAAGAAGGTAGCCTGGTCTAATGAATCTGATGACATTTTGTGGACAGCTGGGTGCGTGCATGTCATTTACCTGGGGAAGAGAAGCAATGTGTTAAAAAGACAAGCTAGCAGAGGCAGTGTGACGCTCGGGGCAATGTTCTGTTGGGAAACTTTGGGTCCTCGTGGGATGTAGTCGGCATCCCGGCAGACGGTCAAAGTACTGGAAACCCAATAGCAGTCGGGATACCGGCTCCAGAATCTCGACCGCCGGCATCCTGAAGGTAAGTATCCGGGGGTTAGGGGGAGGGTTAAGGGTTAGGCACTAGGGGGAGGGTTAGACACTAAGGGGAGAGGGTTAGGGTGCGGGAAGGGGGAGCTTAGGCACTAGGGGGGGAGGGTTAGGGGTAGAGGTAAGTGTTAGCGTTAGGGTACTTGCCTAATGGTGTCAGGATTCTGACTGTCGAGATGCCACTTTCTGTATTCTGACCACCGGGATCCCATACCCAACCTGGTCCTCGCATTCATGTGGCTGTTACTTTGACATGTACCACTTACCTAAAGATTGTTGCAGACCAAGTACACCCCTTAATGGCAACAGTATTCCTTCTTTCAGCAGGATAATGCACCCTGCCACACTGCAGAAACTGTCAGGAATGTTTTGAAAAACATCACCGAGTTCAAGGTGTTGGTTTGGTCTCCAAATTACCCAGATCTCAATCCAATTGAGCATCTGCGGGATGTACTGGAAAAATGAGTCCAAAGTAATGTAGGCCCTACCTCGCAACCTACAAGACTTAAGGATCTGCTGCTAACATCTTGGTGCCAGATACCACAGGACACCTTCAGATGGACTCTTCCTTTCAGATCAAACTTTGTTCTACTTAAAATGAACCAACCTGTTATTTGCTAACATGGCAGAGAAAGGTGTGCTAAGACACCGTGTAATTGAGTCATTCAGTGTGGTGCCTGAACTTTAAAATTGCTTACCTATCTGGACATACTGTAATTGGGCTGAGTAACTAGATTCCACACTGTGTGACCAGTCTAGGGGAAAGATACTTTATGACATTGCCCAGTGAGCAGTGAAGCTATGTCATTAGGTATCCTCTTATAGTCATACTAATGAATTTCTATTAGATTGTCTCTATTGTTTGAGCATGTGTTCTACTTCCATATTGTGTTTTTTGTTTGTTCTTCCAAATTAAAATTCTTCATTTGCCTACATTACATATGAGGAGGCTCAGATTTTATAGCAGTAAATATAGAAGGATCACTGCTATGAGATAAACATGGATAATCCTGGTGATGCATGAAGCAATCAAAATACCAAACAAAATAACTGCAAACACAAGCTGATAGTAACCATATTCTGGCTACATTCAACACTGTTTTTGATAAGGATTACAATTATATTGCATTATGTATTAACTAGATTTGGGTCCCATGCATTTGCCAGATACTGCCGCAGATATTGCAGTACATGGGAATAACTTATAATGGGTGTATAATTTTAAATAGTTATGTTTATACATACATTGTCCTTAAGGAAGCATTGTGATTTTGTTATTTAAATTGATGGAATTCAATGCTGCTAGTTAAAGGTACTAATGATTGACATTACCTGAAATTATTTGCTTTTGATAATATCTTTTTTCCTTTTTTCCTTCAAAAAGGGACGCCATCATAAAGTGCTTTTCCAGTTGTTTGAATTAAAGTGCAGGAAGAAAGGTCTCTGCTGCAGAAATCGAGGGATAAAAATTGTAATATGAACTAGGTTAATATTTTCTTTTCTTTACAAAAACAAATGTATTTTTTTGTATGTAACAAAATATTGATTCTTTACATTTTCATTTTTGCAAAACCAATGTATTTTTATTTTTTAATTGTTTTAATAATTCATATTTATACAGTAACAACAATATTTGCACTTGTGAAATATGTTGACCATAACTGCTTATTTTAGGTTTTTCTTCACTCCAACACATTTTATTTCTATCCTACACTAGCTTTGTTTGTAAATATTTAAAGCTTTAATAAATCTACTTGATATAAATATGACTTATGTCACTGTATTCTGTTTCCATTTAAGAAACAAATGTATCATATAACTTTAATGTAAAAAAGGAAAATGTAACACATTAAATCAGGGCCTAATTCAGCAAGGATCGCTATTGCGTTCATAGCTGCGCATTTACATGCGGTTCAACTGCGATAGTATGCTAATTCATTGTGATCGCTGTGCTGCCGCAGCACTACATACGGAAGCCAACTGTACCTTACACACATCGTAATGTTAAGCTAGACTGCAAAACCATCGGTACAATCGAGAACCATCGCACCCTCACGCACACTTGCACAAGCTCTGACCAAACTTAGAAATTGCTCATTTCAGCGCACACTATAAGGCCTCTGGCTGCGTAAGGCATCACAGTGGATAATTTATGCACACCTATTCAACGGCATCCAAACGCACTGGCACGCCTGCGCTTCCACGACCATCCCTTGTAACCACCCACAAACGGTACTTCCTGTCAATCACTCTGTGATGGGTCTGTGTAGTTATTGCATATTAGCAACTGCGATCCAAACTGAATCAGGCCCTCAGTTGCCACTTTATTTGGTACACCTTTCTATTACTGGGTAGAACCCATTTTAACCCCGAAACAACCTGAATTATAAGCAGCATGGATCCTATAAGATGCTGGAAACATTCCATAAATATTGGTGCATATTGGCATAAAAGCATTACACAGTTGCTGCAGATGTCTGTTGCACATTCAAACTCCAAATCTCGTGTTGCACCATATCCCGGAGGTGATTTATAGGATTGAGAACTGCTGACTCTGGATACCATTGGAGCACCCTGAAATCATGGTCCTATTATTCCCCCACGCCATCACACCACCTGCCTGAACTGTTGACTCAATTTAGAATTAAAACATGGATTCTTGTTGTTTACACCAAATTCTGAGCCTACCATCTGCATGTCATTGAGAAATTGGGAAAGATGCTCTTCTGCTGAATACCAACTGAATCTCTTCACCATAGCCATTGTTTTGTGGCGTAAGTGACGTCTCGTATGGGACAAAACAAAATAAGTGATATAGAGCGATGGTCCATTGTCCGAATTCAAAATCAAGTATATGGTAAAGTCGCTTCAAATTCTATCACATATGTATAACAAAAATTATGACCTCACCAACTGTTCAGCGGGTGGCTATAACTTCAAACTTCGTTCTTTGTCAGTGGGCAGTAGTAAAATATGATAAGAATGAATATGCAGGAGAAATAAAGGTCATGTCTCAATATCAACTCAAACTCACTGTCCTGGTTCCAACTCGTGCCCCTGCTCATTACAAATGGCAACAACCCCCACACTGTATCCCTTACAGTTATGAGGAAGTGCTGAAATTAATTTCTCCTCCCATTGTAGTGAACAGATGACTGTTCAAGTTCTGTGACTTTTAAACCAGTTAAAAAAAATACTTAATAATTAGCATCATAATGCTTATTAATGATAATTTGTACCCGAATTACCTCTTAAGTATAACACTGGGGAACAAAAAAAAATTTTTCTTGCCAAAGATTTAAGATCTGTTTGAGAGTACTCGCAGGTCCTATTTTCGCATTAGATCTTCACTATTACTGAATTGGCTCCAGTTTTCAAATTAATGAAAAATTATAAAATTCAATTATTTTCTCCTTTTGAAGTACATTACTAGTCTAGGCCTGCTTTACTTAACAGAATCAACCTAGTTTTGCTTTTTTAACAACTACCCTCTTTCAATAATAACAAATTTGTTTTATTTGTGATAACGTAGCTGGCAGTCACGTTTGAGACACATAATACATTAAAATCTCACTAACGCTGGGAGGAGGCGTGACAGTGCACTGCTGGGACATCCTCAGACCACAGCTACGCCTCCTCCCACCATACAGAGAGGAGCAATGGAGAGGACCGAGTGACGCAGTTAGCACAACTCCTGTTCCTTTGTTAAGCCCTTTCTCTGTCCCACCACAAGCAATATGCCGCCGTTTGGGCTTGTTTTGCTCAGTACGTCCTCGGTTTTTGTTGGGAGTTGGCACTGAATGTGTGAAACAAAACGTTTTTGCCGTAAAAATTTGTTTTTCTCGGAGAGGGTGTACTAATAACTTTGATATTTTTTGTTATATTTGTGGCACATCTAGTGTTGAAAAAGAAAGGGAAAAATATAACTATACGTAAAACAAGCGTATCAGGCTTATATTGGACATCACACAAGCCAGCAAGACAAGATTTGGGTGCCTCACAAAGTTTGTAGAAACTGCGTGGAATCACTCCGCCATTGGACTAAAGGTGATCGAAAAGGAATTAATTTCGGCATACCTACTGTGTGATGTGTTGTGATCCAAAAGATCACTTGAGTGACTGCTATTTTTGTGCTGTAAATGTGAAGGGTATGAATCGTTTTAAGAAACGCAAATGGGAATACCCAAGTATGAATTCTGCAAAACAACCGATACAACATAGCGAAAATTTACCTGTACGCACAAAGAACTGTACCATCATTCAGTACTTTGTGCGAAGTTGAATGTGATGATGTGGAAATGTTAATTTCATTCAGTGCAAGTGATAAAACAGATGAAAGTGAGTTTGAAGAAAGTTCCTCTACTCCAAACAAATTTTCTCAAAAGGAACTAAACTATTTAATTTGTGACTTGAATTTATCGATAAAAGGAGCTGAGCTTTTAGCATCCAGACTGCCGGATGTTACTATAACGTATCGAAATAAAGAGCAAGACCTACTGCCGTTCTTTAGCCAAGATGTCAATCTTGTGTATTGCAACAATATTCCGGAACTTCTCCAGATGATGGGCTTACCAGAATATCGAGCAGAAGACCGGCTGCTCTTTTTGGATAGTTCTAAAAGGAACCTAAAATACGTATCACTGCACAATAGGAATTAATTTGCATCGATTCCTATTGGTCATTCAACAAAACGTACAGTACAGTATGAAAATATCAAGTTAGTTTTAGAAAAAATGCTTATTCTCAGCATCAGTGGTCTGTTTGTGTCGATTTAAAAATGGTAAACTTTCTTCTTGTGCAGCAAAGTGGATATACTAAGTATCCTTTGTCGCATATGCTTATGGGATAGTCGTGCAAAATCAAAAGCACTGGCAGCAAACCGTATGGCCTCCAAGAGAAGTTATAACTGTAGGAGAAGCCAACATAATTCATGAGCCCTTAAATGACAGGAAAAAAATTATACTGCCGCCTCTCCATATCAAACTGGGTTTAATGAAACAATTTGTAAAAACATTGGACAAATCAGGCGATTGTTTCACGTATATTTGTCAAACATTTCCATCTCTTAGCATTGAAAAATTAAGGGTAGGAATGTTTGACAGCCCACAGATACCGAAACTGAAGAAGGATTCAAATTTTACCACATCTATGACTGAAACCGAGTTGTGTGTCTGTCAAAATTTTTTAGGCAATTACAAGGCAGACAACTATCATGAATTAGTCCACAACATGCTAAAATGTTTCGAGAAAGTAGGTGCCAACAGTATTAAAGTACATTTTTTGTACAGCCATTTAGATCACTTCCTTTCAATCTAGGAGATTTAAGTGAAGAACAGGGTGAACAGTTCCTCCAGGATATTCAGGTAATGGAAATAAAATATCAAGGAAGGTGGGATTATACTGTGTCTTTTTATAACCTTTTACGATACAAATTTAATCAGAATAAATAGTAAAGACATATGCATATCTCAAAAACTAGATCCAATTAAAAAATAAGCATGGCATATTCATGATCAGGAGCACAAAATTAATTGAAATTGACTCTTAAATCCCTGGCAATAGATTGACTGTTCCCCAGTGTAATTTTTAAGTCTCTTGTATAGTATATTACAAATACTCACCTTCTTGTTAATTTTGTGTGAATTACTAAACTAGTTTTGGCAATGTTTCTTTTTCCAATAAATATTGTTTTTATCAGTAATGGGCCTAGTTTTACTTAAGGTCATTTTATCTAATGGTGCAAAAGTCTCATACGTGACACTAAAAAAAAAAATATCTGTAGCTGTGTATCTTTTCAGTTTGCAACATAAACATAAATTATATTTCTCATTAGAAAATGGGAATTTAACTGCGGTCTCCCTTAGTTTTATGTTCTGTATAGTAGAGAATGATTGTTTTATAATGCTGCCGGCAAATGGTTGTATCTCTTTTCAAAGATACAATAATTAACTATAGAATTGGATTTTTATTTTGCTGGCGCAAATATAAGATAATAAGCCTCTTAATAAATGTAAATGGAGTGTACTAATTGATCTCTGTCAAAAAGAGTGATAGGGGGATTGGATAAGAGAGAGTAGCTAGGATATATGTTTATGCCCTTATTCTAGTTTAAAATTAATCGTATAGTAAATGAATTATATTAAAATATTTATTTAAGTTGTGCTTTTTGAGCACATGTGGGTATATGTATAAATATGTACAAGTAATTGAATGGCATAGATATATCACATTATTGTGTATACATAAACGATGGTTCTCATAAAATACACTAAGATACACATAAAAATACAATAAGATATATATATATATAAAAAAGTAGAAGTATATATTAAAAATCAAAGAATATTGTAGCTGTAAATGATAAAAGTGAAGAAAGAATTCACTTTCTCCCTTTTGCACGAGGTAATAAACTGTTTGTAGAATCTCGAAAAAATATATAAAAAAGTATTTTGCCGAAATAGATGCAGTCTGTAATTTTAGCCTGTGTTATATCAATTTGATATAATCTCTTGCCTGGATCCAGCTGAGGCGGCCACCTAGTCTCTTTGGATGTCTCTGACGTAGGGGTGGATGCAGTGTGAGCGGGAGCTGTAAATAGCAGGACTATCAGGTGTTTTTCTCCGTGATGCGGCTATGTAGATTTGTTTCTCCAAGCGTCCCTTTAACTCAGCTGTGCTCAAAGCCGGACGAGTCTCCCGGGGAGAGCGTGTGTAGCACTGTTAGAAGTGTGTCCGGTCCAACGTGTTTCGATCTCCAATACGGGGGTGATCTTTGTCAGGGTGATTTGATTGGCTGTATGCCGATCATTCTTTTATGGGAGTCCTTATTCCTTTATTGGATAGGCATGTTGTCAGTCATCTGCTTGTTATTCTGTCAATTTGTAACAGTGTGTTCAATGTGTAATTGATACAAAGAATTAAGTAGGTTGAAAGATGAGGCAGTACAGTGGATACATTTAAATGGTGTACTAGCAAGAATATGAAAAGCTTTTACATTGTGAATAGAATTTGGTTATACATTAAATGGTACATTAGTTGGAGTATCATAAACTTTTATATTATGAATAGAAGTTGGTTATATGTTTGATTTTTCAGATTTAAATTTTTTTAGAAATTATGCAGTTTGAAATTGCGATTGAAGGTAAATTAAATTTCTTCAGATATATGGTGATTGTCAGACTTGTTTTGAGCGGTACTTTGCAGTGTGATTGTATTTTTAATTAGAGCGTGTTGTATTTTTACAATATTTTATTAAACAGTGTGGTGTAAATTTATTTTAGGATTTATAGCAAATTAATTCTGGTGTTAGTGATGACTGATTATTCTTATATATAATGAACTGTGGAGGGGGGGATTTAGTTTATTGGTGAATGAAAAAATTATATGTAAGGGAACATGATGTTTGTGCTCAGGTTTTTTTCTTGTTTTCAATTATTTTTTGGTGTAATATATATGGAGTCTTCTTTCGATTTATTAGTTCATCTTGTTTGTTTCCTCTGATGTTATCCATGTGGCTATTGGCTTCTTTATCACAACAATCTCCATTAGGTCATATTATCTCTTGTATGAGTATACAATACCTGGGTATTCTTACAGGTCTCCCTTGGTAGTACTGACCAGGCCCTTCCCTGTTTAGCTTCCAAGTTCGGAAGTAGTTGGGCATTGTCAGGGAGGTATGAGTGTATATTTCACATATATAAGATATAAATAGATCATTTATGGAAATATGTTGTTACTTTTCTTTTAGGAAGTTAACCAGTTTGAAGTGTATGTTTAGTCCTTTTTTTTGCAGTGTCTGTAAGTTTTATTTCCATTTGGTTTCTTCACGTGAAATGATGTTGGTGTAGCTTCCTCCTCCTCCAAGGGGCTTCAACTTTTTTCAGAGCTAAGAATTCTAGGACACTCGGATCTTTATTATGTTCTTGACGAAAGTGATCTGGTACATTGTGTCGCGATTCCTTTTTCTATGTTCCTTTGGTGTTCTCTTATTCTTGTGTGAAGTTTTCTAGCTGTGCGGCCCACATATTGAAGGCCGCAAGTGCATTTATGCAGATAAATCACTCCTTTGGAGTCACAGCTTAGTCTGTCTTTTATTTTGAATTCTTCTTTTGTTCCTACAGTGAAATTGGTGATGGGTTTTGTTCCTTGTTTTTTGGTGGGTCGACATGGTTTGCATCTATTGCAGTAGAAGAAGCCTTTCTTATTTTTTTTCAACCAGGATCCTTTCTGTTTTGTATCTTCTTTCAAAAAGCTTGATACTGTTTCGTTCTTGATGTTTGGTGCCTTTCTGTATACAATTTTTGGATGCTCTCTTATGATTTCTTGAAGGTCTTCTTTTTCTAGGATGGTCCAATTTTTTTCTAATGATTTTCTCCAGTTCTTTTTTTTATTGGCTGCTGAACTGTGTTATGAAAAGTACTTCCTCGTTTCTTTTCTCCTTTGTTTTGTAAGTTAGGTCTCTTCTTTCCAGTTTTTCTGTGTTTTCTAATGCTTTATATATTACTTTCTTGTTGTATTTTCTTTCCAAGAATTTTTCTTTTAAAGTGGATGTTTGGTCTTTAAAATCTTTGATGTTTTTTCTTCATTTTTATCATCTAAAGCTACAATACTCTTTGATTTTTAAGATTTTTAATATATACCTACATACATTTATTTATATATATATATATATATGTATATATATATATATATATGCAGTCCAGAAAGCTGCACTCATTGCTATAGAAACTCCAATAGTGGGGTGCTCCATTAAAGACATTAGAAAGTCCACAATATATAAAGTCCAAGTACATGGAATAGGCACTCACCAGTTAATAGAAAAAGGTTTTTAATCACTCACATGGTTTAAAACAACAGTCAACGTTTCGGTCCGGATAGACCTTTGTCAAGACAAAAAATTCACCACCATGACTCCACCACAAGTAAGCCCAAGTAAACCTGCTGTGAGAGCCACCTTAAATAGCCCAAATCATCACAATCGGTACCGCCCACAATCTGATACCGGAAGTGCCATAAGTATGTTACATACCCAACCCTGTGGAACATAGGGATAAACCTACCACGTAGGTGCACCAACAGACACTGTACCCCTCCATCGGCGTCACAGCCGAGGCCAGCGTACAGTCCATACGGCCGCTCATAGCTGAAGTCAGAAGTCACATGCGTTCCACCGAGTGGAACGCAGGACATCCGGGTTGGGCAGCGCAAGCGCCCACAGCACGTCATCCAACTCAGACAACAGCGTCGGCGTGTGCGACACCACTTGGAGCGCATCTTAGCCGGACATAACAGGAGGAGGTATCAAGCAATACGTCACAAGGGCGTTGCCATAGTAACCGATAACCGCATAAGCGCTACACACACGCCTACAGTGGAGATCGGTACCATCATATGCAATCAAGTCTTCATATTTTAGGAATCAGTAGTATCTGAATAACATACTCGTGTTTGAATAAATAATAGCAGAGCTACACTAATGCTCATATACATCATATAAATTAGACACTACATAATGGCACACTATATTATATATCATAGATTGGACAAAGAAAGGGGCTCACAGAGCAGGAAAACACCCACCCCAGAGGCTATATTCATACACTTAACTAGACAAGACTAACATACAAATAACATATAAATCAAACATTATAAGATTCCCTAAAAAAAAGGGGAAAAAAAAGAAAAATCTAAGTATGTGCCAACAGGAGTATAATCTAGTTTAGAACGATAACATAATAAAGTCACCGCAAAAAGATATTATATGGATGGTATTCGTTCAAACCATGTGGGGCCACGGTATCGAGCAGAAAAATCCATTTGGCCTCACGTTTTCTCAGCAGCAGTTCTCTGTCGCCACCACGAATAGATTTAGGCACATGATCAGCATGCACTTGAGTGACACGGCAGAATGTCCACATGTAGCGAAGTGCTTCGCCACTGGTTTATCAGAAGTCTTTAATTGTAGTGCAGCACGTATGGTTGAACGGTGGTTCGCCATACGTTCTCGAAATGGTCTTGTAGTCATACCCACGTAGTAAAGACTACATGGACATGTCAATATATAAATTACATTCCATGGTGCAGTGTAATCTAAACTTGATCTCGAATTTCTTTCCACTATGGATGGGCGAAATGGGTCCCAACTAACATGGAGCGACAAGTAGTGCAATCAGCACAACGATAGCATCCATGTTTGCCGCTTTGAAGCTACTGCGTCGATGGTTGAGTCGGCTGTTTAGTAGGTCGCATCAGAAGTTGTCGCAGGTTCGGGCCACGGCGGTATGCCATCATAGGTGGCCGCTTGCTCATTCCTTTAAGTAGCAGATCAGAAGAAATTATGGGCCAATGTTTCCTAATGGCCTTGCTAGCCACATTAGCCGCCAAATCGTATGTCATGGGATAAATCATTCTGTTGGTCTCAATCGGTTTTTTACTGGTGATATTGAGATATCTATGTCGTGCCTTGACCAGACATCTAAACACAACCACTGGTGAGTACCCACGAGCCAAGAATCTTTTACGCATATCGAGCAACTGTATTTCCGCCATATCAGGTGACGTATTGTTACGCAACACTCGAATAAATTGTGATATAGGAAGAGATTCTTTAAGGCTACTTGCATGATGGCTTGTCGAATGGAGCAATGTGTTCCTATCAGTCACTTTTCGGTATAGAGTTGAACTCAACATCGTGCCCTCACGTGTAATTGTGACATCAAGAAAATGATAAAATCTTTATCAATGCAGGCAGTAAACCTTATTGGGCTATCAAGTGCATTAAGGAATGTAATCATTTAAAAAAACTCTACTTTTGTGCCTGTCCAAATCATAAACAGATCATCGATAAATCGCTTATAGCACAAGATTTTATTACCAAACATCCCTAGAATATATTGCTGTTCATAATGGTGCATATAGAGGTTGGCATATGATGGGGCCAAACTTGACCCCATCGCCGTTAAAGACACCTGTACAAAAAACTCATTACCATAACTGAAATGATTGTATCTAAGCACAAGTTCAATCAGTTCACATATAAAGTCAATCGGTGGCCCCACATGTTTACCATTAAGCAAGGCAGTTCTCACTGTCTCAATGCCCGCCTGATGGGGTATCACCGTGTACAGTGACACCACATCCATAGTGGCAAGCCACACCTCTCCAGTGAGATTATTAAATGTCAAGATCTTATCCAAGAAATCGGTGGTATCTTGTACAAAACTGCTTATCAAGGCCACATGTGGTTGCAAGAATGTATCAACAAACAAAGCCAAGGATTGTAGAACCGAACCCCTGGCAGATATGATAGGTCGGCCGGGCGGGTCAACCAAGGTTTTATGGATCTTTGGCAAAAGATATATAATAAGGCATATCGGATGTCCAACTTTAAGAAAGGATGCCACTCCATCATCGATCCACCTTTGTTGTAAAACCCGGTCAATAACCACATCTACCTTGCGCTTAATATCAAACATGGGGTTATATGACACACTAATATATGTGTGTACATCACTCAATTGGCGTTGTACCTCCTTATCATAAGCCAACCAATCTTGTATTACGACGGCACCGCCTTTATCGGCTGGTCGTATAACAATCGTATCATCCCGAATTAGGTCCTATAAAGCCTGCTTCTGATCAAAGGTTAAATTGTCATATTTCTTAGTAACCTGAGTAGAAGCCATCTAATGTTCCACTAATCGTAGAAATGTTTTAATACTAGCACTATTCGATGGGGGATCGAATAGGCTAGGATTTTTAAATCTTTCAGTGGTAGGCATTTTCTTGGAATTGGCAAAATGTTCACGTAAACGTAATTTACGCCCAAATTTATAATGATCAACAGACCAATTAAAATTATTTATTTAACCGATAACAGCATAAGCGCTACACACACGCCTACAGTGGAGATCGGTACCATCATATACAATCAAGTCTTCATATTTTAGGAATCAGTAGTATCTGAATAACAACATACTCGTGTTTGAATAACGTGACACCGATGGAGGGGTACAGTGTCTGTTGGTGCACCTACGTGGTAGGTTTATCTATATGTTCCACAGGGTTGGCTATGTTACATACTTATGGCACTTCCGGTATCAGATTGTGGGTGTTACCGATTGTGATGATTTGGGCTATTTAAGGTGGCTCTCACAGCAGGTTTACTTGGGGTTACTTGTGGTGGAGTCATGGTGGTGAATTTTTTGTCTTGACAAAGGTCTATCCGGACCCAAACGTCGACTGTTGTTTTAAACCATGTGAGTGATTAAAAACCTTTCTCTATTAACTGGTGAGTGCCTATTCCATGTACTTGGACTTTATATATTGTGGACTTTCTAATGTCTTTAATGGAGCACCCCACTATTGGAGTTTCTATAGCAATGAGTGCAGCTTTCTGGACTGTGTGTGTGTGTGTATGTGTATATATATATATATATATATATATATATATGTGTATATCTCTATATCTTTATTGTATTTTTTTGTGTATTTTGAGAACCATCGTATTTGTATACACAATAATGTGTGATATATCTATGCTATTCAATTACTTGTACTTATTTATACATATGCCCACATGCGCTCAAAAAGCACAAATTAAAGAAATATTTTAATACAATTCATTTACAATATGATTCATTTTAAACTAGAATAAGGGCATAAACATATATCCTAGCTACTCTTTCTCTTATCCAATCCCCCTATCACACTCTTTTTGATAGAGATCAATTAGTACACTCAATTTACATTTATTAAGAGGCTATTTGCGCCACCAAAATCATAATCCAATTATATATTTCTCATTAGTTTTCATAAAAAAAAAAAAAAAAACACAGGCTCTTAATACGTGTATGCTGATGATTCTTACCTCTTTCACTCAGTCCTCACTCTAGTCTCTTCCTGTCGCTCTTCCACCACCACCTGTATGTCCTAGCATTTTCTCAAATATGTCCAAACTACAGAACATCATCTTCCCACTTCCCCACCCGGCTTCTCTCTCGACAACATCTCCTTTGTGGCTGAGAATCATACTTGACTGCTTGAGAATCATACTTGACTCCTCTCTATTCACCTCGCACATTCAATATATTTATATTTCATTACTGCCGTTTCTATCTCGGAAAAATATATAAGGTTAGGCCTTTCTCACTGCTGATACCGGCAAGATCCTTGTTGACGCACTCATCTCCCATCTTGACTACTGTTCCGCCACCTCTCTGGCCTCCACCTTACTCATCTTTCTCCACTTCATGAATGCTGCTGTCCATCTAATTTTTCTGTCTAACCATTCTGTGTCAACCTGTTTCACTGGTCTCACTGTCCCTCTCCAAATCCAATTCAAACTCCCAACCCTCACATAGCACACAATCACGCTGCCACATACTAGATCTCCAAACTAATTTCTGTCCAGTCTCTCCCAATCCCTCCGCTCTTCCTCCAACTGCCACTCTCAATTCACCATGGTCACCGCTACTTACATTTGTCTCCAAGGCTTTTCCCGTTCTGCCTCTCTCCATTGGAACTCACTCCCTTGCCGAGTAGATTTTCTCCCAATCTTGCCAGCATTAGATGTTTATTCACAACTCGCCATTCATCAAAGCTTACCATCCTCCTCCTAAATTAAATCTCCACCCTTTTTTTCACCTGTTCTTCGCTTCTCCCCAGTTCACCCTCCAACTGTTTCCGCTCCCTTTAGCATGTAACCTCTCTAGGACAGTGCCCTCCATCTTTGTTTCTCACCAGCACCATCATTGCTTCCAGTTCTCCTGTTCCTTGTTTCCTAATCCCTTTCAACAAATCTGACTCTGTGTGCTTATCCTTCATTGGGTACAGGTTCTTGAGTGCTAAATCGACTTCCTCTCCTTTCGACTCCCCTCCACATGCCAGCTAAGAAACAGTGAGCTCCCAACCCATTTCTAGTCTGCGATCTACCTAGTTTCAGTTTATTGTCCTGTATTGTCCAGTGATGTGTCATGTTACACTTACTGTACCACTGATGTGTCATGTTTTACTGGTACTGTATACATACCCTGTACGGTGCTGTAGAAACTTTGGTGCCTTAAAAATAAGGAAAATCGTACTTTCTACCAACTGAAAACTATCAAGCAATTCCTTTACAATACTCACCTGCTGCTGGGGTAAATATATATATATATTGCTCTTTTCTCCAATTTTACACAAGGAGCTTAACAGATGGTATAAATATAATACAGCAGTTTAGATAATCAAAAAAATACAGAAACCATGAACATAATACAGAAGTTGTGGCAGCCATTTTGTGTCAGTTGCAAGGATTATTAATTTTACCCACAAAGAATCCAAGTGAGGCATCCATTTTAGGCGCACTACATAAGATTACAGTGTCACAATATGCAATGCCTGGAATTGATGACACGTAATGGGGAAGATAAAGATAATAGGCAAGATCCTTGCAAAATCATAAAAAAAACGTGCCTTGTTAATTCTACACAATAGAGTGCAAGGCAGCCATGTTGGTTGCTCTAAATTGGTTGCAATGTGTGATAAGCAATTCATGGAAATAAGACTTACAAGGATAAAATGAACAGTGACTAACAAGATACAAGGTAAGACTGTTCAGATGAGCTATGATATGATGTGTCTGTTATATCGACAGCCGGTATCCCGTCCACCAGGATTTTAACTACATTCCAGATTTTGTTTTGTTGGAAAACATTGTTTAAAGGGAATTGAACAGATGGTGAGGACACATTTGGAGGGGTATTCCCAAGTTAAATTGCTACTTTACTGAAAATAGCTTCCACAGTTTCTATACTTTTGTCTCTGCAAAATGTCTGCATCTTCCTAGCCTCAAAATAACTTAAATTCTATGGTAATCAGAAATCATCCTATTCTTTTAATAGCATGCTGTTTAGACCTTGTTAGTTGCTCTTTTACTGCATGGTCTAATTCTCCTTTTGGCCAATGTAAAAACACAATCGGAGTACACACTGGAGGGGGGGCAACTCAGGTAAAATAGAGCCAGTTTGTACAGGGGCCTCCAAATTGCCTCTTTTTCCTACCAGTACAGGTACGGACTGTCTGACATGCCTACTTGGATGCTGTCACCGATGTAATCCTCCACCATTCTGTCAATGATGACAGTATCATATGCAGTGACAGTAGACATGTCAGAAATTGTTGCCAGGTCCTTCAGTCCAGACCAGATGTCCAAACTTGGTCCTGCCTGCCCTGCATCACCGCCAGCAGATTACTTAGGATACCTAAGTTTTTACCTGGCATCCCCAGTTGCGGGAGAAAATGAAGAAGGAGATGATGACGTGTCACATTCTGCTTCAGGTGACAGTGTTTTCACCAGCAGGTCTTTGCACCTCTGCCGGCTTGTGTCGGCCGGAAAGAGAGACACCACATAGGCACGGTGGCCAAATGTAGTGGTCTGATTTCAACAGATTGACCACCCTGGATTCCTGGCAAAGCGAATGAAGGGCTTCATCCACAAGTCCCACATGCCGAGCGGAATCGCTCCGTCTTAGCTCCTTCACTTTCTCCAGCTGCTTCTGCAAAAGCCTGATGAGTGGAATGACCTGACACAAGCTGGCAGTGTCTGAACTGACTTCACGTGTGGCAAGTTCGAAGGCCTGGAGAACCTTGCACAACACGGAAATCATTCTCCACTGCGCTTGAGTCAGGTGCATACCCCCTCCTTTGCCTATGTCATAGGCTCAATCCTCTGAAGCATATAGAGGGTTGAGTTCCACCGCGTCACAACCTCTTGCTTCAGGTGATAGCGGGGCAGGTTTAAGAGTGTTTGCTAGCGCTCCAGTCTGCGGCACGCAGTCGCTGAATGACAAAAGTGGCCAGAAATTTTTCGGGCCACCCAAAGCGTTTCCTGCACACCACTGTCGCTTTTCAGAAAATTCTGCACCACCAAGTTTATTTTGTGAGCAAAACATGGGACATGCTGGAATTTGCCCAGATGTAATGCCCGCACAATATTGGTGGCATTGTCAGATATCACAAATCCCCAGGAGAGTCTAAGTGGGGTAAGCCACTGGGCGATGATTTCCCTCAGTTTCTCTAAGAGGTTGTCGGCGGTGTGCCTCTTACTGAAACCAGTGATAAACATCGTAGCACAATACTGCGTATACAGATGATAGGGGAGAAAGCACAATACTGGGTATACAGATAATAAAGGAGAAAACACAATACTGGGTATACAGATGATAAAGGAGAAAGCACAATACTGGGTATACAGTAGGGTTGAGCGGGTTCGGATTTCTGAAATCTGAACCCCCCCCAAGCCCCCCCCGATCCGAGTCAGGCTCGACTTTTCCCGCCTGACTCTGATCTGAAATTGAGGCAAAATGTCGTCAACCCACCTTCCGGGTCTCGCGGGTTTTGGATTCTATATAAGGTACGCGCGTCGGCACCGTTTTCTCACTCGGCTGTGGACAGTGAAGAGGGTGGGAGTTAGGGCTGGCTGTGTAGTGTAGTGTAGTGTTGTGCTGTGCTGTGCTGCTGTTGTCCACAAGGGCTGTGTCCACTCATCCAAAGTCCATAGGGGCTGGCTGTGTTGTGCTATGCTGCTGTTGTCCATAGGGGCTGTGTCCACTCATCCAAAGTCCATAGGGGCTGGCATGACTGTGTTGTGCAGTCAGTTGGCCATAGGGGCAGTGTCCCAGTCCTAAAGGTGTACTGTAGTGTTGTCAAGGGGATGCTCTGTCCATCAGGGGTGCTCCCCTGCAAAAGTGCAAAAAAATAAATATTTTTTCTGTTTTTGTGAATTGTGTGCGCAGTAGCCGCACGTGCATCAACAAAGGAGCAGTGCCGAGCATGCGCCTGTGTCCCATAAGTAAAGGGTGCTGTAACCCTCAAAGTGCGCTCCACAAAGAATAAAAAATTCTTTTTTTTTTTTCTGTCTTTGTGAATTGTGTGGGCTGTAGCTGCACCTGCATCCTCAAAGCAGCAGCGACAAGCGCGCGTCTGTCTGTTAAAGGGTGGTGTAACCCCCAAAGTGGGCTCCAACAAAAATAAAACATTTTCTTCTGTGTTTGTGAATTGTCTGCACTGTACGTGCATCCTCAAAGCAGCAGCGACAAGCATGCGTCTGTCTGTTAAAGGGTGGTGTAACCCCCAAAGTGGGCTCCAACCAAAATAAAATAATCTTTTTTTTTTCTGGGTTTGTGTGTGAAATGTATGCACAGTAGCCGCACCTGCATCCTCAAAGCAGCGCCAAGCGTGCGTCTGTCTGTTAAATGGTGGTGTAACCCTCAAAGTGCACTCCAACAAAAATAAAACATTTTCTTCTGTCTTTGTGAATTGTCTGCACTGTACGTGCATCCTCAAAGCAGCAGCGACAAGCGTGCGTCTGTTAAAGGGTGGTGTAACCCTCAAAGTGCGCTCCACAAACAATAAAAAATTATTTTTTATCTGTCTTAGTGAATTGTGTGGGCTGTAGCTGCACGTGCATCAAAAGGAGCAGCGCCAAGCGTGCGCCTGTGTCCCATAAGTAAAGAGCCGGCTGACTCATTTCTTAAAGGGTGGTGTAACCCACAAAGTGCACTAGTCTCCAACAAAAATAAAAAAATATTTTCTGTGTATGTGTGCGCCTTACCCGCACATATATATCAATATAACATAAATGGAGGACCAAACTTTCTCCGATAAAAATAAAATAGGGAAAGATCAAGAACCACTTCCTCCTAGTGCTGAAGCTGTTGCCACTAGTCATGACATAGACGATAACATGCCATCAACGTCGTCTGCCAAGGCCGATGCCCAATGTCATAGTAGAGGGCACACACAATCCCAAATGACAAAGTTCAGGAAAATGACCTTAAAAAAAACATTTAAATCATCTGAGGAGAAACGTAAACTTACCAATATGCCATTTACGACATGGAGTGGCAAGGAATGGCTAAGGTCTTTCCCTATGTTCATAACTAGTGGTTCAGCTTCACATGACGATGGAAGCCCTCCTCCTGCAAAAAAAAATCAAATGAGTAAAGCTGGCAAAAACACAGCGAAGAACTGGGCGTTCTAAGAATATATCACAAATCCCCAAGGAGAGTCCAAGTGTGGTGGCGGTTGCGATGCCTGACCTTCCCAGCACTGGACGGGAAGAGGTGGCTCTTTCCACCATTTGCACGCCCTCTGCAAGTGCTGAAAGGAGCCCCCACAGTCCACTTGCTGATATGCAAATTGAAGATGTCACTGTTGAAGTACAACAGGATGAGGATACTGGTGTAGCTGGCGCTGAGGAGGAAGATGGCGAGGAGGACTCTGAATTTGATGTGGTTTGTTTAAATCCGGCTCTGGGGGAGACAGTTGTTGTCCGTGGGATGAAAAAGCCCATCACGGTCATGCCTGGGCAGAAGACCAAACATTCCACCTCTTTGGTCTGGCAATATTTCTATCCAAATCTGGACAACAACTGTCTTGCCATATGTACCATATGTAAAGGTGAAATAAGTAGGGGTATGGATGTTAACCACCTAGGAACATCCTCCCTTATACGTCACCTGCAGCGTGTTCATAAAAATTTACTGTCAAGTTCAGAAACTTTGGCTAAGACCGTAAGCAGTCCAGGGACACCTAAATCCCTTTGTCCTGTTGTATCCAAGTGCCTGCAAACCACACCGTCAACTCCCTCCTCGTCAATTTCCTCCTTAGTCAGGATCGGAAGTAGTCCTGCAGGCCATGTCACTGGCATGACTGACTCTCCTATATGGGCTTCCTCTGGAGGTGTGCATTGCTACGCCTACTGCTGCTGCTGTTGCTGGGATTTGTTCATAATCCCAGAGAGGAAGTAGTAACACCACTACTTTTATTAAACAATTGACCCTCCAACAGTCCTTAGCGAGGAGGATGAAGTACGACAGCAGTTATCCTGAAGCAAAACGTATAACTGAGGCCTTGACTGCTATGTTGGTGTTAGACGTGCGTCCGGTATCCGCCATTAGTGCAGTGGGATTTAGACAATTGATGGAGGTAGTGTGTCCCCGGTTCCAAATCCCGTCTAGATTCCACTTCACTAGGCAGGCGATACCGAGACTGTACAGAAACGTCAGAAAAAGTGTCCTCAGTGTCCTGAAAAATGCCGTTGTACCCAATGTCCACTTAACCACGGACATGTGGACAAGTGGAACAGGGCAGCCTAAGGACTATATGACTGTGACAGCCCACTGGGTAGATGTATCACCTTACGCAGCAACAACAGCAGCGTCACCAGTAGCAGCATCTCAGAAACGCCAGCTCGTTCCCAGGCAGGCTACGATGTTTATCACCGGTTTCAGTAAGAGGCACACCGCCGACAACCTCTTAGAGAAACTGAGGGAAATCATCGCCCAGTGGCTTACCCCACTTAGACTCTCCTGGGGATTTGTGATATCTGACAATGCCACCAATATTGTGCGGGCATTACATCTGGGCAAATTCCAGCATGTCCCATGTTTTGCTCACAAAATAAACTTGGTGGTGCAGACTTTTCTGAAAAGCGACAGTGGTGTGCAGGAAACACTTTGGGTGGCCCGAAAAATTTCTGGCCACTTTCGTCATTCAGCGACTGCGTGCCGAAGACTGGAGCGCTAGCAAACACTCTTTAACCTGCCCCGCCATCACCTGAAGCAAGAGGTTGTGACGCAGTGGAACTCAACCCTCTATATGCTTCAGAGGATGGAGGAGCAGCAAAAGGCCATTCAAGCCTATACATCCACCTATGACATAGGCAAAGGAGGGGGTATGCACCTGACTCAAGCGCAGTGTAGAATGATTTCCGTGTTGTGCAAGGTTCTCCAGGCCTTCGAACTTGCCACACGTGAAGTCAGTTCAGACACTGCCAGCTTGAGTCAGGTCATTCCACTCATCAGGCTTTTGCAGAAGCAGCTGGAGAAAGTGAAGGAGGAGCTAAAACGGAGCGATTCCGCTCGGCATGTGGGACTTGTGGATGAAGCCCTTCATTCGCTTTGCCAGGAATCCAGGGTGGTCAATCTGTTGAAATCAGACCACTACATTTGGCCACCGTGCCTATGTGGTGTCTCTGTCCGGCCGACACAAGCCTGCAGAGGTGCAAAGACCTGCTGGTGAAAACACTGTCAGCTGAAGCAGAATGTGACACGTCAACATCGCCTTTATTTTCTCCCGCAACTGGGGATGCCAGGAAAAAACTTAGGTATCCTAAGTAACCTGCTGGCGGTGATGCAGGGCAGGCAGGACCAAGTTTGGACATCTGGTCTGGACTGAAGGACCTGGCAACAATTTCTGACATGTCTACTGTCACTGCATATGATACTGTCACCATTTACAGAATGGTGGAGGATTACATCGGTGACAGCATCCAAGTATTCATGTCAGACAGTCCGTACCTGTACTGGCAGGAAAAAGAGGCAATTTGAAGGCCCCTGTACAAACTGGCTCTATTTTACCTGAGTTGCCCCCCCTCCAGTGTGTACTCCGAAAAAGTGTTTAGTGCAGCCGGGAATCCTTGTCAGCGAAAGGCGTAGGAGGTTGCTTCCACAAAATGTGGAGAAGATGATGTTCATAAAAATTAATTATCAACTCCTCCAGGGAGACCAGCCTCCAGAACGTACAGAGGGACCTGTGGTGGTGGATTCCAGCGGGGACGAATTAATACTCTGTGAGGATGAGGATGTACACAACACTGAAGAGGGTGAGGAATCGGTGGATGAGGAGGATGAGGACGACATCTTGCCGCCGTAGAGCCAGTTTGTGCAGGGACAGATTAATTGCCAGCTTGTTTTGTGGGGGCCCAAACAAACCAATCATTTCAGCCACAGTCGTGTGGCAGACCCTGGCGCTGAAGTGATTGGTTTGTTAAAGTGTGCCTATCCTCTTTATACAACATAAGGGTGGGTGGGAGGACCCAAGGACAATTCCATCTTGCACCTCTTTTTTTTCTTTGCATTATGTACTTTTTGGGGCCTAGTTTTTGAAACTGCCATCCTGTCTGCCACTGCAGTGTCACTCCTAGATGGGCCACATGTTTGCGCCGCCCACTCGTATCTCTTAGCATAGTCATCCAGCTACCTCGGTGCAACCTTTTGGACATAAAAACACTATTGTGAGGTGTTCAGAATAGACTGGAAATTAGTGGAAATTAAGGTTATTGAGGTTAATAATAGCATAGGAGCAGAAAAACCCACAAATTATATGATTTTAGCTGTTTTTATTCTTTTTTTCAAAAAAATACAGATACAAAACCCAGAACCCAAAACACGGAAGGGTGGTTTTGGCAAAACCAATCCAGATCCAAAACACGAAGAAGATCCAGATCCAAAACCAAAACACGAAAAGTGGTCGATGCACACCCCTAGTATACAGATGATAAAGGAGAAAGCACAATACTGGGTATACTGATGATAAAGGAGAAAGCACAATACTGCGTATACAGATGATAAAGGAAAGGGGAAAGCACAATACTGCGTATACAGATGTTAAAGGAGAAAGAACTATACTGGGTATACAGATGAAAAAGTAGAGAGGAAAGCACAATACTGGGTATGCAGATGATGAAGGAGAAAGCACATTACTGGGTATACATATGATAAAGAAGAGGGGAAAGCACAATACCAGGGATACAGATGATAGGGGAGAAAGCACAATACCAGGGATACAGATGATAGGGGAGAAAGCACAATACTGGGTGTAGAGATGATAGGGGAGAAAGCACAATACCGGGTATACAGATGATAGGGGAGAAAGCACAATACTGGGTATACAGATGATAGAGGAGAAAGCACAATACTGGATGTACAGATGAAAAATAGAGAAAGCACAATACTGGGTATACAGATGAAGAGGAGAGGGAAGAGCACATTACAGGGTATACAGATGAAGAGGAGAGGGGAAAGCACATTACAGGGTATACAGATGCTATGGGGGAAAGCACAATACTGGGTATACAGATGATAGGGGAAAAAGCACAATACTGGATATACAGATGAAAAAAAGAGAAAGCACAATATTGCATATACAGATGAAGAGGAGAGGGAAAAGCACATTACAGGGTATACAGATGAAGAGGAGAGGGGAAAGCACATTAAAGGGTATACAGATGCTATGGGGGAAAGCACAATACTGGGTATATAGATGATAGGGGAGAAAGCACAATACTGGGTATACAGATGATAAAGTAGAGAGGAAAGCACAGTACTGTGTATACAGATGATAAAGTAGAGAGGAAAGCACAATACTGGGTATACAGATGATAAAGTAGAGAGGAAAGCACTGTACTGGGTATACAGATGATAAAGTAGAGAGGAAAGCACAATCCTGGGTATACATATGATAGGGGAGAAAACAAAATACTGGATATACAGATGATAAAGGAGAAAGCACAATACTGGGTATACAGATGATAAAGGAGAGGGGAAAGCACAATACTGGGTATACATATGATAAGGGAGAAGGCACAATACTGCCTATACAGATGAAAAGGGAGAAAGCACAATACTGGGTGTAAAGATGAAGAGGAGAGGGGAAAGCACATTACAGGGTATACACAGGGCCGGCCCTAGCCCAAATTATTTGGTAAGCGACTATATTTTTTGCTGCCCTCTATGCAGTGCCCGTTTTACAGTGCCCCCGGTAGTGGTCCCCCCTGTGCAGTGCCCCTTGTACCCCCAGTAGTAGTCCCCCTATATAGTGCCCCCAGTAGTAGTCCCCCTATGCAGTGCCCCCAGTAGTGATACCCCCTATGCAGTGCCCCTTATATAGTGCCCCCATTAGTGGTCCCCCCTGTGCAGTGCACCTTGAGCCCCCAGTAGTAAGCCCCTTATATAGTGCCCCCAGTAGTAGTCCCCCCATGCCGTGCCCCCAATAGTGGTACCCTTTATGCAGCGCCCTTTAAACAGTGGCCCCAGTTGTAGTTCCCCCCTATGCAATACCCCCAGTATTGCCCTTTATATAGTGTCCCCAGTAGTGGTGTCCCCTCTTGTAGTGCCCCTAGTAGTAGTCCCCCCTTGTAGTAGTCCCCCCCAGTGGAGGTTCCCCCCCATGCAGTGTCCCCTGTAGTGGCCCCCCCTTGTATTGCCCCTAGTAGTAGCCCCCCCTTGTAGTGTCCCCAGTATTAATCCCCCGTTGTAGTGGCCCCAGTAGTAATCCCTCCCCGCAGTAGAGACATAATAAAAATAAAAAAAACACTTACCTGAAACCCCACTCCTGCTCCCGCTGCCATCAGCTCCTCCGTCAGTCATCCGGGCCACTTTGCATCATGGGAGAGACGTCATGACGTCTCTCCCATTGCCCACTGCGGGAGCCGGAAGATGCCCGGCTCCGGCAGTGGGAGCAGCAGCCGATGAGAGTCTGTCTGACTCTCATCAGCTGCTAAAGCAAACACACAGCTGCCAACGCTGGTGGCTGTGTGTTTGGCACCATGTAGTGCTGACCGAACTCCGTCCGGTCAGCGCTACACATGCAGTGCAGGTGTGTCACAGAGACACAGACTGCCCGCGGCTCGCATAGTATGCAGCTGAGGTGCCCTCCACTATGTGGCACCCTACGCAGCTACGTACCATGCGTAATGGGATAACCTGGGTATACAGATGATAAAGGAGAAAACACAATACTGGGTATACAGATGATAAACGAAAAATCACAATACTGGGTATACAGATGATAAAGGAGAAAACACAATACTGGTTATACAGTAGGGGTGTGCACCGGCCACTTTTCGTGTTTTGGTTTTGGATCTGGATCTTTCTTCGTGTTTTGGATCTGGATTGGTTTTGCCAAAACCACCCTTCCGTGTTTTGGGTTCTGGGTTTTGGATCTGTATTTTGTTGAAAAAAAGCATAAAAACAGCTAAAATCACAGAATGTGTTGGATTTTCTGCTCCTATGCTATTATTAACCTCAATAATCTTAATTTCCACTCATTTCCTGTCTATTCTGAACACAGAGAGACGCATGCTTGGCGCTGCTGCTTTGAGGATGCAGTTGCGGCTACAGCCCACACAATTCACAAAGACAGAATAAAAAATAAGAATTTTTTATTTTTTTTGGAGTGCACGTTGGGGGTTATGGCACCCTTTAACGTACAAGCCAGCCGGCCCTTTACTTATGACACAGGCACACGCTTGGTGCTGCTCCTTTGTTGATGCATTGCAGCCACAGTGCACACAATTCACAAACACAGAAAATAATTCCTCCACCATTCTGTCAGTGGTGACAGTATCATATGCAGTGACAGTAGACATGTCTGAAATTGTTGGCACGTCCTTCAGTCCGGACCAGATGTCCAAACCGGCCCTTGACTTATGACACAGGCGCACGCTTGGCGCTGCTGCTGTGTTGATGCAAGTGCGGTTACTGCGCATACATTTCGCACACAAACACAGGAAAAAAAGAATTGTTTATTTTTTGTGGAGTACACTTTGGCAGTTACAACACCCTTTAAAAGACTTATGGGACACAGGCGCATGCTTGGCACTGCTCCTTTGTTGATGCACATGCAGCCACAGTGCACACAATTCACAAACACGGAAAATATTTTTTTTTTGTTTGGAGTGCACTTTGGGGGTTACCCCATCCTTTAACAGATGAGCCAGCCGGCCCTTTACTTATGACAGACAGACGCACGCTTGGCGCTACTTTGTTGATGCACGTGCGGCTGCTGTGCACACAATTCATAAACACGAAAAATTATGTTTTATTTTGTTTGGAGTGCACTTTGGGGGTTATAGCACCCTTTAACAGACGTGCCAGCCGGCCCTTTACTTATGACACAGGCGCACGCTTGGCGCTACTTTGTTGATGCACGTGTGGCCACAGTGGACACAATTCACAAACACAGAAAATATTTTTTTATTTTGCTTGGAGTGCACTTTGGGGGTTACAGCACCCTTTAACGGACAAGCCAGCCGGCCCTATACTTATGACACAGGCGCATGCTTGGCGCTACTTTGTTGATGCACATGCGGCTACAGCGCACACAATTCACAAACAGAAAAAATATTATTTTTTTTTGCACTTGGGGGGAGCACCCCTGATGGACAGAGCACCCACTTGACAACAATACAGCACCCTTTTAGGACTGGGACACTGCACAGGACTTTGGAGTGGACACAGCCCCTATGGACAACTGACTGCACAACACAGTCCAGCCAGGCCCTATGGACTTTGGAGGAGTGGACACAGCCCCTATGGACAACAGCAGCACAGCACAACACAGCCCGCACCTATGGACTTTGGAGGAGTGGACACAGCCCCTATGGACAACAGCAGCACAGCACAACACAGCCAGCCCCTATGGAATTTAGAGGAGTGGACACAGCCCCTATGGACAACAGCAGCACAGCACAACACTACACAGCCCAGCCAGCCCTAACTCCCACCCTCCCTCTTCACTGTCCACAGCCGAGTGAGAAAATGGCGCCGTATATATAAAATGGCGCCTTATATAGAATCCAAAACCCGCGAGACCCGGAACGTGAGATGATGACGTTTTGCCTTGATTTCAGATCCGAGTCTGGCGGGAAAAGTCGAGTCTGCCTCGGATCGGCCTCGGATCGGGGGGGCTTGGGGGGGGTTCGGATTTCAGAAATCCAAACCCGCTCACCCCTAGTATACAGATGATAAAGGAAAAAACACCATACTGGGTATATAGATGATAAAGGAGAAAGCACAATACTGGGTATACAGATGAAAAGGGGAAAGCACATTACTGGGTATACAGATGATAGGGGGGAAAGCACACTACTGAGTGTATACAGATGACAGGGAAGAAAGCACAATACTGGGTGTACAGATGATAAAGGAGAAAGCACAATACTGGGTAAACATATGATAGGGGAGAAAGCACACTACTGGGTATACAGATGATAGGGGAGAAAGCACAATACTGGTTATACAGATGATAAATGAGAAAGCACAATACTGGGTGTACAGATGATAAAGGAGAAAGCACAATACTGGGTATACATATGATAGGGGAGAAAGGACAATACTGGGTGTACAAATGATAAATGAGAAAGCACAATACTGGGTGTACAGATGACAAAGGAGATTATAAAGGAGAAAGCACAATACTGGGTTTACATTAGGGGTGTGCACTGGCCACTTTTCGTGTTTTGGATCTGGATCTTTTTTCGTGTTTTGGATCTGGATTGGTTTTGCCAAAACCACCCTTCCGTGTTTTGGGTTCTGGGTTTTGTGTTTTTGGATCTGTATTTTTTTTTAAAAAGCATAAAAACAGCTAAAATCACAGAATGCGTGGGTTTTTCTGCTCCTATGCTGTTATTAACCTCAATAACATTAATTTCCACTCATTTCCAGTTTATTCTGAACACCTCACAATATTGTTTTTAGTCCAAAAGGTTGCACCGAGGTAGCTGGATGACTATGCTAATCGACACCAGTGGGCGGCACAAACACGTAGTCCATCTAGGAGTGACACTGCAGTGGCAGACAGGATGGTAGTTTGAAAAACTAGGCCCCAAGCAATACATAATGCAAAGAAAAAAAAAGAGGTGCAAGATGGAGTTGTCCCCCACAAAACAAGCTGGCAATTAATCTGTCCCTGCACAAACTGGCTCTACGGAGGCAAGATGTCATCCTCATCCTCCTCATCCAATGATTCCTCACCCTCTTCAGTGTTGTGCACATCCTCATCCTCACAGAGTATTAATTCGTCCCTGCTAGAATCCACCACCACACTCTTTCGGAGTACACACTGGAGGGGGGGAACTCAGGTAAAATAGAGCCAGTTTGTACAGGGGCCTCCAAATTGCCTCTTTTTCCTGCCAGTACAAGTATGACTGTCTGACATGCCTACTTGGATGCTGTCACCGATGTAATCCTCCACCATTCTGTCAATGGTGACAGTATCATATGCAGTGACAGTAGACACGTAAAATATTGTTGCCATCAGTCCAGACCAGATGTCCAAACTTGGTCCTGCCTGCCCTGTATCATTGCCAGCGGGTTGCTTAGAATACCTAAATTGTTTTCTGGCAGGCTCAGTTGCTGGAGAAAATAAAGAAGGAGCTGTTGACGTGTCACGTTCCTCTTCAGCTGACAGTGTTTTCACCAGCAGGTCTTTGCACCTCTGCAGGCTTGTGTTGGCCGCAAAGAGAGACACCACATAGGCTTTAAACCTAGGATCGAGCACGGTGGCCAAAATGTAGTAGTCTGATTTCAACAGATTGATCACCCTGGAATCCTGGCAAAGCGAATGAAGGGCTTCATCCACAAGTCCCACATGCCGAGTGGAATCGCTCCAACTTAGCTCCTCCTTCACTTTCTCCAGCTGCTTCTGCAAAAGCTGACAGTGTCTGAACTGACTTCACATGTGGCAAGTTCGAAGGGCTGGAGAACCTTGCACAACACGGAAATCATTCTCCACTGCACTTGAGTCAGGTGCATACCCCCTCCTTTGCCTATGTCATAAGTGGATGTATAGGCTTGAATGGCCTTTTGCTGCTCCTCTATCCTCTGAAGCATATAGAGGGTTGATTCCACCGCGTCACAACCTCTTGCTTCAGGTGATGGCGGGGCAGGTTCAAGAGTGTTTGCTGGCGATCCAGTCTTCGGCATGCAGTCGCTGAATGGCGAAAGTGGCCAGAAATTTTTTGGGCCACTCAAAGCGTCTCCTGCATGCCCCTGTCATTTTTCAGAATATTCTGCACCACCAAATTTATTGTGTGTGCAAAACATGGGACGTGCTGGAATTTGCCCAGATGTAATGCCCACACAATATTGGTGGCATTGTCAGATATCACAAATCCCCAGGAGAGTCTAAGTGGGGTAAGCCACTGGGTGATGATTTCCCTCAGTTTCTCTAAGGGGTTGTCAGTGGTGTGCCTCTTGCTGAAACCAGTGATACACAGCGTAGCCTGCCTTGGAATGAGCTGGCACTTCTGAGATGCTGCTACTGGTGACGCTGCTGTTGTTGCTGTGTAAGGTGATACATCTACCCAGTGGGCTGTCACAGTCATATAGTCCTTAGTCTGCCCTGTTCCACTTGTCCACATGTCCGTGGTTAAGTGGACATTGGGTACAACTGCATTTTTTAGGACACTGAGGACACTTTTTCTGGTGTTTCTGTACAGTCTCTGTATCGCCTGCCTAGTGAAGTGGAATCTAGACGGGATTTGGAACCAGGGACAAACTACCTCCATCAATTGTCTAAATCCCACTGCACTAATGGCAGATACCGGATGCACATCTAACACCAACATAGCAGTCAAGGCCTCAGTTCCCCGTTTTTGCTTTAGGATGACTGCTGTCGAACTTCATCCTCCTCACTAAGGACTGTTGGAGGGTCAATTGTTTAGTAAAAGTAGTGGTGTTCCTATTTCCTCTCTGGGATGATGAACGACTCCCAGCAGCAACAGCAGCAGCAGCAGTAGGCGTAGCAATGCAGGATCCTCCGAAGGAATCCCGGATAGGAGAGTCAGTCATGCCAGTAACATGGCCTGCAGGACTACTTCCGATCCTGACTAAGGAGGAAATTGACGAGGACGGAGTTGATGGTGTGGTTTGCAGGCACTTGGATACAACAGGACAAAGGGATTTAGGTGTCCCTGGACTGCTTACGGTCTTAGCCAAAGTTTCTGAACTTGACAGTAAATTTTTATGAACACGCTGCAGGTGACGTATAATGGAGGATGTTCCTAGGTGGTTAACGTCCCTACCCCTACTTATTTCACCTTCGCATATGGTATATATAGCAAGACAGTTGTTGTCCGGATTTGGATAGAAATATTGCCAGACCAAAGAGGTGGAATGTTTGGTCTTCTGCCCAGGCATGTCTGTGATGGGCTTTTTCATCCCATGGACAACAACGGTCTCCCCCGGAGCCTGATTTTAACAAACCACATCACCATCAGAATCCTCCTCGCCAACTTCCTCCTCAGCGCCAGCTACACCAGTATCCTCAGCCTGTTGTACTTCAACACTGACATCTTCAATTTGCATATCAGCAAGTGGACTGTGGGTGCTCCTTCTAGCACTTGCAGAGGGCATGCAAATGGTGGAAAGAGCCACCTCTTCCCGTCCAGTGTTGGGAAAGTCAGGCATTGCAACCGCCACCACACTTGGACTCTCCTCGGGGATTTGTGATATCTTCTTAGAACGCACAGTTCTTCGCTGTGTTTTTGCCAGCTTAACTCGTTTGATTTTTGTAGCTGGAGGAGGGCTTCCATCGTCATGTGAAGCTGAACCACTAGTCATGAACATAGGGAAAGACCTTAGCCGTTCCTTGCCACTCCGTGTCATAAATGGCATATTGGCAAGTTTACATTTCTCCTCAGATGATTTAAATGTTTTTTTAAGGTAATTTTCCTGAACTTTGTCATTTGGGATTTTATATGCCCTCTACTATGACATTGGGCATCGACCTTGGCAGATTACATTGATGGCATTTTATCGGCTATGTCATGACTAGTGGCAGCAGCTTCAGCATTAGTGTCACGACTGGATCAGGGTTAGGATCCGGTGTGGAGACAGAAGATGTCAGTGGAACGGTTAGCTGGTATTGAAAGGAAGCCGGTTTCAAGGGGGTGCAAATCATGAATGACGAGACGATAAGGAGATCTGGATGGGTGCTGAAGAAGCGAAGGTACGTCGACCCGGGCACTGGAGTGGAGAACTAGGACCAGAGTCTCGGGGACGGCAGGCCCTCCTGGGGAGCAGGAACAGAGAGCGACACACAGGAACTGAGGACAGTGGAAGGCAAGCTGGAGCTGTACTGCAAAATACAGACAGACTGTGACAACCTGCAGTGGACAGGAGCTCAGGAACTAACACACAGCTCACGCTGTGTACGATGTTGCACTGGCAAGGAAAGAGTGTGCAATGCACCCTTAAGAACCATGGGGTGTGCAGGGATTGGCTGGAGCTCACAGAGCAATGCAGGGATGGGATAGGCTTCCCCCAGGTCACATGTCTGCATCAAGATGGTTGTGCCCAGCAGCCGCTGGCGAACACAGAGGTCCGCTGCCATCAGCCCCCCAGCGCCCGGATCACCTCCAGGAGCCGCCGCAGGAAGGGCCCTGCCAGAGCACCCGGACAGGTAAGGTCCGAGTGCTCCGTGGCAGCACAGCCCGCATCGTGACAGTACCCCCTCCTTTAGGGACGGCCTCCGGACGTTTCCTAGGCTTCTTAGGGTTATTAGAATGAAAATCGAGGATTAAGCGGGGAGCCTGGACATCTTCAGCTTTTTCCCATGACCTTTCTTCTGAACAGTAACCTTTCCAGTCCAACAAATATTGCAATTGACCATAACGGAGTCTTGAATCCAAAATTTGTTTAACTTCGAATTCGTCCCCCCTCACAAATTGAACCCCTCGATCCGAAACGATCTCCGATGGAAGACCATGTGGGCAGAATATGTGATGAATAAAGAGTCTAGCTAACTCAGAGGTGGTGGGTAGCTTGGAGAGTGGGATAAAATGTACCATCTTAGAAAAACGGTCAATCACGACCCAAATGGTAGTAAATCCATTGGAAGTAGGTAAGTCCGTCACAAAATCCATAGATAAATGAGTCCAGGGTCGAGAAGGAATGGAGAGTGGCAAGAGGGCTCCTGCCGGAGGTAATCTGGATGATTTATGTTGGGCACACGCAGAGCAGGAGGCAATGAATTTGGCAATTTCAGACTTCATGGCGGGCCACCAATAGAAACGACGCAAGAATTCCAGTGTCTTGCGGATGCCAGTATGTCCAGAAAAACGAGACGTGTGTGCCCAAGTGAGGAGTCATTTACGGAGGGCAGGAGCAACAAAAGTTTTCCCGGGAGGTGGCTGGATATGGATAGTAGCGAAAACCTTGGACTCTAGAACTGGGGTTTACTTAGGAAGACTGGAGAGAGCTTCGGAGGAGAGTGAACGGGAGAGAGCGTCTGCTTTCTGATTCTGGGTTCCAGGATGAAAGGTCAAAATAAAATTAAACCTGGAGAAAAATATTGCCCATCTAGCTAAACGAGAACTGAGGCACTGGACATTCTTCAGGTACAGCAGATTCTGATGGTCGGTGTAAACCGTGATGGGAAACTGGGCTCCCTCGAGGAGATAACGCCACTCAGAAAAGGCCGCCTTGACTGCCAACAGTTCTTGTTCCCCAATCGGATAATTTCTTTCTGCCGGTAAGAATTTTTTTGAGAAATATCCACAGGGGTGGATTCTGTTATCTTCAAACTTCTGGGACAGTACCGCCCCCACCGCTTCGGAAGAGGCATCTACCTCCAAGAGAAAGGGTCTGGAAATGTCGGGCTGTCTCACTATGGGTGCAGAGATGAACGCTTGTTTTAGCATTTGAAAGGCTGTCTCCACTTCCGGGGACCACATAGAGGGGCTAGCTCCTTTGCGAGTTAGGGCGGAAATTGGCGCCGCTAGGGTTGAGAATCCTTTAATAAACTTCCTGTAGTAATTTGCGAACCCCAGAAACCTCTGGACTGCTTTCAAGGAATCCGGGCTGGACCACTCCAGGATGGCCCATACCTTCTTGGGGTCCATCTCTAACCCAGAGCCAGAGATAATATAACCTAGGAAAGGAATGGAAGGAACTTCGAACTCACACTTTTCCAGTTTGCAGTACAAATGATTTTTTCTCAGGCGTGATAGGACCTCCCTCACATGAGAGCGATGTTTAGTAAGAGAGGAGGAGAAGATCAATATGTCATCCAGATATACAACAACGGAAATATATAGCAAATCTCTGAATATCTCATTTACAAAGTTCTGAAATACAGCGGGGGCATTGCAGAGTCCAAATGGCATCACAAGGTATTCAAAGTGACCATCTCTGGTGTTAAAGGCGGTTTTCCATTCATCGCCGGTACGGATTCTAATGAGGTTATACGCCCCGCGTAGGTCCAGTTTAGTGAATACTGTAGCTCCTTTGACACGGTCGAACAATTCAGTGATATGGGGCAGAGGATATCGGTTCTTAATGGTAATATCGTTCAAACCCCGATAATCGATACAGGGTCGAAGACCTCCATCCTTCTTGGATACAAAGAAGAACCCAGCACCAGCGGGAGAAGTTGATGGATGAATAAAGCCCTTCTGGAGATTCTCTTGTATGTAGTCAGACATCGCTTGGGTCTCTGGCAAGATAAGGGATAAATGCGGCCCCGGGGCGGATTCTTGCCGGGAACCAAATCAATCGGGCAATCCCAGTCCCTATGCGGAGGAAGTTCGTCAGCCCAGGTCTTGATGAAAACATCGGAAAAGGTCCGATAATGAAGAGGCATGGACGAATCTCCTGGTATTTTAATTTCTTTAATAGGTTTTATACAAGGGAGGCAAGAGGCAAAGCAGGAGTTTCCCCAAGCCGTGACTTGCATGGAGCTCCAGTCGATACGCGGGTTATGTTTACATAGCCACGGATATCCCAGAATTATCTCGTGGGAGGTCTTGGGAATCATCAGGAAGCAAATGAGTTCTGTATGAAGGGCCCCCACACGAACTTGAATGGCCTGGGTTTATAAGGAGACATTCCCGTTGAATATTCGACTACCATCCATGGCTGATAAGGAGATGGCTTGGGTGAGAGGAGTGACAGGGATCTAGAGATCTTGAACCAATTCGGCAGAAATGAAATTTTCAGCGGCTCCTGAATCAAGAAGAGAAAAAATTGTTTGAGGTCCTTGTTTTAAGTCTAATACAAGAGACATAACGGATTCGTTCAAAATTGGAGATGGGGACAAGACTACTAACCTGGTGTCTCCAGTGCCAGTTAGGAGCGAGGGTTTCCCGGACGCCGGGAACAGGAGGCAACCAGATGTCCGGGCTCACCACAATATAAGCACAAATTCTCACGGCGGCGTTTTTGCCGTTCTTCAATAGAGAGCCGGGTCCGGTTAATTTGCATGGGTTCGTCAGCCGGAGCTTCAGACAAAGGTGCCACAGGTGGACTCGTAACTCGGGACCTAAAACGATCTCCCTTGAATCTCTCTGCCTGTCTGTCGCGGTAACGTAGGTCTACTTTATTGCAGAAAGAAATCATATCGTTTAGTCTAGCAGGAACCTCCCGGGTGGCAAGGTCGTCTTTTAACCTCTCTGAGAGGCCATTCCAGAAGGCGGAGACTAAGGCTTCCTCATTCTACTTTAGCTCGGATGCCAAGGTTTGGAATTGTATGACATATTAGCTGACTGGTCGGGATCCTTGGTGGAGACGCATAATCTCAGTGGACGTTGAAGTAGTTCTCCCAGGTTCATCGAATATTTTACGAAAAGAAGTCAGGAAATCGGTGTAGTTGTCCAGTAAGGGATCAGATCTTTCCCAAAGCGGAGATACCCACTCAAGAGCTGAACCGGACAGCAGAGAGACGATGTAGGCTACCTTTGACTTGGCAGTGGGAAAATTTGATGGTTGGAGCGTAAAATGAACGTCACACTGGTTTAAAAAACCACGGCACATTTTGGGAGTTCCATCAAACTTGCTAGGAGTGGGTAGGTGCAAATGCAATGAGGTAGTAGCAGGAGTAGCGACTGGCAGTGACGGTGGGTTGGTAGCAGCTGGCATGTTCACCGTAAATAGGGAGGCTTGTAAGGAGTCCTGCCTAAGAGACATATCTTGCAGGAATTGGGCTAACTGCCACTGTGAAGCTTCCAGACATTCTAGCCGGTTGGCAATACCCTGTAAAAGGTCCACACTAGGACTCTGTCCACTAGCCGTATCCATAGGGCCAGTGCAAACTGTCACGACTGGGTCAGGGTTAGGAGCCGGTGTGGAGACAGAAGACGTCAGTGGAACGGTTAGCTGGTATTGAAAGGAAGCCGGTTTCAAGGGGGTGCGAATCATGAATGATGAGACGATAAGGAGATCCACCCTTAAGAACCATGGGGTGTGCAGGGATTGGCTGGAGCTCACAGAGCAATGCAGGGATGGGATAGGCTTCCCCCAGGTCACATGTCTGCATCAAGATGGCGGCGCCCAGCAGCCACTGGCGAACACAGAGGTCTGCTGCCATCAGCACCCCAGCGCCCGGATCAGCCCCCCAGTGCCCGGCTCCAGGAGCCGCCGCAGGAAGGGACCTGCCAGAGCGCCCGGACAGGTAAGGTCCGAGTGCTCCGTGGCAGCGCAGCCCGGATTGTGACAATTAGGAGGAAGTGGTTCTTGATCTTTCCCTATTTTATTTTTAATTGGACAAAGTTTTGTCCTCCATTTATGTTATATCAATATATATGTGTGGCTAAGGCGCACACAAACACAGAAAAAAAGAGTTTTTAATTTTTTTTGGAGTGCGCTTTGGGGGTTACACCACCCTTGAATAGATGAGCCAGCCAGCCCTTTATTTATGACAAAGGTGCACGCTTGGCGCTGCTCCTTTGTTGATGCACGTGCGGCTGCAGCTCATACAATTCACAACACAGAAAAGAAGAATTTCAAAAAAATTTTAGAGTGCACTTTGGGGGTTACACCACCCTTTAACAGATGAGCCAGTCGGCCTTTTACTTATGACACAGGCGCACGCTTGGCACTGCTCCTTTGTTGATGCATGTGCGGCTACTGCGCATACATTTCACACACAAACACAGAAAAAAGAAGAATTGTTTATTTTTTGTGGAGTGCACTTTGGGGGTTACACCACCCTTTAACAGACTTATGACACAAGGGCACGCTTGGCGCTGCTCCTTTGTTGATGTACGTGCAGATACAATGCACACAATTCACAACACAGAAAAGTAGAATTTGTTTTTTTTTTTGGACTGCACTTTGGGGGTTACACCACCCTTTAACAGATGAGCCAGCTGGCCCTTTACTTATAACACAGGCGCACACTTGGCGCTGCTCCTTTGTTGATGCACGTGCAGCTACAATACACACAATTCACAAACACAGAAATAAATGTTTTTTCTGCACTTGGGTGGAGCACCCCTGATGGACAGATCACCCCTTGGACAACACTACAGCACCCCTTTAGGACTACAGCCTTTATGGGACACTGCACAACACAGCCCAGCCAGCCCCTATAGACTTTTGGAGTGGACACAGCCCCTATGGACAACTGACTGCACAACACAGCCCAGCCAGCCCCTATGGACAACAGCAGCACAACACAGTCCAGCCAGCCCCTATGGACAACAGCAGCACAACACAGCCCGGCCAGTCCATATGGACTTTGGAGGAGTGGACACAGCCCCTATGGACAACAGCAGCACAGCACAACACAACACAGCCCAGCCCAGCCAGCCCTAACTCCCACCCTCCCTCTTCACTGTCCACAGCCGGAGTGAGAAATGGCCCCGATGCAGGGACCTTTTATAGAATCCCAAACCCGCGAGATCTGGAAGGTGGGATGATGACATTTTGCCTCTATTTCAGTTCCGAGTCAGGCAGGAAAACCCGAGCCGGATTCGGTTCCTGGCTCGGATCGGGGGGGTTCGGATTTCAGAAATCCGAACCCGCTCATCCATAGTATACATATGATAGGGGAGAAAGCACAATACTGGGTATATAGATGATAGGGGAGAAAGCACAATACTGAGTATACAGATGATAGGGGAGAAAGAACAATACTGGGTATACATATGATAAAGGATAAAGCACAATACTGGGTATACAGATGATAGGGGAGAAAGCACAATACTGGGTATACAGATGATAGGGGAGAATGCACAATACTGGGTATACAGAAGAAGAGGAGACAGCACAATACTGGCTATACAGATGATAAAGGAGAAAGCACAATACTGCATAAACATAAGGTAAAGGAAAGGGGAAAGCACAATACTGCGTATACAGATGTTAAAGGAGAAAGAACTATACTGCATAAACATATGATAAAGGAAAGGGGAAAGCACAATACTGGGTATACATATGATAGGGGAGAAAGAACAATACTGGGTATACAGATGATAAAGGAGAAAGCATAATACAGATGATAGGGGAGATGTGTGCATTACCCTCATGTTTTGGATTTGGATCTCCCATGGTTTTGGATCTGAATTGGTTTTGCCAAAACCTCACCTCCGTGTTTTGTTTTCGGATCTGGATTTTTTCTTAAAAAATAAAAAAACAGCTAAAATCACATAAAATTGCCCTTTTTTTGTTCCTACAGTATTAATAACCTCAATAACATTTACTTCCACTCGGTTCCAGTCAATTTTGAAAACCCCACAGCTCACAAGGGGACCAGGAAGCGTGCTTTCCAAAAATAAATAAACAATTGACTTAAATAATGCTTTGCAAATCTTCTATAAAGGCATTTCCCAACCTGTAGAGGGACATAAAAAAAACATAGTTAGTTAGTGGCCTTCAAACTGCCATTGTTCCCACTGTCCACTTAACCATGTGAGAAATATTGTGAACAAGCGGAACATTTGAGACCTAAGGTTTAAGTATTACGTTGTGTCTGCGCCATGCCTGCTTGCTTGGAGTTGATTTTTTTCATCCCAGAATGGGACCAGGAAGCGTGCTTTCCAAAAATAAATAGACAATTGACTTAAATAATCCTTTGCAAACCTTCTGTTCTGTAACACAATTTCCCAACCTGTACAGGGACATTAAAAAAAACAGTGTTAGTTAGTGGCCTTCAAATTGCCATTGTTCCCACTGTCCACTTCTCTTAGATATGTGAAATGAATGAAGGTCAAAAATTGGGTAGACCACACATGGCTGATTGATCAACCATGGCAACTCGATTAGTGTCATAAGGAAGAAGAGGCTGCAAATTGGGTGTCATGTTATGAGTTTGCCATATGGGGTATGTTGCTGTTAATGGATCAGGCTGGTTATTATTAGTGGACACATAGTTGTTGTTATTCTGGGTTGCCATCTCTTGAAGGGTGTTTACCAACAGACAGAGACCACCTACCTATCAGCTCAAGCATAGACAGTTCCTGAGGAACAGAGCTCTGTGCTCTGGAAGGAAGCCAAATAGGTGGGAGCCCCTGTTCCAAGTCCAACATCTGAAGTTCTTATCTCTCCACATCATCTATGATAGAAGAAAAAAAATGTCATTGGGGACATCTAGCTCCTCTTTCTGTACCCTGCTTACACTTTTTGGACAGGAAGTCCAGGATGAAAGGTTTGGAAGAAGAAGGCCTAGCAACAGATAGGGATGGTCATTATCAAGACGTGGTCCCCCCAGTGGGTGTAGTCTGGGAGGTATTGGTTGGCATGCAGGCAGCAGAATAACAAATGCCTCCATGTTGTCTGTGCTTACTATTCCGTATTTCAGTTTGCGATTCAGGTAGGAATAAAGTCGGCTACAGAACACAGTGACAGAATCACTGGATGTGTTAGTGCATTCAGGCCAAATATGATCCATGAATTCCAAAACAGATTCCAGACAGATGAATCCTTTGCTTGTAATAATCTTTGGCTATAGCACCCACCTTTGCCAGGAATTACCAGACACTTTGAAGGCTGTAACTTTTAACTGTTTTATAGAAAACATGTGAATGAAACCTGTCCACACTGCAGAACATGATGGAGAAATCCCTTGAAGTTCAGCACCTATAGCATCTTTTTTCATGTTCTCTGAGGCCTCTCCTAACTGTGAAGAAAGATTCTCCACACTGTGGTCTTCTATTGTGACTTTTTAATGGTGATTTCAATGTTGTCCACTGGCTGAGATCCATTTCATCTGAGGGATGGGTTTTCCCAGTGCAAATGAGACAATTCACATCTAGTAGGTGACTCTTATGTTTAGCCATGGTGTCAGTCTCTCTTTTGACAGGCTTTAGTTTTTTAGAGCATATAACTTTATATGCTGGTAGGATAACATTTCTGCTAAGTTTAAGCTTAAAAAAAGTTTTGTAACCCAATAACTTAAAAAAAACAGTTTTTATTGCAATATTCATGCAGCCCCTTTACAGACAGCAGCACAATCAGCACCCTGTGCAGCTATGCCAATGACAGGTGTGGCTGACACGCACACAAAAAAATTGTTTATTTATTATTTTGGGCAGAAGCACCTTGACAGACAGGAGCACAGCACCACTGCTCAGCTACACTGCAGACAGTGACAGCCAGGTGTAAAATTGATAATAGATTAATTTAAAAACAATTCAATTGGTGCAGCCCCTGGCTGTTAAATTGAACCTAAATGAATTTAAAAACAATTCATTGGGTGCAGCCCCTGGCTGTTAAATTGATCATAGATTAATTTAAAAACAATTCATTGGGTGCAGCCCCTGACTGTTAAATTGATCATAAATTAATTTAAAAATAAATCATTGGTTCCTAAACCAACCATAAGATTAATTTAAAATGTCAGGCAGCAATGCCCCAACCAGCACATAATGGAAAGGAAAATGGTGCAAGATGGAATAGTCCTTGGGCCTTCCCACCCACCCTTATGTTGTAGATGAAACAGTACAGTTTAACAAACCAATCATTTCAGTGACAAGGACTGGCAATTGTGGCTGAAATTATTGGTTTGTTTGGACCCCCATAAAACAAGCTGATCCCATACACAAACTGGCTTTACATTACAAGTTGTCCTCGTCCTCGTCATCCCCATCAGTGTGTATATCCTCTCCTTCACACAATATTAATTCGTCCCCGCTGGAATTCACCATAGGCGCCTCTGTAATTTTTTTATGTAATTGTTGGTAGAGGTCTTCCTCGTGGAATTTGTAATTCATTTTAATATAATCTTTTCCACATTTTGAGGAAGTAACCTCCTACGCCAATCAATGACAAGGTTGCCAGCTGCACTGAAAACTCTTTCGGAGTACACACTGAAGGGTGGGCAACTTAAGTAATGCAAAGCCAGTTTGAGTATGGGACTCCAAATTGCCTCTTTTCCTGCCAGTACTGAAAGGGACTGTCTGACATGTCTAATAGGATGTTATCTCTGAAATAATCCTCCACCATTCTGTGAATGGAAACCGTATCACACATAGTCACGGTAGAAGACATGTCACTAGTAGGCAGTTCTCTTAGACCCGACCAGATGTCATTTTTTGGTGAACGATCTGCATGACCAGCAGGCATTCCATAAGGAAAATTGAGTTTTTTCCTGGCAGCTGTTGAAACTGAAGGAGGAGATGATGGCGTTTCGCATGCAGCTGCAGATGACAATTTTTTGACCAACAGCTCTTTGCATAGCTTTAGATTTTGGTCTGTTGGAAAAAAACTCACAAGGTAGGACTTAAACCTAGGATCCAGAATGGTGGACAAAATATATTTTTCAGATTTCAATAGATTGATGACACTTTATCCTGGTGAAGTGAATCAAGGGCTTGATCCACCAGTAAAACATACTTTGCATAATTGCTACATTTCAGCTCCTCATTCAGTTTCTCCAGCTGTTTTTGCAAAAGTCTGACTCAAGCTGGCAGTGTCTGAACTAACTTCACGTGTGGCAAGTTCAAAGGGTTTGAGAACTTTGCACAACACAGAAATTATTCTCCACTGTGCTTGAGTAAGGTGCATTTCCCCTCCATGGCCTATGTCATAGTCCGTTGTATAGGCCTGGATGGCCTTTTGCTGCTCTTCCATACGCAGAATCATATAGAGGGTAGAATTCCACCGAGTTACTACCTCTTGCTTCAGCTGATGGAAGGGCAAATTTAACAGTACCTGCTGGTCATGCAATCGTCAACAAGTGGTCGCCGAATGTCTAAAATGTCCGGATATTTTGAGGGCCACTGAGAGCATCTCCTGCACGACCGTGTCACTTTTTAAAAATGTTGCACCACCAAATTAATTGTGTGAGCAAAACATGGGACATGTTGGAATTCGTCCACATGTAATGCTCTAACAATATTGGTGGCATTGTCCGAAATCACAAATCCCGAGGAGAGTGCAAGTGCAGTAAGCCATTTAGCAATGATTTCCCTGAGTTTTTCTAAGAGGTTCTCAGTGGTATGCCTCTTAGTGAAACCAGTTATACAAAGAGTAGCCTGCCTATGTATCAGCTGTCTTTTGGTAGATGTTGCTGTTGCTGTTGTAGGAAATACACCTACCCAGTGGGCTGTCACAGTCATGTGGTCCTTAGTTTGCCCTGTCCCACTTGTCCACATTTCAGTGGTCAAGTGGACAGTGGGTACAATGGCATTTCTCAGGACATTAATAAGGTTTTTTTTAATGTCCTTGTGCAGACTTGGAATTGCTGTTCTAGCAAAGTGGAATCTAGAAGGGATCTGGTAGTGAGGACACAGGACCTTAATTAACTGTTGAAAACCCACTGCAGTAATGGCGGATACTGGATGCACATCTAATACCAGCATAGCTGTTATGGCATCAGTAATCTGCTGTGCAAATGGGTGATTGATGTCATACTTATTTGCCCTTGCAAACAATTGTTTGACAGTTAATTGTTTTTTGGAGGATACGCTACCAGTAGATTTCTTCCTGGTCCCCTTCTGGGATGAAGATCCACTGACAGCAACAGTAGCAGCAACAGGCGTAGTCATCAAGGATCCTTCTGAGGAATCACGGATAGGAGAGGAGTCAATCATGCTTCAAATACCAACATTCGATGCAGCAGGACTACCGATGACGAATGAGTATGTTGATGATGCAGGTGTTGGTGTTAGAGATCAAAGGCGCTTGGATCTCACAGAGAGGGAGCAGGTAGGTGACACTGGACTTGTTAGTTTTGAGTTTTGGAACTTGGCGACATACACTTTGATATTTGATGAATGCGCTCCAAGTGACGTAACAAGGTGGAGGTTCCTAGGTGGTTTAGGTCCCTCCCTCTACTCACTCTTGTATGGCAACAGGCACATATGGCTTGACAACTGTTGTCCGGATCGGGATGGAAATAATTTCACATGTGAGAAGTAGATTTTTTTGTCTTTTGTCCCAGCATGACAACAACGGGCTTTGCCTTTTTCAAACCATGGGCAACAGCTGTTGCCTTACTTACACAAAGGACATCCTCGGCATCAACATCCTCATCACCAACATCCTCATCATCCTTATTGCCTTCAACTACCAAAATATCCTCCTCCTCCATGTGCAATTCCACAGAAGCATCCTCAATGACTACGTGTGCAAGATGTTGAATGCCTTTCGCCACATTTACAGAGGGCACACAAATGTTGGAACTTGGAGGATCCTCCAGTACACTAGTATTTATGTTGGACTCACACATGGCAACCGCGGACACACTTGCACTCTCCTTGGGGATTCGTGATTTCGATGTCTCAGGGCACAAAGTTGGTTTTCCCGGAGCTGTCTTAACAACTTACACATTTTTAATTGGACCACCACCACTAATACTACAAGCAGAAGGGCTATTAGCAGTCTTCATAAAGTAAAAAGGAATATACAAAATCCTGGTGCCTAGCCAACTGAGCACTTATGGATATAACCAATTTATTTTGCTGCAGCTATCTGTTGTATGGGACTTGCCAGCCCTTACTCAAAAATTGGAAATAGTAAAATATAACAGACAGCGTTGCAATAAACAGGATTATCCGCACAAATATATTTTCAATTTGGAATATACATATTTATTAATACAATTTTAATAAAGATAAAAACGGCCAGTATGAAAATAAAAAATAGCGCAAAATAACAGTAAAAATTTATATATTTTATACACATAGAGCAGACCTATATATTTGTTCAATCACATGATCTAGATAACAATAAATTTGGACTGCTCTGAGTGTTAAAATGGAACACCATTAATATAATACCATCAATTTGTAGTTAGTTGCTTCCACATATACAAAGACCATACATTTACAAGCAGGTATATGGATTTCAAATCGTCAGCTTGTTGTAAATCCTGCTTAATTGCAAAGCTGTTGGAGAATCAAAAATAAAAATAGTACTTGTCCAAACACTGAAGTGTTGAATAATATCTCAGTCCTTTTTTAAAAAAGAGAGGACACAGGCCCTGATTCAGAGCCGGACGCTCTGACAGAGCGCTCACTCTGAATCAGGACCATCCCTCTTAGTTTTTAGAGCGGCCTCCTGGCCGCTCGTATAGCTGTGGGTGACCACCCACAGCTATAGCTAGTGGCCAAAAAGATGGTCGTGATGGTCAAGACCATCGCGACCATCGGGCTTGAGACGAGACCCTTGTGGTAGGGTCTCGTTGCCGCAAGCCCTGGAGTGCTTTCGGCTTTATCAGAGCCGAGAGCATTCCCACTGACATCACTTGTGATGTCAGTGGGGCCGGCGCCAGATGGTAGGCGTTCGCATGGGAACGCCTCCATCTGGGCAGCCACGCCACCGGCACGCCCACCAAAGGGGGTGTGCTGTCACTCACCATCGACAGCACGCTCCCTTTGTAGCGAGACCCATAGCGACGGCTTGCCCGTCGCTATCCAGGTCTCGTGCATGCGCACGACGGAGCCGGCTCCCTCGTGCGCATGCGCACTGGGCCAACATCAACCCGCTTGCGAGCGGGTCTGAATTAGGCCCACAGTCCAATGCTTATATAGTAGGCACACTGTGGTGCAGATCTCAATAACTCAGTCTTCTTAGTGGTTTTTCAAGAAAACATATATTCATGTGATTATGTTCCACCAGGAGCTTAATAGAGGGATTTATTCAATAACAACAGCACATTCAATGATATCTCAATTATTTAAGTTCTTCTTGAGAGAAAAAAAAACCCCTCCAGCATTGGAATAGTTAACACTGAAATAGTTAACACTATGGTGCAGATCTTAATAGTTCAGTCCTCTTGATAATTTTTATAAACACATAGCTATGTGAAAATACTCACCAGGAGTTTGACAGAGGAACTTGTATTGGTCCTTTCCAGCCTCAGTGCACTTAGAACTGTATGGTCCTTGCTGCATGCAACATAAAGCATAGGTGAACACACAGGTGTGCAATCTGTCACACTGGTGTATACTCTGTAATGCATTTCCCCACCTCTCTTGGAGTCTCAGCAGCTTCCTCAGACAGAATACTACCCACACTCTGGATGGGGGCTTTTAAACCACCTTAATTGCTTCCTAATTGCAAGATTTAATCCTGCAGTGTTTCTTTGCCGCTACTTCCGGTTTTTGCGTTCCAGCTGACGTCATATGCGTTTCAGTGGCCATTTTGGATAGCTATTTGCTTTTTAGATGGTTTGTCCTGCCGCTCCTTCTGGTTTATGCGTTCCAGCTATAGACATATGCGTTCCAGTGGCCATTTTGGATACTATTTACTTTAATCGTGTATTAGAAATGGTTTTTCCTGCATTCCAACAGTCATTTACATTCCATATCTATGGGACATAGCCCATTCTCATTCCCTCACACATTTGCATGTTTTTTTATATAATTAAACAATATTTTTTATACAATTAGACAAATAATTTTATACATCTCTAAGCCTTTTTATCACCGATCACTTTTAATCCTAGCAGACTTTTTTCTATTATAATCATTAATTGATATGTCCAATTAAAGTATTACATATCCTATAGATAAGATATTCATCATAATACTAGAGAGCCACAATAAACATATACATAATTAATAAAAATTTAAAATTAAAAGACAAGAAGTAAAATTTAGATAATAATCTAAATTTACATAATCTTCCTTTTACTTCCTTGTATACATTAATTGTATCCCCTCTATATGTTAATTTTACCCATCTCAGATTACATTATCAAGATTCTCAAAAAACATCTCTAAAACGGAAGATATATTTAATTCACATTTATATCCCTTTACACATTATTTAATTCAATGGAGTCATTTAGGCCTCCTGGACACAGTGTTTTCAAACTATAAATCCACAAGGCCTCCCTCCTGTAGAGCATATTATATCTATCCCCTCCCCTCTTAGTGCTGAGGGATGGACTATGACCTAATTAAATGTTTTGAAAATAGCCGAATTTAATCCGTCAGATCAGGCAAAAATTGTAAAATCCCTCAAGACTCCCATTGCCAGCAATGGCGAGTAGCTAATCCCGAGTAGGGTTGACAGGGGTAACAGACGAGACAAGACAAGACGGTACTTGAGACAAAAACAAGAAAACCAGGTAAGCAATAAAACATAACATTGCAAATATTACATTGCCCTATGGTTCCAAACAATCTTAATGAGTAGGTCGGATGTAACTTTTATAACTATCCGATTTCCAACGTCCCAGGGACTTAATTTCCGACGGTGAGAAACCCGCAGCAGCTGCCGAAGTTGCGGCGCCAATCCTAAAGGAGTGCGTACCAAAATCCTGAGGTGAGATGCCTAAACCCGATACACACCGCTTCAGAAACCAACCAAACTGGTATTTGGTAAGCGGAGTCCTGTCCAAGTGCATAAGCCATGAACCAGGTACATCCGGGCGTAACAATGCGTTACGCATCGCTAACGCCACAGGGCAGATCCGTTTGTCCTTAGACGGACTCAACGAGAACCACCTACCCCTACCAGCCTGGTCGGTCTTTGACCACCGTATCCTACAAAGCAAAGCCCGATCAGTGACCGAGATATCCGAGCAGAGCATGGTGGCATCAACCCGTTTTAAAGATGCCACCAACTCTGATACGCGCAATGCGCCGTGAAAAGCCACCGAAAATGCCAGTTGGATCAGGATCGCCCCCAGTACTGTCAGAAGCAAATGAGTGTCCACAGGTTTCCTACGGTCAGCTACTGGCCGAGAGACCCGCGCCCAACCCTTTAAAGCCTTCGCAATCAGAAAGGTTTTAGTAAAGTCAGGTCGTCCCTTTAATTTAACATAAAATGCAATGCCTGCCAAGGAGCGCGCCACAGAAGCCCTGGATCTGCCCCCCAAACGGAGACTTCAAATAAAAGAAAGCATCGCACGATGCTGACCCTTACCTGCCTGCCTGCTGCTACGGGAATAGTCTTCCCATTCATGCCAAGCCTGACGATATGCTCGCAAAGTGGAGGGGGCTAGAGACTGCTCTGCTAAGCCCTCCATGCCGGCTCAATCACCAGCCAAACATAAGAGGGGCAAAGCACAGCATCAACGTCAGCACCAGGGGCCAAAGATCGGAATCTAGCCCACTGAAAACGTGATAACGCATCAGCTATCCCATTCTCAACCCCCGGCACGTGTCTTGCTTTAAACATGATGTTAAAACGCAAACATGTCAGCACCAGCTGCGCAAGCAAACGCAAAACCAGCAGGGAAGACGCGTGTTGATAATTAATCGCGTGCACCACGCCCAGATTGTCACACCTGATCACGATGCTGCGATTGCGCAAGCATTCACCCCAGATTTCTAAGGAAACCATTATGGGAAAGAGTTCGAGAAGGAGCAAGTCCTTGGTCAAACCCCTTCCTTCCCATTCCTCTGGCCAATGACCAACGCACCAGGAACCATCGAGGTAGCAACCGAATCCTGTGGCGCCTGCTGCATCGGTGAATAGCTGCAGCTGCAAATTGTCCGCGGGTGGAGGGAACCACAGCCGGACACCATTAAAATCCTTCAGAAACGAGACCCAGACAGAGAGGTCCCGCTTAATCTCTGAGGACAAACGGAGTAAATGTCTCGGCATAGTGACTCCAGCCATGGCCCTTTCTAGCTTGCGCGAAAAAACTCTGCCCATAGGAATGACACTACAGGCAAAGTTCAACAGGCCCAGGAGAGATTGCGCCTGCCGCAGGGTAATTTTATTGGAAGCCGTGCACTCTTCTATGGCATTACGCAATTTGTGAACCTTATCGAGGGGAAGGCGACAGGCGCCCGCCGAGGTATCGATCTCGATACCCAGGAATGACAAGCAAGAGGCAGGGCCCTCAGTTTTGTCCGCAGCAACTGGGACTCCAAAATGAAAAAACAGCGCTTGCAAAGAAAACAACAAATAACTACATCTATCTGAACCAGAAGGGCCGACACACAAGAAGTCATCGAGATAGTGGGCTATCCCATGACCGCCGCAAGAAAATTCCACGCACCAGTGCAAGAAGGTGCTAAATCGCTCAAAATATGCACATGACACCGAACATCCCATAGGCAAGCACTTGTCTATGTAATATTCGCCGTCCAAGCGAAAACCCATAAACCGGAATGACTCTGGGTGTAAGGGAAACAGACGAAAAGCCGATTCAACATCTATCTTAGCCATCAGTGCGCCTGGACCATAAAACCTAACTATGTTCAAAGCATCGTCAAACGACTGGTACACCACCGAGGAAACCTCAACTGGTATGGCATCATTTACGGACGAGCCTGACGGATAAGACAGATGTTGAATAAGCCTGTACTTTCCTGGAATCTTCTTGGGGACCACTCCCACCGGGGAAATCACAAGATCCCTTATGGGAGGTACTGCAAAAGGCCCAGCCATGCGTCCTAAGGTAACCTCGCTAGCCACTTTCTCCCTAAGAATGTGAGGCAACTCGAACGCAGATTTCAAATTCCTAGGCGAACCTGTGTCAACCTCCCTGCAAATAGGTAACTGGAAACCAAAGCTGAAACCTTTTAACAAAAATTCTGCGTCTCGGAGAACAGGGTACCAACTCAACCATTTTGCTATTGCGGCGACGCAGACGGGGGATGAAGCTTTACTTAGAACCAGCGCTTTTTGGCGGCTGAGCAGGCTGCTGCTGAGCACCTGCCTTGAAGCACTTGGCAACTGGGTGGCTGCCACTACATCGCAACAGAGGTGACGAAAACGACATTTTCGACCCTGCGTACAAGTGGAATTATTAAAAGGGAAGCATTTTCCGCCAGTCGCCTGCTGCTGGCCCTGACGACCTGAACTAGCTGATTTATTCACGTTGTACGCTTCAAACGCAGGACGCAAAGGCTGCGTGACCTCGAGCCACACCTCTACGTCCTTCCAGCCTAGATCCATCACCCTTCTGCTGTCCTGCTTGCGAAAGAATTCTTCATCGTACGCTTGCCAAGCCATGCCACTGGCGGACAACTGCATGCTATGAATTAAATGGAGGTACCTAATGACGTTCAGGTGCTCCTCTGGGCGCGTCTCCAAATAACAAGCCAAAAAAATGCAAAAACCGGCCAACCAATTATTGTAAGATTTGAAAGCCTCCAAACCTATACCGCCCTTTGCCCTAGCCGCCTTAAACGCCTTCTTAGCTTTTTCCTTAAGTGCAAAAATATCCACATAGTCACCTTTGCGGATCTTACTGCGGCAAGTCGCTCTTAAACCTCGCAATACAGCGGTGTTGTCACAATGTACCCCTGCAGAACCTTCCAAACCCTTCTCTATCGGCTTGCGCTTATGGGTGCTATGCTTACGCCTTGAGCGATGCTTTACCTCCAATTTTGCATATTTAGCTGCTCTCTTGCGCGCTCTGCCCGCGCTGTCTGCGTTAGATAAAGAGGAAGCAAAAGAAGACGTCAAGGAACTGGAGTCTGAGAAAGACCCACCTGAACCCTCCGATGTCATGGTATCAGAGGAAAATCTGGACGGCCCCTCCCCGACATCCTCATCAACAAGCTCACCTTCTTCGACCACGTCATCTGAAAAAGAAGGAAAAACACCTGCTGCCACCTCTGCGGCAGGCAACCTAGCATCCATATTGCCACGCCTCGCGTCTTGAGTGATCGGAACTGAGGGCGCACTAGTGACTACGCTCTGCTGGGCCAAGCTAGGGGCAATGGCTCTCAATGCTTGCGCCAACTGCTCTACCTCTGACCCCCCCTGCGCCCCTGCAGGATTGACGTTAGCAGGCGCGACGGTTTGAGTAGGCAACGAGCCTGCTGGCGGAGCTGCTAAAAATGGGGCAAGCACAGCCCCCAGGGTTGACAAAGCAGATGCGATGGCTGAGGGATCTGGCTGCGCAGCAAAAGGGGGAGGGGTGACAACACTCACAGATGCAGGGGATTGCACCATATTACTGGCACTAGTATTCTGAGCCCCAGCCCTGGGAACATGAGCAGGGGACAGACTGGATGTGGAATGGCTGGAATGGCTAAGCCCCGCCCCCGCTCACTAACATGGCGGGCGCCCCGCTGTGAGCGGGGAACTGGAAGGACGATGGGGACACTAGAATTGCTGCCCCTAGATGGGGCTCTATGCCCCCGCCGGGACCTACGCCTTTTAGCGGAGGATGTTATGCCCCCGCCAGACGGGAGAGCGCGCCTGCCTGTAGCTGTCGCAGCGCGCTCCCGCCTGCTACCAGCCGCAGTGATCGCGGGAGCTCCGGCCGCGCCCGGGGTCAGCAGAGCCGGGCGCAGGCCTGAACCAGTGCCTGTATAACAGCGTCGCCTGAGGCACCACCCGCCGCACACGCGGCAGGGGCCACCCCGCGACACCCAGCATAATTGGCACCGGAAACAGGATCCGCCGCATCCGCGGCGGAGGCTGCTCCTCCACGCCTGCGCTGGCCCACTCCGTAGTGGCGCCTGGAGAAGCACCCGCAGCGTCCGCAGCAGGGGCCGCCCCACGCTGCTGGCGTGAGCCAGTATTCAGGTCAGTCTGGAGGAGGCGGGCAGGGGGGGGCGCAGAGCGGCGGGGCCGGGCATGGCAAATGACAAAAGCGAGGGTGGACAGGGCCAGGTAAAGGGACAATAATGTTCTGCTTTTTTATTTTATATAGAGCCAGGAAAGTGAGGGAAAGAAAAGTGTGAAATGGAGAAAATAGGGGCAGGGATAAGAAGGGAGAGAATCTAGTGAATCACTGACCAACTCTGACACTGACCACAATCTGGAACAAAGAGGCTTTGGCCCTCACTTCTAGCCCCTTATATAATGTGTCTATTGAAAACCCGCCCCTGCTAACGATGGGCTAACTCTAAGCAGTAATTTGCATACATGCCGGCCCCCATCCTAGAGGTTTAACACACCTCTTTTCTTATGCAATCTTTTGGTTTCACTTCTCCTTTATCATCTGTATACGCAGTATTGTGCTTTCTCCCCTATCATCTGTATACGCAGTATTGTGCTTTCTCCCCTATCATCTGTATACGCAGTATTGTGCTTTCTCCCCTATCATCTGTATACGCAGTATTGTGCTTTCTCCCCTATCATCTGTATACGCAGTATTGTGCCCCCCTTTCCATCTATAAATGCATTATTGTACACCTCTTCCATCATCTGTATATCCAGTATTATGCCTCCGTCCCTATCTGCATACCCATTATTGTGCCCCCTCCCCATCTGTATATCTATTATTGTATATCCCTTCCTCATCTGTATGTCAAGTAGTGTGCCCCCTTTCCCATCTGCATACACATTATTGAGCCACCCTCCCAATATGTCTATGCTTTATTGTGCCATCCCTTCCTCATCTCTATGTATTGTTGTGCCTCTTCCTCATCTGTATACCCATTATTGTCACTGTCCCGATTATACCGGCCCTAAGTTACAGATTAGGTTGCAGCAATATCCAGAAGAGAGTGATTTTGCATATGGAAAATGGAGTTGTAAAAGGACATACTGAAATATTCAGCTCATGAGATCTCATCCTCCCCAGCTCCAAACAAAATGGAGCACTCTCATTTTGAAGTGTGCAATTCCCTCTTTAAAACAAGCTTGCTATTGTTTAAATATTTACTGATAAATATTTTTGTTCAGCAGGCAATAAGTAATATTGAAGTAGATAGAAGTAAGAAAGCTTAGATCTCACCATTCCCTGGATCTGGAATAAATGAGAGCACATTAATTTAAATAAATGCTAATTCCTCATTTGAATGGGTGTGGTATGATATTGACAGTCACAATGTTGACATGAACGTTATGTTGACATGTTACTTGTCAACATGCTCATTTTGACATTTTTCACAATTTTAGCCCAATCTAAATTTAGCACTAAAAAGGTTATCTCAACATTTTGACTGTCGATGTGGACAATGTCAACATAACATGCCGACATTTCTGACCGGATACCATTCGAATGATTGTGCCCCGTTTTCATACGTTTTTTTTTTTCCATTTCAAAATTGTTACTGCCACTTCCTCACATTGTCACAAAAACTAAACACCTATTAATGAGAACATACAGTAAATATTGCATGCATATTTGTAGTTCTGGCAACTCTTTATGCTAGGTTAACCAAAACAAATGCAGTAGACCTTCGGCTATACAGAAGATATGGCAATCCCTTTTTAACTATTTGTCCAATTTTAATTTAATCTTATCCTACTTTACTTCACACAACAAGCAATACTGTAATTTGAAATGTATATTCAGCTGCCTGTTGAAAAAAAAAACTTCTTTGCTTCGTAAGTTTGGCATAATTTCCCACTCCCTTGTCGGTGCCTTGAAAAGCACAAGTGAAGATTCTGAATATTAGCCGTTTAACAACAAGCTGGCCTGTAAACTCTGTGGACCTCATTTATTGGGTATGGTATACTATGCATAGCATGTCAACATTCATCCTGTTGACATTGCTGAAATTTCGACAAACTGTCCCTGGTGGTCTAGTGGTTGTCTTACCTGGTCCTGACTACAGCGACGGCTTCAGCGGCATTTCAATCATGTCTTCATAACTGTCTACATTGTCAGGGCTGAATACTGGAATTTTGTCACTCAGGGCAAGGCACTATGTGGCGCCCTAGTCGGCCACATAACATGTATATAGGTAGAATGTTTCGGCGTCCCCTCATATCCGGCCCAGGGGCAAGTGCCCCCCTAGCTCTTAGTGAGGTACAAAGGTTAACCTTGTATGGTGCAGATTATTTCTGTCTGGGGTGCAGAACATTTCTATATGGGGTACACAGCATTTTTGTATGAGGTACAGTACAGAGTAGTTATGTGTGGATGCAGAACATTTATATGTGGGTTCAGAGTATTTCTATCATGCAGAACAATTATATGTTGGGTGCAGAGCACATTGCATTTATATTATTGCACTGTATGGTCATATTGGGGATGCAGTGAATTAATAGCTATATTTCATAGTACATTTATATATGGAATGCAGAACATTTATATTAAGGGATTAGGGTGCAGAGTTATGTGAGCATCTATAATGAGGGATGCTGAGGGTAGTTGTGAAGGAGGGGGAGGCTCATACGTGCATGCATGGGGGGTTTCTGAGTACCTTCCCTGAGTACCCCCATGCGTTAGTGAGTGCGGTCTGCACTACACAGTAACCCGCACAGGCCAGCCAGGCAGCCGATGATAGTCAGACTCTCAATGGCTGCTGCACCCACTGCCGGAGCTGGCCTGGAGCTCACTCATGAGCTCCACCTTTCCGCACCCGCAGTGGGTGATGGGAGAGATTCATAACATCTCTCCCATAGTGCAGAGCGTGCTGGGAGGATGGAGGAGCTGACAGCGGCAGGCGCGGGGATTCAGGTGTTGTTTTTGTTCATTTTTTGTGTCTTTGTCCTATATGCATAGGGGAGGGCTGACTACTGCTGGGGGCACTATATAAGGGGCACTGCTGGGGGTGCTTCATAGGGGGGGCACTACTGGGGGCACTGTATAGGGGGCACTACTGAGGGAACTCAGGGCTGTCTTAACAGCAGTGTGGGCCCTGTGCAAAGCAATGCACTGGGGCCCTTATCCACCCATTCACGGGAAACAAATGCAGTTCCCCTTATACAGTGCCATCAGTATTGGTCCTCCCTGTTCAGTGCCCCTTGTACCCCCAGTAGTAGTCCCCCCTATGCAGTGCCCCCAGTAGTGGTACCCGCTATGCAGTGCCCCTTATATAGTGCCCCGAGCAGTAGTCCCCCCCATGCAGTGCCCCAATAGTAGTACCCCTTATGCAATACCCTTTAAATAGTGGCCCAATTTGTAGTCCCCACCTATGCAGTACCCCCAGTATTGCCCTTTATATAGAGCCCCCAATAGTGGTCCCCCGATGCAGTGCCCCCAGTGGTAGTGCCCCCCCATGCAGTGCCCCTAATAGTAGTCCCCTCCCCTTGTAGTGCCCCTACTAGTAGTCCCCCCCTTGTAATGCCATCAGTGGAGGTCCCCCATGATGCAGTCCCCCAGTAGTGGTTCCCCAATGCAGTGCCCCTAGTAGTTGTCCTCCCCTTGTAGTGCCCCTAGTAGTAGTCCCCCCTTGTGGTGCTCCTAGTAGTAGTTACCCCTTTGTAGTGTCCCCAGTAGTAGTACCCCCTTGTAGTGCCCCTAGTAGTAGTCTCCCCCCTTGTTGTGCCCACAGTAGTGCCCCCCCAATAGACACAAATGTACTAAAAAATAAAACACTTACCTGAAACCACGCTCCTGGTCCCACCGCCATCCGCTCCTCCGTCCGTCCTCCTGGGCCGGGCCACTCTGCATTATGGGAGAGTCTTCATGATGTCTCTCCCATTACCCACTGCAGGAGCCGGAAGATGGAGCTCATGAGTGAGCTCCAGCCCGGCTCCGGCAGTGGGCGCAGCAGTCAATGAGAGTCTGATAGACTCTCATTGGCTGCTAATTAAAACAAACACACAGCTGCTGGAGCCTGTGTGTTTGTCACTGTGTAGAGCTGACCGAACTCCAGTCAGCACTACACGCGCGGTGCAGCCGTGTCACAGAGACACAGATTGCCCGCGGCACGCATTGTCGCAGCTGAGGCAACGGTGCCCTCCACTATGTGGCGCCTTACTCGACTGCATACCAGGTTGGGTCGCTCTTCACGGAAAGAGGGGGTCGCTCGTCACTTTGGCTGGCGGACAGTGCTTTTAAAAAAAAAAAAACATTTACACACTGGCCATGGCTGCAGGGGGTTGGAGGGCCCCTTGAAGCTTTGGGCCATGGGCCTACTGCCCTAAAAGCCCAATGGAACAGACAGCCCTGAGAGCACTGTGTAAGGGGCACTGCATAGGGGACCACTTCGGGGGGGCACTACATAGGGAGGCACTGTACATGGGGCACTACTGGGGACACTGTATAAGAGCACTACTGGGGACACTGCATAGGGGAACCACTACTGGGGGCACTGCTGGGGCACTGTATAAGGAGCACTACTGGGGGCAATGTATAAGAAGCACTACTGGGGGCACTGTATAAGGAGGCACTGCATAAGGGGCACTACTGAGGGCACTGTATAAGGAGCACTACTGGGAGCACTGCATAGGGAGATCACTACTGGGGGCACTACATAGGGGGTACTGTATATGGGTCACTACTGGGGGCACTGTATAAGGGGCACTACTGGGGCACTTCATAAGGGGCACTACTGGGGACACTGTATAAGAGGCAGTACTGGGGGCACTGGCACTACTAGGTGCAATGTATAAGAAGCACCATGGGGGCACTGTGTAAGGGGCACTGCATAGGAGGACCACTACTGGGGCACTGTATAAGGGGCACTACTCGGAGCACTGTATAAGGGGAACACTACTGGGGGCACTGCACAGGGGGGGCACTGCATAAAGGGTACTACTGGGGGCACTGTATAAGGGGCACTACTGGGGGCACTGTATAAGGGGCTCTACGGGGGGGGTCTTTAATAAATCATGCTGGCTGTATTTATTTGCTTGCTGCATTCATGTTTTTAGTGATATAGATGTGTGTGTTTCTGTGTCAGTCAGTGTGTGTTCCCCGTCATAGGTTGAGTGGTATATTTTACTGTATAAGCTGTTTCTATCTCTCACTCTCTCTCTATATATATATATTTATTTGTGGCTAGATATCTTTTCATTGGTTCGGTAACCAAGGATTTGGGGACCCCCCTTTAAAAAGCAGAAGCAGGTGGGATAATTACAGACCCAGCTAAACAGATTAACTCATCTGTGCATGATTAAAGAAATTCACAAAACATGACCTGCTGGTGTTAAGGCCCCCATACATCAGCAATTTGCAATCGATTGTGTATAAAAATCTTTCCCTTTTTCAATTGATTGGAGCAATTCTGCAATCTGCAATCGATTGAAAAGGGAAAGATTTTTATACACAATCGATTGCAAATTGCATGATTGCTGCAATCAATTGCTGATGTATGGGGGCCTTTACTTGAGGACTGGATTGAGAAACGATGCATTGTTTGTATCAGCCAATGATTGACAAGGTAAGTGCAGAGGATGAAAATACCATTATCTAATATAAATTAGCATTGTAGGCAATATTTTATCAAACAAAGGTTAATTGGATAAGCAAACAGTGATGTGCTTTAGCCGCCCATACACAGTATAGCAGCTGATCCGACAGATTGGTACGATATTGCTACTATATCGTGTGCGGGCATGATATCGGCCAGTGCGCGCTCCCATGGGACTGAACATCGCACCTCCAGATCTTACATGCTGCACATAAGATCTGGGAATGTGATGTACGATCCCATGCTGCGCTGTGGGAGGGGGGGGGGGTGCCGGCATATCAGGTGTGCTCCGTGTGTGGCGACCGCCCGATATGTCGGCCGTCGGATCAGCTGTCGCAGCGCAAGGTGCCTATCGCACCGTGTATGGGCACCTGTTTATGCCTATAATGCCTCCAGGTGAAACACTTGCAGGATGTGATTTCCAGTATATAAGTTTAGGCTGAAGATACAGTTGGTGGCTGACAAAAGCCAATATAACCATATTTCAATCTTGTTTGTGGAGTTTTGCACAACCACCTTGATTGGCAGCTTCATGTGAACATTTAGCGCTTCTCCTGGAACTCAAACATTTCCCCCTCCCCCCTGATACTGAGACAAAGGAATTCCATAATGGGATAGTTTTCGCGTGACCCTCTGGCTAATGAAAATCCTTCTTCTCACACACAAAGAAGAAAGAACTGACCTATCCGACGTCGAGTATATACAGATCCCTGCCTGTACCCAATGATTGTATTCCCTAAGGACTATTTGAATGTGGCCTTATAAATTGTACTGCAGTGACTGTTGAAAGTTAGTGCATTCAGGATTGAAGCCTTGTGCTGTGACAGCCGTGCATGCATAGTGTAAGGGGGCGGTACTCTATTTCTTTGTGCTAATAAATCTTTTGGACTTTGGAACTCCAAGTAATCTTGAGCGGACTTCACATTATCGATCGTTAACAGTATATATATAAATATATATATCCCAGTGACGGCACTCCGGTAATAAACGGGTACAGCGGCAGGCATAATAATCATAATGACTATACCTGCTGTTGTACCCGTTTATTCCCATGGTGTTGTCAGCCGCATCGCCTGAATTTTTGTACATGCAGGAAGATCAGGCGATGCGGCTGACGATCGCAAGCAGCACTATGCGGGAGGGGCCGGCATATCAGGCGGTCGGGCACCGGATTGCCCACTGTGTACAGACCGCCCGATATGTTGGCCTGTCGGCAGGGGGATCGCGGGTCAAATCGCTGGGTACACACATCGTTAATTGTGTATCCAGCTTTAGCAAATCTCCTCCCTATAGTCCAGCTTATAATTCTTTCATTTTCAAGTAACCTATTTACTTAGACACACATTTTTTGGCACTTCCATTACTCCAAGAGCAAATATTTAATTTCTGAAATTTGTGATTAATGATATAACATAACAACCAATCAGCATTTATGTTTTGTCTGGCTAGATAAGTTTGTATACTCTCACCATGCTGCATAAAAATTAACGATATGAATGATTTATCTTTGAACAATATCGTTATCGTTCCTAAATATTGTACCGTGTCTAGGCACCATTAGGCTATAGAGCAATGAGTGTGTGAAGAGGTGCACCAAAGGAAATTCCTTCCCTGGGCTCTACTTGGTCTAGAACCAACCCTGCTGGCGTACCCAAATGTGTAACGCTGTGAGTAGTGACTCAAAACTAAAAGTACTGCCAGTTCCAGACCTATTGTTAAATAGAGCCCTATTATTCTTGCTTTCTGATGTGTAGATTATTAGTTACATACTGATTTCTCTAGCAATATATATTGGTGTGGGCATTCAAAAGAAGAATATTTACACACACAGGTAATTTGTAATAAGTACACAATTGGAGCAACAGTTTAAAGTTCCTAGTGGTTTAAAAGTGTTACATTATTGTGTTCAGTCTAGTATTTTTTTTACCCATCACTTGCCTGGTTACCAGCTATTGTGGCTGCAATGTAGCCTCCCCCCTCCCCCCCCCTGTATCCCTCACATGCCCACCCTTTTCTCTCCAACCTCGAGCCTTCATTGTGTGTCTACAGCCTCATGCCACCCTGTGTCTTAAAATGCTGGGGAAATAATCTTTTTTTGTAGAGTGACTTCTCTAAATGATCACTTCAGAACTGCATAAAACATACAGGATGATTTTACCAAACAAAACACTGGTATTTATAAGGTGTGGTTGTCTTTACTTAATAACTGCTGTAGTAATACAGTAATTAGGAACATTTTATTTGCATTACATTATTTATGCAGCTACACACAAACAGGTACACACATTCCTTGTAACTGGATGTTTCTTTTTTTCATGGAATTTACATTTGTGAATATTAAAAGGACTTTAACAGCTACATTAATTACCAGCAATATTTTTTTAAATGTGCATAGATGCACTTTAGTAACAAAAGAATTACCCATTATTATGGTTATTGGCTACAAATTTAGGGGTACATTTACTAAGATGGGAGTTGCCCATAGCAACCAATCAGATGCGAGGTATTATCTTCTAGAACAGGCATGTCAAACTCAAAATACCAACCTGGCCAAATATTCAAGGTCCACAAGTGTGTGGGCCACAACAAAAAATATGAGATATGATAAAAACTTACCCTTGTTATCTCTATTTCTACGAAGTCCATAGGGTTCCACAGGAAACCTTTGGGTATAGGCAATGGCGGCAGTAATCGGGCACCTCAGAGTTCATTTTTCAGCCTCCCAGGATGCACTTTGGTCCCTCTCCTACACCCCGCCCCCGAGCCAAGGCAAATCAGTTATGTAACAAGCCATAGGCTGCAGGAGGAGAAGAAAGAGAGAGAAGAAAGTCTGGAACACACAAGAATCACATTCTCACCAGAAGGAGACAGAAAAACCGGTGACCAGAACAAAACCCATCTGCAGTACAGGTGCGACAGGGCGGAAGTCCTGTGGAACCCTATGGAATTCATAGAAATAGAGATAACAAGGGTAAGTTCTTACCATATCTCATATTTTTTACTTCGGGGTCCATAGGGTATCCACAGGATACCATGGGGATGTGCCAAATCAGTATCCTTTAAGGGTGGGAACGCTCCTGTGCTGAAAGGAGAATCCGCCACCCGAAGGAAGCATCCTGAGAGGCGAAGGTATCAAATGCATAATACCTCACAAAGGTATGGACAGAAGAACATGTGGCTGCCTTGCAGAGCTGAACAGCAGAGGCACCATGACGAACTGCCCACGAAGGACCCACAGACCGAGTAGAATGAGCTTCAACAGAGGATGGTACAGGAAGGCCCTCATGAATGTAAGCCTCAGAAATCGCCATGCGAATACACCCTGCCAAAGTCTGCTTAGTGGCAGGCCAACCCTTCTTATGGAAACATAGAGGACAAAGAGTCCGACTTCTGAAATGAATTGGTATGTTCAACATAAATCCTTAGAGCACATACCACATCCAAGGAGGCCTTACCAGCAGAGAGGTCTGGGAAATTAAAGGCCAGTACTATAATTTCCTCATTAATGTGGAAACTAGATACCACCTTAGGTAGGAAGCCAGAGTGAGTGAGAAGCACTGCCCTATCCCTATGAAAAATCAGACAGGGAGGTCGACATGAGAGAGCCCCCAAATCTGACACCCTTCTGGCCGAAGCCATGGCTAGAAGAAAAACAGTCTGAGCTGTAAACCATTTTAAATCCACTGAGCCCAGTGGTTCAAACGGCGGGCCTTGGAGACCCCTCAGGACCACAGCTAAATCCCAAGGAGCCACTGGTGGAACAAAGGGAGGCTAAATACGAAGTACACCTTGCATAAAGGTGCGGACATCAGGAAGGGTAGCAATCCTACGCTGAAACAACACTGATAGGGCAGAAACCTGCCCCTTCAGGGAAGCAAGGCGAAGACCATGATCTAAGCCCGCCTGTAGGAAAGCCAAAACCCTGGATATCCTAAACGCCTGAGGATAATAGCCTCTAGGTCGACACCATTCAAAGAAAGTTTGCCACACACTGTGGTAAATTCTTGCAGAAGCAGGCTTCCAAGCTCTGAGCATGGTGTTAACTACAGAGCCGGAAAAACCCCATGACCTTAAAAGGGCGATCTCAACAACCATGCCGTCAAAGACAGATGACCAAGGTCCGGGTAATGGCAAGGACCTTGAGACAATAGGTCCGGACTTTGAGGCAACAGCATCGGAATGTCTATTGAGAGACTCCGAAGATCTGAGTACCAGTGACTACTGGGCCACGCTGGAGTTATCAACAGGAGTGTGCCTCCTTCTTGCTTGAATGTCTATAGTACTCAAGGAAGAAGGGAGAACGGAGGGAATAGGTACGCAAACTGGAAAGTTCACCGGACTGACAGCGCGTCTACCAGAAGAGCCTCCTCGTCTCTTGTTCTTGACCCGTACATAGACAGCTTGATGTCTTGTCAGGAGGCCATGAGGTTTATCTCTGGAAGGCCCCACGATCACTAGGAATTAAAACACCTTCTGGTGAAGCAACCATTCTCCTAAATGCATGTCCTGATGGCTGAGGAAGTCTGCTTCCCAGTTGAGGACTCCTAGTATGAACACTGCTGAGACAGCTGAGAGATTGCCTTCCATCCAAGCCAGAATGCGGGACACCTGTGTCAGGGCCGCCTGACTTCTGGTTCCTCCTTGGCGGTTTATGTAAGCAACTGTGGTGGCGTAGTCTGACTGGACCTGCACGGGTTTTCCGTGAAGAACTAGTCTAGCTTGCTGAAGAGCTCTGAATACCACTTGATTGGAAGAGCAGATTCTGCTGACGGCCACCTTCCCTAAAGCAGTGTGGACTTGTCATAGCCCCCCAACCTTGGAGACTGGCATCCATCATCAGGAGGACCCAGTCTGAGATCCAAAAGGGGCATCCCTTGTTGAGGTGGGACATCTGTAGCCACCAGGCCAGAGACAGCTGTACCTCTAGAGACAGCACCAAGGTTAGTGTCTTTATTCGATGGGGCAACCCATTTGATCTGGAGAAGATCAACTTCTGCAGAGGTCTGGAGTGAAAACTGGGCATACTCTACCATGGTGAACTTCGACACCATGGACCCCAGTAACCTCATTGCCGAGTGAAGGGACACTCAGTGACTCTGAAGACAAATATGAATCTTTGCCTGTAAAGCAGAGATCTTTTCCTCTGTCACAAAGATCCTTTGTTGTAGATGAGGAACCACTTCCAGTTTATCAGCCAGCCGTGAGTCTGCAACACAGATATTGTCTTTTGCAGATGGCCCTGAAGTATCCCCATAGACCCTGCTAATAGCAGAAGGTCATCCAGATAGGGTAACAGGTGGACCCCCTGCATCCGCAGGTGGGCTGCCATAACTGCCATGACCTTGGTAAACACCCTAGGTGCTGTGGAAAGGCCAAAGGGCAGTACCTGAAACTGGAAATGATGATTGACCACTGCGAACCTGAGGGACAGCTGGTGAGCTAAAGCAACTGGGACATGCAGGTAGGCATCCTGAATATTCAAGGACATCATAAAATCCCCAGGCTCCATAGCCAATATGATGGAACACAGGGTCTCCATCCTGAACCAAAGGACCCTCAAATACTTGTTAAGGGACTTGAGGTTAAGAATAGGCTGGTAGGACCCATTGGGTGTCAGAACCAGAAAGGGGTCGGATGTAAAACCCTGTTCCTCTCAGAGGCAAGGAAACAGGCACTATAACCCCCACTTGGAGCATAGAGTGCCCTACTTTTTGGAATTCCAGGGCCGTGTCTTAAACTGACTGAAGGCCTGTGGTGAAAAACCGTCTGGGAGGCCTTCTGCGAAGGAGAGGGCATACCTATGAGAGACCACTTCTACTACCCAAGTGTCTGTAGTAGTCTGATACCAGCACTGGGTGAACTGAAGAAGTCGGCCTCCCACCCTGGGGTCCCCAAGGGGGAGGTCCTTCCCATCAGAACTGTTCTCTGGACTTACCCTGGGCCCAACATGGCCAAAAGGACAAAGTCCCAGACCCTGAAGGAACTTGGGCTGATGGCAGACACGCAGATTTAGCTGCTGCCAAAGTGCTCACAATTATTGTCCCAGATCAGGGCCAAAGAGGACCTCACCATTAAAGGGTCAGCATTCCAACCATTCTTGGCATCCGCATCAGCTCTCCATGAGCGCCACCACAGGGAGCAGTGCGCCGCCACTGCTGCCGAGGAAATTCTAGAAGTGGTGCGACCTATAACCAATGCTGCCTCATTAACATATATGGATCCAAGTCATCTGCCCCTGTTCCATTCTCTGGCTACACGGCTTAGTCATAGCTGGTCTGGAAGCCCCCCCTATAAGGGAGTATATGGACTTCCAACAAAAGTACCACTTTGCGATACGTAGCATTCGAGAGAACATAGGCAAGGTTGCAGTACTCACTAGGCATGTAATGAACTACAGGAATGGATAACCTGCACCTAACATTCCTGTGATATCACTGACGAAGGGAATTCCGCAGAATACCCTTTACACATAAAAGTTTTGCGCCTGCGAAACCTCGCATTTGCAAAAAGGTCTCGCTTTGGTGAAAAAGTATTGCACAGGCAAAAAAGTATCGCGCAGGCAAAAAAGTATCGCTTTGGTGAATCCCAGACTGCCTACATAGCGTGGCATACACGCAAAATTTCATCGCTGAAGTGAAGAGTAGTTGAAAGGGCGCAATATGTGTATTTAGCCTAAAGCGTGCCCCATGTTGGCTTAAAGGAACATGGACTGGAGGTAGTAGTCAGTCTCTGTACAAAGGTAGAGAGAGAGAGACACTACTGTGAACAATGGACCTCATTCAGAGTCTCTCGCAAGATGCGATCACTCGCTTGCAAAAAGGTATGCAAATCAAGCGGTCGCTCTTTGCGCTGTACAGATGCCCTCTATGTCTTAGTGAGCAATGGCAGTTAGTGTACACTGGACTATAAAACTTCCCACCTGTCACTCGCAGCACACGTCATCTCCGGGAAGTGTCAGATTAATCGTGAACATTGAGGGCCATCAGAGCTGCTCGCAACGCTTGGGGTTGACGTAATCTACCCCAAGCACTGCGAGCAGTTCAGGCTAAAAAACAACCAAGTCACGTGTGCAATGACGCTACTTTGCTAATTATGCACACCCATTAAACTCCGTTCTGACGGTCAGACATGCCTGCATTCGCACAACCACTCCCCCGTTCACAAGCACCTTCCCCTGTTACCACCCACAAATGGCGCAATCTGTCACTCAAAGTAGCGACCTGTCTGTGTACTATGAGCGCTCGACTGTACATCGCAGACGCTAGTTTGCGCACGTGCACTGTGACTTAGACGAATCGCTCCTAGTGAGCAAACGTGCCTTAGCGAGAGACTCTGAACGAGGTCCACTGGGTGAACTACCAGGGAGGGAGAATTCGCTGTTTCTCCCAACATACCTGCCTTGTAATTAACAGGTAGAGTGGAGCAGCAGGGTGTACGTCATATCTGCAGGCATAACCGCATGGTAATAGCACCCAGCATGCACTGGGTATAATGCGACCACATAGCATATATATATATATATATATATATATATATATTGTGATAGGATCACTGATAAAGTGGTCTGTGGCAGGTACATTTGTCCCAGATTCCTGTCTTATGTGTTTTAAATCCCCAGGAGAAAGTCTTCAGTGTAGCAGGCTTGAGTCTCGGCTTTTTGAAAAGCCGGTTTGGGACCTGGGGGTTGTGGGTGAGAGGAGAGGGAGGGCTCCACCCACGGCCACTCCAGGTTTTGGTTCTCGCAGCCTGGTAACAGGCTTGTTAGGGTTTCCACCTGAGAGTGGCCAATATAAGCCTAGTTTGGATAAGGCTGAGTGTCTCACCTGGGAGAGCAGGCAGGGAGTTTGCTCAGAGACACTTGAAAACCTATTTGTAAGTGCTGTGCTGTGCCTATGTTGCTGGCGAGGGCATTAGGCCCTGCCAGGTTCTTGTAGTGAGGGAAGTCACTTGTGAAGTTAGTGCCCCGACAGGGCTAGGATTTATGTTTGTTTTCTTTATGTTATTTCTGACGTTGTACAATAAAGACTGGCGCCGACCATCTTGTACTCGAATCCAGTCTGGCGTACTGTTTCCCAGCTGCTGTGTGTGAAAGGATGGAGTCCTCTACCCAGGAGAGGGACCCCCTAACCTGACTGTGTCACAATATGGTGGAGAATGCGGGCAACCACACACACTGAAGTTGCAGCGAGAGGAAAACTTTCCGTTTAAAAATTAAAGGGACAGACACCCAATTTGTGAGTGTGGAAATAACGCTGTGTCCTTGGAGTCCCATAGAGGAGGAGTCAGCCCATGCTCAGAGAGGCAAGGTTCAGCTTCCAACCTACACCCCAGGACAAAATGGAGGACATTATTAAAGCCTTGCTCCAAGCTACAACAGCTCAGCAGGAATCTACCAGAGCTCAGCAGGAATCTACCAGGGCTCTGCAGGAATCCACCAGAGTGCAACTGTCGGCCTTGGAGACAGCCCAGGGGCAACAACAGGTTGCCATCAAGGAAACCCACCGGGCCTTAGCGGAAAACAGCCAGGCCATAAAAGAAGTGATCGCCCGGCCCAGAGATGTTACTACTGGTCCTCCCTCCACCACTCACTCCATACGAGCCAGTCACTTCCTCCAAAAGATGACTTCGGGCGATGATGTGGAGGCCTATCTCACCGCGTTTGAAAGAACGGCCGAAAGGGAGAGTTGGCCTCAGGAGCAGTGGGCAAGTCTGGTGGCACCTTTTCTGTCTGGGGAGCCACAAAAGGCCTATTACGACTTATGTCTGGCTGATGCCAAGGACTATAAAAAACTAAAACAGGAGATCCTAACTCGCTTGGGAGTCACCACCTTTGTTCGTGCCCAACGGGTCCACCGCTGGGAGTTCCATATGGACAAGCCTCCACGTTCACAGATGCATGACCTCGTCCATCTGTCCTCAAAATGGCTACAGCCTGAGATGCTGACGGGACCACAGATCATGGAAAGGGTCGTGATGGACCGGTACCTGCGATCGTTACCTGTGACTCTGCACAAGTGGGTGAGCCATGCAGACCCTAAGTCCGCAGACCAGTTGGTCGAGCTGGTGGAGAGGTACGTGGCGGCTGAGGAGCTGATGAGTATGCCCCACCGAGCCCCGATGGCGCACCGGCGAACTCCCACAGACACTGGTAAGACTGTTCCAGGGGAGAAGGGTGCTGGGCGGTGGAATGTACCTAAGCCTGAGGGTGTAGAACCTGGAGACAGGCCTGCCAGGCCAGGAAGGTTCTTGCCCCGTAAACGACTAGACATTAATATGACTCAGTGTTTCCGATGTGGTGGCTTCAGCCATATTGCCGCTAATTGTTCACTTACAACTGAACCTATGCAATGTGATACTGCTCATGTCTACCGCAGAGGGTCTTTCTTTGCACAGACAGCCTGTACGGCTGACCGGCAGGCTGAGACTGATAAGCACATGTGTGTACTCACTGTAGATGGCAACCGAGTAGAGGCACTGTTAGACTCTGGTAGCTTGGTGACACTTATGAAAGCTGAGCTGGTGAACCCCTTGAGGCGTAAGGGGAAAACTGTTGGTGTGACCTGCATACATGGGGATACTCGATATTATGTTACTGCCGAGGTGAACATCGAGACACCATGTGGTTCTGCTATAGTTTCTGTGGGTTTGGTGCATGGTCTGATGTACGATGCAATATTGGGGAGACTTTGCTCACTTCTGGTAGTTGTGGGAAAGCCGTTTTGTTTCAGAAGTGAACAACCCCGATCCATTTGAGAAGGTTGTCGATGTAGTGGAGGAGGGAGTTTCTTCTGGGTCAGAGTTATTCCCTTTTTCTACTATGATTGGCGAACTAGAGAGTGCGGAGCGTGACGGTGGCCCGCCAACTGATGTGCCTCCCATTGAGGTGGGAAGTGTTGTTGGGCCAGTTGATCGTCTGCCTGATTTAGAGGTCAGAAGAGAGGTCTTTGCCGTGGAGCAGTTGAATGACCCTACTTTGGTAAAAGCCAGGGAGAATGTAAAAGTAGTTGATGGTAAACCCATAGACCCTGATAGTCCTTTGTCCTATCCCCACATGGCAATGTGTCAGGATTTGTTATATCAGGTGACTAAGAAGGGGGAAGATATTGTGGAACAACTAATAGTTCCCAAAGCCTACAGAAGAACAGTGTTGGATCTGGCCCATGGTCATATAACGGCAGGCCATCTAGGAGTAGAGAAAACCACTGAGCGAATAATGCAGAGGTTTTTCTTGCCCGGGCTTCATAAAGAGGTATCTGACTTTTGCGCATCCTGCCCTGAGTGTCAGTATCATGCTCCCAGGGCACATTTTAAGGGTCCACTAGTTCCATTGCCTATTATAGAGGTGCAATTTGAAAGAATAGCTATGGATTTGGTTGGACCCTTAATGAAGTCTGCCAGGGGACACCAGTATATACTGGTCATAATGGATTACGCTACCAGGTACCCGGAAGCGATCCCATTACGCATTACGTCAACCAAGACCATAGCCAGAGAGCTAGTTCATGTCTTTAGCAGGCTGGGTATACCCAAGGAGATACTAACTGACCAGGGTACACCGTTTATGTCAAAAGTCATGAAAGAGTTATGCCGCCTGTTCAAAATTGAACAGTTAAGAACTTCGGTTTATCACCCCCAAACCGATGGGCTGGTCGAGAGGTTTAACAAGACGTTAAAACACATGCTTAGGAAAGTGGTCGACAAGGATGGTAGGGATTGGGATTACTTATTGCCGTATTTATTGTTGGCCATAAGAGAGGTTCCCCAGTCCTTCACCGGGTTTTCACCCTTCGATTTGTTGTATGGGAGACACCCAAGGGGGTTACTAGACATTGCCAAGGAGACATGGGAGGGGCAGTCTAGTCCTTACAAAACGGTGATTGAGCATGTTTCTCAAATGCAGGAGAGAATTGCTGCGGTAGTGCCAATAGTGAGAGAGCACCTGGAACAGGCTCAACAGGCACAGCAGAGGGTATACAACCGCAATGCTCGGTTACGCAGCTTTGCTCCTGGGGACAGAGTGTTAGTGATGGTTCCCACTGTAGAAAATAAACTTTTGGCTAAATGGCAAGGGCCCTTTGAAATCTTAGAAAGAGTGGGACCGGTCAATTACAAAGTTTACCAGCCGGGGAAAAGAAAGCCGGAACAGATATACCATATAAATCTGTTAAAGCCCTGGAAAGATAGAACGGTACTGTCGGCCGTCCGAGCCCCTCCAGTAAATCCAGGGCCCTTAGTTCCCAAAGTGACAGTGGCAAAAAACCCTGTCGGCAATTCAACAACAAGAGGTCAAGGAGTTTCTGATCAGAAATAGGGTGCTGTTCTCTGACGTACCTGGGAAAACCTCGGTCATTAAACATGACATAATCACTGACCCAGGGGTTAAAGTTAATCTAAAGCCCTATAGGTTACCAGAAGCACAAAGAGAGTCAGTGTCGAAAGAAATTAAAAATATGCTAGAGTTAGGGGTTATTGAAGAATCACATAGTGAATGGTCAAGTCCCATTGTGTTGATTCCAAAGCCCGACGGGAGTGTGCGTTTCTGCAATGACTTCCGAAAGTTGAACAGTGTTTCAAAATTCGATGCCTACCCAATGCCAAGAGTGGATGAACTGATTGAGAGACTAGGGACGGCAAAGTATTTAACCACTCTTGACCTAACCAAAGGGTATTGGCAAGTACCGTTAACCGAGAGCGCCAAACAAACGACAGCTTTTTCAGCGCCAGAGGGCTTGTTTCAGTACAAGATGTTACCCTTCGGGCTACATGGGGCACCTGCTACCTTCCAAATAATGATGGACAGGATTCTAAGGCCCCATAGATGGTATGCGGCTGCTTATCTGGATGACATGGTCATTCATAGTCCTGATTGGCAGTCTCACTTACCCAGGGTACAAGCAGTGTTGGACTCCATCTATAAGGCAGGTTTGACAGCCAACCCAAAAAAGTGTTGTCTAGGCATGGAGGAAGTAAAATATCTGGGATACACCATTGGCAGAGGCCTGATAAAGCCTCAGCTCAATAAGGTTGATGCCATACAAAACTGGCCACAGCCTCTGAATAAGAAGCAGGTGAGAGCCTTCTTGGGAATTACAGGGTACTACAGGAGGTTTATACCCAACTTTGCCACCATGGCAGTCCCACTGACTGACCTGACCAAAGGCAAACAAAAAGTCATGGTAGAATGGAGTCCTGAGGCAGAGAAAGCTTTTCAGGAGTTGAAAGTAGCGTTGTGTTCCCAACCAGTCCTGATGACTCCTAATTTTGACAGGGAATTCATAGTACAAACCGATGCATCAGAAGTAGGTATAGGAGCGGTCCTGTCCCAGAACAAGGAGGGTGAGGAACACCCTATTTTCTGTCTAAGTAGAAAGTTGAATGTACATGAGAGAAACTATGCCACAGTGGAGAAGGAGGCGTTGGCCATAAAGTGGGCATTAGAGGCTCTCAGGTACTACTTGGTTGGAAGAAAGTTCAAATTGATCACTGAATGCCCCTTTGAAGTGGATGTCCGAAAATAAGGACAGTAATGCGAGAATTACGAGATGGTTCTTGGCGTTACCAACTTTTAAATTTTCAGTGGAACACAGACCAGGAAGCCAGCTGGCCAATGCAGCTGCGTTGTCACGCATTCATTGTTTGGGGGCTTCAGTTGTTCCGCCCCACAGGTCGAAACAAAGGGGGGGGGATATGTGATAGGATCACTGGTAAAGTGGTCTGTGGCAGGTACATTTGTCCCAGATTCCTGTCTTATGTGTTTTAAATCCCCAGAAGAAAGTCTTCAGTGTAGCAGGCTTGAGTCTCGGCTTTTTGAAAAGCCGGTTTGGGACCTGGGGGTTGTGGGTGAGAGGAGAGGGAGGGCTCCACCCATGGCCACTCCAGGTTTTGGTTCTCGCAGCCTGGTAACAGGCTTGTTAGGGTTTCCACCTGAGAGTGGCCAATATAAGCCTAGTTTGGATAAGGCTGAGTGTCTCACCTGGGAGAGCAGGCAGGGAGTTTGCTCAGAGACACTTGAAAACCTATTTGTAAGTGCTGTGCTGTGCCTATGTTGCTGGCGAGGGCATTAGGCCCTGCCAGGTTCTTGTAGTGAGGGAAGTCACTTGTGAAGTTAGTGCCCCGACAGGGCTAGGATTTATGTTTGTTTTCTTTATGTTATTTCTGACGTTGTACAATAAAGACTGGCGCCGACCATCTTGTACTCGGATCCAGTCTGGCGTACTGTTTCCCAGCTGCTGTGTGTGAAAGGAAGGAGTCCTCTACCTAGGAGAGGGACCCCCTAACCTGACTGTGTCACAATATATATATAAACATTATAGTAGTAAAGCAAAATACTAGTCCTGTCTGATGCTTGTCAAGCCGCAGGAACTTACTGCATAAATATGGAAGAGTGCAATACCAATTCTCACAAATACATATACTATATAAATGTGAGAAACCCTCAGTGTTCACATCACCCTCCGCTAACAGGACTGAGCATGTGGTACGTTTTAGCTGAGGAGAATAATCATGTTCACTCTCTGACAGGATGAGTGTAAACGATGTGTATGTGACGCACCACACAGAAAAACACTTTTTATTTTAACTGTGAGGCAATAAGCACCCTGCAGCACCGCACAGGAGAGAAAGACAGGGATAGTAAAATGGCTGACAGTCAGAAGTGAAAGTAAATTCAGAAAGCGCTAGCATATAGTCACATACAAGGCAGAAATCAATCACCTGCACTACAAGCACTGTGATCAACTGCGCAGACACAGAGGACCTGATTCAGACCCGCTCGCTAAGCTGTGCTCAGTCGCTAGGAGCGATTGTCGCCCATCTGCGCATGCGTCTAAGTCGCAGTGCGCGTGTGCAATCTAGCGTCTGCAATATACAATCGAGCGCTCGTAGTACACAGACAGGATGCTACTTTGAGTAACACATTGCGCCTTTTGTGGGTGGTAACAGGGGAAGGTGTTTGTGAATAGGGGAGTGGTCATGTGAACGCAGGCGTGTCTGACCGTCAGAACGGCGTTTAATGGGTGTACATAATTAGCAAAGTAGCGTCATTGCACACGTGACTTGGTTGTTTTTTAGCCTGAACTGCTCGCAGTGCTTGGGGTAGGTTAGGTCAACCCCAAGCGTTCCGAGCAGCTACGATGGTCCTCGATGTTCACGATTAATCAGACACTTCCCAGAGATGACATATGCTGCGAGTGACAGGTGGAAGGTTTTATAGTCCAGACATAGAGGGCGTCCTTAAAGCGCAAAGAGCGATCGATTGATTTGCATACCTGACCCCTTTTTGCAAGTGAGCGATTGCATCTTGCGAGCGGCTCTGAATAAGGTCCAGAGCCTGGTAGGAAACAGTGCTGCATACACTGACCTCAGCGGAGGAGAGGTATGCGGGGGACCCGGACTGCGATGCTCCTGTATCAGAATCCAGCAGCGTTCGCCACTTGTATAAAATGGCCACTGAGGAGCTGATAGGAGACAGGCCCAGGGGAAGAACACTGCCACAGCCCACCAGATCGCTGTGGAAAGATACTGTGCAGTGGGGGAGGTGCCCCCTGTGAGACAGGGAAAGCACACACCCCTGGCATGCTATTAACCCCTGGGATGCTGGAGCATTTTCCATACTGCTGCATCCCGCTGTCCCTGGTGGTCTAGTGGAGGCAGAGGATCAGTACCTTGCTCCACTCACATCCTCTCCCCAGGGAGCCCCCTGCCTAGGGAAAAATAAGACTGCGAATCAGCAATAACCCACCACGGGTTCCCCACGCTTACCTGAATCCGGCCACAGTCTGGAATACCGGGGTCCCCGCTAGCTGAGACCCTGGTATCCTCCAGCATCCCCGGATCAGTACCGGCGTTCTGGCCCGGCTTTGTGAAGGAGCGGCAGCATGGACCTCTAATTAGCCTGTCCATGCTGCCTGCTGATATCATCGCAGCTAAAGCTGCTGGAAGAAACTTCATTGGCTGTCCAACAGCCCCCCTCTGAAGAGGTGATCCGATTCCGAGCCGGGCACCTACAAAACTGATTTGCCTTGGCTCAGGGGCGGGGTATAGGAAAGGAACCCCAGTGCATCCTGGGAGGCTGAAAAATTAACTCTGAGGTGCCTGATGTCTGCCGCCATCGCCTATACCCCAAAGTATCCTGTGGATACCCTATGGACCCTGAAGTTGAAAAAAAGTATTCTATGCAATTTTGAAAAGTTTATTATTAATAAAAACCAATGCAATGGCCCCTGTAGTAGTGTCACTTATGCAATTATAACCTCTATTTTGCAATGCCCCCTGATTTTGTGCCCATTATGCAATGCAATGTTGTGCCCTTAGTAGTACCCCTTATGTTGTGCCCTTAGTAGTGCCCCTTATGCAGTGCCCTTAGTAGTGCCCCTTATTCAGAGCCCCCAGTAATGTCCCTTATGCAGAGCCCCCAGTAATGCCCTTTTATGCAGAACCCCCAGTAATGCCCTTAGTAGTGCCCCACTAATGCCTCTTATGCAGAGCCCCCAGTAAAGCCCCTTAAGTTGTGCCCCCAGTAATGCCCCTTTATGCAGAGCCCCCAGTAATTCCCCTTATGCTGTGCCCCCTTCCAGTATAGAACACGCCCCACTCACCTGTCTGTGCAGTACTTACCTTTCTTCATGACGGCTGCTGGGCACCACTCCAGTCCACGCCATTCCGCGTAGACGCTGCTGCTGACTGGATTTAATTAGATCCAGAGCGGCAGGCGCAGGCTCCGCTCGTCGCAGGTTACGTCATGATGTCACCCGCACACTGCATCACTGGGAACGCTGGCCTCTGAAGCGATCAGAGGCTTCTGATCGCTTCAGAGACCACTGTTGCCAGACTGTACTGCTGCCAGTCTGTACTGCCCGATCGTGGCAGGGGTGTAGGCTGCATATTATATATATGTGAGCCCACACTCTGGGGCCGCAGAAATTGTTTGACATGCCTGTTTTAGAATGTGCTAGATAAATGAGAAGTAGGATCTAATTGGTTGCTATGGGCAACATCACTTCTTAAATAGGACTCCCATCTTAGTAAATTTACCCGTTGTCTTCATTTTTAGATTTTCATCATTATGACCTCAAACTAATGGTAAGTGAAAAAGAAAATCATGTTTAATGCAGTTTAAATTCTACCATTCATAGGTAAAGGAATGATCAGGCAAATAATATAATACTATTTCTAATTTATTTTATTTTAATTAGGGATGGGAATCGATCTCCGATCGTTTTCATGCCTGACACATTGCGATTTTTGGATCAATTCCACAGACATATGTTTTCATAGAAAACACCATTGCTGCAGAAGAGTGAGGGGTGTGGGCCGCACCACGTGAAACCATATGAGGGGATGATACCAAAATAGCAGAACTGCTCTGCTATATTGGTGTTACCCCCTCGGATGGTGTTACCAAGCAGAGCTGCAGCAGCAGGGCCGCCATCAGGGGGGACTGACAGGACTACTGTCCCGGGCCCGGACAGAGAGGGGGCCCACCTCTGCAGCTGCCGAAGAAAGTTAACTGTAAATGTCCTCAACAAAATCGACTAATAAATATGAGCACAAGAAAGCAGCATGTTTAAAAGTAGTCAGAGAGAAGACAACATTATGGGGGGTATTCAATTAGCCGTATGGTTTACCCCGCGACTAATTTTCGGCCAAAATCCCCCCGGCGTGGGGAAAAGCTATTCAATAACATTTCCTTTTTTCCGCGCCGAAAAATCGGGACTTGATTTGGCGGGTTTTATGTGGATATTGCCTTGCACCTCCATGAGCTGACTGTGGGGACTCGTGCGTGGGGTCTCAGTGCAGTAAACCCCGCAGCTAATTGAATACCCCCCTGTGTCTGCAGGATTGCAGCAGACCAACTAGCATAATGGGAAAGTAAACTCCGGTTGACCACGGTGAGGCATGGTTAGGGTACATATATATATATATATATATATATACATACAGTGCCTTGCAAAAGTATTCACCCCCTTTGCATTATTCATGTTTTGTTGCCTCACAACCTGGAATTAAAATGGATTGTTTGAAGGTGTGCATCATTTCAGTCACAGAACATATCTACAACTGTGAAGTTGTGTTTTTTTATATTGTGAATCAAACAACATTTAGGATAACATAACAGAAAACTTCAACGTGCATAACTATTAACCCCCTTAATGTCAGTACTTTGTAGAGCCACCTTTTGCAGCAATTACAGCAGCAAGTCGCTTTGGATAAGTCTCTATGAGCTTGCCACATCTTGCCCCTGGGATGTTTTTCCCTTTCCTCAAGGCAACACTGCTCCAGCTCCTTCATGTTGGATGGTTTCCGCTTGTGAACAGCAATCTTCAAGTCTGACCACAGACTCTCAATTGGATTGAGATCTCGGCTTTGACTAGGCCATTCCAACACATTTAAATGTTTCCCCTTAAACCACTCGAGGGTTGCTTTAGCAGTATGCTTCAGGTCATTGTCCTGCTGGAAGGTGAACCTCTGTCCCAGTCTTAAATCACAGGCAGACTGAAACAGGTTTTGCTCAAGAATATACCTGCATTTAGCACCATCCATCTTTCCCTCCACTCAAATCAGTTTCCTAGTCCCTGCTGCTGAAAAACATCCCCACAGCATGATGCTGCCACCACCATGTTTCATTGTGGGGATGGTGTTCTTGGGGTGATGGGATGTGTTGGGTTTGCGCCAGACATAGTGTTTTCCTTGGTGGCCGAAAAGTAAAATTTTAGTCTCATCTGACCAGAGCACCTTCCTCTATACATTTGGGGAGTCACCCACATGTCTTTTGGTAAACTCAAATCATGTCTTCTAATTTTTATCACTAAGTAATGGCTTTTTTCTGGCCACTCTTCTATAAAGCCCAGCTGTATGGAGTGTACGGCTTATTGTGGTCACATGCACAGATACACCAGTCTCTGCTGTGGAACTCTGCAGCTCCTTCAGGGTTACCTTTGGTTTCTGTGCTGCCTCTCTGATTAATGCCCTCCTTGCCCGGTCTGTGAGTTATGGTGGGCGGCCCTCTCTTGGCAGGTTTGTTGTGGTACCATGTGCTTTCCATTTGATGATGATGGATTTGATGGTGTTCCGGGGATTTATCAAAGATTTGGATATTTTTTTATAACCCAACCAAGAATTGTACTTCTCAACAACTTTCTCCCTGACTTGTTTAGAGAGCGCCTTGGTCTTCATGGTGTGATGTCTCTTGCTTAGTGGTGTTGCAGCCTCTGAGATCTTTCAGAAAAGGTGTGTTTTATACTGACAGATCATGTGACACAGATTTCACACAGGTGGACTTCATTTCACAAATTAGGTGACTTCTGAAGGTAATTGGTTGCACCAGAACTTTTGAGGGGCTTCATAGCAAAGGGGGTGATTACATATGCACATGCCAGTTTTCAGAATTTTATTTATAAAGATTCCTTTTTATATATATTTTTCTCATTTCACTTCACCAAATTAGACTATTTTGCGCAGATCCATCACATAAAATTCAGATAAAAAAATAAATTACAGGTTGTAAAGTAACAAGAAAGGTAAAAAGCCAAGAGGGTGAATACTTTTGCAAGGCACTATATATATATATCTGTGAGAGGTGGCTGGCTGGAGTATATGTGTGTAAGTGGGGGGCCCTGCTTATTTTGTTAGTCTCGGGCTCCAAAAATTCTGATGGCAGCCCTGGGCAGCGGTGATGTGAAGGGAGAGACTGTGCTGGGAGAGGCTGGGGGCCCAGCAGCTCCCAGATCGCTGTGAAAGTCCCCAGAGTGATGAGGTCTGGGGGCGTGACACGCCGTCATGCCTCCCAAATGACAAAAATCAGGGACGGGTGGTGCTGCATTGTGACACCTTTGACCTGGTCTCCATTGGTTTATCTATAATGGGTGCAGGATGTGCGGTGCAGGGGGGCCCCAGGCGCGCACTGAGTACCCAAAAAAAACCTGCCCGTGAGTGCAGTCCGCACTACACAAACAAACACACCACTGCCGGCATCGGGTAGTACGCTCGTACTACCCAGCGTCGGTGTGTTTATTTTAGCAGCCAATGAGAGTCAGACAGACTCTCATTGGCTGCTGCGTCCACGGGGGGGATGATGGGAGAGACGTCATGACGTCTCTCCCATAGTGCAGAGCGGGCTGGGAGGAGCGGACAGTGGCAGTTGCAGGAATTCTTCTGGGTGGACTACTACTGGGGGCACTATATAAGGGGCACTGCAAAGGGGGGAGTACTACTGGGGGCACTTCATGGGGGAACTACTACTGGGGGCACTGCATAGGGGGGACTACTACTGGGGGCACTGCATGGGGGAACTACTACTGGGGGCACTGCATGGGGGAACTACTACTGGGGGCACTGCATAGGGGGGACTACTACTGGGGGCACTGCATAGGGGGGACTACTACTGGGGGCACTATATAAGGGGCACTGCATGGGGGGACTACTACTGGGGCACTGCAAAAGGGACTACTACTGGGAGAACTATATAAGGGGCAATACTGGGGGCACTGCAAAGGGGGGACTACTACTGGGGGCACTATATAAGGGGCACTACAAAGGGGGGACTACTACTGTGGGCACTATATAAGGGACAATGCAACAGGGGGGCTACTACTGGGGGCATTATATGGGGGGCACTGCAAAGGGGGACTACTACTGGGGCTCTATATAAGGGGCACTTCTGGGGGGGCTTCTACTGGGGGCACTACATAAGGCAACAACTGGGGGGACTACTACTGGTGGCACTGCATGGGGGGGACTACTCCTGGGGGCTCTATATAAGGGGCATTGCATGGGGGGACTACTACTAGGGGCACTGCATAGGTGGGACTACTACTGGGGGGCACTATATAAGGGGCACTGCAAAGGGGGGACTACTACTGGGAGCACTATATAAGGTGCACTACTGTTAGCACTGCAAAGGGGGGACTACTTCTGGGGACACTGCAAAAGGGGAACTACTACTGGGGGCTCTATATAAGGGGCACTGCAAAGGGGGGACTACAACTGGTGGCACTACTGGGAGCATTGCAAAGGGGGGACTACTACTGGGGGCACTGCAAAGGAGGGACTACTACTGGGGGCACTGCAAAGGGGGGACTACTACTGGGAGCACTATATAAGGGGCACTACAAAGGGGGGACTACTACTGTGGGCACTATATAAGGGACAATGCAACAGGGGGGCTACAACTGGGGGCATTATATGGGGGGCACTGCAAAGGGGGACTACTACTGGGGCTCTATATAAGGGGCACTTCTGGGGGGGCTTCTACTGGGGGCACTACATAAGGGCACAACTGGGGGGACTACTACTGGTGGCACTGCATGGGGGGGACTACTCCTGGGGGCTCTATATAAGGGGCATTGCATGGGGGGACTACTACTAGGGGCACTGCATAGGTGGGACTACTACTGGGGGGCACTATATAAGGGGCACTGCAAAGGGGGGACTACTACTGGGAGCACTATATAAGGTGCACTACTGTTAGCACTGCAAAGGGGGGACTACTTCTGGGGACACTGCAAAAGGGGAACTACTACTGGGGGCTCTATATAAGGGGCACTGCAAAGGGGGGACTACAACTGGTGGCACTACTGGGAGCATTGCAAAGGGGGGACTAGTACTGGGGGCACTGCAAAGGAGGGACTACTACTGGGGGCACTACTACTGGGGGCACTATATAAGGGGCATTACTGGGGGTACTGCATAGGGGGGCCACTACTGGGAGCACTATATAAGGGGTGCTACTGGGGCCACTGTATATGATGGACTACCACTGGGGGCACAGTAAGGGGGGGACCACTACTGGGGGAAAGGGCATCTTTAATAAATAATGCTAGCTGTATTTATTTGCCTGCTACATTCATGTTTTTTAGTGATAGAAGTGTGTGTCTGTCTGTGTCAGTCAGTGTGTGTACCCCGTCATAGGCTTAATGGTATATTTTAATGTAGTGGTCCTAAATCCTGTGTAAGCTGTTTCTATTTGTCTGTCTATCTATTTATGGCTAGATGTTTTTTCATTGGTTCGGTAACCAAGGATTTGGAAACCCCCCTTTCAAAATCCTGCATTTGCCACTGGGCCCGCACCTTACACCCAAATAATTATATTCACCTCTCCATAGCTACCATTTTCCCAGATATTTGCATATGCGCAGTACAGAAGTCACCGGGGCCATGTTCTCAGAGACCTGCGCATGTGCACTACACTCTGGCACAATGTCAGAGTCTACTGTGCCGCAGAGAGGGGGCCAGAACGGAGCCTGCACACGGTCCCCCTCCTCTCTTAAAAAGCCCCGCTGGTATCTTGTGTCTTTTGCTCCTCTGTGCATGCGCCGGCGCGTCCCCAGCATCTCCCTTTCCAGTGCCCATGCGTCAGTTTATCTTTTTTTCTGTTTTAACTTTGCATGTGCAATACTAATGTAACCTAATGGTGATACAGGCCCATCGGCATGCCACCCTAAGTGCAACATCGATTGCTGCTGATATGAGATAGTCAGTCAGTGTTGCATTTCACTGAGAGACAGATGCAAAATACCAAATTGCAAGATATGTATATAAAATGTGTAGTACTCCCAGAAGTGGCTGTTCCTACAATGGTTTGGCTTACTTACTATTGTTACTAGGGAGGAGCTTTAACACTTCCCTATTATTTCTCAATGATTGTGTGACCGCATTCAAATGCCAATGCTATGCATGGGGAGGAGACTACCATACACATAAACTGTGAGGACTCGGAGCACAGAGAGGGGCCAATATAGTATGCTGATGCTGCACACAATGCTGCTCACTCAGTTACCCGGCTCTATCACAGTGTAACCTGTCTCCAGAGAGTCTCTAGAGAGTTACCCGCCCGGTTGTCTCCGCTAACAGAATTACTCGTCTATCTCCCTCTGACGTGTCTTCTTCTAATTAATGTCTTGTGATTAGGACATTGCAGCATCAGGCAGGACCTGTATAACCAGTTCCAGGAGCCCCGCGCGTGGCTGCAGAGGAAATGACTGAAGTGAATCAGCCTCTAGCTGGGAGGGTTTTATTTATTGTCCTCTGACCATTGTGTACGGTCATATAGCGATCCGGTAGTGAGTGGAGCCAGCAGCAGTGATGTCTTTTCCTCCTATCCTGCAGTATAAGCCGGCACTTCCATCCAGGCTGCAGCTCAGCAAAGCCTCAGACAGAGAAGCAGCCCAGCATCCCCCACCTCTGGTCGGCATGAAGGGGACCCCTATGGACAAGGAGGACCTGTCACGCTCCTGGCCGTCCGCGTCTCTCCGGAGGCAGTTGGAGAGGAAGCACAGGGCTAGTGCCTCGAATCTCAGCCAGCCAGTAGACATTGTACATCCTGCCCGGCGCTTTCTGGAACAAGTTCCCAGAGGGATAACTCGCTCCTACGAGAGTATAATACACCCAAGACCAGCAACTTTAACCCGGACCAGGCGAGAACTAGCCAAAGACCCCTCCAGGAGACTCCAGCAGCAGGCACAGCTCGCCCACCCGGCGCAGGAACCTCTGGCTGCTCTGCATCAGTGTTCCCAAAGACTGCAACCCCTTGATCCCCCGCAGCCCGCAGACGTGCACTTCTCATTGTGCCTAACACCCGAGTCCATCCTGGTCATCCAGAAGAGGAACTTGGAGAAACAACTCGCCCAGCAGCAGCGCAGTGCCAACTCCAGGAGGATCTGTGGTGGCAGCGGGGGTGGCTGTAGGCACCTCAGGTGTCCCAGGAACCGCGCCGAGCTCACACAGAGCAGACCCCTGCAGAGATCGGCTCCAGATGTCAGGGACCTAGTCAAAATATCGCTGCTCAACGAACAACATCGCTACGATGATATGGAGTATGAAGAAGAATGCTGGCTGAGGGAGGGGGATGAGGGACTGGTGAGAAAGTGCACCGAGTGGCTGCAGGGGGTAGAGATGGCCGCAGGGAGAGAAAAAAACCTTCACGACAAGCTGCAGGCTCTGCCCCACCTCAACATTTCCTGAAAAAAATAATAATATATTTTTGTCATTGAAATCTATTTTTGACTCCATAAGACTCCTGTATGAGCGCAATGTCTTGCACTGGTAACCGATTTTCTGCAAGTAGTTGTTGTTGCCAGTAGATATGTCGGTAAATATTTACTAAAGTGTTGGTTTTTAGACGTGGAGATGTTGTCCATAGCGACCAATCATATTCTGCTAATCATTTATCTAGAACCTTAATCTAGATAAAAGCTAGAATTTTGTTACTATGGGCAACAGATCCACTTCTAAAGGTGCCCATACATCTGCGACGGATCGCCGCGATTTGATCGTTTCCGAAATTTCCGATTGCTCACCATCGATATTCTGCGATCCGTTGCTGGATCGCAGACATTTAACGTGTTAAATGTCCGCGATTTCACGATTGCGATAATTTTTTGATCGCGAACATCAAATCGCCAAAATCCAACATGTTGGATTTCTGTGATCCCGCAATGCCTGGTTGCAGCATTGCGGGATCGCAGCAATCCATCGCAGATGTATGTGGCCCATAAAAAACTGCACTTTAGTAAACATACCCCATGTCTAATGTCTTTCTGATGGACATGAAATAATCAGCGAATCTGCAAATGTAATTAGTCCACGTCTCCAGCATTAGAATGATTTACAGCTTCCCTTAAGGTACATAGAGGACAGTTTCACCTGATTATCACTAATCTACAGGAGCAGCATCGTTCTAGTGGAGAGAATTGTTGCTTTGTTGCCTATTGAACGTTTGCAGCGAGGATTCTTTTTTGGAGTACCGGTTAAACCTGTTTTTAACCTAGAGTCAACTGGGTATTATTAATGGCCTTTTACTATTGCACCGTGATCCATCAATGTAACTGGTATCTATAGTGTTCAGGACTGATGTTTATCGGCGTGAGTGCCTTATATTATTTCATGCGTTAGATACAAATACTAATTAAGTACATTTGTTTGCTCCTTTTAACCCACTATTCAAAGAGTATTTTATACGTGTGTGTTTTAAAATATATTCGTATTTGTTCATTATTCACGTTTTATTAAAATATTTTAATATTATGCAGTCCCATAAAATAATAATACATCTGTGCCACTTCCTAATCATTACAAAGGGGTCTATTCAGCAATAATTTTTTTACATAAAAAATGTGGAAATTATAATTTCCGCTTTTTTAAGTAAATCCACTATTCAACAATGGGTCGGTGGAGAAGATAACGCAATTATCTTCTCAGTTAATTCCCATCACGCAGAGTACTGCACTGTAGTGATCAGGCCATTGATCTCTACAGTGCTCTAACGCTTGTTGCTATTCAGCAAAGCACAAAGTGTTAAATTACTCAAAAAATATTTACTTTATTTAACGCCATCTCAGAATGGCATTATATGAAGAAAATACTTCAATTTCCCGAACACTGCAGTAACAGAGGGAAATTTTCCCAAAAGTCCGTGCAGGATCTTGAAACTCCGTCCAGTTTCCATCCCTGCTTTGCGGTGACTGCCGAGGGTAAGTACATCTCCAGCAAAACATCGTAAATTGATTGACATGTGTACACAGGTTTTATATTAGTCTGCATACATATATATTTGTGCTTTTAGATATACATTTTAAATATAAATAGATCATAAATATAATGTATACAAACTAATATAAAGCCTGTGTACATATTTCAATCAATTTAGGCAGTTTTGACATGCTCTAGAGTGACTTACCCGTCAGTGGTCACCGCAAAGCAGGGACGGAGACTGTTCGGAACGCATGACTGAGCATGCACAGAAACAGAAGGTATTGTTGTAAACAATAAAAAATGCTGAATAGCTTACATAAAATGTAACAATTGATAAAAAATCGTGATGATGTTGCCATATAATATTCTGGCCAACATCGTCACTGTTGCTGAATAGACCCCAAAATCACTTATTAGAACAATTATTTTTAAAAGAAGTTTAAAGCAGTATTACTGCCTCATTTAAAAGTCCTTCAGGGAGGGTGTAATAAAGACCAACCTGAAGCTGTGGTTTTCAGACAGTTGAGGCTTTGAGATTATCTTTTGAGCCTTGAGAAAAAATGGCTGCATGGAGCAGACCTGGCAACAAGTGATTGGCACCCGGCTTATGGAGAATTATTCCCCCTAACTGAGAGTGCTGCTTTCATTTAGTTTCCCATATTCGTTTCTTGTGTTGTGTTAGAATAGGGAAGAAAACAATTTCAGACAACATTTTCTTAATATAGGAAGCAACAGACTTTTAACGTGTGTTTTTATTTGTGTATGCCGTCATGATTAATATTGTATTATTTATAGTTTAATTCCTCTAAATGACTGGAGGTATTTTGTACCTCAATAGAATTATTATACCAGTAATTGAGAAGTGTCAGAGTCGCTGAATATTTTTTTTTAATTGAAATGTTACTGTTTTGTTTTCTGGACAAATAGTATTAATTTTGTAATGTTGATGGAATAAATCAGTTTCTGCATAGGTGTATATATACTTTAAAACATAGGTTATATTATCAAGATTCATCAAAAATTGCAGTCCGAAAAATTGGCTAACTTCATTCGCTTTCCTAACATTTATTTAACAAGCTTTCTTAATTACCAAATGTGTACTTTTATAAAATATGTATATCTTTATATTGGACAGAAATAGTTTTATATGTTTTTAGCTTTCTATACATTTTAGTATTCTTATAAAATTTTAACCATGTGTGACATAATAGTGATAATAAATACCAGTTTGTTTCTCCTTTTGCCAACAAATGTCAAATATAGCTAATAGTAACTGGCTAGCAAGCCTGGGACAATTCAATAAGGAATGCTAGAGGCCACCAACTTTATTGGCTGTTTAGGAACAGCCACTTGGCATATAAATAAGAAATGGTTACACTGTATGCTACATATTGATTTTCTGAGTCAAACTATGCAATTAAATCAAATTACAGTTACTTATTTGAACTAGCATTGTTAAAGACTTGAAATGTAAGTTATTGTGTGTATTTATCACTCTAATTAAAAAGTCCAAAGAAGGAAGGACCAATAAGAAGCTACAATAGCAAGTTTTCAGAATTACGTGGAACTGGTTTCCAACTGGGGATTAGTCTTAATCATAGAGCCAAAAGCAAACTGTCACACCTGGGGGGGGGGGGGGGGGAGTTAATAATATGCAGGTTGTAGTACAGCTTTAAAGTTATGTACTGTATTTTCTTTTATACATTTCTTCTAAACTGAGTTACAATTGAAAAGAAAAAAAGTTTCACATTGCCCAAGAGTAATCTCAAGTGAAATGCTGTTTAAAAAAAAATTGGTGGCAAAATTAAAAAATAGAACATGTTCACTCAAATTTGCTAATGTTTAAATGTAATTAAATCTTCCAATAAGTATACATGTTAAAATATTGATTGTGAAAGTAATGTAGTTGTTTAATAATCAAAACATCTACTGTATAAACAATAATTATTTTGTGGAAATCCAAACCTCTATATGTGCATATCTGATTTTATGCCATTAGAACTGCCTTATGAAGCATTTTCTAATCATCCAAAAATATGTTGTGAGTGTTATGGAACTGAAGTGCAGTTCTGTTTCATTTGTAGTTAGCACTATACAAATTAGCACAATAGGGGTCTATGTACTAATAATCATGGAACAGCCGCAATTATTATGTATCCATATATCACAGGGAATATTTTAATTTTATAATGAAAATATCCCCGCTATGTACAAAGGGGAACCCGCAGGGACAGGAGTTGCGGTAATGACTGTTCCTGCGAGTTATATCCTTGACATTTAGTAGAGGTGTTTCACTATGTGAAAAACTTCTGCTGTGGAAGCTGACACTGTGCAGGCACACAGGGTCAGCTTCTGAAGCCAGCCAGAGGCTGCGAGAGAGCGATCAAAATATCTCTCCTGCTCCTGGAGCCTCAATAGACTTAAAGAAGTTACACCATCTGAAGATGGTGTAAACCGGGTCCATACTCCGAAAAAGCTTCGCTTTTTGGAGTATGGTACATAGGGGTCAGATCGTAGTCCCCATTGATAATAAGGACTTTAATTTTATGTAAAGAACAGCTTAATACATAGGCCCCTTAGAGCTAAATGATAAGAAATAATAATTATAATAATATTAATTATTAATAATAATGTCCAAATGTTTCTTTAGAAATAAAAATGTGTTCTTTTATTTATTTACATAAAAATATAAAAAAAGCACAATCCATAAACTGTTAGTACAAATATATATATATATATATATATATATATACTGTATTTTGAAATATTTGCATACCATAATGAAATATCTTGGGAATGGGACCCTAATATAAACACAGAATGCATTCATGTTTTATATACACCTTATACACACGGTCTCCAGGTAATTTTATGCAATATTTTCAATAATTCAAAGTTTAAAGGGGCATATAACTTATTTCTCTGATATTCTTTTTCAGTAAACAGAGGCTTCTTTCTGAAGCCTCTGATTACTGAAAAAAGGCAGAGAAACACATAATTTATCCCCCTTGAGAGTTCTGGAGAGGCTATCTGCTGGTATGCTGCAAAGACACTGGAAGGTATTATAGTCTGATAAACCCTGACAATTATTACATGTGGGACATTCCTCCAGTATAGCTGCACAATGGGAGTCACCAGCAGCTGGAGGTAAATGAGACTAACAATTACCTGGAATGTGACCAGCAGAAAGAAGCCGGATAATCATTTCAGTGTTTGGTATGTGGAAAATTACTTTTTGAATAACATACCAACCAAACTTCTAATACAAATTGGACTTTGCTTTACTTGTTTTAAATAAGCTTACTAACATGGACATGGACTAATATACTGTGTATATATGGCTATACTATTAGTTAATTTGGCAATCCAGATGATTATGAATTTATGTGCATTGTGACACTCAGTATTTTTATGTGTGTATATACACATATTTTTATATATTGCTACTAACAGTTTAATGAATTGTGCTTTTTATATATTTTATTTTAATTAAATGTGATATGGTTATATTATTGAATAAACTAGTAAGTAAATAAAAGTACACATTTTTAGTTGAGTAGCGCTTCCTATAATTGTGGGACAGTGTTCTTCCTGATTATACATTTTATTGGTTTCTGCAAAGGAGGTTAGCAATTCTTCTATTGGGAGCTACAGCCAAACTAATTATTATTGCAAGCAGTCAGCAGTCAGACCAGTGCCCTTTTTAAATAGATTTCCTTCTTTAGAAATCTCTGGTGATTTTATTGAATACAATGGCCATTGCAAATAAACAGATGCTCAAAAAACATTTCAAATTATTAGATTATAGAGACAGAAAAAATAATTTATGGTCTTGTACAGCAGGGGTGGGGAACCTTTTTTCTGCCGAGGGCAATTTTAATATATATATATATATAACATTATTTGTGAGCCCTGTGTAGGCCACGCCCCCTCCACGTGATGTCACGCGGGGCGGGGCCACAATTGCCAGTCGTTACAGCAATGCCCTGAGCATCCTAAGGAAGTTCCGTGGAGCTGTAAGGGCAGTGGTGTAACCGTCTGAAGCGTCCAGGTGGCACTGCTGTATAGATTGTACAGGAATATGACTTTTATGAATAATGATAGGTCATATATTTTGCTACTAATATAATTAATTTAAAGCTGGATGTTTATTTTGAAAATATTTAATCATAATATTTAAAATTATTTGGAAAACTTTTGTGGGAATCCAATTAGCTGCGGGGTTTATATGATGAGACAAGTCTCTATTTGTTTTACTGTTCAGCAAAATGTAACTACTGTCATGTTTAAATAGTATATATTTTGTTTCAGATTTGTATAAATAACTCTGCATATTCTCAGTAGTAATAAAGTGTATTATTTTGTCCTCACCACATATGTAATAAAAACAAAAATAAAGGTCTTAACCTCTGGTCTAGTTCAGTGGGAGTGGACACAATTCTGTAAATTTAGCTTCAAGCACATCTGGTGCTGAAATTTGATTGCTGAGTTCTAAGCCTGTCACCTTCTCATACTGAGCTCCCACAGAGGGAAGAATGGCTATGTATCTTAAGTCACCATGTGAATATGAGTTATCTGGTGTGGTAACAGCCTTAGGGCCGTATTCAATTAGAGGCTAAAAGTGCCGTATGGCAAAAAGTATCTGCGGATTCGGACTCTGCGCCTGTTTTCAAAGTATCTCCATATTCAATTTCAGGACGATTTTGCGTAAGCGGAAACTCAATGCAGTGTAATAGGTGGAAAAGATTCGCCTATGAATAGCCGGTGAAAAGAAGTGCAAAATCTTTATTTTGTGCTGCAAATGTGGGGAAACCACCCAGAACCCTTGGGACAGCCCCCCAAAGGACATATCAGCAACAACATTTCATTTTGTGGGTGAAAAAGTGGGGGGACAACTATAAAAACTAGCACAATAGACTTCTTGGGGTGCTATAAGGAGGTGCCAAGTGTTTTCGTTATTGCAGGTGCATGTAGAGGGTGGTTTTTCACGTTGTTTAAAACTTCACTTCAAAGATATAAAAATATGCTTGCACCCATTTTCAAGTACCACACATCTGACTGGACTACTTATTTTCACCAAAAAATACTGCTTTATGCTATTCTTCACCACTTATGCAAAGACGCTGACAAGAAGCTATTTAAACTACTTAAGTACCATAAACACGTTTATTAGTGCTATTAGTACACATCTACATTGATTCCCTATGTTAGTGCATCTTTTTTTGGGGTACAGACTGATTTCTCCACTTCTGACAGTACTTTCTGCCTGTTCTGCATTCGCCGCTTTCCCTTTTCGTGTGGTTTGGAATTGAATAGGGCGAAAAGCAGGGACGTGCAGACCACATCAACGATAGAGGCAAAAAGTTATTTGTAAGACTCATAGATATTATATAATTTAATTACCTTTAGATTTTAGCCGGCATTGAAATCACTGCAGGGGCAGGTCAAGCCTGATTCTACACTTGGACCAAACAACCCCAGATTGTAATTATTGCTTCATGGAACTTCCTTATTCCAGTCAGCCATTGACAACATACTGTACATGTGCTTAAGTACATTAGAAGATGAATGGCTTGACCACTCTATCTCATGATTCCTATTTGAATGGATTTTCAGATGACCAGAAGGTTATCTGACTCGGTATATAGTTATACGCAAGACTGTTGCCCTAGTTTTAATCGGCCAATTTGTCTGGCACCAGTTATGCATGTATGACAGCTGTGGTTCTATACAAAGTAAAACATCTGAACTGTTTTTTTTTTTTTTTTTTATTGTGTCTTCATACTGTATATTCTTTAAATAAACATTTATTTATACATCTTTGAATCTTTCCAAAGTTCAGTTAATCTTCTGTTTGTTTGTATGTTGGCCTAATATCCTTATATGGAGGTCTTTTACATGTTAAAGCCAAGTTAGCATTCTGGCTTCTCTTTGAATTTTTTGCAGAGGTCTTTATATCTACCAGGTAGAGATGCTTATAATAAACAATGCTGCTTTTATGCTATAAGGAATACATTGAAAAGCACTCAAAGGTAAAGCAATGGATTTACCTCACAGCGTATTTACAAACACTAAGAGGGGTATTCAATATGAAACGTTAACTTCACTGTCGAAGTTAACGTTTCATATCGGAGTTTTTTTCTGCGTTAAGGTATGGTGCGCGCTCCCGCTTATCCCCGTATTCAATATAAAATTAACGACAACGGGAAACTCCGAAGTTGGATTTGCGTAAAGTTACGAATTTTTCCTTAAAATATTTGTAAGACCGCCCTAAAGTTGTAAAAACATGGGGGAACACTATGGGTACCCCCATTTTAGCCTTTAATTGGAAGTCGGGGATTTAAATAGCCGCAGCAGGTGTTTTTTTCCCGACATTGAATAAGTGATGCAGAAGAGCACTTAGGTTATTTTTTTCATTTTTAAGTGGTCCCATCAAATTTGGGGTACATGAAAATGGGTACTAGCATATTTTTAAGTCCCTAAAGTAAGTTTTTAAAAATTCTGCATTTGTGCACCTGCCGCTATAATTCTATTCTAGAAAACATCTGCCGCATACTTGCAGAATAGCCCTGAACCTATTTCCCTATTGTTAAACAATTTTTTCCTATTTTTTTTTTTTCACCCCAATTTGTAAATTAATTTTTTGGGGTGTCCCTATTTTTTTTTTTTACTTTTTTTGACACAGTTCTTTTTTAAATGTCATTCCCAGGGGTGCAGGCTATTTTTTTAAAGCCTGCACCCCTAAACCCCAATTCTGCACTTTTTTTCGACACCTACTCAATGGTGAAAAGTTATCCCCGTTTTTTATCAAAGACTTTTCAAAACTGCGATAAGTCTTTGAAATTGAATACGGTGTAAAAGTAAAACCTGCGATAATGACATCATACCTCCGATATTAACGCAAAAATGATGTTATCGCACCCATATTGAATACCCCTGTAAAAGTACAGTTCTATCCAAATGTCATATGTCAACCAATAACACCCACTATAGAAACTGCAAAGATCCCATGCCCAGGATCCGCTTAATTGAATTAACCTACCTTATTCATAGTTCTTCTTATCAGAGAGCCAGGTAAAGTTTAAGAGGGGTATTCAATTTGGAGCGAAAATTTTGAAATTGGCGATAAATTATCGCTGATGACGTCATTTTCGCCGATTTCAATTATCCCCGTATTCAATTTCAAAGACTTTTCGCACGTTCGATAAGTCTTTGAAAAAAAACGGGAATAACTTTTCACCACTGAATAGGTGGCGGAAAAAAGTGCAGAATTGGGGTTTAGGGGTGCAGGCTTAAAAAAAATAGCATGCACCCCTGGGAATGACATTTTAAAAATAACTGTCAAAAAAAGTTTTAAAAAAAATAGGGACACCCCAAAAAATTAATTTAAAAATTGGGGTGAAAAAAAAAAGGAAAAAAATGTTTAAAAATAGGGAAATAGGTTCAGGGCTATTCTGCAAGTATGCGGCAGGTGTTTTTTTAGAATGGGCTATTAGTGGCAGGTGCATTTTTGCTGAATTTTTAAAAAATTACTTTAGGGACATAAAAATATGCTAGGACCCATTTTCATGTACCCCAAATTTGATGGGACCACTTAAAAAAATAACCTAAGTGCCCTTCTGCATCACTTCTTCAATGTTGGAAAAAAAACACCTGCCGCGGCATATTAAAACACCGACTTTCATTTGCAGGCTAAAACGGGGGTACCCATAGTGATCCACCATGTTTTGATGGATTTAGGGGGGTCCTACAATTTATTCCAGGTAAATCCCGTTTTTTTTTCGCCGATCCTATTTCGCCGGCTCACGTTTTCTTAGCTTTTTAATTGAATACGGGGATAAAGCAGGCGTGCGCCAGATACTTTATCCCAGGAAAAGCTCCGATGTGGAGCGAAAAGTCCAGCATGGACTTTTCGCTCCCATATTGAATGCCCCTGTAAGTGCATTAAATGGAGAGTTGTCATTGGAACTCCTTGGAAAGCCATGTTGTGTTTATGCCATGGTATGTCTTGAACCTATAATTTGATGTTAGTATTTTAAATTAATTAATGCACTGTTACCTACCTTGATTTAAGTACAGTGAAACTAGCATTCTCTGTATATAATCCGTTGTAATATTACATATCATTTACTTTGTCGGACAGTGAGTTTGCCATGTAAATTGTATACAAAGTGTCTTAATAACTGCCTGTCACAATACAGGTGGCAATAGGAGTAGTGCCTTGCTGCCTGCTGGAAACTGACAGGACACCGGACCAATCGTCTAGCACCGGAGGAAAGTAGCAATGTAGCCGGGGATGTGGGGCTAGGTTTAGGGACCCCCGGGGGGACTTAGGGGTACCCCCCCTGGGGAGGGTTAGGGTTAGGCTAGGGGAAGGGGGGTTATGTTTAAGCACTAGGAGGGAGGCTAGGGTTAGGGAACCCCACCCCCCCGGGAAGGTTAGGTTTAGGTTGCGGGGAGGGGGGTTAGGTTTAGGCACTAACGGGGGGAGGTTAGCGTTAGGCACTAGGTGGGAGGTTAGGGTTAGACACCCCTAAAGGAGGGTTGGGGGTGGAGGGGAGGGTTAGATTACTTACTTCCGCTGTCGGGATTTCCTCCGCGTCGGGCAAGCGCTGTCGGGATTTGAACCGGCAGCTGCACAGCCATCGGCATTTCAATCCCATTCTGCTGGAAACACCAGCTGTCTGCTGTAGCAGAGACAACCCTACTTGATGCAAGGGCATGTGTAGCAGATTTATACTGTGATACTGTAACTATGAGTGCAAATGCTATAATTTATGTTTATCAGAAATTTTAATACAGGAACCAGAACCAGTTGTGTTTTGTATACCAGTACCATAGAGCACCATGCACTGAGGATTAGTAACAGAACATGTATGTGAAAGACTTAATTATGCAGGCAAGTAATGCAATAATGAAGTCATTTGCCTTTCTTTTAAGTGGCTATTATGTGCACTAAAGGTGAAACTGTTTGTCATACTCCGACATAAAGGCAGTCTATGTAATGGCATTTCCTTGATTCCACTATTTTGCTCCATACGAGGGGGATTCAAATAAAGAGTATATATCATTACTTGTGTATCCAAACTGACTTGTGATAATTGAAAAACGTGTTTAAATACAAGTATAATAAACAAATCAGTATCATAAACTTAAAATTAAAAATTTTATTTCAAAATGAATATCACATTTAGGGCCATATTTATCACAAAGTGCATCTCAGGTACATCGCAATGGTGAACAAATATCGCACGTAGGGACACAGCTCTTCCCTGCGAATCCTCTCCACACATTTCTCAGGGTATTTTTCGCAAAAAAGAGTGTGACTGCGCATGTGCCGCTGCCAGCTACCGCTCTGCCTGTCAGTGCAGAGCTGGAATAGGTGAAATGGGAAAACCCTAATAGTGCCATCTCCAAGTGGCGTTATTATCGCAAGGGTAGCTCGTTATTTTTCACAATTACATTTTAGTAAATTTGAGCCCATCACATTTCCCATTCCAAGAAATGTGATCAGCTTACTAAAAAAAAAAAAAAACAAGGGCTTGGTGCCCATCGATACATTTAGGTAATACTAAAATAATGTGAAAACGCTGTGAAAACATATTGATAAATAAGCTCATTAATGTTAGAATGGGATAATTAAAAGTCATTGTTTGTATTTGCTTTGTTTGAAATATTGGTGTATAGTTTTATGGCAACACCATGCACACTCACAGCGTCAGTACATGCTAAATGATGTACAGATAGACCAGTATCAATGGTCATTGAATAGGTTGCTCCTGCTATAATAACATACTGGCAATCATTGAACAGATTATGGGCCTGATTCAGCAAGAATCACTGATGCGATCGTAGCTGCAATCGCACACGCAGGTCTGCTGCGAAAGTATGCTAATAATTGCAAATCACTCGCACGGACAACATGACAACATGCAGATACCCACTTCCCCTCTTGTACATCCGTAATACCTTGCAATCCATCCAAAACATTGTTAACATCGAAGTACATCGGAGTCTCTTGCACAATTACGGCAGGTCAGACCTCACTTATAAATTGCTAACTTTCCTGTACATAGCACTCAAACTGTGTATGCTGTCGCAGGGGCTAATTTATGCACACCCTGTAAGGGCATTCAAACGCACTGGCATGCCTGCATTTCGTCAACCACCTCCCGTCACCACCCCCAAATTCTCTCTGGCTGTCACTGACTCTGAGATTGCTCTGCATGGTCTCCGTGTTCGCAGTGCGATCGCAGTGAGGAATTTGCACATGCCCAGTACGCAATAATCGTGCCTCTGCATACGCGATTGCAATAGTGATCCTTGCTGAATCAGGCCCTATATTAACATTTAGGATGCAGAGGATTAATAAGAAGATATTCTGAGTATAATTACAGATTGCCAATTTGAATATTCTCTTAAAAATATAAATGTTTCTTATTAAAATTATTTTTAAAACTACATCACTACTTTAATAAAAATACAGAAACATTAGCTTTCTAGACACAGTTGGATTTATCATGTTTTACAGAACTCATGTTCTGCTCCGTTGCAATACTTAAGTGCATACACACACAACGATTTTTTGAACGATTATCGTTAAACGATATCGTTTAACGATAATCGTTTGAAAAAATCATTCACTTTCTGAGTGAAACGATGAACGATTATTGTTCATGCGCGTTCACGTTTGTAGTTTGTAGTTCAGTCAGACTTGTCAACTCAACGATTTTCATTAAGTTAATATGCAAAAATCGTTTGTAGTTCATAAAAATCGTTCATTACATTTATGGAGCGTACACACGGTCAGATTTGTCAGACTTGTCAGATTTGTCAGATGAACGACTGAACGATTGAACGATTTGAACGATTTTACCAAAGTTCTGAACGATTTGAACGATTTGAACGATTGAACAATTTTTGACTGCATTAAAATGAATGGAATCGTCCAAGTCTGACTGCAAACCCATCAGATGTCAGATATCGTTATCTGACAAACGGGAACGCGCATCGTTGATCGTCCATCGTTCAGGCATGTCAGATATGAACGATTTTCCTTCAGATTTTTAAATCGTTATCGTTCATATCTGAAGGAAAAATCTGATCGTGTGTATGCACCATATTAAATGAACATAGTAAATTAACAACTTTAGTAAACGATTTTAGTTCATTTTTTCAAGGTAGAAAATCGTTTACTAAAATCGTTCATTAACTCAATCGTGTGTGTATGCAGCTTTAGTCTAGAGCAGACAACTGTGTATCAAGTTTTTTTAAGGACTGTCTTCTGTTTAACAGTGTAATATAAATGCTAACTCATATTTCAATAGTTGTTCATTTTGGTGTATGTGATGTAAGTTGTTTTGGAAGCTTTTCCAAATCACAGCTCTGCAATCAGCTGCTGTTTATCAGTTGTGACCATTCATCAGAAAAATATCTTTGCTAGGGATTAACATTCTATATAAATAGTTTTGTTCCAAGCCATGGGTGCATTCTTCTATGTGCTTTCCATTCTATGTCGTTACGCCACTTGATTGTATTGTCTGGTTAGAAATAACAACAGCTGATTATCTATTTCAAAAAGGGAATCACAAGTAGAGACCAAAACATAAGAGTCACAGTGAGGTAACGAGAAAATACATAGTGCAGTGGTTCCCATACTGTGCGCTGTGGCACCCTGGGGTGCCTCAGGACACTTGAAGGGGTGCCTCAGGTTGGTGGTCCAGAACCTAATCAAATTATTTATGGTCAATGTAATGTAATGAACAAACAGAAGCTCAAACCTGTCCAACACCACATAACTGAACCTAAGCATGACAGGTAAGCACAATTTACTTCACTTTACTACATTTGTTTCTGAATTTCTCAATAACAAACGTTTGGCCTAGGGGTGCCAATGCTGTTACTCTAGGGCACCCTGATTCAAAAAAGTTTGGGAACCTGTGACATAGTGACTTCCTGTTCTTTGCTTTTGTAAAGTACTGCAGTATAAGGGTTTGTTTATGAAAGGTAACATTTCTATGACAATTCAGTACTTATCAGCATACTAAAGTAAAGTCAAAGTTCTTATTCACTGGTTCATGATAACACAGAGTAAAAACTTCACATGCGAACCACAGCATTACACAATGTGCTAAAACACTAATAATCATATAAAGAAACAAACACTTGCCAACGAATACCCCTTTTACACCAAAATCCCGGGTCCGACCCTGGAATTTGAACACTGGTCAATCCCGGGTCGAACTCGGCTTCAGACCCCGTTTACACTGCAACTCGACCCGGGTTATTCCCGGGTTTGCCCCGTTTACACTGAACCCGGGTAATCTCTGCTTTTCTCTGTAGAAGTCATTAAAAATGGTCTGTTTTAAGGTCTGACAAAAATGGTCACAAAAGGCAACAAAAGAGAGGGATGGGGACTGCTTACAGCATTGCTACAGGCTGCAGTTCTGGCTGTGGCAGGCTGTGTATCAGCCTGCGTTTGTGGCTGCTGGTCAGGCTGTGGTGTAGGCTGCAGTTCTGGCTGTGGCAGGCTGTGTATCAGCCTGCGTTTGTGGCTGCTGGTCAGGCTGTGGTGTAGGCTGCAGTTCTGACTGTGGCAGGCTGTGTGCCTGCCTGCGTTTGTGGCTGCTGGTCAGGCTGTGGTGCAGGCTGCAGTTCTGGCTGTGGCAAGCTGTGTATCAGCCTGCGTTTGTGGCTGCTGGTCAGGCTGTGCTACAGGCTGCAGTTCTGGCTGTGGCAGGCTGTGTATCAGCCTGCGTTTGTGGCTGCTGGTCAGGCTGTGGTGCAAGCTGCAGTTCTGGCTGTGGCAGGCTGTGTGCCTGCCTGCTTTTGTGGCTGCTGGTCAGGCTGCTGTGGTGCAGGAGGTTAGGCAGGCAAGCGATGGCTTCATGTGCGTCTTTCTCTGCAGGGCACTTACAAATTACATCATCTGCCGGTGCCCCAGAAGCTCCAATCAGAGCTAGCCGGGTCAAATAATCAGGGTAGCACCCGTTTACACTGCCTCATGACCCGGGAACAACCCGTTTTCAACCCTGCTCTCAACCTGAGTAAGATTGCCCGGTTTATCGACCCGGGTTATTTTTTTGGGAGCCGTTCACACAGAGCCTCAACCCGGATCGACCTGGCAATAACCCGGGTTATTTGTTTGGTGTAAAAGGGGTAATATAAAACAGATTCCAGGAACAATTAACTACAGCAGTGGTTCCCAAACTTTATTGGTTCATGGCATCCTTAGGGGTAAATTTACTAAAGTGAGAGTTTTTAGATATGGAGATGTTGCCCATAGCAACCAATCAGATTCTAGCTATTATCTTCTAGAATAGGGGTGGACAATAAGCGGCCCCCCTGCTGTTGTAGAACTACACATCCCAGCATGCCCTGCAGCAGTTTTGCTATTTGGACATATTAAAACTATTGCAAGGCATGTTGGGATTTCTAGTTCAACAACAGCTGGAGGGCTGCATATTGCAAAGGTGCTATTTAAATGTTAACTAGAATCTGATTGGTTGCTATGGGCGACATCTCCATTTCTAAAAACTCTCACTTTAAATTTACACTTTAGTGTTTCAGATATTTTTTGCAGCACCCCTAGTACATATGGGTCAGACCCTAGTCCACATTGATAATACTGGGGACTGCAATCTGCAGTACTAATTGGCTTTCTGCAGGAGATTTCTGTGAAATCTTCTGTATTAGATTGTTAACACATAGCAACAATTCATACATTTATGCAGAAACTGCTTTTTCTACTTAATTTTATGAAAAAAATGCTTGATGCATGGGCCCCTAAATCTGATTCAAAACTTTTAAAGCTAACATTCAGGAATGTAGGTTTAAACACAAGAAGATTGTACTTACGCGCCATCTTCAGGTTTTTCTGTGATGCTTCTGATTGGCTGCCAACAGGTCTCCATTGTCTTCAGCAGAAGAGGAGGAGGAAGGTACGTGGTAAATAGGACAGAAGTTTAAGAAAAGGGGTGGCAGGAGAAAGAGCAGGGCAAGAGGAACAGTGGTTATCAAAGGGCACAGGGAAAAGATGGGTGGTGGGAGATAAATGGTAGAAGTAGGTGGACGGATAGACATAATAAGAGACACAGGCAAAGGACACAGGCAAAGGAGGAAACAGAAAGGCCAGACACAAGGAGGGATGCAGCCATGTGACCGGCGGCCACAAGGCCACCTGTCACAATCCCGAAGGCAGAATGCCGGCTAGGAATTATTGATAGGCGTCGAAACACCGACACCTATCATAATCCCGATGCCGGAATCTAGAACTACGCGGGACCGAACGAGGTAAGTATGGTCCGTGCGTCCTCATAGCCGCAGGGGGGGAGGGTTAGGTTTAGGGCACCCCAGGGGGGATTTAGGATCAGGCACCCCCACTGGAGGGTTAGCCTAGGGGAACGGGGGATTAAGGGTAAGCAGTCCCGGAAGAAGGTTAGGGCTAGGCATCCCCCCGGGAGGGGTAGGTTTAGGGTGCGGGGAGGGGTGTTAGGTTTAGGCACCCCAGGGGGAAGGTTAGGGTTAGGCACTAAGGAGGGAGGTTAGGGTTAGGCATGGTGGCACAAACACACTGGGTCCTGTGGGGCATGGTAGCATGCACACTGAGGCCTTGGGGGTATGATGACACAATACTGTAACCTTGGGGAGGAAGGAAGACAGCTGTACAGTGATGTATTATAGGAAGCGGGGCAGGTCAGTATTGCAGAGAGAGTAACTAAACACCCAGTGGAGGAGGAGCTCGGCACAGGGAGTGTTCCGTAGAGCTATGCCCCTATGGAAACAGACCAGGGTCATCATAGTGCAGAAAGCGGCCAGTTGTGGTCCCTGAGATTGGGTACTTCTGTTTGCACCCCCCCCACCCCCGTCATGTTTTCATTGCTCCGCATCATGATAGGCAGCCGCTTTGGGAGGACAATGAGGGGCAGGCAGGGCCCCATGCCCCCACATGCAGGCACTAATTACCAAGGTGTCAATGCACTTTATCATTGGGTGATGAGTCGCATCTTACCCTTCCCCCACAGCTGCCTGGCAGGCAGCCAAATGGCCATAAACTATAATTGTAATTTATTTTATTGTATTTATTACATTCTGCTGGTGGTGAGACTGGCCCCTAGGGACCAGACTGGACCTCCCGGCTGCAGCACCCCTGTAAGTGTGCTGTGGCACACAGTTTAGGAAACACTGAACTACAGGTTAATCTGTACATAATTTGTAGTAAATACTGTTATTATATTTCACTGTTATTATTTATTCTGATTAAAATTTAAGTCTCTTAAATCTTCCCTGTTGAATTTTGAGAAGTGTGGTTGCTGGAAATTGCATCTAGATACCAAAACAATATATAAACAGTTATTATATAGCACACACATATTATGCCATGCTTTACAGAGAATATTTAGTCATTTACATCAGTCGCATTGGATCTTACAAGCTATATTTCCTCCCTAAGGGAAACACATATACAAGGTTTTTTTAATTAATCTACCAGTATGTGTTTGGAGTGTGGGAGGAGACTGTTGTATCCAGAGGAAACCCCATGCAAACACAGGGAGAACATACAAGCTTTATGCAGATAGTACTCTACTTTGAATCAAGCCCATGACCTCAGTGCTGGGACGCAGCAATGCTAATCAATGTGTCATTATTCTGCTCAAAACTCAAGGGAAGTAGTACTAGGAGATTACACAATCTAAAAAAAATGAACTTTCTTGGGGTTAAATATTGTATGGAGTGATTTTTTTGACACTATAGTAATTAACAATTCTACAGCAGGTACATTGGTTATACAGCATTATATAGTACCTTAAGATCCCCACAGGCCTGATATCAAAGCAAGTCAGTCTCTTGCCCTGCCAAGTTCAATAGAATATGGATTTTATTTGGCACATCTGAAACTCGTATTGACATGTGGCCACCTGCCAAACAGAACTAAGGAGCTCCTTGTAATTTGTTTGTTAATCCCTAACAATTGAAGAAACAGGTCTGTGAGATTTTTATGTTCCTTTGTGTCTGACTAAATTGGCTATGAATATGGATGTTTGATCAGTTAACCACATGTGCCTATCTTGGTTATTTATAAATCATATTGTTTATCTCTCAACTGAAATAATCTATGAGTCATCTATTCCATTTAACTATAATCCAAAAGCTAAACAACTGATATAAAATTTCAGATATCAGTTGAGATAGTGTAATAACCTAAGTTCCCTCTTTAAGTATTGCTTAAACTTTGTTCTACAGGAGGCTTGCCACCTAGCAACAGCAAACTGAATAGCATCAATCCCCCCTCTAGCACCTTCAGTGCAGACAAAGTTGATTGCATTGTGTCGAAGCTGAATAATTGGCTGAGACAGAATCGGTCTAAAATTAAATCTACACTACGCCATTTTGCGAATGGCAATGAGACGCCATTTTGCGACTGGCCGCCCAGCGCCATTTTAGCGAATCTCGCCCATTATAAGTACATACGGCGATGCTATTATTTAGCGTTGTGCAATTCCCACGCAATAGAAAGATGTTAAAAGTCCTCATCAAATAAATACAGACAGTCACTAAAACATATAAAATGATCAACCCTGCAAAACACGTACCATGGTTTACTCCACAAACACGTAGTTGCACAACGCTAACTAGCGTCTTTTCGCAATACCCCAATACTTAAACACTGCACACTTACATAAAAGGTTCCCTAGCATTAAAGTGTAATATTCAAGGTTTATTCAGTAGTAGTAAGGTTTATTCAGTAGTAGTAATGTTGTGAAATAAATGTTATTTGATATCTAAGGTTTAGTACATGGTAAGCAGACCGTGTTTGGTGTCGTTCTGCAACACTGTGTCTTTGCAGATTTCCGGTATCATCGGTGAGAAGATCGCAACATGTGTCTGCAAACTATGGACCACAGAGAGTTAAACATTAAAATGTACTATGTAATGTAGCCAGCTTAGATTTATTATGCAGCTGGAAAAAGGACACAAAGGGCTGCTGGAGGCTGGATTGTGTCCATACGAAGTGACCTATGAACTATACTGTAACAGAAGAACCAGGAAGAAGAACCAATGGAATCATGCCCATCTGTTCTATTGTATTGCCTATCTCTGTAAGGGTATATATGTGGGCTCTCTGAAACTGGATGCTAGTCTTCTTGCTTTGCTGTTGACGGAGGTTTCTACTTTGATGCCGGGATCTGGGTCCAGAGCGCATGTGTATGTAATGACTGTACCTTGGGTCTGTATGATTTATTTGCTCTAATTGTATTTAGATCACAGCGTGTAACTATCTATTTTTATGTTGAATAATAACTTTTTGTGCTTTGGAACCACAATCAAAGTATGAAAGCAATTATTTCTTTTGCGACTCATAACGCTAAACAGCGACAATTATTTTAGAGTGTATAGGTAGGTATGAATCGATAGGTAGGAATCGATAGTTGGTGGCTCGCAGTGTGAAATTATGCTACCAGTCATACGGTAACACTTGGTCAGCGATCTCTCAGCAAAAGGTTGGAGGCGCCATAGCAGGAGAACGCATTGTGCCTTCGAAAATCTGCTACCACTTTGTTACTGAGAGTCCGCTGCCCATTATTATGTGGCTCAAGGAGCGCTGATTAGAACCCAGGGACAAGGGAGAAAAAAGTTTGTCTTCCTTCGTTGATAGAATTTTATGTTAAAAAAGGGAAGTTGCACAATAGCGTAAGGGTAATAATACGTTTTGTGTAGTAGTCGCATTATTGTGTATGCGATGTCGCACAATAGCGTATACGTATTTCCTGTATTGCTGCCACGTGTTTCAAACAAAGCCGTTAAGATTGCATTGTGATATTGATAGATAGCATTGTTGTAAAATATCTTGATCAGTGTTGCCATAAGCTGGGAAAATGTGTATTTTTCTGCACAGGAAAAGGGTGTGTAACAGTGAACATTTGTTGGTAGGGGTAACATATTCCATAAGTGCTAGTAGATACTGCAGTCTATACACATAAGCAGGTGTAGTTGTTGTCTTTGTTGTAGGTTTTGGCTCTCAGTGTGATTGCAGTGTTCAGTGATCAGTTAGAGTTATTTGAGCATTGTAATTGAACCGCACAGTTGTGGCAAATTGTGATTGTGAACTGAGGGCCTGATTCAGAGCCGCTCGTAAGCGGATGCTCTTTAGCTCCGAGCGATGTTCACAAATATGCGCATGCGTATGGGTTGTAATGCGCATGCGCCAACCAGTCAGTGCAGTCGGAAATTGTGTGCTCACAAAATAGCGAATGCCTGCTAATTTGAGTGACAGGATGAGGCGTTTGTGGGTGGTAACAGGGGAAGGTGCTTGAAAACGGGGAGTGGAGATCCGAACGCAGGCGTGCCAAATGGTCAAAACGGGCGTTTTAAGGGTGTGCATAATTAACAAAGCAGCATCATCGACGACATCACTTGGTTGTCTTTTAGCCTGAACTGCTCGCATGATTGCGGTAGGAAAATGCTACCACAAGAATAGCGAGCAGTTCATATGCCTTTCGATGTACTCGATTAATCTAATAAATAGCAGAGATGACGTATGATGCGAGCGGCCAAGGGGCGTCTTTACAAAATAGCGAGTGCATGTTTCGAACGCTCGCTCAGACATAGAGGTGTCAACAGACAGCAAATAGCGAGAGCTCAATTTAAATAGCCAGCCGGCTTTTTCTGAACGAGCATCCGCAAATAGCGTCCAGCTCTGAATCAGGCCCTGAGTAAAGGGTGGACGAAATCACTGAAAAGGGTATGTGTTATTGGAATGCCTACATGCTAGCAGTTGAAAGGTAGTCAAAAAGGGATTAGGTGCGTGGAAGCAGACTGGTTATTCTTCCGTAGGTGTGTGGGCGCACCGTGTTAATATCATCCACAGGTAAGTGGAAGTAACCTTGACATTCTTTCACCAGTCTAAATCTCTATTGAAAAGCTTAGGGTTCTCTCAGGATGGGAGCCAAGCAAACGGTAGAGATGTTAGATGATGTGCTGCTGTTGGAAGCGCCGCTTGGGTCGGCACGGCATATTATGCATACTAAGTATGGTACTTATGCAACTAGGTACTGTGATGTATGGTTTAAAATGACGATGATGAGTGTTAGACCATTTCCCAGAATTGGAAGCTTTGATAAGGAGGTATTGAACAATGGCCCTCATTCAGAGCCGTACGCTCTGAGCAGAGCGCACGCTCTGAATGAGGGCCGACCTCCATAAAAATGGAGTGTCCTCCTGGACGCTCGTATAGCTGTGGGTCACCACCCACAGCCTATACGAGCGTGCAGTTTGATGGCCGCGATGGTCGTGACCATCGCGACCATCGAAACTGTGAGCCGGAGCCTGCGGTTGAGGTTTTCAACCGCAAGGCCCGGAGTGATTTTGGCTCTATCAGAGCCAAAATCACTCCCACTGACATCACTAGTGATGTCAGTAGGCCGGCTTCTGACGGGAGGCGTTCCCTTGGGAAAGCCCCCGTCAGGGAGGCACACCCCCGGCACGCCCACCAAAGGGGGCGTGCTGTCAATCAACATCGACAGCACGCCCCCTTTGATCAGTCACAACGAGCGAAGGACTTTCCTTCGCTCGTCGCGTCTGGCGCATGCGCACGACGGAGCTCCCTCCGTCGTGCGCATGCTCAGTGCAGACCATCGACCCACTTGCGAGCGGACAGCCGCTTGCGAGTGGGTCTGAATCAGGGCCAATGTCCGAGATAGCATCTGTATGGTGCACTCTCGAATGAAAAAGATAAAATATAACAAGTGTTTAACGTTGTGGCAGCATGAGGGGGATGCGTGGCTTAAAGGTGTGCACGCGTCGCAAACTAGCGTCACGGGCACAATACAGGAGAGTGCACACATGGCGCTAAACTGCGGTGCGTGCACGCCTCAGAACAGCACGCACGCACGGCAAGGTAGCATTGCGGAAGGTATTGCCAGTGGTTCATGTGCACCACTGCTGCCCTATGCGGATGGAGGTGTAGGTACAGTCGATGTAAAAACCCATAAAAATTTAACAAGTAACTTGTACCCTCTCTTGCGTAATCACAAAGAAAATGTTTATAATGTGGATGATGAACCTGTTGTTATGTCTGCCATTTCCCATGCTGTACACATGTTAGATGCTCCATTACAACAAGCACAAGTGGTGGCCCCATCTTCATCAGTGATAGTATAGGAAGTGTTAACATCCACTGCACCCGTAGAGGAAATTGTTAACCACATACATAGCAGTAGTAGACTAAGGCCCTCATTCAGAGCCGTTCGCTATTTGCGGTCGTTCGTTCAAAAACAAGGGGTGGCTATTCAAATGATCCGTTCGCAAATTGCAGTCTGTTCACACCTCTAAGTCTGAACGAGCGAGCAAAACATACGCTCGTTTATTTGTTAAAAACGCCCCCTGGCCGCTCGCACCATACGTCATGTCCGCTATTTATTAGATTAATCGAGTACATCGACCAGCGTATGAACTGCTCGCTATTCTTGTGGTTGGTGTTTGCTACCACAAATTTGCGAGCAGTTCTGGCTATAAAATAACCCAGTGACGTGGTCAATGACGCTGCTGTATTAATTATGCACACCCATAATACGCCCGTTTTGACCTTTAAGCACGCCTGCGTTCGGATCTCCACTCCCCATTTTCAAGCACCTTCCCCTGTTACCACCCACATACGCCTCATTCTGTCACTCAAAATAGCAGGCACTCGCTATATAGCGTACAAACGATTTTTGGCCGCACTGACTGGTTCGCGCATGCGTACTAAAAACCGTACGCATGCGCAGATGTGCAAACATCGCTCGGAACGAGCGTACTGCCGCTAACGAGCGGCTCTGAATGAGGGCCTAAATCCCCAGCCAGGTAACAAGGTCAAAAGTAGCATTGCGGCCGGTCTGCATCCCATCCGGACAATAACTGTTCCAAATGGGAATGCGGATACGAACTGTGTAGTGCCCACAAGGGAGGTAGCAATGCATTGTCCTTGGACAATAGCTGAGCTATTTCCATAATGAATGATTTCCTTGACCCTAAAAAGGAATTAGCGAAATGCCAAAGATTTTTGAAAAATTTGGGTAATGCTCACGAGCCAACCAATAAAGATTGGCGAGTGGTGTTAAAGGCTTGCCTTCAACACAAAACCGACATGAAAAAGTTTATCACGGATTGCGTATTGGATGGAGATGGTCCCTTAACAGACGAGGGTAACCAAGGTAACATTTTCACCATAAAACAAAAAGAGAGTGAATCTGCAGAGGATTACTGTAACCGAGCTCTGCAGGCTATCACCCAGTACACTGGGATAGAGGATATTAAAGATAGCACCTATCACAGGGGAATAATCATCACTGTACTTATGGATCGTCTAAAAGATAATCTAAAGACCTGAGTTCAGACCTCACTACCTGGCTGGAGAGGAGTTACTGTAGACACACTCATGGAATCTGCTATTGAACATGATGAAAACATCCTCAAAAAGAGAGAGACCCAAAGCGAGAAGCTAATGGCTGTTAGTATTCAAGCTCTAGAAGGAATGACTGTAACATCTCAGCCACCAGACACACATGCACCTGCACAGCTACACGTCCTCACCAATCTTGCACCACCACAAACACAACCTTACCCCACTTATCACACACAGCCACAAAACCCATACTATCCACAGCCACCATATTACCCTCAACATCCTTATCCACACCCACAATCTTACTCTACCACTCAACCCACACAGTAAACATTTCACCCACCCCACTCACGAGGGTGCTTTAACTGCAACCAAGTGGGACATGTAAGTAGGAACTGTAAGGTGAAGAAGGTAGGACTCCCTAACCACGGAGTACCTGGATATCCTCATAAGGGATATACACAGAGTACAGGAAATTTCCACAAGTTGGAGAGTAAAAGTCAACGCTAGGGGTCAGGTCATACCTGTAGTCTACAGATAGTCAGGTTAACGGGAAGTACTAGGGAAGAACCTGTGATGATGATTGATATAGCTGGTACTAAACATCCTTTTCTTGTAGACACAGGGGCAACCAGATCAGTGATAAAATCTCCCGCTAATTTATAGGTGACCAGTGAGACAGTACCAGCAATGGGTGTAACGGGTAAAGTGCAACATTATCCTGTAACTAAATCCACAGAGGTTACTATCGGGCTATTGCATACCAGGCATTCTTTTCTCCTGGCAGCAGCGGCTCCTACTAACCTACTGGGAAGGGATTTGTTATGTAAGATGGGATGTGTCATATATTGTACCCCTGATGGTATATTTCTAGATATCCCAGAGAGAGTTGCACATGATGTGAGGGATATTTTGGACACTCCCCAAATGATAATGTATCACTCTACCGGTTCAGGTAAAAACCCATCTCAGGTAGATCAAATGTTATCCCAAATTCCAGATTCACTTTGGACCAAGGATGGACAGGACACTGGATTAATGGCAAATGTAGCTCCCATAGTGGTAAATCTAAAAAGTGGTAGGCAAGCTCCAAAAATTCCCCAGTACCCATTAAAACAGGAGGTAGAGTTATGGGTGTGTCCCATAATTGAGCAGTTATTACAGCAGGGAATTTTAGTTCGTACAGCAAATGTAGCCAACAGTCCCATCTTTCCTGTGAAGAAGAGTGGTGGGAGGGGTTATAGGCTAGTACAAGTCCTTAGAGGGGTTAATAAGGTAGTAGAGAGCCAATTTCCCGTAGTGCCAAATCCAGCTGTCATTCTTATGCAGATCCCACCAAATGCAACCCATTTCACTGTCATTGACCTCTGTTCTGCTTTCTTCTCTGTACCTCTTCATCCTGACTGTCAGTCCCTATTCACTTTTACATACAGGGGTGTACAATACACATGGACACGATTGCCCCAGGGTTTCATAGACAGCCCCAGTATCTTCTCCCAGGCCTTACACGACTGTTTACAATCTTTTCAACCTGCCAATGGATCTGTTCTAATTCAATATGTGGATGATTTATTGTTATGTTCTGATTCGTTTATGTCATGTTTAAATGATACTAAACATTTATTGTTTCATCTCTCGCAAACAGGACACAAGGTTGCTAAGGACAAACTACAGCCATGCCAGTCCAGGGTTAAATACTTGGGCCATTGCCTAACCCAAGGGTTAGGACACCTGACAAATGACAGAATCCAAGCCATACAGACCTTGACACTGCCACAGAATCAACAGCAAATTCGTACCTTCTTGGGAATATTTGGATACTGCAGAATGTGGATCCCAGGTTTTGCCATTACAGGACTTAGTCTCTTCCTCAAATCCCGATCGTGTCATACACACAGAGGAATCAGAGCAGGCTTTCCTTAATCTTAAGGATAGTCTGACAAGAGCACCTGCATTGGGAATACCTGATTATGAAAAACCTTTTGATTTGTATTGTACGGAAGCTGATGGTTGTGCAGCAGGTGTCCTCACACAAAAACATGGTGATGCTAGTAGGCCCGTAGCATATTACAGTGCACAATTGGACACTGTGGCAAGATCGCTCCCAACGTGTTTATGAAGTGTAGCAGCAACTGCTTTATTGGTCAGTAAGAGTGAGGATGTGGTACCAGGCCATGATATGATTGTCTTTACTCCCCATGCTTTATCTGCTTTGCTAAACTCTGCCCAAACCAGACATGTCTCCTCAGCTAGGTTCACAAAATGGGAACTGGCCCTAATAGCACCTGCAAACATCACCATCAAAAGGTGCAGTACGTTAAACCCAGCTACGTATTTACCATATGTACAACATGATGCACAAAGGGTGGAGAGAGGTGAGTCGCTGGCGAAAGGTGAGTTATGCAGGTATATTGATGCACATGATTGTATGGAATATCTGAATCAAACCTTTACTGGAAGACCTGACATACAGGATACACCTTTAGAAAATGTAGATGTGACATTTTACATGGATGGGAGTTGTCATAGACAAACTGACACTGGAGAGTTATGTACATGTTATGCTGTGGTAAATGACGAGGACGTTATAGAAGCCGAACCCTTAGGCCCACCACACTCGGCCCAAGTGGCGGAATTGCTGGCATTAAGGTGAGCATGTGAATTAGCAAAAGGTAAATCTGCTAATATCTACACTGACTCTAGGTATGCCTTCAGGGTGGTACATGATTTCGGCGCTCTATGGTGTCTGAGAAAATTTATGACAGCAGCAGGCACACCAGTTGCACATTCCAGACATATAAGAGGACTACTGACAGCAATCCAATTGCCTAAGGCAGTGGCGTTAATTAAGTGTAAAGCCCATACATGTGAGGATGATCCAGTGTCACTGGGCAACAATAGTGCAGACAAATCTGCAAAATGGGCAGCAGGGTTAAAAATGAATGTACCAACTGAACAAATTATGACTTTTCAAACAATTGATATGCTGAAATTAATTGAGATGCAAAATTTGTGTTCCATTCAGGAAAAGGCAGTCTGGAAGTCCAAGGGATGTGGACAAAAGTCCTCTGGACTCTGGAGAGATGGACAAGGTAAGCCAGTGGCTCCCAAGGCGTACTACCCAAGCCTGGCTGAGTCAGCGCACGGTCTGACTCACCTGGGAAAGCAAAGTATGTGCAAATTGGTGAGAGCATACTGGTGCACACTTGGTTTTTCTTCTCAAGCAGAAAAGAGAGCAATGTCCTGTTTGACCTGCTTGAGGAAAAACATTGGGAAAATGATCCCTACCAAACCATCCCACATTCCTCCGACTGACGGACCTTTTCAGGTAATACAAATTGATTTCATCCAATTACCACCCTTCAGGAATCTCAAGTATGTATTAGTGTGCACTGATGTGTTTTCTAATTGGGTTGAGGCATACCCAGCTGCCACTAATACCGCTGCATTTACTGTCAAGAAAATTGTTCAGGAGTTTGTATGCAGATACGGTATCCATAAAATTATTGAGAGTGATAGGGGTACTCATTTCACAGGTGATGTTTTCCAAAATATGTGTAAGTTGATGGGTATTGATAGTCGACTTCATACCCCCTACTGACCGCAAGCCAGTGCCAAGATGGAGAGGATGAATGGGACTATTAAAAACAAATTAAGTAAAATCATGTCGGACACTGGACGGGGTTGGCCAGAAGCATTACCACTTGTCCTTCATAGTATCAGAACAACTCCTAGACCCCCTCTCAATCTGTCCCCCTTTGAAATACTGTTTGGTAGACAACCTCATTTGATTATAAGCCCACAGGAGGACTTGAAAAGTAACAACGAGGTAACTGTAAGGTATCTTATAACAATGAATAAACAGTTAAAACAGCAACAGCAGAAACTGAAATTGTTGTCACATGATATGCCTGAAACAAACTGTCATGATGTTGAACCTGGATAATTTGTTATGATCAGAAATTTCTTGCATTCAGGTTGTTTGACTGATCAGTGGGAAGGTCCGTATCAGGTGTTGCTGATGAGTACAACTTCATTGAAGGTGGCGGAGAGAAATACCTGGGTCCATTCCACTCACTGTAAGAAGGTCAACCAACTGGTGGAGAAACAAGGTGGAATCGAGGCAGATAACGTAGACCTGTCAATTTCGAGTCTGTTCCGGGAAGGTTAAAGGTTACAGTGAGATACCTGAGCTAAATAAATTTGTAGATCCTCATTTTCAGCAATGGATTGGTCTGCTGTGGTTATCTTTGTGTTTTCTCCCAGAGTCCTCATTATTTTGGGTTGTTTTGGGATCTCTGGTTTCTGTGATGGAGGACAGAGGATGGAGAGGGGAGCTGATGGTGATATCAGTGGAATAGAGTCGGGAGAAGGAGTGCTAAACCAACCGGGAGAGCATCTGACCAAACCCAGTACAGTAATTGTTAAGATATCTGTTATTCTGGAAACTCAGAGACAGTGTGAATTTTTATCGTCTGAGGATTATTGTATGTGTGAGTTCTGTGGGTCCCTAAGTCAATGAGAGATGCATCCAACAGTGCCAACCTAAGTACAGTCAGGTGCATAAATATTGGGAAATTGACAGAATTTTAATATTTTGGCCTCTATTCACCACCACAATGGCTTTGAAATTAAACAGACAAGATGTGCTTTAACTGCAGACTTTCAGATTTAATTTGAGGGTAATTACATCCAAATCAGGTGAACGGTATAGGAATTACAACGGTTTCTATATGTGCCTCCCACTTTTTAAGGGGCCAAAAGTAATGGGACAAACTAAACAATCCTAAATCTAACTTTCACTTTTTAATACTTTGTTGCAAATCCTTTGCAGGCAATTACAGCCTGAAGTCTGGAAAGCATAGACATCACCAGACGCTGGGTTCATCCCTGGTGATGCTCTGCCAGTCCTCTACTGCAAATGTCTTCAGTTCCTGCTTGTTCTTGGGGCATTTTCCCTTCAGTTTTGTCTTCATCAAGTGAAATGCATGCTCAATCGGATTCAGGTCAGGGGATTGACTTGGCTATTGCATAACATTCCACTTTTTAGCCTTAAAAAACTCTTTGGTTGCTTTTGCAGTATGCTTCGGGTCATTGTCCATCTGCACTGTGAAGCGCCGTCCAATGAGTTCAGAAGCGTTTGACTGAATATGAGCATATAATATTGCTGAAACACTTCAGATTTCATTCTGCTGCTTTGGTCAGCAGTCACATCATCAATAAATAAAATGGAACCAGTTCCATTGGCAGCCATACATGCCCACGCCATGACACTACCACCACCATGCTTCACTGATGAGGTGGTATATTTTGGATCATGAGCAGTTTCTTTCCTTCTCCATACTCTTCTCTTCCCATCACACTGGTACAAGTTGATCTTTGTCTCATCTGTCCATAGGATGTTTTTCCAGAACAGTAATGGCTTTTTTAGATGTTGTTTGGTAAACTGTAATCTGGTCTTCCTGTTTTTGTGGCTCACCAATGGTTTACATCTTGTGGTGAACCCTCTATATTCACTCTTGTGAAGTCTTTTCTTGATTGTTGACTTTGACACATATACACCTACCTACTGGAGAGTGTTCTTGATTTGGCCAACTGTTGTGAAGGGGTTTTTCTTCACCAGGGAAATAATTCTTCTGTCATCCTCCACAGTTGTCTTCCGGGTCTTTTGGTGTTGCTGAGCTCTCCGATGCGTTCTTTCTTTTTAAGAATGTTTCAAACAGTTGATTTGGCCACACCAAATGTTTTTGCTATCTCTCTGATGGGTTTGTTTTGATTTTTCAGCCTACTGATGGCTTGCTTCATTGATAGTGACAGCTCTTTGGATCTCATATTGAGAGTCGACAGCAACTGATTCCAAATGCAAATATCACACCTAGAATCAACTCCAGACCTTTTACCTGCTTAATTGATAATGAAATAACGAGGGAATAGCCCACACCTGTCCATGAAATAGCTTTTGAGTTGATGGCTTGCTTCACTGATAGTGACAGCTCTTTGGATCTCATATTGAGAGTCGCCAGCAACTGATTCCAAATGCAAATGTCACACCTAGAATCAACTCCAGACCTTTTACCTGCTTAATTGATAATGAAATAACGAGGGAATAGCCCACACCTGTCCATGAAATAGCTTTTGAGTTGATAGTCCCATTACTTTTGGCCCCTTAAAAAGTGGGAGGCACATATAGAAACCTTTGTAATTCCTACACGGTTCACCTGATTTGGATGTAATTACCCTCAAATTAAATCTGAAAGTCTGCAATTAAAGCACATCTTGTTTGTTTCATTTCAAAGCCATTGTGGTGGTGAATAGAGGCCAAAATATGAAAATTATGTCAATGTCCCAATATTTATGCACCTGACTGTATAACCAGTATTGAGGTGGGTATCCTTTAGAGGATTATCATACTATGGTGGGCAAAATTTTAAACCAAACCGACTGCTGGGTGTGCTCTCACGTGCCCCAAGGACAGCATAATGTAGGATTAGTGGCATTTTCATTAAATGTCTCTGAGGTTTTAGAATCACAAAGAGGGCATGCACCGGATGGACAATTTCTTAAGTCCAAACCACCTCATTTTAAACTCCACCAGTACCAAGTAGATAAGTCACTTTTATGTTTGAACATCACCAACTCCAATGACCCAGGAAGTTGGGAAGTGATGGGGAATAACTAGACAAAGACCTTCTCACAAAGAACTGATCATGAGCATATGAATTATGAACTGTTACGCACAATTAGGTCGGGTGGAAGACACTTCCAGTATAAATATACACTAAGTTCCACCAAAGAAATGATTGGTAGGGTACCAGAAGGGTATTGTGCCAATATATTACAACGGGAAACTTGTATGAGTCAAATGGGAGAACCTGAAGTAGGATCACTTGCTAGGGAAATGTATGGGTTACTGATGTTCACTATTCCTTGTGTTGTCCCCGATGATGTATATTTTATATGTGGAAGGAAAGTGTATAAGTGGCTCTCTACGATTTCCGAAGGTTTGTGTTATTTGGGAAGAGTAGTTCCAAAAGTTATGACCCTTACACATGGTGAAATGCTTGGTATTCATAAAAACACACCATCACCATATCTTCACACACAGTATGAACACAGAGACAAAAGAAATATGATACCTGGTGATGTACATAAAGCCGCACAGTTAATTAGTGAGACAACTGGCTTTCAAGTTTTGGTAGCATTGGATCCCACTAGGATCACTTGGGGTACACTAACTTTTAGATATATCCAAGATCTTACTAAATTAATAGATAATATCACTGATATGTATGATGACACATTTAGGTATACAGGTAGGGAGTTGCAAGCTTACAACAAAGACTAGTGTTAAACTATCTAACAGCTGTCACTGGAGGGTATTGCATAACTTTGGCCACCTGATTTGGTATAAAATGTTGCACTTACATTACAAACGATGCCAGCAATCCCAAGGAGGTGATAGACTGAAAGATGGATGAAATTCTGCAGTTAAAATGGGAATTTCGAAAGAACCATAATGCTTCAGTTGCTGAAGTAGAGGAGAAGGTAGTGGAATGGGTTTCTTGGTTGAACCCAGTGAAATGGTTCTCAGGTCTAGGAGAGTGGGTCCAGGTAAGTTTAGGTAAACTCCTGATCCTCATACTGGTTGGCATCATAGTAATTGTCTTATGTGTTAGGTGTGTTCCTACTGTGTTGAAAATGTAAAGATAAGGTAAACCGAAAGAATGAAATTATGATGGTGGTCAGTAGTAACAATATGAATACAGAGGTAAATGTAAGACTGCATTACAACCCTGAACTAGAAGGTACCATCATACGATGTATAAGATTTAGACATGCATGAAATGTGTAATTAAAATGTTATTTTAAAACATCTTAAATAATGTAAGTGCCTATTCCCCCTCAAGACTTCCCTTATAGGATTGGTGCATCCCCACATCTTTCCCATTATCTCCCATGATCTGCGGTATGCGTATAAGGGTAGTTTTATGTCCCTCCCTAGGGACACATTATACATGGTTTATGAACCACTTTGTGCCATCCCATAATATAACATTAAATAATATGCAATAATGTAAGCCTAAATTAAGTTTAAAATCAGAGTATGATAGCATGTTGTTTGCTATCAAAGGGTGGACTGTCGAAGACGGCTAATTGGCTGAGACAGAATCAATCTAAAATGAAATCTGTACAACGCCATTTTGCGAATGGCAATGAGACTCCATTTTGCGACTGGCCGCCCACCGCCATTTTAGCGAATCTCACCCATTATAAGTACATACGGTGATGCTATTATTTAGCATTGTGCGATTCCCACGCAATAGAAAGATGTTAAAAGTCCTCATCATATAAATACAGACAGTCACTAAAACATATAAAATGATCAACCCTGCAAAACACATACCATGGTGTACTCCACAAACACATAGTCGCACAATGTTAACTAGCGTCTTTTCTCAATACCCCAATACTTACACACTGCACACTTACATAAAAGGTTCCCTAGCATTAAAGTGTAATATTCAAGGTTTATTCAGTATTAGTAATGTTGTGAAATAAATGTTATTTGATATCTAAGGTTTAGTACATGGTAAGCAGACCGTGTTTGGTGTCATTCTGAAACACTGTGTCTTTGCAGATTTCCGGTATCATCGGTGAGAAGATCGCAACATGTGTCTGCAAACTATGGACCATAGAGAGTTAAACATTAAAATGTACTCTGTAATGTAGCCAGCTTAGATTTATTAAGCAGCTGGAAAAAGGACACAAAGGGCTGTTGGAGGCTGGATTGTGTCCATACGAAGTGACCTATGAACTATACTGTAACAGAAGAACCAGGAAGAAGAACCAATGGAATCATGCCAATCTGTTCTATTGTATTGCCTATCTCTGTAAGGGTATATATGTGGGCTTTCTGAAACTGGATGCTAGTCTTCTTGCTTTGCTGTTGACGGAGGTTTCTACTTTGATGCCGGGATCTGGGTCCAGAGCGCATGCATATGTAACGACTGTACCTTGGGTCTGTATGATTTATTTTTTGTTCTAATTGTATTTAGATCACAGCGTGTAACTATCTGTTTTTATGTTGAATAATAACTTTTTGTGCTTTGGAACCACAATCAAAGTATGAAAGCAATTATTTATTTTGCGACTCATAACGCTAAACAGCAACAATTATTTTAGAGTGTATAGGTAGGTAGGAATCGATAGGTAAGAATCGATAATTGCATTGATGCATTAAGTGTAGGCGATTGGAGGCCGGGCAATTTAACATAGTTTTGCCTACTGCACTCTGATTGGTGGGGATGACCAGTTAAAGCACAATAGATTTAGAGTAGAGTTTTTAGAAGTGAGTTTTAGAAGAGATGTTGCCCATAGCAACCAATCAGATTCTACTTAACATTTAACTAGCACCTTCTAGAAGATAATAGCTAGAATCTGATTGGTTGCTATGGGCAATATCTCTTCTAAAACTCACTTCTAAAAACTCTCACTTTAGTAAATTTACCCCTAAGAGTAGATGGGCAGGACCCTGAGTCTGTCTATTGGCCACCAGACCCTTCCTTCCATGTCACTTGTTCAGACTAGCTGAGTCTCTTTCTGAGGAAGAATCTGTCCATATAGCCGACAAAACCAGTATCTCTGTCATGGTCATTCCATCTGGTTCAGTAAAATCACTTACTGTACACCTATATTTCATTATGCTGACAGCAGTAGAGGAATCTAACAATCTCCCAGCTGGGAGGAGTGCAATTTGTAGCCCTCTGCAGTGCCCCTAGTTGTGTGCAGGTAGAAGGTAACGCAGATTGTTCAATTGGAGTCCAGATGTAAAAGACAGCCAAATTACTGCTTAAATCAGACTATGGACCAGGACTGTGAAATATTTGATTTTACAACCTTAGTTATCAGGTACCCTCTCTGATAAATCAGGATAGGTTATGTTGGTATATACCATTTTCAAGCACTACTGGTCCCAATAATTGACTCACCAGAGAGCGAGAGAAAATTGGGCTGCCAAGCCATTCTTATAACAGGTCAAACCTTTAATTATGTAACTAGTACTCTCCGTACCATGTGGTTTACATAAGTAGGCTGATCCTATCTGTCCCATAAGTCAGTTGATTACTATAACCTTGAAAATGCAGTTCTATTTGGACCAGAATACCGACAAGACAATGTTTCCAGACATCTGTATAATAATAAATACAAAGAGAATTGTCAAGGAAAAGGTCAATAGTAAAGTCACTATTAAATTACACAGTGTCCCAGGCTTCTAAAAAGGGTCAGAAAAGAAACCTAGTCCAAGATTCTTCATCAGTGGCCAGAAACACTTTAAGTATCCCTAAAGCCACATAATTCTGGTATAATGCCATAATAACGGAATTTAACATTTGGTCCATCAGTTATGAATTTAACTTCCACTTTTTGTAAATTCTCAAATTTAAATTCCAGAAAGGATTGGCTACTTCCACATTAATAACATTCTGCAGACATAGCATTTGCTTTCCCAGCCATTTCTTCCCACAAGTTGTACTTATAATTAATGTTGGTATTTTGTGAGGCTTATAAAGCCAAAGGCTTTAAAAGCCATCAGCTTGGGATATAGATCTTCTGTTGCCATACCACTCAATTATTGATATAAAATTCAGGAATTATTAGCAAGCCACCATTAAACTAATCTTCATTTCAGCCATGTAAGGTTAATACATTTTGGGCTGGATTCAATTAGCAACTAAAATTACTGTGCCAGGAAAAGTACTAGTAGTTTCGGACTTTTAAGCCCGAAGCTATTCAATTATGGTATGCAATTGGGAAGCCGACTGCCTAAATACCGGCAGCTTCCTTCCCGACTGTCATATCCCGGCAAGGGTGAAATGCCGGGCATCTAGATGTAGACGCCCGGCATGTCCCCGATGCCGGGAGACCGGCGCCCGGCATCCCGATCGTAGTGATACCGGGCGCCGCGAGCGGACAGCTGCGGGGGGGGGAGGGTTAGGTTTAGGGCTCCCGGGGGGGACTTAGGGTTAGGCACCCCCTGGGAGGGTTAGGGCTAGGCTAGGGGGAGGGAGGGTTAGGGTTAGGCACCCCCGGGGGGGACTTAGGGTTAGGCACCCCCCCGGGGGACTAGGTGTAGGCCTAGGTGTAGGCAGCGGGGAAGGGGGTGGCTAGGGTTAGGCACTTAGAGGGGGGATTAGGGTTAGGCACTTGGGGGGAGGTTAGGGTTAGGCACACCTAAGGAGGGTTAGGGGGGCTAGGTTAGGTTAGTAGATACTCACCTATCCACGATCAGGATTTCCAGCGCTGTCGGGCTTCCGCTGCCGGGATCTCTGCTGATGTCGGCCTGCCGCTGCTGGGAATCGAACCGCCGGCCGCATACCGATTCCTCAATTATAAGCCCTTTTCTTTGCGCGCTAAATGCATGGCGAATGTACATTAACCTATAGATTCTGGGATAAGTTCCTGGAGGTCTGGGATAACGTGTTTGCGGCACCCACAATAAGGGCACTAACCGTGGATTTCTGTTCGATCCTCCCTCAGGCTCGATTAGAAATCCGCATTAAGTGCAGCCTATGGGCTGCCGCGTGCTACATTTGATTAGCCATGGCCACTGCATTAGCATGCAGTTAATTACTGATGCTAATTGAAACTGTCCTGAAACTGAGGCTGAATTATTTCAACTATGATTAATCTGGGAATTAACTTTAACAGCCTGTTCCTTAGGCCACACAATGCAGGGGATATCTACCACAAAGGCACTTTATTGGGGTTACTTTTCATCTAATTATGATGACAGTCTCATGATCTTCCTCCAGAATTTTTGTTAAACACTATTGGTGGCCTACAGAGAGTAGTGATTTTAAGACCATCTACCAGGAGAGACCTGTTTTCCCACCAGCTATTGGTAGGTGGTAGGCCTCCATTAGAACAACACAGTGTTTGCAGGAATCTGTGTTTTGCAAATCTAATTTGTCAAAGGGAGAGATAACCACCTAGCGAGTGACGCACTCTCCCAATCCAATCCAAAATACATGCCAGTTGCTCCTTATTAAAAAGGAAGGAAATTGTGCTGGTGAACAAATTATCTAGTCCGCATTTGATATTAAATATAAAAAATAATTTAATTTAATCGTATGCATTCAATAAAGTCAAAAGGAAAACCACCTCAAAATTGATTCCATTTATTTAAGCCTGGTATTGGCTCTTCAATCTATTACCTTGGATACAATTTGCTACTACACATTAATAATAACCACAGCAGCAATAGCAATATATCAATGTCCTGTTTGTTTAAGTCAGGGGTGTTTTTTTCTGCCAAGGGCCATTTGGATATTTATAACATCACTCATGGGCCATATGAAATTATCATCTTAAAAATTAGCCTGCTATATTTGCTACACTGCTTTGGTGGGCTCCGGCAGCCAAGAGGAGGGGGAGGTTGTGAATCTGTATGTCGCGAGAGGCAGACAGTCTGGAGGGGCAGTCTTGATGGTACCTGGTTGTGTTACAGGCAAGGTGGAGGGGCAGCACTGGGGTCCTCTCACCAGCACTGATGTAACCAGCCCGGCCCCGCTGATGACAGCCCTGTATTCCCGCTGCGCTGCCATGGTAACAGCCACAGCCTGCGGAGGGGGAGAATCCCACCACTGGAGTAGTGTCACTGTTGTATGCTCAAAGAGCCAAAGCCCGGCTGCCATAGTTATGGATGCTATAAAAAGCAGGGCCAAACCACATTATTTTGCAGGCCTTATACGCCCGAGCCGGCCGCTCCCCACACCTGGTTTAAGTAATGACACAGGAAAGGTGATTAGAACCCAGACGTATTAGTGTCCGTATTGCTGTAATAGCAAAAGTTCCTTTTAGTGAAGTACTAGGGGTTACAATCGATAGTCACTGTACTCCCACACCTTTTATTTGAGCTAGGTCACAATGTGGAACATGAGTCGCAGTAAACAAGATAAGACACAATGGGCAGATGTATGAAGCGCTGGGAAGTGATAAAGTGGAGAGTGATAAACGTCCAACCAATCAGCTCCCAACTGTCATTTTTCAAACACAGCCTGTAACATGACAATTAGGAGCTGAGTGGCTGGTCGTTTATCACTCTGCACTTTATCACTTTCCAGAGCTTCATACATCTGCCACAATACCTCTGTACTTTCCTGGCCACTCCAGCAGCCCGCTGTTTATCGTGTGTTGGCCGCCGGCTGCTAGGTGCGATGCAATTATGGATCCCGGGTGTACAAAGGATGCACATGTCCAGTTCCCTGAACTTTCCTGGTGAGGAGATTGAACTAACTTCCACCCTCACATGTTTGTTGATAGGTCAGGGGATGTTATTTGGAAACATGCAGGTATTGCGAAATTGAGTCACCTGTTCCTACTGCATTCTAGTTTATTTGTAATCCAATCACAGTGGTATTCAGGTTTGAACTCCAGAAAGGCACACAGCAATGCATTACGTCCAGTTCTCTGGACTTTTTCAAGCTTTTGTTCTCTTTAGCTGCTCCTTATCGCAAATTTAAATTAGAGATATGTGAGTTTGGATTCCTGGAACACAGTTAGGGGTTACGAGTCAAATTGAGCTCGGCTTGGATCTTCCCACCACCTCTGGATTCCAAAAAAAGGCAAAACTTCATCTTCCTGGCAACGGATCTTGTATATTTTAGATTGCGTCATCTTCCCAGCATCGGATCTCACTTTTTTTGGATTGCATATAAAAGTTCCTCCCTTGTGATCGGGCATCATTTCACACATGCACAAAGAAATTCTAAATATCTACACTGCGCTCAGCAGAAGGCTGTCAAATAAATTTCTATATATATATAGAATAAATGAACATATAGTATGTATCCTTAAACCGATTATAATTAATGTATCATTGTGCTGAAATTATGAACACATGTGGAAAGAAATGAAATAATGCTCATTTATTAGAAAACAACGAATAGAAATGATATTTCTTGATAGTGGATCGGATCAAGAATATTAGAAATAAAATATCTTGCTTAGAAAAATTGTATAAAAATAGAAAAATAGGGAAAAATATAGGGAAAAAATATATATATATATATATATATATTGTGAAAAATTATTTGGGAAAGAGTACAAGTTTTAACAGTCACTGGAATCAGCTATTAGTTGTAACAGTTTCTACGAATGATTGCGGCGTCCCGCTAGTAGTGCTTGATGTAGTGTTGATATGGATTAGTGGTGATGGTGAAGATAGTTCTTCCTGGAGTAGGAGTGCGGTGAGGAAGCTGACAGGAGGCTGGGGCTCTCTGGCCGGTTCCTATCACCGCTGGCGGATAGCGGCCGCGAGCCCGATTGACCGGACGGACGTCCTCTCCCGCCTAGCAGTGGGGGTCAGGGCCTATGGAGGGGGTAAGCGGTTGTGGTTTTCACCAGGCCACAACCCCAGCCTCCTGTCAGCTTCCTCACCGCACTCCTACTTCAGGAAGAACTATCTTCACCATCACCACTAATCCATATCAACACTACATCAAGTACTAATAGCGGGACGCCGCAATCATTCGTAGAAACTGTTACAACTAATAGCTGATTCCAGTGACTGTTAAAACTTGTTCTCTTTCCCAAAAATTTTTTCACAATATATATATATATATATATATTTTTTTTTTTTCCCTATATTTTTCCCTATTTTTCTATTTTTATACAATTATATATAAATATAAGCGCAGTGTAGATATTTAGAATTTCTTTGTGCATTGTTGATGGTAGAGTCAGCTACCATACACAGCAGCTCGCAGATAGCACATACCATCTATATTTAGTGCGCAGATACTTCTACCTTTTTTCTGATTTTTTTATCATTTCACACATGGCATCAGAGGGAGAAAGTGTAGACTGTGGGCTGCAGCACTGTGAGTCACTTTCAGGCACCAAAAAATACAATTAGGAGCAGTGGGGAATATGTATTAAATGCTGAAGTGGCATCAACGCATGCTATGCTATCGGCATAAGATAGCAGCGCCAATAGCCTGGGCAATATATAAACGGTCAATTCGCCTGATCGTTCCACCTGCTGCAGCTATCGATATTGACAGCTGCAGCTGGCAATGCAGTATTCCCACAGCAGGGACAGCGCTGTCCCTGCTGCAACTGCTGCCGGCTCTGGGGCTTGCAGGTGGGATCTCGCACTAGGCTGATGCGCTGTGGGTTCTAGCCAGGATCCCCAGAGGGGGGAGTTTTCACTCCCCTGTTCTGGCCGATTAGATGTTAATACATCTCATCGGTAGTGCTTCTTGCCTTGCCTCATTAAAGAGGCAAAGCAGGAAGCATTATAGGGGCATGATAAGTGCTGCTACAATACATCACCACCACTGTGTTAAAGGGGCACTGAGTGATTACAAAAAAAAACTGCATAGGAGCATTGTGAGGCACTGTGTTGTGTGTTCAGGGCTTCATGCACTGTGTTAAAAACTCTGTGGTGTGTGTTCAGGGCTTCAGGCAAGCACTGTGCTAAAAAATAATTAGGATCACTGTGAGGCACTGTGTGTTCTTTCATGCACTGTTATAAAAAAAATGCCATAGGGTGCCACTGCCATAGGAGCACTGTGATGTGTGCTCGGGCACTGTGTTAAAAGAAAAAAATGCCATTAGAACAACTGTGTTAAAGGGACACTGTAATATTAGGAAAAAAAACTTCATTAGGGTGTCACTGCCATAGGAGTACTGTGATGCCCTTTGTGTTCTTCAGGCACTGTGTTATTAAAAAAAAATCCATAGGGTGCCACTGCCATAGGAGCACTGTGAGGCACTGTGTTAAAAAAGCCATTAGGACCACTGTGTTAAAGGGGCACTGTATTATTTAAAAAAAACTCCATTAGGGTTCCACTGCATAGGAGCACTGTGGGGCTGTATGTTCTTCAGACATTGTGTTAAAAAAATAAAGGTAGCTGAAGGCAGCATATGCCTGATGCTACATAAGACACGTCTTATGGGGTTAGGGATTTCAGTGGTTGTTATTATAGGTACCCTGCCTTGTGTGATTGACAGGTCAGGGCTGGTTTTCAGCAGCCTATCACAGGGCTAGTTAGGGGAGGGTCTTGGCTCCTATATTTAAAGGGAGGAAGCAGGGTTCACTTCCTCTTTTCTTGCAAATAAAGTCACAGTTAAGTACACTCAGTACTTCCCTGTCAGCCATTTTGTTATGCTTTTCTCTATGTTATACTTTCCCTTTCACTCCTTTACTTTCACTCATTGCTTAGATGCAGGCAAGGTTTCTTTGCAGGAGGTGCAGTCCTTGTTGGGGTTGTTACATTTTTCATAGGATGAGTTTTTTGGAGAGAGCTACATCAGGAATATGTTTGCCACATCATAGATTACCAACGAAAGAATCTAAGTCAGCTTGGCGCTAGTCAGATTCTATATATAAATGTATAAATATTGTGGCAGTATCACCAGAGGTGGCACTGGTGAGCAGCAGATTCTATGTGGGGCAGGGGAGATCCGCCCACACAGACTAGAAAAGCATTGTGGGAAGATGTATAGTGGCTGCCGTATGACCCGAACCCAGGTGAGGCTGCTGGTGGACACAGCCAGACAGTCCAGGTGGGGCTGCAGTATGAGTGAAGCAGACCAGGTGGTCAGGATCATACCTGCAAGGAGGCAGGCAGATCCATATACCTTTGACACTGTCCTTGTGAGAGGCTGCAGCCAACAAGCTGAGAAGGCTATACCAGGCCAGGAGGCCAGTGTCCAGTCCTGCATGTGGCAGGAAGGACCTCAAATCTCAGAGACTGTGAGACACTTTCATGCAGATTAGCTGCTTCTATAGAGAGGGTTCAAGAAGTGAGCTAGTGCCCTAAACAAGGGCTAGGTTTGATTATTATTTTTCTGTTTCCTGATTTCACATGCTGGAAGTAAAGCATCACTTATGTTTATTTAATTGGACTTTTTTTTAATAATAAAATAATATTAATCCATCATCTCTGACCTCCAGGTCTTTGCGCAGGACAAATATATATTTATCCTGCACAAAGACCTAGAGTTCGGAGATGATGGATTAATATTATTATGGTCCGGTGAGATCACTGTCTTTGGATGTTTTTCATATGTTTTAAAAGTATATGTGATTCCCAGCAGAGATCGTTTATATATATATATATATATATATATATATATATATAGGTCCAATCGGTCCGGCACTCCCGTGTACACAAATGCAGACGCCTGCGTGCCCTACTCAATGTAAAGTATAAGGAAGCGAAGGAAGGCGGCACTGCAGGTCTTAATCAATCGTCTTATTTATTGCCAACGTTTCAGGGCTGAACGCCCCTTTGTCAAGGATACATGAAAAAACATACCAAGGTTCTTACCTTAAATAGCCCACCCGTGCATGTGTGTGTGGTTCCCGAAGGACCGCGCTTCCGCACGCTGCAGGGCGCGTCCCTCTCTGATGACGTGTGCTGTATCCGGATTCCCCGGTAACCTAGGAGACCCAGATGCCACGATCATCAGCCACACTGTAACAAAGTGAGATAAAAACAATAAAGGAACAAATTAACACCACTATGTAAGGCTGTTAGCATATATGCTAATTATTATACCAGCTACCAAGGGATAGTTCCATATAAACAGGACAATCTGAGAAGACATGCATATCAAGGAGTTTGCATAATACAAAACCCACACAACATAAGGGTAACTAAATATAAAAGGAGGTTATATTACTAATGCAATGTATGAATAGCAATAAAACCTATACACATCACTATATTAAGCAGTTTGCAATTAAAGGAGCATCCCATTAAGTATTAGTTGCGGAGATAACAGTCAAAACGTATTCCAACAGATTTTGTTGTTTAACCCTTTTGGTGCAATCGTATCCAGCTCAATAATCCACTTAGCTTCAAGTCGCAGTAGTTTTCTTTCCCTGTCACCCCCTCTTCGGATGGCTGGAACATGATCTATGATTTTGTGTTTAAATGTTGCTAATGAGTGTTTGTGTTCTGAAAAGTGACGTGCTACAGGTTGGTCTGTAGTTTTTCCTTGTATCGCAGATCTTATTGCTGTACGATGCAATGCCATCCTTTCTCTCATGGTTCTAATCGTTTTTCCTACATAGGTTAATCCACATGGACAAGTGATGGTATATATTATGTACGATGATGTACATGATAGGACATGGTTTATTTTGTACGTTCTGTTTTTATGAGGGTGCTTAAATTCACCACCTGTTACCATACTTTGGCATGTAACACATTTCAGACACTTGTAACAACCATTCGTTTTGCTAAGGAATTGAACTCCCTCTTCAGTTTTTTTATCGAATCCTGTAATATCCGCATGTACAATTGTATCTCTTACATTGCGTCCTCTCAGAAAGCAGGTCATAGGTCGTTTCCCTTTAAAGCTAGGCAAATCTTTATCCGTTGCCAATATTGGCCATAAGGCCTTGCTAGCTTGTTGAATAACTGGGCTGGAGGTAGTGTATCTTTGTTTCCAAGTAATTGTCGACTCGTCCTGTTTTATTCTGGGTTGTAACAATTGGTCTCTGTTTATCTTTAATACTTCTGATTTGTGCCGTTGTAATAGGTTCAAATCATATCCTCTATTGGAGAATTTGATGATAATGTTGTTTAAAGCATCTCCCAATTCCTCTGGATCACTTGTTATCCTGGCCACCCTAAGCATCTGTGATCTTGGCAGACCATTTTTCAATGGTGTGGGGTGATGACTTGAAGCTAATAAGAGATTATTTTTATCCGTAGGTTTGCTATATACTGATGTAGCAATTTTTCCATTGACAAGGGACACCTTCACATCTAAATAGTTTAATGTATCTTTGCTGTACTGATATGTGAATTTTATAGAAGATGCTCTGTTGTTAACGGATGTCATCAAGTCTATGAAACCTTGTTCGCCCCCCAACCAAAGCATGAAAAGGTCATCTATATAACGACAGAAGAATAATATTTGCTTGGATATTTCCTGATTCTGAAAAAATATATTTTGTTCTTCTTTAAGCATGTAAATGTTCGCATAGGTGGGGGCCACATTACTGCCCATTGCGCAACCCATGCGTTGCAAATAATACTCCCCATTATATAGGAAATAATTGCGAGTTAAGGTAAGTTCTAGCAGATGTAATAGGAATCTGAGATCACATTCTTTGTAATTTTCAGCTATGAGTAGTTCCCTGATAGCATTGAGACCCTCCGAATGTGGGATAACAGTGTATAGATTACATACGTCCATTACGCAAATCAAGATGTTTTCAGGTACTGACTCAATACGTTTCAGCTGTAAAAGGAATGATGTGGTCTCTTTAAGTACAGTGGTCTGTTTAGAGACATAAGGTTGTAGTATTGTATCTAAAAATTGCGATATTGGTTGATACAATTAATTTTTTGCCGATATTATCGGGCGACCGGGTGGCTGTACAAGGCTTTTGTGAATCTTTGGTACCAGATAAAGAACTGGCACTACTGGAAATTTTTGAGTTAAAGCCAAACATAACTTGTTACTTATTTTATGTTCCTCTGTGGCTTGTTTGAGTAATTCATCAATCTCTCTTTTATATTCTATAGTAGGATTATTTAATAGTTTACTATATACCATAGGGTCTGATAGTTGGCGATTTACTTCAGTCTTGTAGTCATTCAGGTCCAGTACAACTAACGCAACGCCCTTATCCGCTGGGCGGAACACTATATCTCTACGTTGACCAAGTTGTTTTAGAGCTTTGTTTTCCTCACTGGTTAAATTGTAATGATTAGCCGATTTGGCCAAATTGTATCTTTTTACTGAATTATCCAGTAGTCTTGAATAAGTTTTGATAGATGAATTCTGGGACTGCGGATCAAAGTTGGAAGAGGATCTTGATTGAATAAAGTTGGAGAAGGGTAATGGTTGTTCTAAATCGGCTCTATGCTGAAAATATTCACGCAATCGCAATTTGCGTGTATATTTATGTAAATCTTCTTGCCATTCAAATTCATTATAGGTCTTGGTCGGAACAAATGAAAGGCCCTTATTCAAAACCCTCGTTTCTACTTCAGATAATTGTTTAGAGGATAAGTTAATTATTAAGTTTTCTTCTTCCCTCTTCTTGTCACGGTTTCTTTTGTTTTGGCCCCCCCGACGGGTGGGCGTCCTGTTTGTTCTGTGACTCCTACAAGAGGTGTGTCTAAAGGGAAACGTGTACTTGGACCTGGTCCATCCGAGTCCACATTCATCGTGTCACTTTCACTGTTTGAGGTGATGTTATCACTTGTTGTTTTGGTCCCTCTTCTCTTTCTCCAACTTGGTTTTTGTCTAAAAAAGGCAGGTCTTTTTTGTTCATTCCCTGTTAACCAGCGGTAGACTCTGTTCCCTTCATAATCTGCTCGAACGATATGCAGTTTGTTTTGTTTGAATTTAATCAGTTCCCTCCTATAATTTTCACATTGAGTATTCAGTTTCAAATATAAATCGTTTAGTGTTTCTTGCTGTAAAGTCGTTTTGTGATTAGTTTCAAATAGGGAAATTTTCTCCCTGATGTTTTTCAGCTCCTTGCCTGCCTCCTCTATTACAAGGAGCATGAGATCCATCCCACATTTATTCAATATGCCTGTCCATTTGTGGCAAAAATCAGGGTTATATCGGCCTATGGTTGGGCTATTTTTAACCCTAAAACCCCTAGGTAGCATTTTCTCGCGATAATATTCAGACAGGGAAATTCCATGTAATTGGAAATCTATCTCTCTCTTTTTCATCTTCAACAGGTGACGAAATATATCCTCATTAATAGTATTTGTATCTTCCTGTGTTAATTTTTCTTTAAATAGGATATTTTCAGCTTCCTCATCGGTGAAGCTGTATTGTTCCTGGTGGCAGCTATAAACTCCCCTGCACCCTGTACTGTCCATCAGTCCTGGTGTTGCGGTTTGTTCCATATTGTAGCGTGATTAAACTGTCACAAAAGGTGAGGTGAAGATAAAGATAAGTAATCCTTGTTCTTTGTAAAGGAAATGAAGCTGACGGGTGCCCTGGCCCTTTAGGAGGTCCTCAGAAGGAGCCCCAGTAGTATATAGGTCCAATCGGTCCGGCACTCCCGTGTACACAAATGCAGACGCCTGCGTGCCCTCCTCAATGTAAAGTATAAGGAAGCGAAGGAAGGCGGCACTGCAGGTCTTAATCAATCGTCTTATTTATTGCCAACGTTTCAGGGCTGAACGCCCCTTTGTCAAGGATACATGATAAAACATACCAAGGTTCTTACCTTAAATAGCCCACCCGTGCATGTGTGTGTGGTTCCCGAAGGACCGCGCTTCCGCACACTGCAGGGCGCGTCCCTCTCTGATGACGTGTGCTGTATCCGGATTCCCCGGTAACCTAGGAGACCCAGATGCCACGATCATCAGCCACACTGTAACAAAGTGAGATAAAAACAATAAAGGAACAAATTAACACCACTATGTAAGACTGTTAGCATATATGCTAATTATTATACCAGCTACCAAGGGATAGTTCCATATAAACAGGACAATCTGAGAAGACATGCATATCAAGGAGTTTGCATAATACAAAACCCACACAACATAAGGGTAACTAAATATAAAAGGAGGTTATATTACTAATGCAATGTATGAATAGCAATAAAACCTATACATATCACTATATTAAGCAGTTTGCAATTAAAGGAGCATCCCATTAAGTATTAGTTGCGGAGATAACAGTCAAAACGTTAAGGGTTAAACGACAAAATATGTTGGAATACGTTTTGACTGTTATCTCCGCAACTAATACTTAATGGGATGCTCCTTTAATTGCAAACTGCTTAATATAGTGATATGTATAGGTTTTATTGCTATTCATACATTGCATTAGTAATATAACCTCCTTTTATATTTAGTTACCCTTATGTTGTGTGGGTTTTGTATTATGCAAACTCCTTGATATGCATGTCTTCTCAGATTGTCCTGTTTATATTGAACTATCCCTTGGTAGCTGGTATAATAATTAGCATACATGCTAACAGTCTTACATAGTGGTGTTAATTTGTTCCTTTATTGTTTTTATCTCACTTTGTTACAGTGTGGCTGATGATCGTGGCATCTGGGTCTCCTAGGTTACCGGGGAATCCGGATACAGCACACGTCATCAGAGAGGGACGCGCCCTGCAGCGTGCGGAAGCGCGGTCCTTCGGGAACCACACACACATGCACGGGTGGGCTATTTAAGGTAAGAACCTTGGTATGTTTTTTCATGTATCCTTGACAAAGGGGCGTTCAGCCCTGAAACGTTGGCAATAAATAAGACGATTGATTAAGACCTGCAGTGCCGCCTTCCTTCGCTTCCTTATACTTTACATTGAGGAGGGCACACAGGCATCTGCATTTGTGTACACGGGAGTGCCGGACCGATTGGACCTATATACTACTGGGGCTCCTTCTGAGGACCTCCTAAAGGGCCAGGGCACCCGTCAGCTTCATTTCCTTTACAAAGAACAAGGATTACTTATCTTTATCTTCACCTCACCTTTTGTGACAGTTTAATCACGCTACAATATGGAACAAACCGCAACACCAGGACTGATGGACAGTACAGGGTGCAGGGGAGTTTATAGCTGCCACCAGGAACAATACAGCTTCACCGATGAGGAAGCTGAAAATATCCTATTTAAAGAAAAATTAACACAGGAAGATACAAATACTATTAATGAGGATATATTTCGTCACCTGTTGAAGATGAAAAAGAGAGAGATAGATTTCCAATTACATGGAATTTCCCTGTCTGAATATTATCGCGAGAAAATGCTACCTAGGGGTTTTAGGGTTAAAAATAGCCCAACCATAGGCCGATATAACCCTGATTTTTGCCACAAATGGACAGGCATATTGAATAAATGTGGGATGGATCTCATGCTCCTTGTAATAGAGGAGGCAGGCAAGGAGCTGAAAAACATCAGGGAGAAAATTTCCCTATTTGAAACTAATCACAAAACGACTTTACAGCAAGAAACACTAAACGATTTATATTTGAAACTGAATACTCAATGTGAAAATTATAGGAGGGAACTGATTAAATTCAAACAAAACAAACTGCATATCGTTCGAGCAGATTATGAAGGGAACAGAGTCTACCGCTGGTTAACAGGGAATGAACAAAAAAGACCTGCCTTTTTTAGACAAAAACCAAGTTGGAGAAAGAGAAGAGGGACCAAAACAACAAGTGATAACATCACCTCAAACAGTGAAAGTGACACGATGAATGTGGACTCGGATGGACCAGGTCCAAGTACACGTTTCCCTTTAGACACACCTCTTGTAGGAGTCACAGAACCAACAGGACGCCCACCCGTCGGGGGGGCCAAAACAAAAGAAACCGTGACAAGAAGAGGGAAGAAGAAAACTTAATAATTAACTTATCCTCTAAACAATTATCTGAAGTAGAAACGAGGGTTTTGAATAAGGGCCTTTCATTTGTTCCGACCAAGACCTATAATGAATTTGAATGGCAAGAAGATTTACATAAATATACACGCAAATTGCGATTGCGTGAATATTTTCAGCATAGAGCCGATTTAGAACAACCATTACCCTTCTCCAACTTTATTCAATCAAGATCCTCTTCCAACTTTGATCCGCAGTCCCAGAATTCATCTATCAAAACTTATTCAAGACTACTAGATAATTCAGTAAAAAGATACAATTTGGCCAAATCGGCTAATCATTACAATTTAACCAGTGAGGAAAACAAAGCTCTAAAACAACTTGGTCAACGTAGAGATATAGTGTTCCGCCCAGCGGATAAGGGCGTTGCGTTAGTTGTACTGGACCTGAATGACTACAAGACTGAAGTAAATCGCCAACTATCAGACCCTATGGTATATAGTAAACTATTAAATAATCCTACTATAGAATATAAAAGAGAGATTGATGAATTACTCAAACAAGCCACAGAGGAACATAAAATAAGTAACAAGTTATGTTTGGCTTTAACTCAAAAATTTCCAGTGGTGCCAGTTCTTTATCTGGTACCAAAGATTAACAAAAGCCTTGTACAGCCACCCGGTCGCCCGATAATATCGGCAAAAAATTAATTGTATCAACCAATATCGCAATTTTTAGATACAATACTACAACCTTATGTCTCTAAACAGACCACTGTACTTAAAGATACCACCTCATTCCTTTTACAGCTGAAACGTATTGAGTCAGTACCTGAAAACACCTTGATTTGCGTAATGGACGTATGTAATCTATACACTGTTATCCCACATTCGGAGGGTCTCAATGCTATCAGGGAACTACTCATAGCTGAAAATTACAAAGAATGTGATCTCAGATTCCTATTACATCTGCTAGAACTTACCTTAACTCGCAATTATTTCCTATATAATGGGGAGTATTATTTGCAACGCATGGGTTGCGCAATGGGCAGTAATGTGGCCCCCACCTATGCGAACATTTACATGCTTAAAGAAGAACAAAATATATTTTTTCAGAATCAGGAAATATCCAAGCAAATATTATTCTTCTGTTGTTATATAGATGACCTTTTCATGCTTTGGTTGGGGGGCGAACAAGGTTTCATAGACTTGATGACATCCGTTAACAACAGAGCATCTTCTATAAAATTCACATATCAGTACAGCAAAGATACATTAAACTATTTAGATGTGAAGGTGTCCCTTGTCAATGGAAAAATTGCTACATCAGTATATAGCAAACCTACGGATAAAAATAATCTCTTATTAGCTTCAAGTCATCACCCCACACCATTGAAAAATGGTCTGCCAAGATCACAGATGCTTAGGGTGGCCAGGATAACAAGTGATCCAGAGGAATTGGGAGATGCTTTAAACAACATTATCATCAAATTCTCCAATAGAGGATATGATTTGAACCTATTACAACGGCACAAATCAGAAATATTAAAGATAAACAGAGACCAATTGTTACAACCCAGAATAAAACAGGACGAGTCGACAATTACTTGGAAACAAAGATACACTACCTCCAGCCCAGTTATTCAACAAGCTAGCAAGGCCTTATGGCCAATATTGGCAACGGATAAAGATTTGCCTAGCTTTAAAGGGAAACGACCTATGACCTGCTTTCTGAGAGGACGCAATGTAAGAGATACAATTGTACATGCGGATATTACAGGATTCGATAAAAAAACTGAAGAGGGAGTTCAATTCCTTAGCAAAACGAATGGTTGTTACAAGTGTCTGAAATGTGTTACATGCCAAAGTATGGTAACAGGTGGTGAATTTAAGCACCCTCATAAAAACAGAACGTACAAAATAAACCATGTCCTATCATGTACATCATTCGTACATAATATATACCATCACTTGTCCATGTGGATTAACCTATGTAGGAAAAACGATTAGAACCATGAGAGAAAGGATGGCATTGCATCGTACAGCAATAAGATCTGCGATACAAGGAAAAACTACAGACCAACCTGTAGCACGTCACTTTTCAGAACACAAGCACTCATTAGCAACATTTAAACACAAAATCATAGATCATGTTCCAGCCATCCGAAGAGGGGGTGACAGGGAAAGAAAACTACTGCGACTTGAAGCTAAGTGGATTATTGAGCTGGATACGATTGCACCAAAAGGGTTAAACACCCAAATCTGTTGGAATACGTTTTGACTGTTATCTCCGCAACTAATACTTAATGGGATGCTCCTTTAATTGCAAACTGCTTAATATAGTGATATGTATAGGTTTTATTGCTATTCATACATTGCATTAGTAATATAACCTCCTTTTATATTTAGTTACCCTTATGTTGTGTGGGTTTTGTATTATGCAAACTCCTTGATATGCATGTCTTCTCAGATTGTCCTGTTTATATGGAACTATCCCTTGGTAGCTGGTATAATAATTAGCATATATGCTAACAGTCTTACATAGTGGTGTTAATTTGTTCCTTTATTGTTTTTATCTCACTTTGTTACAGTGTGGCTGATGATCGTGGCATCTGGGTCTCCTAGGTTACCGGGGAATCCGGATACAGCACACGTCATCAGAGAGGGACGCGCCCTGCAGCGTGCGGAAGCGCGGTCCTTCGGGAACCACACACACATGCACGGGTGGGCTATTTAAGGTAAGAACCTTGGTATGTTTTTTCATGTATCCTTGACAAAGGGGCGTTCAGCCCTGAAACGTTGGCAATAAATAAGACGATTGATTAAGACCTGCAGTGCCGCCTTCCTTCGCTTCCTTATATATATATATATATATATATATAAGGTGAGCGGGTTCGGTTTTACTCGGTTTTACTCGGATCTTTTTATTGGCTATCGCCGAACACGTGTTTTGGATAGCGAATGAAATCGAGCCGAAATTGCGGTAAAGTGGCAATTAAAACCGAGTAAAACCGAACCCGCTCACCTATATTTTAAATATATATATAATAGGAATATAGTAGCTGTTATTTTTTCTACATATTACTCAGACTAGTGTGTATAGACTTCTTTTAGAGAAGTATTTTTAAATATTTGTGATTGTAATATTGTTGCAAATGCTAAATAATATATAAAGAGAGATTTCTTAATCATATATTTGGTGTCTTGACTATTTCTGCCATGCCCAGTTATTAATTAATTTAATATTTGAATTGGTCATTTATAAGTGCAACACCAACATTCTTCTTTTACATCATAGATTACGCCTGCCTAGGGAGATCAAGGACGATCTGACTTTGTGGTTGTCGCTCTTAGGCAAGTTTAATGGCGTTAGGATATGGCCTTCTCTGCCTGTGGCCAGCACTCCTTTGCAGCTGTTTACAGATTTGTCAGGGGCAGTTAGTTTTGGCACATATTTTGATGGTGAATGGTGTGCCGAGCCTTGGCCGGAGGTATGGCACTCCTTAGGCTTGACGGCAAAAATTTCTACTATTGTATCTTTTTCCAATAGTGGTTGCCGTCTTGCTTTGGACCAAAAAATTGAGTAATCAGAACATTGTGTTCTGGTGCGACAATTTAGGGGTTGTGCAAGCCATTAACAATCAGAAGTCATCTTCAATGCCTGCATTGCATTTGGTGAGGCATCTAGTCCTTTGTTGCTTAGAAGCTAATGTTGGTTTTAGGGCATGCCATGTCCAGGGGATGGACAACTGCATAGCAGATGCATTGTCATGTTTTCAGTGGTTAAGATTTATGAATTTGGCACCACATGCTAGTTCTCAGGGCCTAACTTGTCAAGACGGTATAGAAGGATTGGCAACCATGGCTTTAGCACCGTAGACTAAGCGTGCATACCTACCGGCTTGGAGGAATTGGGAATACTTACTCAAAGTTGCCACAGGTAAGACAGAGGAGCAATGCCTTAGCGCATTTGTCTAGGGCTGTTGTGAAGGAGGTAGATCTGGAGCGTCTGCAGCAATGGCTCTAGCCAGGATTGCATATTTTTGAAGACTGAACGTTAAGGCAAACCCAACAAAATCCTTTTTGGTTTTGAAGACTATGAAGGACTGGGCCGATTGTGATAAGCCTAGGGAAGATAGGGGGCAGCCCATTGATCTTGCATTGTTGCGTTCACTGGTCAATGTAGTGTCAGGCGTAGCTCCGGACCATACGATGCAGCCCTGTTTCAGGTTGCATATTCAATGGCTTTTTACGGGGCTTTTAGATTTTGAGAGTTGGTTGCGTTATCCAAGGGCTGACTTCCTATCATGCAAGGTCCACTGCTCAAAGACTGATCAGCTTGATCAGGGGCGTTGGATTACCTTCAAAGTGCAGCCTCAGTCTGGAGTGTTTCCGATATTGTTAGCAGGTATGTTTGCTAGTTTGAGACCGTTGGGCTGTTCACATTGGCTGGCACATGCAAATTCCTCTCCCTTTATGAAATTTCAACTTGCAGCCATCTTTAAATGTTGTTTGCTGGCATTAAATTTGGATGCGTCCATTTATGGGACTCAGGACCTCATTCAGAGTCGGTCGTTGCGGCCGCACGGACGTACGGCCAATGACCGCAAATATTGATCGTACGGCAGGTCGATCATAAACAAAGTGATGCCCATTCGTTAGCACTGCACCTCCTCTAGCTACCGACTGATCTGATCGAACGAACGAAACAATCGTAGTCAGGCGCTGTCAGTCGTATGATAATTATGTTCTGATGTTTGCGGCCGTATGTGTTGTTTTGATGGTCACATGTCATGTTTTCATGGACTATCGATCAGCTTGTTATGAGCTTGTCAATTATGTAATTAAGAGTGTTTAACTCTTGCTGTTCTTGAAAACAAGTTTTTTATCATGTGTCAATAAACTTTATTGTTAATTTCGTGGGTGTTTTCTCCGTTCTCTTTTTTTTAACACAATTTAAAAAACAAAGTAAGACTTATTATCTGTGAATGTACTGTTGATAAGTGTGTTATCTTTAAAAATACATCTGCATTTTGCGTTAGGATCATTTGCCCTCTTATGTTTGCAATTGCACACTGCGTGTTGTAGCCAATCAAATGTGACCTTATTTTTCGGGCCACATGATTAAAGGATTGGCCAATAGTGGTTTTTTTAGGAAACTGTGTAAATATTTTAGCCAATCATCTTTTTTACCCCATGTATATTTCATGTTTTCTGAAAAATCGGCCATTGCCATCATGAGAGCCGCGGCATTTACCAGGAGAGAATTGCTGGTCCTGGTAAATATCCTGGACAGGTGGATTACGTCCGCAGAGCCGCCCATTTCAAACCGCATCAAGTGGGCGGCCTATGCGGAGGTGAGGCGAACGCTGCGAACATTGGGATACAGGCGCAATATTGCACAGTTAGAGAGGCGCTAGTCCGATCTGCGCCGCCGGTCGCCTGCACTTCTGATGAATTTGCGGGCACAACTACGTAGACGTAAGTATGTGTTTGTTTAAAAGTAATAATTAGTGGACTGTTAAAAATGTATGTTCCTTTGCCAATTATTTTAGTCAATGTTATGAAAGCCTCCTGTATGTTGTCCCTATTGTCCTGAATGTGTAAAGTGTACTTGTATTGTATTGAAATTCAAAACGAATCTTTTTTTTTATGTTTACATTTTAGAAGAACAGCGGAGACAGAGAAGGGCACGCAGAATGTGAAGAAATGCACGTTCCAACCTGCAGTCCTCACCTTCACCATCTCCTCAACCCAGCCCTACCTCCCCACCACCATACTCCCCCAGTAACCCTCCCTCCCTCTTCCAATCCTCCCAGAGTATTCCTCCCTCCCCTGGCCACTCATCCCAAATTTCCCAAATATCCCCTCCTTGGATCTTTCCTGCTCCATTTCCCCTTCCACCATTCCCCCAACTCCTGAGTATTCCCCTTCTCTGGAAGCATCTCCGGCGACATCTGTGGTTGTGCCCGACCACTCTGAGGGTATGTGTTTTTTTTTTTTCTCTTTTCGGTGTTGTTGTTATCCGTGTATTTGTACCCATTTTTTACTGTTGTTTTTTTTGTGTAATTTCCATATGGGTGTCAAAAACATTGCGCAGTAATGCTGTTTTTCACAAATGCGACCTTAGGTTTTGTGCCTGGGCCTTTTTTTTATTGTGGGCAACACAAATATAGTTTTTTTGGCCTTTAAAAAATGTTTTGTATTTTTAGGAAATAAAGATTACATTAGGATTAGTATTTTACAATGTAAAAAACATGTCACACAACTTGGCAAGGTGCTAGGAACCAGACTACTTTGTTGATGTTGTGTACACTGTGTTTAAAATGTACTAAGATGTAACTTCATTAGGAAAAGTGATGTTTGATAATAGCAAACAAACACATTGTATTTTAGGATTATCAAGAACATTCTATAAGTGAATACGTGCATTGTGTTTTAAGGATATGGCCATCATGACTTAAAAATACACCTCCCATTATTTTTTACATCATCATAGTGGTTTTTGGCTTATGCCACATAGTTAGGGTTTCCAGTTATTTTTACAACATAAAAGTGTAAACCTATTAATAATGTTGTGTGGCTGATACTTTCAAACACACCGTAATTTCATTGTGTTTAAACACTTTTTGGTACATTGAATAATGTGTAATGTTCAAATGTTTTTCATTTTAATGAAGTATTTAATCCCCAAACATTTTTTTTTGTCCACAGATCTAACCCACATCCTGAGGGAAATAAGGGAGGAGCTAAGAGAGACAAGTGGCTATTTAATGCAGGCCTACTGCTGCCTCCAAAGAATTGTGGGTCGTTTGGAGGATTTATAGTTTTTTTTGTTTTCTTATTTTTTACATTTTTCTGAAAAAAAAATACAATAAAGTTTTTGTGGTTCAAACATTTGTCCTCTTTTTTGCCACACATTAAAGGGTGTAATTCTGCATTTTAAAAACTTTGTGAACAAAGGTGGGTGCCTTTCCATAGTGTAAGAACTGCAAAAATGTATGAGTAAACCTTAAGAACATTTGCAGTAATGTTGTATATTTTTTATTTAGGGGTTGGCATACATTATCCACCTCAAAATGGCTTTCATTTTTATAAAAAAACACCATTTGTATTTAATTGAAAACATTTATTAAATAACAAACATGTTGCCAACAGACTTTTACTTGTAAAAATAATTTCATAACAGATTCACACATAACAAATGTCCAAAGAAAACATCTGGCTTAGTCATACATAAACAACTATAGTAAAAAAAAACTGATTTTTGAATGGGAAACATACAAATTAATAAAACAAAAGGCAAATTAACTAAACATGTTGGAGTATATCCGTGCAAAATGTGTTAGTTGTCCAAAAACATACAGGGTATTGCCAATGGGTTCCATTATTTTTGCAGGTTTTGGAAAGTGTTGTGATTTGGTTGGTAGGAAAAGAAAACAAAAGAAAAAGGTACACATTAAAATACATTTGCAAAAAGTGTTTTGTTTAAAAAAAAAGTAAATATTCCTACCTAAATATTCCTACCTAAAAAAACGTGAAACAACATAATCGCGTCTGGCCTCCCCCCCGACAGCATTACAACACCTTCCTCCGGGGGGGCCATCCTCTGGCAAGCCCTCCTCGCTGCATGGGTACTCGACTTCTTATTGCAATGTTGTGTAAAATCCCACACAGGACCACAATGCGAGAAACCATATCCGGCGAGTACATGAGTGCACCACCAGAGTGATAGAGACACCAGAACCAGCCCTTTAAAAGGCCGATACAGTGCTCCACCACCTGCCTGGTGGCAGTAAACGTGGCATTATAGTGAGTTTGGGGCCCTGGTGTGGGAGTCAAATAAGGAGTCAGCAGCCAGGGTGTGCAAGGATATCCACTGTCACCTGATGTAAATGGGACACCAAAAGATACATACATTTACCATGAAAACACTATTACTATAGATACATACTGGATTTTTACTTACCAAGAATCCACGCGTCACCAGCTTGCAGTGTGCTTAATTTTGGCCAAATCCCTGAATGCTGGATCACATATGCATCATGGCTGCAGCCTGGGAATTTGGCATTCAGGGAGAGGATCTGGAGGGAGGCATCACATAGCACCATTACATTTAGGGAATGGAAATGTTTTCGGTTCCTATATATTTGTTCCCTGCATGCAGGGGGCTGAAGTGCTATGTGAGTGCCATCCACTACCCCTATGACATGTGGAAAGCCTGCAATTTCAAAAAACTTCTGCTTTACCACATCAAGGGCTTCCGTATCCAAAGGCATACTAATAAAATGTGCTAGATGATTGAAAAATGCATCTAGCACACGCCTCAGGATCCGTGAAAATGAGGGCTGGGAGAGGCCACCCACCAGCCCCACAATGGTTTGGAAGGACCCTGAGGTGCAGAAATTTAACACCGCCAACAACTGTGTAAGTGGTGAGATTGCTGTTGGAATGTGAATCTGACTTTCTAGATCATTCTTTATTATTGAAAGAGTGTCTAGGATAATATTTGGAGGCAAGCGATAAGTGGTTATAAACCACATCATCAGGCATTCCAAAAAGGGTGACACGTGTTCTATATATCTTGGCCCTTGCACGCCTCCTATGCCTACGCCCAGGAGGAGGCTGAGGAAGGTTGGTGGGGGGCAACATGGCCACTATTAGCTGTCCAACATCGCTCTGCAAAGTTAAATTTATATTTAAAATTGGTTCTACAGAGTGTTTTTTGATTATTTGTTCAAAATACTTAGCTTTATAATAATGGTGCATATTCTTTCAGGGTCGGGCAATGCCATCTTCGGAAATCCATATATGTGTATTTATTGTACGGTTGTTTTTTTATGGAAGACAAACATTTTTTATCATTTTTTAGTCCAAACAAATATTAATACTATTATTGTTTAAACAAAGCTTAACTTTTAAATTGGGCAATATGAATTGTTGTTAAATGTACGAATTTATATTTACCAAATAGAAAAAAAAACATTATGAAAAGAAAAAAATTTAAATAAAAACAAAGCAAAAAAAACATAATTGTAGGTTTGAATAAATAGACACTTACGTGATTCAAGTACAAAATGGACTGATAAACACCTTTAATAAATGTAAAAATAAAAAAAAGAGTAACAAAATTTTTTATTTTTTTAGGAATGCTTAAAAAACACAAATAAACATTTGTGTTACGAATTCCCTAATGCACACGCAAGTGAAATGAGTTACAAGATAATTAGCAGTGTTAATAGTTACAATGCAGCAATCTTAGCTGCTTAGTTTGTGTGGTTCCAAATCGAAACATCGCAGGTAACATCAGATTAACGATTGTACTGTTGTGGCTTACGGACGCTTCTTGCCTACCTTAGCGTGGACGATCAGCCTGTTCATAGAGTGACGTTTTCATGCATCCGCATTTCTTGGTCGTATGAAGCAGGTAATTTATGCACTCCCCTAAAATGCCTGGAAACGCTGAAGAACGCCTCCGTTTGCAGAACAACACCCCAGTATACTCCCACAAACGGTCTTTCCTGTCAATCAACTTTAGCAATCCACTTCCGTGTCGGAAGCCCTACGACCGACAGTATTTTTGATCAGTAGAGCTTGTACGCACATGCGCACTGCTAGCTGTGCGCAGGCGCAGAAAGAAAAACATCATATGCATACGAACGTGCGGCCGTAACAACCGACTCTGAATGAGGTCCTCATTCCTTTAGGATAGGAGCTGCCATTTGCACTGCAGAAGAAGGCATGTCAGTCAGCAACATACAATCTTCTGCTTATAAGCGTTACATTCATCCTAATATTAGCAGCTAGGCATGCGCTCTCTGTGGGGTTCACCCAGATTATTGCTGGGGTGTGAAGGGATTTGACAGAACAATTTTTTTTACCTTGAGGGAATAAAAAGAAAAGGAAAAGAAAAATACAAATAAAAACATAAATACAAAAGAAATAAGAAAGAAAAGATGAAACAAAGAAATAAAGAAATAAACAAGAGAAATATAAGATCCCCAAGGTTTTTTTTTAGATGGTTTTACCTTCACCTGGGTCACCTGTTTCCTCCTATTGCGCCGCCCCTCCCTCCCTTCTCCCTGCTCCCCCCCTTTTGTTTTTCTTGTATGTTAATAAAATATTTGACCTTTTTGATTCCACTTCAATTGTCAGTGTATTCATTCAGGTTATTTAAAGCAAAAAAACATATTTGTGAGGAGCTAACTCTTCATAAGATAGGGGGCTAAAGGTAGCTGAAGACAGCATATGCCTGATGCTTCATAAGACACGTCTTATTGGGGTTAGGGATTTCAGTGAGTGTTATTGTAGTTACCCTGCCTTGTGTGATTGACCGGTCGGGGCTGGTTTTCAGCAGCCTATCACAGGGATAGTTAAGGCAGGGTCTTGGCTCCTATATTTAAAGGGAGGAAGCAGGGTTCACTTCCTCTTTTCTTGCAAATAAAGTCACAGTTAAGTACACTCAGTACTTCCCTGTCAGCCATTTTGTTATGCTTTTCTCTATGTTATACTTTCCCTTTCACTCCTTTACTTTCACTCATTGCTTAGATGCAGGCAAGGTTTCTTTGCAGGAGGTGTAGTCCTTGTTGGGGTTGTTACATTTTTCATAGGATGAGTTTTTTGGAGAGAGCTACATCAGGAATATGTTTGCCACATCATAGATTACCAACGAAAGAATCTAAGTCAGCTTGGTGCTAGTCAGATTCTATATATAAATGTATAAATATTGTGGCAGTATCACCAGAGGTGGCACTGGTGAGCAGCAGATTCTATGTGGGGCAGGGGAGATCCGCCCACACAGACTAGAAAAGCATTGTGGGAAGATGTATAGTGGCTGCCGTATGACCAGAACCCAGGTGAGGCTGCTGGTGGACACAGCCAGACAGTCCAGGTGGGGCTGCAGTATGAGTGAAGCAGACCAGGTGGTCAGGATCATACCTGCAAGGAGGCAGGCAGATCCATATACCTTTGACACTGTCCTTGTGAGAGGCTGCAGCCAACAAGCTGAGAAGGCTATACCAGGCCAGGAGGCCAGTGTCCAGTCCTGCATGTGGCAGGAAGGACCTCAAATCTCAGAGACTGTGAGACACTTTCATGCACATTAGCTGCTTCTATAGAGAGGGTTCAAGAAGTGAGCTAGTGCCCTAAACAAGGGCTAGGTTTGTTTATTATTTTTCTGTTTCCTGATTTCACATGCTGGAAGTAAAGCATCACTTATGTTTATTTAATTGGACTTTTTTTTAATAATAAAATAATATTAATCCATCATCTCTGACCTCCAGGTCTTTGCGCAGGACAAATATATATTTATCCTGCACAAAGACCTAGAGTTCGGAGATGATGGATTAATATTATTATGGTCCGGTGAGATCACTGTCTTTGGATGTTTTTCATATGTTTTAAAAGTATATGTGATTCCCAGCAGAGATCGTTTATATATATATATATATATATATATATATATATATATATGGTGAGCGGGTTCGGTTTTACTCGGATCTTTTTATTGGCTATCGCCGAACACGTGTTTTGGATAGTGAATGAAATCGAGCCGAAATTGCGGTAAAGTGGCAATTAAAACCGAGTAAAACCGAACCCGCTCACCTATATTTTAAATATATATATAATAGGAATATAGTAGCTGTTATTTTTTCTACATATTACTCAGACTAGTGTGTATAGACTTCTTTTAGAGAAGTATTTTTAAATATTTGTGATTGTAATATTGTTGCAAATGCTAAATAATATATAAAGAGAGATTTCTTAATCATATATTTGGTGTCTTGACTATTTCTGCCATGCCCAGTTATTAATTAATTTAATATTTGAATTGGTCATTTATAAGTGCAACACCAACATTCTTCTTTTACATCATAGATTACGCCTGCCTAGGGAGATCAAGGACGATCTGACTTTGTGGTTGTCGCTCTTAGGCAAGTTTAATGGCGTTAGGATATGGCCTTCTCTGCCTGTGGCCAGCACTCCTTTGCAGCTGTTTACAGATTTGTCAGGGGCAGTTAGTTTTGGCACATATTTTGATGGTGAATGGTGTGCCGAGCCTTGGCCGGAGGTATGGCACTCCTTAGGCTTGACGGCAAAAATTTCTACTATTGTATCTTTTTCCAATAGTGGTTGCCGTCTTGCTTTGGACCAAAAAATTGAGTAATCAGAACATTGTGTTCTGGTGCGACAATTTAGGGGTTGTGCAAGCCATTAACAATCAGAAGTCATCTTCAATGCCTGCATTGCATTTGGTGAGGCATCTAGTCCTTTGTTGCTTAGAAGCTAATGTTGGTTTTAGGGCATGCCATGTCCAGGGGATGGACAACTGCATAGCAGATGCATTGTCATGTTTTCAGTGGTTAAGATTTATGAATTTGGCACCACATGCTAGTTCTCAGGGCCTAACTTGTCAAGACGGTATAGAAGGATTGGCAACCATGGCTTTAGCACCGTAGACTAAGCGTGCATACCTACCGGCTTGGAGGAATTGGGAATACTTACTCAAAGTTGCCACAGGTAAGACAGAGGAGCAATGCCTTAGCGCATTTGTCTAGGGCTGTTGTGAAGGAGGTAGATCTGGAGCGTCTGCAGCAATGGCTCTAGCCAGGATTGCATATTTTTGAAGACTGAACGTTAAGGCAAACCCAACAAAATCCTTTTTGGTTTTGAAGACTATGAAGGACTGGGCCGATTGTGATAAGCCTAGGGAAGATAGGGGGCAGCCCATTGATCTTGCATTGTTGCGTTCACTGGTCAATGTAGTGTCAGGCGTAGCTCCGGACCATACGATGCAGCCCTGTTTCAGGTTGCATATTCAATGGCTTTTTACGGGGCTTTTAGATTTTGAGAGTTGGTTGCGTTATCCAAGGGCTGACTTCCTATCATGCAAGGTCCACTGCTCAAAGACTGATCAGCTTGATCAGGGGCGTTGGATTACCTTCAAAGTGCAGCCTCAGTCTGGAGTGTTTCCGATATTGTTAGCAGGTATGTTTGCTAGTTTGAGACCGTTGGGCTGTTCACATTGGCTGGCACATGCAAATTCCTCTCCCTTTATGAAATTTCAACTTGCAGCCATCTTTAAATGTTGTTTGCTGGCATTAAATTTGGATGCGTCCATTTATGGGACTCAGGACCTCATTCAGAGTCGGTCGTTGCGGCCGCACGGACGTACGGCCAATGACCGCAAATTCCGATCGTACGGCAGGTCGATCGTAAACAAAGTGATGCCCATTCGTTAGCACTGCACCTCCTCTAGCTACCGACTGATCTGATCGAACGAACGAAACAATCGTAGTCAGGCGCTGTCAGTCGTATGATAATTATGTTCTGATGTTTGCGGCCGTATGTGTTGTTTTGATGGTCACATGTCATGTTTTCATGGACTATCGATCAGCTTGTTATGAGCTTGTCAATTATGTAATTAAGAGTGTTTAACTCTTGCTGTTCTTGAAAACAAGTTTTTTATCATGTGTCAATAAACTTTATTGTTCATTTCGTGGGTGTTTTCTCCGTTCTCTTTTTTTTAACACAATTTAAAAAACAAAGTAAGACTTATTATCTGTGAATGTACTGTTGATAAGTGTGTTATCTTTAAAAATACATCTGCATTTTGCGTTAGGATCATTTGCACTCTTATGTTTGCAATTGCACACTGCGTGTTGTAGCCAATCAAATGTGACCTTATTTTTCGGGCCACATGATTAAAGGATTGGCCAATAGTGGTTTTTTTAGGAAACTGTGTAAATATTTTAGCCAATCATCTTTTTTACCCCATGTATATTTCATGTTTTCTGAAAAATCGGCCATTGCCATCATGAGAGCCGCGGCATTTACCAGGAGAGAATTGCTGGTCCTGGTAAATATCCTGGACAGGTGGATTACGTCCGCAGAGCCGCCCATTTCAAACTGCATCAAGTGGGCGGCCTATGCGGAGGTGAGGCGAACGCTGCGAACATTGGGATACAGGCGCAATATTGCACAGTTAGAGAGGCGCTAGTCCGATCTGCGCCGCCGGTCGCCTGCACTTCTGATGAATTTGCGGGCACAACTACGTAGACGTAAGTATGTGTTTGTTTAAAAGTAATAATTAGTGGACTGTTAAAAATGTATGTTCCTTTGCCAATTATTTTAGTCAATGTAATGAAAGCCTCCTGTATGTTGTCCCTATTGTCCTGAATGTGTAAAGTGTACTTGTATTGTGTAGCCGAAATTCAAAACTAATCTTTTTTTTTATGTTTACATTTTAGAAGAACAGCGGAGACAGAGAAGGGCACGCAGAATGTGAAGAAATGCACGTTCCAACCTGCAGTCCTCACCTTCACCATCTCCTCAACCCAGCCCTACCTCCCCACCACCACACTCCCCCAGTAACCCTCCCTCCCTCTTCCAATCCTCCCAGAGTATTCCTCCCTCCCCTGGCCACTCATCCCAAATTTCCCAAATATCCCCTCCTTGGATCTTTCCTGCTCCATTTCCCCTTCCACCATTCCCCCAACTCCTGAGTATTCCCCTTCTCTGGAAGCATCTCCGGCGACATCTGTGGTTGTGCCCGACCACTCTGAGGGTATGTGTTTTTTTTTTTTTCTCTTTTCGGTGTTGTTATCCGTGTATTTGTACCCATTTTTTACTGTTGTTTTTTTTGTGTAATTTCCATATGGGTGTCAAAAACATTGTGCAGTAATGCTGTTTTTCACAAATGCGACCTTAGGTTTTGTGCCTGGGCCTTTTTTTTATTGTGGGCAACACAAATATAGTTTTTTTGGCCTTTAAAAAATGTTTTGTATTTTTAGGAAATAAAGATTACATTAGGATTAGTATTTTACAATGTAAAAAAACATGTCACACAACTTGGCAAGGTGCTAGGAACCAGACTACTTTGTTGATGTTGTGTACACTGTGTTTAAAATGTACTAAGATGTAACTTCATTAGGAAAAGTGATGTTTGATAATAGCAAACAAACACATTGTATTTTAGGATTATCAAGAACATTCTAGAAGTGAATACTTGCATTGTGTTTTAAGGATATGGCCATCATGACTTAAAAATACACCTCCCATTATTTTTTACATCATCATAGTGGTTTTTGGCTTATGCCACATAGTTAGGGTTTCCAATTATTTTTACAACATAAAAGTGTAAACCTATTAATAATGTTGTGTGGCTGATACTTTCAAACACACCGTAATTTCATTGTGTTTAAACACTTTTTGGTACATTGAATAATGTGTAATGTTCAAATGTTTTTCATTTTAATGAAGTATTTAATCCCCAAACATTTTTTTTGTCCACAGATCTAACCCACATCCTGAGGGAAATAAGGGAGGAGCTAAGAGAGACAAGTGGCTATTTAATGCAGGCCTACTGCTGCCTCCAAAGAATTGTGGGTCGTTTGGAGGATTTATAGTTTTTTTTGTATTCTTATTTTTTACATTTTTCTGAAAAAAAAATACAATAAAGTTTTTGTGGTTCAAACATTTGTCCTCTTTTTTGCCACACATTAAAGGGTGTAATTCTGCATTTTAAAAACTTTGTGATCAAAGGTGGGTGCCTTTCCATAGTGTAAGAACTGCAAAAATGTATGAGTAAACCTTAAGAACATTTGCAGTAATGTTGTATATTTTTTATTTAGGGGTTGGCATACATTATCCACCTCAAAATGGCTTTCATTTTTATAAAAAAACACCATTTGTATTTAATTGAAAACATTTATTAAATAACAAACATGTTGCCAACAGACTTTTACTTGTAAAAATAATTTCATAACAGATTCACACATAACAAATGTCCAAAGAAAACATCTGGCTTAGTCATACATAAACAACTATAGTAAAAAAAACAGATTTTTGAATGGGAAACATACAAATTAATAAAACAAAAGGCAAATTAACTAAACATGTTGGAGTATATCCGTGCAAAATGTGTTAGTTGTCCAAAAACATACAGGGTATTGCCAATGGGTTCCATTATTTTTGCAGGTTTTGGAAAGTGTTGTGATTTGGTTGGTAGGAAAAGAAAACAAAAGAAAAAGGTACACATTAAAATACATTTGCAAAAAGTGTTTTGTTTAAAAAAAAAGTAAATATTTCTACCTAAATATTCCTACCTAAAAAAACGTGAAACAACATAATCGCGTCTGGCCTCCCCCCCGACAGCATTACAACACCTTCCTCCGGGGGGGCCAACCTCTGGCAAGTCCTCCTCGCTGCATGGGTACTCGACTCCTTATTGCAATGTTGTGTAAAATCCCACACAGAACCACAATGCGAGAAACCATATCCGGCGAGTACATGAGTGCACCACCAGAGTGATAGAGACACCAGAACCAGCCCTTTAAAAGGCCGATACAGTGCTCCACCACCTGCCTGGTGGCAGTAAACGTGGCATTATAGTGAGTTTGGGGCCCTGGTGTGGGAGTCAAATAAGGAGTCAGCAGCCAGGGTGTGCAAGGATATCCACTGTCACCTGATGTAAATGGGACACCAAAAGATACATACATTTACCATGAAAACACTATTACTATAGATACATACTGGATTTTTACTTACCAAGAATCCACGCGTCACCAGCTTGCAGTGTGCTTAATTTTGGCCAAATCCCTGAATGCTGGATCACATATGCATCATGGCTGCAGCCTGGGAATTTGGCATTCAGGGAGAGAATCTGGAGGGAGGCATCACATAGCACCATTACATTTAGGGAATGGAAATGTTTTCGGTTCCTATATATTTGTTCCCTGCATGCAGGGGGCTGAAGTGCTATGTGAGTGCCATCCACTACCCCTATGACATGTGGAAAGCCTGCAATTTCAAAAAACTTCTGCTTTACCACATCAAGGGCTTCTGTATCCAAAGGCATACTAATAAAATGTGCTAGATGATTGAAAAATGCATCTAGCACACGCCTCAGGATCCGTGAAAATGAGGGCTGGGAGAGGCCACCCACCAGCCCCACAATGGTGTGGAAGGACCCTGAGGCGCAGAAATTTAACACCACCAACAACTGTGTAAGTGGTGAGATTGCTGTTGGAATGTGAATCTGACTTTCTAGATCATTCTTTATTATTGAAAGAGTGTCTAGGATAATATTTGGAGGCAAGCGATAAGTGGTTATAAACCACATCATCAGGCATTCCAAAAAGGGTGACACGTGTTCTATATATCTTGGCCCTTGCACGCCTCCTATGCCTACACCCAGGAGGAGGCTGAGGAAGGTTGGTGGGGGGCAACATGGCCACTATTAGCTGTCCAACATCGCTCTGCAAAGTTAAATTTATATTTAAAATTGGTTCTACAGAGTGTTTTTTGATTATTTGTTCAAAATACTTAGCTTTATTATAATGATGCATATTCTTTCAGGGTCGGGCAATGCCATCTTCGGAAATCCATATATGTGTATTTATTGTACGGTTGTTTTTTTATGGAAGACAAACATTTTTTATAATTTTTTAGTCCAAACAAATATTAATACTATTATTGTTTAAACAAAGCTTAACTTTTAAATTGGGCAATATGAATTGTTGTTAAATGTACAAATTTATATTTACCAAATAGAAAAAAAAACATTATGAAAAGAAAAAAATTTAAATAAAAACAAAGCAAAAAAAACATAATTGTAGGTTTGAATAAATAGACACTTACGTGATTCAAGTACAAAATGGACTGTTAAACACCTTTAATAAATGTAAAAATAAAAAAAAGAGTAACAAAATTTTTTATTTTTTTAGGAATGCTTAAAAAACACAAATAAACATTTGTGTTACGAATTCCCTAATGCACACGCAAGTGAAATGAGTTACAAGGTAATTAGCAGTGTTAATAGTTACAATGCAGCAATCTTAGCTGCTTAGTTTGTGTGGTTCCAAATCGAAACATCGCAGGTAACATCAGATTAACGATTGTACTGTTGTGGCTTACGGACGCTTCTTGCCTACCTTAGCCTGGACGATCAGCCTGTTCGTAGAGTGACGTTTTCATGCATCCGCATTTCTTGGTCGTATGAAGCAGGTAATTTATGCACTCCCCTAAAATGCCTGGAAACGCTGAAGAACGCCTCCGTTTGCAGAACAACACCCCAGTATACTCCCACAAACGGTCTTTCCTGTCAATCAACTTTAGCAATCCACTTCCGTGTCAGAAGCCCTACGACCGACAGTATTTTTGATCGGTAGAGCTTGTACGCACATGCGCACTGCTAGCTGTGCGCAGGCGCAGAAAGAAAAACATCATATGCATACGAACGTGCGGCCGCAACGACTGACTCTGAATGAGGTCCTCATTCCTTTAGGATAGGAGCTGCCATTTGCGCTGCAGAAGAAGGCATGTCAGTCAGCAACATACAATCTTCTGCTTATAAGCGTTACATTCATCCTAATATTAGCAGCTAGGCGTGCGCTCCCTGTGGGGTTGACCCAGATTATTGCTGGGGTGTGAAGGGATTTGACAGAACAATTTTTTTTACCTTGAGGGAATAAAAAGAAAAGGAAAAGAAAAATACAAATAAAAATATAAATACAAAAGAAATAAGAAAGAAAAGATGACACAAAGAAATAAAGAAATAAACAACAGAAATATAAGATCCCCAAGGTTTTTTTTTAGATGGTTTTACCTTCACCTGGGTCACCTGTTTCCTCCTATTGCGCCGCCCTTCCCTCCCTTCTCCCTGCTCCCCCCCTTTTGTTTTTCTTGTATGTTAATAAATATTTGACCTTTTTGATTCCACTTCAATTGTCAGTGTATTCATTCAGGTTATTTAAAGCAAAAAAACATATTTGTGAGGAGCTAACTCTTCATAAGATAGGGGGCTAAAGGTAGCTGAAGACAGCATATGCCTGATGCTTCATAAGACACGTCTTATTGGGGTTAGGGATTTCAGTGAGTGTTATTGTAGTTACCCTGCCTTGTGTGATTGACCGGTCGGGGCTGGTTTTCAGCAGCCTATCACAGGGATAGTTAAGGGAGGGTCTTGGCTCCTATATTTAAAGGGAGGAAGCAGGGTTCACTTCCTCTTTTCTTTCAGATAACTTCCCACCCGTCCCTGCCGAGTTGTTTTGGTACATTGTTTTCTGGTTTTATTAACTTTGCTTTCAGTGTTTACATTGTGAGGTGGAAAAGCATTGCTTCTCAGCAGCCCAACAGGGCACAAGTGATAGTTGCGGGGCACCTTCCTTTCCCAGGGCATGTTGTCTCTGTCCTTAAGGGGGGACCTGGGCTTCTTCCTAGAGGTTGGGCCCTGTTGTACTAAGCCAAATAAAGTGGGGTGTAGCCTATCGTAACTCAGGTTGCGTCAGAGGCCTTCAGGTAGTCTCATTTACTGTTTTATCGTGGGCTAGAGCTTTGGAAGCAATGCTTTTTTCTTCGCCACCTAAAATAAAATTATTTAATGTTAATAAAATCTTTGACTTTCTTGATTCCACTTCAATTGTCAGTGTCTTCATTCAGGTTATTTAAAGCAATAAAACATTTTTGTGAGGAGCTAACTCTTCATAGGATAGGGGGCTTAATAAAACACAATGACAAATTAGAACCAAAACACAGGGATCAGACCACATGTCTAATTTAAATATCACATTAATGCTCATAGCCTCTTACAAAAAAGAAGCAAACAACTGTGACAACACTCCATTCTCAAATGGAACAGGAGACAAAAAAGGACAAAATACTTTATGGATGTCATCATAAGATACCTCATGTTCATTCCACACCAGGATACTACAGTTTATGTTATGTATTTACCAGTTATTATATTTTATGTTCTAAAGAAATACATTTCTGCTAAGATCTGCTGATAAATTATTATAACTGTATTGGAAGTTGAGTTCTGTATAGTGTCTGACAGACATTTTATCTGACAATGTATGTCCAGCATAAGATCATCATCAGTGGAAAGCTTTTGAGAAATCTGAATTGACCAGGAAAACATTCCATAGATGATCAAATCTGAGGGGGGCTGGACAAAATGCAATTCAGTTCTCTTAGATTCCCATTATCTGTTGCAGTGTGTCCTTGTCTCCCTTGAACAAATGAGGTTTACCGTTCACTGACTTTTTAAAGCACAGTTATCTTAAGACACGCTGGTGTACAGTTGGACATTATGCCTGCCTAAGCCATTGTTTCATAATGCATAGCATGCAAAAACACGTTACACTGAAATTAAAAATGTGCCTTTTAATTCCCCAAGCAGTTTTTCCACATCTAGTGTATGTGAATCATTAAGCAATAATTTTACTGTTTTTACAGATTTTTACTTCTTCTGCCATATCCCTGTGAACAGTGGTTTCAGCAAGTGATATTCAATAACCTATAATGCTTAGTGTTGTACCCACTATTCAACTTGTACAAGTTCACTGGTTCAGTTGGCTATTTAGAATAACACAAGCAAAGCATACAGTATGATGGATATAGTGCCCTCACCGCCATAGGTTTTATACATCTTCATCAGAAACAAACAGATTGAGACATGTTTCTGGCAGGAAGCAACTCCTTGAATTTGTTAAAATTTTAAATTTGGTAAAAATCACCTGCAAGACACCAGTCTCTCAGGTGAACACTATGGGTGTCTCCCTTCATACAGCTTATTCTAGGAAACTCTGCCTCTCATACAGTCACCCAAATAGTGTTGCACAGGACCTACTCCTACTTGGGAGATTTTGGATGCTACTGCCAGGGGCGCCAAGAGGGGGAGCGGGTACTATATACCTGGGCCCGGGCTTCCTGAGGGGCCCGGCAGGGGCCTGGGTCCGGCACCGCCCCCCCTCCCTTCTCCCTCCCTCACAGCAGCCCAGCACACAGCGTGTGCTGAGCTGCAGTGGGAGACTGCTCGTGTCTGTTGAACAGCAGCCACAGCAAGGGTTGGACTGGCCCATAGGGGTACAGGGGAAACTCCCAGTGGGCCCCAGTGCCTGAGGGCCCATCCCCTTCTTTAGGGATCAGGTTCCAGACTGTGCACTTGAATTATACTGGACAGGACTATTGTGTTTTTTCTACAATGCACTGCTGTTATTAATCTGGTACATTACAATGCATTCACTACCAGTATTTACTATAAATATGTATATATTTAAAGGGGCCCAGATCCCCTCTGGAGGATGGCCACACCCCTAAGTATGGGCCCCTATCACTGCATTCCCCCAGGGGCCCTTCATGCCCCAGTCCGACACTGGCCACAGCAGTCTCCTATGCCTGTGGGGGGGAGCGATCACACTGATCGCACCCCCCTGGCTTTGCACCGGGCTGAAGGGCTCACAGTGACCCCCTCCCCAGCATGCAAAAGTGTGTGTGGGATTTTTTTTTGCTCAAGGGTGCGTGGCCACGCCTCTTCAATTAGGCCATGCCCCCTCTTCACCTGGGTCCGGCAGGGCTTTCCACGCCCCTGGCTACTGCAGTAGAGCAAGGGATAGTGTATCATTGTCTGGCATAGCAAAACTAGTGGTGTTGGCCACAGTGTTTCCACGAAGCATGGTCACAGCAGACTGCCACATGAAAGCTATGACCTTCAGTAAAACAGCAGAACCCCATAAGCAGTAGCTTTAGAAATGGTTCTACTCTCATACATTAGGAGCAGGTTTGTCAAGTGATACTCCTACATCATTTCAATGTTCTAGTGGCTAAACTTGAAATACATGAAAAACCAGATAAAATGGCATCAGCTTACAAAACATAAGAAACACTGGTCCTTAGACTAATAGAGTTTAATTGGGGACACCAAATCTAGAATAACCAATTTAGCTTGCCACTTATCACCTTTCCTTCTCAAGATTTCTCTTCTATGCTACTTCTCCAACTCTCACACTATAATCTTTTGTGAGATTGACATAGAAATAAAGATTGCACATGTCATAGTTTACACAATTACTTTTATTCCGTTTTCTCCCAATTTTCAAATATCAATGGAGGTTTTCGTATGTTCTGCCATTGTTTGTGGGAGTTTCCCCCAGCTGCTCCAGTTTACTCCTATACTCAAAAAACATAGAATAGAATAATTGGCATCAGATTGATAAAAATTTAACCCTTGTGTGTATGTACTGTATGTGTCACAAGCCGCCGCATTGCTTATGCAGGGCGAGGTGAACGCCTGGCGAGCGTTCGCTGAAACTCCTCCTACCTCCTGTCCATCATGCCGGGATTGGTATGGATTGGCTCCTGCTTCTATTTCCTCCTGGTGTGAACGCTGCTCCGATACCGGTGATAACGTTTCATGTGTGTCCAGTTGTGGTCAGTCTCCTGTTGTTTCCAGTCAAGTTCCAGTTATCCTGTCAACCTTATTTCATGCCTGCCATTTGTACCATCGAGGCGGCACAGTCCACATAACATCTGCCACATGCTACTTGTGTCATCTAGGTGGCACGGTGCGCATTTCAGCTCCCAACCACTTGTGTCATTGTTATGAATCCCACTGTATGCTCCATGTGAGACCCCTAGAACCCGGCTAGTGAGATCTTCACCAATAACAACCTTTTAAGTTCCCTTAGAACTATGATATGTTCACCAGTACTTAGGCGGCCGCTTGGACTTACGCTCGGGGTAGTAGAGGCTCACACGGAGGTACAAGAGAATTCAAGAGATGAAGTGTACAGTTAGAGCTGATACAAGTAATGGGTCTGATGAGCTGAAAATTGCATCGATGATATGGCAATGATACCGATGGTGTGGCAAGTGTGCCGAAGGTGCGGCAATTGTGCCGATGTTGCGGCAATGGTGCCAATGTTGTGGCAATAGCCGTAAATAAACAGTCTAGAGTTTGGAAATGGCTTTGAGAGCCGATGGTGAAGCAAGCGTGCCGATGTTGCGGTGATGGTGCTAATGTTGTGGCATAGATAAACAGTCTAGGGTATGAAAATGGCTTTGAGAGCCAACGTGTGGCAACTGTGCCGATGTTGCTGAGATGGTGCCGATGGTGCAGCAATAGCTGTAGATAAACAGTCTAGGGTTAGCAAATCACTTTGAGAGCCGATGGTGTGGCAAGTGTGCCGATGTAGCAGCGATGGTGCCGATGTTGCGGCAATAGCCATAGATAAACAATCTAGGTTATGAAAATGGCTTTGAGAGCCAATGTTGCGGCGATGGTGCTGATGTTGCGACACTAGAGCTGCTTGGAGCTGCTAAGCAGCCGAATGAAGAATGGTGGTAGCACGGGAGCTACTTGGTGAGGCTAGGAAGCCATATTTTGAACATTGGCAGAATGGGAGCTGCTAGATGCGGCTAGGAAGCCATTTGGAGATTGGTGGTAGCACGGGAGCTACTTGGTGCGGCTAGGAAGCCACATGGTGAACATTGGCAGCATGGGAGCTGCTGAATGCGGCTAGTAAGCTGTTTGGAGAGAATGTTCCTCTGGCCAATAGCCCTTCCAGTGGACTAAGAATTGCAGATGGCCCCTGGTCTAAAATTTTCTCCACAATGAATTCATGTTGACCACTGCCCAAAACTGAAGCAGGCCTGGGCGAGAACCTAGATTTGAACTTGGCTGACGAGAAGACCGGTTTAAGCAAAGAACAATAGAAAGTATTATTAATACGGAGAGAGTTGGGCAATTGAAGTTTGAAGGCTACTAGGTTCACCTGTGAAATAATTAGGAATGGACCAATAAATCTGGGACACAACTTCTGTGTAGGCTGACAGAGCTTGATGTTTTTGGTGGAGAGCCAAACCAAATCACCTTTCTTTAAAACAACATGACCTCCGATGCTTGTCAACAGATTCTTTGGAACGGAGAGATACCTTCCAAAGGCATTGATGAACCTTGCCCCAAATATGTCTTAGCCGAGAGACAGAAGAAGAAGCTGGTTATCCGGAGTTGAAGGAATTTGACCTCGGATGTTGCCCCATAACACAGAAGATACTGAAGATGCAGAGTGACATGAATTATTAAAAGCGAACTCAGCAAGCGGCAGATGTGATACCCAATCATTATGATACTTGGAAACATAACAGTGTAGCTACTGTTCCAGACACTGATTAACACACTCAGTCTGTCAATTGGACTGCAGATGGTAACCTGAAGAAAGACTAAGATCAATGCCCAGAGAAGTACAGAACACTCACCAAAACTGTGCCACAAATTCCACAATATCCATTGGTAAACCGTGTACCCGAAAAATGTGTTGGAGAAACAGGCTGGAAAGTTCCTTAGCAGAAGGAAGTTTTTGCAATGGTATGAAGTGTGCCATTTTACTAAATCGGTCCACGGTCCACCGCCATCCAGATAACAGAACATCGAGCAGATATTGGGAGATCAACGATGAAATCCATGGTGATGTGAGTCCAGGGTCTTCTGGGTATGGAAAGTGACTCTGATTGAGATGCCTGAATCATATCTGCCTGATTATGAGTGAGGGCACAATGGAAGAAAGAGTCTGGGATGATAGCTTTGTCTGACCTGGATGTCTGTTGTTCTGGTTCAAAACTAGTGGATAGGATGTCAGCCTTTATGTTCTTGGAACCAGGACGAAAAGAGATGAAGAAGTTAAACATTGAATAAAAATAATGCCCAACGTGCTTGCCAGGAAGTCAACCTTTTTGGCAGACTGAATATAGGATAGGTTCTTGTGGTCAGTAAGAACCAAAATCTGGTGTTTGGCCCCTTCCAGCCAGCGTCCTCAATCCTTGAAAGCCCATTTAATAGCTAGCAACTCTCAATTTCCTACATCATAATTGCATTCAGCAGAGGAAAATTTTCGAGAAAATAATGCACACTCACCATCTGTCGGGTATTTCTGTGACAAAATGGCTCCTGCTCCTACTTCTGAGGCATCTACCTCAACAATAAAAGGAAGGTCAGGATTGGGATGTCAAAGAACAGGTGCTGGAGTGAAAGCAACTTTGAGAATTTTAAAAGACTGCATTGCCTCGATTGGCCAGTTAAAGGTATCCACTCCATTCTTGGTCAAATTTACAATGGGTGCCACTATACTTGAAAAAGATTTTATGAATCAGCGATAATAATTAGAAAAGCCGTGGAACCACTGGATGGCTTTAAGGGAAGTTGGTTATTCCCACTTAAGTATAGCCTCGACTTTCCCTTGATCCATTGAAAATCCCTGGGACGAGATGCTATATCCCAGAAAAGAGACCTGAGTGACGTCAAAGTCACATTTTTCCAACTTGGCGTACAGATGGTTCTCCCGCAAATTTTGAAGAACCTGACATATGTGCTGATGATGTTGGTCCAGTGACTGGGAGAAAATGACAATGTCGTCTACGTATACGACCACGAAGACCCCCAAAATGTCACGAAGAATGTCACTAATCAGGTCCTGGAAAACCACTGGAGCGTTAGATAAGCCAAAAGGCATGACTAGATTTCATAATGTCCGGAGTGAGTACTGAAGGCCGTTTTCCACTCGTCTCCACTTTTGATTCGAATCAGGTTATATGCCGTCGGAGCTCAATCTTGGAGAAGATATTAGCCTGACGCAGCTTATCGAACAATACCGGAATGAGAGGTAATGGGTATGAATTCTTTACTGTAATGTTGTTGAGTCACCCGTAATCAATACAGGGATGAAGAGACCCACCCTTCTTCCCCACAAAGAAAAAACAGCTCCCAGTGGTGATTTTGAGGGATGGATGAATCCTTTAGTCAAGGCATCTTCGATGTACTCTGTCAAAGCTTTTTCCTCTGGTATTGAGAGGGAATACAACTGGCCTTTGGGTAATTTGGCTTTGGGTATCAAATTGATAGCACAGTCGTAACACCTATGTGGAGGAGGAACATCCACAATTTTTTTGGAGAAAACATCAGCGTAATCCCTGTACTGAAGTGGAATGGCCGGAGATGTCTCTGGAAGTACGGACCAAATAGGCATAGTCAAGCAATGATTCTGACAAGTCTGACTCCATTTGATTATTTCAGCAGATTGCCAATTAATCACAGAATTGTGATCCCTAGCCATGGAAGATCTAGAATGACTGGAGCCAATGGACAATTTAAGAGGTAAAAGAACAAAGTCTCTGAGTGTAAAGACCCTACCAAAAAACATAGAGGAGGCGTCTTAAGCTTCACATGTCCTGAAGAAATTAAACCTCCGTCCAGACCACAGATCAAAATTTTCTATTCCAAGGGGACAGCTAGAACTCCCTGAGTGTGAAAGAAATGAAAATCCATAAAATTGCCTGCCGCCCCACTATCAAGGAAGGCTGAAGTAGACAAAGTGGAATTAGCGAGTTGGATGACTGCTGGTAGTAAAACAGAATTCTTGGAAGTAATAGATGCCAGACCCAAGTGTAAATCCTCCCAAACACTAAGGCCCTGTATTTTTACTGATCTGAGCAGACTATTATTCACAGTATGTTCCTTGACACTGCAATACATACAGAGGCCAAGGGACCCTCTTCTGCGTCTCTCTTCTGATGATAGGCGAGAGGACCCAATCTGCATTGGTTCCTCTGTGACCAAAGATGGAACCCAGGCCCTGATTCAGAGCCGGATGCTCTGACCAGAGCGCTCGCTCTGAATCAGGGCCCACCTCCATTAATATGGAGCGTCCTCCTGGACGCTCGTATAGCTGTGGGTCACCACCCACCAGACCATTGCGACCATCGAAACTGCGAGCAAAAGCCTACGGTTGAGTTTTTCAACCGCAAGGCCAGGAGTGATTTTGGCTCTATCAGTAGGCCGGCTTCAGATGGTAGCGTTCCCTTGGGAACGCCTCCATCTGGCAGGCACGCCCACAACACGCCCACCAAAGGGGGCATGCTGTCAGTCAACATCGACAGCACGCCCCCTTTGATGAGACACTCCGAGCGAAGGAAAGTCCTTCCCTCGTCGGGTCTCGCGCATGCGCACGACGGAGCTCCCTCCGTCATGCGCATGCATAGCGCGGACCATCAACCCACTTGCGAGCGGACAGCCGCTCGCGAGTGGGTCTGAATGAGGGCCCCAATCTAGAGAATGAGGTGATTTGACGGGAAGATTTTGTTCTCGTTTAAGTTCACGTAGCCGCCGGTCTATCCTAATGGCCTGTTGTATAAGATCATCCAAGGACTCAGGAGGTGAATGTTGAACAAGGATGTCCTTGATGGCTTCAGAAAGACCAAGATGATATTGGCTACGTAGGGCCGGATCATTCCAACTAGTCAGTTGCCCATCTGCGGAACTCTGATGAGTAATCCTCCGCTACCTTCTGACCCTGTTTGAGGGCACGCAATTTGGACTCAGCCAAAGCAGCATGGTCTGGGTCGTCATACAAAAGGCCCAAGGCTGTAAAGAAAGCCTCAACGGTCTAATGCCGCATGGGTTGAAGGCAGTCCGAAGGCCCACGTCTGTGGATCCCCCTGAAGGAGAGAGATTACCAGTTCCACTTGCTGCAACTGAGTCCCAGAAGAGATCGGACAAAGTCAGAAATAAAGCTTGCAACTTTCCCGAAAGTTTAAAAGCAGTCGGCGATCACCAGAGAACCGATCTGGCAAATTTACCTTTGGTTCAAGATGAGGAGCTGCATGTACCAGAGAACAGTTTTCCTCAACTTGTATATTGAGTTCCTGGACTTTCTGGGTGAGTGTTTGAATCTGGGCTGCAAGCACCTGGGCAGGACTTTGTCCCTGCTCCATGATGCAGAAGCTATAACTCCGATATGACTTCTTTCTGTATCTAATTCCAAGTGAACCTCTATATGGGCCGACTATAATGTTATGAATCCCACTGCCTGCTCCATGCGAGATCCCTAAAACCCGGCTAGCGAGATCTTCACCAATAACAACCGCCCGTTGTTCCCTTAGAACTATGATACGTTCACCGGTACTTAGGCGGCTGCCTGACTTACGCTTGGGGTAGTAGAGGCTCACACGGAGGTATAAGGGAATTCAAGAGATGAAGTGTACAGTTAGAGCTGATACAGGTAATGTTTCTGTTGGCAATTGCATCGATGATATGGCAATGATACTAATGGTGTGGCAAGTGTGCCAAAGGTGTGGCAATTGTGCCAATGTTACGGCGATGATGCTGATGTTGTGGCAATAGCTGTAGATAAACAGTCTAGAGTTTGTAAATGGCTTTGAGAGCTGATGGTGCGGCAAGTGTACCGATGTTGTGGCAATGGTGCTGATGTTGCGGCAATTGCCATAGATAAACAGTCTAGGGTATGAACATGGCTTTGAGAGCCAACAGTGCGGCAACTGTGCCGATGTTGTGGCAATGGTGCCAATGTTGCAGCATGGGAGCTGCTTGGAGCGGCTAAGAAGCCGAATGAAGAATGGTAGTAGCATGGGAGCTACTGGGTGTGGCTAGGAAGCCATATAGTGTGCATTTGCAGCACAGGAGCTGCTACATGTGGCTCGGAAGCCATTTGGAGATTGGTGGCAGCACGGGAGCTGCTTGGTGTCGGGTGGGAAGCCGAATGGAAACAATATCATGTAGAGCCCATGCAGCTAAGCTGATGAAATCCACAGATACGCTATAGTCGGCACAGGTGCAATAGATCAGTGAGTATAAATAGGCTGCAGCACTTAATCAAGCTGCACCTGTGGATGAGACATCACTTCCTGAGGCATGCAGATCGCCTAACAACAGGAGTAACCCTGTCCTGCCTGGGAAAGCTGTCAGAAAGGGTCAAGTTGTGACCGCGACTTGTAACATTCATCCCATCAGCACAGAGTGCACTCGGCATGCTGAGTGCACAAACCAGCATCCAGCGGCTTATGTCAACCCAGCGGCACAGGTCACACCTCATCGTCTTTAGTACGCGATCCAGTGTACCATTGCTTGTGTCAACCCGGTGACATAGACCGCACCTCAGTATCCTGAGTATGCAACCCAGCGTACCAACTCTTGTGACAACTCGGCAGCAGAAGTCGCAAACCAGCACCGCCTTAAGTACATCTCCACTGTACCATCACTAGTGTCAACTCGGCGACACTAGGTATCCTCACTTCTACCAGCCCTCAAGGCTACTGCATGGCCCAAAGGCCACATCTTGCTCATGCCCACAGGCTGCTACCAGCCAAAGCATACCAGCCCTCAAGGTTGCTACACGGCACAAAGGCCGCATCTTGCTCATGCCCACAGGCCGCTAACGGTCAATGCATACATCAAGGCTGCTACATGGCCCAAAGGCTGCATCTTGCTCACGGCCCACAGGTCACTACCAGTCAAGGCATATCAGCCCTCAAGGCTGGTACATGACCCAAAGGCCGCATCTTGGTCTCAGCCCACTGGCCACTATCTGCCTTGGTCATCTGCTCCTAAGACGGTAACTCCATTACCCTTCTTGACTAAACCTCTGTTTCCTAACATTGGCCCTCATTCAGAGCCGTACGCTCTGAGCAGAGCGCACGCTCTGCATGAGGGCCGGGCTCCTTTTTCATGGAGCGTCCTCCTGGACGCTCGTATAGCTGTGGGTCACCACCCACAGGCTATACGAGCGTGCATTTTGATGGCCGCGATGGTCGTGACCATCGCGACCATCGAAATTGCGAGCCGGAGCCTGCGGTTGAGGTTTTCAACCGCAAGCTCCGGAGTGATTTTGGCTCTATCAGAGCCAAAATCACTCCCACTGACATCACTAGTGATGTCAGTGGGCCGGCTTCTGACGGGAGGCGTTCCCGTGGGAACGCCCCCGTCAGGGAGGCACGCCCCCGGCACGCCCACCAAAGGGGGCGTGCTGTCAATCAACATTGACAGCACGCCCCCTTTGATCGGACACAACGAGCGAAGGAAAGTCCTTCGCTCGTCGTGTCTGGCGCATGCGCACGACGGAGCTCCCTCCGTCGTGCGCATGCTCAGTGCAGACCATCGACCCACTTGCGAGCGTACAGCCGCTCGCGAGTGGGTCTGAATCAGGCCCATTATTTATGTATGTGTGTGTGCCCAAGTTTTAGGGAATGTAGATTGTAAGCTCCACTGAGACAGGAACTGATATAAATGACTGAAATATTCCCTATAGAGTGCTGTGTAATATGTGTGCGCTTAGGACCTGATTCAGAGTTGTATAATATTCACTCAATTGAGCGATTATCATGCATCTCAGCCACAATGCGCACATGTGGTGATTGAATTGTGATTACGATTACAGTGAAGATTCAATCGCAAATGTTTGACTGCGTCCAATGCTGCATAAGCGGTCACAGTTTTAGACAGCTGCGATGGCTCTGATGGGTGTCTCAGTACAAGTCCTGGCAGCTTTTACATTAGCATATTTTCCCAAATTTTCAGATGATAAATTTGCAGATTCGGTAGCAATAGCATACAGCTCTGCATCAGGCCCTATATAAATAACTCATAATATATCTAGGTAACGAGACAGTACGTGAAGCAGGTACAAGAAAGGGGTTACTTCACATCAGTGCACTGACTGTAGATGAGGAAATATTTAAAACGTATAAATGCTATTGATATTTATTCATATATAGAGGTTCTATAACTTGTTTTTGCAAAAATTTTAAAACTGGGGAGAAAAAATAGTCAAAAAAAATGAATGTGTTATATATTATATACAAAATCAAGACCATGTTCTATACCCTCAGACATTAATTGTCTGATGATAATTATTGTGAAATAGTAGTTATACTGTTGCTAAGATTAATGTGACTGTATAGCTGCTCTGAGCAATTCAACAGAATAATATATTTTAGCCCCTGTAATATATCAGAGGATCCTAATCCATTTCAGATGGTGGGGTACATTTACTAAAGGTTGGTTTTAGAATATTGTGCGATTTTCATTCGGTTTTGCAAACCGACCATTTACTAAAGGCAAAACCAGGAATGAATATCAAATCTGCATGGATCCCCTTTGCTGGTAACCATTGGGACACATGCGCTTGTGTCTGATGTTCTAAATCTGCCCACCTCTGTATCAGGCCAAGAGGCTCTAGGTTTGATTCAGAGGTGAATATATTAAAACACTGGGCGCTGCAAATGCATCCCTATGGCTACAGCTGTGGTACGCAGACTGGAATTGCATGGAGATACAAGCAATTCTGATAGGCTTCCTGGGCAGTGGCTAGGGTGGTGGCTATAGATGTTGGGAGTGGGGTGCGCATGTCCGTGTCAGAGACATTTTGAGCACCCAGCTAATGTCCGATGGTGTGGACGATGGGGGTCATTCAGACCCACTCGCGAGCGGCAGTACGCTCGCAAGTGGGTCGATGTTCCCCACTGCGCATGTGCACGACGGAGGGAGCTCCGTCGCGCGCATGCGCGAGACCCGGCGAGCGACGGGCTTTCCATCGCTCTGGGTCTCGCACCAAAGGGGGCATGCTATCGATGTTGATTGCTGTCGATGTTGATTCCCAAGGGAACGCCTACCGTCTGAAGCCGGCCCCACTGACATCACTAGTGATGTCAGTGGGAGTGATTTTGGCTCTGATAGAGCCAAAATCACTTCTGGCCTTGCGGCTGGGAAACCCGACCGCAGGGTTTCCCTCGCAAGTCCGATGGTCGCGATGGTCAAGACCAACGCGACCATCTTTTTGCATGCTCGTATATGCTGTGGGTGGTGACCCACAGCTATACGAGCGTCCAGGAGGACGCTCCATTTTAATGGAGGAGGGCCCTGATTCAGAGCGAGCACTCTGGTCAGAGTGTCCGGCTCTGAATCAGGGCCGATGTCCAATCGATAGCGCGACTATTTGCGCACAGCGATGGATTATAGCCGCAGCCAGAAGGCATCTCAGTAGAAAGCACATAGGCTATGGCATTAGCATAAATTTGTAGCAGCGGCTGCAGCAAAAGTCACAGCCACTACTGCACCTGCATCCACCTATGAATCTGGCCCTCTGTATGACTTTCAAAGAACAACACAGTCTGTTATGTTGTTAGGAGACTTTTCCAAATCAGGTGCAGACTGTAAGGACATTACTGCTTATATCTAATAGGAAATCTGAAATACGTAGGACATCCTAAAACCTAATAATAGGATGCGTTGGTGGTTCTGCATGTCCCAAGGGCCCACCTCAGCTTTTTAACCATATGAAGGTGCCTATACTATATTGAATGTGAAAAGTGGATTTAGCAGATAGTTTATTGTTTTGTAATGCATCGATATTGGAGATTTTCTTATTGGGTTCAACTGTCATATTGTTTACTGTGGTTGATTTTGTTTATGTTATCATCGTAATGTGATGGCTTCCATTGATAAACAAAGAAAATGTATAGATAATTTATATATAGAGTATATATTTGTGATGTGGGGGATAGCACACTAACTTACTAATTTACTATTTCAGATTTATATAGCTCAAACCCTCATATGGAAGCAGTGATGCTACAATAATCACATAAGGTAGCATTCACTAATGTTGCATACACACGTAAAGGTTTTCTGTCCAGCCATCCAACTAGTTGATTGGTTTGAACGAAAATCTGGCAACGTATGGGAGTAACTGATGATCAGCAATTTGCTCCTAAATGCCAGAAAACAGATTAAAATGGTCGTCAGACAAGTTTGTTAAATGTTTGATCTAAACAATTTGCTCAAACAACAGTTTTTGTCCATTTTCTGGCATTAGGGACGGTGCCAGACTAAGCTTCACATGGGCCTGGAGCTGAAATTTATCAAGGGCCTATTGTATGCTGCTGCAGGGGTGTGACTAGTGTCACAGGGGTGTGACTAGTTATGTCTTATGACCAGTGCTGTGGGTAGTGGTCTGTACAGAGGGTGTGGCTAGCCCCATGATGGGCATAGCTAGCGCCTACCTTCAACCATCTCTCCTCTGCATATATATTAGCAACCACCCCCCCAGCCACACATATTTTGGTAGGCCGATAGTGGCCAGCTCTGTGCAGGTTGCTGCCTGTACTACACTACCTTACCCCCCACCCTGAAATACATGTCACCCATCAATTAATGCTGTATACAGAACCTCTTACCCACTACCATCCCTCAAATACTGAAATACCGATCATTCACTATCACTCACCAATCCCATATCTGACCTTCTGTAATTACTGTCACTACCACTCCCTGACCCTGTAACTGACACCCTGATATAACTCTCACTCACCATCATGCCCCAACCACATAACGGACACAGATCTGTATGTTCTGTATTGTGTGATTCTCCCTCATCTGTATGTTCTGTGTTGTGATACTCCCTCATCTGTATGTTCTGTGTTGTGTGATACTCCCTCATCTGTATGTTCTGCGTTGTGTTATACTCCCTCATCTGTATGCTGCGTTGTGTGATACTTCCTCATCTGTATGTTCTGTGTTGTGTGATACTCCCTCATCTGTATGTTCTGTGTTGTGTGATACTTCCTCATCTGTATGTTCTGTGTTGTGTGATACTCACTCATCTGTATGTTCTGTGTTGTGTGATACTTCCTCATCTGTATGTTCTGTGTTGTGTGATACTTCCTCATCTGTATGTTCTGTGTTGTGTGATACTCCCTCATCTGTATGTTCTATGTGGTGTGATATTCCTTCATCTGTATGTTCTGTGTGGTGTGATACTCCCTCATCTGTATGTTCTGTGTTGTGTGATACTCCCTCATCTGTATGTTCTGTGTTGTGTGATACTCCCTCATCTGTATGTTCTGTGTTGTGTGATACTCCCTCATCTGTATGTTCTGTGTTGTGTGAAACCTCCTCATCTGTATGTTCTGTGTTGTGTTACCCCCTCATCTGCATGTTCTGTGTTGTGTTACCCCCTCATCTGCATCTTCTGTGTTGTGTGATACTCCCTCATCTGCATGTTCTGTGTTGTGTTACCCCCTCATCTGCATGTTCTGTGTTGTGTTACCCCCTCATCTGCATGTTCTGTGTTGTGTTACCCCCTCATCTGCATGTTCTGTGTTGTTTGATACTCACTCATCTGCATGTTCTGTGTTGTGATAACCCCTCATCTGCATGTTCTGTGTTGTGTTACCCCCTCATCTGCATGTTCTGTGTTGTGTTACCCCTCAACTCCTCATCTGTATGTTCTGTATCGTGATACCTCCTCATTATTATGTTCTGTGACTCTGTGCTCCTGACTTCATCTGTATGTTCCATATTGAATAAACAATTTGCATAAAAATGATTTAATAATAAATAGTCACCAGAATAGTATGTAAACTACACCGGGGCACAAAATATCATAAATACAATGAATAATATACAAATCAATAAACATATAGAATGGGTACAGTGCATAAAAAACAACAATTAACATAAAAAAACTGGAAGTATAAAAATATATGGTGATCCTGTGATGGATGGTAAGTGAATATGGACGAGACAAAAGTATGGTCTCGTGTAGTACAGTCCTGAAAAAATATTGAAATGGAAAATAATTGAATAATGAGTATCATATATTGTAAATATAAATAATATAAAATAGGAGACCACAGTTGGTGTAGGTGCTTGACCAATGCATGCAATACCTGAGTGTTCGTGATTGTCCCCATATATGTTCAACTGTAAGGTCACAGTTTGTCCCGGCTGGGATAAAATAGTGCTGGTGGATTGAAACGGACTTGACAATTGCAGGTCTTAGCGGCTTCTGTGTGTGCCACTGTCGGCTGGTGATGTTGTCTTAAATAAGACCACGCCGTGGTGGCGTAAGATGCACCACTGCCCCATCTGGTGTCTTTGAGTTTAAATATATCTCACTGTCCAGGTGGGTTATTATTAATCAATGTTTATTTGGCATTACATCTATTTAGAAGATTAGTGTTTCTCTACCAGCGCTCCTTGTTTTCTTCTCTACATTTCACGTTTTCGGGATTAGCCTTCCCTTCAGGTGAGCTGCTTTCTGAGTATACATATATACATCTGGTGCGCCCCCAATTGGGTTTTTTTTCTCTTGCATTTGATGTTCCATATTGTGCTACCTTCTCATCTGTATGCACTGGTGTCCCCCCTTTCCACTTCTCTGTACATTATTATGTTCTTTCGCCTCTGTGTCTATTATCATGTGGGTGTCCCTATACGTCCATTATTATGTCCCCCTCCTGTGTCCATTATTATGTGTCCCCCCTATGTGTCCATTATTATGTGTCCCCCCTCTCTGTCCATTATTATGTTCCACTCTGTGTCCATTACTATGTGTCCCCCCTCTGTGTCAATTACTAAGTGTACCCCCTCTGTGTCTATTACGATGTGTCTCCCCCTCTGTGTTGATTATGTGCCCCCCCTCTGTCCATTATTATGTTCCACTCTGTGTCCATTATTATGTGTCCCCCCTCTGTGTCCATTACTGTGTGTCCTCCCCTCTGTGTCCATTACTATGTGTCCCCCCTCTGTATTGATTATTATGTGCCCCCGTGTTGATTATTATGTCCCTTCCCCCTCTGTGTCCATCATTATGCCCCCTGTGTCCATTATTATGTCCCCCCCCTCTGGGTCCAATATTATGTGCCCCTCATCTGTGTCCTTTATTATATTCCCCCCTCTGTGTCAATTATTGTGTGCCCCAGTGTCCATTATTGTGTCCCCATCTGTGTCAATTGTCATGTGTCCCCCTCTGTGTCCATAATTATGTCCCCTTTTGTGTCATTACAGTGCTCCTCACCTCCCCCTTTCTCAGTGTACTCCTCTTTCCAACCCTCGTAGATCACTTACCCTCTTCTCTGTTCGTCAGCATCGACTCCTCCTGCGGGCTTACACCTTCCATGGGTCTGCTCCACACTGAAAGGAAGGTCTCCCTACTGACACCTGCTGCCAGCAGTAGTGTTACTGAAGTCAGGAAGATTCAGTCAGCGCCTCCTTCTCAGTCCACCATGGGGTCAATGGCGGCAGCCACCCACCCACATACAGCCCTGTGCGGCTGCGGCACCTATGTGATGTCACACGGCGTGCCATCACATAGCATAGAGAAGAGGCTGAGGCAAGTATGCGATGCGGGGAGGGCTTGTGAAGCAAAGCCTTCCACTGCACCGCTCTTTGAATGCCCGGCGGCCAGGACACGGAGTACTGGGAAGTGCTTGTGGGTGGGCAGGGGTAGAGGACAGAGGTGGTTGTTGGGGCTATGGGTTGGATGGGCAAGACCTCAGAAGGCCGCTGTTGGTGACAGGAAAACATTTTTTTCCTGTCTCCATCGTATCTTCCTTGTGGGCCTATTTTCATGGGAGGACCTGGAGCTGCAGCTCCACCCGCCCCATTGTTAATCCGGCCCGGATTAGGGTGCAAATTGATGATTGTCATTTGCTTTCATACCTTTCCAGATTTTCATTCCACCCAATCAACTAGTTGGATGGTGGGACAGAAAAAGCTTATGATGACCTGGAAACAACAGATTGTAGGCCATACTCAGTTTGAGCTTTCTGATTTATTTATATTTTTAAAGAGAAGAACTGTAGAGGTCCCTTATACTGACTCCTTCATTGATTGTAAGCTATCAGGGGTCTATTTACTAAGCAGTGTTAGGAGACAGAGTGAAAAGCGATAAGTAAGTGATAAGGTGCCAGCCAATCAGCTCCCAACTGTCATCTCACAGGCTTTTGAAAAATTACAGTTGGGAGCTGATTTGCTGGCACCTTATCACTTACTTATCACTTTTCAATCTGTCACCTAACACTGCTTAGTAAATAGACCCCTCCCTCAGTGTTATAGATGCAGCAATCAGGAACATTCTGAATGCTATCGCTATTCTTTATAAGGTGGTAAATTTCTTTAGTGCATAAAATAAGATTGTTAACAAATGGGTTAAAAAATTACACAACTGATACCTTGACATGATTGAGCTAGTAATACATTCAATTGTTACAGCATTGTCTATCTCAGCTATAAACAGAAAGGAGGTGATTCAGAAGTAGACACAAGTAAACCATTGGGCGCTAGTGCCCTATGGTTTCCTTCTGGGCATGCGTCTGAGCCACGCTGTGCATGTGTCCTGATGGTTACTGCACTGAGGTGCAGATTGAAACTGCATGCAATCCATGCAATTCCGATGGTCATTTCTGGGTGGTAACTGGGGGGGAAGGTGGCTACCAAATGCGGGTGTGTCGGTATCATCAACTGCATCTAAGGACACAGTAGCAAAGAAAACCGGTGGCCATGTTTCTTCAGACATTCTGCTCCTGCAATGTCCTATGGTGTGTCCATAGTGCGCATTTGTACACACATCGGCGGATTCACACCATAGCTAGTGGATGTCCATGTCTCATGTTGATGTTCATTGGCCGCAGCATTAGAATAAATAGCAGCTGAATAAATGTGCAGCCATTACTGCAATAGCATCCACCTCTGAAACAGCCACAAAATGTTGTTTATAATCTTGCTGCTTATTTATATAGGATGCTGCACAAAGGTGGTCATTTAAATATTTAAAATCTATTAAAATATTTTCAAACCCCATCATGGAATGTTAATCCTGAGAAATATTGGCTGACTTTATTACTTCATTGTATACAGAAGTTTGTATCCAGGAAATGAGCAGTTAATCTGTTTCTTCTGCCAGTCATGTACTTTTGTTCTGACACATTTCCATTGTAAGTAGAATACATATGCTTCATTAATGGACAGATATGCCTGACTTGCAGTGGCTGAAAGTATTATACGGTTTTGTTGACACAACAGGTTTTCCCTTGCTTAAGTGCTTTTATCATAACTGTTATTCCATAGCTCCTGATTGTTTGTCTACATTTATTTTTAATCTATACTAAAGTCTGAATTTTCCTTGCTATTAATGTTATGTATTCTGCCAGGTTTTTTTTTTTTTTTAAGAAAACCAGTACATTTTATGAAATACCTTCAGTTTTACCTATTGCCTTCCTACAACTTTTTTATCCATGTTTTAACTGTTTTTAAAACGCATACACACGTCTGAAGAATTGCACTGAATGCCTTTTTATAGGGGTGTTTGAGCAGTGCAGAAGGAGTAATATTGTGTTAGCACAAATGAACCATGATCTGAGTCTCTCTAAACATATAAACAGAGGATCATTTGCAAAATGTGCTCTTATGTACTTTGTATGCACAGGAAAAATGCATATCCTTACATCTATATTAAGCTATTTGTGTATACCTGACTTGGGCCCTCTGATGTGTAAAGATGTAGAATGGGGTAGCGAAGGAATGTTTCAACGTATACCAAATATAAAGGTGTGTTCCCATGTGCTGATGATTATCAAATTGATCAAATGATACAATTGAAGTTATTTAGATTATAGTTTACATGGGGCTCTATTTGTAAAGATTTTTCTGTAGGTAGTGATACTTTTTATATGATTTTGTGGTGATAATTTTAAATTTTTTTATTTAATTAAAAAATAAATACTTACCTTCTGAGATCTTCTAATGTGCTAGGGTATCTTTGTCTCCCCCGCAAATGTCTAACAGCCCTCAGTATTCTGGACTACTGTATCTGTCAGTAAAGCACATGTATGGGCAGGAGAGTCCGCGCAAATACACTTATACTATATACACTTATACTATATTTATTAACAGTTACTTACAGTATATAGTGCCAGCATATTCTGTTGCACTTTACAATTGGGAACAAACAATAATAAGAAGATTGGGTAATAACAGCCATACCAAGAGGTTAGAGTGCCCTGCCCGCAAGCATACAATCTAACTCAGACTCTTGACTCCACACTGGCTAGTGTGAGCCAATAAGATCACGCACACATAGTCATACTGTACCTCAATTTTAATTGTGACTGTGCATGTGCAAAATAGAAATCGTGCATGCGCGGAAGTACTTTTGACCAAGATCATTGTTCACGGAAGGGGAAGTACTGCATAACACCATCTTAAAGTGCTTTAATCTAAAACTGCGGTATGAGATTACACCAGTATACTGCACTGCTGGGCAGTCACTTTCCCTATACTTGTGTATAGGGAATCAAACTTAGATAAAAACTGGGAGACTACAGAAGAATCATATATTTTCCTGCGATATCCCACCTTTTGAATAGTGCAAAGCTGTGAGAAAGTCTTTTATCACTGATAGGGGGCTTTTCACAGCTTTAGAGCCCATGGGGAAAAACTACTACTATCCAATCCAGAATGGCTTTCCCAAAAACTCTGAACAATCAGATTGAAGCTCCTTTGTGTACATTAGAAACTGAAAATAAAAAACACAGTACTAGGGTTTTAATTGACCTTCAATTGTGAATGAATAAAGCATCATAAAGGGTCAAATTCAGGAAGAAATCTTCCACACCAGAGTTCACCGAAACTTCTATTGTATTGTTGACAGATTGCATATTCAATTGGAATAAGGAAATTTCTAAATTAATAATAGTGTCCTCTCTCATTTTTTCTCCAAAATCATTCCTAAAGGTGCATACACACGTAACGAGATTTTGAACAAATTAACTATAATGATGTCGTTATCGTACAATCGTTGAAAAAATCGTTCAGCTCCTGAGTTATAACGATTAACGATTATCGTTCATGCGCGTTCCCATTTGTAGTTTGTAGTTTGTAGCTCATTCTGACTGACCAACTGAACGATTTTCATTAAGGGAAGTTACAAAAATCGTTTGTAGTTCAAAAAATCGTTCATTACACTTTAAAATATCTGACAGATAATCTGACAGAAAATCGTTGGTAACAAAATCATTGTGTGTGTATGCAGGTTAAGAGATACATCAGACAAACAGGAGATCCCCTAAATTTAAATTGTGGGATTCAATTATTATTGATTAAATAGCAGGCAGTTCCATGTAAAATCTACTGCTACATTTATTACATTACATAAATAATGCTATTTTATTTATGTTGATTTAATTATAAGGGCACAGTCGTGTCCTTACTGTATTATAAGGCTGAATTGAAAAAAAATGGAATCCTCCATAGAGAATTCCGGAGGAGGGGGTCATGGTGTTTAAGGGACTACACCTCAAAAGCTATAGGAAGTAACGAGCTAAAATTTGGCATGGATGGGTAGAACTGTTGCTCGGTGCTGCATGCCAAATTTTAGGGAAAAAAAATTAAAATGAGGATTTGGGAACAATGTAAAGTTCCAACTGTCAGATATTTTTCTGACACTCTCAGGACCACTTTTCTGCTGTACTCTATGGGGGATTTTTGGGAAGGCATAACTCAGTGTAGGGGGCAAATTTAGAGTTGGGGTTTGTTTTATTAGGTAGCTCTTGTTCCAGGTGTCGAAGTTTTGATTAATTCAGGCTAATAAACCTGTAGTCTTGTGCTGTGAGTTCAGATAGCTACACTCCAATTCCTTATCTGCAGTTTACCATGGGGGACCATACACAGACATGCATGTATGTTTGAAGTATATCTGAACTTTATTGTATTAAGGTGTGGTATTTATAGGTTATTTTAACATGGGTGCTATGGAACACTGAAATCTGCCTGCTGACCACTTCTTTCTGGCTAATATCCTAACCAATCACTTCATAGTGCAAGTACCTAATTAACAAATATAAAATAAACTGCGAGTTGATACATTCTAATAAGCACAAGAGATATCATATGTCAGAAATTAACTCCCATAAACTTACAAATCAAAAGCTTGTGTTCATCAAAGCATAGTTATCAGTGAAGCTGTGCCTGTCTCTGCATCTTCCCAGAGAAATTCAACATTTGAAATAACTTGCTGTGTTTCAAGAATGAGACAAATAGTTCTATATTAACAAAAAGGTGTCTCTAAACAAGATGGCATCTCTAAACAAGATGGCGTCTGATCCTGACTTTAACAACTTCCCTCCTTATTATTCAAATCTGACACATCTAGCTTACCTAACTCACGGTTCCACCCCCTATGCATCTGGTCCCTACTTCACACAACAAGTTATCCATCCTAACGAGGTAACTGCATGGGCAAAATCCATTCCCAATCGAGACCATATATAGGTGGTGAATCCCTCAGTACATAAAGTCCTGTCTTCTTTATCTTGTCCAACTTTCAGATATAGTCTTTGCAGTCACCATACAAAGTTCACATACATCCTTTTCAAGCAGAGCTACTTTCTTTTTGAAAATCATGCAAGCCTGTGCAGTGCAATCATAAAGGACCACCACTGAAGTTGATGCTGGAGTCTGGTTCCTGGAATAACAGTCAAGTGTAAGTATTTTCCCCATCACACACATAAGCAATTTTATTGCTATATATATCATAAGCAGTATTACTAATCCCTTAGCTATTACACCAAGTATGCCTGCAATCTATCCACCAATACTCTTAAACCAGTTTGCTGGTTCAACCATGAAAACCATCCCTTACCATCAAGATCATACTCTGGATCATGATGTGCTTTTCTGAACTGGTCTTTTAGTTCCTTGATTTTCTTCATATGTTCATGTATGGGATCAGAAAAAATATCAGCTATATAGTTACAACAGGCTGGTTCCACTATTTGACACATACAACCTTGAACAGTAGTGAGAAAGTCAAGGACCAGTCTAAACTGTCCCATAACCTTTACTTTGAATTGCAGTTCATTAGTGATTATATCAAGCACATCAAATATTTCATCTGTAACATTATCAAACAATTTGGCAAAAGCTTCTGTATTTTGAACATTCTATACACTGAGTCTAGATATTGTTACTACTTCTCGTCTCTCTAGATATTGTTACTACTTCCCGTCTCTTGATATACTACTACTTATGCAGTTATCAAAAGCATAATACTTGTTATAAAAACTCAAGATTTAAAACTAAAATTAATAAAGTATGCATTCCCACAAGGCTTTGTCTGGCTTTTGGGCCTAACATCATATATTTGTCTAGAATTTCAAATTACTCCAACTCCCCTTGTATGAAGAGGCGTGTATCCAGGTACTTTTTTCTACCACCTTTACTGCCATTGGAGTAGTTAGGAGAACTTGAGAAGGACCCTCGTTTCTGGGTTCTAGGTCTTTTCCTCAGATGCTTTTTTTTATCACGACCCAATCACCTGGTTGCAGTTTGGGTGCTGCAATCTGAATTGCAATCTAGAACATAAGAGAACACCTGGTGGTGGACTTTGGTTAGTTTCTATTATATATACATCACATATTGAATCAAGTCACTATGCTCATATCGTAACTGTTGTTAAGAAGTCACATCTTTTTCTAACAGCTATACTAAATAGTATTTCATAAGCTATCATCCTACGTTTGCCACTGGGGATGTTCTTGACTAACAACCATATTAAAAATAAACATTCTAACAAACTTTTTATATTTAAATTTGATTGTATACTTCAGTCTTTACACTCTATCATTGCTTTTGGAAACTATTTATCCTCAGATTCTCCAAGATACATTCTAAAAATGTTTTAAGTAAAATGTGTACCTTTGTCACTCTCTATTACCTCAAGTGCTTTATATATACAAATTACTTCTGTGATTGATTTCTTTTTTAATTCCTTTGTGTTTGCTACCTTGCAAAACCATAGTCAATTTGACAACAGGTCTGAGCACAGAACATAATAAAACCCAGAACACTTTAAATAACTGGATACAAATAATCTATAACCTCTGAAAGGGATAACATGTTTGTGGGGTACTTTTTACTAGTACCTTGACTACTTGTTCTGGGTTGTGCAAAACACAGATCACACACCCTGTAACAATTGGAGGGTAGGCCTATGTGGCCTTGAAGCCTGGTGCTACCCAATGCTTGTTTAGCACCCTCACCATAGTATCTCTTGACTGATGAGTATTTCCATGGAGTATCTGGGCTAAGACTGGGAACAGTGCAAGTGGCAGACAGAGATGGTGCTCAATCATCCATCACCCTGAAGTCGTGCACTTAGCCTTTTCCAGGTTTCTACTTCCTTCTGTGGAGGCCTGGGCCTGTAATTGTTTAAAAAGGTTCAGTTTTGGAATATTAGGTAGGGGTTTTACTGCGGCCTATTTGGCGGCTTGGTCTGCTAGGGCATTGTCTCTTACCTCTGGGGTATTTTCTCCAGTGTGTTCTTTTGAACTTAAATTACAGCTAAATTGTAGGCAATTGAAAAGCAGCAAACAAGAATCTAATGCAATATACAGAATCCAAATGTAACTCATAATAACAAGACCTTATCAAAAGAAAGGTTTAATTAATTCAAAATAATCCAAAACCAAATGAAAAAAGTAACATTTGAGTCCTCTGTCTCATAATCACATTATATTCTCCCCTCTTTTTGAACTCAGAAATAATAAAATAGCTGGTTTCAAACCTGTACACCCTTGGATAGTAATATTAAATTACTACTACTGCACAGTGGCGTATCTATAATGGGTGCAGTGTGTGCGGGGCACACAGGCCCGCAGCTCCAGGGGGGCCCTGCACCATACACCCTGCAACCATATTATTATTAATAATTATTATTATTATTATTTTAAACTGTCCATGGTCCCACGGCGGCTGTCAGCGTTGCTTAGAACACCGGAAAAATGGCCACTGTGGCCAATTTTCTGGTGCTCTGCAGTAGACTCCGGGCACACTCTAGTGCTCAGAGTGTACTGTGCATGCACAGAATGCTGTAAAATTGCCACCACCGCCATTTCCCCGGCATTCTGCGCATGCGCAGTAGACTCCGGGCACACTCTAGTCTACTAATGCCGGCCACCGGGGGGAGAGGAGGGGGCCCTGCACGGGGAGTGCACACGGGTCCCCTCCTCTCTTAAGATGCCCCTGCTACTGTATACTTGGTGAATCTGATATTCATAACATAAACCAATTGAGAAATACATTTTAACCAGTAAATGATTTGAAATTCTGATAGTATTACATTACAGTAATCCTGTACTGAGTAACTGTTCTCCTGCTTATATTCTATATTTGTAAAAAAATTCTGCTGATTTTTTTGAAGCAATTCAACATCTTAATCTGTAGGCGTATATCATTCAGCTATTTCATAATTCATTAACCAATAAAACATTTTGTCAGGGAGTACATTGGAATCTAAATGTCATTATTTACAAAAAATTACATTCATTAACTACTAGTCAGCTTATAAAATAGTTGTACATCACTATGTACCAAGCCCCCTTTTTTGTGGTATTTGAAAATCAGCTCTACCATTTTCATTTTGCAATTACAGCTTGTATTTTATTGTCTGTTGTGTCAGGGGCATGTGCTATACTGGCTATCGTGCCTATCTCTCACACACCAGCTTTTAGGAACTCCCATGTTTTCATCACACAATGCAGCAGGCATCAAGCCCACCCTTTTTAATTTACACTTGAATACCTCCTGAATTCTTGTAATATAGAACTATATCTCACAGTGAAACATTCGTAAAACCTTCTACATTGAGAGCACCCCTCCCAACATGTTAAAAATCACATCCCTCTGCATGAACCTCACTTATGCTTTCTCTTGTCACAGCTGATCGATATAACTTGATGCAAACAAATACAAACTTTCACTACAGATTCACTTGACTTTCTCTCCTCACAAACTGTACATACATTAGGTAATTACACCATACAAAATAACATCTGTTTCATTATATTATTATAGCACTTACAGTTTCTTAGTTTCTGTGACATTCTTCATTGCAAACATTCCATTGTTATCAGAATAGCGTAACAGAAACGATTCATGATACAAAGCTAATGGTACAGCAATAGCAGTACTTTTATCACTACAATTTTAACTTTCCCTATGAAATTTCTTAAAGGGAAGCTGTCAACATTGTCCTCATCCGAGGATTGCATATCTATTTACTGTACACTATTACATGTAGACTTTTAAATTTACAGTACTTCTTAACTTAGAACTAGCATTCTGATTATTCAATTTCTACACCCACACATTCTATACCCACGCAAAATGTAGCTAACCGAACATACATCTTATCTCTCGTAAGTGTAACAGTTTCTCTATTTTCTTTGGTGTGTGTCGATGCTGTGGGTCACTTTGTATGAAGGAGCGTCTGGGCTGTCATGAAAATCAAAACAGTTCCTCTTTATATGCCCCCTCCTCTCACAACAGAATGACAGTTCCTTGTATCGAGCTGTCTGTGGATTAACTTTATTCTTCCTAGATCAATTTGATGTATAGGTATTTGGATTATTACACATTGGACTGTCTACATGTTCAATAGAGGTATTTAGTGTTTAATTCCTATGACTTGTTCTGTCTGTATGTTCTGCTATGGGTTCACTGAGACGAGGGCAGTGAAAACACAAACCAATCTACATATAAGATTGGGATCTTTGACTAATTTTAACATTAGATAACAACATTATAGCAACAGGTGATGCTGTTAGCATATTTTTTTTTTCTTTTTTTTTAAACATGCGCCAAAATTTTGCTCAAATATCACTAACTGTTGTCGCTTTCCTGATGATTGCACAACATAGATAGGCTGTGGTGCTAATTTAGCCATGTCTTGCTTATCCTGTCTGTCCTTTCTCATTATTTTGCAGACAGCACATTGTCTATCAGTCCGATAATGACAACATTCACAATCACATGTCCAGGTCCGCTTTTCCCATGGTCTCTGCACATAGCTTAGAATTTGATCTGCCTTGAGCAGTGGTCCAGGTCTTAAGGAGCTAACCAGACCTGTACCACAGGGTGGGCAGGCTTCAGACCATGGGGATCTAAAATTTTTGCATATAGTGTCCCCTCTGGATTGCGGAATCCACAGCTCAAACAGGACCAATTTGGATATGTCTGTAATCTGTTTTCTCTCCTTTGTCTAACCCTACTATCTAGATCCTATTGAGTCAGATGGTCTATAAGTGCCTTATCCTGTCCCTCTTCTTGTTCAAATTCAAGACTGTTGCACTTATCAATCCCATTATCTAATGCGTCATTCAAATCATGTCTATTAACAAAACCCCTGTGTTTCTTTCTCACATCCATCATTCTGTGGTGACTAAACCATTCACTTCCAGGGACACCCTTATCATCTTGTCAGCCTTATGCTCGCCATACAGCTTCTTAAGAACCTGACAGGCAGTACCCTCGTGCACATTCTTACTCTCTGCACTCCCCATGGTCTCGCTTTGACCTGTCTTGCAGAACCAAATTACCTTATGGTCCCTTAAAAATCTTTGAGTCAAAGTAAAATTATGACTCAGGGGGTCAAATTAAATCTTATGATGCCCTTATCTTCGAGCCAAAGTAACCTTATGACTCAGGGGGTCAAATTAACCTTATGACACCCTTAACTTCGAGCCAAAGTAAACTTATGACTGAGGGGGTCAAATTAACCTTATGACTCCCTTATCTTTCCTGGAGCTAAATTTGTTTATAACTCCGGGAGCCAAATGACTCCCCTTAATTGCTGATATTAATATCAGTCAATTAAAAGTTCTTTACCTCCTTGAGGCAATCTGAGTACTGATCTGTGGTTTGCGCAGATCTTTCACTATGACAATATATGTTCCAGCAAAGCAACATCTCTCTCATGGTCCAGTCATCTTCCTCATGAACAGAATGTGAATCACCACTTAACTCCTGACACACTGTTATCCAAGGTCTACCTTGATGACTATTAGCAACCCAAAAGTGACAACAAACACACTTCAGTAAATCAAATCCTTCCACCCAGACTCCAGAGTCTGCACTTTCGGCACCGAGTGGGGCATCCCCCTTTTCAGTAACCTCAAGTACAAACTACTGCTGTCCTCCCTATTCACTATCTAAATCAGATAAGCATATCAAGGTAATTATACATATGCATATTCTATCTTGAGAGTATTATCATTGCTTAAACAGAGACAAACAAGAACATATCCTCTGACCTTGGGCTGCACGGCCCCTGCCAGACATCCAAATTCATACAGACAAACAATAGATTCAAACTTTCATACTCTGATGCACATAACACATAAGTTCTAACAGATAAAAGAACATGGAAAGAATCTGGAAGGTGACTATCAAAAAATACCCAGATATAACACACCTGACAAAGCAACACAGGGTGAAGGGATAGAGTCTGAAATTGTGCAAAAATACTCACACACCACGCATAGGGCCTGATTCAGAGGCGCTCACTCTGACAGAGCGCTCGCTCTGAATCAGGGCCGGGCTTTTTTTTTTTGGATCGGCCTCTTTGCCGCTCGCATTGCTGTGGGTGACCACCCACAGCTATTGCGAGCGGCCATGATGATGGTCGCGATGGTCAAGACCATTGTGACCATCAGGCTTGCGATGAGACCCTTGTGGTAGGGTCTCATGGCCGCAAGCCCCAGAGAGATTTCAGCTCTAGCAGAGCCAGAATCTCTCCACTGACATCACTGACATCACTCATTCTCATGGGAACGCCTCCATTTGGGCAGCCACCCCCCCGGCCCGCCCACCAAAGGGGGCGAGCTGTCACTCAACATCGACAGCTCACCACCTTTGGTGCGATGGATTGCCTGTCGCTAGCCAGGTCTCGCGCATGCGCACTACAGAACCGGCTCCGTCGTGCGCATGCGCTGTGGGCCACCATTGACCCAGTTGCAAGCGCTCAGCGTCTCTTCCTCCAGCCAGTGTCTTATGTGTCCGTCAGAGAATTATTATTCATGAGCATCCCGCTGGGAATCATTCATTGCTGTCGAAGTTTTGATTAATTCAGGCTAATAAATCTGTAGTCTTGTGCTGTGAGTTTAGATAGCCACATTCCAATTCCTTATCTGCAGTTTACTGTTTGAGACCATACACAGACATAAAGGATGTATGTTTGAAGTATATCTGAACTTTATTGTATTAAGGTGTGGTATTTATAGGTTATTTTAACATGGGTGCTATGGAACACTGAAATCTGCCTGCTGACAACTTCTTTCTGGCTAATATCCTAACCAATCATTTCATAGTGCACATACCTAATTACCAAATATAAAACAAACTGTGAGTTGATACATTCTAATGAGCACAAGCGATATCATATGTCAGAAATTAACTCCTAGAAACTTACAAATCAATAGCTTGCGTACATCAAAGCATGGTTATCAGTGAAGCTGTGCCTGTCTCTACATCTTCCCAGGGAAATTCAGCATTTGAAATAACTTGCTGTGTTCAAGATTGAGACAAATAGTTCTATATTAACAAAATGGTGTCTTTAAACAAGATGACATCTCTAAACAAGATGGCATCATACCCTGACTTTAACACAGGTTAGCGCCTTTTGGGGTTCAGGTAATTGAGGAAGTTGCAGTTTTTAAACTATTACCTCACAATTACGCCATTATAGAGATAGGAAGCTTCAATACATTGTGCAGCATCAATAGTTGCCTTCAGTTGGTGTACTCACTGTGGCTTCACTTGGGTGTACCAGGATGGCTGTCCAGTGCCAGCAGTAGCAGCAGTGAGAAGCGGCCATTAGCTGCAGCCAGGATCAGGTAGGGGGTGTAGCAGGCATTAGTGGCGGCAGTGTGGTCGCCGCTGAGAGCTGTGGGACCCGGCAGCAGTGCGGGCAGTGGCGGCAGACAGATGCAACATGCACGGATCTGGGAGATCCGTGATGCTTGCATCTGTGTGTGATAAAAATAAACACAGATGCACGGACATATCAGTGAGATCCATCTGTGTTAAAATGAAAAAAAAAATGGCATGCCCCCCCCAAAAAAAATAATAACCAGCACCGGGCTTTAGAGACCCAGTCCTGGTGGTGCTAAATACAGGGGACAAATGATATAGGGGTCCCCTGTATTAAGCACAACCAGCACTGGGCTATTCAGAACTAGTCCTGGTTTCCAAAATATGGGGGGCAAATGACGTAGGGGTCCCCCATATTCAGCACAACCAGCACTGGGCTCTGAGTTGGTCATGGTTCTGGAAGTACAGGGGAAAAATGCATAGGGTTCCCCTGTATTTACCAGAACCAGCACTGTACCTTTCTAGTGGGGAGTTATGCCACAGCCAGACAAGCCCATTCACCGGGCCCCCCTAGACGAAGTATCATCCCTGACTTCTAGTCAGCCCAGGCTGGGGATCCCTGGAGACCTGGTAGCCCGGGGCTATCCTTGGCACCCCTGGTCGGTGGGTGCCGGGTTGATAGTGTAATGTGGTGCAAGTAAAGAGTTAAAAATATTGTCTCTTGCTGTGGAACTACAGTTCCCAGCAAGCCTCCCCCACATGCTGGTACTTGGAGAACCACAAGTACCAGCATGTGGGGCATTAAGGGCCTGCTGGTACCTGTAGTTCCACAGCAAGAGACAATATTAAAATAAATACAAGACACACACACCGTTGTAAGTAGCATTTTATTAAAACGTACATGCACACACACTTGCATGTACACACATGCACACACTATCACACCCTCAAGCCAATCATGTCCAGTTGTTCAAGTAGATAATCCATAGGGTACCTGTAATAAAAAAATCCATACTCCCCTCCTCCTATGTGTGGATCAGGTTCTCTTTGTTCCATGTAGGCATCCCCGGGCTTGACAAAAAAAAGAAAACTTTAGTGCTGTCCTCTAAGGACAGTACTACCCAAATGACAGCTTTTTGCCACATAACTGCTCAGTCCTCAGTTGCAAAGACTGCATGTGTGTATTCCAATGAGCACACAATTCTGTGAATAAGCAGCTCCACCATTTTGTGAGTCACAGTAATCTCACTCAGTGAGAGTGCAAAATCTGCAGTTAACCACAGGGTGTGATGGCATACCATAGAGTTGGAGTTGTGCACCTGAGATTTGTCTGTATTTGTGCCTGCAATTAGTCTCATCAGGTAGCAACTCCCACTATATATATATATATATATATATATATATATATATATTCAGGGTGTGCAGTCCAGAAATCTTTCCCATATACTCCATTTAATGTGCTTTATTGCACACCTGAGGGAAGGGAGGCGCCCTCAGTCTGGATTAGCACCCCTACCTTATTGGTTTTAAAGCATGGAGTCTTGTAATGAATATGCACACTAGTATTCAGCACAATTCTAGGTAAGTCCTACAAGTTTTATATACTGTAGTGCAACTTTGGTTCATTTTTGGGGCGTGGGTCCCCCTGGATTGCCTTTGTTGATCTGTTTCAGGGCAAAGCAATATAACACATTTTTCTTTTATAACACATTTTAACCCTTCACTGTTTGTTTATTATATATGTATCTCACTTTTTATCTTCATTCTTTATATGCAGCAGTAGCTGCTCCTAACTATCCCTTTCACACTGCACTTTTCTTACTATGGCAGTGCCCTGAAACGGCTTAGCTGGGCTAGTTTGGGATGTCCTGCGCTCTGGATTTGAATCGTAGTATGTTAGGGACCAACCCTACAGAGGTTACCTGGATATGGTGGGTAGGCCCATAACCTTGGCCAATATTATGCTAAAAACCTCTATTGATTGCATTTATATATTATTAATAATTTGGAGTTGTGCACCTGAAATTTGTCTGTTTTTGGGCATACCATATCTGTTTGCGCAAGGAACACGTCCATTAAGGTGTCAGCCTTAATGATCGGAATTTCATTGCTTTTTAAGTTTGTGTGATAGAAATTCAATAGGTTTTGTGAAATGTCAGATCATGTCTAAGAAGCCTTAATGTGACATGTGAAACCGTAAGGTTTTTTGTCTATGGAATATAAATATAGTACATAGATCAACAATAATATTTGCACCCTACCATGCTATTTCATATTCTGTTAACAGCACTTATTAAAGAGATGTATCCTGTCTTACTCAAATAATCAGAAAGAAGAAAGATACAACAAACCTATTTATGATTAGATTAGAATAATATTTCGATCATGTACTCCAGGACTCTGCAATAGGCTAAGGCACTTCCTGTATTAGATATCAAACACATTGTTATGAATGTCCTAAGAAAATATCTCTCTAATGATGTTGTCAATAATTACAAGTAGTAAATAGCAACAGTAACATTATTGCAAAATTGCAACAGCATTTTGATTCTGCTACAGTGTTTCACACTGGCGCTTTTTACTCATTTACATCTGAGTCTGAAATGTGTATCAAATTAAATTTTAATACCTTTGATTCTCATTCGAAGGTACCCATACATTTAGGTTCCCATAGATGTAATGTTGTTTAAACACATAAAAAATCCAGACATAATGTACAGTATAATAGATTATAAATGGAAGATATTACAATGGTATTCCACTCTGCAATGATGTATATATTATGTATATATTATATATATATATATATATAATGGCTGTTGCCTGCGGCTTTGCCTACGAAGTCCACACCACCCATTAGTCAGATCGCCAACTGCCTGAATTTAAATGTAATTTATGTCCGCGACCACCAATGCCAAACAGTGCTTAAAATCAATATAATGTAAGAATAACCTTATGTTCAATAAGGTATCATTTGCAAGATATTTAAAGTGTCAGTGCTAGAAAGGTGTGTATGATCTGAAAATGCTGATGATGATATAAATGCCTTAAAGTGAGAAGCAAGCAAAGTATGTAAAGTGTATCAAGTGCCTGTGCAATAATGTGTGTCCAAAATGAGGTTACTAGTGTCAAAGAAGGGATTAAAACCTTCTAATAATATGTTTAATGTATCACATAAATCAGCTGATGTGGGTGCATGCGAACAACTTATGCAAATTTCAAATGACTTTATAGTTCATCTATTAGGTAGCAACAACAATGCAAGAAATTGAAACGTTAAAAATACATTTATTTAAACAAATTTCAGATAAAGACAAAAACAAATCACAGCAAAATAATTGTAAAAATACTAGCAGTCTTATTGGTATACTCAAAGCATTTATAAAATATTTTCTTAAAAAATGCAAAGATAAAAACAAAGTGCTGAGAGCAAGGTGCTTATCTTAATCAGAGTATGAGATAGGTTCATGAAAGGTAAGATCATCGATGCACAATTTCCTGGTGCGATTTAAATGCATTTTCGGCAAATAAGATGCCGAAACTATCAGAGTTGCATGGTACCTGGCGGCTCAATCAGGCCAGGCATATTGCACTGTATGGCATATTGAGACAAGATGAGCAAGGACACATCTGTAATCTGCTTCCATCCCTGCTGTATCTCCACAAGCTACATCAAGGCACACCTCCCTCTTGTCCCTGATTGTTTGGGCCTCCTGTTGAGCTTGTCATTTGGGCTCCAAAGCTGCTCCTTACCTGGGAGTACTTCCCTTCCTCCATGCAGATCATTCTGCTTGTCTGGTCCATGGAGAGTGATGTCGCTGGTGTTTCTCATCTACCCCCTGGAACACTCATCCTCTGGCTGCTCATGTCTTTATGATGGAGTTCTGCATCTGCCCTCGATGCGAGACCTCTGGACTTATAGAGTGGGTGTGGATACTTAATGCGACCAATCATTTATTTGTTTATTTTTTTAAATTATGATTTTCATGCCAGCATCAGACAGTGACTGAAGCCACAGTTCACCTTCAGTTAGTTGTCCATCAATCATCTAATTATATAGGCACCATTGTAGCTCACCAATGTCTGTCACTTGAAACACTATTTTAAATCTTCCACTGCCTTTCTCATGTCAGTGCCTGTAATATGGACAGCGGGACACTTGAAAACAATGGATTAAATTAAAAAAGTATTACAGTTCTATTGTGTACCTCTCCTAATGTCATATACTTTATTATCTGTGGGATAGTTAGGACAGGTCAGCAGAATAGGGGAACTGGGAAGTAATGTACCACTGGATGGCGGAAGGAGAGGAGCCCTGCTGTGCAGAGGAAGGAGTTGAGTCAGCATCTCACTTTATGGGGGAAGGTAGGGGCTATGCATTAGAGCAACACAGGTACAGCCTCTACTGTCAAAAAAGTAATAATCAGCCAGCACATTGATCTCTCCTGAGTCCCGGCTACCATTCACAAATGACTGCCCCTGAATGCTGGGAGGTGTGATGTGGTTGTCCCTCCCAGCAGATGAGAGCTGGATACAGGAGGAGGCAGGCCCTGGATGCACCTTGGCCCCATAGCAGCTTCACCTATGGTAGCTACACCTTTGGCTCAAACTCTCCGGGAATGTGGTGAGCCTTTGTGGCATATTATTAGCTCTGCTTCTGGTTGTGGTGCCTCACTTTTTCAACAGCGTGGCTCCTGAACTGTACCTCCACATCCTCCTGCACTAGCCTCCCTTATGGACTGTATCTTCTTCTACTAATGGTCTCCTATGGACAGTGATCAAGACTCTGTTTGTCATAGTCTGTCCAGTGCTTATTGTCACCCCAGATTATAGAGGGGGAGGACAGGGCAGTCTCCCAGAGGCCTGACACATTTGGGGTCCCCATACTGCTGCAAATATTGCTTCTTGGCTGGCTCCCAGTGTTATAGGCATGCTCTGTGCTGCCTCTGCTTACCTGCTACAGCCAGAATGGCTTTTGCTGAAGGCGCAACCTCCAACCTGTGCCTTCTGCACATGCATTGTTTTCCTATGTGTCTTTCATTCATCTGCAGTATCAGATGGACGTGCCCCTGCGTTCTCCTCCACAATGCAGGATATATATACCTTAAGTGACTCCAAAGTCCACCATACCACCACCACTTATTATCTATGTAAAGATCCTATGGACATGATGTAATAGTTTGCAATGCTGCCCCCACATGCTTTAAACCGGCCCTGTGGCAGCCCACTACAAAGATTCTGAGATAGAATTAGGGACCTCATTTAGCTTGGTTCGCAAGTCTGCATTCATACATACCCGGTCAATGTTTGGGTTTTGAGCATGAGTACGCAATGCAGTGCGCATGCACAAACCGGCTGCTGTGATCGCGAAAGCGAACACAGCGGACATGCAGAGCCACTGAGAAATGATTGACAGGAAGTGCCGTTTAGGGGTGGAGGAGGGTGGGTGGTCGAAGGAACGCAGGCGTGCCTGTGCATTTGAATGCCGTTACAGGGGCGTGCATAATTAAGCCCCAGCAATGGCATATGCAGCCAGAAAACTAGATGGCAACAGGAAGCTTCACAGTTTGTGAGTCAAGCTCAACCATTACTGTGCGTATGGGACCGATGTTTCCTATGTTTTCACTGACTTGCAGATGTATGTAATAGGAAGTGGGCTGCTTTATTAGCTGGTGGGCGTCTTGGTATAGTGCTGCAATCGCATTCATTTGCATAATTTTGTAACACGTGGGTGCATGCGATTGCAGACTTGCGATCCAAGCTGAATGACGTCCTAGATCCAACTACTTGAGTAGTGGTCTCCAACCTAATTAAAATTATACAAGTGTCTTTCTACCAAGAATTGCAAACTGCAAACGCCGAATTCAAGTGGGAAATTTCTTGCCTCAGAGCCAAAACTGATGCACTGGAGACAAAAAAAGACAATCTCTTTCATTCACAAGCATCTCTAGATGGTTAAGTTATGAGCATGAGAGGCAAATTTGAATCAATTAAAAAAAAAAGCAAGAAGACAAAGAAAACAGATCCCAACCCAACAATCTGAGATTGTGCAATATCTCTGTAACAGTGACTTACACAAGCATATTTGGCTTGCTGGTTCATTCTTTTTTGTCATCTCTCTCCTGACCTCTGTGACAACGTCATAATTATGAATCAAGCACACAGTGCTCCAGACGGAATGGGTATGAAGTCCCGGCGGCTGAACAGCCGCCTATTCATATCCCGACGGCAACCCAAAGGGAGAAGATACCGACAGGGCAGGTAAGTACCCTATCCCTCCCCCCTAAACCTAGCCCTCCCTTAGTGGTGCCTAACTATAACCTCCCCCTAGTGCGTAACTCTAACCTCCCCCCGGGAGTGCCTAACTCTAACCACCCCTTACCACACCCTAACCTCCCCCTAGGGGTGCCTAACTCTAATCCTCCCGCCTAGGGGTGCCTAACCCTAACCTCCCCCCAAAAATCTAACCCTATCCCAGCTACGCTCCCTAAACCTAACCCTCCACCCCGCGGCTAACAAAAAGGGCGCCCCGGACTTACTTCATTTGGGCTGGTGTCCTTAGGTGTTCCGGCGTTGGGATTAAGATAGGCGCCGGTATTTTGATGCCTATCTTAAATCTCTTGTCAGGATTTGGATGTCGTTGTTGAGACCGGTGGCATCCCGGCCGCCGGTGTCATAACTACATCCTCTCCAGATGTCAAGCCAACAGTGAACCAAAATTGCTGCAACATAATTGCCCATCTCCATTTCTACACAAGAAAGAACAGATCCTATCTTACAACACAACTTGAAGTACTGGTGGTGTTTCCCATTTCACTTGCAAGTATTTATAAAGTATTCATCCTTCACTGTAATGTCATTTTAGCAAGGTCCAGAGATACTGGATAAACTTGGCATCCTTCCAGAGCTGGTCACTCCCACTTTGCCTCGGCTGTCACCTAAGCCTCAAAGCCCAAGAATACCTGTTTCAGAATGGTCACAGTCCTCCATACAAGTATCACAGGACTCTACTCCTCCATGAAACTTTACCTCATATTTACATTAGGAACACCTTTTTCCTCATTTGAATCTACCCTCTGGTAAGTAGGCTTGTTTGCTGCATTTAACTGGATGTCCTTGGACAGTATATATCTCTCCTGCGGACTTTGGGGCTAATTCAGCAGTGCACACAAGTAAGCTGGCGCTGTCCACCATCACGACCATCGACGACCGATGGTCTCGATGGTGATCCCAGCACTGCGAGCTGGGATCGCAAATGCAGCAGGGAGTGTCATACACCTCATGCTGCATTTGCATGATTGCAAGGATTGCATTGCAAAGCTACCTGTGTGCAGCTTTACAATTGCGAATCTTGCTGAATCAGGCCCTTTATACTTTCTGACACATGGCTTGGCTTTATATGTGTCTATTTATGTTGTTACTGTTTTGATTATTACTTCTCCATGTGAGAATTTTCCCAGTATGTGACCTAGAACACGCTGTTTGCCAGGGCCGAAACAAGACACAAATGTGGCGGCCCCACCACCTGAGTGTGCAGTGTCATGATGTTGCACATATTGATGTTGTGTAAAAGGGGTGGCAGTATCGGTAAGTGCAGGGATGGCAGAGAGTCCAGAGGAAGCCTCTTTAGCTGCACAGACTGCAGTGTGCCTATCTGGAGCATCCACAGGGTGCTCCAAATGGCACTGTACAAGCAATCCTGTCTAGAAACAAAGAACGTGGGGTGGCGATGATGCTTCCCCTAAAGCCCTGTGCTCTATGTATGTATATATATATATGTATATGTATATATATATATATATATTGCTATAATATATATAGTGTGATATATATATATATATATATATATATATATATTGGTGAAAGGGGTTGTCTCTCACCTTAATTACCCACATTCTGGTGGAGTCAGCTCCCTCCAAGGGAGGCTGGAGTGAAACCTGTGTGTTCTACATTAGCAGTGGAGGTGTGGAATTCCAGGTTTTCACATTTAGACCCAGCTGGAATAATCACTGGAGCACAGGAAGGGTTTAAAACTCCCACAGACATGATGCTCCTTGCTCTTGATGCTGGACAAACTGGCCAGGTGATAGGCTGGGGGTCAGCATTAGGGTGTCAGGACCTGGTGGGTCCACAGACATTAGCACAAGGAGTGCTGAGATATTTACTTTTATGTTGTTTGCTTATTTTCTGTTATGTGTCTGTGTGTATCCAGGCCTAACCTCACGTAAGCTAAGGTGCAGTGTTTGCTGCTATTAAAAAAACCACTGCTTTACCAAATACCTGTCTCACTGGAGTCCTCATTTCAATACCCAGTGTTACATGTGGTGGCCTGTAATGGGACTTGGCACTGCTGTGATGCAGCACAATCACTAGATGCCCATGGTATAGTGAAGAATCTGTCAAGGCAAAATGCTCAGTATACGTGAGTATGGTTGGCAAACCTGAAAAAATGCAGTTATATTAAGGACATAGTGAAACTTATTGTGCAAAAGCTATTTATGTGTACAGAGAAAAAAAAAGTCACTTTGCTTTGTTTTTACTAAGGTGCTTGACATATAACAAATGCTTATTACTGTGTTCACCAGCTAGTATGCTGTCTATTTAAGTTCACCTGTTGACTGAACAAGAGCAAGACATATATATTACAAAGGTCTAATTAAGCACTGCAGTGCTGGAAGAGAAAAAGCTAGTATTTTTTCCTGTGTTCTGTGTAACCCCTGCTTTGCTGGAGAAAAAAAAAGCAGTGTTTTCTTTTTCAGTGTTAAACGTGAATTATAATTGCTTTACTGAAAGAAAGAGATATATTTAATTGCGTAAACTGGCTTGTTATATACAAGCACCTACACTTGCTGGGCATCTGAAGAAAATGTCTTCCTCATATGCCCCAGAGGCATATTTGCTGATATTTGATAGTGTGGCACAGCGTTTAAAATATACAGCAGATACTTCGGCTGATAGACTTGCCTCCTATCTCACTGGTGAGGCTCAGAAAGCTTATACTATGCTGATGCAGAGAAATATGACCTTGTCAAAAGTGCTTTTCTGGCCATGTCAGGTCTCACTCCTTCTGGGAAAGTGCAGCGCTTACATGAATGAGCCCTAATATCAGGGGTCCCAAATTGGAAGCAGGTAGCAGAACTTACCAGAAAGGGGCAGAGTTGTCTCTAGCCAGAAAACCGCACTGCTTCTCAGATTGTAGAGATGGTGGTTGTTGACCAGTGTATAAGAACCCCCTAGGGCAGAATATGAAGCACTGGGTTACACACGCTGATACTCAAATTCTAATGGAATTAAGTGCAGTGTTGGAGTGGTATGAGACTGCAGGAAATATGAAAAAAATGCCAGAAAAGAAACCAGGGAATTAGCGTCCCATTAAGATGGCACCCAATTGGCCTGTGACCCCAACATCTCAAGGAAACACTGCTGGAGATGTCAGAGTCATTTGCTATGAGTGCAGAGAGCCAGGTCATATAAGGCAGGACTGTCCCAGAAAAATAGAGTCTATTGAGTGTGTGGTTGCTAGTATGGGCGCTACATTCCCCGCTTTTTGCACGATGGTACCCCTGGATTCCAGAACCCCATTAATGCAGGAAACTGTGTTGCTGAATGGCCGAGAACTCCCAAGTATTATAGACTGAGGGAGTGAGCTAACCTTGATCTCAGAGGCTGTCATGCCCAGGGCAGTAGAAAAGGTGTCAGGGTTAGTTGAAGTACTCTGCATTCATGGATCCACAGAAAAGTTTTCCAGAGTGTGAGTGAGCTTCACCATAAAGGGGTACACTTATGAGGTGGTCACCGCAGTTGATCCTAAGCTCCCCTATGCCATGCCTTGAGATTTGTTGGAAAATCTCCTTACTAGAGTTGAGAAGCAAGAGCATGGACAGGTCCAGATCATACAGTGCCTACATACACTGATGTAGCAAGATGGTACCAATAAGTCGCCTCCGGTACAGTAAGCACCATCTCCTGTGGTGTCAGTTTCAGCTACCAGTGCATCTTTGCCACTATGGATACTGAATCCTTCAAAATTTGATGGGGTTCCCAAAGGTTGTCAGGGGTTCCTGAATTCAGTGTTCTATCCAGTTTGAGGTCCAAGCTGCAAATTTTCATCTGAGAGAACTAAGGTGGCTTTCATCATCTCCCTGCTGTCCAGACAGGCCCTAGCTTTCCTACTATAGGAGAGAAATGATCCACTAGTTAACGACAGTGCAACATTTTTCGAGTCCATCAGGAAAGTTTTTGACAAACTCAGTTGAGTGTCTTATGCAGCATCAAGTATCCTGCAACTAAGACAAGGCAACCAGTCTGCGGGACAGTACATGGTGCAGTTGGGATGTAGTCCGGAAACTGATGGTCTAAGTCCCAACCACCGGCTTCCAGACATTGTAATCCCGGCATAGTACTAATGACAGGTGTCGAAAACTCGACGCCTGTCATTAACCAGATGCCAGAAGACTGACACCCAGCATACTGAATGAAGGTAAGCCGGCGCCGGGAGCGGGCAGCCGTGGGGGGGAAGGGTTAGGGTTAGGGCTCCTGGGGGGACTTAGGGTTAGGCACCACCCCTGGAGGGTTAGGGTTAGGCTAGGTGAAAGGGGGGTTAGGATTAGGCATCCCCGGGGGGAGGTTAGGGTTAGGCACCCCTAAGGGAGGGTTAGGGTTAGGTTAGGGAATTAGGTTAGCGATACTTACCTTAGGATGATTGGGATTTTCACCCTTGCCAGGCAGCCGCTGTCAGGATTTGAACCGCCGGCCATGCGCCCAGCGGTAATACTTACCACACCCGTGCAGTTCAGAACTGGAATGTAATAACGAAGCTCTGGCATTCACATTTATGCAATGACTTTCCGAGCAAATTAAGCATGTTCTGGCACCCAGAGAACTGCCAACATCCTTAGATGACCTAATATCCTTGTGCATCTGGGTAGATCTTCACCATAGGGAAAGAGCATGAGAGAAGGAACAGTCTCGTAGCTTCAGTTTCAAACTCGCTCCTCGATTCACGCCACCTACTGATCCTCCCGAAGAGCCTATGCAGATGGGAAATCATGACGTCCTGCTGTGGAAAGGGAAAGGAGGTTGAATAATAAACTGTGTCTGTACTGTGGCAAATCATGTCACCTCTGTACAGCTGTCCAATACATTTAGGAAACGAGGGGGCTTAACTGATCAAGGTGTAGTCAGATTAGGTGTATTTCAACACAACCCAAAAGATAATTGATCCTAATTAGTTCTTAATTGAAGTGACACTGCTACTCGAGAAGTCTTCACAAACATTCAAGGCCTTTTTGGACTCTGGTGCAGATGGCAACTTTATTACAGCCCAGAAAGTTCAGGAGTTAGTAATTCCTAGTGTGCCCTTGCAGGTCCACTCTTCATTATCGGAGTGGATGAAAATAAACTTCCTATGGCTACTATTCACTCCAGGACTTCAGTATTCACCATGCTAGTTGACGCTCTTCATAAGGAGTTAATCTCATTCTATATACTTCCTTCAGCTGAGAGTAAAATTATCCTGGGTCTTCCATGACTCTATAAGCACGCTCCCACGTTAGATTGGAGTGAACCTCAAATTCTTGCATGTAGATACCAGTGCCATCAGACCTGCTTACCATCTATCAAACCTCCGCATTGTGTCATCAGGAGTTTGGTCATCTCTTCAGAGAATACTCTTTCAGCTCTGTATCAGTCCTTCAGGGATGTACTGTATTCGGTAAAAAGGCCGCTGAGACACTTTCAGCTCATTGGGATAGGGACTGCTCTATTGACTTGTTGACTGAGAAAATGCCCCCTCATGGAAGAGTGTTCCCTCTCTTGCTTTCTGAGACCCAGGCAGTATCAGAATTATTCAAGAGAGAATCTTGAGTGTGGGTACATCAGAGAGTCCATATCACCTGCAGGAGTTGGCCTGTTAAGAAAAAAGATGGAGGTCTGAGACCATGCATTGATTATCAGGGTCTAAATGCCATTACCGTTAAGGACCGGTTCCCCTTACCTCTGATTTAAGAGATATTAAATCTAATAAAAGGGGCAAAGATTTTTAACAATTTAGACCTTCACTGGGTCTATAATCTAATCAGAATCTGATATGGAAACGAGTGGAAGATGGCCTTCAATACTTGTGATGGCCATTGCGAGTACTTAGTTATGCCATTTGGATTAAGCAATGATCCTGCTGTTTTCCAAAAATACATGAATCATATCTTCCAAGACCTGTTATATAAGTACATATCGGTATAGCTGGATGACATCCTGATATTTTCTGAAGACATAGTGAGCCATCATCAGCACATATGTGAAGTACTGTAATGACTCCGGACTAACCAGTTCTTCTGCAAGCTAGAGAAATGCTCCTACGAACAAAAGGAGCTGACATTCCTGGGTTACATAATTTTGGGCTCTTGCCCTTGGATGTATCCAGAAAAACTGGCATTGTTAACTGGCCTCATCCGATTGGGTTAAAAACAATACAATGCTTCCTAGGTTTCTGCCTCTCATCAGTTCATCAGGAATTATTCATCTATTGTAGCTCCCATTACTGTCCTTACCAAGAAGGGTCAAGACACTTGAGTGTGGCTTCCCGAGGCAGAGGAAGATTTCATTCTTCTAAAACAGTGTATCATTTCAGCACCCATTCCTTGACAAGCTGATTGTGACCAGCATTTTTTCCTGGAGGTGGATACCTCCTCAGTTAGAGTTGGGGCATTGCTTTCACAGAAAAATGAAGAGGGCAAGTGGGTTATTTTCCCATAAGTTCTCTGCTCTGGAGAAGAATTATGCTGTTCAGGATAAATAATGATTAGCCATCAAGTTGGCCCTTCAGGAATGGTGATACTTGTTGGAGGATGCCAAATTTTCTGTGACAGTTTGACAAACTTCAAAACCGCTCACTGCCTGAATTACTGTCAGTCTAGATGGTCATTATTCTTTGATCAGTTCAATCAGGCGATTACGTACAGCCTGGGTTACAAAAATATTAGAGCCAATGCTTTGTCCTGAGCATTCAGGGCCTGATTCAGACCCGCAAACTTATCCGTGAATGCACACTATAGGCGATTTTTGCCTGTCTGCGTATGCAGCAATATACGCATGTGCAAGCCACTCACTGCGATCAGGAATCGTGCACTCATAGTACACAGACTGGACGCTACTTTGAGTGACAGTGCCGTTTGTGGGTGGTGTCAGGGGAAGGTCTATGTAAATGGGAGTGTGGATGACTGAACACAGGCATGCCTGTGTGTTCTAATGGCATTTCATGGGCATTAGCATGGAGGCGTCATTGTACACGTCACCTGGTTATATTTCAGCCTGCAGTGATCGCAGTGCTTGCGGCATGGTAGGGTCTACCTCAAAGGCTACAAGCAGCTCCGATGGCTCTTGATGTTACTGATATTACATACACTTCCTGCAGATGATGTGTGCTGTGATGGAAAAGGGGGCGTCTTTAGACCAGCGTGTGTTCGCTCTGCTGTCACTCTCTAAGACATAGAGGGTATCCTTAAGCCTTGCCGTGTGATCGTGGAATTTGCATACCCTGCCCCTGATGGCTGCGAAAGTGCACTGCTTTGCGTCCAGGTCTGAATCGCCCCCTCAGTTCGGCTGTGGTGGAAGAGGTACAGGATAACAAGTCCATTCTGAACCCTGCTTGTTTTTTTAAAACCACCAGAAAGGTAAAGATTCTGCCAGGGAAAACATTCATAGACCCGAACTCCGGCCTAAACTACTTCAGTGGGCACATTCATCATGCTTCACCAGTCATGCAGGTGTGAGAACTCTGAAACTAATTATCAGGAACTATTGGTGGCCAACTGTGCATGGTGATGTCAAAGACTTTGAGGCAGCCTGTACTACCTGCACTTAACATAAGATTCCACCTCATTCTCCCTTGGGACCTTTATGCCCACTCTTGGTGCCTGATAGTCCCATATATCAATGGACTTTGTCACTGATCTACCATACTGTCAAGGTTTCAATACTGTATGAGTGGTGGTGGACAAATTCTTTAAGTTTGCTCATTTTGTTCCATTGAAAGGATTACCCTCAGCTCTGAAACTAGCTGATGAATTCATAAAGGAAATCTTCAGGCTACACGGGTTCCCCAAGGACACTGTCGAAGCTGGATAATTGGCTGAGACAAGATTAGTTTAAAATTGATTTGCAGCGATGCCATCTTGCGACTGGCTGCAAGACGCCATCTTAGAAATGAGATCGCAAGATGCCATTTTGCGAATGGCCGCCCAAGCGCCATTTTAGATAAACTCACAATTAAGTACATATGGCGATATTACTATTAGCATCATGCGATTGCATCTTTCATCATTTCTCATACACACATTAATATGCACAATTGCGCTATTAACTAGTCGCATATTAGCGAATGCATAAGACCTTGTATGAAAACGCTGTTTATTAGCTTTATGCGCATGCATCTGTTCCAAGTTAACTAGTGTCTTTACATCACACCCCGCATACTTATACATTACATATTCACATAAAAGGTTTAATAAGCTTTAAGGTATAAGATTTAAGTTTGTTCAGTTAGTATAAATGCTGTGAAATAAAGATTATTTGGTAATTAAGGTTTTATTCATGATAAGTAAGCCATGTTTGGTATTGTGCTGATGCGTACTCTTTCAACAGAATTCCGGTATTATCGGTGTGGAGATCGCATCATGAATTCTCAACTTATGGACCGCAGAGACTTCAAGCAACAAAATGTATATTATATGAACAACTGTTAGGATGTTGCATGATTCGGGAAACCGGAGACCCTCAGTTGTTGGAGGCTGGGTAGAGTCTATTTGAATCAGCCTGTTAAATGCTTCATAACAGATGCATCCCCCTTGAGGACCAATGGCATCAGCAACAAACTTCTCTATAGTGTTGTCTATTTCTGGGGGGTATAAATATGTGTGCTCCAACACTGGGTTTTAGTCTTCTGCTGAATGCTGATTGGCGAGGGGTTTCTTCTTGATGCCTACATCTGGACCAGAAGCGCTGCGTATGTATACTGTACTTGGGTCTGTATAATTCCTTTGCGCTGAATTGTGTTTGGATCATTAGCCTGTAACTGCTGTACTTTTACTTGAATAATACTTTGGGCTTTGGAACCACAGATTCTAAGTCTGAAGTCTTTATTTACTGTATGACTGTGTACGCAAATTAGCGTCATCCTTAGAGTTTTATAGGAAGGATATTAGAAGGTATAGGCAGGGGTATATCGAGGTTCAAATTCAGTATCGTTAGCACTGTCTTGGACCATGGTGTGCAATTTACCTCTAAATTCTGGAAGTCATTATGTAAATGCTTTAGTGTCAACCTAAGCTTCTCATCAGCCTACCACCCTCAGAGTAATAGTCAGATGGAATGAGTAAACCTGAATTTGGAGAATTTTATTCAGATGTATGTGTCTGAAAATCAGGATGATTGGGTCTCCCTGTTTCCATGGGCTGAATTCACTCACAATAATCTGTGTCATGAGACATCGGGTCATTCTCCATTTTTCATTCAGTACAGCCTGCATTCTGTTCTCTCGTAATTACCAGTCCTTGGGCCAGTATCACTTCTAGCCATCTGTGGTATGGTTGAACCATTTCTTCAAGATCTGTAAGGAGGTAAAAATAATATGTGCAAAGCCTCTTTAAGGTATAAACTGTTTACAGACAAGAAGAGGAAGAGGAGCCCTTTTCTGAGGCCTGGTGACAAAGTATGTTTGTCAACTACCAAGAAGTTTGCACCCAGTTTTATTGGTAATTTTCAGATCCTCCAGGTGATCAATCCAGTGGCATTCCATCTGAAACTTCCAGGCAATCTCAGAATACCTAATGTATTTCATGTCTCTCTCCTCAAACCCCTGGTGCTTAATCAATTTTCAACACTTTGCAACCCTCCCCCTGCGATTCCGGTAGACCATCAGGAATATGAAGTAAAACAGATCTTGGAATCAAGGGTTTCTAGAAGTTTGTTCAGTTCTTAGTGGATTGGTGGGGGTATGGCCCAGAGGAGCGCTGTTGGGTCCAGGCCTCATATATCCAAGGAAGTCAGTTCCTCCAGAAGTTCCAGTTAAGGTTTCCTAACAAACTATTTCTGGGGTGTTTGGTATCCACCCCTAGAGGAGTGGGTAATGTCACAGTGCACTGGACATTACATACTGGGACTGGCAGCACTAGAATCCTGGATGGCAGTGGGGGGCAGGGATTCCCTGGTGCCCGCTGCTAGTGTCTCTGCTCTCGGCTTCTCTCTGTCTCCTGATGTTGCTGCAAAGTGCAGATGGCTGTTGCTCCCCTCTAAGTGCATGCGCCAACCTGCAGGGAAAGTAAAAGTGACAGGCATGCTAAATATAACTCCTCCCTATAAGAGGGATTCTCTGGCACTAAACAGGTGCCAGAGTATAGGCTCCCAACCTTACACCAGCATTCCTTATCCAGTGATTTCCTTCTCTTTCCTGACCTTTGGCTTGTCCTTGACCTGATTCCGTCTCCACCCTGGTGCTGCACTTTGTATTCTGGTTCTGACCTTGGCTTCATTCCTGACCCTGATATTGTCTAATTCCAGACACTGTCTTGTCCAATTGGTTCTGACCCGGCTTGTCGACTAAGTTTGTATGCCTTCATCGTACACCACTGTAATCCAGAGTACACCAGCACCTGTACTAGGGAACCAAGTCTGAATGCCGCAACCTGTGTCAGATGCAGCCAAGTCTAAACTTCCTTGTGGGGATCCCTGGTGAATACCACTGGCACATTAGACTCCGGGTCTCAGTACTGGGTCTTGTCAATATCAAAGTATGGGATTAATTATTTAATTTATTTATTACCAGTTACTTATATAGTGCACACATATTCTGCAGCATTTTACAGATAATATGTGACCATTCACATCAGTCCTTGCCCCAATGGAGCTTACACTCTATATTCCATTTCACATGCTCACACACATATACACTAGGGGTAATTTGTGTTGGGAGCCAATTAACCTACCAGTATATTTTTGGAGTGTGGGAGGAAACCGGAACACCCAGAAGAGACCCACACAAGCACAGGGAGAATATACAAACAACACACAGTTAGGGCCCTGGTGGGAATTGAACCCACGACCTCAGTGCTGTGAGGCAGTAATGCTAACCACTACACTGTCTGTGTTGCCCCAATATACACAAATGGTAAAAGTTTACTTTGGTTATATATATTATGGGTTTACTTGTGTTCATGTTGTTATGGTTATCTGGGGCTCCAGACAACCAGAATACCTTAAGGAGTGAGACACCAGGAGACGTAGGGTGAAATTAACAAACTGTAAGTGACTATATTGTCACAAAAATAGGCAAGAACATATGAAAGAATAGTTCAAAGTACAAATGGTGTGGCTGAATGCCGATGGTTCGGATGAATGCCTATGGTACAGCTAGGGAGCCGATGGTGCGGCTAAGGAACCGATGGTGCGGCTAAGGAGCCGTTGGAGTGGTGAGGTGATGATGCTATGGCTGAAGAGCCAGTAGAATGACCGGCAGTTGGGAGATGATGATGCAGCTTAGGAGCTGTTGATGTGGCTGGAGAGCCAGTAGAGTGGCCGGAGGCCGATGTTGCAGCTAGGAAATCGATGATGCAGCTTAGGAGCCGTTGATGTGGCTGGAGAGCCAGTAGAGTGTCCAGAGGCTGATGCTGTGGCTAGGAAGCCGATGATGCGGCTTAGGAGCCATTGGTGCTGCAAGGTGCCGAGGATGTGGTTGGAGAGCCAGTAGTGGCCAGAGGCCAATGTAGCGACTCTGGATCCGAGAAACAGTAGAGTGCCTGGAGGCCAATATTGCAGATAGGGAACCAATGATGCGGTTTAGGAGCCATTGATGTGGCTGGAGAGCCAGTAGAGTGTTCGGAAGCCGATGCTGTGGCTAGGAAGCTGATGATGCGGCTTAGGAGCCGTTGGTGCTGTAAGGTGCCGAGGATGTGGTCGGAGAGCCAGTAGTGGCCAGAGGCCAATGTAGCGGCTCTGGAGCCGAGAAACAGTAAAGTGGCTGGAGGCCGATGTTGCAGATAGGGAACCGATGATGCGGATTAGGAGCCGTTGATGTGGCTGGAGAGCCAGTAGAGTGGCCGGTGGCTGATGTTGCAGCTAGGAAGCTGATGATGTGGCTTATGAGCCATTGGTGCGGCAGGGTGCCGAGGATGTGGTTGGAGAGCCAGTAGTGGCCAGAGGCCAATGTAGAAGCTTGGGAGCTGAGAAACAGTCTGTGCAGTGCTGCAGCTTGGAGGCTGGGAAACAGTCTCTGCACTGGTGCAGCTTGGAACTGTGAAAATTACTCCATAAATAGGAACTGTAAAACTTGGAAGACTGACTAGGACTTCTGAGAACAGACCAACATACACAGCATGTCAGATGATATAACTGGCCGTGAGTGCAGGGCTGCATGTATACTTATGAGATACAGGATCCAATCAGAGACAATTCCTGGAGAGTAATTCCTAATCAAAGGCATGTGTGTACCTGCTCTTCAGACAGACAGCTAGTTAATTAATTAGCACATGAGCTCAGTACACAGATCCTAACAGTACCCCCCATTGAGGGTGGACACCAGACAGAAAAATGATCAATGTCTTTTACTATGTCTCGTATTCTTCCCCACTTGCTTAGACCTAGCAATGGGGATCATAAAGATGTTATTACTGTCCACAGGAAGCATAGAAATTTCTACCAAGAATCTTTCATCTGCTACTGGATCATAGTCAGAACTAGAGTCATCATTCAAAGGCAGAACCATCCCCTTACTATCAGCAATGGAAGTCTTCACCGATACAGAAGCTAATGACTTCTTCATTTTCAAATACTTTGGAGATCCTATCCTTGGGTAAGTTAACATGCATCCAGAGTGGAGATATGTAGGTTGAGTCTCGTGGAGATGAGGAGATAGTACACTCCTGAGGAGGTTGAGACTTGCTGGATGATTACTAGATCTGGATTTGGATTTTGTAGGTATAAGTATAAATTCCAGAAGGTTCAGCAATCACTATATCTGGACCCCCAAACCTCCTAAAGACAGCACAGACAAATAAAACAAGATCATGGAGAATGGAGTCATTAGATCTGATGTAAGGTTCAGTCCATCTCTTAGCTTCTCCTTTCTGTTGCCAAAAGCAGGAACATAATTTTTTCATGTTGAGAAAGACCTGGAGGAAGCACCTGCATTTCAAGCATTAAGTCTCAAAATTGTTCCAATTCCCCATTGAAGATCAGGCAATCAGGGTCTTGGTCTGGCTTCACTGATTGGGGATCCCCAGCTGGAATAGATTCATCGGGCTCTCCTCTTGGGAATGGAACATCAGACTTCTCTTTCAGGGTTGGTAAATCGAATTCCCCTCTTGGTGTCTGTACTTCACCCCTCTCCTCTGAGGTTGGTACATCAAACTCCTCCCCTGGGAGTGGTACTATGGAGACCTCTTCTGAGGGTGGAAAATCAGGCACTTTTTCTGAGGTTGATACACCGGATTCCCCTGCTGGTGTCAGTACCTCACACCTCTCCTCTGAAGTTGGTACATCAAACTCCTCTCCTGGGAGCAGTACAACGGAGACCTCTTCTGAGGGTGGTACATCAGGCACCTTTTCTGAAGTCGATACATTGAGCTCCCCTCCTGGTGTCTGTACTTCAGGCACTTCTTCTGAGGTTGGTACATCGAACTCCCCTCCTGGGGTTGGTACTTCAGAAACCTCTTCTGAGGGCAGTACAACAAGCACCTTTTCTGAGGTTGATACATCGGACTCCCCTCCCGTGTTTTGGATGACTGAAACATCGGGAACCCATTCAGGAGTAGGTACATTGGACACCTCACTTGAGGTCGGAACATCGAAGTCCTCTCCTGGGGTCTGGAAGTCTGGGACATCAGGAGTCACTTCAGGAGTTGGAAGATCGGATTCCTCACTTGAGGTTGGCACATCAGACTCCTTTACTGGAGTCGGTACTTCAGACACCTCTTCTGCGGTTGGCATATCAAAGTCCTCTCCTGAGGTCTTGATGACTGAGACATCATGCCCAGAACAGGCAGAATCTGGACTGGGACCAGAACAGGTAGAATCCGGGCTGAAACCGGAACAGGCAGAATCCAGGATAGGACCGGAACAGGCATAATCAGGATGGGACCGGAACCGGCAGAGGAGACCACTCCTGGGGTAGGAAAATCAGGTGTCTCTCTGATTATGAGAGGTTTATCAAATTTAATATCAGAAGTTCTTCTTGTGAAAGAACCAACTGAACCCTTGCTAGTACAATGAGAGTCTTTGTTGAATTGGTTCCCCAAATTGAGATTTGGTCACCTAGTGATGGGACCCCAATTATAAATAACTGGCTCTTTTTGGGGGGCCTTGGCACCTTTATATTACAGAGTCTGTGGCATGCATAGGCTTACAAAGTGAATTGCTAACTTGAGGCCTAGGACTTTGAGGCTGGTCATCTTTTCTGGGTTTACATAAAGCACAGTTTCCAATAAAATGATCAGCACTCTCACAGAACAAGCAGAGGAGGTTTTCCCTATGCCATTGCTGCTCGGCTTCAGAGAGCCTGGGTCATAAGTAGCTCCGATAAGACATAGCAGAAATAGGGAATATGGAGACCATCACCTCTTTGGTTACTGTTGGGAAGGATGGAGTATTTTCAAAGTCTGGTGAATTCCCCCAATTTTTTTCTATTAACAGATTGGTACTGTACAACAAATGTTGTAACTGTTCTGTCTTCAAACTAAATTCCTGTAATATCTCATTAATTCAGAGTTATTAATAACTCATTAATTCAGACAACTGAGGCGTTGTAGAACAGTTTACAGTTGGGGTGCCATCCAAATTTTCCTCCACAGACAGATTTTTGCAATGACTAGCTGCATCTGATGAATTCTGGGAGGCTTGAATAATTTGCTGCTGCAGCTCATCCACATGAGATGACAATCCAAGGAAGGCGTTTGCATGCTCTCTAGGTTGAGCATTTTGTTTGGCAGTCTCATTTCAAGATTTGACAGGACAGAGACCATATTGAAATCACTCCAGTAGTGTCTGTTTTGTGGCCAGTTATAATGTTAATGTTATGGTTGTCTGGGGCTCCAGGCAACCAGAATACCTTAAGGAGTGAGACACCAGGAGACGTAGGGTGAAATCAACATAAGTGACTTTATTGTCACAAAAAACAGGCAAGAACGTATGAAACATAAGGTCAAAATACAAACAGTGTGCCTGAATGCTGTTGGCATGGCTAGGGAGCTGATGGTGCAGCTAAGGAACCGATAGTGTGGCTAAGGAGCCGTTGGTGTGTTGAGGTGCTGATGCTGTGGCTGAAGAGCCAGTAGAATGACTGGAGGTCAATGTTGCGGCTTGGGAGCCAATGATGCAGCTTAGAAGCCATTGATCTGGCTGGAAAGCCAGTAGAGTGGCCGGAGGCCGATGTTGCAGCTAGGGAGCCGATGATGCGGTTTAGGGCCCGTTGGTGCGGCAAGGTGCCGAGGATGTGGTTGGAGAGCCAGTAGTGGCTGGATTCCAATGTAGTGGCTTGGGAGCCAAGAAACAGTCTGTGCAGTGGAGCAGCTTGGAAGCTGGGAAACAGTCTGTGCATTGGTGCAGCTTGGAAGCTGGGAAACAGTCTGTGCAATTGTGCAGCTTGGAAGCTGGGAAAATGACTCCATAAACAGGAACTGTAAAACTTGGAAGACTGACTAGGACTTCAGAGAACAGACCAACAAACACAGCATGTCAGACGATATAACTGTCCGTGAGTACAGGGCTGGCTGTAAACTTATGAGATACATGATCCAATCAAAGACAATTCCTTGAGAGTAATTACTAATCAAAGGCATGTATGTACCTGCTCTGCAGACAGACAGCTAGTTAATTAATGAGCACATGAGCCTAGTACACAGACAGGCAGGAATGACAGGCTATGAGCTGTACACAGACAAGACAGGATTAGATGCAGTATCCCAGTCGCAACTATGGGTGGAACCTGCCACCAAGATGATCTACTACCTGCAGATCCTAACACATGTACCCCATGTTCTGAACTTGAAGTCTGATATTGATACATATAGATCTGCACCACTGATTCCAGAATAAGCTGTGAAGGCGAGGACACGTACCAACAAGGCAGAAAGGGAGTGGTGGAGGAGACTGTTTGCAACAAACTGGCCTCCATTCATAATTTTTTCATCTTTAATTTGCTAGTTATATGGCCACATGCCTCCAGCTGCTGACCACACCTACCAAATGGCTGGCCACACCCCTTCAGCGGGACCCTCCTGTTGCATTCCCCTGGTGGGCCCTTCATGCACTAGTTCAGTTGAGTTTTAGTAAGATCTTCTGAGGGTACTTATTCCTGGGTATTTTCCTGGCAACACACCTTGACAACAGAATCACTCTTTCTGATCCTTAACCCAGCACTTGCCTCCCTGCCCTAGCATCCATGGTTTACTGCCTACACACAATATTTCATGTATATTCTATGGGGAAAGTTACTGAACATCACTTTAACATAGATTTATTGTTTGTTTTCTATTCTTGAAATTGTTTTAATGTTTTTCACTGCTTCATGATTTTCTCTATCACGTCTATAACAGATGCAGATATTTACCTTTGTGTACTGAACAGGGGTCTTTTCAATGGTCCATAACAAAATGAGTTTGTAGAAATAGCAACTCCTAGAGTAAAAATTATCCTGGAATAACTCCCTAACTAAGCTTTGTTTACCAATTTTTCAGGTTGTCTCAATTTTTCTTGTTTATATTCATTTGAGACTGATAGTTTGCCTCTTGTGATTGAGCAGCTAGATAGATCAGTTGCTGTGAATTTATTAATTAGATACTACTGCTCCGTATCTGATTTTACTAAGTTATGGAGGTTGAAATCTGAAAATACAATCATTATTGACCAAATTGTTCAATTAATTTGCATCGCTCTAATCGCATGTATACTTGTTTTTGTCACTTTGTCAGGACCCATGGCTGGAACCTCCCTCGTAGGGACACCTTTTTCCCATCATTCCAACAGCTTGAACGGCATGCTGGCAGGAATTAATATCACATTACCCGGCATACATGTGCCATACAAGCATGTTGGCAAGGACTATGGAATCCTATTTAAACCTCTATAGAATCCTGCCTATAACCTCTAAACCTTAGATGATGCTAAATAGCATTATCAATAGTCGCACACAGAAATAAACACTTTCAGACTTTGGTTGTGGTTCCATCACACAAAAAGTTATTTTTTAACATAAAAGAAAAAGGTACTTAAACGCACATGATCTAGACAATACATGCAAAGGTTACATTCAATATAGCTACAGTCGATACATACGCAGGCGCTCTGGATCCAGATCCCGGCATCAAAGATGAAGCCTCCATCAAGAAAATAAAATGACTGACTATATGAGCCTGACTATATACCCGAACAGAGATAAGCAATACAATGGACATGAGCTGGCATAATTTCATTGGTTCTTCTTCTTGAATCTTCTGTTACGATAGTTCATTGGTCTGTTTGTACTTGAATAGTTCAGCCTCCCAACGGCTCTTTGTGTCCTGTAAACAAATCTAATCTAGCTATTTCATTACAGCATTTCAATGGCTATCTCTCTATATTTCATAATTCGCAGATGCATGTAGCGATCTCCCCACCAATAGAACCGGAGATCTGCAAATAAACAGCGGATCAGAATGGCACCTTAACATGGTCTGCTTATCATATACTAAACCATAGATATCATATAACATGCACTTCACAACATTGCTGATATAAATAAAACCCTGAATATTAACCTAAAATACTGCGGAACCTTTTAATGTAATTATGTATATATTTGCACGCATTGTGAATACACATGCGATTGTCTATGTGCATGCATGTATTTATCATGAATTAATATATATATATATATATATTTCTCTATGCTTTACTTGACTTATTTTGGTATTACTTGTCTGGACTACAACAATGACAGGCAATGTGTTTACACATGTGATCAAAAGATGCTTGATGAGATCACACAGGTAAGGCTAATTTGTTTAAGCCTCAGACTTAAATACAATGGTTAATTTAGCTTAACCACATCAGATACCAGGCCTACAATTGCTAACAATAACTGAAATGCCTAATAATTGTTTCCAAATTCAATCTGAGTATATTAGTGTCTACAAAACCTGTCTTATCATCACTGAATATTTAATGTAAGGATTTTTTTCAGTTGTAGCTAAAATGGCATTTTGCAACCAGTTGCAAAATGGCCTCTTGCAGATCTTGATTTTAAACAGATTCTGTTTCAGCCAATTATCCGGCTTCGACAGTCCACCCTTTGATAGCCAAGCAAACACTATCACAACCTATTTTGAATCTATTTAGCCACGCATGAGAATATACTGTTTAATGTTATTATGGGATGACACAGGTTGGTCATTTGAACCATTAGATAATGCGTCTCAAGGAGGGTAAAACAACTCTTATACGCCATCTGCGGATCCTTAAGGGATCATTGGCAGGATGTGGGAATTCATCTAACCTATAAAGGAAGTTTTGAGGGGGAATTGGGACAGTATTACCTAGGATGTTTTATAATAACATTATTGATATATATTCATGCACAAACCATACAAAATCTGAATCACATTATCATAGGGAACATTCTAATTCAGGGTTGTAATACAGCTCTTCCTTAAACTTGGTATCCATATCTCCATCACTTACCACTGCCATCTTGATTTCTCAGTTTGCCCTAGATTGTTTCCTGCACTTCAACACATTGGGAACACATCTGACACACCAAGCCAATTACTAAGATGACACTGATTATAAGGATCAGAACATTACCCACTGTAGCAACCAATTTCTGGACCCACTCTCCTAGACCAGAGAACCAATTCACAGGGTTCAACCAAGTGAACCACTCTTCTACCTGTTCCTCAACTTCAGTCAATGAAGCATTATGGTTCATTCGGAATTCCCACTTTTACTGCAGAATTTTGTCCATCTTCCGGTCTATCACCTCCTTGGGATCACTGGTGTTCATAATGTGTATGAAGATATGGACATGGTGTGTTTTTATGGATACCAAGCATTTCACCATATGTAGGAGTCATAATTTCTGGAAGTATCCTTCCCAAATAACATAATCCTTCTAAACTCGGGGAGAGCCACTTCACACTCCGAGTTCCAGGTATTGCAAATCTCTTAACAATTACTGTACTAAGATTGGTCAGACACTCCCCTGATTGGCATAGCACTCCTCCTCTTGACTCCACTCCATCAATACTGCCATTAGCTTCCATCTCCTCTATTGGTCCCCTGTCACAGAAACCAGAAATCCCTGAACAAACCAGGATGATGGAAACTCTGGAAGAGAATACAAAAATGAACACAGCAGACCAGTCCATTGCTGTAGCAATGATCTACAATTTTTTTCTCTGCTCAGATATCTCACTGCCACCTTTTAATCCTCCCAGAACAGGTTTGCAATTGACAGGTCCTCGTTATCTGCCTCGACTCCACCCTGTATCTCCACCGGTTGGTTAACCTTCCTGCAGTGAGTGGAATGGACCCAGGTATCTCTCTCGGCCACCTTCAAGGATGTGGCACTCGTCAACAACACCTGATACAGACCTTCCCACCGATCAATTAGAGAAACTGAGCATAAAAAATTTCTGACCATAACAAATTTTCAAGGTTTGACATCATGACAGTTTGCATCAGACATGTTAAATAATAACACTTTCAATTTCTGTTGTTCTTACTCATCTTCGTGAGACACTGCACAGTAACCTCATTATCATATTTTCACATGAGGCTGCCTGTCAAACAGTATCTCAAAGGGGGACAGATAGAAAGACAGTCTGGGGTGATCTTGATATTATTAATACCCACCAACTTACACATGTTTTTTTTAAAAGACATCACCTGTGAAATGAGTATCCCTATACTCTATACCGTATCTGTATACAACCCCCTGTACAATTAAACCCTGTTATTAATAGCTACTGCTCTAGGTAGTGTCTTTGCCCCTGGGTTTGGACAGTGGGCCTGATTCAGACCCAGTCGCAAGTGCTGAGCGCTCACAACTGGGTTGGTGATGGCCCAGAGCGCATGCGCACGATCAAGCCAGCTCCGTCATGCGCATGCGCGAGACCCAGATAGCGAAAGGCAATCCGTCGCTCTGGGTCTCGCACCAAAGGGGGTGTGCTGTCGATGTTGAGTGACGCCGGGGGGGTGGCTGCCCAGATGGAGGCATTCCCATGAGAACACCTACCATTTGGGGCGGCCCCACTGACATCACAAGTGATGTCAGTGGGAGAGCTTTCGGCTCTATTTGAGCTGAAAGCTCTCTGGGGCTTCCGGCCATGAGACCCTACCACAAGGGTCTCGTCGCAAGCCCGATGGTCTTGACCATTGCGACCATCATCCTGGCCACTCGCATTAGCTGTGTGTGGCAACCCACAGCAATGCGAGTGGCCAGGAGGACGCTAAATAAAAAAAAAAGATGCCCTGATTCAGAGAGAGCGCTCTGTCAGAGCGTCCGGCTCTGAATCAGGGCCAGTATCCCAAGTACTTGACCTTAGCTTGGCATGGCTGCAATTTGTCCTTAGCAACCTTGTGTCCTGTATGTGAGAGATGAAGCACAACAGTTTAGTATCATTTAAACATGGCATAAATGAATCAGGGCACAACAATAAATCGTCCACATATTGTATCAGAACAGATCCATTGGCTGGTTGAACAGATTGTAAACAGTCATATAAGGCCTGGCAGAAGATACTGGGGTTGTCTATGAAACCATGGGACACTCATGTTCATGTGTATAGTACACCTCCCCCTATGTGAAAGCAAAGAGGTACTGACAGTCAGGGTGTTAGGAAACAGGGAATAAAGCAGAACAGAGATTGGGTATCAATTACATCAATTACCATTACCAGCTCTTCCCTAGTATCGCCAATTAACCTGACTGACTGTAGACTACAGGTGTGACCTAACCCCTAGAGCTGACTGTCTTCTTCTAAGACAGCATTCATGGTCATGGTGTTAGCAGGTGACTGTTGTGGGTGTCCCTCCTGTTGGTACCTAGGGACCTACTTTACAAAACCTTACTTATGTGACCCTCCCTGTTACATCTAAAATACCTCCGTATGTGACGTGTGTTGAAAGGTTGTTGTTGTGTGGGGGAAGAAGTATGAAAAGTTTGAGGTTGAAAAGATTTAGGTTGAAAAGATTGATGTTGAGTGGGGTGTGTGTATTTTGGCCGTGTGTGGTAGAAGCGTTGCGGTGGTTGTTGTATTACTTCTAGAGCTTGAATACTAATGGCCATAAGTTTGTCGCTCTGCATTTCTCTCTTCTTAAGGATGTTTTTGTCATGCTCAATTGCAGCTTCCCTGAGAGGGTCCACAGTAATTCCCCTCCACCCAGGAAGTGAGGTCTGAACCCTGCTCTTAAGGACATCTTTAAGACCATCCATAAGTACTGTGACTGTCATTTCCCTGTAATGGGTGTTATCTTTAATATCTTTTATGCCTGTATATTGGGTAATAGTCTGCAGGGCTCGGTTAAAGTAGTCTCCTGCAGACTCACTCTCTTTCTGTTTAATTGTAAAAGTTTTACTCCATTTAACTACTACAGGGAAAAATATGGCCAGTTGATCTAGAATATGAGTTATTTTATTTTGGTTGCCTTCATCAGTTATGGGAACATCTCCATCCAATACACAGGCTGTGATAAACTTTTTCACATTGGTATTGTGTGGAAGACATGCCCGTAATACTACTCACCAATCCTTGTTGGTTGGCTCATGAGCATTACCCAAATCCTTTACAAATTTTTGGCAACTTGTTAAATCCTTCCTAGGGTCTGGAAATTCTACCATTATGGAATGTAACTCCGCCCTAGTCAATGGACAATGCATTGCTACATCTCTTGTGACCACTACACCCTGTGTGTCTGGATTCCCACTGGGAAAAGTTTGTCCGGACAGGCTGAATATCTAATGCACCACTACCTGTGATTTTATTACCTTGTGTAGGGTTCAGCCTCTGACTACTACATATGGGATTAGCAATTTCTGTAGCTGCGGGAGTTACAACATGGGAAAGAGCGAGCATTACAACAGGTTCGTTATCTGCATCATAAACATGTTCCTTATAGTTACTCAGAAGAGGGTACAAATTGCTTGTTACATTTTTATGATTTTTGTGATCGACTGTACCTACACTACTATCTGCAATGGGGCGGCGGTGGTGCATGTGCCTTAACAGTACTTTTGGCAACGCTACTTTGCAGTGCGTGCTCGTTCCCTGGCATCACTTTCAGAATGCTGTTTTGCATTGTGCCAGAGCTCCCTTGCGCCATGCAAGCGGCGCTGATTTGCGTCGCATGCACTCCGCTGTGCCTCATATTCCCTTCACAATGCCACAATTTCAAACAATCATTGAACTTTACCCTTTTTTTTAGAGACCTCACCAAGCAAATACTGTCTCTAACATTGTTCAAGACTTCCACATCAAAGCTACCTATCTTAGGAAAAGGCTTTCTACATTTCTTGGTCATTTTGACCCATATGTTTGACCCATTTTGACCCATATGTTACAATATGCCGTAGCATTTTGACCCATATGTTACAATACACCATACTTTTTAAACATTTCATACCTTGCCGACCCCTGTGGCCCTTCCATCAGCAGCACTTCATAGATCGTTACTAGAGATTGCTTAGCACCTATATTAAGAACAATGCTATGCAATTTCCAGAAAACGTCGACCTGTTAACGATTTTCAAAGAGCTATGTTCACACACTCCCTCCCGCTATGCACAGCCAACCCTTCTAAAGTTCACAGTCGGCTTTGCACAAAGAGGAGCAGAATAAACACCTATTGTACTTACCCTACTTGCGGCTGTATTACCAAGCTTCAACCGCTCACTTCTGCAAGCTTATACACCGGTTTCCTGCCCTTAGGGATCGTTTGTACAGCCAAAACGTGAGGAAAGAAAACAACTTGCTTTGTAAGTTATTTCTTTTTCCTCATGGTAGATCACCTCAAGCTTTACCACACTGCTTCCTACATCGAGTTTACTCCCATTGGTAGCATTTAGAAATTCCAATAACCCCTAACCTCGCTAACAGTTTCACTCCCACGACACCCACTTCACAATCACAGTTTATACAAACTACGTGGTTCGATTGCTCTGCCCAAGGAACCTAACCGATCAATGGACTTTGCGATTAATGGGTGTTTGGACTGGGAAGACCTTGTTTCCCGAAACCACAATGTACCTGCTTTGTACACTGGCCCAGTACTTTGCTCGGCCTCGTCAGGCACCTACTGAGTTTACACTTTGAGGTTTGACCAGACAGTAACCTCCGCTAGGCTTAACTAGACAGTAGCCTTAGCTTTTCGGGCTTAACTGGACAGTAGCCCCCACACACATACACACTTCAATCACATACCCTACTTCTGCGCAGAAAAATAAAACCTTTTCCCAAAATATAGCAGTACAATTCAGAGGTTTGATCTGGTAATCACACTACAAAACACAATGACCTTTTTGAACATGCTGCAGCAATACAGAAAACATGCAAACGCTAATGTGCGACTTACCCCCTAACACACTGTTTTAACACAGAAGGAAACACACTATTCCTTCTTCGTCCCTGGTTCTAATCAGCACTCCTTGATCTTACACGGTGATGGTAGCGCTCTCTCAGCAACAAAGTGGTAGCAGATTTTCATAGGCAAAGCATTATTTCCCGCTTATGGCGCCTTTCCACCCTTTGGATGAGAGATCGCTAACCGTGTGTTACCGTGTAAGTGGTAGCATGATTTCACTCTGAGCCCCCAACTATGGAATCCTATTTAAACCTCTATAGAATCCTGCCTATAACATCTAAACCTTAGATGATGCTAAATAGCGTTATCAATAATCACACACAGCAATAAACACTTTCAGACTTTGGTTGTGGTTCCAACACACAAAAAGTTATTTTTCAGCATAAAAGAAAAAGGTACTTAAACGCACATGATCTAGACAATACGTGCAAAGGTTACATTCAATATAGGTACAGTCCATACATACGCAGGCGCTCTGGATCCAGATCCCGGCATCAAAGATGAAGCCTCCATCAAGAAAATAAAATGACTGACTAGCTGAGCCTAACTATATACCCGAACAGAGATAAGCAATACAATGGACATGAGCTGGCATAATTTCATTGGTTCTTCTTCTTGAATCTTCTGTTATGATAGTTCATTGGTCTGTTTGTACTTGAGTAGTTCAGCCTCCCAACGGCTCTTTGTGTCCTGTAAACAAATCTATCTAGCTATTTCATTACAGCATTTCAATGGCTATCTCTCTATATTTCATAATTCGCAGATGCATGTAGCGATCTCCCCACCGATAGAACCGGAGATCTGCAAATAAACAGCAGATCAGAATGGCACCTTAACATGGTCTGCTTATCATATACTAAACCATAGATATCATATAACATGCACTTCACAACATTGCTGATATAAATAAAACCCTGAATATTAACCTTGAATACTGCGGAACCTTTTAATGTAATTGTGTGTATATTTGCGCGCATTGTGAATATACATGCGATTGTCTATGTGCATGCATGTATTTCTCATAAATGTATGTGTATATATATATATATATATATTTCTATGCTTTACTTGACATATTTTGGTATTACTTGTCTGGACTACAACAATGACAGGCAATGTGTTTACACATGTGATCAAAAGATGCTTGATGAGATCACACAGGTAAGGCTAATTTGTTTAAGCCTCAGACTTAAATACAATGGTTAATTTATCTTAACCACATCAGATACCAGGCCTGCAATGACTAACGATAGCTGAAATGACTAACAATTGTTTCTAAATTCACTCTGTCTGAGTATATTAGTGTCTTTGTGTATTCTTAATTATTTCTCACAGACAAATCTACAAAACCTGTCTTGTCATCACTGAATATTTAATGTAAGGATTTTTTTTAGTTGTAGCTAAAATGGCGTTTTGCGACCAGTCGCAAAATGGCGTCTTGCAGATCTTGATTTTAGACAGTTTCTGTCTCAGCCAATTATCCGGCTTCGACAGACCATAGACCATTCAACCTCATGAGGACCTATTTAGGGATTCCTGCCCCATGGGGATGCCCTTAGCAATGTCCACTACAGGGTTTCACCAAAGAAAGATTAAGCCTCAGTTTGATCAGCAGAAATTTAATTCAGGCTATACTCTTTCTCTTGATAGCAGTTATACTTTTTTATGTAGTACTTGACCAATAGCCAGTTTTGTATCTTCAGAGCCTTCACCCTGAGGCAGCTATCGCATAATTTTTTGCCGGGCACCTTGCAGGAGAGGATGTATTGGATGAGGTGTCTCTCAACAGCTGCTACTTCTGTTCTGCTTCATGTTTTTTTTTTAAACCTTGCAATCATCTATGCAGGAGTGAGAAAATCAGCCACCCACAAAGCCAACAGATACCACCACCAATGCAATGGATATGACAGTCATACACACTTTTGGGAGCCACAAAAGCATGTCTTTCCACAACTGCCATGGCACTTACATCTCCATAATCCTTGTGCACTGCACTGGCTTGCCTCTCTGGCTCATCCTCTGAGTCATTTCAGGCTAGGTGGATTGGTTCTAGAAATACAGAGATAAACAGATGTCCCTAGTCACACTAACCCCCTTAGACTGCCAGTCCATGGAAATACCAGTTAGGTATGGACCCATGGTACCTACCATTGGGATCGATGGAGATCTCTTTCAGTCTTTGACCCTTAAAGTTAGCCAAACTGCCTTACTTGACCCTTTGACCCTTAAAGTTAGCCAAGACTGCCACAAAGAACTTGCTTATTTTGGCCAATTGCAGGGTACCTTCTGGGAGTAAATCAGCTAGCTGATCTATCTCTGTGTCACTCATGTTCAGGACCCTTGAAAGGGTGGCCACATGTTACTGTAGCCTGGTGGAGGAGAGTGCTTCCGGATGCTTGGCCCCACACTCCCGAGCATAGAGACGAATGCAGTCTGAACCTCTGAGGTGTGACAAGGTGGCAGGTCTTGCAAACATGTAGACATTATCAGGACTAACACCACACTCTGCTCTTTTCTGTGTCTGGAGCTCCGTCGCCCTCTGCATGCATGGCGATTGGAGGAAAGGAACTTTCCTGCCACTCTTCCCAGGAATCTCAATACAGGTGAAGTGCTGACATAGGGCCTGATTCGCTACCAATCACAACTGCAATTGTATTAGCGATTACACATGCAGTTCAACTGTGATTGTATGCTAATCCATTGTGATCACTATGCTGCCGCAGCATAACATGGGGATACCCAATTTACCTTACACACATCTGTAATGTTTAGCGAGACTGCAAAACCATTGGTACAATCAAGAACCATCGCAGCCTCATGCACACGTGAACAAGATCTGACCTTACTCAGAAGTTGCAAACTTCATCGCATGCTATGAAGCCTCAGGCTGCGTAGGGCATCACAGTGGATAATTTATGCATGCCCCTGCAATGGTGTTCAAACGCACTGGCACACCTGCCTTCCACAAACAGCACTTCCTGTCAATCACTCTGCGATGGGTCTGTGTGGACACTGCGATTGCAATACCGATAACAGTGGTAGTTTCACGCACGCGCACTGCGATACATGCGCAGTACGCTACAATCAGTCGATTGTGTGCATATTAGCAACTGCAATTCAAGCTGAATCAGGCCCATAGCCTCCTCTCCAGCTCCGACAGGGCCAGCACCACATCACCCTGTAAGTCAGCAGTGTGCCAAGATGCAAACAAGGTGAGCATCTTCGAGACTTCACCTTCCCTCCTGTGGTTGAAGAGGACAGCTGTGTGAGGGTTACCGTGGCCAGAAGCAACTTCTGCTTCGTGGTTGGGTGAGTGGACAATTCCTCCAGGTACTCCCGCTGTCTGTCACTGAGATACAGGTGCATCCACTTCACATCATCGGTGAAAGGTAGGAGGGGGGAGCAGTCCATTTTTTCTCTTCCAGTGTCTTCAGGGCCACAGCAGAAATCAGGTCACTCCACCTTGCCTTGTACAATTTTTTGAAGCACCGAGCACTCTTCACAGTGGGGACATGGCCCTGCATAAGTGCCTGTCACTCAACAATGCTTGATATCTTTAGCAAGCTATGGCCCACTTTCAGGGCCAGTGAGGGTACCTGGAAGGTTTATCATTTAATTGTAGCCAGTCAGGCTCCTTACAGCACGTATGACATGTAGGAAGTTCACAGGGCGGATGAACTCTTCCATATTCCACAGCGGAGTAACCTTCATGGCTTGCAACAGCAATCTCCTCACCTCTTAATGCTTTTGCCAAATATACTCATGCTTACTGACAACCAATCCAAGCTGGTTAAAGAGATGGAGCCCGAACTGCATGATGCAAGGGTCACCCTTGATTATTGGTACCACATCATCATGAATCATGTCACACAGCACCTTCCAGAGGCCGGTGCCAGCACCCAGTGGAACAGGGGTGGCATAAGTGCAGAGGGATTGCACTCTGGTCCTGCCAGGTTTGGGGTTGTCTAGTCCTTTCTTAAGTGGGCACCTTTTTATGTGTTGCCACAGGTGTTGCCTGGAGAAAAGGCCCTGGCAATGGACACAATGCATGAAGTCATGGGTAGCTACAGCTTTGCCTGGCTACTTGCATGAAAGAAGGACACTGCTGCCCTCACATAAGACCCTGGTATAATGGGAAAAGATTCCATGGGTGTGATTCAGGTCAAGCTGTAGCTGCCTCTCCCTTGAGCTCTTTGGGTATCTCAGTGCCCGGGCTGCCTCAGGCTCATTGCAGTTGACAGCTTCCACATGCATATAAATCTTCAAGAATGGCTTCTCGCACCATAGACAATAGTTATTTTTGGTATATGCCCTTGAAACATCCCTTTTTTTGTAAGTACATCAACTGACATAGCATGGGGTTTTTTCAAGCTGAATGCATTGGGTCCATGATGCAATGAGTAATTTTCCTAAGAGGAATCCTCAGCCAGCATCTCTCGCTCGTGACAAGATCTCTCATTCCTGCTGCTATCCTCCAAACTGCCTGCCTCTGAAGAGTCAGGGACATAGTTTTCATCACTGCAATCTGTGCCACTGTCCATTATGTCTCCACATGCACCATTCAGTTCCATAGTTCCCCTCTTTAAAAGGAGCCATAGAATAAATGGGTAAACATTCCCGCAATGATAAGCACAGTAAATGAAACATTGGACTGGTACCTACCATCACAGTGTACTCACTGCAGCCAGAGAGCTTACCTTTACCAATGACCCTTTCATGTCTGGTGTGCCAGCGTGTACTCATGTGCTTGGTAACAGCATTCTGGTGTGAGGCTGCTCCTGGGTTGGCTGCACACACCCTATATTGCCCCATAATAAATCTGGAGCAGGAATTCCCATGGATATCATGCCACCACTGTTGCTGTGCGCCCCCCTTTTGCGGTGTACCCCATGATTTCTCCCGGGCTCTTGGAAACAAGTCCCAGCCTGAGGGGTGCTTCTCAGACCTCATTGGGACTTCCAGGGGTTGCAGTTTTTTTGGGGCTGCAACCAGGTGGCACTTCACAAAGAGGAGATGGTAGGGCCACAGCCCCTGGCCTCCACCACAACCCTGTGCTTGTTGTGAATCCCAGGCAACACCCTGCCATGAATGGATCCAGGGGAAAGTGTACCCTCTGCCGGGAGAGGCTTCCCCAGGCTCCTGGAACCCAGCCTGGGGCCACCTCGGTCAGAGAGTCTCCCTGGGGATCCTATATATGGAGGGGGGGGTCATGCCTGCAGCAACTGGGGGTTTGGGGTAAAAATATTCATAAATATAAAGGAAAAAAATGTAAAAAACACAAAATGAAAGAAAAATACCCATCTGACACATGGCAACTATTAAGACAGGAGAGGGAGCCACCGCCTGGGAATCTGAACCCCTAGGGTTGATCCCCTTCTGCCCTCTGCAGGGTTGGAGGCACCACACTGGGCGCCAGCATGAGCTGCCCAGGCAAAGTTCTTGTGGGGTGCTATGGTGGAAGCTGTTGGTGCTGCCAATCAACTCTTGAGTAGGGGGAAATGGGTGGTCTGATGGAGCCCTCCCCTTCACCCCCAGCTGACCATTAAGCCTTGGAAGGGAATCACTGACAGGGAATCTGGCCCTGGTGGCGACACCCTCCCACCGGGGCCAAGTTCTTAAGGGTCTAGAAAGACAGCCCCAGGTGCTTGTGAAGTATCATTGATAAATGTGTCATGGCACTCTCTCTCTCGGTCATGTTCAGCAGGGGTTACTTTCATCACTCCCAAGTATTTTAAGAGTAACCAGTTTGACTTCGCTCATCAGCCAGGGGAACAAAGACATGGCCAGAGAGGTGGGCACAGAAAACCCATCCCTATACCACACAAAGCCCCGGCTGCACTGCTAGTGTATCTGCACAAATGGAACCTGGAACAGATAAAGGGTGAATGCACTGTGTACCCAGTGTCCAGCCACCGCATCCCTCTAGGGTCCGGGAGGCCGTATTGGTACCGAAACCCCACTTAACCCCTCCTATAGTCTGGTACTGTTCTATTTAATTGGCTGGTGAATATATGCCTTTATATGGTGTATTTGTCTATTGTCCCCATTTTTAATAATGGCATGTATTGAATTAGATCTTAAAAGATCTTGTTGTTATATATATGATTTACTGCATCTTTAATTCATTCAGCCATTAACTTTTTTTTTCTAGCACCCTACCATTGTCCAATCACTAATCATATTATATAGATTACATACAGTTATTCAAGTAATGGAAATAATATATTATCCCCTTATTGTTTCATGGTTATCCATTTGTTTTGTTGCACCCACACACTGAGGTAACTATACAGTAGGTAGATTACATGTTTTTATAGATGACACATATTTAAAACAAGGCTGTGGTATAACAGTATAGGGAAGACAATAAATTGATCTTATTAATTGTCTTGTGAGATCTGTAATTCTATCCTATCCAGCAAGATAAGGTCTCTCACTCCAATTCCATGTTTGTATTACAATCGTGGCTATAGTCACAATATGTTTCACTACCTACACTTATATATAATCCCTGTCCTCAAACATGTGTAGGCAATACTCAGGCTCTCTAATATCAGTCTGTTATTGTTAGGCAGCAGTTTCTAAAGTTCATACCTATATTGTGAAACAATGTTGCCAATCGCAGTTAGTTTGATAGAGTGTAACACAAAGGCTCTCAAAGCCTGCAGTGTCCTGTAACTGGACATATTCCACAGAGAGATTTAGTTGTAGCGCTTATTAAACTATATTACAACATCAATATTATTTAGATGTGAAGCACACATGGTGGGCGTGCCGACGCGCATTTCGCTTGTAGCTTTAATCAAGGCAAACAGATTTTCTCCACTGCCCCAAACTTTATTCATACTAATGGACCAATCAGATTGTGTCTCGCGATCAAGTGTTATTCAGGGCCAATCCAGTGTTTGTTGACATTTTCACTGTGAGCTCCGTGTCTCATCCAGTGGAAACTGCTCAGGGATCACAGAAAAGAGGTGTGTATTCCGTCAGCCAATTAGGCTGCAGTCATTCGTGACTGCATGTTGTTGTTATTATGTCATCGGTAACTGTCATGTTAATATAGACTGGAGCTAAGGGGTGTTTTCTCCTCCGATTAGATGACTTAATTTTAAAGCATCGCTTCTGGGCATTGTACTACAGTGGTAGAGTATAGGATTATTATGTATATTGTTTGACCTATGGTTCCCCATAGCATAGATATTAGGAATATTTATTCCAAATTGTTGATATATATGTTATTAACTTTTACAGAGGAGAAATATTATTTTAGGGAACCAATAATAATATATAACCATTAAATAGGTGTTCCATTCAAATTAAGCATTTGTGATTTGCCAGAATTTTTTTTTAAAATATATGCATATAGAGCCTAGCTGTCATACATTATAAGTGATTGATATTGTATAGTGTGCAATATTCATCTTGGAATCATGAAACATTTTTAATTACATTATAATAATATTTATTATTTAATACAGTATATACTTTTTATGGAGAAAAATAATTAAAAGTGACATGAAAGTGTGCTAGTGAAATAAAAAATAAAGATGTGAGTGCTGATGTGTATCAGTATCTACTATATATATAGATTGAGAATAAAATAGATTAATACTTAAAAGGAATTCCCTCATGTTTTCAGTTGTGTGGCTGAATAGTGAATAGTGGGAAAGAAAATATTGTGATGTGCGAGGTAATGCAAATATAATCACACTACCATGTGTGTATCCTCCAGGTAAGTTCAAAATATATAGTTGAATTTGGTGAAAAAGGGGGAAGAAAGGGAAAAAACGATTGGTCGTGATTAAAAAACAATGGTGAGTAAGGGTATGTCCACACTACCCATGATGTGTTGAGAAATCTGTTAGATTTTACAATGGTCCACATCTATTTCTATATACAGTGACTAAGTATTGTGTAGAGTTAATTTAGTGAAATTCACATAATAAATAAAATATCAAAATCCCTTTATTTATTCCTACTAATATTAAAGGTCATATAGTGAACTAGTTGTCCCATTATGATATATGTATATGATAATTATGGTTTGATCATGAATATATTTTATATTTTATCTTTCAAATGTGCAAGTTTGTATTGATCCATTTGTATTCCCCTCCTTAATTTCTGTATAGATATATTGCCCAGAATGCTGCCCATTAGTATATTGTTTTATGATTTTTAATTATACTTTTATGTTTAATGTATAAATATTAATTGCAGTTGAAATCCTTTCTTTTTAAAATAGGATAAATTCAGTCCCAAAAATAAATTTGCTATAAAAAAGGCGGCATTGTCAATCTATGTTCAAATTATTAACAAGAATGTCAGATTTGTGGGCTAATCTCTAATTTTCAGTGGAATGAAATTGCCTACCTATATTTTGATTAAATAAAGAAATAATATTTTATTAAATTTCTGAGCTGATTGTAACTGCTCAGAGATATTGGGTATAGCTGTTGTTTTCGTTCAAGCTTTTCGGGTGTAGGCTATCCATCATGAAAACTATTTTGGTTTCTTCTTTCAAAAGTTCTTCATCCAGATTTCATCCCTGGATATTCATCTAAATATGTTTCATTCCAAATGTCTTTAAGGCATTAGAATTATTGTCATGGTACTTGTAGAAATGCATGGCCACTGTTGTGAGTGGTTTAAACTTGGCTAAACCTTGACTGGCATTCTGAATTGTTCTGACATGTTCTAATATCCTAATTTTAAGGGGTCTTGATGTCTTGCCCACATAACTATTACTATAGGGACATTCCAAATGGTATATTGTCCCTATTGTGGTACAGGTGATGTAGTTCTGGATCGTCCATTTCTTATTATATTTATCGTAGAACTACTTTTTAAGTGTCATGTGTTTGCATGCCTTGCAACTTGCAATGTCCGCACCCATATGAGCCTTTTTTGTTGAATAGTGATTTTTTCTTAGGGGTCAGATAGCTTTGTACCAATCTATCCCTTATATTGCGAGATCTTCTCCAACTAGTTTGTACTCTTGGAGGTAAAATTTTACCACCTCTTTCTCCCACTACCCCAGGTAGAGGTTGGCGTAGGTGGGGGCACAGGCTGTCCCCATTGCCGCCCCTCTTACCTGGAGGTAGTGGCGCTCGTTGCAAACAAAATTATTTTTGGTCAATACAAAATTAAGCAAGATGGTCACAAATTCATTGAATTCACTTGATGTTCCCACATCGAGGGAATATTTAACAGCTTGAATACCATTGTTGATGTTTATGCTGGTGTAAAGGATTTCAACATCACAGGTTACCAGCCACACGCCAGGATTCACATTCAAGTCTTGTAATTTATTAAGCATGTCCATCATGTCTCTCACATAAAATTGTAGAGATAATACATGTTTACGTAAATGTTGATCTACAAATACACTTGTCTTCTCTGTGAGGTTGCCTACTCCCGATACTATGGGCCTCCCTGGGGGGACCTTCTGTATTTTTGGCAAGAGATATAACGTGGGTGTTTTAGGATTATCGACTTTCAAAAAGTCTAAGTCACGTTTCTTAATGACCCCATTGTTAAAAGCTGTAGTGATAAAGCCTGTGTACATTTTGAGAAAATGTTGAGTTGGATTAAATATAAATTGTTGATAACAACTATTGTCATCTAGTTGTTTGTTAAGTTCTGTTTAGGCCACAGAACAATATTTCCCCACCTTGTCTGAGTAATTTATCACTACATTTTGCTTATTTCTGGAGATTTGCTCAAGTGCCTTTCTTTCACCTTTAGTGATATTTTCTGAGTATGGTTTCTTTTGGATAAATAATATGTCTAAATGTTTGGAAACTAGGTCCTGGTATACATGTACAGCTGGACAGATTTTATTGTCTGTGAAAAGGTTAATTTTTTCTTTAATTTGGTGGCATCAAATGGTGTTTGGATGTTTGAATGTGGGGAAACATTGCCTTCTTTCAGGTCTTCTAACATTTGTAATGTAGGTTGGTCTTCTAATTGTAATACATTGCTATTATAGTTGGATATTGTATATTGTTCCTTTTGTGAACTTTGATTTAAAAATAACTTTTTTAGAAGAATTTTCCTGGTAAACAAGTGTAGATCCTTCTCACATTCAAACCTGTTGAATCATTGGGTTGGAGAAAATGAGAGTCCTTTGCAAAAAATTTAAGTCTGATCATCACTAAGGATAATCTCTATCAAATTAATGAACCTTAAGTAGTCGTTGCATTGGTCATCCGTCATCATTTCCGATATTGTCGCTGTTCTCTCGGCTCCTCTCTCTAATCCAATAGGTCTCTTTCACTCCGTCCTCCTCTTGCTCCTCCTTGTCTTCCTCCATCCTTTTCTGCATTGGTTCTTGCTACTTTTGGGGTTTGACCTAAAAATCCCTTCTGTAGTTTTTGATTAGGGGCATCTTACTTATATTTTCTCCCTCTGAGGAATTTAATTCTGATGTTGTATTGTTAAGTGAATTTGAAGTTCTTCTACATTGTACCTGTATATTCCATTTATAGATTCTATTCTGTAAATAGGCATCTCGATCTCGTTGGAGTTTTCTACATTTCCTTTCCACTATATCTTCTTCATAATTTTTTATTTCCTATTTATATTTCTCAGATCTATGCTGGAATATCTCTAGAGATTCATATGATTTAAATTTTCCCCCAATTCTGATATTTCTTGAGTTAAATGATCCAGAATGATCTTATCATGTTTTTATCAATATTCTGATGAAAGTTTTGGGTGGTGGAGGGAACCCATCCCTCCCCCCACACACGGCCCCCACAGCACTCCTGATGTATCCACACATCTCAGCCTTCCACACCTCCCCCCATCTCCGGGGCAGGGAGGACATGTGTGGGACCTGGTCCAACCTAATGAGGGACTACTGTGACTGTGCCCATCTGCGAGTCCCCAGGGGATCTCAACACAGGCCAAAGGGATGGGCCCAGGAAACCCATCCCTCTACCATGCACTGCCAGTGTGTACAAACATCTCAGCCTTCCACAACTCCCCCCATCTCTGGGGCAGAGAGGACACAAGCAGGTCCTGGACCAGCCTAGGGGGGTCCACTTTGACTGCATGCATCAGTTTGTTTCTGGGGAACCTCACCACAAGTCAGAGGGGTGGGCCAGGGAAATCCATCCCTCTACCACATTGTCCCATGAGCACTCACTGGCTGTCCTACAGTCTCACCCTTCCATGCATCCCCCCATCTCTGGGGCAAAGAGAACATAGGCAGTATCTTAATCAGCTTGGAGTGGACCACTTATGACGTGGCTCCCTTTTCCACTATGGGGCAGCAGCAGGGTGGACAGGACCAGAGGCTTCTGCAGCAGGGAGAAAGATCTCCACAGCCATCCTCCCTTCACAGTGGCCTCTATCCCCATCCCATACTGATACCCACCCCTGGGACAGAGACCTCCATTTACCAGGAGCACCCAAGTGACACAGGGGTAACCTACCAAGGGGCAGCCATCCTGGGCTCACATCACCACACAGCAACAGCTGTCCACTCGGAAGCCATGCTAGGTGGAATGGGTCCAGGCCAGCAGCACCCCTTCAGCCCACTGCTGTCTCATCTTTTTTTTCTCTCTGCTTATTTGGGCCAATCCACAGTGGTCAAAGGTTCTGGGCAGCATGGCTTAATGTATGAGATAAGCATATGCTACTTGCTGGATCAATCAGACAGCTCTCAGTCGAGAAGGCCAGGGACCAGCACTGCACCAGTCCCCAACCAGGTGCAGGCAGTCAGCACACAAAAGAGGTGGATGCACACACCTGGGTGGTTCTAAGTAAGAGGCCAGAAAGTCTAAGCAGGCCCCAGCTGATGGTTGGTGGACCAAGGAGGAGGTCAGAGGAATGGCAGGGCTCACTCCATGCAGCACCCATGACCAGAGAGGGTAACCATCACCAAAGAAGTTTAAAGGACAACACCCACTTCCTTTTCCACATCACCCAACAATCCATTCACTATGAAATCAGAGCAAACCACCCTGGGGTTTGTGTGGTTTGATAGGCAGTAGTCAGACATTTGCCTCAAGCCTCTCGTCTAAAATCCCCACACAGTGGCAAGGCCAAGCCACTGGCCCACAAGGGACCCCGCTCCCCCAACCCACCACATCCCACTGTACATCTGACTGATTTTATCTTGCCCTGGGAAGCAAAGGGTGTAAAAGGTGTGGCTAGTTGCCCACCAACATTCTAGGCTCCTAGCTTGATGGCATGCAGCTTCCACTGGATCCCTCCATTTAACCTCTCACTCTTCCTACTGATTCATTGCCACCGGCCATGCTCACATCTTCACATCTCTCTCCCTCTTACTCTCCCACAAGGTGTCTGCCTTCCTCCATGTGGGCCCGTCATGACCCTTTCATGTGGCTGTCCCACCAGCACAAGTGAACAGCACACCAGGCCCTCTCCACAGTGGCTGTAAGGCCAGCAATTATTGCCAACACTCACACCAAGGAACTTGTGAGCGCCACCAGGGTCTGGGGAATGACACTTCATATGCAAATCTGATGCTTCTTAAGCACCACTAACAGCATCAGGCCACTGAAGGGCTGGCAGGCAGAGCAAACCATGTCATCTGGAGTCAGATTGGGCCAGCCTGGCTTTGTCCCAAGGATGGGTGAAGCATAAGGCTGATGCCTGGTGACCAGACACTCTCACATAGAGGGGACTTGGATGCACAGTGGGCTGAGGAAGGGTTGGGTTCATTGTGAAATGACCAGGACCCCTAGGTTCTGGCCCAGTGATCAACCCTCCTGGTCACTGCTGTTTGTCCACCTTTTGCGTCACATGCACCGATTTTACCTGGGCTATGGCCAATGGGGTTCAACTCCATCCTCAGCAGAACTTCCAGGGCTGCAGATCTCAGGTTGGCCACCGGGGGTGCTATTTCTAAGTGAAGCAGAGCCCGGCGGGTGGGAAGCCAGGAATGGCCTTGGTTGGGAGAGGCTCCCCCATGCTCCTGTATGCCCTATTAACCCACCCCTAGGGAGTCCATTGCCTAACTGCTCTTGGCACTGCCCACCTGGGGATCCGGCCAAGTAATCTTTTTCTGTCACCCTGTACCTCATCTCCTATCATCCCTGCAAAGGAATTCCCATGGACATTATGCCGACGCCGCTGTGGCGCATGTGACGATTATTCTCAAGCTCCAGTAGGCATGCCCCTGCCAATGGGGTCCAACTCTGTCCTCATTGGGACTGCAGGGCTGCAGTTCCCAGGTCGTTCCTGGGTGGAACAGGTAGGGCAGCGCACAACTGGCCAAATCCAGCCAGGGACTGCCTCAGATGGAGAAAATTCTCTAGGCCCCAGGGGCAGTCGTAGCCCTTGATTTCACCTTCAAACTGACACATCAATGAAGTCTCTAGGCCACACCATTGCTGAAAAATAGCCATTTAAAGCCCAGGGGCCCAGTCCCATTTTCATCCTAATATGGAATCCATCGAGGCTGGGGAAACATGCACAGAAACAGGCACCTCTTCTCTGGCACTTAATTCAGGCCTAATGCTATTAACTGTCTCCCTTCTCTTATACAGTATATATATACAATTATGCAGGTCCCAAATAAATCAAGTCCACACATGGCACTACTGGTGTAAATTTATGAGGATAAGAATAAACAGTGCTCTGGATCTCTTGTCAGGAAGCCTGTTGTGATAACCCTAGCTGCTCCACCACAATAGAGGTATCCCACCTCTACATGGACATAAATCAGAAATATATTGGTGGTGCGCTCTGAGTTATGCTAACTGGGTGGTGTGTGGCGAAGTCCCAAAAGTTCCTTAATTCCAATCTGTAGGTGAAATGTTCTTTAGCAACCGAACAACCACTAATGTCTCAAAAATGTTCTTTTCCCTAATCGGGAGATGTCTATAATTATGTACACAATGTTTGATCAGATCTCATGGGAATCCAAAATGAGGGGTCTTGGAAGAATGTCTTAATAAATCTGTGGGATGTGTGTTCTTATATAGTACAGTCTCAAAATAAATGTCTTGCTAAATTCTGTAGGATGGGTGTTCTGTTTAGACGTGACCTCTTCTCTCTCCTCTCCACCTCAAATGTAATGCATAGGCACAGTATCAGGAACAGGGTATACACAATAATGCAGGTAGGTAAGTGATGGATGTACTTACCAAATTTTTTGTTCCTGCTGGTATCACTTGTCCCGGTGCTCAAAGAGGTTTAAGATGGAGAGAGGGGTAGTATATACTATATAAAGGAGGCTATGAACACCAATGAAAATAGAGGTACTATTTATTTCATGATAAAAATTGTAGAGACTCACAGGAGTCTTAAATAACAATAATGGGTTAATGGTAAAGTCCCAAAATATACAAGGCATATAGATTAACCAAGTTCTGTGTATAAAAAGGGGTGTGGCCCAATGCGTTTCATCCAGGAAAATTTACTTTTTCAAGGTGCCTACCTTTCCTTCTGTTCCCTCTTAAATATGCTGTCCAAATGTTAAGTCCACGTTGCCGCTGCTCGCGCCCACCGCACTTCCGGGTTTGTGGTAGTGACATCTTCGGCTGGAGTAACCGGAGTTTCTAGCACTAGAGGGTGTGTTGTAGTCTCCGTTTTGTGTAATACACATGCGCGGACTCCGGTGGCCATTTTGGTGGGGATTTTTTACTAATGTTTGAGGATATGGATATTGCGGCGGCCATTTTGTTGGTGGGATGCAGCTGAATGGATAGGAATATGAGCATGAATGTGTCTCCTCACTGTGCGTGGCCATATTATAAATTTTATATTCTTAAACATCCTAACATCCTTATTAGATAAAGGTAATCTATGGTGAATCTATACTAATAGGTGCTAAGATGTTTACACATCTGTTAGATACTGTTTCAAGCACTAGAGTGTGTTGTAGTCTCCGTTTTGTGAAATATACATGCACGGACTCCAGCGGCCATTTTGGTGGGGATTTTTTACTAATGTTTGAGGAAATGGGTATTGCAGCGGCCATTTTATTGGTGGGATGCAGCTGGATTGATAGGGATATGGTCATGAATGTGGCTCCTCACAGTGCGCGGCCATATTATAAATTGTATATTCTTAAACATTCTAACATCCTTATTAGACAAAGGTAATCTGTGGTGATCTATACTTATAGGTGCTAAGATGTTTACACATCTCTTAGACACTGTTTTATGTACATATAGAGTAGTTCCATCCTTGCCATTCCTATTACATATTATATGTTATATCCACTTGTCACAAATAAAAATAACTATTAGTAAAGTTTCTCATTAGGGGTTGAACATTGCTATATTATTAGTCAGTGTCTTACAGGGGATTATAGTAAAAATTATGTATTTTAACAATATGTATATTGTATCATAATTATACTGTTTCAGAATCACAGATCTATATTTAATCCTTCTGGGATCAGAGTATGTAGATTAAATATCCATTTACTTTCTCTTATATCAATCCTTTCAATATGATCCCCTCCCCTCCAATACGGCATGACCTGATCTATTGCTAGAAATCTCAAACCCTTGGGGTCACTGTGATGTTTCTTCCTGAAATGGTCTGACACACTGTGCTGTTCGAAACCTCTCTTAATATTTCGGATGTGCTCTGCTATTCTTGTTTTCAAATTTCTAGTGGTACATCCCACGTACTGTAAATTGCATGGACATTCTAGTACGTAAAAAAACATGTGTTTACTATCACAAGTAAGTGTATGACGTATTTTGTACACTTGTTGGGTTTGTTTGCTGGTAATGCTCTCTATAGGAGAGGTGCTTCTATATCCTAGACTAATGCATTGTTGGCAGCGGCCACAATGATAGAAACCTGTCCTGTTATTCTTCCCATCTGTTGTGGTTTGTTTCCCAAATGTATTGGCTCTTATATGGTTTTTAACTAATTTACGTTTCAAGTCTTGTGCTTTCCTGTAAACTACATCTGGTTTATTAGGTAAGATATTTTTTAATTGCTTGTCCAGATGTAGAATAGACCAATGTTTGTTTCAAATTTTCCTCACTTTGGGAGCTGAGTCTGTATAGTTGGTAATGAAATAAATCTTATTGCTTCCCTTCTCCTCCTGTTTCTTTTTATCTTTATATATAAGTAGTTGTTCTCTCGGTTTCACTCTTATTTCTTCATATGTTCTTTTTACTTGTATTTCATCGTAATGTTTTCCTTTGAATTGGTTTATTAAATTTTTTCCTTGTAAATCATAGTCTTCCAGATTTGTACAGTTCCTGCATATGCATGTAAACTGGCTCTGTGGAATGCTCTTAATCCAACTAGGATGATTATTGCTCTCTTCAAGAATATAACTATTAACATCAACTTTTTTATAGTGTGTTTTGGTCTGTATGCTTGAATTATGTATGTATATTTCCAAATCGAGGAATTCCACCCTCTCTTTGTCATATTTGGTAGTAAATACTAAATTCTGATCATTTTGATTTAAGTACTGTGTAAACTCTTGTAGAGAAACTTCATCCCCCTGCCATATAAATAGCACATCTTCAATATACTGTCTCCAAAGGATCAAGTTTGCATTGAGCTCACGCTTACCCCAAATGTTCCTGATCTCCCATAGGCTCATGAACAAGTTTGCGTAGCTCGGTGCAAACTCGGTCCCCATTGCAGTGCCGCATTGTTGGAGATAGAATTCTTCTTGAAACCACATGTAATTGTGAGTAAGTATAAATTCAATACCTTGAACTATAAAATCAAATTGTGTTTGTCTAATAAGGATGTTAGGATGTTTAAGAATATACAATTTATAATATGGCCGTGCACAGTGAGGAGACACATTCATGACCATATTCCTATCAATCCAGCTGCATCCCACCAATAAAATGGCCGCCGCAATACCCATATCCTCAAACATTAGTAAAAAATCCCCACCAAAATGGCCGCCGTAGTCTGCGCATGTGTATTACACAAAACGGAGACTACAACACACCCTCTAGTGCTTGAAACTCCAGTTACTCCAGCCGATGATGTCACTACCACAAACCCGGAAGTGCGGTGGGCGCGAGCAGCGGCAACGTGGACATAACATTCGGACAGCATATTTAAGAGGGAACAGAAGGAAAGGTAGGCACATTGAAAAAGTCCATTTTCCTGTATGAAACGTGTTGGGCCACACCCCTTTTTATACACAGAACTTGGTTAATCTATATGCCTTGTATATTTTGGGACTTTACCATTAACCCATTATTGTTACTTAAGACTCCTGTGAGTCTCTACAATTTTTATCATGAAATAAATAGTACCTCTATTTTCATTGGAGTTCATAGCCTCCTTTATATATTATATACTACCCCTCTCTCCATCGTAAACCTCTTTGAGCACCGGGACAAGTGATACCAGCAGGAACAAACAAATTTGGTAAGTACATCCATCACTTAGCTACCTGCATTATTGTGTATACCCAGTTCCTGATACTGTGCCTATGCATTACATTTGAGGTGGAGAGGAGAGAGAAGAGGTCACGTCTAAACAGAACACCCATCCTACAGAATTTAACAAGACATTTATTTTGAGACTGTACTATATAAGAACACACATCCCACAGATTTATTAAGACATTCTTACAAGACCCCTCATTTTGGATTCCCATGAGATCTGATCAAACATTGTGGACATTATTATAGACATCTCCCGATTAGGGAAAAGAACATTTTTGAGACATTAGTGGTTGTTCGGTTGCTAAAGAACATTTCACCTACATATTGGCATTAAGGAACTTTTGGGACTTCGCCACACCACACCCAGTTAGCATAACCCAGAGCGCACCACCAATATATTTCTGATTGGTGTAAATTTATGTATTAGTACAGTTTAGTACATGTGTTCAGTACACAGCAATGTCAGCAACGTTTCCTCAGGCTGCTGTGTCAGTAATAGATAGCAAATAACATGAAAAATTGAATGTACTAAAAGCCCTTACCTTTATCCCTTGTGTGACCATGTGTATGCCAATCCCGGAGACCGTCCACACTCCCTCGTCCATCAGAATGCTCACCGATGACATCAGCGCTGTGCGCCGGGTCATTGCCTAGCAACCCCGACGCTGTCTCCATCTCCAGGACTTGGCTGTAAAAAGAATACAAAAGTACATAGGTACTGATATAGCACTAATGTTATGCAGTATGTGATACCACTGGGTCCCCCTAATGCGATGTTGTTATGTACAATAATGTTTGCTAGTTATGTATAAAAACATTTTGTGCAATGCTAAAGGGAATGCTCCGGCTGAAAGGTTACTGATCAGAATGTTATAGAAAAATAGAAAAAATGGCAAAATGTCCAAATACAAAAATGGCCCTGTGTGATGGAATGTTTCTGTCCTTATGTAATGTTGAACTGGATATGTGGATGGGAGATGTGTGAACATGTAACTAATGTTGTGTTAGGTGTAATAAATACATTTAGCAATTTGTGTGTGAGAACTGGACACTCAATGCAAACATATGTTCTGTGTCATGACAATTAATGTCTCTAAAAAGCATTCCAATTTATTTTTTCATTCAACCAGGCAGGGTGCAAGGTGTTCAATCGGTAAATCCACCATGATTCCAATTTCAAAAGGATAGCATTTCTGTCTCCTCCTTTCCTAAGGGGGGGACCTGATCTATAATTTGATATTTAAGAGATGATAACGGGTGCTGTTTCTTCTGGAAGTGTTTGGCCACTGGTTGGTCCACTAGTCCGCCCGTTATGGCTATATATAAGAGAAGTTTGGCCTAATCTCAACTTCCATTGGTGCAGTTCCAAGGTGCAGCTGCATCTTGGGGCCAGGATCAGCCTCTATAGAGCCGGACACAGGGATCTGGCCCATAGGGGGGCATTCAACACACTCTGGTGCTAAGTTGCAATTGGTATTGCAGCATATGAGAATTTTTTCTTTTAAATTTCCCCCAGGGAGTCTACCTGCCGAGTGAACCACCACCTCTCCCCACTGGCAAACTCACCTTGGCAACGCTCACCTCACGCCAGCTGGTAGGGACCAGGCCAAGTTCTCCAGGACTAGCTGGGTAGTGGGATGCATGCCTGCCCTAATGGGGAATTGGGAAGGTGGGGGCAGAGGGAGGGACACACTCTGGGGATGCCAGTCTCCCTACCTGCTAAGGGACCCCAGCATCAGGTGGACCTTCTTGTTCTTAAGGGTTGGAAAATCTGACTATTAGACCCTCCAGGGAGTTCATCCCGCCTGTACGCCGATTGAACCTCCACCTCTCCCTGCTGCCTGACTCACCTTGGTAACACTCCGCATGCCAGCTGCTGGGGACCCAACCAAGTTATCCACGACAGCTGGGCTACAGGATGCAGGACTGCCCATTTAAGGGCTCTGTGACTTGGGAGTAAGAGGGTCTGGGGGACCCCCTCCTGGATGCCACCTGGCAGCACCTTGGAAGGGTAGGTCGGAGCTCACACAAACACACACACCTAACTTAGCATGCACACAGACACCCACAACAGTCTTGGAATTGTGATTCCCAGGGGACATGCTCAATTTCTATGCTGGCTCATGGCACATGCCTCCTCTATCGCCTCCCAGGGTCCAACTCATGGGTACCTCATTTCAGGTCCCCACCACGCTTTATGTCCCACCAGTGTTGGTGTTTTGTGTGACCCAAGTCCTCAGAAATATATAATTACGAGAGAACACACACGCACACTAACAAAAGTCTTTCTGTTTTGAATACATATATGGCATTAATAGTACCATGAATCTGGCACCATGTACAATATGGGTAAGACCAAGCACGGGCATATTTATTTTCTGTTTTGTTTCAAAATATTGAGTAACGTTATCATTGATACTTCCAAACAAGTCTATAAAAGGACTAGTTGGGTGTGGCTCACAAGCCAGCCCTTGTCTAGATGTTGCCCTCTGTACCTGTAAGGTGAGTGCATTTAACTGCAAGTTAATGTTGTGTTGGGCACGTATGCTAGAGTAGGAACCTGGGTTCCCTTGATGACGGGCTGCAAGCTTAAATGTTTTGCTCAAAGTATGAACAAAATCTCCATGCTTTCATTTGCTAGCTACACACAGATTTGCAGTATTTTATTGTTAGCACCAACAACAAAAGTATTTCAGCTATACATTCATGTGTACATCTTCTTAGTGGTGTTTTACAATAAGGCTACAATATTGAAAATACTTGTTAGCTACTGTAGACAGCATAGAGCATGTTTTTAATATTTACTCTGTCACCAATCTGTCTCCACCCTTTTTTCTGAGAAGCCATTAACTTTGCATCGCATGTTACAACACAAGAAAACAACAAACACAGTCTGACACCCTTATGACTAATTATTGGTTATTATTTGTCCTGGAAATGTTCTACAATGTTGTAGCTAGTAATTGTTGGACTGTCATATACATTTATTGAATACAGTATATACATTTTCATTCAGAGTTTAACTATAAATATTCAATTTTCTAGAACCTTAATATGAAACCATAGTATATAAACCTGTTAGAGATGTACGTATTTTCATTTTAAACAGCAATTCAATAAAAAAAATGAGGTGTGTTTGTTAACATTAAAACCAGTAAGTCGCAATATGAAGCCATTTTTTCCCCTTTGGTTTGTTTCTTCAGACTCCTATTAATGATCAATAATTCTGCAGATTTTCCACAGTGGTATGTGACAAACATGACAACTACAGTCATATGGCATGTAATACAGTGAGCAGAGTGTTTGGAAAACCATTTTAATCTCTATTTTCACTATGCCATTCTCCCCCTATTTCTTACACTTAGCATACCTTGCAACTTGACCCATTCCAGGAGGGACAAAATGCTCTCTTTCTGTACTTCCCTCCTAATTTATGATTGTCGTCGCCTGTGTTGGACTAGTTAATTTATAAGAAAGGTGTTTCTACACAGGTGACTGCAATCATATATTAAGAGGGAAGCCCAGGAACAGAGCATTTTGCCCTCCTTGAAGCATACTTGCCTACCCCTAAGATTCTGTCGGGAGCCTCCCGAAAATTGGGCGCCGTTCTCGGCACCCCGGAAAGGCAACCAAACCTCCCAGTCCCCGTAGACCCATCCGCCCAAACCTTTGCGGTTACAGTATAAACACCGGCAGCAGGGAGGGTGGTCACACGTGTCATCAGGGCCCCGCCCCCTGCTTCACAATGCCATTAATATCGGCATTGTGAAGAGGGGGTGGGGCCACGGTGATGCGATCGCGCTGTCGTGCCACATGATACGTCATTGCCGGGACACACCCCAATTTGCTGTAACACGCCCCCCTATTGTGAAAGCCCTCCCAGAAGGAGGGAGCTAATAGTTGGCAAGTATGCCTTGAATGGGTCATGTTGCAAGGTATGCCCTTATACACTTATTACATGTGACCCATGAGCCTTTGTCTATGTCTACGCAGCAGGCTGTGGCTGTGTCTGGCAGCCAAATAAAAAAACCTGTTTTGTGTCTGCTTTTTGCACTATAACATTCTCTACCTTCTCACCTCACCCTCCTCCCATCCAGTGGCGTAAGTTCATCCCAGATGCCCGGAGGCAAGTTATAATTTGGTGACCCCCCCATCACAGCCACTGACCCTGTAATGTAGCAAATTGCATGCAGACAGGCTGTAGATGGACGACTAGACGAAGGCAGCAGCTGATGGTCTGACATGGAGCTCACCACTAGTGTATGGTGGCTTCTCAGGTGCCGGGAAGGGGTGCCATGTATTGGGCGGCCGTGATGGTACACGCCTTAGTCCTTACCTGAAGATATTTTTCTGATTCTTTTTCTGAAGATGTTGCTGGGTACATCTTCGCCGGGTACATAGTTACAGCCCTAAGTGGGGTGAATATGCTGTGGACAATGGAGGAGGTGCCCCTTCAGAGCTGGAGCCCGGCGGCAGTTGCCTCCATTGTCTCCCATAGTTCTGCCCCTGCTCCCATCACATAACATGCGGTCTATTCTGATCCCGAGGCAGCCATACTTGTGTGCCTTCCAAAGAGGCAGTGAAAAGAATAATGATTTGAAGGAGGATTCTGAGGAAAAAATGCAAACTTAAAAGGTTCTTAACTTGCTATTTAGGTGGAAATAAAACTCTCTGGGCCGTATTCAATTAGCCACGATAATTTCGCCGCCATTGGCGGAATCTACTTTCCTCCTACATCGCGTGTTTTGGACACGGAAACTTATCGGGCGTGTCCACGCTATTTGCCCTATTTAATTCCAAAGGACAGGAAAACGCATCCCGGTGAAACTAAAACAGGCAAAAAGTGCTGCCAGAGATGGGGAAATCAGCCTAATACTCCCCAAAAGATGCAATAACATTGGGAATCAGTATAGATGTCACCGATTTGCCTCCCTGGACCTTTTTGGGGTACTTAAGTGCTTTCAAATGCCTCTATCAGTGGCTAACTAGGGTATTTGGAGCCCAAGGCAAATTGAAAAATGGAGCCCACCTATTTGCGCACAGTGAAAAATGGGCATGGTCACTAGGGGCGTGGTCACTAAAAAATGTGGTGTGTCAACATGACACACCACTCTGGGAACAGTCCTTTCCATTCCATATGCACCTTAATGCAGTCCCCTCTATGCAGTGCCCCTAGTAGTGGTCCCTCTTATGCAGGCCCCCAGTAGTGCCCCTTATATAGTACCCCCAGTTGTGGTCCCCCTTATGCAGTCTCCCATTAGCTCCCCTTATACAGTGCCCCCAGTAGTGCCCTTTATACAGTTCCCCCAGTAGTGGTCCCTTTTATGCAGACCCCCTTTAGTGCCCCTTATATGGTGCCACCAGTAGTGGTCCCCCTTATGCAGGCCTCCAGTAGTTATCCTCCCTATGCAATGCCCCCAGGAGTGGTCCCCCCTATGCAGTGCCCCAGGAGTGGTCCCCCTTATGCAGGCCCCAGTAGTGCCCCTTATACAGTGCCCCCAGTAGTGGTCGCCCTTATGCAGGCCCCCAGTAGTGATCCCCCCCTATGCAGTGCCTTTTATACAGAGCCCCCAGTAGTGGTCCCCTCTGTGAAGTGCCCTTTGTGCCTCGAGTAGTAAGCCCCTTATATAGTGCCCCCGATAGTAGTCCCCCCTATGCAGTGCCCCCAGTAGTGGTCCCCCCCTATGCAATGCCCCTTCTATAGTGTCCTCAGTAGTTATCCCCCTATGCAGTGCCCCCCTATGTAGCGTCCTTTATATAGTGCCCCCAGTAGTAGTCCCCCTCTATGCAGTTCCCCCAGTAGTGTTCCCCCAATGCAGTGCCCCCAGTAGTGGTCCTGCAATGCAGTTCCCTCAGTAGTGGACCCCCCAGTAGTGCCCCCAGTAGGGGTCCCCTGATGCAGTGCCCCCAGTAGTGGTCCCCTGATGCAGTGCCCCCAGTAGAGTTCCCCACCAAGTAGTGCACCCGGTAGTGGTCCCCCCCAATGCAGTGCCCCCGGCAGTAGTACCTCTCCCTGCTCCAGCAGTGCAGACAAACACACATGTAAAAAACAACAAAAAAACAACACTTACCTGAATCCCCGCTCCGGCTCTTGCTCCTGTCACCGTCCACATCTCCGTCCTCCTGGGCCGGCCCACTCTGCATTATGGGAGAGACATCATGACATCTCTCCCATTACCCACTGCAGGAGCCTGAAGATGGAGCTCACGAGTGAGCTCCTGCCTGGCTCTGGCATTGGGTGAAGCAGTCAATGAGTGTCTATCTGACTCTCATTGGCTGCTAATTAAAACAAACACACAGCTGCCGGCACGCGGATGTGTGTTTGTTACTTACTGTGTAGTGCTGACTGAACTCCATCCGGTCAGCACTACACTGACCTCGGTGTCGTAGGCCATGGCGCCCAGGGCACGCACCCTGCTCGACCCCCCTTAGTTACGCCACTGGCCTCTATATAGCGTCTTTGTACAAGTGGTGAAGAGTAGCATTTAGCATTTTTTTTAAAGAAAATAAGTAGTCATGTCAAATTTGGGGTACTTCAAAATGGGTGCAAGCATGGTTTAAATTGGTGAAGTGAAGTTTTAAAAAATGCACCTTCAGCAAGCACCTGCAATCAAAAAAACACCTCCCCCATATTTGCAGACCCTCTAAAAGTCTATTTCTGCTTTATTTTTCACCACCTATTCATAGGTCTATTACGTTGCATTGCGTTTTCGCGTACGCAAAAACTATTTGGAATTGAATACGGCGAAAAGTTTCCGCCTGGCAAATGACGTCACCCGCAATACTTTTTTGCAGAAAACTGCTTTTCTCATCTAATTGAATAGTATGTGTGATTGCTGCATTAAAGCAAAAACATTGTAATATTTACAAAGGCACATTTGTATTAGAACAGTATGAATTGCAAACCACATGAGTCCCACCTTAATTCTTATTCCTCTCTAAGCTGTTATTCCATCATTTGAATATTCATTAATAGAAAAACAAAATGTTTTTTTGAAAAGTGTAATTAACATAAGAGTATTAAAAAACCATTTGCTACAAACATAAAATAGCTATTAAGCACAGTACAAATCAACATATCTCATAGTATGATTTTAAATAAAGTAAACAGAGGCTTTGTGTACTAACTGGAATTTATTCTCACCTGTACCTATAACAATGCTCTGCAATTGCACTGTGTCATACATACCAGCAATGAGAGGTGTGGCCTGATGGGAAAGTGGGATCACACAGGTCAGATTGTGGTTTTTTGACGATTAGGGTGTGTTTTAGAAATGTACTTAGGTTAGCTATATGGATACAAAGACCATATTTGACAGTGCATGGCCTTATCTGTGCAAACCTGCATATATCAATTGCAGTGTTTCTCCAACTGGGTTCTACAGAACCCTAAGGTTCCTCCAAGGGAAATCATGGTTACTTTGAGATGAAAATGGGTAATCGGAAAACAAAACAATATATTTGCAGTGTTATAGTATATTTGTATATAAGAATTTGTGTGGTAACATAGGATTGTGATACTAATGAAAAATTCACCGGTATTTCCCAATATTTACCCCTCCGGCGAGGACCCACGAAGTCCTCGTTGAGGACCTCTGCTGGGTTGCTGGCAGCTTAACGCTGCCAGTGACATGGCTCCAGTGTTATGCGCGACGGTCCGTCTGCGCAAGTGCATGACACGTGACACGGCAGTGCCTGGAAGGCTTCGCTGAAGCCAGAGAGGCACTGCCATGTCTACATTGCCGGCAATGGGGGCTGCAACATACTCGTTATCTAAATGATGGCGAGAGCGATACAGTGACAATCAGTGGTATTCTTAGATTACTGCTGTTTTTAAATGCAGAAAAGGGGTTATGCTTTGTTGGTAAATGGGTTAGCGCTAAAGGGGTTATGCTTTGTTGGTAAATGGGTTAGCGCTAAAGGGATTATGCTTTGTTGGTAAATGGGGGCCATAGTCTGCAGACAAAACTCTGCTGCTACACACCACAAGATTCTTAAGGTGCCCTTCCACTAGCAGACATGAAAACGACTGCACAATTATGACATTGTAATCATGCAGTTGTTTGTCAGTCTGTGATGAGCCTACACTGAACGAGCAGTCATTAAGTGCAGGCTCATCAATCATCTGGAAACATGCTCAACCTGACGATATCATCAGATTGCCCTGCATGTTTGCATGATGCTAGATGTCTAAACGACCAGCGGGCACGCATATCACTGGTCGTTTAAGACATTTTTACAAACGATTTGCAAGCGATTTGCAAACAATTTATGAACGATTGAACGATAACGATATCGTTATCATTCAATCGCTCACATAAATCGTCTTTTGGATGGGCACCTTTAGTACCACCTCTGATGACTTTCCATAGCAGCAGATGACAAACGCCTGCTGTGAGCATAGTATATAAATACCAGCAGTGGCACACCCAGCCACTCAGTGAGTTAGAATAGCCTGCCATATAGAGTTTGAGGAGCCAATGTTATTTGAACAGGTAATTCAGTTAGTTTCAAGTTAGTTGTTAGTAATAGATGGTTTGGGTTTCTATGTACTGGTTTGCAAATGTTTTCACATGGATAGGTGACTAAAAAAAAGTAGTTTGTAGAGGATTAGGCGGGATGTGGACAGGTAGGGGTTCCTTAGTAAGTTCTGTAGTTTTACTAGGGTTCAATGTTCTAATATATATTGAGAACCACTGACCTAAGGCAATATCAATATTATGTATTTATCTATGATTTTACTTATAGTAAACTCCTAAGCTTGCAGGCAAATTCCAAATGGTCTAATTTCACACCTATATGTCAATCTTTGTCTCTCTCATTGCTTGGAAACATTTTCTTGTTTTCTTGAGCCCATGTCACATTCAGTACCAAAGAAAAGGGGGAAAAAAAATCCTTCCTTGGGATGAGTCCTTTATTCCCAGCAGCTGATGTTATTTGCATCAATAACAGTGTCAGGGGAATTTTCTGGCTTGAGATATTGCTTGTTGCACTGAGACAGATAATAGATACTATGCAGTGATCCTTCTAAGCCATGCATTGGCCTGCCATTGTGAAGGCTGCATTTTAAGGATTTCATTTCAAGGAGTTTGAACCCAATCTTTCCTTTTTTCAAGGGAAAACACCCATAGGGGCCTATTCATCATCACTTAATTATCACAAAAGCAAGTGAAAAAGCACATTTTCACCTGCAATTGTGACAATTAAGTATTCGGGCCATTCATTAAGAAGGTGAAGCAGGAGATATCACAGATATCTCCTACTTACCTTCTGTTTGCGGAATGGCCTGCTGTCCCCATACACCTGTATGGGGACAGAATTCATCAAGCTCCGAAAATATTATATTTTTGGAGCTTGACTGCGGGGGCATTCACCATCTTTAGATGGCGAATACCCCCGCTTGGGGTTCGCAACCCGCTCTTCCCTATGGGAAGTAGGTCCGGGTTGCGAGAAGGGATCCTTTCGGATCCCTCTGTCCCTGTCTGGCTCCTTCCGGCGGACGTCGGGGCTCTTTTGCGCATGCGTGACCTGTAGGTCGTGCATGCGCACCGCTGTCACTGCTCCGAAAAGGAAGTGAAACCGCTCATGGGGGCAGCTGATTTCACATCAGCTGCCACCACGCTGAAGCAATACTGAAATGCTCCGGTGGCCACGGCGAATTACAATGTTAATTAGCGGGGTCCGTTTGGACACCGATAATTAACATCATGAATAGGCCCCTTAATCTGATATTTTCAATTATCTCTGGCTCCACTTTTCACGTATCAAGAAAGTAAAGGGGCCCATACATCAGCAATCACATCATTTACTAGTAATGGGCTGCAAATCTGCTGATTGTTATCACACAACATGCTGAGCTGTAGATTGGCCCAGAAGTTGATTGACAGCATGCCAGGGCAAATTGCAGAGGTCTTGAAAAAGAAGGGTCAACACTGCAAATATTGACTCTTTGCATAAACTTAATGTAATTGTCAATAAAAGCCTTTGACACTTATGAAATGCTTGTCATTTTACTTCAGTATACCATAGTAACATCTGACAAAAAGGTCTGAAAACACTGAAGCAGCAAACTGTGTGAAAACCAATACTTGTATACAAAACTGGATTCCGATGTGCAGAATTGGTCTAAGAAACTAAATATCTGGAAATAAAACCAATTGTCTCTGATCTGCTCTTGAAGTTTTCTATGCAATCTGTACCATAGCTGCCGGTGAAGACAAACATATGAATGCAGCCTTGAGTGCAGGATGATAATTCCTACTTAGATATAAGTAACCTTATAATGATAAAGCAGTAGCAGGCCAAGTCCAGTTACAGGTCTGGCAAGAAGGTTCCCAATATACAGGGGCAAGGTTGAAGCAAGTCCAAGTCAGGTTCCAAGTACAGTACCCAGAAACCCCCATTGAAGGACTGATTTTGGATCCCTGCCCCCTTGCAAATAATGCCGCAATTCTTGGGTCTACTGAGAGTGGGTGGAGACTATATGAAGCAATTCCATGAGAATTGTGTCATTTAAGCACCGCCACCTACCCAGTAGATCGACAAATTGCTGCAGTAAGTATAAGTGTATGTTTATGTGTAAGTGTTTATATATATGTATAATATATATGTAAATCTTTTCTTTCTTTATTCTTTGGCATTTCTCTGTGCTGTATGTTCACAACATAATATACTCAGTTCAGGCCTGTCTGTCCTTGCCTTCTTGCCTGTCCTCCGTTATATTTATAGAAAAAATTGTTTTAATAAATATTAAAATAATTTACAAAAACCTAACATTTAATTAATAAATGGCCTATACTACACTTTTGCACATGATTATTAGCTTATTAACATTTATTTATCTAGCAACAGCATATTCAGTTGCGCTTTCAATTGGGAACAAAACAGTAATGAAATGAGACTGGGTATAAAAGACAGAGAATGAGGTATGCAGGCCAGGCCTGGATAAGTCCACTTTAAGAAACCAAATGAAAAAAATATATACTTGGAAAAACACACCACTGCAATGTCTGACTAAAATACCAGGAACTGCACAAGGCATTGTGGGTAACACCCACACTCATCTCTTTACTCCAGGTTGGTTAACCATGTACTGTAGCATAGAACAAAATTAAAAGAAAAAAAACTAAAATAATGGTGCCCTGCACATACATCTACTTTGCTTTTATAATAAACACTGCTTTGGAGATCATGTGGGTTCTAGTAACACATATGATTGTTGCATCTAATAATTTCAGAGGTAACACGAGTCCTTTGATGCATTAATCACAGTTTACATAATACTGTATGATGCAAGGTTTGAGTTTCCCAAACATGAATTGTTTTTATTAGTATGGACACATGGAATGTAACTCACAAATCACTGTGAATAGACAGCAAAAGATTGTTTAGAACATTCTTATGAACAATACTGGGAGCTTTATTTGTATACTGACCACTGACTGGAGAATTCCAGCACTTTAGTATAACATGCATATAATATGGGCCCAGCAGGGCTGAGTCAAACACAGCATTCAAAATTAGTTACATTAAATGGCAATTGCACCCTGCACAGCAATAAATATAATAGTAAAAAGCACTCTGTGTTGGTATGTGGTAAATGGTTCTTTATTACATCAATAAACAACAGTAGCCTATATTACATTCCGACATTAATGGCACAATAAATATTTTTCCGTCAGAGAGCTTCCCTACATATTCGCTACCTGCTACAAACCAGCGCTGACCACACATGCACACATTGAAAGACATGAAAGCAAGTCATGGATACAGGCAGTGCTATTTTTCAGCAGGACCAAGCTGGAACTTGGTTCCTGAACATCTCAATAACTAAGAAGTAATGTCCTGGGCCAAAACCAAAAACCTATGGGCCAAAACCTATTTCAGCATCCCCCCCCCCTCCCCCTCCATCTGGGAAGAGCATTGTCATTTGCATGCATTTTTCCTGGTCTATGTTGAACCGAAAAGTGATAAGGTTGCAACGCTAGAAACCTCCTCGGCTGCATTTTTAATTCAGTGCTGGCTGCGAACCAATGACAGCTTGCGAACCTGCAGCCCAGCCAATTAGAGGCGGCTACGTAGCCTCCCCTAATTGGCTGCCGATCCGCAAGCTATGATTGGCTCATGTCCGGAACCAAACTGAATAAGCTGTCGGTCCGCGAGCATTGGTTCGCGGCCGGAGCCAAACTGTTGACTGGAGCTGGGACAGTGACAGTCCCAGCACTGGTCAGGTGCCGAAGTGAAGTGCCAGTATGACATACCGTTTCATACCAGCACACATTGAGCATTGGTCTGGTGCCTATAAAACTATTGCTGAACATAAGGCTTCTTTTAAATCATGCATGGAAAAAAGAAAAAAGAATGTCTCTTTGTTGGCGCACAATGAAAATCATATTAAGACATAACCTTTAATGTATTCAATAAAACTCTCTTACCTTTCCAGTGAAATGTTAAAAGAAATTAATAGTGGAAAAAAAATTGTATGGAAAAATTGTTTTAATAATAAAGATAATGTCTGTCTCGCTTTCCATCATATTATCTCTAATTTATTTCTGAAGTACATTGGTTACATAATATATTTGCTGTTAACAAATACATGCTAGTATTCTTGTGTGTATATGAGGTTATTAAATATGTTTGAGATTCAGAATCTCTTATATCATATACATATTAAACCTCTGGGACAACATACTAAATTCACATCTCATAGAGCATTCATATACTTCTTGTGGAGCATTGATGTATATCTCCTGTATATTTATATTTACCAGAAAATTATTTGGGGTTAATTTTTATAATTCCGATGCATTTATGAAGTATGCTCATGAGGTATCAAAATAATATTATCTCATATACATATATTCACGAGAGCACTTTATTTGGATACATAGTACTCTTGTGCTGTCAGATTATTTATTCACAGTGTTTGTCCCTTTGCCAAGTGATTTAAGTATACAGTATATACTCTAAAGAAGCCTCAGTTGTTATAAAATTTCACATTGATCTGAGTCCCTCTAATGTTTTGAAATATATGGGGAGGGGGAAGAAATGGGAGAAAATCACCGCACTGATCAAGAAAAATCTGTATAGGGATAATATCAAATATCGATTCTATATTAACCACCTAACCATATTATAATCACTAAACAATCAATATTTTGACAGTACAAAGAGGTGGTGGTGCTACCCAGAGTTTTGAATAATCTAGGAATAAAGGATATTGGTTGAAAGAAAAAGAGCAACCAAACAAAATAACTCTATGTGGGTGCACTCATAGGTTAAAGTGCAGAAAAATGTATATTAAAACATAACTTTTATTACAAAGCAGTAGCCAATAAAATTGACTAACAAGACAAAACTTCAGACAGATGACAAAAAGTATTATTTCATACTCAGGTTATAATATCCCAAGTTTTTAATTGGTGAAATAAAAATACACACACACACACATATATATATATATATATACTTTACAAATTACAACATATAGCATGTAAAATAATAAAAAAAACACCAGCGTTCTCTGTATAGCAAAAGTAGAATCAAATGGCACACCTTAAAGGATAGTGTATCCTGATTCAAAGCACTTTAACAACGTGGAGTACATGAGAAGAGAGAAAAAAGAAAAAGTAGGGAATAACAGATCTTGCTTTCAGACTCTGCTGTTTAACAAATGCAGAGGAGAAAGAGTAATGTTGGGTACACACTATACAGATATATCTGCAGATGATGGTCGTTCATACACACTGAACTGCCATAATCTGTGTCTGCCCGCAGGTCCCGGCGGCGAGTCGGGGGTGTGTCCCGGTGGACGGGGGCGTGTCTGCCCCCCTCGCCGCGGCTGCCACTGTGCGTGTACGGGCGGTCTGCAGACCACCCGTACACACTTGCCAATGGGCAGATTTGTCTGAAGACATATCTGTCCATCGGCTGTGCAGCACAGCCAATGCGATATGTCGTGAATGCCGATGTTCACTGACATAACGCGGGTACACACTGGCTTACGGACAGCAGATATATTGGTCGATCAATTGATAGGCCAATGTATCTGCCAGTGTGTACCCAGCTTAAGAGATCTGACATAGCACTTATCCCTTGAAACAACAGTCAACTAGGGTTCCCTTCATAATCCCTAATTTCGGAATCGGTATCAAATACCGCAGGCCGCATGGCAGTTCAATTCCCGGTAGTGGCTGCCCGACACTGGAACAGATCCCGGCAGCAGCAGCCCAACAGCTCTGGAAATCCTGATCGTCCCTAGGTAAGTATTAACTACCCCCCTAACCCTAACCCTCCCTTAGGGGTGCCTAACCCTAACCTCCTCCCCAAGTGCCTAACCCTAATCCCCCCTCTAAGTGCCTAAACCTAACCCCCCTTCCCTGCTGCCTAAACCTAAGTCCCCCGGGGGGGTGCCTAACCCTAACCTCCGGGGGGGGGGTGCCTAACCCTAACCCTCCCTACCCTAACCCTAACCTCCGGGGGGTGCCTAACCCTAAGTCCCCCCCGGGAGCCCTAAAATGAACCCTCCCCCCCTGCGGCTGTCCGCTTGCGGTGCCATGCATCCCTTCGATCGAGCTGCCGGGTGCCGGTGTCCCGGCGTCGGGGAAATGAGCGGCGTCTACATCTAGACGCCGGGCATTTCACCCTCGCCAGGATATGACAGTTGGGAAGCCGGCTGTTATTAAAATAGCAGCCGGCTTCCAGATTGCATCCCCTTATTTCTACTGTTATTTGTCTTTCCCCAGGTTATGGGACAAATGAATGAGAAAATGAATAAGTTGGTATGAGAACCACAGGGAGGGTATAGACTAGGAGTATTTAGATAAATACAATCCTAGTATAGTGCATGCTGCTGCTAGAACAATTCTCTAAACATGATTAGTTTATATACTGGTATACGTCTCCATGCAAAAGTCTAAACATGTTAGTAACAAGGTACAGTATTACTTATGCATCAATTGCAAAAGATAATATAATTGTTAATTATTTGTTGATGCGAGTTAAGTGCAAATGCTACAAAATCAAAGCAAATCATTTAGAACATGAACAACAAAGTATAATTAAACTGTTGCATCGGTAATTCAAGGTGCTTTCACATATGTAATATTGTAACAGTAGTCTCAATTAAAGTTACATTAGATCTCTATATCAAAAAAGGATACATGTCCTAATGTATACCGAAGTTTAGAGCTGAGAGCTCAAGAAATACATACAGTATAAGGTGTCTATTGTGCGTGCCACAGTTATTTGTCGGGGTTAATGTTGCATAAATGTTACTATAAAGAAAAGGTTTCTGTAAGCCTTCAAAATCAAATAGTGGCAGCGGTGAGTGAGCAGAATAATAGTAGGAAGTAATGTCCCTAATAGCGCGTGTAGCTAGATAAGAACCTGGTGTTGGGGTGTCCCATACTGCGCAGTCACGGGGCACCCGGGGGATCCAACGTGCAATTATATCACATTGATATCATCTCAGATGTTGCTTTAAGGAAAAGGCAATAACCCACAAGTGCACTTTTGTGTTTGTTAGTAATTAGCTACTTAATATATATTGTTTACTTAGAATTTAATTATAATGTCAAGTACTGCACAGAATTTGGTATAAACATATGTTGTCCCTCATATATTAGGTGATTCACACACTCCCAGAAACAACAGCTGTTACACCTAGAGGTGGTGCCATATCCACACTGTTCTAAAATCTCCAGATATTTCCTCAGCCTCTCTGTATCATAGATCTGTTTCTACTACTAGTTTAAATGCAACATTGTATCAGTAATTTAAAGTAACTAGCACATAGGTATTAATCACATGGTTGTAGTAACCGAGGAAATGCAACGTACGTTTCACTGAAATAAGTTTTATCAAGGCAACCAGACTGTGTGGCTTGATGCTGCTTTATTGATATCAGGTATCCAATCACGTTGTTCTCTCCGATCACATGACCCGCTGGACCAATTGAACTAGACTATTAGGACAGCCTGTCACATCACTCTCCTTAGATCGCTAGGCCAATCAAAATAGATCTCTAGGCAGCCTATCACATCGCTATCTCCTGCCCATGTGAGAAGCCGGACCAATAGAGGATGTGCTCATCATCCGGCTTGCAGTTAGTTTATAGATGCGATCTCCATCTTTCTGCAGAGTGGTCCTATAGCCAGGGACAGATTGGGAATTTAAAGTGGCCCTGGAAAAAACTCAAAAAGAGGCCCCGTGTGCATGCATCTTCAGCACGCACCCAAAAAATGGGCATTGCCTCATGGCAAGGGTGTGGCTTCATGTGACATGCCATGCACGCAAGCCACTCCCCGCCATTATCATCATGCTTGGGGCATGCTCACCGCTCGAGGAGCTGATGTGCATGCCCACAGTCCCTCTCTCAAGTGAATAAACACAGCATGTGAATGAGTATTTTCTTACCTATATGATTTCTCTGCAACGGGGAACTTCTGAAGAAGTTGATCCTGGACAGGCAGTGACTTAAGTCGGTAGTCACTATTCATGCAGGAGATCACATGGTCTGGAAACCACCTGTATGTGTAGCAATAAAGCCAATGTCACCATCATGTACCAGTAGTTCAACTAGATAATACTTAAGGGCCTATTCATCATCCCTTAATTTCTACAAAAGCAAGTGAAAATTAAAATTTTCACCTGGAATTGTAGAAATTAAGTTATCAGGCCATTCATCAAGAAGGTATCTTCCTCTTGCGTAATGGCCCGCTGACCCCATACACTAGTATGGCGACAGAATTTATCAAGCTCCGGAAATACAATAATTTCGGAGCTTGACTGCAGGAAAACAGGTTCGGGTTGTGAAGGGGTATCACTTTGAATCCCTCCGCCCCTGTTGGGCTCCTTCTGCTGGACGTCAGGGCTCTAGTGTGCATGCGTGGCATGTAGGTCACTCATGTGCACTTGTCTCTCTGCTCCAGAAGGAGCAGTGAAACACTTCGGGGAGATAGCTGATTTTTGGATTAGCTGTCTCCGCGCTAGAGCATTGATGAATTGCTCTGGCACTTGCAGTGAGTTGGAATGTTAATTATACAGTTTCCCGTTATCATCCTGCATCTCCCCTCCCCAGCGCCATCATCCTGCATCTCTCCAGTGCCATCATCCTGCATCTCCCCTCCCCAGTGCCATCATCCTGCGTTTCCCCAGCGCAACCATCCTGCGTCTCCCCAGTGCCATCATCCTGCATCTCCCCAGTGCTATCATCCTGCATCTCCCCAGCGCCACCATCCTGCGTCTCCCCAGCACCACCATCCTGCATCTTCCCAGCACCATCATCCTGCGTCTCCCCAGTGCCATCATCCTGCATCTCCCCAGTGCCATCATCCTGCATCTCCCCAGCGCCATCATCCTGCATCTCCCCAGTGCCATCATCCTGCATCTCCGCAGTGCCATCATCCTGCATCTCCCCAGCCCCATCATCCTACATCTCCCCAGTGCCATCATCCTGCCCTAGCACATAATAGCCCAGTTCCCAGATACATTATCTCCCCTTAGCACTAAATAACCCCACTCCCAGAGACAGATCTTTTGCCCCTAGAACAGAATAGCACCCCTCCCCTAAAACAGATCATCATTTCCCCCTTAGTACAGACTAGCCCCCCAGACAGAAATCCATTAGCCAGTGCAGCTCTGCAGGTCGCCTATCAGTCTTTCAAATAAAATGTCCTGCAAGCAGGACTGACAGGCTGGCTACAGCAGGTGCCAATGACAGCACTGGCCTGCAAATTGCAATCAGAGTCACTCAGTGACTCTTACCCTGTCTGAGTCTCCTGGCCAGCCCCAAGTATCTCCACTCCTGTCCCCTATGAGTCACCTGTACAGTCTGGCTGGCAGGCAGCAGGTGGGGGCTCGATGAAGTGCAGAGATGGTGAGGTGGCATCATAGGTAGCATCCAGGGCCAGATTAACAATGGGGCAGATGGAGCTGCAGCTCCAGGCCTCCACATAAAAATAGGCCCATCATCATACCAGCATGATGTTGGACTGGCCATCTGCTGTCCACAAGGTCAGCCATAAATCATAAGTAGTAAAATTGTATTTCTAGTTACCTCACAAAATGAAGCTTTATTTTCTATTACATATTTAGGGAGACATTGGGGCTGATAATGTAGGGTGTGCAAGCTCCCACATGGCATTGGTCACACCTACACAGTAATGGTCACACCTCCTCTGCTTCTTATAATAGGCCCTTGATCATTTTCAGCTACAGGCCCATGTGGCCCTCAATCTGAGCCTGGCATTACCATGTGCAAAAAGTAATGGTAATAATATTGTGTAAAAGCATATTATGTATAAAGTACATTATACCGACAGCCGGCTTCCCGAAAGTCATATCCCGGTGAGGGTGAAATGACCGGTGTCTAGATGTAGACGCCGCTCATTTTACCGACGCCTGGAGACCGGCGCCCGGCATCCCAATTGAAGGGATGCCGGGCGCTGCGAGTGGACAGCCGCGTGGGTGGGTTAGGTTTAGGCCTCCCTTGGGGGATTTAGGGTTGGGCACCCCCCCGGGAGGTTAGGGTTAGGCTAGGTGGAGGGAGGGTTAGGGTTAGGCACCACCGGGTGGAGGTTAGGGTTAGGCATCCCCCAGGGGACTTAGGTTTAGGCTCTTAGAGGGGGGATTAGGGTTAGGCACTTGGGGGGGAGGTTAGGGTTAGGCACCCCTAAGGGAGGGCTAGGGTTAGGGGGTGGGTTAGGTTAGTTAATACTTAGCTAGGAACGATCGCGATTTCCAGCGCTGTCGGGCTGCTGCTGCCGGGATCTGTTCCTCTTACGGCCTGACGCTACCGGGATTTGAACTGCCGACCATGCAGCCGGCGGTATTACATATCGATTCCCCTTATAGGACAAAAGATCGCAAATAATAAAATGTAAGAAAAATATTGTGATTACAATGCTGTTAGTTACTATTGTGAAAAAGAAAAAAGAACCACACTAAAAAAAGAGGAAAATAATAAAAACACACAAACGTGATTAATCCTATATAGAAGAATGTTATCTATTCTCTTGTCTATTAGACTAACATTAGTTTTATAATAAATATGTGATTATAATAACCTCGATAGGTATAAACATACGTATCCACCCTAAGATATAATTGTATTATAAATATAAATACTCAATAAATAAATATATGAAGGAAAAGCAGTTTGAACACGATCCTATGATAAATATTCATATAATTAATATTAAGTCCTGACTAATATTGCTAAGACCTTTTCTGATATTATATAATTACCTTAAGGATGTGCTCTACAAAAGGATAAAAGGAATTCCTGATAAAATGATTCATCATAGACTGTTTGTACTATAAATATATTACCATGCTATTAGTACTCAATATAATTTCTACTTAATCATCATAAATCATATTTTTAAAAGAATGTGATTGGATACCTGATATCAATAAAGCAGCATCAAGCCACACAGTTGGGTTGCCTTGATAAAACTTATTTCAAAGAAACGTACGTCGGCGTTTCCTCGCTTACTACAACCATGTGATTAATACTTATGTGCTAGTTATTTCCAATCACTGCTACAATGTTGCACTTAAACTAATAGTAGAAACAGATCTATGATACAGAGAGACTGAGGAAATATCTGGAGATTTTAGAACAGTGTGGATATGGCACCAGCTCTAGGTGTAACAGCTGTTGTTTCTGGGAGTGTGTGAATCACCTAATATATGAGGGACAACATATGTTTATACCAAATTCTGTGCAGTACTTGACATTATAATTAAATTCTAAGTAAACAATATAAATTAAGTAGCTAATTACTAACAAACACAAAAGTGCACTTGTGGGTTATTGCCCTTTCCTTAAAGTAACAAGATTGATGATATCAATGTGATATAATTATTTAAGGAGAAACATTAGAGGGACTCCGATCAATGTGACATAATATAACAACTGAAAGCCTTCTTAAGTGTGTATATACTTAAATCACTTGGCAAAGGGACAAACACTGTGAATAAATAATAACAGCACAAGAGTACTACATGTCCAAATAAAGTGCTCTCATGAATACATGTATATGAGATAATATTATGTTGACACCTCATGCGTATTCCATACTTCATAAATGCCAACATATGGGGTACAATAGGCCAAAGTGCAACAGAAAAAGCAGCCTGGAGTTGTAAGAACAGAGGTCACCCTAGCAACCCCACTGATGTAAATGAGCAAGTAAATATAGTTAAAACAACCCCTGGTGCTAATGTGTATTCATGAAAAATGAGAATAAGATGACACACTTGAACCACAGCACTTAAAAGCGCACTTTCTGAGTAGAAAGGATATCCTTGAGGAAGAGCCTATTAGCTCGAAATGCATTGGCACTATCTCCTGCTACTCAATATCCAAAGGACAAGGACTTTCTAGAACTACTGCTTGTTACACATCCGGAGTTACTTTACCTGCATCCCACGCTTTCTCTGGTGGACATCTGGTACGGTGTGCCAATCTGGCTGTTTACATTCTGTGTTTATTTTTGTTTTTTTCTTGCCATGTTTGCACAGTGATATAGCTGATTTGCACTTTAGCACATTGCAATTTGCACCTTTACCAGCATCCATCCTTATTTATTGTGAAAATATTAATTTGTATGGTGTTTTTAACATGTTTTTTGTATAATAAATATGTGTTTATAAGATTACATTATGTTTGCCCCTATTTTTTCTCTCTTTTATTTTGAAACATACTGACACATCATTGTGAAGAGAATTTAAAGGGAAGTATTCATATTTATACTTCATAAATGCTTCGGAATTATCAAAATTAACCCCGAATAATTTTAGGGGAAATATAAATATACAGGATTAAAACATCGTTGCTCCACAAGAAGTATATGAGATAACATTATTATACCTCATGAGCATACTTCATAATTGCTTTGGAATTATAAAAGTTAACCCCGAATAACTTTAGCGGAAATAAATATACAGGAGGAATATATGAATGCTCAACAAGAAGTATATGAATGCTCTATGAGAAGCAAACTTATTATGTTGTCCCGGAGGTTTAATATGTATACTATGTAAGAGATTCTGAGTCTCAAACATATTTAATAATCTAATATAATCACAAGAATACTAGCGCGTATGTGTAAACTTAACCTCATAATAAGATAGCGTGCATGAGAATATGCATCAACGCTTTGTGAATAGCTGAATATTATATTAGTCGATTTATTTCCATAAATAATTAAAGTAGATATATTCCAAATTTGCACCGTGAGAAATAAGTGCTTTTGGAGCTCATGATCCGTCTTCTGAAACAATTAATATGGGTACGCTGTGGGTACACTGCAAAATTGTACTTGGACAACTGTATGAGATACAAATGTTTTTTGGAACTGAGATTTCATAGGAGAACCAATATAGAAATAAATCAGTCACTCTAATACTTAATTTGAAGATTCCAAACATTGTGTAATTTCTTTGTCAAGAGTGCAACATTGAATACAATTTTTTCACAGCAAATATATTATGTTACCAATGCACATCAGAAATAAATTAGAGATAATATGTTGGAAAGCAAGACAGAATTTACATTATCTTTATTAAAAAAAAAATTCTATACAATATTTTGACATTATTAACCTTTAATGTAATCAATATATTTCTTATGTTTTAAATCTTATTTTTATTTCTTTTTTCCATGCTTGAGTGTATTTATTGTATCTGGTAGCATCCCCAGAAATAGATGGCAAATATTGCAATTCTAGATTGATAATACTGGGACCACTTTATTAGCTACTGTATGTAAGGGCTACTAGTGCAGAAGCATTTCCCATTCCCCAATCCCTGTAAAGAATATAGTTTCTTTTAAATAATTTCTACCACTTGTGACCAGATAATTTTGTCTGTGTTATTTTTCTTCAGGCATTCGGTTAAAACCACAGCTCTGGTCGTGAAATTGGAAATGAATCATCAATAATACCCTACCAAGCCTACAAAGGTTCGTAGCTGGGTTTTATAAACTGGTTTAGGCAAATTGAGCATGGCCTCCTCTTTGTTCATCTAAAGTTTCACTTGTCCCCCCCTCACTATGTACCCCAGATATTTAGCCTTGGTCATATCAATAGCGCATTTTTTCGGGTTGGCGGTGAAGCCATGAACATGGAGAGATTCAAAGACTGCATTTACTTTGGAAATATGGTCCTCCCAAGTTTAAGTAAAGACAACAATGTCATCAAGATCTGCAACAGCATGACCATGGTGAGGTATTAATACCCTATCCATAGTCCTCTGGAAAGTGGCTGAGGCCCCATGAAGATCAAAAGGTAGTACTAGATATTACAATAACCCATCAGGGGTTGAGAACACAGAATTCACCTTCACCTGCTCTGTTAACGGAATTTGCCAATACTCTTTTGTCAGGTCTACAGTTGTCAAATAAAGACTTTTGGTGAGATGTTCCACTAATTCATCAATTAGGGGCATGGGATAGGAGTCAAACTTCGAAACCTTGTTCAGTTGAGGGAAATCATTGCAAAACCTTAGCGCGCCCGATGGTTTGGCTACAAGCACAAATGTATTATTCCAGTCCCTGTTGGATTCTTCAATAACTCCCAGTCGCAACATGTCCTGGATTTCTTGTCACACCACTTAATGGCTTTGCGTATTTGATAATGTTGCAATTTCATCTTTATCCCCAGGCGAGTCATGATATCAGGGCCGTAACTAGGGTAGTGCGACCTATGCTATGGCACAGGGCACCGCATGACAGGGGGCACTGTTTGGGCCTGTCAATTTTCTGTTTATTATCATTCTCACTTGTAGCTTCCTCTTATTTCATCCCCAGCATCTCCTGGCTTTTTCTATCTCTTCCCTTGCCCTTCCCCATTAGGCCATTCCCCTTTTTTGGGTGCGTTATGTCCCTATTTGAAAAATGGGGGGGCACCATTGCTCTCTCTGGCACAGGGCACCAAAAAGTCTAGTTACGGCTCTGCATGATATCATGCTTTATAACCTGCATTCGACCTGGGAGAGGGGAGAATACATCATGGTTACTTCTTAACAGTTCTTCGGCCTGGAGCCATTGACTTGGAGACAAAGTCTCTTCTATAGCCACAGGACAGCCTGGACTCTTCACGGCTATGTTGGAGATATGGATTGTTTCCTTGTTCCAGGGTTTTAGCAAGTTAATATGATAAATTTGCTCTGGTTTCCATCTTCCTTCTTATTGGATCTTGTAATTTACAGGCATGACCACTTCTATCACTTCATTTGGTCCCTGCCAATGGGCATACAGCTTGCTTTCTTGTGTTGGTACTAATACTAGTACCTTGTCGATTAGCCGCTGTTTTATCATAATATTTTTTTACTTTGGGCAAGGTGCATGTTCTGTGGCAGAAGAGGCTCTATTTGGTGTATGCATTGGTAGAGTTGGAACGCAAACTGTACTACATTGGGTTCTGAGGCCGCCTGCCCCTCCCAACCCTCCTTTAACAGATAGCGGATACTACGAGGCTGCCTACTGAACAAAAGTTCAAAGGGTCAAAGGGACTAAATCCCATCGACATTTGAGGCACTTATCTAATAGCAAACATTAGGTATGGGAGCAGTAGGTCCCAGTCTCGCTTGTCTTGGCCTACAGCCAAGTGTATAATTTATTTCATGGTGTGGCTGAACCTCTCAATTAGGCCATCCATCTCTGGGTGATACGCAGGAGTAGTTAGTTTGTTCACACCTAATAATTTGAACATATCTGTCACACCTGAGGGTTGGTTTGGGTAGGAACAGGTGTGGGAGGATGAAGGGCAGATAGAAATACGGCAGTGCATGATGGGCCTGAATGCAAGGACAGGAATAGAATGTCTTTATTAAACAGCAGGATGGAATGAGAACTGGAGATGATAATACTGTATGAATGAGCAGAATTGGATTGGGACCGATGATGCTATATTGAGAGCTGGATCGGTTTGAGACCGATGTTGATGATTTGAAGAACTTGATGGATTAAATATGATGTTGAAAAATTGATGAACATGATTGATTTGAGACAAATGTTGAAGAATTTAAGAACTTAATTGATATGAGTCCGATATTAATGAATTGATGAATTTGATCGGTTGGAACCGAGGTTGATGAATTGAAGAACTTCATTGATGTGAGTCATATGTTGATGAATTGATTAACTGTATCGGTTGGAACCAATGTTGATGAATTGAAGAACTTGATTGATAAGTGTCTGATGTTGGAAGCATCGGATGAGAATGATGGTTAGGGGTATCAGATGGAACCGATGGTGGCTGTAAGACAAGCCTCAGTGGTAAAAACCAGACTGGTGTGCAAGATGGTATAAGAAACTTGTTTACCAGATCTAGGAACTGGATATATTGGACTGGGACCATTCAGATACATAGTACCTGTGAGCTCAACACTGAGCTGTAACGTCAGCATGAAGCTATGTTGTACTGGCAACAGAAGCCAGTCTGGAAATGGAATTTATAGGGGAAGATCCCCAGGGATTGGATTCTGCGATCAGCTGGTCTGGTAGCATCGCTCTGAGTGGAGGAAGAGCGTCTGATGACAGAGTCAAACATGTCTGCGCCCATACTGTTGTTTAGGAGAGAACTTTGGCATGCAACCTGTGTGCCATCATGCTGGGAAGACACAGTGTGAGAAAGGGGCTGCAGAAAGCCATCTGCATGCTCAGTAACAGGACACTGAGTGGACGGGGCAGGAGCAGCACAGACAGACCTCCGCACCAGCCGAGAGCAATGTGCAGCATGAGCAGAACTCTGTGCTATCCTGGACAGGTACTGAAGAGGTAAGAAAGTGGTTTTAATAGTCCATATCATGACAATATTCTTCATAAGCTTTGACACAAAGGGGATACCCTGGTCGGTAAATATTTCCTTACCTACCGGGAATACATCATTATTAGCTCTAGGGTTATAGTTATAGACTTGACGTTCCTTAACAGGATGGCCTAGGGATACCTGGTGGCAAGTTTAGTATCACTAATATATATTGGTGTCCTGGGCAGATTTGTAAACAGGCCCTACTATATCCATTCCAATCCATTCAAAGGGAACAGAAATGATAGGCAGGGGAACCAAGGGTACACAGAAATGTGGGCAGGGGCTGGTTTTTTGTCAGACAGGGCACTCACGACTATACTTTTGAACTGATGCCAAGGTCCCTGGCCAAAAGAACTGCTGTTTTACTCTTTGCAGGGTTTTCTCTTCCCCCAGTTGGCCGTCCCATAGTTGGTATGAACTGCCTGTAGAACTAGCCCTACATGTGCTAGGGCAATAACAAATTATACACTTATTACCTCACAAGTATGCTACCTGATACAACAAATCACCCTTCAGAGCAAAGAAAGGGGTTCCCTCAGGGGATAGGGTACACTTTTTTGCCTATTTATCTCTAACACATTGTTAAAGGCAGTATATGGGAAAGATTCCTGGGCTGCACACCCTGAATATATATAATGGGAGGTCCTACCTGATGAGACTAATTGCAGCACAGAAACAGACAAATCTCAGGTGCACAACTCCAAATTATTTATAATATATAAATGCAATAAAATTTTGCAATCAGTAGAGGTTTTTAGAATAATCATGGCCAAGGTTATGGGCCTACCGACCATATCCAGGTAACCTCATTAGGGTAGGTCCCTAACATACTAGGGTTCAAATCCAGAGCGCAGGACCCCCCCAAACTGGCCCAGCTAAGTTGCCCCAGGGCACCACCATAGTAAGAAAAGTGCAGTGTAAAAGAGATAGTTAAGAGCAGCCACAGCTGCATATAAAGAATGAAAATAAAAAAGTGAAGTACATGTATAATAAACAAACAGTGAAGGGTTAAAATGTGTTATAACATAAAAATGTGTTATAATGCGGTGCCCTGTTAGGGACCTACCCTAAAGAGGTTACCTTGATATGGTGGGTAGGCCCATAACCTTGGCCATGATTATGCTAAAAACCTCTATTGATTGCAAAATGTTATTGCATTTATATATTATCAGTAATTTGGAGTTGTGCACATGAGATTTGTCTGTTTCTGTGCCTGCAATTAGTCTCATCAGGTAGCACATCCCATTATATATATATTCAGGGTGTGCAGTCCAGGAATATTTCCCATATATCCCTCACACTGCATTTATATGTACAGTACACCATGTATCACAGAGCACCAATCATCATCATAATGAGCATCTCCCACATATCATTGCTCCCGTAAACAGACAGAGCACAAAAGCAGAGCATTACTCCAGTACACAGAGACAGAGCATTGCAGCCTGCACACAGCAGCATCTGGTACACATCCATTATTCTGAGTGGCCAGGGTGTGAGGGGCATCAGGTTGTGGCCACTGCAGACTCATCGGCTCCTCCAACCGGTATCTGACAGCCCCGAGAAAGAGGAGAGAGAGAGAGCCAGTATGAGTACCTGTCAGACAGCAGGAAGTGGCTGTACTCCTCCATCTCAATGGCACAGTACAGTGCGTGTGCGGGAGCCCCTGCGGGGAAGGGCCGGTGCAAGGTTTCTTGGCACCCTAGGCATTTCTTCAACCTTGCACCCCCCCTCTCGGATAGCTACACAAGCCCATATGTAGTGCCCCTTATACAGTGCCCCCAGTAGTGCCCCTTATACAGTGCCCCTTATACAGTGCCCCCAGTAGTGGTCCCCCTATGCAGTGCCCCTTATATAGTGCCCCAGGTAGTGGTCCCCCTATGCAGTGAACCTTATATAATGCCCCCAGTAGTAGTCCCCCCCAGCAGTGCCTCCAGTAGTAGTCCTCCCCAGCAATACCCCAAGTAGTAGTCCCCCCACCTATGCAGTGCCCCCAACAGTAATCCTCACCTATGCAGTGCCCCCAGCAGTAATTCCCACCTATGCAGTTCCCCCAGCAGTAATCCCCTCCTATGCAGTGTCCCCAGTAGTGGTCCCACCAGTGCAGTGCCCCCAGTAGTGGTCCCAGCAGTACATTGCCTCCACTAGTAGTCCCCCCAGCAGTGCCCCCAGTAGTAGTCCCCCCAGCAGTGCCCCCAGTAGTAATCCCCCCCAGCAATGCCCCCAGTAGTAGCCCCCCAGCAATGCCCCCAGTAGTAGTCCCCCCAGCAATGCCCCCAGTAGTAGTCCTCCCAGCAGTGCCCCAAGTTGTAGTCCCCCACAGCAATGCCCCCAGTAGTAGTCCCCCCAGTAGTGCCCCCAGTGGTAGTCATCCCGCCAGCAGTAATCCCCCTCTATGCAGTCCCTGTAGTAGAAGTAAACACCACCACCCCACCACCAGACAGACACACAAAAAAAAATCCACTTACCTTGATCCACGCTTCGGCATCTGCTCCTCCGTCCGGCGTCCTCCCGGGCTGGCCCGCATGATGGGTCTCTCCCATCATCCACTGCGGAAGCCGGAAGAGCCCGGCTCCGACAGTGTGCACAAGGCAAGTAGCCGATGAGAGTCTATCTGACTCTCATCGGCTGCTAAAATAAACACACAGCTGCCAGCGGAGGCTGTGTGTTTGTTATACTAGTAGTGTAGTGCGGACTGCACTTATGGGGGGGGGTCAGGAGGGAGGCTTGCTTGCCTTTCCAGGGGGCACCTGATATTCGGGAGGCTTCCGGCCAAATCGGGAGGATAGGCAAGCCTGGGGTTAATTTTACTAAGGGTATTTTTTTTAAATAATCAAAATAACCTACAAGCTTGTTTTTGGCTTGAGGGTGGAAACCGGAGCACAAAAGCATGTGGAGAACATAGAAACTCCACACATAAAAAGGCCTTTGTAGGAATTTATCTCAATATCTCAGTGCTAAGAGGCAGTAATGCTAACCACTATACATATCATGCTGCCCAATTGTGCTTGAAAACCCAATCTGTGTCACTATACATTTGACAAACTACATCTAGCTCCCTGTCATATATAAAGTCACAGATATTTTTTTCTTGCCCATTCTCTCTCTGTTTATATCAGTTTCTTTCGGCATGAGAATCCCAATTCAGTGTAACAACAAATGAATACTTTTAGCATCTTAATTTATTTTTTCAATCTAGTAAAATGTGTCATGAAAAATCCCTCTGATGTAAGAATTTATCATTTTCCAATCAATTATAGTTAAATATGGGCTACCTATTTTTTTTAGTAGGTAAGGGAGTTTATTATTATAATACATTAGTTTAATAAACTTGGCAACACAAATACGGTATATGTACAGGATAATACATATTGGGGTTTTGGGATATATGTATTTTTATACAGAAGAATAAATAATATAGTTTTATGTCTCAAATTACCATATGTGTATGCCAGATGAAAGCTTTATGTGGTTTCAGTTTCTTCAATATGGCTGATGCATTTATTTTGGTTATCTATCAAAAATGCAGATAAAGAATGAACACTTGCTGCGTTCCTGTGGAAACAAACTAATACAGACTTTCCCCCCTTCTGTGAACTAAGAAAAAAAATCTGTGCTCATGTGTTACGTGCATGCTAATCTCTAACAATAAGAGAATATACCCTTTCTTTGTTTTATAGAGAGGACAGCTTGTGCCTTCTCTTTCATAGGGGCAGTGTCAGCATCTCAAATTATGCATGTCTCCGCTGCCCATACTTAAATAATCAATAAATGACTTTAATTAAACAGGGATTAAAATCTATTCTCCTACTTTCCTAAAATGCACCTTAGTTAAATTAAGGATGGGTTTTTGTATGGGCAGAGCTTTACTTCCTAGATGCCTAAAATCTCCTTGGTTACCAAATTGTAAACACAGAAATCCACAAAATAAAGACTTGATCCACAAAAAGCGCTTTGGTTTAGATGCATAGAAACTAATTTAATTTTCAGTGACCATGTTTATTTTTAGGAAAATAATCATCCTTGCCACATCAAAACTTTTTTTTTTAAAATACGTCCTTGAGCCACAAGTACAATGCATACTTCACTAACCTACTGTTTTTTGCACACATGTAAAAATGTGTTGTTGTTTTTTTACATAAAATTTGTCAGACATAGCTCTGAGTTTTTCCAGAGAGATAATGAAGTATAAATTATACAGGATCATCCATAAGTGTGGAAACACCCTTATAAAAAGGAAATGAGTAAGAAATATTAATCCAGTGTCTACACATATGATATGGGAGTGGGGAAAAACTTTTTAGGGTATGTCACCAGTATAGCAGCCATCTTGAAGTTGGCCATCTTGGATGCAACTCTAATTTTTTTAAATGGGAAGGTAGTCATGTGACATATCAAACAGATGCATAATTTCATATGAAAAACAATGGTGTTCTTCATTTTAACGTTTCTTTATTAATTCTCAAATTTTATCTGAGTTTTCTTTTGCAGGTAGTGACATTAAAGACAATGGCACTAACACAAATAGAACGTGTAGAGATTGTCTTGATATCTGGAGAATGAAGCATTTGCTCATTGCAAATTACTTCAACCAATGTCACCCAAATAGGTCACCCATTACTCAGTGCAGTTGCCAAACTCCTTGCCAAATTTAAAGAACTGGATCAGAAGAAATTTGAGAGTTCAGTTAAAGTCAATGTGTTAACCAATGTGCAAACTCCATTTGAAGGTCTGGGTCATCCTCAGTTAGCTGTTGCAACATCTGAATCGTGTAGGGGTGCCATTTATGTGTAGACAAAATTCTCAAAATGGCCGTATGACTAACCCCACATTCAGGAGACAGACGACGAGTGCTACATTGTGGGCTCTTAAAATGATGCCAGAACAGCAGTTGTTGCTTCATCTGTAACAGTTTTGGTCATCCACTTTTTGGTTTATCTGCAACTGATCCAGTTCTTTAAATTTGTGCATTTACATACCTCCCAACATAACCCTCTCCAGGAGGGACACAATGCTCTGGTCCTGGACTTCCCTGGTAATTTATGATTGGTGGCGGCTCCAGAGGTGGGGCTGCAGTACAGTCCAAAATTCAAATAGGAGAGTCACACCAACTGCCAGTGAGTCCCAGCCAGTGATGTTTAGCAGTGTGTGAAATCAGTTGGTGTGGCTCCCCTATTGGAATTTTGGACTGTGCTGCAGCCCCACCTCTTACCAGGGAACTCCAGGACCAGAGCATTGTGTCCCTCCTGGAGAGGGTCATGTTGGGAGGTATGCATTTAATGCATGCGTCGTGTTCCAGATTTCAATACTTCTTCACATATTGATTGGATTATTGAAAAGTTGGAGTGGTTAAGCTGTCTGTCTAATTATGATGACCAAAGGGAAGCATAACATGAGGACAGAACAGCCTTCATAGATTATATAAAGCATAGAGATTAAATTGAAATTGAGAGGCTCAGATGTAAAGTTTAGGTGATACCAACTTTGGGTTAAGTTAAGTTTTTGCTTCATCCTTCCATGATGTATTTGGAGGTTTGCATTTGACAGAATGTATTGGCCATGAATAGAGGTGTGATAATGATGTTGATCAATTCATCCTCCTGTGTGGAGTGATTGTAGTAGTTCTTAGAACATGTAAGGCTGAATTCTGCTGCCGCAAAATGCCAAAAGTACAATGAGGCAAATGTTTTGTAGAGCAATTACAAAATGTTACTCAATAGGGCCTTATTCTTGTTTGCCTACTGTCCTGGGACATCCAATAGAATTCTGAATCTTAGGTGGCTTTCCAGAATTCTGAGAACAGTAGACAAAGCTCCTGGAATGTGACTCTGTCTCCCACAGATCGCTCACTTTGAAGTGGGTGGTCCAGGGGGCTTGATTACATGATTTGCACTAAATCACATAAGTGTTGCTCTAACCGATGATTTCCTAAGCTGGGAATCACAGCTTTGTATAGCAGGGGGTCTGCCATTATGACATGATTCTAGCACTGTGCCCCATATTGTACTCATCTGGCTGTCCCCTCCCATTGACTCTCCCAGAGAACCCCTGCCGAGAAGTTGGCAGGCAAATGTGATACCCCACCAAAACACTGTTTTTAAGTCTATGGTGGGTATCACTAATGTATTTAAAACCCCTATAAAAACAAAATATATGTACTAGTGCAGGTAGCATGTGGTGAGTCAGCAGCAGGTCACATGACTCGTACTGGAACCATCTGCAGGTGGCTGAGGGGGACAGTTATGACAGATGCAGAGGGCCTCTCCTGAGGTAACGGACAGTAAGTGAGCCCTGAGGGAGCATGCTAAGAGTGGAGACCTGCGCTGCAGGCACATACCATCAATAGGAGCTGATCGGCTGCTGTCAGCACCAAGGAACCCATGGCAGTAATGGAGCTACTTCTCTGTGAGATTCTCCACCCCTCAAGAGTCTGACTGGCTGCAGCTGAGGAAAGTGGAGAAGGAGGTGATCCTGGAGATGTCAGCATCTTCCCCCCTGGATTCCTCTCAGTGAATGCAGACAGTCCAGAGTGAAGTCTGTACACCACGCACCACTCACAGTCCCCCCACTTATACATCCAATTACAGTCTCAGGAGATAGCAGAGATATAAGTGGCGGAGCAGGATACAAGCAGTCCCGGTGCTTGCCTCAGACAGACATTCTCATTATAGAGCCCTCTTATGCTGGGCTATTCCATGTATGCCTGCGTAGTTCAGTCACAGACTAACTACTATAGGACAGCCACAGGCAGATCAGTTCCTCAGCTGATCACAGTCTCCTCAGGAAGGCTAGCACAGAGGGAATGTCCTCAGTACCTCCCAGCTGTGCACAGACTATACAGCTGGTGTCACATCACTGCAGGCAGCACAAACGTCAGTCACACTATACAGAGATAGGTCTCCAGCTGGGAAATAAAAGCTGACAGATTAATCACAGAAGAGACTAACAGCAACAAGGGAGAATAAGATTCCTTTGTAATGTGCGCTCGCAAGCGGGTCGATGGCCGGGCAGTGCGCACGTGCGGCGTGCGCATGTGAGAGCCCCGGAACGAGCAAAAAATCACTTGCTCCGGTGCTTGCATCCAAAAGGGGTGGCTGTCGATGTTGATCAACAGCTCGCCCTGTTTGGTGGGTGAGTCGCGGAGCGGGGGGTGGCTGGCCAAATGGAGGCGTTACCGAAGGAACGCCAGCCGTTTGATGTCAGTGGTGAGCTTCCGGCTCTCACCCACAGCTTAATGAGCGGCCAGAAGGCCGGACCAAAAAAACAAAAAAAACGCCCTTCAGACCTGCGAGCTGCCTCCGGCAGCAAGCGGGTCTGAATTAGGGCCTAAATCCGTGCCTCAGATTGCTTCTAAAAGTGCTATAGTAGAACGGACAGATTCTTCCTCTAAAATAACCCGGGCAGCAGCCAGCAGTATATTTCCCCAGAGCAAATATATAATATTCTTCACAAAGTGGGATTTAAATGAGCCAAAAGACCATCCATTAATGTGCACCACCTTCAAGAAAGAGCTCAGACCTTATTGTAAACTGTAACTATAGTTAGATACGGAAAATTGAGTTTTGAATATATTCACAAGATAAATGATTTTGTGAATTGTTTTTTATATATTGTTGCAATATCTTTATTCCTGCTTGTATTGTTGTATGATACTGATTTAACGGTATGTGCTTGTTTTACTGACCCAATACAATTCCACAGTTTCTCCACTTGGTGTTAATGTGTTCCAGCAAAATAAAACCTTCAGTTTGGTTACGGTGTGATTTTCTAGTGTATGGATTAGAGGGATATTGTAAATTGCAATATGCTAGTTGTTACCCATTGAGTGAAATTGTCTGTTCAATAAATTACGAAATGTGTATGAAACTAAACTAATGCCTATTGATGACTTTACCCCCTCCTTACCTTTCTGAAGTAAGAAAGAGAACCAAGAGTAGAGAATTCACACCACTCATTTTGCTCAATCTGTTGGGGTGTTACATTTGGCGTCACAACGAACAGGATACAGAGGGCCTGATTCAGAGCCGGACGCTATTTGCGGACGGTTGTTCCAAAAAAGGGGCCGCTATTTAAATTGAGCGCTCGCTCATTGCGGTTTGTTGACGCCTCTATGTCTGAACGAGCGAATGAAAAATGCGCTCGCTATTTTGTAAAGACGCCCCTTTGCCGTTCGCATCACACGTCATCTCCGGTATTTATTAGATTAATCGGGACATTGAAAGGCATCTGAACTGCTCGCAGTGCTTGTGGTAGGTTTTTCCTGCCACAATCACTGCGAGCAGTTCAGGCTAAAAGACAACCAAGTGACGTGGTCGATGACGCTCCTTAACTAATTATGCACTCCCATTAAACGCCCTTTTTACCGTTAGGCACGCCTGCATTCGGATCTCCACTCCCCCGTTTTCAAGCACCTTCCCCTGTTACCACCCACAAACGGTACATTCTGTCAATCAAATTAGTAGCCCCTCGCTGTTTTGCGAGCGATCGATTTCCGACCGCAGTGACTGGTTTGCGTATGCGCATTAAGACCCATATGCATGCGCAGTTGTGCGAACATCGCTCATAGGGAACGAGCGGCTGCTTACGAGCGGCTCTGAATCAGGCCCAGAGTCCAAAGTAAGGAGGAATCTAAAGCAGGAATGATGTCACAGGAACGACAAGTGATGGGGATTCATCTGATACAGGTACCAATGGCACAAAATCAGGAACTCTAATGTCTCAACTTAATCCAGTAATGTTGCCATATTACTTTGGTGCCTCTTGGCTCCCCACATACACCAGGGATGTTTATGGATCAGACAGAAACAATCTAACATAGTTTAAAAATTAGATGAAGTCAATGTTTTGACTTTACCCGTTAAGCGAACAACAACAGGTTGAAATAATGATCGGACAATTTAAAGGATCGGTCCTCAGAGAGGTGACTTTGTGGCCGTTGGAAGAGAAAGAGAAGGTAAATCAAGTTCTTAAAAGACTGTCAACCACCTCTGAGACACGGACCATCTCAGAATAAAAAATTAGATTTTACGCTCAGAAACAATTAATAGGAGCAACACTTTGAGACTATGCTTTAGGTCTGCAGGAGGCCTTGCGGGCTATTCAAACTATTGATGATGCTGAAGTACACAATGTAGATAAGACCTTGATCAACCAGTTCATAAAAGGGGCAAATAATGAGAATGTGAAGACACAACTATGGTTACTCCAAATGCTATTACTAGATCATACATTTCTGGACTTTAAAGAAGCCACTATTAAGGTGGTAGAACCTAACCAGATTCGTGAGATAGCTTTTCCTGAAATACCTGGACAACGAGAAGTCAAGCACCCAGTGAAGGCAGTGGTTCAAGGCACTCAAACTCCCGTCAATGATATAGCTGAAGCACTAAAAAGCCAAATAGAGGAGTTGTCCACCAGAATGGCGGAGATGTGTCGAGAGATCTGAAACTTAAGAATACAGCAGAATGCCAATGTGACAGAAACCAGGTGGTGGACTGAGAGGCAAAGAACTTCCACTGATTGGGGGGAACTCCCACAAAGGAATGGGAGGAGAGTTTACAACCAATTTTATTCACAAGGCTGACCTATTTGTCAACAGTGCAAAAGGAGTGGCCATATTGAATGAGATTGCAGTCATATGGAGAATTTAAACTCCAATGCCCCAGCTTGCACAGTAAAAATTTTAGGCAAAGTCATATGGTTCCATGTGCAAGGTGTTTATGGATTCAGAAACCATATTGACACCAAGGAATATGTGTTTGTACATTATTCCTTCATCAAGAACAACCACCCCAGGAAGTACCTCAGCTGTTTGGGAGAAGGAGAAGCTGTTGAGTTTGATGTTGTGAATTGGGAGAAAGGTCCACAGGGAGCATATGTCACTGGTCCTGGTGGTGTCCCAGTTCAAGGCAGCAGATATGCAGCAGATCATAAGCATTATTGGTGCTGTTTACATTGCAGAGATTCTCCATGTAATTACCAGCAAAACTACCAATACTATGAATATGGAAAGAAGCCCAAAGAAGTGTAAAGTGTGACAGAAAGTACAAGTCAACAACAGCCTTATCAGACACGTCGCTACCCACCATACTATTTACAGAAACCATATGGACACAGACAACAATGTTCCAATTCCCCTGTGCAGGGTGGAGTATCGGGGAAAACAGAAGATCAAGATGTGGAGGAACCGAGTGGATGGATGCAACAGAACCGGCAAATTGATGGACCGCGATTTCTTAAGCAGTTTCCATGCCAGAGTAAACCCAGAAAGGATGACGCCCATTCTAATGTGGCCCACCATAATCAACCAGATTTGTGTGCCATTGATTGTAAAGACGACATGATAAGGGATGATGACTCACCCAGAGCTGAGAACTTGGAATCTTCCAAACAGAATCTTCAGGATACTGTTATGCAAGAGTTGACATATGTTATTCCTGAGAAACCTTGTATTGTAGCCAAGAAGCCCATAATGACTGTTCTAGCACAGTATGGGGTCCCAGAGGATGAATATATGGTTATAGATTCTAGTGAAGTGGCCCAAATTTTGCGAAGAGCATCAAGACCCACAAAAAAGAGGCACAAAGGGAATTCAACTCAATAGATCTTGGCAAAAGAGTATCTAAAGTAAAAGTTTTATTAAGTAAAATGTGAAGAATGAATCACTCAAAATTGTTACATGTAGATAATTCATAAGAAAATTGTAAAGTGTATGTTTGAATTTGTACTACTTAAAGGTATCTAATTGCGTGAGGACATGCAAAATTCTAGTGGGGACGTATGTGATACCCCACCAAAACACTATGTTTAAACCTATGGTGGGTGTCACTAATGTATTTAAAACCCCTATAAAAACAAAATATATGTACTAGTGCAGGTAGTATGTGGTGAGTCAGCAGCAGGTCACATGACTTGTACTGGAACCATCTGCAGGTGGCTGAAGAGGACAGTTCTGACAGTTGCAGAGGGCCTCTCCTGAGGTAACGGACAGTTAGTGAGTCACCACGCACCACTCACAGTCTCCCCACTTATACATCCAGTTACAGTCTCAGGAGATAGCAGAGATATTAGTGACAGTTAGCAGGATACAAGCAGTCCCGGTGCTCGCCTCAGTCAGTCATTCTCATTATAGAGCACTCTTATGCTGGGCTATTCCATGTATGCCTGCATAGTTCAGTCACAGACTAACACAGCCACAGGCAGATCAGTGTCTCAGCTGATCACAGTCTCCTCAGGAAGGCTAGCACAGAGGGAATGTCCTCAGTACCTCCCAGCTGTGCACAGACTATAAAGCAGGTGTCACATCACTGTAGGCAGCACAAACGTCAGTCACACTATACAGAGATAGGTATCCAGCTGGGAAATAAAAGCTGACAGAGTAATCACAGAAGAGACTAACAGCAATAAGGGAGAATAAGATTTCTTTAAGTAATGTGCAGGACATAATGGGACTAAGGACCTGATTCAGACCCGTTCGCTATTTTGCGGCATCTCGCTGTCAAAAAGGGGCAATCTATGCAAATCATGCGCTCGCTCATTGCGGTGTAAGGACGCCTCTATATCTAAGCGAGCGACGGCATATTGCGCTCGCAATTGTTTAAAGACGCCCCCTTGCCACTCGCTACACACATCATCTCAGGAAAATGTAGGAATAATCGGGAACATCGGGAGCCATCGGAGCTGCTTGTTGCGCTTGAGATAGACCCTACCCTCCCGCAAGCACTGCGAGCAGTTCAGGAAAAGCCAACCAAGACACGTGTTCAATGACACTACGCTAATTATGCACTCCCATTAAACTCCGTTCTGACAGTCAGACACGCCTGAGTTCGCACATCCACTCCCCCGTTCACAAGCACCTTCCCCTGTTACCACCCACAAAAGCCACTATCTGTCACTCAAAGTAGCACTGACTCATTGTTTTACGAGCGCACAATTTCTTATCGCACAGACTGGTTCACGCATGCGTATTTAGATCCGTACGCATGCGCGGACGGGAGAAAATCGCTCATAGCGAGCAAGTGGCCACTTACGAGAGGCTCTGATTCAGGCTCTAAATCCGTGCCTCAGATTGCCTCTAAAAGTGCTATAGTGGAACGGACAGCTTTTTCCTCTAAAATAACCCGGGCAACAGCCAATAGTATATTTCCCCAGAGTGGGATTTAAATGAGCCAAAAGCCCATCCATTAACATGCACCACCTTCAAGAAAGAGCTCAGACCTTATTGTAAACTGTAAATATAGTTAGATACGGAAAATTGAGTTTTGAATATATTCAAAAGGTAAATTATTTTGTGATTTTTTTTTAATATATTGTTGCAATATCTTTATTTTTGCCTATATTGTTGTATGATACTGATTTAACGGTATGTGCTTGTTTTACTGACCCACTACAATTACACAGTTTCTCCACTTGTTGTTAAAGTGTTCCAGCAAAATAAAACCTTCAGTTTGGTAACGGCGTGATTTTCTAGTGCATAGGTTCTCAAACTCGGTCCTCAGGATCCCAAACAGTGCATGTTTTCCAGGTCTCCCCACAGAATCACAAGTGAAATAATTAGCTCCACCTGTGGATCTCTTAAAATGTGTCAGTGGGTAATGAATACACCTGTGCAGCTGCTGGGTGACCTGGAAAACGTGACCTGTGTGGGGTCCTGAGGACCGAGTTTGAGAAGCACTGTTCTAGTGTATGGATTAGAGGGATATTGTAAATTGCAATATGCTAGTTATTACCCATTGACTGATATGTCTGTTCAACAAATTATGATATGTGTATGGAAGTAAACTAAAGCCTATTGATGCCTTTACTCCCTCCTTACCTCTCTGAAGTAAGAAAGAGAATTCACACCACTCAATTTGCTCAATCTGTTGGGGTGTTACACAAGTATGGCCATATTAAATTATATGGATATTGACTATAAGGAAGCGCATTGACTACATACAAATATGGGAGACTATGCACATGGTATTCCTCTCTCGTACTGTGCTAATTAAATATATAGATTATCACCATACTGTACATCAAATTTATTTAACACATGCCAAGTATTCAGTTGTTGTGATGAGTATGTATTTTTGCACAAAGCCATGCATATCAGGTATATGATTTCATTATTGTGATAGGCAAGTTATCACATATTGATATAGTCTAATTATGGAACATCACTAATACCCCTTGTACACCGGAGCTAAAACCCTGGTTATTGAAGGGTTAACCCGGGCAGCTCCCTGGTGTAAAAGGGGAGAGGGTTGGATCGGCGGGTCGGCTGACCCGGCAATCCAACCCAGGTAACTAGCAGGGTTTAACACGGGCGCAGCCCATGAAACCCTGCTGTGACCTGGAGTGCGCTGCTTGACAGCCAATTGGTCCGACTTCAGTGGCACTTGGAGATGACATCATCTCCAAGCGACCACTGTCACTCTGGAAAAGCCGGGTCTATGCAGACCCGACTCCGGTATGAGCGGCGCCAACTCGGGAATATCCCGAGTCGTCGCCGGCAAAATTCCGGGTCTGATCCGGATAGGAACTTTGGCCCTCATTCAGAGCCGTTCGCTATTTGCGGTCGTTCGTTTAAAAACAAGGGGTGGCTATTCAAATGATCCGTACGCACATTGCTGTCTGTTCACACCTCTAAGTCTGAACGAGCGTGCAAAACATACGCTCGTTTATTTCTTAAAAACGCCCCCTGGCCGCTCGCATCCTACGTCATGTCCGCTATTTATTAGATTAATCGAGTACATCGACCAGCGTATGAACTGCTCGCTATTCTTGTGGTTGGTGTTTGCTACCACAAATTTGCGTGCAGTTCTGGCTATAAAATAACCCAGTGACGTGGTCAATGACGCTGCTGTTTTAAATATACACACCCATAAAACGCCCGTTTTGACCTTTAAGCACGCCTGCGTTCGGATCTCCACTCCCCATTTTCAAGCACCTTCCCCTGTTACCACCCACATACGCCTCATTCTGTCACTCAAAATAGCAGGCACTCGCTATATAGCGTACAAAGGATTTTCGGCCGCACTGACTGGTTCGCGCATGCGTACTAAAACGCGTACGCATGCGCAGATGTGCAAACATCGCTCGGAACGAGCGTACTGCCGCTAACGAGTGGCTCTGAATGAGGGCCTTTGTTCCAACTCCGGGTTAGAGCGGAATTTAGGTGGAAAAGGGGTATTATACTCCTTTCACATCGCAAACTCGGCTCTGACCCGGGATTTTGAACCCTGGTCAGACCGCTTTCACACTACACTTTCGACTAGGGTTATTCCCAGTTGGCTCTGTTCATACTGAACCCAGGTCAGCCCTGTAAAACCCTATGGATGTCATTAAAAATTGACTTTTGCAGGCTCACAAAGATAAGATCACATAAAGGGAACACAATGGAGGGGTGAGTACTGCTCACAGCATAGCTGGAATCATGGCTGATGGATTACCATTGTGTAGCCCAGAGTTCATGAGTGTTTGTGCTTTACAGCTATTTGATTCAGTCAGAGAGAGCATGATTCAGCTTCTGGCAGTATAGTGTACAGTTCACTTCTTCATTACTCCAATTAGCCATAAGTGTAATGACAGTAGTGGTATTAATTCCTTTCACACTGCCGGTATGCTGCCTCTGCTGTTGTCTGCATTGTGCTGCCTGTTTGGCTGGCTGCTGACATCAAGTGAGACAGGAACAGCCAATCAGTATAGTTTGCTGAGTCCTGGGTTGGATAACCCATGTAGGACCTGTTCACACTGCACTTCAACCCGGCTTGTTCCCGTGTTCAACCCTGCTCTATTGCTTGGTTGAAATGCCAGATTGCTCAACCCAGGAATTATTTTTGTGGCACGTTCACACTGCACCTCGAACCAGATCGACCCAGCAATATCCCGGGTTATTTTTGCGATGTGAAAGGGGTATTAATAGATTGTTAAATTTTTATATTTGGTTTATAATTAGAAGCGTATCCCACATGCCTATTGGTAGACAGCTCAAACTTTGTAAATTAAAAGTTTAGCTGTCCTCAAATTACTAGGGTAAAACCAAATCTAGAACTCTGCAGGAAGATGTTTAAAGATTTGAAGCCAATGTTTTACAAGAGTGTGGGACCATGGACCATTTTCTCAGTGGAAATCTTGGTGATCTCAGGGCCTCATTCAGAAATGTACACAAACTAGTGCTTTGCACACATCTCTGATGGTGGGAGGACTGCTCATGCGCAGGATGTGTACTGTACATTGAGCACACCCCCGGCAGGGGTGTGCTCAATGTTGTTAATGACATTGAGCACACACACTGAACGATATCATGAGCGATATCGTTCAGTGCCGGGCACCCTCTCTCATCCCAGAACATGCAACAACCTGACAATATCATCAGGTTGGCCTGCATGTTCAGGCGATGAACGACAATAACCATCGACCTTCGGTAGTGCGCATCGTTGGTCACTGCTCTTTATCGTTCATCGTTTTAGCATACACACTGGCCGATATAGTAAATGACTGAACGATAATGATATAGTTATCGTTCAGTCGTCCAAAATATCGGCAAGTGTGTATGCACACTTAGACTCCCTGAAAGGTATATGACTGCAAAGTTGATACAGCATCCATGTGAGAATTCTAATAGTGGAGACATTATTCATTATGTTACATTCTGGTTAATTCTCCTGTGATATATTAGAATTCATGTGATACTCCTTGGGAAATATGAAACTTGGAGACTACCAATGTATGAAAAATAATTTATGGATTAATAGACACAAACATGCACAGAATGCAGAGCAAATGGAAACGCTGATCTGTATAATGAGAGTTGAAATAAGAGTTTATTTACTCAGGGCCTGATTCAATACAGATTGCAACTGTGATTACGCACGCAATTGGCCAATTGTTGCATTCTGCGTATGCATTGCAGTGCGTGTGCGCAAACTGGCCACTGCGAACAGGACTGTGATCACAGTGACTACACAGATCCATTTCAGAGTGATTGACAGGAAGTGCCATTTGTGGGAGGTGGTCGGCGAAATGCAGGTGTGCCAGTGTGTTTGAATGCCGTTACAGGGGCAGGCATAAATTAGCCACTGCGAAGCCATATGCAGCTTGAGTACTTATAGCGTGTGACGGGGTTAGCGATTCCTGAGTAAGGTCAGAGCTTATGCAAGTGTGCGTGAGGCTGCGATGGTACTCAGTGTTACTGATGGTTTTGCAGTCTTGCTAAAGATACAGATGTGTGTAAGGTAAAGTGGGCACCCTTAAGTTGTGCTGCGATGGCATAGAGATCGCAATGGAACAGCATACTATCGCAGTGAGACTGCATTTGTAATCACTATCGCAGTTGCGATCTGTAATGAATCAGGCCCTCAGTACATAGTTATACACATTCATGTGATATATATATTTTTTTTCAATCGTTCTGTTTTTGGACCAATATGGCATGGATTTTCATTTTTAAACACAATTCATACTTTATTCATATCTTCTTCCTTTTTGAATTTTTCACTGACTGTGCCTATTTTTTTATGTAAATAATAAAAGTTATATTTTATATGTGCATCAACAAAGACAACCTTTCTCTACTCCTTTCCTTGTGTCAATTGCCTTCTGTCTGTTGAGCACACTAAGAGCCAGATTCAGTAAGGAATGCAGTTGCTTATACACACACAATAGGCTAATTGTTGCATACTGCATATGTATCGCAGTTCACAAACTAGCCACTGCAACTGGGACTGCGATCACAGAGGTTACGCAGATCCATGGCAGAGTGATTGACAGGAAGTAGCATTTGTGGGTGGTGACGGGGGGGTGGTTGGGTGAACAAAGGCATGCCAGTGCAGAGGTATTGAGTGGAGTGCCAGCTGACAGTGACTGGGATTCAAATGCCATGGAATGTGCAGAGGTCTCCCTTACAGGTGGAGTCCCTTGTATATTTTGTTCCAGCCAATGTGGTCCAGAGCTTATTGGGTGCTGCAGTGGTCTTCCTTGTTGGGAGACCTGATATTGGTGTTCAATGGAGCTTTAGCTGATGGTGATGGGGACTCTCAGGTTGTTGAGCAGTCTCACTTGGTGAAAGTGTGGAAGGCTGTGCTGGGATCACGTGTTTGATCCCAGCATCAGCCGAGGTGCAGGGGCAGGCAGGAGGGATGTGTCCTCTGCGGGACACATCCGTTGCCGGCGCTGGGACAGTAATGTCCCTAGCGTCGGTGCAGATACCGCGGGCACCTGGTGAAGGGACCGCCTGGTCCCTTTCACCAGTGCCGGCGGTACTGTGGCGCCGGGAGAAGCTTGGCTCCGGGCGCAAGCTCAGCGGAGCTTGGCGCCCGGCAGCCAAGAAGCGGCGGGTAGCCGTCGCTGGGAGAGAGTACTTGCTCCCAGCGCCGGTCAGGCGTTGGGCACGGCGGGCATTTGGCTCTGGCCGCGAGCCAAATCTGGCTCGCGGGCCAGCAGCCAATCAGAGGCGGACGCAACGAGCCAATCGCGGCTCGCCGCATCATAGCCCCGCCCACTCGCGCCGTCTTGTATTAGACGGCGCAGAGCGGGAAAAGTCAGTTCGGCGGCGGAGAGGGAGGAGAGAAGACCTCCCGAAGAGTGGAAGATCGGCGCGGCAACAGGGGCGGCGGCCGCGGAAGAGGCCAGAAGACGCCGCTGTCAAGAGAGAAGACAGGCGGCACCGGCTGGAGGAAGAGAAGAAGAGGCGGCGCCGCTGGCCAGGACGGGCCAGCAGCAGAAGAATGCGGCTGAGGACCGGAGATGACTGCGGGGGTGGGAAGTGAAAGAGCGTCACGAAGCTCCCCCCCGCAGCCTCTTCCAACGTAGCAGGTAGGCCCTCCGTGAGGCCCACCATATACCCCCTCCCTAGACCGCCAGGATTGTCGGGCGTTAGGCCCGTGGAGCGTTGTCGGGCACTAGGCCCGTGGGTAATTAGGCGGGCACAAGGCCCGGGGCACTATAGTGGGCATTAGGCCCTATAAAAGGATTGGCCCGTAATAAGGTGTGAGTGGCCTGGGTACTAGGCCCAGGCCACTAAATGATCGAGTAGGCGGGCACTAGGCCCGTGGCCATAAATCAGGCATAGGCCTGTACCCATACAGGAGGGCACTAGGCCCTATATCTGAGCCCCAATAAAAGTGGTCTGGACATTAGGCCCAGGCCACTACCAGAGCCCACCGTTAGGCAGGCAACTAGGCCTGAGCTGCAAAATAGAGCGGGACTCTGGGCAGTAGGCCCAAGTCCCTTGAGTACCCCGCAGTAGGCAGGCATAAGCCCTGAGCCGCTGGTAAGACCCAGGGCGTTAGGTCCAGGGCCCTGAGCCCATTAGGTAGCCCCCGCATAGATGATTAGAGGTGTGAGCAGTGGTGGAGAGCTGTACGGCTTCCACCCATGAGGTAGTGGTTTCCCCAGTCACCGAGAAGAGGAGCTGGCCAGCTCTGCAGAGGTAGCAGACATTTAAAGGGACAGCACTGTGTTTTGCTCTTGTGTATTTAGTCTGTGTTTGGTGTTCCGTGCAGGGCAAATGTTTAGTTTTTGTTATATCTGTCGCACTACACACACTGTAGGTTGAGGGTGATGCCGTTTTAGTATGTGTAGTTGCTTGACATAGGTTTAGGCCCTGCACGGCTGTGTTGTGTATCTCCTTACAGGGACCTGTAGGCGAGTGAGCGGACGAAGAGCAAGAGTGGACACGGTGAGGAATATCTGTGTGTACTGTCTCTCCCTGTTTGTCACTATCTATCTCCTTCCTTCTGGGCGGACGGTGAACCTTGCAACCTGGTGCAAGGACGGATCTTCACCTGGTGCGTGAGTACCGATAGGTGAAAATTCGGGATCTGAGGCCAAAAGTGCCAATGATGATCTTCACTTAAAACCTGAATTTATCCCCCGGTTTGGTAGGGTGCGTCGGTCGACGTGAGGAAGGACGGTACTCACCTCGTCTCCTTCCCCCTAGGTCATCGTGTCCGTGTTCTATTCGGAGGTTCCAGGACCGTCTGCTCAACACACGGCCTGAAGGTGAGAGGGTGCGACGCAAGGTAAGTAACAGACGTACACCTGCACGGCAGCAGGCATTGCACCGCACTCGCCCCTCACAAAAGACCATCAAGAGTCTATAATGGAATTGCGGCCGGTGGGGCCAGGGGCTTAAGGCATCTGCAGTGATCTTTCTTTGTGCAAGATAAAGATTTCACTGTTGTCAGATCAAATGGTTTTGTACAGCTGCAGTTATCAGGATCAGCTGCTGTGAAAGCTCACCACTTCTGAGTAGTGTGTTGTGGGATTGCAGTCCACTGTGCGATATGTAGGGATGTTCTGGTGGAAGCCCTTCATAAGGGAATCCCACTTTGATCAATTCAGAGAATGTGGCTAATTGATAGTAGGAAGATTGCCAGAGGCTTTCTATCGGGATAAGGTGCCATTCTGGTGATGTATGCTTTGCTACTTGATCATTGTGTTTCAACTGCTCAGAGCCTTCTTCAGGATCATGTTGTTAAGTTTATGCCGCATAATATTGTTCTAGTTAATTTTATGCACCATACAGTAATAGTGCCCTAGTTAATTTTTTGCTACATTGTTTTTCTCCCAGTTCAGAATATGGCACATTGTAGTGCTGTCAGTACATATTATGTCACACAGTGTTTCCGGTTCACATTATGCCACACATGAAGGATACTTCCTAATGCAGGATATTCCATTTGGAGTGGAGATCTTCTTAATTTAGTCACACTGTCTCTTTCTGGGATATGTTTAATCTTGGAGCTCAATTCCCACCCCCAGCTTTACAAAAGCTGTAAACAAGGAGAATCCTACTCTCTGACAGTGCTGTTCTTACTGATTAGCTTAGCTGTGTCTGTGAGCATGAAACAGGATTGTGGGAAATGGATCATATCAGTGTGGACACTATTGCTCTTCCCATTCGACTATGGATGGTATGCAGTCGGGATGTTGAGCTTGATTCTTAGATTTTTACATAACACCCTCCAGAATCTTGGGGTAAACTAAGCTCCTTTGTTGGAAACAATATCTTCAGGGTAGCCATGGAGTGAGAATATATTTTCAATAAATAAAGAGGCTAAAATAGATACTAGTTTTAAACATTTAAAAATGTACAAAGTGGGATATTATCGAGACGTGATCCACTATCACCAGTGTGGTATTGAGCCCATTAGATTATGGTAAATTGGTGATGAAATCCATTGACACATGCATCATCCATAGTTGATCTGGAACAGGCAAGGGGAAGAGTAGGCTAAAATGTTTACAAGGAGGTGATTTGTGTTGCGCATACATAGCACAGAGAGATACATCTGTTTTAATGTCACAAAGTATTGTTGGACTCCAATAGGTCCTTAAAACCAATTATTCTAGTCTTTTTAACTCCAGCATAACCTGAACAGCAAAATTGGTGAGCCCAAGTCAAGAGCATAGTACGAAGTTCAGGAGATACAAATGTCTTCCAAACAAGTAACTGATGGGGGTGACAGTGGTAATGTCTTCCTATTGCAGCAAAACCAAGGTTTGGCTAGACCTGCCCAGAGGCGTGGAGTCTAACCCACTTAGTGGTCTTCACCAGTGATCCCTCCTATTGGGATTTGGGTTTCGCTGCACCAGGTGAGCAGATGAGCAGGTCGTGGTCCACCTGTGAGTGGCAGAAGACAGGAATATAAGACTAGAAAATAACACTAATATTATTAATAAATGTAATAACACTGTTACTGAAAGCTGTGGCAACACTGGAGATTACTAGCAATGAGACAATCTGGTGATTAGTAGAAATGGGATGGCACTGGGAAACACTGGAAATGGAGTCATACTGAAAATGCTGGAAATGAACCAGACGCAGGCTTGCTCTGTGAAACATGGAAGATCCTGAGACTGACTTGCTGTTAGGAACACAGGGAATGCTGACACAGGGATGCACTGAAAATTGATAGAGATCCAAGCATAGGCTTGCTCTGTAACTATGTGAGAGATGAACATGAAAATCAGCATGAGAAGGGAAACTCTGAATACTGGTAAACAGCTTAACAGATGAAGCATGTAACAGAGGGAGAGAGCTGGATATGTAACTCAGGAAAATAATTTTGAGGAGGGAAACCCAGAATACTGGTAATCAGCTTAGCAGCTGAAGCATGTAACACAGAAAAAGAGCTGGACCTGTTTCTCAGGGAGATTAGCAAGAATAGCTGAACTGCACACTGAAGAGAGAATCGCTGGAAAACACTGGAAGTTGAAAACAATGGGGAGCCTGGAGTGAAGAAGTAGTTCTCAGTCTCTGGAACACTGAAGACTTGAAGCAAATGAAGAGATAAAGTTGATCAGGCAACTTCCTGTTCCTGGAGTCAGACCTAAATACCCCTATGCATTTGGTCATTGGATCACGAGATAAGCTGAGTGACCGCATGACTACCATTGGGAGAGACTAGTCAGGTGATATGGACCAACATGGCTGCACCCATGCCCGCTACCACAGGAACCAGGATGCCAGCACAGAAGCCCTAGCAGACCTGGGGAGAATACCCAGTCACCACTCACCTCCACTGCCAGCGACTGATCACCTAAGTCAAAGGACACCAGCATGGAGATGAGTAGCGACTGATCCCAGGCCGCATCCTGACACAACAGCATCTTCAGACCAGACTTTGGGATTAGCACCTTCGTGGGTGAGAGCAAAGACATGGGAACTGTCATGGAAGTATACCTTAATGAAGTAATTTGTGTGTATTTCAGACCAGAAGGTTGAGGCCATTCCAGAATTGCTTTAACTTTTTCTGGGTCCCTTTGTAGACCCTGTACAGAAAGGATATTACCCATGATATGAATGGAGGTTTGCTCAAATATGCATTTTACCACCTTGCATTATAAATGTGTTTTTTTCTTAGACACTGCCATATGGACATTATGAGAGGAGACAATATCAGACTGTCATCCAAATATACAACTAAATTTATTAAAGAAGATCTCAGAATATATTTTTCATGCAGTTTTGAACACAGCAGGAACACTACTAAGCAAATGGCATTAGTAAGTACTCGTAATGCCCATGCATATTAAATGCTGTTTTCCAATGATTGCAGGCCTGATGTGAATGCAGTTGTAGGTTCCTTGTAAATCCAGTATAAAATGTTTCCCACATTCCAAGATTTCCTTAATGTAGTCAGTCATTGCTTGTGTCTCACGAAGGGACAAAGGGAATACATGACCTTTGGGGGTGTCTTTCTATGGATTAAACTGATAGGAAACACCTACAGTCTGTAAGGAGGACGTTCTTCAGTCCATTGATTGTTAAAGATGTCAGGATACTGAGGAGGTATAGTGAATGTCTTCTCAGCTAGACTGACTGTAGCTATATTACAGAGTGTGACAATCAGGTCCCAATATATCACTTGACCTGACTTCCAATCTAAATATGGGGAGTGTATTTGAAGCCAGGGTTATCCCAGGTTCATAGTGTTTATGGCTTTGGGAACAACTGGGAATGTGAGTGATTCCTCATGGGAAGCCCCAAGCTGTTTAATAACAGCCTCAGACTGGAAACAAATAGCACCCTCCAAAAGCTAATTCCCATCTTTGCCATTAAGACATGCTGGTTGCATAAAAGGAACTAAGCATAACCTGAGTCTTTTTGCAAATTGAGCACTGACAGTTCCTAGCAACTCCAGAATCAATTGCATTTACCCATTGCCAATATTCCCACTCCCTGCCACCTGTACATCATTGAGGCATTTATTTAGCTTGAGGTAGCTGCTATAGTCTAACACTGGCCTAGATACAGAGGTAGGTCGCTCTAGATGTGGAGCCCAAAAAACAAAAATAGAGATGGCACAAAATATCTTATAGAGAAGGTAAATAGGTTTGTAGTTAGGAAAAATAATTGATATTTAACGATAATTGTCGATTATCAATTTCGAATTCAGAAATTGTTTGCTTTCTCTATAAGAATTGTTAAGGCTTCTATATTTGGATAAGTAGCTTTAAAATAAAAATACTATTGATATAATATATTCTGTGTAGATTATTCTTTACGTTTTTTTTTCTTTGTCTTGTTCTTTCATATATCTGTATGTGCCCCTATATGTCAGTATATTCACCCCCTATTTGATTAATTAAATTTGGCATGTGATTTGCCATGTGGGGAAAGGTTCTGGGTTCCATGGCCAGAGCTATCCAATCATTCTGCATTTTCCCTGTGCGATAAACCCTAGGTTAACATGCGCTAACCCATAGATTCCATGAAAAATGTTGGAATCTATGAGTTTTCTTGTGCGATAAATGTAGGAGACTGTTTAGCATGTGGGTTTAGCATGCAGGATTTATGCAGCTAACTGAATTGGGCAGTGCATTCAGGGACTGATTCAGCAAGGATCGCAGTTGCTAATACGCATGCAATCAGCCGACTGTTGCGTCCTGTGATTGGGACGCAGCAACTATGCAGACCCATCACAGAGTGATTTACTAGAAGTGCCATTTGTGGGTGGTGACGGGGGGGGCATCTCGGCGAAACACAGGCGTGCCAGTGCGTTTGAACACCGTTGCAGGAGCATGCATAAATTATCCACTGCCATGCCCTACAAAGCCTGAGGACATTATTTTTTTAAAACTCACTAATATTTTAACAAAAATGTCCCCAGAAATTGTATTTTTAAAAAACATATTTAATTATTTTAGATTTTTTTCCTAGTTGGGGTGTGTCTAGCAGACTCATTTAGCATAATCCCTGACTACTGTAGAATTTTTCCATCACCATTGTGGCCATAGATCTTCCTGTGGCAATTGACCCCTTGTAGCATACACTGTATTCTTGATGCCCTCATACCATTATTTTCCCACCCATTTTTCCATAGGTCTCCATAATAGCTATATGCCCACTTCATCAATTTCATTGTGTCCCCACTGTAGAATTACCCCCACACCTCCATTGTTAATAGATTCCCAATTTAGTTCCCCAATCTCACAGTGGTAATAGATCCCTCAATGGTATACACCCCACCCTAGTGTTTAATGGTCCCCATTGAAGCATATCACTTACATCCATGACTATATTCCTCCTGTGGCCAAATATCACCCCCATATGCCATGTGGCAATAAATCCCTTTGGCTTTAACCCCCTAGTGCCTATATAAATCCCGGCAATGGCACTTACCCTACACCCTCTCCCTCTCACAGAACAGAGTGAAGGGGGTCTCAGAGGGGAATGATCACACCAAGTAAAGAGACTATCAAAATATTGCTCAGAGCGAACTTCAGTTGCCGATTGCAGAGACCATATTACTGTCAGGGGGCATACCACAGGAGGAAATCGGTTCTGCACAGAACTGATTTTGTGTTTAAAATGCCAGGGCACGCATTTCTATGCACCCATTTCTAGAACCACTGGTAGCTGAAACTTGGATCTTCTCACATGTTGATTTAAGTCGGAGCTTATTTGGGACCAATGCTGCAAATCAAATTCTAGTAGGTTTTATACTACACTTTATGCCCGTTCAATATCAAGTAAATGTGAGTTGTTCCATATTTATTTCTTGTACAGTATATTATGGCACTAAGGCTTTATACTATTGTGAGTCATCTACTTTTCAGTGAATAAAATTGTCCTTGAATTACATTGTGGATTGCTATAGAAGAAAGCATATGATTGTTGTCTTATAGGCCCAACAACAGTGGCTTTCGGAGCGATCGCCTCCCCTAGCATCCTTGCCTGTCTACTCTGGCTCTGGGACTTGGGAATAACTGAAAATCCAGACACTGCGTAGTGTCGTCCAGGTACAATCACAACTGCTGCAGCGCTGAGTACTGATGGGCTCCTCCCCCTCCTGCTCCTGTGTCCTGGCACAATGCACAGCACAGCACTCCTAATGCCAGAGGAGCACCAATGTCAGAGGAGCAGCGGCATGACACCGGCTCCTCCTTCTGCCCTGCCCCTTGTATCAGTACCCTGGGTGCCGCTAGTAGCGCACCCGCGAGTACTCAGAACCCCCCCCATAGAAATCAAATGGGTTTTTTTGAGAAACCAAATGTTGTTTTTTTTACACATGTCGTAGCCACGCCCCCCCTTACAGCATTATGCCATGATTTGCTGGTCTATGGAGAGGGGGTGGAGTCTAATTGTGCAAACTTCTTGCCCACGCCCCCATCAACAACCTGCTGCAGCATGTCAGGATGCCAATGTAAATGAAAGTGTGTCTAGATATATGTGTGTTTATGTGCATGTGTGTTTGTTCCTATGTAATACATGTGTGTGCTATATAATATATATATATATATATATATATATATATGAAAAACAAAAGGGTGGAGAAAAGAGTGCCTCCTAGTGCATTAAATAACACATTTTCCCAGCTGCCCATGTGTAGATTAGCAAAGCTGGGTGCAAATACAGTCCCCATCGCTGTACCACAGACTTGTAAGTAAAAATCACTGAGAAATTTAAAATAATTATGTTTCAAAATAAAATCCATTAAAATACAAATAAAATCTTTATGTAATAGACTCAGATCCATATCTTCAATAAGAAACTCTTTACATGATTCAATACCTTTTAAGTGATCAATCGATGTATAGAGAGATTGAACATCTATAGTCACCCAGTGATAATCTTCTTCCCATATAAAATTCTCTAATATCTGTAATATGGTCGTCGTATCTTTAGTGTATGACTTCAACTTCAGTACATATTTACTCAGAAAAATTTCCACATATTCTGAAATGTGTGCGGTTAGAGAATCTATACCCGCCACTATTGGTCTACCCGGGGGGTTGATCAGTCGTTTATGAATTTTCGGGAGAAAATAAAATATAGGTATCACCGGGTTATTTTTTATAAGATATTGAAATTCATCTTTGTTGATAATCTCTTTTTTGAAAGCTTCTATTAATACGGCTCTAAGTTCTTCTACAAACCCCAATGTGGGGTCACCATCAAGTTTCCTATATGAAGAGACATCATTCAATAGCCTCTGACCCTCAGTTATATAGTCTATTCTATTCATGATTACTAGGCCGCCTCCTTTATCAGCCTGCTTTAATACAATTTCCTCATTTTTTCTCAAGTTTTTTAAAGCATTTTTCTCAAAATTAGTCAGGTTCTTCTTACTTCTTATGCCCTGAGAAGCTTTATCCACCTCGCATAAATCTTTTTTCACAAGTTGATAAAACATGTCGATTTGACTACTTTTAGATTCTAATGGATAGTATTTTGAGTGTAATTTTAGACCTGATTTGGACTCACTCTCATTGCTGCTTATGGTGGCTTGATCTTTTCTTGTAAAATGTCTCTTTAATGTCAATTTACTGACAAACTTATTAAGATCAATAAACAATTGAAAGTTATTAGGCTGTGTTGCAGGGGCGAAGGACAAATACTGCTGTTTATATTTGTTTTTATAGAATTAGCTGCATATACTTTTTTATTCATCTTTTATGTTCATGATTTAATATGTTTTAATGATAAGTTTAATCCATTTTATTTATAATATGTATTATTGTAATGCATCATAACTGTAGTGGTCCTATATATATCTTCCAACCTATGTACTAAGTTAACCGGGACATTACCTTCCAAGCGCTGATAATAGTGTCAGCCTAAGGCAAAATGGCCGTTGGTTGAACACTAGAGGCAAAAGACCTCAACAAAATGGCCGCCGCAATTCAGATACACAGGCAGGGTGAGGTTCGGGCGGCGCCTGGAGCTGACGGCACTGTGACCGATACAGCATATCCAGAGTGCTGTCCTTGCCTCACTCGTGGGGAACAATTAGAGCAGTGCACTTTGAGAAGTTAGGTGTCCTGTGCGAGGACGGAACTTCCGCTTGCGCACAATGGAACGCAAGCGCTCACCATTTCCAGGTTGGCGGAACGCATGTAACGGAGTCCGCTTTAGGCGGTACACACGCCCATAATTAAGACTAATAGTCTGGGGTATATATGGACCATGTACAGCACCTTCTATTATTCTCCTGATGAAGTCCAAAATCGTTTTAACAGACAAAACGCATTGAGGTGGTGTGTGGTATGATCCTCTACCGGTGACATTCTCATGCAGATAAGCTTGAACCCTTTAAATTTTATGTACGGGCATTTTGATATGCTTATTTTCTGTTGAATAAATTTGTGTGTATAGAATTACACTATGGTCTATCTATTTTTCTCTATGTGTTGATGCACTTTGGTCTACATGGAGGGAAAAGTCTGAGGGTTTCCAGAAGTTGGACAAATAAGGAATCATTGTGACTGTTCTTGCTGTTGAATAAGTGGTGAATTCCACTATATAAGGTACACCCCCATCTACACAGATGGTGATTATCTTCGGTGAAGGTTACATTATTTACTTATTTAATGCACTAGGAGGCGCTCTTTTCTCCACCCTTTTGTTTTTCAGATTATGACGCTGCTTGGGCAGCAGTATATGGGAGTAGGAGCAGCCACCCTATACGTGTGGGGAGTGCGTCTTTGATGAACTGATATTGCTTTGGGATATCATTAACTTTTTCAGGACTCAGCGCCGTGTACTACCTTTTTCTGAATATATATATATATATACTTCCACCCTGGTTTATTGGATACCCGGAGCTCCACACACGTGGTTGTTATGTGTGACCCCTGTTGTTTGACTTACATGTTTGTATTTACATCAAAGTTTGGGCTCTGATGTTATCAGCGGTCTGTGACTTTTACTATATATGTAATCTGCATTGGGCATATTTATGGAGCTTGAAACTGAATTGCATCTAGCTGTTTTATACAGCATATAGATATCATATTTTGCTATTGTTTAATTTTTGATATTTCGGTTACCAGTCTTGAGAATGGTTCATCTATGAACTGAAACGTTGACTAAATCATGTGTAATCTAATATATGCTATTTACTATCTTCATTAAATAAATTTATGATATTTTTCATGGAGAGTGCCTTCATCCAGAATTCAAAGGAAACTACTCTCTCTCTCTCTCTCTCTCTCTCTCTCTCTCTATATATATATATATATATATATTTATATAAATATACACAGCATATGTTTGTGTCCTATGTAATATATTGATGTGCTATATTATAACAGTGTATGTGCGCTACTACACACTTAATAATACAGACAATCCTTATATTCTTCGTAAATAACAATCCCTTCAGAGTTAATAGGCTCCAGTTATTTCTGTTTTGTGAATGTAGATAACAACTTTCGTGCTCGCTTTTCAAAGCTGATCGGAGAGTTCATATGAAAAAACTTGTTTTAACATCCTTCTTGAGGTTCTATAAGATACCCTCATACCAGAAAAAGACCCAAGATAGGCCCAAAGGCCAACATTAATACAATATAACAATCTTTATTAAAAAAAATCGCAAATTCAGATAGATAAATGTATAAATATATTAATACATCAACATATTTTATACAGATAAAAATATATTTTCCACACCTTACAAATGAATGAAGGTTTATAACATAATGTCCACCTTTAGTGTAAACCCTACACGTTTCGTCTTACGTCAAGACTTCATCAGGGGTAGATCTCGAAATACATATATTTAAGGATATAGTATGACAGTGATCAGAATGGCTCTCGGAATCAATAATTAACCTCACACTTGTATATATTGAGATAAATCAGATCTTTAGATCATCAACATTAGGTTATACAACACTTTTTAGGTCCTTCTTCCTCTCAATCCCACTGCCACAATATATATATATATATATTTATATATGCAAGGAAACCCCCAATACGAACCCTGCGTTTGCCCCTGGCCACACAGTTTGGAGGGGTTGGCGTCTTGCTGTGTGTGAAGCACAGTGGGAGCCACCAAAGGGAGGAGTTGGTACCAAAAAGGGGTGATGCCAGGATAGAACAGAGGAGGAGTCAGGGTTATTATCATTAAAACCGCCCCCCCTAAATGAAAAGTCTAGGTCCGCCACTGCCCAGTAGATGGTTGATTTCTGCAATCTGATTCAGGTTCTACATAATAACTATACAAAGGTCATGCTGATATCACACATCTGATACACTAGAATCACTTACATAAGTCACACTGATATCACATTGTTAATTTTTGCAATATTTTTAATGCAGTTAAGATGCATTTCTGTTCCATGTTTTTACTTCACATGAAAAGCAAGGTATGCAGTCAGAAAGTTGCCGATCACGATGTCGGCATTCACAATGTTGACAGCAGAAGGTTGATTTTGATGATGTTGATATAGTTACAGTTTCAACATCATTAATATCGACACCATTCAACATCATTAGACTAGTGCAGTGGTTCCCAAACTTTATTAAATCACAGAGCTATATAGTATCAGCATTTTTTTCCATGGAACCCTTGGGCCAAATGTTTCTAATTGAGAAATTCAGCAATAACTATATAAAGCAAATATTGCTTATATGTCACCCTTAGGTTCCGTTATGTGGTGGTTGACAGGGCTGCGTTTCTTTTTGTCCACATACTGATTTATTGGTAGTCATTGTCACTGGTTTTTCCTGTCACAGTGACTAAAAATCATTTTATTTTGTACTGGACCACCAACCCGAGGCACCCCTGCAAGTGCCCTGAGGCACCCCAAGGATTGGTTTTGCCAAAACCACCCTTCCGTGTTTTGGGTTCTGGATTTTGTGTTTTGGATTTGTATTTTTTTAAAAAAAAGCATAAAAACAGCTAAAATCACAGAATTTGTGGGTTTTTCTGCTCCTATGCTATTATTAACCTCAATAACCTTAATGTCCACTAATTTCCAGTCTATTCTGAACACCTCACACCTCACAATAGTGTTTTTATGTCCAAAAGGTTGCACCGAGGTAGCTGGATGACTATGCTAAGAAATACGAGTGGGCGGCACAACACGTGGCCCATCTAGGAGTCACACTGCAGTGGCAGACAGGATGGCAGTTTGAAAAATTAGGCCCCAAACAGTACATAATGCAAAGAAAAAAAGAGGTGCAAGATGGAATTGTCCTTGGGCCCTCCCCCCACCCTTATGTTGTATAAACAGGACATGCACACTTTAACAAACCAATCATTTCAGCGCCAGGGTCTGCAACACGACTGTGGCTGAAATGATTGGTTCGTTTGGGCCCCAACAAAACAAGCTAGCAATTAATCTGTCCCTGCACAAACTGGCTCTACGGCGGCAAGATGTTGTCCTCATCCTCCTCATCCACCGATTCCTCACCCTCTTCAGTGTTGTGTACATCCTCATCCTCACAGAGTATTAACTCGTCCCCACTGGAATCCACCACCACAGGTCCCTCTGTACGTTCTGGAGGCTGGTCTCCCTGGAAGAGTTGATAATTCATTTTTATGAACATCATCTTCTCCACATTTTGTGGAAGCAACCTCCTACGCCTTTCGGTGACAAGGTTCCCGGCTGCACTAAACACTCTTTCGGATTACACACTGGAGGGGGGGCAACTCAGGTAAAATAGAGCCAGTTTGTACAGGGGCCTCCAAATTGCCTCTTTTTCCTGCCAGTACAGGTACGGACTGTCTGACATGCCTACTTGGATGCTGTCACTGATGTAATCCTCCACCATTCTGTCAATGGTGACAGTATCATATGCAGTGACAGTAGACATGTTAGAAATTGTTGCCTGGTCCTTCAGTCCGGACCAGATGTCCAAACTTGGTCCTGCCTGCCCTGCATCACCGCCAGTGGGTTGCTTAGGATACCTAAGTTTTTTCCTGGCAGCCCCAGATGTGGGAGAAAATGAAGAAGTAGCTGTTGATGTGTCACGTTCCGCTTCAGCTGACAGTGTTTTCACCAGCAGGTCTTTGCACTTCTGCAGGCTTGTGTCGGCCGGAAAGAAAGACACCACATAGGCTTTAAACCTAGGATCGAGCACGGTGGCCCAAATGTAGTGGTCTGATTTCAACAGATTGACCACCCTGGAATCCTGGCAAAGCGAATGAAGGGCTTCATCCCCAAGTCCCACATGCCGAGCGGAATCGCTCCGTCTTAGCTCCTCCTTCACTTTCTCAAGCTGATCCTGCAAAAGCCTGATGAGGGGAATGACCTGACTCAAGCTGGCAGTGTCTGAACTGACTTCACATGTGGCAATTTCGAAGGGCTAGAGAACCTTGCACAACACGGAAATCATTCTCCACTGCGCTTGAGTCAGGTGCATACCCCCTCCTTTGCCTATGTCATAGGTGGATGTATAGACTTGAATGACCTTTTGCTGCTCCTCCATCCTCTGAAGCATATAGAGGGTTGAGTTCCACTGCGTCACAACCTCTTGCTTCAGGTGATGGTGGGGCAGGTTCAAGAGTGTTTGCTGGCGATCCAGTCTTCGGCATGCAGTTGCTGAATGGTGAGAGTGGCCAGAAATTTTTCGGGCCACCCAAAGCATCTCCTGCATGCCCCTGTCGCTTTTCAGAAAATTCTGCACCACCAAGTTTATTGTGTGAGCAAAACATGAGACGTGCTGGAATTTGCCCAGATGTAATGCCAACACAATATTGGTGGTGTTGTCAGATATCACAAATCCCCAGGAGAGTCTAAGTGGGGTAAGCCACTGGGCGATGATTTCCCTCAGTTTCTCTAAGAGGTTGTCGGCGGCGTGCCTCTTACTGAAACTGGTGATACACAGCGTAGCCTGCCTTGGAATGAGCTGGCGTTTCTGATATGCTGCTACTGGTGACGCTGCTGTTGTTGCTGCATAAGGTGATACATCTACCCAGTGGGCTGTCACAGTCATATAGTCCTTAGTCTGCCCTGTTCCACTTGTCCACATGTCCGTGGTTAAGTGAACATTAGGTACAACCGCATTTTTCACGACACTGAGGACACTTTTTCTGACGTTTCTGTACAGTCTCGGTGTCGCCTGCCTAGTGAAGTGGAATCTAGATGGGATTTGGAACCGGGGACACACTACCTCCATCAATTGTCTAAATCCCACTGCACTAATGGCAGATACCGGACGCACGTCTAACACCAACATAGCAGTCAAGGCCTCAGTTATACGTTTTGCTTCAGGATGACTGCTGTCCTCTCTGGGATGATGAAGGACTCCCAGCAGCAACAGCAGCAGCGGCAGCAGTAGGTGTAGCAATGCAGGATCCTCCGGAGGAATCCCAGATAGGAGAGTCAGTCATGCCAGTGACATGGCCTGCAGGACTACTTCCGACCCTGACTAAGGAGGAAATTGACGAGGAGGGAGTTGACGGTGTGGTTTGCAGGCACTTGGATACAACAGGACAATGGGATTTAGGTGTCCCTGGACTGCTTACAGTCTTAGCCAAAGTTTCTGAACTTGAAAGTAACTTTTTATGAACGTGCTGCAGGTGCCGTATAAGGGAGGATTTTCCTAGGTGGTTAACGTCCCTACCCCTACTTATTTCACCTTTACATATGGTACATATGGCAAGACAGTTGTTGTCCGGATTTGGATAGAAATATTGCCAGACCAAAGAGGTGGAATGTTTGGTCTTCTGCCCAGGCATGACCGTGATGGGCTTTTTCATCCCACGGACAACAACTGTCTCCCCCGGAGCCTGATTTAAACAAACCACATCACCATCAGAATCCTCCTCGCCAACTTCCTCCTCAGTGCCAGCTACACCAGTATCCTCATCCTGTTGTACTTCAACAGTGACATCTTCAATTTGCATATCAGCAAGTGGACTGTGGGTGCTCCTTTCAGCACTTGCAGGGGGCGTGCAAATGGTGGAAAGAGCCACCTCTTCCCATCCAGTGCTGGGAAGGTCAGGCATCGCAACCGCCACCACACTTGGACTCTCCTTGGGGATTTGTGATATCTTCATAGAATGCACAGTTCTTCGCTGTGCTTTTGCCAGCTTAACACGTTTGATTTTTTTAGCGGGAGGAGGGCTTCCATCGTCATGTGAAGCTGAACCACTAGTCATGAACATAGGGAAAGACCTTAGCTGTTCCTTGCCACTCCGTGTCGTAAATGGCATATTGGCAAGTTTACGTTTCTCCTCAGATGATTTAAATGTTTTTTTTTAAGGTCATTTTCCTGAACTTTGTCATTTGGGATTGTATGTGCCCTCTACTATGACATTGGGCATCGGCCTTGGCAGACGACGTTGATGGCATGTTATCGTCTATGTCATGACTAGTGGAAGCAGCTTCAGCACTAGGAGGAAGTGGTTCTTGATCTTTCCCTATTTTATTTTTATCGGAGAAAGTTTGGTCCTCCATTTATGTTATATTGATATATACATGTGGCAAAGGCGCACACAAACACAGAAAATAATTTTCTATATTTGTTGGAGACTAGTGCACTTCATGGTTTACACCACCCTTTAAGAAATGATCCACCCGGCTATTTACTTATGGGACACAGGCGCATGCTTGGCGCATATGCACGTTGATGCACGTGCAGCTACAGTGCACACAATTCACAAAGAAAGAAAAAAAAGATTTTTTTATTTTTTGTGGAGCGCACTTTGAGGGTTACACCACCCTTGAACACACAGATGCACACTTGGTGCTGCTGCTTTGAGGATGAACGTACAGTGCAGACAATTCACAAACACAGAAGAAAACGTTTTATTTTTGTTGGAGTGCACTTTGGGGGTTACACCACCCTTTAACAGACAGATGCATGTTTGGCGCTGCTGCTTTGAGGATGCATGTATAGTGCACACAATTCACAAACACAGAAGAAAATATTTTATTTTTGTTGGAGTGCACTTTGGGGGTTACACCACCCTTTAACAGACAGACGTACGCTTGGCGCTGCTGCTTTGAGGATGCACGTACAGTGCACACATTTTCACAAACAGAAAATATTTTGGGAGTAACACCACCCTTTAACGACGAGCCAGCCGTCCCTTTACTTATGACACAGGCGCACGCTTGGCGCTACTTTGTTGATGCACGTGCGGCTACTGCGCACACAATTCACAAACGCAAAACATTTTTTTTTATTTTGTTTGGAGTGCACTTTGGGGGTTACAGCACCCTTTAATGGTCAAGCCAGCCGGCCCTTCACTTATGACACAGGCGCACGCTTGACGCTACTTTGTTGATGCATGTGCGGCTACTGCGCACACAATTCACTAACACAAAAAAATATATATTTTTATTTTTTTTGGCATGCACTTTGGGGGTTACAGCACCCTTTAACGGACAAGCCAACTGGCCCTTTACTTATGGGACACAGGCGCACGCTTGGCGCTGCTCCTTTGTTGATGCACATGCAGCCACAGTGCACACAATTCACAAACACTGAAAATATTTTTTTATTTTGTTTGGAGTGCACTTTGGGGGTTACAGCACCCTTTAACGGATAAGCCAGTCGGCCCTTTACTTATGGGACACAGGCGCACGCTTGGCGCTGCTCCTTTGTTGATGCACGTGCAGCCACAGTGCACACAATTCACAAACACATGAAATATTTTTTTATTTTGTTTGGAGTGCACTTTGGGGGTTACAGCACCTTTTAACGGTCAAGCCAGCCGCCTCTTATGATACAGGCGCACGCTTGGCGCTACTTTGTTGATGCACGTGCGGCTACTGTGCACACAATTCACAAACACAGAAAAAAAAATATTATTTGGAGTACACTTTGGGGGTTACAGCACCCTTTACCAAATGAACCAGCCGGCCCTTTACTTATGACACAGGCGCACACTTGGCACTACTTTGTTGATGCACGTGCCGCTTCTGCGCACACAATTCACAAACAGAAAAAATATTTATTTGTTTTGCACTTGGGGGAGTACTCCCGATGGACAGAGCACCCCCTGGACAACACTACAGCACCCCTTTAGGACTGGGACACTGCACAGGAGTTTGGAGTGGACACAGCTCCTATGGACAACTGACTGCACAACACAGTCCAGCCAGCCCCTATGGACTTTGGAGGAGTGGACACAGCCCCTATGGACAACAGCAGCACAGCATAACACAGCCAGCCCCGATGGACTTTGGAGGAGTGGACACAGCCCCTATGGACGTCAGCAGCACAGCACAACACAGCCAGCCCCTATGGACTTTGGAGGAGTGGACACAGCCCCTACGGACAACAGCAGCACAGCGCAGCATAGCACAACACTACACTGCACTACACTACACAGCCCAGCCAGCCCAAACTCCCACCCTCCCTCTTCACTGTCCACAGCCGAGTGAGAACATGGCACCGACGCGAGTACCTTATATAGAATCCAAAACCCGCGAGACCCGGAAGGTGGGATGATGACATTTTGCCTCGATTTCAGATCCGAGTCAGGTGGCAAAAGTCGAGCCTGACTCGGATCGGCTTCGGATCGGGGGAGCTCGGGGGGGGTTGGATTTCAGAAATCCGAACCTGCTCACCCCTAGTTTATTTGTATTCAACACAGATTGGTCTTTAAAAGTAAGATGTGTGGCAAGCACTCCTGCATTGCTTCATTTAAATACAGAACACTCAGTCTAATATATGTTCTGTGAACCATTGTCAGCAATACAATACAGCCAAATACTCACAGGCTGCTGGGAGCTAGAGTGATATCTTCAGGCTACTCTATAGACACATATACAATAAACGCACAAACCAGTCCCTATCAAATGCATAAAAAGTCATAGCTGGTATGCTGCTGGAATAAGGATGAAGATAAAAAGGTCAAACACTATACTGAATAAAAGTTGACCTGTTATGCATTATATTAATATGACTGATTAATACCTATATATATATATATATATACATATATATATATATATATATATATATATATAACCACAGCACTCCAAGGCATTTTATCAAGCAAGTATTGAAGCAATAACTTTTTATTCCAATGTTTCTAACTACAATAGCTTTCTTCAAGGATGTCTGTATCTATATATACATACAGTATTTATTTAAATATATATATATATATATACAGTATATATATATATATATATATATATTCTAGGGGTGAGCGGGTTCGGATTTCTGAAATCCGAACCCCCCCGAGCCCCCCGATCCGAGTCCGATCCGAGTCAGGCTCGACTTTTCCCGCCTGACTCGGATCTGAAATCGAGGCAAAACGTCATCATCCCGCCTTCCGAGTCTCGCGGGTTTTGGATCCTATATAAGGTACCCGCGTCGGCGCCATTTTCTCACTCGGCTGTGGACAGTGAAGAGGGAGGGTGGGAGTTAGGGCTGGCTGGGCTGTGTAGTGTAGTGTAGTGCTGCTGTTGTCAACTACTTCAAAGTCCATAGGGGCTGGCTGTGTTGTGCTGTGCTGCTGTTGTTAATAGGGGCTGTGTCCACTACTTCAAAGTCCATAGGGGCTGGCTGGACTGTGTTGTGCAGTCAGTTCTCCATAGGGGCTGTGTCCACTCCAAAATCCTGTGCAGTGTCCCTGTCCTAAAGGGGTGCTGTAGTGTTGTCCAGGGGGTGCTCTGTCCATCAGGGGTGCTCCCCCCAAGTGCTAAAAAATAATATATTTTCTGTGTTTGTGAATTGTGTGCGCAGTAGCCGCACGTGCATCAACAAAGTAGTGCCAAGCGAGCGCCTGTGTCATAAGTAAAGGGCCGGCTGGCTTGACCGTTAAAGGGTGCTGTAACCCCCAAAGTACACTCCAGTCCAAACCAAAAAAAAAATTATTTTCTGTGTTTGTGAATTGTGTGCGCAGTAGCCGCACGTGCATCAACAAAGTAGTGCCAAGCGTGCGCCTGTGTCATAAGTAAAGGGCCGGCTGGCTTGACCGTTAAAGGGTGCTGTAACCCCCAAAGTACACTCCAAACCAAAAAAATATATATTTTCTGTGTTTGTGACTTGTGTGCACTGTGGCTGCACGTGCATCGACAAAGGAGCAGCGCCAAGCGTGCGCCTATGTTCCATAAGTAAAGAGCCGGCTGGCTCATTTCTTAAAGGGTGGTGTAACCCACAAAGTGCACTACTCTCCAGCAAAAATAAAAAAATATTTTCTGTGTTTGTGTGTGCTTTAGCCGCACGTATATATCAATATAACATAAATGGAGGACCAAACTTTCTCCGATAAAAATAAAATAGGGAAAGATCAAGAACCACTTCCTCCTAGTGCTATTGCTGCTGCTGGGAGTTGTTCATCATCCCAGAGAGGAAGTAGGAACATCACTACTTTTACTAAACAATTGACCCTCCAACAGTCCCTAGCGATTAGGATGAAGTACGACAGCAGTCATCCTGAATCAAAACGTATAACTGAGGCCTTGACTGCTATGTTGGTGTTAGACGTGCGTCCGGTATCCGCCATTAGTGCAGTGGGATTTAGACAATTGATGGAGCTAGTGTGTCCCTGGTTCCAAATCCCATCTAGATTCCACCTGCATCGTCAAAGCAGCAGCGACAAGCGTGCGTCTGTCTGTTAAAGGATGGTGTAACCCTCAAAGTGCGCTCCACAAACAATAAAAATATTCTTCTTTATTCTGTCTTTGTGAAATGTGTGGGCTGTAGCCGCACCTGCATCCTTAAAGCAGCAGCGACAAGCATGCGTCTGTCTGTTAAAGGGTGGTGACACCCTCAAAGTGTGCTACACAAACAATAAAAATATTGTTCTTTTTTTTTCTGTCTTTGTGAATTGTGTGGGCTGTAGCCGCACTTGCATCCTCAAAGCAGCAGCGACAAGCGTGCGTCTGTCTGTTAAAGGGTGGTGACACCCTCAAAGTGTGCTACACAAACAATAAAAATATTCTTTTTTCTGTCTTTGTGAATTGTGTGGGCGGTAGCCGCACTTGCATCCTCAAAGCAGCAGCGACAAGCGTGCGTCTGTCTGTTAAAGGGTGGTGTAACCCTCAAAGTGCTCCAAAAAATAAAAAACTATTTTTTTAATGTGTTTGTGACTTGTGTGCGATGTAGCCGCACGTGCATCAACATAGTAGCAGCGCCAAGCGTGCGCCTGTGTCATAAGTCAAGGGCTGGTTTGGACATCTGGTCCGGACTGAAGGACGTGCCAACAATTTCTGACAAGTCTACTGTCACTGCATATGATACTGTCCTCAAAGCAGCAGCGACAAGCGTGCGTCTGTCTGTTAAAGGGTGGTGACACCCTTAAAGTGTGCTACACAAACAATAAAAATATTCTTCTTCTTTTTTCTGTGTTTGTGAATTGTGTGGGCTGTAGCCGCACTTGCATCCTCAAAGCAGCAGTGACAAGCGTGCGTCTGTCTGTTAAAGGGTGGTGACACCCTCAAAGTGTGCTCCACAAACAATAAAAATATTCTTCTTTTTTTTCTGTCTTTGTGAATTGTGTGGGCTGTAGCCGCACTTGCATCCTCAAAGCAGCAGCGACAAGCGTGCGTCTGTCTGTTAAAGGATTACATCAGTGACAGCATCCAAGTAGGCATGTCAGACAGTCCGTACTTGTACTGGCAGGAAAAAGAAGCAATTTGGAGGTCCCTGTACAAACTGGCTCTATTTTACCTGAGACATCAGTGACAGCATCCAAGTAGGCATGTCAGACAGTCCGTACTTGTACTGGCAGGAAAAAGAAGCAATTTGGAGGTCCCTGTACAAACTGGCTCTATTTTACCTGAGTTGCCCCCCCTCCAGTGTGTACTCCGAAAGAGTGTTTAGTGCAGCCGGGAGCCTTGTCAGCGAAAGGCATAGGAGATTGCTTCCACAAAATGTGGAGAAGATGATGTTCATAAAATGAATTATCAACTCTTCCAGGGAGACCAGCCTCCAGAACGTACAGAGGGACCTGTGGTGGTGGATTCCAGCGGGGACGAATTAATACTCTGTGAGGATGAGGATGTACACAACACTGAAGAGGGTGAGGAATCGGTGGATGAGGAGGATGAGGACGACATCTTGCCTCCGTAGAGCCAGTTTGTGCAGGGACAGATTAATTGCCAGCTTGTTTTGTGGGGGCCCAAACGAACCAATCATTTCAGCCACAGTGGTGTGGCAGACCCTGGCGCTGAAATGTTTGGTTTGTTAAAGTGTGCATGTCCTGTTTATACAACATAAGGGTGGGTGGGAGGGCCCAAGGACAATTCCATCTTGCACCTCTTTTTTTTCTTTGCATTATGTATAGTTTGGGGCCTAGTTTTTCAAACTGCCATCCTGTCTGCCACTGCAGTGCCACTCCTAGATGGACCACGTGTTTGTGCCGCCCACTCGTATCTCTTAGCATAGTCATCCAGCTACCTCGGTGCAACCTTTTGGACATAAAAACACTATTGTGAGGTGTGAGGTGTTCAGAATAGACTGGAAATGAGTGGAAATTAAGCTTATTGAGGTTAATAATAGCATAGGAGCAGAAAAACCCACAAATTCTGTGATTTTAGCTGTTTTTATGCTTTTTAAAAAAAAATACAGATCCAAAACACAAAACCCAGAACCCAAAACACGTAAGGGTGGTTTTGGCAAAAGCAATCCAGATCCAAAACAAGAAAGAAAGATCCAGATCCAAAACCAAAACACAAAACACGAAAAGTGGCCGGTGCACACCCCTAATATATTCCATAGACAAAAAAACCTTACGATTTCAAATGTCCCATTAAGGCTGCTTAGACATGATCTGAAAATACACAAAATCTATTGATTTTCTGCCACTCAAACTCCAAAAAGCAATGAAATTACGATTATTAAGGCTGACGCCTAAATGGACGTGTTCCTTGCGCAATACAGATATGGTATGCCATCACATCCTGGGGTTAACTGCAGATTCAGCACTCTCACAGAATCAGATTGCTGTCACTCACAAAATGGTGGAGCTGCTAATTCACAGAATTGTGTGCGCATTGGAATACACACATGCAGTCTTTGCAACTGAGGTATGAGCAGTTATGTGGCTCCCACATCCCACTCAGTGCCCACAATCTTCCCATTTGATCACCAAAATAATATCACTGGCTTCCAACATCCTTCTCACTGCATAAATTTATCTCATTTAGAAAACACCTTCAGCTCCCTTACTTTTAAAAATATCATACTCTGTCTATACATGAACACTTTCTTCTCCTATATGCCTCAATGCTGCTAGATATTGCCCAATCCCTACTGCTGTGTGGTTTCCCAACTGTGATAGTCTGTGTTCCCTCATCCGCACCAATGTTTTTCCCTAGCCACACCGCCCTGTATCCGTGCTTTATCCACAGCCACGTTGCTGTCTTTCTCTCATCTGTGGCACTCTTTCTTCCTCCATCTGCACTACTCTGGTCCCCTAACCATGCAACTCTGTCTCCCCCCACCACCCTCGCCACTCTGTATTCCTCCCCATCCACAACATTCTGTCTTCCCCAATCCCTACTGCTGTGTGGTCTCCGAACTATGGGAGTCTGTGTTCTCTCATCTGCACCAGTCTGTCTTTCTCCATCTGCACCTCCCTGCATCCGTGCCACTCTGTTTCCTTCTACATCACTGCCTTCCCCTAAGCCACGCTGCTGTCTACCTTTCCTCTGTGGCACTGTTTCTTCCTCCATCTGCACCACTCTGTCCCTCTCATCTGTGCAATTCTGTCTCCTACCCCCACCTGCACTATTCTGCCTTCCTACCCATCCACACTAATCTGTCTTCCCCAATCCCTACTGTTGTGTGTTCTCCTATTTGTGCTAGTCTGTATTCCCTTATCCGCACCAATCTGTCTTTACCCATCTGCACTGCTCTGTCTTCCCAAGTCCATGCCACTCTCTTCCGCCATCCATGTCGCTGTCCCCCCAAACCGTGCCACTCTGTTTTACCCCCATCCGAACCACTGTTTTCCACCCATCTGCATTACTTTGACTACCCCCTCCTTCTGTACTGCTTAACCTTCCCTCCTTTACACGCCTTTGTGTCTCACCTATCCACACTGGTGTGTCTCCTCCCCCCATCCACACCACTTTTATTTAGGGGTGAGCGGGTTCGGATTTCTAAAATCCAAACACCCCCGAGCCCCCCCTGATCCGAGGCCGATCCGAGTCAGGCTCGACTTTTCCTGCCTGACTCGGATCTGAAATCGAGGCAAAACGTCATCAACCCGCCTTCCGGGTCTCGTGGATTTTGGATTCTATATAAGGTACCCGCGTCAGCGCCATTTTCTCACTCGGCTGTGGACAATGAAGAGGGAGGGTGGGAGTTAGGGCTGGCTGGGCTGTGTAGTGTAGTGTTGTGCTGTGCTGTGCTGCACTGTGCTGTGCTGCTGTTGTCCATAGGGACTGTGTCCACTCCTCCAAAGTCCATAGGGGCTGGCTGTGTTGTGCTGTGCTGCTGTTGTCCATAGGGGCTGTGTCCACTCCTCCAAAGTCCATAGGGGCTGGCTGTGTTGTGCTGTGCTGCTGTTGTCCATAGGGGCTGTGTCCACTCCTCCAAAGTCCATAGGGGCTGGCTGGACTGTGTTGTGCAGTCAGTTGTCCATAGGGGCTGTGTCCACTCCAAAGTCATGTGCAGTTTCCCAGTCATAAAGGGGTGCTGTACTGTTGTCCAGGAGGTGCTCAGTCCATCAGGGGTGCTCCCTCCAAGTGCAAAAAAATAAATATTTTTTCTGTTTGTGAATTGTGTGCGCAGTAGCGGCACGTGCATCAACAAAGTAGTGCCAAGTGTGCGCCTGTGTCATAAGTAAAGGGCCGGCTGGTTCATCCATTAAAGGGTGCTGTAACCCCCAAAGTGCACTCCAAATAATATATATTTTTTCTGTGTTTGTGAATTGTGTGCGCAGTAGCTGCACGTGCATCAACAAAGTAGAGCCAAGCGTGCTCCTGTGTCATAGGTAAAGGGCCAGCTGGCTTGACCGTTAAAGGGTGCTGTAACCCCCAAAGTGCACTCCAAACAAAATAAAAAAATAATTTCTGTGTTTGTGAATTCTGTGCACTGTGGCTGCACGTGCATCAACAAAGGAGGAGTGCCAAGCGTGCACCTGTGTCCCATAAGTAAAGATCCGGCTGGCTCATTTCTTTAAGGGTGGTGTAACTCACAAAGTGCACTAGTCTCCAACAAAAATAAAAAATAATTTTCTGTGTTTGTGTGCGCCTTTGCTGCATGTATATATCAATGTAACATAAATGGAGGACCAAACTTTCTCTGATAAAAATAAAATAGGGAAAGATCAAGAACCACTTCCTCCTAGTGCTGAAGCTGCTTCCACTAGTCATGACATAGACGATAACATGCCATCAACGTCGTCTGCCAAGGCCAATGCCCAATGTCAGCGTAGAGGGCACATACAATCCCAAATGATAAAGTTCAGGAAAATGACCTTAAAAAAAACATTTAAATCATCTGAAGAGAAACGTAAACTTGCCAATATGTCATTTACGACACGGAGTGGCAAGGAATGGCTAAGGTCTTTCCCTATGTTCATGACTAGTGGTTCAGCTTCACATGACGATGGAAGCCCTCCTCCCGCTAAAAAAATCAAACAAGTTAAACTGGCAAAAGCACAGCGAAGAACTGTGTGTTCTAAGAAGATATCACAAATCCCCAAGGAGAGTCCAAGTGTGGTGGCGATTGCGATGACTGACCTTCCCAGCACTGGACGGGAAGAGGTGGCTCTTTCCACCATTTGTACACCCCTGCAAGTGCTGAAAGGAGCACCCACAGTCCACTTGCTGATATGCAAATTGAAGATGTCACTGTTGAAGTACAACAGGATGAGGATACTGGTGTAGCTGGCACTGAGGAGGAAGTTGGCGAGGATTCTGATGGTGATGTGGTTTGTTTAAATAAGGCTCCAGGGGAGACAGTTGTTGTCCGTGGGATGAAAAAGCCCATCACGGTCATGCCTGGGAAGAAGACCAAACATTCCACGTCTTTGGTCTGGCAATATTTCTATCCAAATCCGGACAACAACTGTCTTGCCATATGTACCATATGTAAAAGTGAAATAAGTAGGGGTAGGGACGTTAACCACCTAGGAACATCCTCCCTTATATGGCACCTGCAGCGTGTTCATAAAATGTTACTGTCAAGTTCAGAAACTTTGGCTAAGACTGTAAGCAGTCCAGGGACACCTAAATCCCGTTGTCCTGTTGTATCCAAGCGCCTGCAAACCACACCGTCAACTCCCTCCTCGTCAATTTCCTCCTTAGTCAGGATCGGAAGTAGTCCTGCAGGCCATGTCACTGGCATGACTGACTCTCCTATCTGGGATTCCTCCGGAGATCCTGCATTGCTACGCCTACTGCTGCCGCTGTTGCTGCTGGGAGTCGATCATCATCCCAGAGAGGAAGTAGGAACACCACTACTTTAAATAAACAATTGACCATCCAACAGTCCTTAGTGAGGAGGATGAAGTACGACAGCAGTCATCCTGAAGCAAAACTTATAACTGAGGCCTTGACTGCTATGTTGGTGTTAGATGTGCGTCCGGTATCCACCATTAGTGCAATGGGATTTAGACAATTGATGCAGGTAGTGTGTCTCCAGTTCCAAATCCCGTCTAGATTCCACTTCACTAGGCAGGTGATACCGAGACTGTACAGAAACGTCAGAAAAAGTGTCCTCAGTGTCCTGAAAAATGCGGTTGTACCCAATGTCCAATTAACCACGGACATGTGGATAAGTGGAACAGGGCAGACTAAGGACTATATGACTGTGACAGCCCACTAGGTAGATGTATCACCTTACACAGCAACAACAGCAGCGTCACCAGTAGCAGCATCTCAGAAACGCCAGCTCGTTCCAAGGCAGGCTATGCTGTGTATCACTGGTTTCATTAAGAGGCACACCACCAGCAAACACTTAGAGAAACTGAGGGAAATCATCGCCCAGTGGCTTACCCCACTTAGAATCTCCTGGGGATTTGTGATATCTGACAACGCCACCAATATTGTGCGGGCATTACATCTGGGCAAATTCCTGTACGTCCCATGTTTTTGCTCACACAATAAACTTGGTGGTGCAGAATTTTCAGAAAAGTGACAGGGGCGTGCAGGCGACGCTTTGGGTGGCCCGAAAAATTTCTGGCCACTTTCGCCATTCAGCGACTGCATGCCAAAGACTGGAGCACCAGCAAACACTCTTGAACCTGCCCCACCATCACCTGAAGCAAGAGGTTGTGACGCAGTGGAACTCAACCCTCTATATGCTTCAGAGGATGGAGGAGCAGCAAAAGGCCTTTCAAGCCTATACATCCACCTATGACATAGGCAAAGGAGGGGGTATGCTCCTGACTCAAGTGCAGTGGAGAATGATTTCCGTGTTGTGTAAGGTTCTCCAGCCTTTCGAACTTGCCACACGTGAAGTCAGTTCAGACACTGCCAGCTTGAGTCAGGCCATTCCCCTCATCAGGTTTTTGCAGAAGCAGCTGGAGAAAGTGAAGGAGGAGCTAAGACGGAGCGATTCCACTCGGCATGTGGGACTTGTGGATGAAGCCCTTCATTTGCTTTGCCAGGATTCCAGGGTGGTCAATCTGTTGAAATCAGACCACTACATTTTGGCCACCGTGCTCAATCCTAGGTTTAAAGCCTATGTGGTGTCTCTCTTTCCGGCCAACACAAGCCTGCAGAAGTGCAAAGACCTGCTGGTGAAAACACTGTCAGCTGAAGCAGAACATGACATGTCAACAGCTCCTTCTTCATTTTCTCCCGCAACTGGGGCTGCCAGGAAAAAACTTAGGTATCCTAAGCAACCCGCTGGCGGTGATGCAGGGTAGGCAGGACCAAGTTTGGACATCTGGTCCGGACTGAAGGACCTGGTAACAATTTCTGACATGTCTACTGTCACTGCATATGATACTGTCACCATTGACAGAATGGTGGAGGATTACATCGGTGACAGCATCCAAGTAGGCTTGTCAGACAGTCCGTACCTGTACTGGCAAGAAAAAGAGGCAATTTGGAGGCCCCTGTACAAACTGGCTCTATTTTACCTGAGTTGCCCCCCCTCCAGTGTGTACTCCGAAAGAGTGTTTAGTGCAGCCGGGAACCTTGTCAGCGAAAGGTGTAGGAGGTTACTTCCACAAAATGTGGAGAAGATGATGTTCATAAAAATGAATTATCAACTCTTCCAGGTAGACCAGCCTCCAGAACATATAGAGGGACCTGTGGTTGTGGATTCCAGTGGGGACGAGTTAATACTCTGTGAGGATGAGGAAGTACACAACACTGAAGAGGGTGAGGATCAGTGGATGAGGAGGATGAGGACGGCATCTTGCCGCCGTAGAGCCAGTTTGTGCAGGGACAGATTAATTGCTAGCTTGTTTTGTTGGGGCCCAAACGAACCAATCATTTCAGCCACAGTCGTGTTGCAGACCCTGGCGCTGAAATGATTGGTTTGTTAAAGTGTGCATGTCCTGTTTATACAACATAAGGGTGGATGGGAGGGCCCAAGGACAATTCCATCTTGCACCTCATTTTTTCTTTGCATTATGTACTGTTTGGGGCCTAGTTTTTCAAACTGCCATCCTGTCTGCCACTGCAGTGTGACTCCTAGATGGGCCACATGTTTTTGCCGCCCACTCGTATCTCTTAGCATAGTCATCCAGCCACCTCGGTGCAACCTTTTGGACATAAAAACACTATTGTGAGGTTTGAGTTGTTCAGAATAGACTTGAAATGAGTGGAAATTAAGGTTATTGAGGTTAATAATAGCATAGGAGCAGAAAAACCCACAAATTCTGTGATTTTAGCTGTTTTTATGCTTTTTAAAAAAAAATACAGATCCAAAACACAAAACCCAGAACCCAAAACACGGAAGGGTGGTTTTGGCAAAACCAATCCAGATCCAAAACACGAAGAAAGATCCAGGTCTAAAACAAAAACACAAAACACGAAAAGTGGCCGGTGCACACCCCTACTTTTATCCCATCTGCACAGCTCTATTTTCTGCTTTGACCTCAGTTGCATAGACTACATATTTATTCCAATGAGCACACAATTCTGTGAATTAGCTGCTCCACCATTTAGTGAGTGACAGCAATCTGATTCTGTGAGAGTGCTGAATCTGCAGTTAACCATAGGATGTGATGGCATACCAATTTGTAATGGACAAGGAACACGACCATTAAAGGGGCAGCCTTAATGATTGTAATTTCATTGCTTTTTGGAGTTTGAGTGGCAGAAAATCAATAGGTTTTGTGAATTTTCAGATCATGTCTAAGCAGCCTTAATGGGACATATGAAACCATAAGGTTTTTTGTCTATGGAATTTCATAGCTTTTTAAAAATGTATTAACTATCAGGGTTTTGATGAGCAAACCGGGCCACCTGCAGGGGAGAAGGGCAACAAAATTGTAGACTAACACAGGTGGAAGAGTGGACAGCACACAGGAGGTTGGTTTGGGAGGTGCAGTGTGCCAGATAGCTGTAGGCGTGTGGGGTAGCGGCAGAAGCGGTGTTGCTGAGCAGTGGCAGTGGTGCAGTGCAAAGGGGGCATCAATGGGCGACAGAGTGCACGAATGCAGCAGTGAGATCCATCTATGCATCTGGGCTTTAGCTCAACCAGCACAGGGCTCTGAGCCAGTCCTGGTTCTGGAATACAGGGGAAAAAAATGCATAGGGCCCTCCTGTATTTCCCAGAACCAGCACCGGACTCATTCTAGCGGGGGGGTGATGCCACAGCCAGGGGAGCCCTTTTACCGGGCCCCTCAGCAGCAGCATCACCTCTGACCACTAGTCAGCCCAGGCCAAGGATCCCTGGGGAGTTGGGGGACCCCCCTTCTTCAGGGCAACCCAGGCCTAGGCTGATAGCCCGGGGCTATCCCCAGCACCCCTGGGCGGTGTGTGCTGGATTGATTATGTCGAGTGTGGTGCATTTGAAAATATAAATATTGGCTTTTGCTATGGAACTATATTTCCCAGCAAGCCTCCCCCGCATGCATGTACTTGGAGAACCACAAGACCAGCATGCAGGGCATTACGAGCATGCTGGTGCCTGTAGTTCAACAACAAAAGCAATATTAATAAAACACACACCGTAGAAAAGTATAATTTTATTAAAACATACAGGCTCACACACATGTACTACCTGAATGACAGCTCCGCTGCAGAATTTTTTTTTACACACATGGGTGCAGGGTGTCTCACACACACACACACACACACACACACGGGTAGGGGGTCCAGAGTGACACACAGGTGCAGGGGGTCCAGGGTGACACACACATACAGGGGAAGGGGGTACACGGTGACACACACACACAGGGGTAGAGGGGGTACAGGGTGACATACACACACACAGATTTAGAGGGAGTACAGGTGACACACACACAGGGGTAGAGGGGGTACAGGGTGACACAATGGGGTAGAGGGGGTACAGGGTGACACACACACAGGGGTAGAGGGGGTACAGGGTGACACACACCAGGGTAGGGGGTACAGGGTGACACACACACACAGGCATAGGGGTTCCATGGTGACACACACAGGGGTAGGGAGTCCAGGGTGAAACACACACAGGGGTAGGGGGTCCAGGATGACACACATACACAGGGGTAGGGGATCCAGGGTGTCACACACATACAGGGGAAGGGGGTCCAGGGTGTCACACACACACAGGGGTAGGGGTCCAGGGTGTCACACACACAAAGGGGTAAGGGGTCCAAGTTGTCACACACACACAGAGGTAGGGGTTGCAGGGTGTCACACACAGACAGGGGTATGGGGGTCCAGGGTGTCACACACACACTGTGGTACGGGAGTCCAGCGTGTCACACACACAGGGGTAGTGGGGTCCAGGGTGTTACACACATACAGGGTTAGGGGGGTATAGGGTGACACACACACATGGGAAGGCGGTACAGGGTGACACACAAACACAGGGGTATAGGGGGTACAGGGTAATACACACACAGGTAGGGGGCCCAGGGTAAAATACACACACAGGGGTAGGGGGTCCAGGGTGACACAGACACACAGGGGTAGGGGGTCCAGGGTGACACACACAGGGGTAGGGGGTCCAGTGTGACACACACAGGGGTAGGGGGCCCAGGGTGACACACGCACACAGGGGTAGGGGGTTCAGGCTGTCACACACACACACACAGGGATTGGGGGTTCAGGGTGTCACACACACGGGTAGGGGGTCCAGGGTGTCACACACACAGGAGTAGGGGGTCCAGGGTGTCACACACACACAGGGGTAGGGGGTCCAGGTTGTCACACACACAGAGGTAGGGGGTTCAGGCTGTCACACACACAGACATGGGTAGGGGGGTCCAGGGTGTCACACACACAGGGGTAGTGGGGTCCAGGGTGTCACACACACACACAGGGGTAGGGGGGTTCAGGGTGTCAAATACACACAGGGGAAGGGGGATACAGGGTGTAACACAAACACACAGGGATAGGGGGTACAGGGTTTCACAAACACACACACACAGGGATAGTGTATACAGGGTGTCACACACACACACGGGTAGGGGGTACAGGGTGTCACACACACACACACGCACACACACAGGGGAAGGGTGTTAGAGGGTGTCACACACAAACACACAAGGGTAGGGGGTACAGGGTGTCACACACACATACACATAGGGTATGAGCTACAGGGTGACACACACACACAGGGGTAGGGGGTACTGGGTGACACACACACAGGTGTAGGGGGTACAGGGTGACACACACATAGGGGAAGGGGGTACAGGGTCACACACAAACACAGGGGTAAAGGGGGTACAGGGTAACACACACACACAGGGGTATGGGGTTCAGGGTGACACACACACGCACATGGGTAGGGAATACAGGGTGACACACACAGGGGTAGGGGGTACAGGGTGACACACACACACACATTCAGGGGTAGGGGGTACAGCGTGACACACAAACACAGGGGTAAAGGGGGTACAGGGTAACACACACACACAGGTAGGGGGTCCATGGTAAAATACACACACACAGGGGTAGCGGGTCCAGGGTGACACACACACACAGGGGTACGGGGTCCAGGGTGACACACACACACACAGGGGTAGGGGGTCCAGTGTGACACACACAGGGGTAGGGGGTCCAGGGTGTAACACACACACACAGGGGTAGGGGGTTCATGGTGTCACACACACACACACACACACACACACGGGTAGGGGGTCCAGGGTGTCACACACACACACCCAGGTGTAGGGGGGTCCAGGGTGTCATGAACACTGTGGTAAGGGGAGAACAGGGTGTCACACACACACTGTGGTAGCGGGGTCCAGAGTGTCACACACACACAGGGGTAGTGGGGTCCAGGGCATACTTACCGACAATCAGCTCCAGCCTTCCGGGAGGGAGCTGATTGTCGGCTAATAGCGGGAGGCGCGGTCGACCATTGGGGGTGGAGCGGCCATTTTGTGTCACACTGGGGGCGGAGCCGGGGGCAGGGCCGCACGATCGAGTCATCGTGACTGCGCCCCCTCTTCACAATGTCGTGATTTTCGGCATTGTGAAGCAGGGGGCGGGGCCACGATGACGCGATTCTGCGCGAATCGCATCGCCGCTCCCCCCGCTGTGGGTATTTTTTTTTTTCAGGGGGGAGGTGGGGAGGGTCGGAGACTTCAGGGAGGCTTGCCTGCCTTTCCGGGGGGCTGGGAGCGACTCCCAAAAATCGGGAGGCTCCCGGCCAAATCGGGAGGGTAGGTAAGCCTGGTCCAGCGTGTCACAGACACACAGGGGTAGTGCAGGCACAGAGTGTCACACACACATGGGTAGGGGGTACAGGGTGTCACCCCCACACACACACACACAAACAGGTGTAGGGGGTACAGGGTGTCACACACACACACAGGGGTAGTGGGTACAGGGTGTCACACACACACACAGGGTTAGGGGGTATAGGGTGCCACACACACACAGGGGTAGGAGGTATAGGGTGACACACACAGGTGTAGGGGGTACAGGGTGACACACACACAGGGGGTGAGGGTCCAGGATGACACACACACACAGGGGTAGGGGTTCCAAGGTGTCACACACACAAAGGGGAAGGGGGTCAAGGGTGTTACACACACAGGGGTATGGAGTGCAGGGTGTCACACACACACACAGGGGTAGGGGGTCCAGGGTGTGACACACAGACTCACAGGGGTAGGGGGTCCAGGGTGTCACACACACAGGGGCAGTGGTGTCCAGGGTGTCACACACACACAGGGGTAGTGGGTACAAGGTGTCACGCACACACACACATTGGTAGGGGTGTCCAGGGTGTCACAATCACACAGGGGTAGGTGGTCCAGGGTGTCCCACACACACAGGTGTAGGGGGTATAGGGTGACACACACACACACAGGGGTAATGGGTACAGGTTCACACACACACAGGGTTAGGGGGTCCAGGGTGACACACACACAGGGCTAGGGGGTACAGGGTGACACTCACACAGGGGTAGGGGGAACAGTGTGACTCACACACAGGGGTAGGGGGTACAGGGTAACACACACACAGGGGTAGGGGGTACAGGATGACACACACACACACAGGGGTAGGGGATACAGGGTGACACACACAGGTGTAGGAGGTATAGAGAGATACACACACAGGGGTAGGGGGTACAGGGTGACACACACAGGGGTAGGGGGTACAGGGTGACACACACACAGAGGTAGGGGGTACAGGATGACACACATACACACAGGGGTAGGGGATACAGGGTGACACACACAGGGGTAGGGGGTACAGGGTGACACACACACACAGGGGTTGGGGGTACTTGGTGACACAAACATTGGTAGGGGGTACAGATTGACACACACACAGGAGTAGGGGGTAAAAGTTGACACACACAGAGGGGTAGGGGGTACAGGGCTTCCCGGGCACTCATTGCTCCGATCCACCTCGGGGAGAGCTGCAGGGTGTTGGTGAGGGAGGCCTGTGGACCTAGATACAGACCCCACGGCTCTCCTCAGCACCGGAGCTGCCTCCTTTGTCGTGTTCGGAACCAGCCCGGTAGAGGCCAAAATGGAGGCCGGCTGCAGAGGGATCCAGGCCAGACATGGAGGGGGTACAGTGTGTCACACACACACAGTTTTTAGGGGATACAGGGTGACACACACACACACACAGGGGTAGGGGGTCCAGGGGGTCACACACACAGACAGGGGTAGGGGGTATAGGGTGTCACACACACACAGGGGTAAGGGGTACAGGGTGTCTCTCACACACACACACACACACACACACACACACACGGGTAGCGGGTACAGGGTGACACACACACACAGGGGGAGGGGGTACAGGGTGACACACACACAGGGGTAGGGGGTACAGGTTGAACACACACACACACGGGTATTGGGTACAGGGTGACACACACACACAGGGGTAGGGTGTACAGGGTGACACACCCACACAGGGGTAGGGGGTCCAGGGTGTCACACACACACACAGGGGTAGGCAGGCACAGAGTGTCACACACACACACACACACACACACACACACACACTCACACACACACACACACACACACACACACACACGGGTAGGGGGTACAGGGTGTCACCCCCCCACACACACACACAAACAGGTGTAGGGGGTACAGGGTGTCACACACACACAGGGGTAGTTTGTACAGGGTGTCACACACACACAGGGTTAGGGGGTATAGGGTGTCACACACACACACACAGTTGTAAGGGGTACAGGGTGTCACACACACACACAAACAGGGATAGGGGATACAGGGTGACACACACAGGGGTAGGAGGTACAGGGTGAGACACACACAGGGGTAGGGGGTACAGGGTGACCAACACACAGGGGTAGGGGGTACAGGGTGACACACACACACAGGGGTAGGGTGTACAGGATGACACACACACACAGGGGTAGGGGATACAGGGTGACACACACACACAGGGGTAGGGGGTACTGGGTGACACAAACATTGGTTGGGGGTACAGATTGACACACACACAGGGGTAGGGGGTACAAATTGACACACACAGAGGGGTAGGGGGTACGGGGCTTCCCGGGCACTCAACGCTCCGATCCACCTCAGGGTGAGCTGCAGGGTGTTGGTGAGGGAGGCCTGTGGACCTAGATACAGACCCCACGGCTCTCCTCAGCACCGGAGCTGCCTCCTCTGTCGTGTTCGGAACCAGCCCGGTAGAGGCCAAAATGGAGGCCGGCTGCAGAGGGATCCAGGCAAGACATGGAGGGGGTACAGAGTGTCACACACACACAGGTTTAGGGGATACAGGGTGACACACACACACACACACACAGGGGTAGGGGGTACAGGGTGTCACACACACAGACAGGGTTAAGGGGAACAGGGTGTCTCACACACACACACACACACACACACACAGGTAGGGGGTACAGGGTGACACACACACACACACAGGGGTAGGGGGTACAGGGTGACACACACACAGGGGTAGGGGGTACAGGGTGACACACACACACAGGGGTAGGGGGTACAGGTTGACACACACACACACACACACAAACACACACACAGGTATTGGGTACAGGGTGACACACACACACAGGGGTAGGGTGTACATGGTGACACACAAACACAGGGGTAGGGGGTCCAGGGTGTCACACACACACAGGCTTAGGGGGTACAGGGTGTCACACACACAGACAGGGGTAGGGGGTACAGGGTGTCACACACACCCAGGGGTAGGAGGTACTGGGTGTCACATACACAGACAGGGGTAGGGGGATACAGGGTGTCACACACACACAATGGTAAGGTTTACAGGGAGTCACACACACACACAGGGGTAGGGGGTACAGGGTGACACACACACAGGGGTAGGGGGTACAGGGTGACACACACACACAGGTATTGGGTACAGGGTGACACACACACACAGGGGTAGGGTGTACAGGGTGTCACACACACACAGGGGTAGGGGGTCCAGGGTGTCACACATACAAACATGGGTAGGGGGTACAGGGCGTCACACACACACACAAGGGTAGGGGGTACAGGGTGTCTCACACACACATGGTTAGGGGGTACAGGGTTTCTCACACACAAACACAATGGTAGGGGGTACAGGGTGTCACACACACATCAGTAGGGGGCACAGAGTGACACACACACACACACACAAAGGGGTAGGCGTACAGGGTGACACACACATAGGGGTAGGGGGTACAGAATGACAAACACAAACGGATAGGGGGTACAGGGTAATACACGCACAGGGGTAGGGGGTACAAGGTGACACACATACAGGAGTAACGGGTACAGGGTGACACACACATACAGGGGTAGGGGGTACAGGGTGACACAGACACAGGGGTTGGTGGTACAGTATGACACACACACAGGGGTAGGGGAAACGGGGTGACACAGACACAAGGGTAGGGAGTACAGGGTGACACACACACACAGGGGTAGGGGGTACAGGATGACACACACACACACAGGGGTAGGGGATACAGGGTGACACACACAGGGGTAGGGGGGTCCAGGGTGTCACACACACAGGGGTAGGGTTAAAGGGTGACACACACAGAGGTCGGGGGTACAGGTTCACACATACAGGGGTAGGGGATACAGGGTGACACACACAGGGTATGGGGTACAGGGTGACACACACACAGGGGTAGGTGGTACAGGGTGACACACACATAGGGGTAGGGGGTACAGGGTGACACACACTCACAGGGGTAGGGGGTACAGGATGACACACACACACAGGGGTAGGGGATACAGGGTGACACACAGGGGTAGGGGTTACAAGGTGATACACACACAGGGGTAGGGGGTACTTGTTTACACACACATGGGTAGGGGGTCCTGGGTGACACAGACACAGGGTTATGGGGTCCAGAGTGACACACACACACAGGGGTAGGTGGTCCAGTGTGTCACACACACACAGGGGTAGGGGGTACAGATTGACACACACACAGGGGTAAGGGGTACAAATTGACAGATATAGAGGGGTAGGGGGTACAGGGCTTCCCGGGCACTCATCGCTCCGATCCACTTCGGGGTGAGCTGCAGGGTGTTGTTGAGGGAGGCCTGTGGACCCAGATACAGACCCCTCGGCTCTCCTCAGCACCGGAGCTGCCTCCTCTGTCGTGTTCGGAACCAGCCCGGTAGCGACCAAAATGGAGGCTGGCCTTAGAGGGATCCAGGCCAGACATGGAGGGGGTACAGGGTGTCACACACACACAGGTTTAGGGGATACAGGGTGACAAACACACACACACACACACACACACACACACACGGGTAGGGGGTCCAGGGTGTCACACACACACAGGCTTAGGGGGTACAGGGTGTCACACACACAGACAGGGGTAGGGGGTACAGGGTGTCACACACACACAGGGGTAGGGGGTACAGGGTGTCACATACACAGACAGGGGTAGGGGGTACATGGTGTCACACACACACAATGGTAAGGTTTACAGGGTGTCACACACACACACACACACAGGGGTAGGGGGTACAGGGTGACACACACACACAGGGGTAGGGGGTACAGGGTGACACACACACAGGGGTAGCGGGAACAGTGTGTCACACACACACAGGGGTAGGGGATACAGGGTGACAAACACACAGGGTTAGGGGTACAGGGTGACACACACACACAGGGGTAGGGGGTACAGGTTGACACACACATTGGTATTGGGTACAGGGTGACACACACACAGGGGTAGGGGGTACAGGGTGACACACACACAAAGAGTTAGGGTTCCAGGGTGTCACACACACACACATGGGTACGGGGAACAGGGCGTGACACACACACATGGGTAGGGGGTACAGGGTGTCTCACACACACTCAAATGGGTAGTGGGTACAGGGTGTCACACACACACAGGCTTAGGGGGTACAGGGTGTCACACACACAGACAGGGGTAGGGGGTACAGGGTGTCACACACACCCAGGGGTAGGAGGTACTGGGTGTCACATACACAGACAGGGGTAGGGGGATACAGGGTGTCACACACACACAATGGTAAGGTTTACAGGGAGTCACACACACACACAGGGGTAGGGGGTACAGGGTGACACACACACACACAGGGGTAGGGGGTACAGGGTGACACACACACACAAGTATTGGGTACAGGGTGACACACACACACACAGGGGTAGGGTGTACAGGGTGTCACACACACACAGGGGTAGGGGGTCCAGGGTGTCACACATACAAACATGGGTAGGGGGTACAGGGCGTCACACACACACACAAGGGTAGGGGGTACAGGGTGTCTCACACACACACATGGTTAGGGGGTACAGGGTTTCTCACACACAAACACATGGGTAGGGGGTACAGGGTGTCACACACACATCAGTAGGGGGCACAGAGTGACACACACACACACACACACACAGGGGTAGGCGTACAGGGTGACACACACCTAGGGGTAGGGGGTACAGAATGACAAACACAAACGGATAGGGGTACAGGGTAATACACGCACAGGGGTAGGGGGTACAAGGTGACACACATACAGGAGTAACGGGTACAGGGTGACACACACATACAGGGGTAGGGGGTACAGGGTGACACAGACACAGGGGTTGGTGGTACAGTATGACACACACACAGGGGTAGGGGAAACGGGGTGACACAGACACAAGGGTAGGGAGTAGAGGGTGACACATACACAGGGGTAGGGGGTACAGGGTGACACACACACACAGGGGTAGGGGGTACAGGATGACACACACACACACACACAGGGGTAGGGGATACAGGGTGACACAAACAGGGGTAGGGGGTACTGGTTGACACACACACACACAGGGGTAGGGGGGTCCAGGGTGTCACACACACAGGGGTAGGGTTAAAGGGTGACACACACAGAGGTCGGGGGTACAGGTTCACACATACAGGGGTAGGGGATACAGGGTGACACACACAGGGTATGGGGTACAGGGTGACACACACACAGGGGTAGGTGGTACAGGGTGACACACACATAGGGGTAGGGGGTACAGGGTGACACACACTCACAGGGGTAGGGGGTACAGGATGACACACACACACAGGGGTAGGGGATACAGGGTGACACACAGGGGTAGGAGTTATAAGGTGATACACACACAGGGGTAGGGGGTACTTGTTTACACACACATGGGTAGGGGGTCCAGGGTGACACAGACACAGGGGTATGGGGTCCAGAGTGACACACACACACAGGGGTAGGTGGTCCAGTGTATCACACACACACAGGGGTAGGGGGTACAGATTGACACACACAAAGGGGTAAGGGGTACAAATTGACAGATATAGAGGGGTAGGGGGTACAGGGCTTCCCGGGCACTCATCGCTCCGATCCACTTAGGGGTGAGCTGCAGGGTGTTGGTGAGGGAGGCCTGTGGACCCAGATACAGACCCCACGGCTCTCAGCACCGGAGCTGCCTCCTCTGTCGTGTTCGGAACCAGCCCGGTAGCGACCAAAATGGAGGCTGGCCTCAGAGGGATCCAGGCCAGACATGCAGGGGGTACAGGGTGTCACACACACACAGGTTTAGGGGATACAGGGTGACAAACACACACACACACACACACACACACACACACACACACACACGGGTAGGGGGTCCAGGGTGTCACACACACACTGGCTTAGGGGGTACAGGGTGTCACACACACAGACAGGGGTAGGGGGTACAGGGTGTCACACACACACAGGGGTAGGGGGTACAGGGTGTCACATACACAGACAGGGGTAAGGGGTACAGGGTGTCACACACACACAATGGTAAGGTTTACAGGGTGTCACAAACACACACACACACACACACACACACACACACACACACACACACACACACAGGGTTAGGGGGTACAGGGTGACACACACACACAGGGGTAGGGGGTACAGGTTGACACACACATTGGTATTGGGTACAGGGTGACACACACACAGGGGTAGGGGGTACAGGGTGACACACACACACAGAGTTAGGGTTCCAGGGTGTCACACACACACACATGGGTAGGGGGTACAGGGCGTGACACACACACATGGGTAGGGGGTACAGGGTGTCTCACACACACTCAAATGGGTAGTGGGTACAGGGTGTCACACACACAAATCAGTAGGGGGCACAGAGTGACACACACACACACACACACACACACACAGGGGTAGGGGTACAGGGTGACACACACACAGGGGTAGGGGGTATAGGGTGTCACACACACAGGCATAGGGGTTACATGGTGACACACACACAGGGGTAGAGGCAGTACAGGGTAACACACACACAGGGGTTGGGGGTACAAGGTGTCACACACACACAGGGGTAGGGGGTACAGGGTGACAAACACACAGGGTTAGGGGGTACAGGGTGACACACACACACACAGGGGTAGGGGGTACAGGGCTTCCCGGGCACTCATCGCTCCGATCCACCTCGGGGAGAGCTGCATGGTGTTGGTGAGGGGGGCCTGTGGACCTAGATACAGACCCCACGGCTCTCCTCAGCACCGGAGCTGCCTCCTCTGTCGTGTTCGGAACCAGCCCGGTAGAGGTCAAAATGGAGGCCGGCTGCAGAGGGATCCAGGCCAGACATGGAGGGGGTACAGTGTGTCACACACACACAGTTTTTAGGGGATACAGGGTGACACACACACACACAGGGGTAAGGGGTCCTGGGGGTCACACACACAGACAGGGGTAGGGGGTATAGGGTGTCACACACACACAGGGGTAGGGGGTACAGGGTGTCTCTCACACACACACACACACACACACACACACACGGGTAGTGGGTACAGGGTGACACACACACACAGGGGTAGGGGGTACAAGGTGACACACACACACGGGGGGAGGGGGTACAGGGTGACACACACACAGGGGTAGGGGGTACAGGTTGAACACACACACACACACGGGTATTGGGTACAGGGTGACACACACACACAGGGGTAGGGTGTACAGGGTGACACACACACACAGGGGTAGGGGGTCCAGGGTGTCACACACACACACAGGGGTAGGCAGGCACAGAGTGTCACACACACACACACACACACACACACACACACACACACACACACACACGGGTAGGGGGTACAGGGTGTCACCCCCCCCACACACACACAAACAGGTGTAGGGGGTACAGGGTGTCACACACACACAGGGGTAGTTTGTACAGGGTGTCACACACACACAGGGTTAGGGGGTATAGGGTGTCACACACACACACACAGTTGTAAGGGGTACAGGGTGTCTCACACACACACACAAACAGGGGTAGGGGATACAGGGTGACACACAGGGGTAGGAGGTACAGGGTGAGACACACACAGGGGTAGGGGGTACAGGGTGACCAACACACAGGGGTAGGGGGTACAGGGTGACACACACACACAGGGGTAGGGGGTACAGGATGACACACACACACAGGGGTAGGGGGTACTGGGTGACACAAACATTGGTTGGGTGTACAGATTGACACACACACAGGGGTAGGGGGTACAAGTTGACACACACAGAGGGGTAGGGGGTACAGGGCTTCCCGGGCACTCATCGCTCCGATCCACCTCAGGGTGAGCTGCAGGGTGTTGGTGAGGGAGGCCTGTGGACCTAGATACAGACCCCACGGCTCTCCTCAGCACCGGAGCTGCCTCCTCTGTCGTGTTCGGAACCAGCCCGGTAGAGGCCAAAATGGAGGCCGGCTGCAGAGGGATCCAGGCCAGACATGGAGGGGGTACAGAGTGTCACACACACAGGTTTAGGGGATACAGGGTGACACACACACACACACACACACACAGGGGTAGGGGGTACAGGGTGTCACACACACAGACAGGGGTAAGGGGAACAGGGTGTCTCACACACACACACACACACACACACACACACACAGGTAGGGGGTACAGGGTGACACACACACACAGGGGTAGGGGGTACAGGGTGACACACACACAGGGGTAGGGGGTACAGGGTGACACACACACAGGGGTAGGGGGTACAGGTTGACACACACACACACACACAAACACACACACGGGTATTGGGTACAGGGTGACACACACACACAGGGGTAGGGTGTACATGGTGACACACAAACACAGGGGTAGGGGATCCAGGGTGTCACACACACACAGGCTTAGGGGGTACAGGGTGTCACACACACAGACAGGGGTAGGGGGTACAGGGTGTCACACACACCCAGGGGTAGGAGGAACTGGGTGTCACATACACAGACAGGGGTAGGGGGATACAGGGTGTCACACACAAACAATGGTAAGGTTTACAGGGAGTCACACACACACAGGGGTAGGGGGTACAGGGTGACACACACACACAGGGGTAGGGGGTACAGGGTGACACACACACACAGGTATTGGGTACAGGGTGACACACACACACAGGGGTAGGGTGTACAGGGTGTCACACACACACAGGGGTAGGGGGTCCAGGGTGTCACACATACAAACATGGGTAGGGGGTACAGGGCGTCACACACACACACAAGGGTAGGGGGTACAGGGTGTCTCACACACACACATGGTTAGGGAGTACAGGGTTTCTCACACACAAACACATGGGTAGGGGGTACAGGGTGTCACACACACATCAGTAGGGGGCACAGAGTGACACACACACACACACACACAGGGGTAGGCGTACAGGGTGACACACACATAGGGGTAGGGGGTACAGAATGACAAACACAAACGGATAGGGGGTACAGGGTAATACACGCACAGGGGTAGGGGGTACAAGGTGACACACATACAGGAGTAACGGGTACAGGGTGACACACACATACAGGGGTAGGGGGTACAGGGTGACACAGACACAGGGGTTGGTGGTACAGTATGACACACACACAGGGGTAGGGGAAACGGGGTGACACAGACACAAGGGTAGGGAGTAGAGGGTGACACATACACAGGGGTAGGGGTACAGGGTGACACACACACACAGGGGTAGGGGGTACTGGTTGACACACACACACACAGGGGTAGGGGGGTCCAGGGTGTCACACACACAGGGGTAGGGTTAAAGGGTGACACACACAGAGGTCGGGGGTACAGGTTCACACATACAGGGGTAGGGGATACAGGGTGACACACACAGGGCATGGGGTACAGGGTGACACACACACAGGGGTAGGTGGTACAGGGTGACACACACATAGGGGTAGGGGGTACAGGGTGACACACACTCACAGGGGTAGGGGGTACAGGATGACACACACACACAGGGGTAGGGGATACAGGGTGACACACAGGGGTAGGGGGTACAAGGTGATACACACACAGGGGTAGGGGGTACTTGTTTACACACACATGGGTAGGGGGTCCTGGGTGACACAGACACAGGGGTATGGGGTCCAGAGTGACACACACACACAGGGGTAGGTGGTGCAGTGTGTCACACACACACAGGGGTAGGGGGTACAGATTGACACACACACAGGGGTAAGGGGTACAAATTGACAGATATAGAGGGGTAGGGGGTACAGGGCTTCCCGGGCACTCATCGCTCCGATCCACTTCGGGGTGAGCTGCAGGGTGTTGGTGAGGGAGGCCTGTGGACCCAGATACAGACCCCACGGCTCTCCTCAGCACCGGAGCTGCCTCCTCTGTCGTGTTCGGAACCAGCCCGGTAGCGACCAAAATGGAGGCTGGCCTCAGAGGGATCCAGGCCAGACATGGAGTGGGTACAGGGTGTCACACACACACACAGGTTTAGGGGATACAGGGTGACAAACACACACACACACACACACACACACACACACACACACACACACACACACACACACACACGGGTAGGGGGTCCAGGGTGTCACACACACACAGGCTTAGGGGGTACAGGGTGTCACACACACAGACAGGGGTAGGGGGTACAGGGTGTCACACACACACAGGGGTAGGGGGTACAGGGTGTAACATACACAGACAGGGGTAGGGGGTACAGGGTGTCACACACACACAATGGTAAGGTTTACAGGGTGTCACACACACACACACACACACACACACACACACACACACACACGGGTAGGGGGTACAGGGTGACACACACACACAGGGGTAGGGGGTACAGGGTGACACACACACAGGGGTAGCGGGTACAGGGTGTCACACACACACAGGGGTAGGGGGTACAGGGTGACAAACACACAGGGTTAGGGGGTACAGGGTGACACACACACACAGGGGTAGGGGGTACAGGTTGACACACACATTGGTATTGGGTACAGGGTGACACACACACAGGGGTAGGGGGTACAGGGTGACACACACACACAGAGTTAGGGTTCCAGGGTGTCACACACACACACATGGGTAGGGGGTACAGGGCGTGACACACACAGATGGGTAGGGGGTACAGGGTGTCTCACACACACTCAAATGGGTAGTGGGTACAGGGTGTCACACACACAAATCAGTAGGGGGCACAGAGTGACACACACACACACACACAGGGGTAGGGGTACAGGGTGACACACACACAGGGGTAGGGGGTATAGGGTGTCACACACACAGGCATAGGGGTTACATGGTGACACACACACATGGGTAGAGGCAGTACAGGGTAACACACACACAGGGGTTGGGGGTACAAGGTGACACATGTACAGGGGTAAGGAGTACAGGGTGACACACGCACACAAGGTTTAGTGGGTACAGGTTGACACACATGCAGGAGTAGGAGGTACAGGGTGACACACAGATAGGGGTAGGGGGTCCAAGGTGTCACACACACAGGGGTAGGGGGTCCAGGTTGTCACACACACACAAAGGGGTAGGGGGTCCAGGGTGTTACACACACAGGGGTACAGAGTGCAGGGTGTGACACACACACACACAGGGGTAGGGTGTCCATGGTATCACACACACACAGGGGCAGTTGTGTCCAGGGTGTCTCACAAACACAGGGGTTGGGGGGTACAGGGTGTCACACACACAGGGGTAGAGGGGTACAAGGTTTCACGCACATACACAGTGGTAGGGGGTCCAGGGTGTCACACACACACAGGGGTAGGGGGTCCAGGGTGTCATGTACACACACACAGGGGTAGGGGGTACAGGGTGTCACACACACAGGGGTAGGGGCTATAGGGTGTCACACACACAAACAGGTGTAGTAGGTACAGGTTGACACACACACAGGTGTAGGGGGTACAGGGGGACACACACACACAGGGGTAGGGGGCACAGCATGACACACACACACAGGGGTATAGGGTACAGGTTGACACACACACACACACACACACACACACACACACACACACACACACACACACACACACACACACACACACACACACACACACACACACACACTTGTATTGGGTACAGGGTGACACACACAGGAGTAGGGGGTACAGGGTGACACACACAAACACATGGGTTTGGGGTACAGGTTGACACACACACACACACACTTGTTTTGGGTACAGGGTGTCACACACAGACATGGGTAGGGGGTACAGGGTGTCTAACTCACACACACATGGGTACGGGGTACAGGGCATCACAAACACACATCAGTAGGGGGCACAGGGTGACACAAACACACACACACATAGGGGTAGGGGTACAGGGTGACACACACACATAGGGGTAGAGGGTACTGGTTTACACACACACACATATGGGTATTGGGTACAGGGTGACACACACACACAGGGGTAGGGGGTCCAGGGTGTCACACACACACATGGGTAGGGGGTACAGGGTGTCTCACACACACACACATGGGTACGGGGTACAGGGTGTCACACACACAAATCGGTAGGGTGCACAAGGTGACACAAACACACACACACAGGGGTAGTGTAATACCCTGCTATGTGAAACATTACACCTTACACTGTGCATCACTTCTGCACTGCATGTGCCTGTCATATCGGCAACCTCTGCAGCTGGTCAAGAGGACAGGAGCAGGTCACATGATCAGGGTCAGGTGGTAGGGAAGTCACAGTTTGAAGCTAGTGGCAGTTAGTCCGGCCAGAGTGATGCTGTGAGTTGGTGCTGAGGACGGTTTTTTGGAGAGGTACCTCAGGCGGAGGCATCTGTGTCCCCAGCGCTCCTGTCAGGTCTGCAGACATCAGGACTTTGATACAGGCAACTGATCTGAGGGATACTAGAGCTGCCGAGCAACGGAGGGCTGAGGCTGACCAAAAGTCTAAGGTGGGAGTCACCAGAGAATTGATCACAGGAACGGCTCCACCCCTCGCTGTATGTGAGGCTTCATCCTATTCTGTGAGAGTTGAGGTAAATTGCCCCATCCATACAGTGCAGTGACCCAGCGACCGGCAGCGGGAGAAGGCTGTAATTTACAGGCAAAGTTTTCAACTCAATTTTAAAATTGGATAGTGACACAACTGTATCCCAACAGTGACTTTGTTTCAATAAGGAACTGCAGCAACTTATGAATCACAGACAGTTATCAGCTTGTGACAACAACAAAAAGTAAATGATACTAAAGTATGTGCACCACCGCATCAGCTATTTAGTTGCAGCTAATAGGACTATTGTGATAAATGGTGATATGGACTTTCAAGATAGCATATAAGCTTATAAGGATCTAAACAAAATGTATTGCTAGTATTGTTTTACATGTGCTATAAAGCGTTACTAATATAGTGAGTAAGTAAAGGTAAAAGGGAGCAGTTATAAATGTTAGCAGCCAAGGATAGATTCAAAACCAATAGATAGTAGTATAGTTAATTAATTTATACATTGTACTGCAGAACTGTGGAGGTAGTTTGTGTATATGTTTAACTGAAATACAACATTTAAAAGAACAGGTATCCCAGCATTGCAGTCCTGGACTGGAGTTAAATAAACTTTTCTTTTTGTCCATAACAATTGTCGGTCACTGAGCTTGGGGAAATGGTGGGGTCCTTTCCTCTCTGCCAGGGTGTGGTCTTAGCAAAGTGTTGCCACAGAAGGAAGAAGTGAGGTGTCTCCATTACAGAGGTAACTCCAGCCTACACCCACTCCATTAATTATCCTCACCTTGGCGGGGTACCACAGTAGGGGTACAGGGTGACACACACACAGGGGTAGGGGGTAAAGAGTGACACACACACATGGGTAGGGGGTCCAGGGTGTCACACACACACAGGGGTAGGGGGTACAAATTGACACACACACAGGGGTAGGGGGTATAGGGTGTCACACACACAGGGCTAGGGGGTACAGGGTGACACACACACACAGGGGTAGGGGGTACAGGATGACACACACACACAGGGGTAGGGGATACAGGGTGACACACACACACAGGGGTAGGGGGTACTGGGTGACACAAACATTGGTTGGGGGTACAGATTGACACACACACAGGGATAGTGGGTACAAGTTGACACACACAGAGGGGTAGGGGGTACAGGGCTTCCCGGGCACTCATCGCTCCGATCCACCTCGGGGTGAGATGCAGGGTGTTGGTGAGCGAGGCCTGTGGACTCAGATACAGACCCCACGACTCTCCTCAGCACCGGAGCTGCCTCCTCTGTCGTGTTCGGAACCAGCCCGGTAGAGGCCAAAATGGAGGCCGGCTGCAGAGGGATCCAGGCCAGACATGGAGGGGGTACAGGGTGTCACACACACACAGGTTTAGGGGATACAGGGTGACACACACACACACAGGGGTAGGGGATCCAGGGTGTCACACACACAGGCTTAGGGGGTACAGGGTGTCACACACACAGACAGGGGTAAGGGTACAGGGTGTCACACACACACACAGAGGTAGGGGGTACAGAGTGACACACACATACATGGGTAGGGGGTACAGGGTGTCACACACACACACACACACAGGGGTAGGGGGTACAGGGTGTCACACACACACAGAGGTAGGGGGTTCTGGGTGACACACACACACACACACAGGGGTAGGGTTACAGGTTGACACACACATACACAGATATTGAGTACAGGGTAACACACACACCGGGGTAGGGGGTACAGGGTGACACACACACAGGGGTAGGAGGTACAGAGTGACACACACACAGGTAGGGGGTAAAGGGTGTCACACACACAGAGGTAGGGGTTACAGGGTGACACACACACAGGGGTAGAGGCGGTACAGGGTAACACACACACAGGGGTAATGGGTACAAATTGACACATGTACAGGGTTAAGGGGTACAGGGTGACACACACACACACAAGGTGTAGGGGGTAAAGGGTGACACCCACACAGAGGTAGGGGGTACAGCATGATGCACACACAGGGGTAGGGGGTACAGGGTGGCACCCACACCGGGGTAGGGGGTACAGCATGAAGCACACACAGGGGTAGGGGGTACAGGGTGACACCCACACAGGGGTAGGGGGTACAGGGTGACACCCACACAGGAGTAGGGGGTACAGGGTGACTCCCACACAGGTGTAGGGGGTACAGGGTGTCACACACACAGGGGTAGGGGGTACAGGGTATCACACACACAGGGGTAATGGGTACAGGGTGACACCCACACAGGGGTAGGGGGTACAGGGTGTCACACACACAGGGGTAGGGGGTGCAGGGTGTCACACACACAGGGGTAGGGGCTACAGGGCTTCCTGGGCACCCACCGCTCTGATCCACTTCAGGGTGAGATGCAGGGTGTTGGTGTTTGAGGCCCACAAGCCTAGGTACAGGCCCCACTGCAAAGAAGAAATAAACAAAAAAAAACAGAGTTTACAAAACACCCACCGCTGCCCTGGCAGTTAAACATTTAGCTAACCCCACCCACCGCTGCCCTGGCTGTTAAACATTTAGCTACCCCCACCCACTGCTGCAGCCCAAGTGTTCTACCAGCTACAGATGATCTCCCCACCCGCTTGGCTCTGCTGTTTCCACCATTGAATCACCGTCTCTGAGCCCCCAGTGGCTGCTTCCCAGCCCCCCTGCCCCTGGTTCACACTTACCTGTGCCGGGACCGGCAATCCGCGATCCTCTGACCAGACAATCTTCTGAAGACTGCTGTCAGCTGAGATGCAGTAAAGCCAGCGCTGGCCAGCACTTTCCTGCCTCTCAGCTGACGGCAGCATCAGCTGATCTTCGGGTTAGAGGAGATCACGACTCAGAGGCCCTGATTCAGAGCCGGACGCTCTGACAGAGCGCTCGCTCTGAATCAGGGCGTCTTTCTTTTTTTTTTTATGGAGCAGCCTCCTGGCTGCTCGCATTGCTCTGGGTTGCCACCCACAGCTACTGTTAGCGGCCATGATGACCATCGCGACCATCGGGCTTGCGACGAGACCCTTGTGGTAGGGTCTCGTGGCTGCAAGCCCCAGAGAGCTTTTGGCTCAAACAGAGCCGAAAGCTCTCCCACTGACATCACTAGTGATGTCAGTGGGCCCGCCCCCAAATGGTAGGCGTTCTTATGGGAATGCCTCCGTCTGGGTTGCCACCCCCCCGGCCTGCCCACCAAAGGGGGTGTGCTTTCACTCAACATCGACAGCTCGCCCCCTTTGGTGCGAGACCCGGAACGACAGATTGCCCGTTGCTATCCTGGTCTCGCGCATGTGCACAATGGAGCCGGCTACGTCATGCGCACTGGCCCACCATCGACCCAGTTGCGAGTGCACAGTGCTTGTGACCGGGTCTGAATCAGGCCCAGACTCCACATCAGGTTAGTCTGAACTAGGGTAAGCAGCCACAGTGGTAGGGGATGCGGAGGGGGGTCAGCAGTGGTGGGCAGTGGTGGGGGGGTTAAGGTTTCAGTGCTGGCACACAGGCAGAGGCAGGTGGCCGCAGTGGGGGGGAAATGCTTTAGCCTCAGAGAAGATGAGGGAGAAGCGGCGGCGGTGGTGATGGGGGGCGCATGCGCGGACACCTTATCACTGCTGAGTCATGAGAGGACACCGCTGTGATCTTTGCCCTGGAGCGGGAGGCCGAGCTCTGCTTCACTCCATACGGCGGCTGTTGCGGCGGGAGGGTGCTGGCGCTGCGGCGGGAAGGGTGCTGTGGCGGGAAGCCTCCCGTCAGAAGCTGGCCCACTGACATCACTAGTGATGTCAGTGGGAGTGATTTTGGCTCTGATAGAGCCAAAATCACTCCGGAGCTTGCGGTTGAAAACCTCAACCGCAGGCTCCGGCTCGCACGACCATCGTGGCCATCAATCTGCACGCTCGTATAGCCTGTGGGTGGTCACCCACAGCTATACGAGTGTCCAGGAGGACGCTCCATTTTCATGGAGGGCGGCCCTCATTCAGAGCGTGCGCTATGTCAGAAAAATGTGACAGTTGGAGCTTTAGATTACTCCAATGTCCTCATTTTTTATGTTTTTGCCCTGAAATTTGGCAAGCAGCACCCAGTGACAGTTCTACCCAGCCATAGCAAATTTCAGATCCGTACCTCCTATAACTTTTAAGGTGTAGCCCCTAAAACACCCTGCCCCCCCATCAGAATTATCTATGGAGATATCCGTTTTTTTTAGATGTAGCCTTAATATAAGGGCACGACTGTGCCCTTATAATATATATATATATATAAACATATATATATATTAGGGGTGAGCGGGGTCGAATTTCTGAAATCCGAACCCCCCCCGAGCCCCCTCGATCCGAGTCAGGCTCAACTTTTCCCGCCTGACTCGGATCTGAAATCGAGGCAAAACGTCATCATCCCGCCTTCCGCGTCACGCGGGTTTTGGATTCTATATAACGTACCCGCGTCGGCGCCATTTTCTCACTCGGCTGTGGACAGTGAAGAGGGAGGGTGGGAGCTAGGGCTGGCTGGGCTGTGTAGTGTAGTGCAGTGTAGTGTGGTGCTGTGCTGTGCTGCTGTTGTCCATAGGGGCTGTGTCCACTCCTCCAAAGTCCATAGGGGCTGGCTGTGTTGTGCTGTGCTGCTGTTGTCCAAAGGGGCTGTGTCCACTCCTCCAAAGTTCATAGGGGCTGGCTGTGTTGTACTGTGCTGCTGTTGTCCATAGGGGCTGTGTCCACTCCTCCAAAGTCCATAGGGGCTGGCTGTGTTGTGCTGTGCTGCTGTTGTCCATAGGGGCTGTGTCCACTCCTCCAAAGTACATAGAGGCTGGCTGGACTGTGTTGTGCTGTCATTTGTCCATAGGGGCTGTGTCCACTCCAAAGTCCTGTGCAGTGTCCCAGTCCTAAAGGGGTGCTGTAGTGTTGCCCAGCGGGTGCTCTGTCTGTCAGGTGTGCTCCCCCCAAGTGCAAAAAAAAAAATATTTTTTCTGTTTGTGAATTGTGTGCGCAGTAACCGCACATGCATCAACAAAGTAGTGCCAAGAATGCGCCTGTGTCATAAGTAAAGGGCCGGCTGGCTTGACCGTTAAAGGGTGCTGTAACCCCCAAAGTGCATTCCAAACAAAATAAAAAAATATTTTCTGTGTTTGTGAATTGTGTGCACTGTCGCTGCACGTGCATCAACAAAGGAGCAGCGCCAAGCGTGCGCCTGTGTCCCATAGGTAAAGGGCCGGCTGGCTTGACCGTTAAAGGGTGCTGTAACCCCCAAAGTGCACTCCAAAAAAATAAAAATATATATTTTTTTGTGTTTGTGAATTGTGTGCGCAGTAGCCGCATGTGCATCAACAAAGTAGTGCCAAGCGTGCGCCTGTGTCATAAGTAAAGGGCCGGCTGGCTTGACCGTTAAAGGGTGCTGTAACCCCCAAAGTGCACTCCAAACAAAATAAAAAAATATTTTCTGTGTTTGTGAATTGTGTGCACTGTGGCTGCACGTGCATCAACAAAGGAGCAGCGCCAAGCGTGCGCCTGTGTCCCATAAGTAAAGGGCCGGCTGGCTTGTCCATTAAAGGATGCTGTAACCCCCAAGGGGCACTCCAAACAAAATAAAAAAATATTTTCTGTGTTTGTGAATTGTGTGCACTGTGGCTGCACGTGCATCAACAAAGGAGCAGTGCCAAGCGTTCGCCTGTGTCCCATAAGTAAAGGGCCGGCTGGCTTGTCCGTTAAAGGATGCTGTAACCCCCAAGGGGCACTCCAAACAAAATAAAAAAATATTTTCTGTGTTTGTGAATTGTGTGCACTGTGGCTGCACGTGCATCAACAAAGGAGCAGTGCCAAGCGTTCGCCTGTGTCCCATAAGTAAAGGGCCAGCTGGCTTGTCCATTAAAGGGTGCTGTAACCCCCAAAGGGCACTCCAAACAAAATAAAAAAAAATTTTTTTTTTTGTTTGTGAATTGTGCGCGCAGTAACAGCACGTGCATCAACAAAGTAGTGCCAAGCGTGCGCCTGTGTCATAAGTAAAGGGCAAGCTGGCTTGTCCGTTAAAGGATGCTGTAACTCCCAAGGGGCACTCCAAACAAAATAAAAAAATATTTTCTGTGTTTATGAATTGTGTGCACTGTGGCTGCACGTGCATCAACAAAGGAGCAGCGCCAAGCGTGTGCCTGTGTCCCATAAGTAAAGGTCCAGCTGGCTCATTTCTCAAAGGGTGGTGTAACCCACAAAGTGCACTAGTGTCCAACAAAAATAAAAAATTATTTTCTGTGTTTGTGTGCGCCTTAGCCGCACGTATAAATCAATATAACATAAATGGAGTACCAAACTTTCTCCGATAAAATAAAATAGGGAAAGATCAAGAACCACTTCCTCCTAGTGTTGTTGCTGCTGCTGGGAGTTGTTCATCATCCCAGAGAGGAAGTAGGAACACCACTACTTTTACTAAACAATTGACCCTCCAACAGTCCCTAGCGAGGAGGATGAAGTACGACAGCAGTCATCCTGAAGCAAAACGTATAACTGAGGCCTTGACTGCTATGTTGGTGTTAGACGTGCGTCCGGTATCCGCCATTAGTGCAGTGGGATTTAGAAGATTGATTGAGGTAGTGTGTCCCCGGTTCCAAATCCCATCTAGATTCCAACTGCATCCTCAAAGCAGCAGCGACACGCATGCGTCTGTCTGTTAAAGGGTGGTGTAACCCTCAAAGTGTGCTCCACAAACAATAAAAAAATTCTTTTTTTTTCTGTCTTTGTGAATTGTGTGGGCTGTAGCCGCACCTGCATCCTCAAAGCAGCAGCGACAAGCGTGCGTCTGTCTGTTAAAGGGTGGTGTAACCCTCAAAGTGCTCCAAAAAATAAAAAACATTTTTTTTATGTGTTTGTGACTTGTGTGTGATGTAGCTGCATGTGCATCACCACAGTAGCAGCACCAAGCGTGCGCCTGTGTCATAAGTCAAGGGCCGGTTTGGACATCTGGTCCGGACTGAAGGACGTGCCAACAATTTCTGACAAGTCTACTGTCACTGCATATGATACTGTCCTCAAAGCAGCAGCGACAAGCGTGCATCTGTCTCTTAAAGGGTGGTGTTACCCCCAAAGTGCGCTCCAACAAAATAAAATAATCTTCTTTTTTTCCATGTTTGTGTGTGAAATGTATGCGCAGTAGCCGCACCTGCATTCTCAAAGGATCAGCGACAAGCATGCGTCTGTCTGTTAAAGGGTGGTGTAACCCCCAAAGTGCGCTCCAACCAAAATAAAATAATCTTCTCTTTTTCTGTTTGTGTGTGAAATGTATGCGCAGTAGCCACACCTGCATTCTCAAAGGAGCAGCGACAAGCATGCGTCTGTCTGTTAAAGGGTGATGTAACCCCCAAAGTGCACTCCAACCAAAATAAAATAATCTTTTTTTCTGTGTTTGTGTGTGAAATGTATGTGCAGTAGCTGCACCTGCATCATCAAAGCAGCAGCGACAAGCGTGCGTCTGTCTCTTAAAGGGTGGTGTAACCCTCAAAGTGCGCTCCACAAAACATTAAAAAAAAATTTTTTTCTGTCTTTGTGAATTGTGTGGGCTGTAGCCGCACCTGCATCCTCAAAGCAGCATCGACAAGCGTGCGTCTGTCTGTTAAAGGATTACTTCAGTGACAGTATCCAAGTAGGTATGTCAGACAGTCTGTAGATGTACTGGCAGGAAAAAGAGGCAATTTGGAGGCCCCTGTACAAACTGGCTCTATTTTACCTCTATTTACCAGTGTGTACTCCGAAAGTGTGTTTAGTGCAGCCGGGAACCTTGTCAGCAAAAGGCGTAGGAGGTTGCTTCCAGAAAATGTGGAGAAGATGATGTTCATAAAAATGAATTATCAACTCTTCCAGGGAGACCAGCCTCCAGAACGTGGTGGTGGATTCCAGCGGGGACGAGTTAATAGTCTGTGAGGATGAGGATGTACACAACACTGAAGAGGGTGAGGAATCGGTGGATGAGGAGGATGAGGACAACATCTTGCCGCCGTAGAGCCACTTTGTGCAGGGACAGATTAATTGCTAGCTTGTTTTGTTGGGGCCCAAACGAACCAATCATTTCAGCCACAGTCGTGTGGCTACCCTGGCGCTGAAATGATTGGTTTGTTAAAGTGTGCATGTCCTGTTTATACAACATAAGGGTGGGGGGAGGGCCCAAGGACAATTCCATCTTGCACCTCTTTTTTTCTTTGCATTATGTACTGTTTGGGGCCTAGTTTTTCAAACTGCCATCCTGTCTGCCACTGCAGTGCCACTCCTAGATGGGCCACGAGTTTGTGCCGCCCACTCGTGTCGCTTAGCATAGCCTTTTGGACATAAAAATATTATTGTGAGGTGTGAGGTGTTCAGAATAGACTGGAAATGAGTGGAAATTAAGGTTATTGAGGTTAATAATACCATAGGAGCAGAAAAACCAACACATTCTGTGATTTTAGCTGTTTTTATTCTTTTTTTTTTTTAAAAATACAGATCCAAAACACAAAACCCAGAACCCAAAACACGGAAGGGTGGTTTTGGCAAAACCAATCCAGATCCAAAACACGAAGAAAGATCCAGATCCAAAACCAAAACACAAAACACGAAAAAGTGGCCGGCTATATAATGTTAAAGATGTGCAAGCCCAATTAGCAGAGATGTCACATAATCTTAAAGAACGAGGATATACAAACAAGGTACTAAAGAATTTCCTAAAGAAAGCATGAGCTAAATACAAGTACCCAAGACCCCAAATACAAGATGAGAACCGACTGATAGTCGTAACTGAATATGATAATCTAGCTGGTGCAACACAGATGGCTCTCAAGAGACATTGGCCGATCATCAAGTCAGATAACTGTCTTCCTTTTACAGATACTCATGCTCCGATGATGGGGTATAAAAGGGGACCAAATTTAAAACATATGTTGTTAAGACCTACCCTGAATCCAGATAAAAAAGACACCAATGAAATGATTATGAAAAATAAACCAGGAAGTTATAGATGTACAGGCTGTATAACGTGCAGGGCCCCACATTCCCACACCCACATACGGGTAAGAATATAAAAATTACACATAACCTGCAATGCACTTTAGACCATGTCATATACTGTACATACTTATATGTCCATGTAGTCTTTGTTATGTGGGCCTTACCTCTAGAAACTTTTGAGAAAGAATAGCCAATTATAGAACCTCCATTAGGTCAGCACTCCAAAATGGCACTTCTGATAAACCTGTTGCTAGACCCATTTAGAAAAAGGACACCAAATTGTGAGTCTAAAGTGCAAACTGATAGACTGGGTACCCCCCTTAAGTTTAGGTGGAGATGACCTACAACAATTACTTAGATGTGAGAGCCGTTGGAATGAGTACAATCCGCTTAACATTTTTCTCTAACTCTAACCACTTTCCATATATGTTATATCAGTTAGTATATCGATTCATAATGTCAGCACAAAATTATTTGTGAACAGTAATTATATAGGACATAAAGATACCCATAGTAAGCTATATACACCTGAATATAGCTCCTGCAATGCTTGTTGTAGCCTAAACTAACAATACTCTATTAAGGCTAAAAACTCACTTAATATTTTGCTGCAGTACACTGCTATTGCGTACTTAGTTAATCAATTATATATTAGTATTTTATATGTGTCAAGTTTGCTACTTTTATTAACACACTATTTGCTCTAATCTTTTATGCCCACTACTTTAATATAATATTATGCTATTTTATAGCATGTTATATTATATCACATATTTATATGGTGTTTTTATAGATGAAATATATATTTTTTATTATTAAATTTTTATTTATTTTTTTATATAATATTATATATATGTACTGTGTATACTTGCTGCACTCAGCCTTCAATTATCAACATGTGGGGTGCATCCACTATAATCCACCTTGACAGCTGTCCATGGGGATTAATTTAAAGGCAATTGGGTAGCGGGCACTCTCCATACAAAACACCAACTTGGCTTTATAATTTGTATTTATTGGTGATATAACACTCAGTAAAGCAGTAATATTTCTTCAAAAACTGGCATACAACGATCTCCCACAGATATTATTCAGGCTTAATGGTGTCAATGGCTCTTTCAATATCTTTCAATATCCATGTTAGAATTTCATATAGCACACAAAAACAGCTTGTGATGTCCATAACACCAACATAATGCTCAGATGTATAAATTAATAAAACATCCTGTAATCTCCATCAACATCAAAACTGTATTTTTGGTGCAAGCGATGCTCACATCTGTTCAGTGCAAAAAGAATATTCATATTTGGACAAAAGCCATGATCAAAGCCTGCTGTGGCTAATAAGGCTCATTGCTAAATATGCAAAACTTCAGTACTTATACCAATGCTGTCCGTCGACCTCGGTCCCCTTTAACATGCTTGATGGCATGTTAAACTTCAAAATAAAAATTTCAAACACTTCAAACAATCTGGAGAGTGCCTTTTTTTCTACAGGAGTAGAGTGTGGGACATCCCTTGGAGATCCCTTAAGACCACTCCAGTAGCTGGGACGAAGAATGATGAGAGTGCAGGACACACCCACTATAACTGCCTCAGTTGCATAGACTGCATGTGTGTATTCCAATGAGCACACAATTCTGTGAATTAGCAGCTCCACCATTTTGTGAGTGACAGCAATCTCATTCTGTGAGAGTTCTGAATCTGCCATTAACCACAGGGTGTGATAGCATATCATATCTGTGTTGCGCAAGGAACACAACCATTAAGGCGTCAGCCTTAATGATCGCAATTTCATTGCTTTTTGAAGTTTGAGTGGCAGAAAATCAATAGGTTTTGTGAATTTTCAGATCATGTCTAAGCAGCCTTAACATTTGAAACCGTAAGGTTTTTCTGTCTATAGAATTTCATACCTTTTTTAAAAATTATTAAATATCAGGGATTGGAGGTGCAAACTGGGCCACCTGCAGGGGAGATGGGCAACAAAATGGTACACTAACGCAGGTGGAAGAGGGGACAGCACACAGGTGGTTGGTTTGGGAGGTGCAGAGTGCGAGACGGCTGTAGGCGTGTGGGGTAGCTGCAAAAAACAACCAGCACCGGGCTTTGGAGCCCCAGTACTGGTTGTGCAAAATGGACAGTGGACAAACAACATAAGGGTCCACTTTAATAAGCACAACCTGCACCAGGCATTTCAGAACCTGTCCTGGTTGCCAAAGTACGGGGGACAAATGACGTAGGGGTCCCCCGTATTAACGCAACCAGCACAGGACTCTGAGCTGGTCCTGGTTCTGGAAATACAGGGGGAAAAAATGCATAAGGCCCCCCTGTATTTCTCAGAACCAGCATCGGACTTCTTCTAGCAGGGCGATGATGCCTTTCACCGGGCCCCCCAGCCGCAGCATCAAACCTGTCGGCTAGTCAGAGCAGGCCGGGAAACCCTGGGGAGTTGGGGACCCCCCCAATAAAGGGGTCCCCCTCCTCCAGGCACCCCAGGCCCAGCCTGATAGCCCGGGGCTATCAACAGCACCCCTGGGTGGTGGGTGCTGGGTTTATATGTGTAGTGTGGTGCATATGAATATATAAATATTGTCTTTTGCAGTAGTACTACAGGTCCCAGTAGGCATCCCCTGCATACTGGCACTTGGAGAACCACAAGTACCAGCAGGCTGGGCACTAAGGGCCTGCTTGTACCTATAGTAAACCTGCAAAAGAAATATAAAAAATAAAACAGACAGACACCATTTTTCAAAATATTTTATTTAGCTGCACCTTCACCTTGGGGGCTGCCACTCCCCCAGGACTTCTATGACATCTTCACCTGGAGGGCGACGGCCTTTAAGCTCTTTTTCCTGGCCGTCGCCCAACCAGGGCTTAGCAGGACCTTCACCTGGGGGGCGGCAGCCTTAAACTCTTTTGCATGGCTGCTGCTTCCCCAGGATTTCTGCGGCATCTTCACCTGGAGGGCGATGGCCTTTAAGCTCTTTTTCCTGGCCGTCGCCCATCCAAGGCTTCCGCGGCATCTTCTATTTTCTTTCTTTGGCAGCTCTGCTCTGCTACCTCCCCACCACCGACTGAGTGCCCGGACCTTGCACTGGCAGTATTTAAGCCAGCCGAGGGGATGGGGCGATGACGTCGCAAACCGTGATTGGCTCGCGATGGCCATCTTTGAATTTCCAAAATGGTGCTGAAGAGTGGAGTTAATTGAATTCATTGGTGAGAACCGCTCATTGGCTGAGGGGCGGAATCAGGGGCTGGCTGACAACTTTTAGCCTGGGGGCAAATGCATGCAGGCGGCCCTGGCAGAGGAGTAGCGTGTAGCCAGGGTGCCCAAAGAAAGTGCGTGCTACAGTGCCCCTCCCCCCTCAAGTGTTCCAGGGAGGAGGTGGGTCCATATGGGATTAATGTATAATGCATATGCAGTGCCCCCCTGTGCCCCGGGAGAGAACCCCCTTATGCAGGCCTCCAGTAGTGCCCCCAGCAGTGATCCCCCCTATGCAGTGCCCCTTATACAGTGCCCCCAGTAGTGGTCCCCCCTGTGCCCCCAGTAGTAAGCCCCTTATATAGTGCCCCCAGTAGTGGTCCCCTGTGCAGTGCCCCTTGTGCCCCCAGTAGTAAACCCCTTATATAGTGCCCCTAATAGTGGTACCTCCTCTGCAGTGCCACTTAAATAGTGGCCCCAGTTGTAGTCTCCCCCCTATGCAGTACCCCCAGTATTGCCCTTTATATAGAGCCCCCAGCAGTGGTCCCTCAATGCAGTGCCCCCAGTGGTAGCCCCATTCCCCCTACGAAGTGCCCCTAGTAGTAGTCCCCTCCCCCTATGCAGTGCCCCTAGTAGTAGTCCCCTCCCCTTGTAGTGCCCCTAGTAGTAGTCCCCCCCCTTGTAGTGCCCCTGGTAGTAGTAGTTCCCCCCTTGTAGTGCCCCCAGTAGTAGTAGCCCCCCTTGTAGTGCCCCCAGTAGTAGTAGTCCCCCCCTTGTAGTGCCCCCAGTAGTAGTAGTCCCCAGTAGTAGTAGTCCCCCCCCTTGTAGTGTCCCCAGTAGTAGTAGTCCCCCCCTTGTAGTACCAGTAGTGCCAGTAGACACACGTAATAAAAAAAACCAAAAAAACACTTACCTGAATCCCCGCTCCTGTCGCTGCCATCTGCTCCTCCATCTGTCCTCCCGGGCCGGGCCGCTCTGCATTATGGGAGAGACGTCATGACATCATAACGCCTCTACCATTACCCACTGCGGGAGCCGGAAGATGGAGCAGCTCCTGCAGTGGGCGCAGCAGCAGCTAATGAGAGTCTGTAAGACTCTCATTGGCTGCTGATCAAAACAAACAGACAGCTGCCAGAGCCGGCGGCTGTGTGTTAGTCAGTGTAGCGCTGACCAAACTCCATCCGGCCAGTGCTACACACACGGTGCAGCCTGTGTCACAGAGACACAGGCTGCCCGCGGCCCATGGCCCGCATGGCGCTGTGGCCCGTCGGGCACATGGCACCCTGCCCCCCGGCCCAGCATGCCACTGGGCGGAAGGCTCGCCTCTCTCAGCCAATGAGCGCTCCGGACTGAAATCCTACAGCGGAGCTGTCATTCGGGTAGGAAGAGGACAAATCTACACATAGGAGGAGGTTATTATGGAATTTTTATTACACCATTGGATTACCTACTGAACAAAAGGACAGATTGGCTTCAGGGATACATAGGTGAGTATGTTAGATAGTGTGTGTATTTGAAAGTACATGTGTGTGTGCATGTATGTTTTAATAAAATTATACTTTTCTACGGTGTGTTTTTTTTATATAGCTTTTGTTGTGGAACTACAGCTACCAGCACGCCACTAATGCCCCGCATGATGGTACTTGTGGTTCTCCAAGTACCAGCATGTGGGGGAGGCTTGCTGGGAACTGTAGTTCCACAGCAAAAGCCAATATTTGTATTTTTAAAAACACCACACTTTACATAATCAACCCAGCACCCACCGCCCAGGGGTGCTGGGGATAGCCCTGGGCTATCAGGCTGGGCCTGGGGTGCCCTGAGGAGGGGGACCCCTTTATTGGGGGGTCCCCAGCCCCTTAGGGATCCCTGGCCTGGGCTGACTAGCAGTCAGGGGTGATTCTGCAGCTGGGGGGCCCAGTAAAAGGGCTCCCCTGGCTGTGGCGTCACCCCCCCACTAGAAGGAGTCCGGAGCTGGTTCTGGGAAATACAGGGGGGCCTTATGTATTTTTAACCCTGTATTTCCAGAACCAGGACCGGCTCAGAGCCCTGTGCTGGTTGCGCTAAATACAGGGGACCCCTACGTCATTTGTCCTCCATATTTTGGTAACCAGGACAGATTCTGAAAAGCCTGGTGCTAGTTGTGCTTAATATGGGGCACCCCTAAGTCGGGTATGTCCCCTGTATTTAGCAGGAAAAGGCCCGCCCACTCCTTTTACCGCCTGTCCACTATTTCTACCCTGCTAAACTTACTTTCACGAACAGGCTCGGCCGGGGGTCCATGCCACCCACGCCCACTCCTACAGTATATCCTCTCACTATCTCTCCAAATGCCCATCACTGCTTCTATGTATATGGCTGGCTGTTGGAGGCAGGCAGAGTGGATGCTCCCAGCCTGCTCTGTGCTGCTAGTCAATAACACAATTGAGCAGCCAGGAGCATCCTCTCTGCCTGCCTCCCACAGGCAGCCATAAACACCACAGCAGTGGCAGGCGGTTGTAGAGGTAGGGAGATGATATAGTATTGGGCGCAGGTGGCTACGCGCTGGTAGAAGCGGACCCCAGGCCGAGCCTGTCAGTGAAAGTAAATTTAGCAGGGAAAAAGTAGTGAGTGGATGGGCCCCGGGCCCCTCGTTGTGCGTAGGGGGGAGGGAAATTACTCGGGGGAAAGGGGGCAGCCTATTTGGCCCATCCCGGGCCCCATGATATCTGAAGGTGGCCCTGGGTAACGGTACACAGGCAGATGAAAGTAATATGCTTGCTGGCTAAGTGGAAGTGGTTAGTATAGGTTTGTATTCAGTGTGGGCACTGCGGCGCTGAGAAGTAATAGAACAAAGCGACAGATGGAGCACAGGTCTGTATACAATGAGGCTGCTGCAATGCCAGCAGGTGAATGATACTCAGCACAGATGGTAAACAGGGATAACTCAGTAAAAGTAGCAGATGGAGTCACAGAGGACACAAACACAGGATACAGGAGTAAACCTGAAGTTTTGAACTATCCGGGGTAGGAAAACAGTGTTCTGGCAATGGATTGCATATAGGAACTGATTAAATAGGAGGTGGTCAATAGCCATTGGTCTAGCTAACCAGGGGAGCACACAGGTGCATCAGTTAATCACAGGGAGGTGTCCCTGGGATGTCTTGTAAACTGTAATGAATGAATGTCTGAGTATGAAAGAAATGCTAAGACCCTGATTTGTGACAGTAAGTAAAGGAATGATTAGTGTAAATTTAATTTAATTGTTTGTTTGCGGAAGAATATTTAAGATAAAATAGACAAAATAAAACAAATGACATAATTATGGAGTTTATTTGGTATTTTTCAGGTATATGCACTAGAGAAATTATTTATAGCAGTTAACAAAAATGCTTGTTGACCATGGATAAGCAGAACATTTAGATGTAGGAGAAAAAACATTATATTATTATCCCACATACTCAGGCCCTCTGGTGTGCCTCATAAATGTACTACTGGGTTGTGTTACCTAATTAGGAAGGAAGAAGGGGGAGGTAGTATGGCCAGTGGTTGAGCCTTATAATATTGTGTAAGATAGGCTGATTTTGAATTTGCAACTTTGCAGTACAACTAATAATTTTCTTGGCTTCTTGTTTTAACCCGGCTCAGGAATCCATGTCTATTAACTTTGTATTATTTTCTGATTTGCAAATTAGTAATGTATTAGAGCAATAATCAATAAAAATGTATGTCTATGCAAACAAGACCATCCCCAATGCCTCCCCAAAAATTACTAATAAAATAAATTGGTGCAAGATGGAATTGTACTTGGGCACTCCCACCTAACCTTATGTTCTTTAATTAAAAAGGACATGCACAGTTTAACGAACCAAGCACTTCAGTCATAGGGACTGCCACTTTTGTTGTTTAGGTCCCCACAAAACAAGCTACCAATGGGCTTAAGGCAGCTAACAATGTTGTTAATGATATCTACAAGATGGCAAGATGACATCATTATCATCTTCACCCTCATTAGTGTTAAGCTCATCATCATCACACAATATTAACTCATCCCCATGGAATCCACCATTACCGAAGTCTCTGTACTTTGACGTAATTGGTGGGAGAGGTCTTCCTCGTGGAATTTATAGTTTATTTTTATGAACATCATCTTTTCCACATTTTGAGGAAGTAGCCTCCAATGCTGATTGCTCACAAGGTTTGCAGCTGTGCTTAACAGTCTTTCAGAGTACACACTAGAGGGTGGACAGCTTAAGTAAAGTATCACAAGTTTGTACAAGGTGCTCCAAATTACCTTGTTTTCCTCCCACTAGTCAAAAGGGACTGTTTGACATGCTCATTTTTTACACTGTCATTAAACTAATCCTCCACCATTCTATGGATGGTTACCATATAAGATTGAGTCTTGGTAGTGGTGTCACTAATTTTGGGCAATTCTTTTAGACCTGACCATGTTGTATCACTCTGATGTGCTGAGTTGACTCATCTTCATCAGGTCTCTTCGGAAAGCTCAACATTTTCCTGGCAGCAGCAGTTTCAGGAGAAACTGAAGGAGGAGGTAACATCATGTCTTGTGCAACTTGAACTGCCATCTTGCTCACCATGAGCTCTTTGCATCTCTTAATATCTGTGTCAGTTGGAAAGAAAAATATTATGTACAACTTAAACCTAGGATCAGTTATGGTCACTAAAATGTAGCGATCTGATTTCAAGATGTTGGCAACCTTTTGGTTCTGGCAAAGCAAATATAGGACTTAATTTACAAAATCAACATAATAAGAGTAGTCACTCTGTTTCATCTCCTCATTCACATTCTAAACCTGCTTTTCCATTTGTCTAATTAAGGGAATCACCTGACTCAAGCTTGCAGTGTCTAAACTCACTTTATAGGTTACTACTTCGAATGGTTTCAGTACCTTGCATAACATGGAAAATATTCTCAACTGTGGTGGACTAAGGTAGATTCCCCCTTAAGGATACTGCCTTTGAACCTCTATATACCCCTGCCTATACATTCTAACTATACTTCCTATAAACCTCTAAGGATGACGCTAAATTTACATCCAGTAAATAAAGACTCCAGACTTAGAACATGTGGTTCCAAAGCACAAAGTATTATTCAAGTAAAAGTGCAGCAGTTACACGCTATGATCCTCATATAGTTTAAGCGCAAAGAGATTATACAGACCCAAGTACAAATATACATATGCAGCGCTCTCTGGTCCAGATATTAGGCATCAGCAAGAAACCCCTCATAAATCAGCATTCAGCACAAAGACTAGGAACCCAGGGTCAGAGCATATTTATACCCCCCAGAAATAAACAACACAATAGAGAAGTTTGTTGCTAATACCACTGGTCGTAACGGAGATGGCATATGTTACAAGGCATTTAACAGGTTGATTCAAATAGACACAACCCAGCCTCTAACAACTGGGGGTCTCTGGTTTCCTGCCTCATGTAATCATCCTAACAGTTGTTCATATTATGTACATTTTGTTGCTTGAAGTCTCTGCGGTCCATAAGTTGAGAATGCATGATGCGATCTCCACACCGATGGTACCGGAATACTGTTGAGAGCGTACGCATCAGTTCAATTCCAAACATGGCTTACTTATCACGTACAAAACCTTAGTTATGAAATAACCTTTATTTCATAGCAATTATATTAAATGTGCATACTTGAATCTTATACCTTAAAGCTTATTAAACTTTTTATGTGAATATGTAATGTGTAAGTATGCGGGGTGTGATGTAAAGACACTGGGGCAGATGCATGTGCATGAAGCTAATAAACAGCATTTTCATACAGGATCTTATGCATTCGCTAATATGCGATTAGTTACCAGTGCAATTGTGCGTATTAATGTGTGTATGAGAAATGGTGCACTTAAATCTCACTTAAACTAAGTGAACACCTAGTAGTGGGGAATGCTGGAATGCTGAGCCTTATAGTTCCACACGCCTCCCTCTCTCAGCAGCCCCCACCCTTCCCAGGCTAAAAAGTACAGTCCTTTGTTCTCCCAGGTTTTGTGTAAATGCAAATTAGCACAGCTACAAGACCCAAACCTCAGATAACACACTTGGCTTTGAAGGTATTTTATTGCAGGAAGCCTGCTAATGTAAGGTGCTACAAACGACTCTCTTGCTGTATTCGAGCAGGGCCACCTGGAGTGAGAGCAGACGTTATGTCCAGGAAGCTTGTCTTCACAAGCTAGTTGTCACGTGGCCATTTGCTCTGTTTAGCTAATGCAATCCAATTTTGCAGCCATTTCTGAAATATATCCTTTAGGGGAATTATAATAATATACACTTTATCCAGAGCACCCAAACAACGTAAAGTCATGAAATGGGCTTTTGGTTGTTTCGCCGTAACTTATGGCGATGGTCACAGATGCAATTGCATGATGCTAATAGTAATATCGCCACATGTACTAAAGTGTGAGTTTATTTAAAATGGCGTTTAGGCGGCCATTCGCAAAATGGCGTCTTGCGATCTCATTTCCAAGATGGCGTCTTGCGGCCAGTCGCAAGATGGTGTCGCTGCGATTCAATTTTAAACTGATCTTGTCTCAGCCAATAATCCCGCTTCAACAGTCCACCCTTTGATAGCTAACAACATGCTATCACAATCTGATTTTAAAATATAATTTAGGCTTACATTTATATACTATTTAGTGTTATTATGGGATGGCACAAGGTGGTTCTTAATCCATCAATAATGTGTCTCTTAGTGGGGACATAAAACTACTATTATACGCACACCACGGATCTTGGAAGATCATGTGAAAGGTGTGGGGATACACCAGTCCTATAAAGGCAGTCTAGAAGGGGAATTGAGACTACATTATCTGAGGTGTTTTTAAAAATAACATTTCAATAATACATTCTATGCATGTCTAAATATAATACATTAAATTATGGTATTACCTCGTTCAGGGTTGTAATGCAGTTCTGTATTTACCTCAGTATTCATACTGACCACCATCATAATTTCGTTATTTTGTTTTACTCTATTTTTACATTTTCCACACTTCAACACAATAGGAACACACCGGACACATATGCCAATTATTATGACAATCAGTATAAGGATTAAGAATTTGCCTATACTGGCGATCATTTCCTGGACCCATTCCCCTAGACCTGAGAAACATTTCACTGGGTTCAGCCATGAAACTCATCCTTCTATCTTCTCCCTTACTTCAGCTACTGAAGCATTATGTTTCTTACGAAACTCCCATTTTAGCTGCAGAATTTCATCCATCTTCCGGTCTATCACCTCCTTGGGGTCGCTGGTATCATTGGTGACATAGGTGCAACATTTTACTCCAAATTGGGTGGCCAACATTAGCAATACCCTCCAGTGACAGCAGTTAAATAATTTAACACTAGCCTGTGTTGCACCAGTTCTTTCTTGTAAGCTTGCAATTCTCTCCCTGTATACCTGAATGTGGTATTGTACATCTCGGTGATATTATCTATGAATTTAGCAAATTCCTGAATATATCTAAAGTTTAATGTACCCTGAGCGATCCTGGTGGGATCCAATGTGACTAAAACTTGAAAGCCAGTTGTCTCACTAATTAACTGAGTAGCTTTGTGCACGTCACCAGGTATCATATTTCGTTTGCCTCTGTGTTCATATTGTGTGTGAAGATATGGTGATGGTGTGTTTTTATGTATACCAAGCATTTCAACATGTGTGAGGGTCATAACTTCTGGGACTACTCTTCCCAGGTAACACAAATCTTGGGGAGAGCCACTTATGCGCTTTTCTTCCACATATAAAATATACATTATCAGGGAGAACATAAGGAATGGTATGCTTCATTATCATTAAGTACATTTCCCTTGCAAACAATCCTATTTCTGGGTCTTCCATCTGGTACATGCAAGTTTCTGGCTGTATTATTTTAGCACAATAACCATCAGGCACCTTACCAATGATTTCTTTGGTGGAACTCATACCTAAAATGTTTCCCACTAGATTTAATTGAGCGTAACAGATCATGGTTTATGGACTCATTATCAGCACTTTGTGAGAAGGTCATCGTCTGATTATTCCCCGTCACTTCCCAACTCCCGGGTTTATTGGAGTTGGTTATGTTTAAACACAAAAGTGATCTATCTACTTGGAATTGATAGAGTTTGAAATGAGGTGGTTTGGATGAAAGAAATTTTCCATCCAATGTTTTCCCTTTTTGTAATTCTAAAATTTCCGTTATATTCAGCGGAAATGGCACCAACCCTACATTATGCTGTACCTGTGGCACATGTGAACACACCCAGCTATCAGTTTGATTTAACACTTTGCCTACCATGCTATGATAATCCTCTAAATGATACCCACCCCAGTACGGGTTATATTTAGGTTGGCACTGTTGGATACAGTTCTCATCAACTAGGGACCCACAAAGCTCACAAATACAGGAATCTTCAGATGATAAACCTCCACACCATCCCTGAGTATCTTAACAATAACAGTACTAAGATTGGTCAGACACTCCCCTGATTGGCATTGCACTCCTCCTGACTCCACTCCATCAGCCCTGCCATCAGCTCCCATTTCCTCAATCGGTCTCCCATCACATAAACTGGATATTCCCGAACCGACCAGGATGGTGAACACTCTAAAATAGAATATGAAAATGAACACAGCGGGCCCGTCCATTGTCACAACAAGATCTGCAAATTTCTCTTAGTTCAGGTATCTCACTACGAACTTTTCAATCCTCCCGGAACAAGCTCGTGAGTGACAGGTCTATGCTATCAGCCTTGTCTCCGACTTGTTTCTCCACCGGTTGATTAACCTTTTTGCAGTGAGTGGAATGGACCCAGGTATCTCTCTCAGCCACCTTCAAAGATGTAGTACTTGTCAGCAGCACCTGGTACGGACCTTCCCACCGATCAGTCAAACAACCTGAACGCAAGAAATTTCTGATCATAACATATTCTGCTGGTTCAACATCATGACAGTTAGTTTCAGGCATATCATGGGACAACAATTTCAGTTTCTAGGGCTGTTGCTTTAACTGCTTACTCATTGATATAAGATACTTTACAATTACCTCGTTGTTATCCTTCAAGTCTTCCTGTGGACTTATAATCAAATGAGGTTGTCTACCGAACAGTATTTCAAATGGGGACAGATTTAGAGGGAGCCTAGGAGTGGTCCTTATACTATGTAGGACCAAAGGTAACAATTCTGGCCATCCTAGTCCAGTCTCTGCCATGATTTTACTTAACTTATTTTTAATAGTCCCGTTCATCCTCTCTACCTTGGCACTGGCTTGCGGTCGGTAGGGGGTGTGAAGTCAGCTTACACATATTTTGAAAGACTTCACTTGTGAAATGAGTACCCCTGTCACTCTCAATGATTTTAGGGATACCGTACCTGCATACAAATTCCTGAACTATTTTCTTGGCAGTAAACGCAGCAGTATTAGTGGCCGCTGGGTAGGCCTCAACCCAATTAGAGAATACATCAGTGCACACTAATACATACTTAAGATTCCTGCAGGGTGGTAATTGGATGAAATCAATTTGTATCACCTGGAAAGGTCCATTAGTCGGTGGCATGTGGGACGTTTCGGTAGGGATCGCTTTTTCTATGTTCTTCCTCAAACAGGTCAGACAGGACATTGCTATCTTTTCTGCTTGTGAAGAAAAACCTGGTGCGTACCAGTATGCTCTCACCAACTTGCACATACCTTGTTTTCCCAGATGAGTCAGACCGTGTGCTGCCTCAGCCAGGCTGGGGTAATATGCCTTGGGGTCTACTGGTTTACCTTGTCCGTCCCTCCAGAGCCCGGAGGACTCTTGCCCACATCCCTTGGACTTCCATATGGACTTTTCCTGATTTGAACACAAATTTTGCATCTCAATTAATTTCAGCATATCAATTGTTTAGAAAGAAATAATTTTTTCAGTGGGAGAAAACATTTTTAACCCTGCTGCCCATTTTGCAGCTTCATTGGCTCTGTTGTTGCCCAGTGACACCGTATCATCCTCACATGTATGGGCTTTGCATTTAATTACTGCCACCACTTTGGGCACTTGGATTGCTTCTAAAAGATGTTTTATGTGTCGGGAATGTGCAACTGGTGTGCCTGCTGCTGTCATAAAATTTATCAGACGCCATAGAGCCTCAAAATCGTGCACCACCCGGAAAGCGTACCTCGAGTCAGTGTAAATGTTAGCAGATTTGCCTGCTGCCAGTTCACACGCTCTAGTTAGTGCTACTAACTCTGCCACCTGGGCTGAGTGAGGATGACCAAGCGGTTTAGCTTCTATGATGTCTGTGTCATTTACAACAGCATAACCTGTACATATTTCACCTGTGTCTGTTTGTCTATGACAACTCCCATCCGTATAAAATGTTACATCCACATTCTCTAAAGGTGTGTCATGTATGTCAGGTCTAGCAGTAAAGGTCTGATTCAGATATTCCATACAATCGTGCATATCATTATGTCCACTGAACTCATCTCCTGCCAGCAACTCACCTCCTTCCACCCTTTGTACATCATGTTGTACATATGGTAAATACGTTGCTGGATTCAGCGTGCTGCAATGTTTAACAGTGATGTTTGCAGGTGCGATTAGAGCTAGTTCCCATTTGGTAAACCTAGTCGAAGAAACGTGTCTGGTTTGAGCTGAGTTCAACAGAGCAGATACAGCATGGGGAGTGTAGACAATCATATCATGACCCAATACTACGTCCTCACTTTTACTCACCAATAAAGCGGTAGCTGCTACACTTCTCAAACAAGTGGGGAGTGATATTGCCACAGTGTCCAATTGGGCACTGTAGTAGGCTACGGGCCTACTGGCATCACCATGTTTTTGTGTAAGGACACCTGCAGCACAACCATCGGCTTCCGTACAATACAAATCAAAAGGTTTTTCATAATCAGGTATTCCCAATGCAGGAGCTTTTGTCAGACTATCCTTAAGATTAAGAATAGCCTGCTCTGTTTCCTCTGTGTGTATGACACGATTGGGCTATGAGGAAGAGACTAATTCCTCTACAGGCAAGGCCAAAATAGAAAAACCTGGTATCCACATTCTACAGTATCCACACATTCCCAAGAAGGTACGAATTTGCTGTTGATTCTGCGGCAGTGTCATGTTCTGTATGGCCTGGATTCTATCATTTGTAAAATGTCGTAACCCCTGGGTTAGGCAGTGTACCAAATATTTTACTCTGGATTGGCACGGCTGTAGTTTGTCCTTAGCCACCTTGTGTCCTGTATGCGAGAGATGAAGCAACAAAAGTTTAGTATCATTCAGACATGACATAAACGAGTCAGAACATAGCAATAAATCATCCACATATTGAATTAGAATAGATCCATTGGCAGGTTGAAAAGATTGTAAACAGTCATGCAATGCCTGGGAGAAGATACTGGGGAATGTCTATGAAACCTTGTCCATGTGTATTGTACACCTCTGTATGTAAATGCGAATAGATACTGACAGTCAGGGTGGAGAGGCACAGAGAAGAAAGCAGAACAGAGGTCAATAACAGTGAAATGGGTTGCATTAGGTGGGATCTGCATCAGGATGACAGCTGGATTTGGCACTACAGGGAATTGGCTCTCTACTACCTTATTAACACCTCTAAGGTCTTGGACCAGCCTATAACCCCTCCCACCACTCTTCTTCACCGGGAAGATGGGACTGTTGGCTACACTAGCTGTATGAACTCAAATTCCCTGTTGCAATAATCGCTCAATTATTGGAAAACCCCTAATTCTACCTCCTGTTTTAGTGGGTACTGGGGAATTTTTGGAGCTTGCCTACCGCTTTTTAAATTTACCATTACAGGGCTTACATTTGCCATTAATCCAGTGTCCTGCCCATCCTTAGTCCAAAGGGAATCTGGAATTTGGGACAACATTTCATCTACCTGAGATGGATTTTCATTTAAACTTGTAGAGTGATACTTTATCCTTTGGGGAGTGTCCAACATATCTCGCACCTCGTGTGCAACTCTCTCTGGGATATCTAAAAATACACCATCAGGGGTGCAATATATAATACATCCCATCTTACATAACAAGTCTCTACCCAGCAGGTTAGTATGAGTCGCAGCATCCAGAAGGAAAGAATGTCTGGTATGCAATGGCCCAATAGTAACCTCTGTGGACTTTGTTAAAGGATAATGTTCCACTTTACCTGTTACACTCATTGTTGGTACTGTCTCGTTGGTCACCTGTAAATTAACGGGAGATTTTATCACTGACCTGGTCACCCCTGTGTCTACAAGAAAAGGATATTCAGTACCAGCTACATCAACCATCATGACCAGTTCTTCCCTAGTACTTCCCGTTAACCTGACTATCTGTAGACTACAGGTATGACCTGACCCCTAGCATTGGCTACCATTCTCCAATAAAGCATTTACAGCCACAATTGGAGCTGGTGCCTGCTGGACATTTGCTGGTCTCTGTGCATATCCCTTATGGGGATGTCCAGGTCTAACCTGATTTGGGGTTTCTACTGTTTTTATTGTACAGTTTCTACTTAAGTGTCCTGTTTGTTTACAATTAAAACATGTTCATGGATCGGGTGAAGACACGTGTTGTTGTGAGGTTTGAGCAGAGGGTAAAGGTGGTGGATATGGGTAAGGATAGGGAGGGTAAGGGTATTGTGGGGGATATGAGGTTTGTTAGTATGGGACCTGTGGTTGTATAGGGTTTGTGGAATAGAGCTGTGTTTGTTGTTGCATGGGGTTAGTGAGGGCACATAACTGTTCAGTTGTAAGTGTGTGTGCAGATGCGAGTGTGTCTGTTGGCTGTGATGTTACCGTCATTCCCTCCAGAGCTTGTATACTCACAGCCATTAGTTTTTCGCTCTGGGTCTCTCTCTTCTTTGAGATGTTTTTATCATGTTCTATGGCAGATTCTATGAGGGTATCTATTGTGACTCCCCTCCAGCCAGGTTGTGAGGTCTCAATCCGAGTCTTTAAGTTCTCTTTCAGACCGTCCATGAGTACCGTGACTATCATTCCCCTGTGGTGAGTGCAATCTTTAATATCTTCTAACCCAGTGTACTGGGTGATAGCCTGCAGAGCCCGGTCGCAATAATCTTCTGCAGATTCACTCTCCTTTTGCTTAATGGTGAAAATTTTGCTCCAGTTAATTACTACCGGAAAATATATACCCAATTGAGTTACAATGCGGGAAATGTTATCTTGGTTTACTTGGTTCGTTAAGGGAACGTCACCATCCAATACACAATCCGTGATAAATTTTGTCATGTCGGTATTGCATGGTAGACAGGCCCTTACCACCACATGCCAATCTTTATTAGTTGGCTCATGAGAACTACCCAAAAATCTCAAAAATCTTTGACATTTGGCTAGTTCCTTTTTGGGATCGGGGAAATCATTTATGATGGAATTTAGTTCTGCTCTTGTCCAGGGACAATGCATTACTACTTCCCTCATGGGCACTACACCGTTCGCATCTGCATTTCCATTCGGAACGGTTATTGTTCGAATGGGATGCAGACCGGCAGCGCTGCTACCTTTGACCTTGTTACCTGGCTGGGGGTTTAATCTGTTGCTGCTAGGTATGGTATTAACAACTTCCTCTATGGGTACAGAGGGTGTTAGCACTTCCCTTGCTGTTACCGATGGAGATGGCGGCACCACTCGTGAATGTGGTGATGCAGCATCTATCATTTGCACAGCATGGGAAATGGCAGACATTACAACAGGCTCAACATCCACATCAGAAACATTTTCTTTATGGTTGCTAAAGAGAGGGTACAAATTGCTTGTTACCTTTTTATGGGTATTTTTGGTAACTGTACTTGCACCTCCATCCACATAAGGTGGGGGCGGTGAGCGTGAACTGCTGGCAATACTCTCCACAATGCTACCTTGCTGCACGTGCGCACCATTTTGCGGCTCGCCCATATTGCAATTCAGCGTCACAGATATATTCTCTGGCAATGTACTCGCAACGCTAGTTTGCATCGCTTGCACATTTTTAAGCTACGCGTCCCCTTCATGCTGCCACAACTTTAAACATTCATAATATTTGACCTTTTTCTCTCGGGAGCGCAGTAGACTGATGAGATCCTGGACATTATCTAGTACATTTTTATCAAAACTACCAATTCTGGGAAACGGTCTAACACTCTTCATCGTCATTTTAAACCATACATCAAAATACCTTATCGCATTAGTACTGTACTTAGTATGCATCATACGATGGGCCGATCCAAACGGCGCTTCCATTAACAGCACATCATTGTCTAACATCTCTATTGTTTGCATGGCCCCCATTCTGAGACAACTCCTATGCTTTTCAATAAAGATTCAAACTGGTGAAAGACAATCAAGGTACTTTCACTTATCTGTGGACAATTTAAACGGCAGAGCCCACGCACCTGGATAAGATTTGAAAAAGGCAACTTCCACACCCGGATAAGATTTAGTAAGGCAACTTCCACACCTATGAAAGTTTAAGTCGGCTACTTCCATGCACCTCTCTACAACAAAGACAACATGTACACCTGCTACTGTGTATAGAACGGTAAGCTGCTTACCGAGCGACTAGCACTTAGCCCTTAAAGGTCATACAGTACCTCTAACTGTAGGGTACAAGTTACCCCTACCAACAAATACTCACTGCTACACACTTTTTCCTGTGCAGATAAATACACGTTAACCGAGATATTGATGACAATTGAAAAATGTAAACCTCAATGGCTTTATTTAAACACGTGGCAGCACAAACGGAAGTACGTATACGCTATTGTGCGAACAGTCACATACAAAAAAATGCGACTACCACACAACCGTATGACAACTTTTTAGCTGCGTACGCAAAAGTGTGTCTTTACTGTGCGCAAAACTGCGACTCAACCGTGTGCTCAATTCTGCGGCACCCCTTTAAACGTTAGGTTCTATCAACAAAGGAAAACAAACTTTTTCCTCTCTTGTCCCTGGATTCTAGTCAGCTTCCTTGGCTCACACGAAAATGGATAGCAATCTTTCAGCACAAAGCGGTTGCAGGTAAACCCTGCATGTGGCCACTCCAACATTTGCAGAGATATTGATAACCGTATGTGCCGTGTGAGTAGGTAAGTGACTTCACTATGAACCCCCAACTAAGGACACTACCTTTGAACCTCTATATACCCCTGCCTATACCTTCTAAATATCCTTCCTATAAACCTCTAAGGATGACGCTAAATTGCGTATGCAGTCATCCAGTAAATAAAGACTCCAGACTTAGAACATGTGGTTCCAAAGCACAAAGTATTATTCAAGTAAAAGTGCAGCAGTTACACGCTATGATCCTCATATAGTTTAAGCGCAAAGAGATTATACAGACCCAAGTATGAATATACATATGCAGCGCTCTCTGGTCCAGATGTTAGGCATCAACAAGAAACCCCTCATCAATCAGCATTCAGCACAAAGACTAGGAACCCAGGGTCAGAGCATATTTATACCGCCCCAGAAATAAACAACACAATAGAGAAGTTTGTTGCTAATACCATTGGTCGTAACGGAGAGGGCATATGTTACAAGGCATTTAACAGGTTGATTCAAATAGACACAACCCAGCCTCTAACAACTGGGGGTCTCTGGTTTCCTGCCTCATGCAATCATCCTTACAGTTGTTCATATTATGTACATTTTGTTGCTTGAAGTCTCTGCGGTCCATAAGTTGAGAATACATGATGCGATCTCCACACCGATGGTACCAGAATACTGTTGAGAGAGTACAATTCCAAACATGGCTTACTTATCACATATAAAACCTTAGTTACGAAATAACCTTTATTTCATAGCAATTATATTAAATGTGCATACTTGAATCTTATACCTTAAAGCTTATTAAACCTTTTATGTGAATATGTAATGTGTAAGTATGCGGGGTGTGATGTAAAGATGCTAGTTAACTTGGGGTAGATGCGTGCGCATGAAGCTAATAAACAGCGTTTCATACAGGATCTTATGCATTCGCTAATATGCGATTAGTTACCAGCGCAATTGTGCGTATTAATGTGTGTATGAGAAATGGTGCACTTAAATCTCACTTAAACTAAGTGAACACCTAGCAGTGTGGAATGCTGAGCCTTATAGTTCCACATGCCCCCTCTCTCAGCAGCCCCCACCCTTCCCAGGTTCTCCCAGGTTCTTGTGTAAATGCAAATTAGCACAGCTACAAGACCCAAACCTCAGATAACACTCTTGGCTTTGAAGGTATTTTATTGCAGGAAGCCTGCTAATGTAAGGTGCTACAAATGACCCTCTTGCTGTATTCGAGCAGGGCCACCTGGAGTGAGAGCAGACGTTATGTCCAGGAAGCTTGTCTACACAAGCTAGTTGTCACTTGGCCATTTGTTCTGTTTAGCTAATGCAATCCAATTTTGCAGCCATTTCTGAAATATATCCTTTAGGGGAATTATAATAATATACACTTTATCCAGAGCACCCAAACTACGTAAAGTCATGAAATGGGCTTTTGCTGAATCGCCGTAACTTATGGCGATGGTCACAGATGCAATCGCATGATGCTAATAGTAATATCGCCACATGTACTAAAGTGTGAGTTTATCTAAAATGGCGCTTAGGCGGCCATTCGCAAAATGGCGTCTTGCGATCTCATTTCCAAGATGGCATCTTGCGGCCAGTCGCAAGATGGTGTCGCTGCGATTCAATTTTAAACTGATCTTGTCTCAGCCAATAATCCAGCTTCGACACCCTCTTCTTCCTATGTCATGGCTGCAATCTTCTACATGCTGTTGCTGAATGCCGAAAATGTCCAGCAATTTTTTGGCCACAGACAATTCTGTACCACCAAGTTGATTGTGTGCACAAAACATGGGACATGTTCCAATTCACCCAGTTTTAATGCTCTCACAATATTTGTTGCATTATCAGAAATGACAAATCCTGAGGAGATTTCTAGCGGAGAAAGCTATTTTACTATGACATCCCTTAGTTTTTCTAATAGGTTGATACTAGTATGCCTCTAAGTGAAGCCGGTTATACAGAGGAGGCGATTGAATTGTTTTGCTGCCAGCTATTTTTTTAAGGCCCCCGATGGAGCAATTCAAATGTTGCTCTGTCTGATCGTGATAGCTGCTGGTGACATTTCTATGATAAACCTGTAGTTAAGGTGCGCTAACCACAGTTAGGGCTTCCAAACAAAAACGATAATTAATGAGCGCCCAGAACAATTGAATTGCAAAACTGAGCACTCATTAACTATCGCCGCCCATGCAACATTTGAATCGCCCCCAGAGAGTAGTCTGCCTGGAAATGACCTGGCATTTTGTGTTACCTACTGCTGCTGCTGTTGAAGGTGATACACCAACCAAGTGGGCTGTCATGTAATCTTTAGTTTGACCACTATATGCTTTGCCTTCCCTTGCTTCTACCACCGCACCCTCCCCACTGCCTACAGTGGCACCCAACCTTTGGGTTCTACCAGCCTGCTGACTATTTGAGTTTTATGACTGCTGATACAGCAATGTTTATAAACAATATCCATGTTTTGCAATGTTCTATATTGTATGTCACTTTCGTCCTGTGTTTCTATTCATACTGTTTGTTTTTTTGTACAATGTAAGGTGCTACAGACAACTTGTGCACCATTTAAATGAAAGAGAATAATAATAATACAGCTTGTACACATATCTGTGGGTAACAGTTAGTGGGTTCAATGGAAATTTGTAGGACAAATTTTTTTTTTTAACTTCCTGGTACAGACGAGGAATTGCTTTTATGGTAAAATTGAACTGAGATGTAATTTTGTACTGGGGACACAGGACATAAATTAACTGTATAAAACCAGATGCATTAATGGCAGATATTGGACGCAGATCTAATGCTAGCATAGCCATCATGGCTTCAGTGATCCACTGTGCAACTGGATGGCAACTATAATACTTGCTTCCTCTTGCAAAGGATTATTTCACAGTCAATTGTTTTTTGAAACTACTAGTAGCTCTTGTTGGTCACCTTTTGGGATCAGGATTCACTCCCAGTAGCAGCAGCAGGCCTAGCACTTAAGGATTCTTCTGAGGAATCCTGGATAGAGGAGGAGTCAGTTAGCCATAGCAAATTGGATGCAAGACTAGCTCTGATCATTAATGAGAAGATATATGATGAAGGTGTTGGTGGTAGAGATTGCAGGTGCTGATATCTAGCTGAGAGAGTTGAACTGTCACACTCTGCTCTAATTGACTTGACTTGCCATTTGCCACAGGTCAGGATTTCTGCCTGACCTTGTTTGAGAGCCATACACTGACATCACCATCATGCACTATGACAGCTGATAGCATTCTTCTAGTGGGAGTGTTCCTGCCTAAGCTATCTTTAGAAGCCTATCAGGGACTTGCAGCAGATTCTTATCCCATGTGAGAACTTCCACTGGTGCCAGAGCAAAGAGTTGCTTCCTTGTGTTGCCTGCTATTCTGTGGCTTCTTTGTGCAGTATACCATTACAGTTATCTGGCCCCTCTACAGTTGCTGTTTCGCTTGATTCCTGTGTCATGTGCTGCTGAATTCCAGTTAGAGGAATATCAAGTTTTTACAGAATACTCACTCAGCAAATGTCTCAGTTGCTTCCTATTCTCCAGCCCAGTGCAATCACCATCTGCACTTATTAAAGGATTCCTCGGTGATCTTAACTCTGAGCCTGCTGTAATCAGCTCCAGCAAGTCTGTTCCTGACCTTGCCTTTGTTACTGACCCATTTCCATCTAATCCCTGGTACTGCATTTGGTAATCTGGTTCTGACCTTGGCTTTCCTGTGTGACCTGCATATGTCTGCTCTCGGGTACCGTCTTGTCCGTTTGGTTCTGACCTGGCCTATTGACTATGCTGAAAGTCTTCTTCACTCCATCAAAGTACACCAGCACCTGTATAGTGGAACCTATTCTGGGGACCATGACCTGTGTGTCACATGCAGCCAAGTCCATACCTTCTTGCAAGGGTCCCTGCTGAACATCGCTGGCACATTAGACTCTGCGCCTTGGAAGTACTGTAGGTCTTACCAATTCTCAAAATACGGGTTGCATCCATTATCTACCCGAGAGTTGGGACAGTTTGCTCTAACCTAAAACATATGGACACTGCTGGTCAAACCCAAGTGGCAGACACCAGGCTGGGTCTTAAGAATGTGGTGAAGAGATTCGAGATGACAGAAACAGTTATGCTACAATATTTGGCTGATTGATTCACCATGTCTTCTCAGTCTCAGAAAATTTTTTCAGACTCTGTTAACCCCTGCATACCTCCACTCTCTTCTGAATAATTTGCTGGTAATCTGCAACTATATAACTCAGTTAAAGTGACCACTTCTCACAATCGCTGACAGACCTCCCAGTCACCAAGTACATTGAATTCTGCATGATTTGGAATATTTCAGCAGATGTTAGAGCACCTGCAAAAGCTGTTAACCAATATTATCTAGTTTCTTTCGGAATTCCTTGAAAATTGTTCTGATCCTGAAAAGACCTACAACTAAGTATACTGAAACTAAGGAGTTTGCTGATTTAGGATCCTTAAGAACAGAGGTCTCTTCCTCTGTACTGAAAAGGGAGAAGTATCAGAGTTTTCCACGGCCCAAGCTGTCAGAAGCTGAACATCAGCGGCGCAAGGAATTTCAACTTTGTCTTTACTGTGGGGGTTCTGATCATTTCATAAAAGACTGTTCTCTCTGCAAATCAAAAAATGGTGATAAGTCTGTGTCACAGCATTAATACCAATGAACCATCTCAAATGTTGCCTTCAGTTCCAGTTTCCACCACTGGCGTGCTAAGGAAGTTGCCCAAAAAGGAACTCCAGTTCAAAATTGGGGTCATGTGACAAAAGCAACCTATTTCAGGTTTGGAATTCAAAAGAGAGTTTCAGATCTCCCAAAATCAGTGAGAAGTCTGTTCCTGCAGCCTCACGAGGAATATCCGATGATCAGACTCCAGAAGGAGTATCCGATGTTCCAACACATGGAAGAAAAGGAAAGACTGTCTATTTGTTGGTGCACTAGGTAGGATAATACTATAATATAACTATTATTAATTCCATTAAAATAATAAGCTTCTTCAGTGAAATATTAAAAACAATTATTCTGTGAATAATGTAAAAAATAGTGAATAAAGAAAATGTGTATAAATAAATTAATAAAATAAAATAATAATCTTGCTTTCCACCTCTTTATTTCACAATCTGGATCTGATGTGTCTTGGTTATATAGCTGAGTTTGTCACTATTATGTGGGATTGAGCTATTCGTTACAATCACAGTGTATATAATGCACAGTGATTTTTTTTAAATCCAATGTCACCACAAATACTTTGTTTTGATATTCACTCATCTATACACCCTGTATTTATTGCTATAAATGATACTAATCTCATATTATTATCAGGGTATGGGTTGAGGATGCCTCCTCAAGAGTATGTAGGAACAAGTCAGATAACACCCTGTTATATTCCATATAACATTATCGTTGCCTTTTCACAACTCTGTTTAGTGAAACGTATGTCTGCGTTTCCTTGCTACCCACCACTATGTTATGAATATTAATGAATGTGCTGGTTAACTTTAGAAACAATGTTACACCCATAAGAGAGTATGTTGAAACATGTAGCAGACCAGAGGTAGAAGGGCTGTGAGAGATTCCCTGGAGACTCTATAGCAGCAGAAACGCAGCTCTTACTTGTTAAACAGTGTCTGCTCATGATTAGAAGCGCACATGCTAATTAACATCTGAGGGACAATATGAGATACAATTAAACCCTAAGGGCTCTATTTAATAACATTATTTTGACTAAAATAAAGTGAAAAAGGGTGTTTTCACACCCTTTTCACATTATTTTAGTATCATCTATAGTTATTAAAGGGCAATTGGAGTAGAATCCGTAAAATTCTACTCCAACCCCAAAGTATCACTTATTTTTATTAATCAGATCGCATTTCGCATAATTGTAATGGGAAATGTGATCTGGCCAAAGTTACTAAAAATAAATGTGAAAAAAATATCGGGGAAAGCCCTGTGATGATAATGCCACCTGGAGATGGCATTATCCAGGGTCTCCCCCAGTTACTGGACTCCTGCCCTGCTCTAACGAGGAGAGCAGAGCCCGGAGTTGGTCTCAGTAATCAACTATGTGGTCTAAACAGAGAGCAAGCTGATTATTGTAAAAAAAATAAAAAAAATTGGTAAAAAAAAATTTCACTTACCTGACTCCAGGGACCGGTGATAACTCCCCTCCGGTCAGCTGGTCTCCCATGGTGCCCTGCTGCCCGGTCATCAGGTGATCGGATCCCAGTGCAGTGTGGGAGATCACCTGACCGGAGGCATGGAGAACATCACCGGGGGCCCGGATCATGCAGGTAAGTATAATTGAGGGAGGGGGGGTTGCGGGGGTTGGAGGGGGGGTCACAAGGGTTCCGCGATCACGGGGGCGGGGCTTAGCACCGGGGGCAGGGCTTAGCGCTGGGGGTAGCAGCAGTGGCCGATCGGCACATGCACGAGCACTTTGTCACTGTATTTTTTGTGAAAATACCATGATAAGTGTGCGGAGGGGATTCGCAGAGACAGAGCATTATCGCAAGCTCTGTCCCTGCAAGGGATTTGTAGTAAATACCTGTGATATTGCCTGAGTTCGCAATACGAATTCAGTCATTAATATCACACTACAATCTGCATTCAATATGCGGATTGTAGTAAATAGAGCCCTAAGTCATAATACTGCAACATCCAGCAGATTAGAAATACTGTAGACGGGCTGTGAAAGATGTTCTAGAGGCTTTATATTGGCAGAGATGCAGCTCTAACTTATTCAAGATTGGCTGTTCCTGTTTAGAAGTGCACATGCTAACTAACATCTGAGGGTTAATACGTGATAAAATGAAATCCTGAGAAATACATTATGTAACCAAACTTTGGTACAGATTAAGGAATATAATAATTTACATAAAGTATATGCTGAGATCATAAGGGCTCTCTCGTGGAACACGGACGCTCTGACCAGAGCGCTCGCTCTGAATCAGGGCCCTCCTCCATTAAAATGGAGCGTCCTCCTGGACGCTCGTATAGCTGTGGGTCACCACCCACAGCATATACGAGCGTCCAAAAAGATGGTCGCGATGGTCTTGACCATCGCGACCATCGGACTTGCGAGGGAAACCCTGCAGTAGGGTTTCCCAGCCACAAGCCCTGGAGTGATTTTGGCTCTATCAGAGCCAAAATCACTCCCACTGACATCACTAGTGATGTCAGTGGGGCCGGCTTCAGACGGTAGGCGTTCCCATGGGAACGCCTCCGTCTGGCAGGCACGCCCCCGGCACGCCCACCAAAGGGGGCGTGCTGTCAATCAACATCGACAGCACGCCCCCTTTGGTGCGAGACCCAGTGCGACAGCTTGGCTGTCGCAGTCCGGGTCTCGTGCATGCGCACGACGGAGCTCCCTCCGTCGTGCGCATGCGCAGTGGGGAACATCGACCCACTTGCGAGCGTACTGCCCCTTGCGAGTGGGTCTGAATGACCCCCTAATCCATAATCTCATTGTCCGGTTGGTCTATTTACAGGGCAAGCCTTATGATGAGATTTAATATCATTTTATGAGGAATAAAATCAAGGAGTCTCAGATTCATATGAGAGATATTATAGCTCAATGAGTTATTTGTGTTGGTCTCTCTGGGAACGCATAATATTAAATATTAGACAGCTGAATAAGAGCTGCAAATTTTATTCAATTCATAGAAATAGTAAAATAATTACACATGTAAGCATTGTTCTATAACAGGGATATTTAAATACACTTGTAAGATTGTGCTAAAACAGGGATATTTAAATACACTTGTAAGATTGTGCTAAAACAGGGATATTTAAATACACTTGTAAGATTGTGCTAAAACAGGGATATTTAAATACACTTGTAAGCATTGTGCTAAAACAGGGATGTTTAAATACACTTGTAAGCATTGTTCTAAAACAGGGATGTTTAAATACACTTGTAAGCATTGTTCTAAAACAGGGATGTTTAAATACACTTGTAAGCATTGTTCTAAAACAGGGATATTAAATAATACGGTGATATCTGTCTATAGACCTATATTTATGAACCATTAATAAGGATACTTATCGCAGTGTGTCAATGCCCATATAACTGCATATATGATTATATCCAAACTGCCCTATGATATAAATATTTGTGGGTTATATTACAAATATCAATCAGGATTATATTTATGTACACTACATAACAACATGATAGTAGTGTCCATAAGGAACACATTGATGTTCTATGGAATATAAATACATCAGGGTGTTATCTGACTTGTTCCTACATACTCTTGAGGAGGCATCCTCAACCCATACCCTGATAATAATATGAGAGATTAGTTTCATTTATAGCAATAAATACAGGGTGTATAGTGAATATTAAAACAAAGTATTTATGGTGACATTGGATTTAAAAGAAAAATCACTGTGCATTATATACACACTTGGATTTTAACGAATAGCTCAATCCCACATAAAAGTGACAAACTCAACTGTTTAACCAAGACACATCAGATCAAGATTGTGAAATAAAGAGGCGGCAAGCGAGATTATTATTTTATTTTATTAATTTATTTATACACTTCCTCACTATTTTTCACATTATTCACAGAATAATTGCTTTTAATATATCACTGAAGAGGCTTATTATTTTAATGGAAATATATATTTTAGTATTATCCTTCCTAGTGCACCAACAAAGAGACATTCTTTCCTTTTCTTCCATATGTTGTTGTATTTATTGTCTCTGGCAGCATCCCCAGAACTATATGAAAAAAAATCATAGATCAAGATTACGATAACTGATGTTATTGAACTCATTATATAAAAAACAAAACCTACTGGTGCAGAAGTATTTCCCTAACCCTTAATAAAAATACAGTGTCCGATGTTCCACCTATAAGCAAGGTGTCTGATATTCCAACTCCATTTGGGGTATCCAATGTTCCAGCTGCAAGAGAGGGATTCGATGTTCTAGCCCCAGCAGGGGTGTCCAATGGTTCAGTCCTGACAGGGGCATCCGATGTTTCAGCTTCAAGAGATGTATCCAATGTTTCACTCTCAAAAGAGGTATTTGACTCTTCAACCACAGGAGGGGTGTCTGAAGTTCTAGTCTCAGCAGTGGTATCCGGTGTTTTAACCCCAGCAGGGGTATCCAATGATCTAGCCTCAAGGGGTGTATCTGATGTTTCACTCTCAAGAGAGTTGTTTGACTGTTCAATCCCAGGAAGGGTATCCAATGTTTTAACACTAGCAGGGGTATCAAATGTTTTGGCATCAAGAGAAGTGCCCGATGTGCCAGCTCCAGAGGGGGCCTCTGACTTTCCAGCACAAGAGGGGGCATCTGATTCTCTAGCCCCAGAGGGGGCATCTGATTCTGTAGCCCTAGGAAGGGCATCTGACTTTGTTACCCAAAAAGGGGGCATCAGATCCTGTAGCACTAGGAAGGGCACCTGACTTTAACCCCAAGAGGGTCGTCTGATTTTACAGCTCCAGGAAGGGCATCTGAGCTTCCAGCTCCTGGAAAAAAAATTTGAGTTTCCAGCCCCAGAGGAGGTGTCTGAGTTGCCAGCCCCAGGAGGGGTCTCCAGTGCCTCAGCCCCAGGAGGGGTCTTCAGTGCCTCAGCCCCAGGGGAGATTTCCAGTGCCAAGATCCCAGGAGGGATTCACAGTTCCAAGATCCCAAGAGGGATTCATAATGCCATGGATACAGACATGGATTCCCATTTGCCACATCCTGAGAGTGACTAGCAGCACGGTCCAGACCCAGAAAGGATCATCTAAATTTCCTGTTCCATCCAGTTCCAGTGTGTCCAGTCATAATCCGGTTCTGACCTCTATGATTTCTGCCAGTGTAAGTGCTCCTGCCTCAGATGACCTTAGCAGCCTATCAAGGACTTGCAGTAGATTCTTATCCCCTATGAGAACTCCCACTGGTGCCAGAAAGTTGCTTCCTTGTTTTATACCTGCTATTTTGTGGCTTCTTTGTGCACTATACCATTACAGTTATCTTGCCCCATTTCTACAGTTGCTGTTTCACTTGATTCATGTGTCATATGCTGCTGAATTCCAGTTAGAGGAATATCAAGTTTTCACAGAGTACTCACTGAGCAAATGTCTCAGTTGCTTCCTATTCTCCAGCCCAGTGCATTCACCAGCTGCACTGATTAGAGGATTCCTTGGTGAGCTTAACTCTCAGCCTGCTGTAGTCATCTCCAGCAAGTCTGTTCCTGACCCATTTCCATCTAATCCCTGGTACTTCATTTGGTTATCTGGTTCTGACCTTGGCTATCCTCTGTGACCTGCATATGTCTGCTCCTTGGTACCATCTTATCCATTTGGTTCTGACCCGGCCTGTTGACTATGCTGAAAGTCTTCTTCGCTCCATCCAGAGTTCACCAGGTCTCGCCAATTCTCAAAATATTGGTTGCATCCATTATCTACCCGAGAGTTGTGACAGGAACTAGTTGATGCTGGACTGCTTGTTCTCATTACTGTAGCATAATTTTTTATATTTTGATGAAAACTTTGCATGAACTCGCTGCAAATGATGTAACAGGGTGGAGGTTCCAGGATAGTTAATGTCCCTACCTCTACTTACGTTGGCTTTACAAATGCTACAGATAGCATGACAATTGTTGTCAGGATTTGAGTAAAAATAATTCCACACATAAGCGGTTGATTTTTTTGTCTTATGCCCAGGTATGTCAATGGCCTTCTTCTTATCTCGAGCAAGAAATGCTTCCACTGGTGCCTGACATAAACAAACAACATCCTCATTACTGCCGTGGTCAGCTACACAAATATCCCCCTCATGCTGTTGCACTTCCTCAGTAGCATCTTACATTTTTAAGCCACCATCTTTACTCGTGCTGCTCATCTTCACATTGGCAGAGGGTGCACAAATGGTGGAAGGAGGCTTCTCTACAAGTACATTATCAGACATGTCAGACTCACACTTAGCACTCCCTAAGACTATCCTCAGGGATTTGTGATATTTCTGAATACACAGTTTGTTCCTCAGCCTTAATTTGATTTCTGCACTGATTTGTCTCTTTTAATTTTGACACTTCTTCTAGACTCTGAGGGGTAAATTTACTAAAGTGAGAGTTTTTAGAAGTGTGTTTTAGAAGAGATGTTGCCTATAGCAACCAATCAGATTCTACTTAACATTTAACTAGCACCTTCTAGAATATAACAGCTAGAATCTGTTTGTTTGCTATGGGCATCATCTCTTCTAAAACTCACTTCTAAAAACTCTCACTTTAGTAAATTTACCCCTGAGTGAGAAGGTGTTGCATCATCATGTGAGGTTACAGAAGAAAATTGCTGACTGACAGCAGTTGCAGAACCACCACTCACAAATAAAGGCCAAAGCCAGAGCCTTACTTTGTCACTGCATGTGGTGTATTTCATGTTGGCATTTTTATATTTTTCAGCAGCGATCTTTCCCTATATTATTAGAGGTAAAGTGTTTTTCTTTAACATTGTAAAATATTTTTTTGATTTTAGGTCCCCTATCTTTAACCCTCTATGCCCTTGAGCACTGGCTTTAGTAGATGTTAAATTACTAGTATCATCATGACTGGCAGCAGCTGCAGCGCTTGTACTTGGTTACTGCTCCTACTTAACATTATTGTAAGACAGTGCCACTGCATAGCCCTGAACACACACAACTTTTATTATAAAAAAGTTTTTTATTTTTTATCAAATGAAAACCACTTCACACTACGAATCACTAAATATAGCACTGATATTTATGGTAGACTGCACCTACTATACAATATTTTATTACATTTACAGCGCACTGCTAAACACATTTCACAAGATTTTTTTAGTTTAAGAAATGACAATTGCACATAGTGCTTATATTAATGGTGTACTGCACCTACTGGGCCTGATTTAGAGATGGACGCTAATGTGATCACAGCTGAAATTTCACACAGATTGCATCTGTGACAATATGCAAATAGTTCCAAAGCTTACCCGATCATAGGGAAGCCCACTGATGCCTTCTCATCTGCATCCTATATCGTGTACCAGGGTAAAAATTATGCGTGGGTCCCAGGAAATGAGCGGCCACTACATGATTAGGTAGCAGTCCATGGGAAATACATTTCGCATTTCGCATTTCGCATTCTGTAATTATATGTGACAACATATGTCCATCCTGGATCAGGACAGTTGTAGTTTTATTTTGCCAAGTACTGGGATGCTACGGAGAGCTGCACCAGAAAGGAGATAAGTATGGGATCTTTTTTCCAGGTACCCCATTGGAATTCTACAGGAGAAGGGGTACAGAACAGCTTGCATGTATGTGAGTGAGTGAGTGAGTGAGTGAGTGAGTGAGATAGGTAGGGGTATGTAATAAAGTTGTACTTTAGATGGTGTGTGAGTGTTGTGGTCATTTAACTATTTATTTTACAGTGGGCGTATGGGTGCCGGCCACCTGCTGGCACTTGTAGTTCCAAAAGTGCCAGAGGGCAGGCATGCTGGAACCTGTAGTTCCACTGTAAAATACAATAGTTTCTCTATTTTTACAACATTATTACCCCCATATCCACCACTCCAGGGGTGTGGGGAAGAGCCCTGGGCTTCAGACTAAGCCTGGGGTGTTGGGAGAGGGGGTGACCCCTTCTTGGGGGTCCCCACCTCCCCTGAGATCCCTGGCATGGGCTGTCTGGCTTGTGGTGTGAATGCTTTGGCTGGGGAGACGTGGTGATAGGGTCCCCTGGCTGTGGCATTAGACCAGGTCGGTTTTGGTCCGGTGCTGGTTTTAAATATAGGGTGACCCCTACACAATTTTTTCCCCTATATTTAAAATCAGGATTGGCCCTGCAGCCAAGTATTGGTTCCTAAATTATAGGAGAATCCTACATGTTTTTTCCCCGCAATTTGAGGAACCAGGACTGGCTGAGCAGCCCAGGGCTGGTTATGATTTTGGAGGGGGACCCTATATCATTTTTTTTTCAAGATTTAACCTTTTTTTACAGGTACAACACAAGCAGCCTTTACATATCTTACTGATATGTGCAGGCTGCTTGTTCTGGAGAGTTTGGCAGAGAGAAAACACTGCAATCTCGGGTCAGTAATCTCATCTAAACTTGATACTCGGGGGAGTTGTCTCGATCTGCTTCACCATCATAAAACTCACTACCAGCTAAACTCACTTCTAAGTAAATTTGTGAGTTTAAGGAGCCTCAAATCACCTGAGTTTTGGCGATGCAAATCAAGTTAAAAAAAAAACTTGATCTGACTTGCATCTTAGTAAATTTACCCATAAGACACAGCTGTGTTTTTTCTAACCGCCCCTGTTATCTCCCTCAAACGCTGACTTCCTGTCACTCTCTATGCCAATAGATCCTCTGTGCGGGTGTAATCACAAAACAATCGCTGCATGTGAACAGTCTGGCTGACACGCATGCGCAATGGCACCTACTATACATTATTTCATAACATTTACAGTGCACTGCCCAGTGAACACACACGTGTTACCAGGGCCAGATTACAGCTCGTGGGGGCCCTGGGGCAACTAAATTGTGGGGGCCCCCACCAAGCCACATGGAGCCTAACCCCCCTGCCCCACCAAATATTAAACATGCACACACACAAATGATATATATGTAGCAAACATATATTTTATATAACTTACACACTAACACACACATATACAGTATACACACACATAAACTCATACACAGAATGAGCTTTTGCACACACACATATATATAATATATAATATATATATATATATATGTGTTTGTTTGTGCAAAAGCTCATTCTGACATGACCGCTGTGCTGTCTGATCGGTGCTGAGCCCCAATTGTAGTAGCAAGGGGGGGTGCTGGTTGTCGCCATGCCCATCTATCCAGCAGCAGGATCACTATATCGCAGCCAGCAGCTGCAGAGCCGTTTGTGCCCCTAAGGCATTCCAGATGCCCTAGGCATTTACTTAGAATTTCTATGCCTAGAGCTGGCTCTGTCCTTATGGCTACATACATTTTTATATAAGGTTTCTCTTGGACACTTTTATAAACCTCTTGGTGTTGCATTTCAGGGAGATTGTGAAGGTTTTTCAAAAGAGGCAAGTATGTACTACGGGAGCTCATTCAGAGTTACTCGCTGGCAAAAAGTGGCCGGAAATTTAAATGAAGTGCTCGCACTGCGTCGCATAAGGACGCCCACTATGTTTTAGCGAGCTATGGCAAAGTGCGCTTGCAAGTGTCTAAAGACGCCCCCTTGCCACTCGCAACACACGTCATCTCCGGGAAATATAGGATTAATCGGGACCATCATGAGCCATCGGAGCTGCTCACAGCCCTTGAGGTTGCCTATATATATATATATATATATATATACATATTGTGACAAGGCCACTGACATCATAGTGGAAGGCAGGTATATTTGCCCTAGATTCCTGACCTATGTCTTTTGAAACCTCAGGAAGGTATTTTTGTTAGGAGCTTTTTGGATTATTAGCTTCACAGGAGGCTAATTAGGGTTTTCAGCTGTGTGGCTGTTTTTTAGTGCTGTCAGGCAGAGCATTACAGGGAGACACTGCCTGGAGAAAGGACAGACTTTCATGTCTCTGTGTGAGAACCAGGTTGATGAAAGCAGGTAAATTAAACCTGGAAAGCCCTTCTAATACTTTGTTTATTAGTGAGCTAGGGCCCTCATTCAGAGCCGTACGCTCTGAGCAGAGCGCACGCTCTGAATGAGGGCCGGGCTCCATTTTCATGGAGCGTCCTCCTGGACGCTCGTATAGCTGTGGGTCACCACCCACAGGCTATACGAGCGTGCTTTGTGATGGCCGCGATGGTCGAGACCATCGCGACCATCGAATTTGCGAGCCGGAGCCTGCGGTTGAGGTTTTCAACCGCAAGCTCCGGAGTGATTTTGGCTCTATCAGAGCCAAAATCACTCCAACTGACATCACTAGTGATGTCAGTGGGCCGGCTTCTGACGGGAGGCGTTCCCGTGAGAACGCCCCCGTCAGGGAGGCACGCCCCCGGCACGCCCACCAAAGGGGGCATGCTGTCAATCAACATTGACAGCACGCCCCCTTTGATCGGACACAATGAGCGAAGGACTTTCCTTCGCTCGTCGCGTCTGGCGCATGCGCACGACGGAGCTCCCTCCGTCGTGCGCATGCTCAGTCAATAACATCGACCCACTTGCGAGCAGACAGCCGCTCGCGAGTGGGTCTGAATCAGGCCCTAGGATCACTTCTGTATAGTTAGTGCCAGACGGCAAGGTGTATATTTCTGTTTATTTTGTTTGTTTGCCTAATAAAACTGGCGGAGACCAGTTGCACCAGACCAGTGGACTTTGTGGGATTTCTCAGCTGCTGCGCAGTGCCATCTACCCCAGTAGATGGTACCAGTTCACCGACCTTGCTACATGTGGTGGAGGATGCGGGCATTAATGATCTATGCATAAGTGAAGACAGCAGCAGCTTTGAGAGTTCTGCAGGAAGCAGGTCTGTGTCTGTCTGGACTGAAATTAAATATGACACAGAGTAAACCTGCAGGTGTGATACTCTGCAGAGGCTTTTGTACAGTGGGACATGCTGGAAGCTGTGCTGCCTCACACATAGAAGCAAGTACAAATGGCTCCATAAAGGCAAGCCATTTCCTTCAAAAATTGACAGAGACTGATGATGTGGAGGCGAACTTGACTGCCTTTGAGAGGACGGCCGAGTGGGAGAGTTGGCCTAATGATCAGTGGGCTGGATTGCTGGCCCCTTTCTCTCCAGTGAGTCTCAAAAAGCATACTTTGTCTTAAGCGCGGTGGATGCTTTGAACTATAAAAAGCTAAAAGCAGAAATTCTGACTCACCTGGAAGTTACCGTGTCAGTCCGAGCGCAACATGTGCATCGCTGGGTATACTTCTTGGGTAAACCTCCCACTCACAAATGCACGACCTAATTTACCTGACCAGGAAAATGATTACAACCAGAGACATTAACTGGACCTCAGATGATTGAAAGAGTTGTCATGGACCGTTACTTGAGGTCCCTGCCCATGGCTTTAAGCAAGTGGGTGAGCTACAGGGATCCTAACACAGCTGACCAGATAGTGGAAATGGTGGAAAGGTATGTGGTGGCAGAGGAACTATTGGCTACATCTCAGCAGCCCACAGATCTATGACAGCGCACTTCAGTGAAACTTGGTAAGACTGTTCCGTGGGAAAAGGGTCCTGGGCGGTTAAGAGAACTTAAAACTGAAGAGACTGTGAGTTCTCGGATAAAAGATGGGTCAGTGGGGCCAGAAAGGTCTCGTATGCCTAAAAGACTTGACAGTTATGTGATTAAATGTTTTAGGTGTGGTATGCCAGGACATGTTGTTGCTAATTGTCCAGTTGTTCAAGAACCTATGCAATTTGATGCTGTCTTTGAATGTAGCAGAATGTCTTTCTTTGACAGGTTAGCCTGTACTGTTACACATTCAACTGAGTCAGAAAAACAAATGCGTGAGGTTGTTATAGGAAGTAACTGCGTAAAGGCATTGTTGGACTCAGGAAGTGTAATCACCCTTGTGAAAGATGGGTTGGTAAATGCTTTAAAGGGCCAGCGAACAACTGTTGGTGTAACTTGCATTTATTGTTATAATACTGCTGAAGTGAATATTAAGACCCCTTGTGGTTCAGCTGTAGTTAATGTGGGAATGGTCCCTTCCTTGATACATGATGTTATAATAGGGAGAGACTTTCCCCATTTTGGAAATTGTGGAAGTCCCGTGTGTGGCACAGATGCGAACAGTATAGAGCCAGTAGACCATCCTGGTGATATGCTGGTTGCAGGTGGGACCCCGAAACCCTCAGATGCTTGCCCTGTTGCTCGTATGGCTGGGGAAGTGGGAAATGATGAGGAACAAAGTGAGGTACCTCCTTCAGAGGAGGCAGAGGTGATAGGGCGGAAAGCATACCTCCCCTTGAAGTAAGAAAGGCTTTGTTTGCTTCTGAACAGTTAAAGAACTCCACCTTGATAAGAGCCAGAGAAAATGTGAAAGTTGTTAATGGGAACCCATTAGACCCAGATAACAGGCTTACGTTTCCACACATGGCCCTTAACAATGAGCTCTTGTATCAAGTGACAAAGAGGGGTAATGCTAACTATAAAGTATACCAACCAGGCAAGAGGAAACCTAAACAAATTTGCCATGTTAACCATATCAAACCCTGGAAAGATAGGTTAGCTATGTTAGCTGAACCAAGCCCACCAGTAGCGTCAGTCCCTTTGGTACCAGAAGTAAAAGTGTCTCCAACTGCAGTCCCACCTGGACTGGACACACAGGCCCCAGTCTATCCTGACTGCAGAGACTTGCAGACCGACTCTCACTTCTCCAATTAGGCATGCCACACCTGGCATTTCTCCCCCGTGTGGGTGAATACCTCCTGGTCCACACAGAACACATGTGTCAGTAATGCCATTTGCCTTCATATTGAAACATATCCCCCTCCTCAGCTCAAAACCCCTGGGTTCAGCTACATGGGACGAGACATTCACATGGTGAAGTCCCTCTTCATTATTCTTATCAGGGCCTTTAATCACATGCAAACACATCATTGAGACTTGTCCATTATCTGTCGGTCTCACTTTGCAAGCTTTTCTTCTAGCTTTTTTCCTATTTTTATGGTACCGCTTGAACTCTTTGCTTTCTACATGCAGCACCCGAGACTCATCCTTGGGTACCACGTCAGGCATTAAGAACTTGAACTAACTTTTTCCAAAGCGACATACTGCAACTTTTCTCTTGCCACCTACATTAAAATCAAGCAGGTTCTTTTCCACAGAATCTGCAGTTTCAGACAAAGAACTACTTTTCCTTTGTTTCTTTTTTAACAGCAAGGTTTCTCTGTTAAAGGCACACCTTTTGAGCAACTTCTGCTTGAGACATCTTTTCCCTTCAGCCTTGACACAAAGTATTTTGTGGCCTTTCTCCCCTGTGTGGGTGGATCCCTCCTGCTCCACGCACAACACCTGTGCCAGTAATGTCATTTGCCTTCATATTGCCACAATATATATATATATATATATATATATATATATATATATATAGTGAAAGAGATTGCCGAATGATAGCGCACAAATGAGTGACCAAAAAAGTTAAATTGCACACCAAGTTGTGCACCAGTCAAATCAATAAAGGTGGCAGCAGTCTTTCTGTGAGTCCGTTAGACAATTGAATGTGGTAATTCTGAAACGTTTAAAAAAGACATGCGCTTAATAGTGCAGTATTTAATGATAAACAAGTGCTCTGGTGAAATTGTGCATACCAAAAATTTAAATTTAAGGGCTTATCTGAGTTCCAATGAGGAAATTCTAATAGATAAGGTAGATTCTTGGTTTTGTCGGCTGTACACCTTAAAAAGGAAGCTCATGTAGGCCCAAAAGAATGAAATAATATTTTGTGTAGTACTCCTTATATGCAAGATGTGGATTTAATTATTAAAATTGCATACCAGATAGCACTTAAGCAATAGCATGAAGTGTATATGTTCCTGGTGCTTCCTTCAGGGTCCTCTAGTCATCCCCATAATGCATACACATGAGTCAGCTTCAGTCAAACCGAAATGATATCCCATCAGAGATACTTATAAAAGGTTTTTGATAGGGGAACAGTATAGAGGGAAAGGAAAAATAGGATAATTAACAGGTTACAAATAAAAAGTGCTTATTTTAGAGGTAGCCAAAAGTCCTTAGTGTAAAGTCCACACTCTGGAGAGGCTGGGTAAGCAGTCCCAATGTGTTCTGACCCATTGGAATTCCTCAGGTATACTGGTAGGTCTCTGGAGTGCTCTGTATATACCCTCCATGTAGAGGGAAGTAGCTCAGTGAGGCTGGCGTTCATTGCAGCTTGGTTCATGCACATTGTGCCATGGAAATCTTGGCTGATGTCACTAGTAATGTCAGGGGTATCCCATGATGCCTCACAAAATGTTCACATGGTCACGTGTGGTGCGTGGCGGCCATCTGGCAGTGCCTGCCGCTGGTGCAAGTGAGCACTCCAGATACAATCACTGACCACAAATGTAATCCTGGAAGTGGATCTAAAGTACGAGGGTGTGTTACAATAATATAGGCATCTAGGTTCAGGTCCGATTTAGAAGAAAGTCCTCCTAAGTCTGTACAAGTATAGTGGTGGCCATCTTTTTGGTTAGTAAAGGTAACCATAGGGCTAATATCTATACAGGTATAGTGGTGGCCATCTTTTTGGTTAGTGTAGGTGCCCATAAGGCTAGCATATTGTTGAGTGAATAATGAAAATTGGGCTAGTAAAAATGAATTGTTAAAACAGAAGAAAAAGGATAAAACACTTGACGAAATATAAGAACGTAATCCTAAAAAGGGAACTATCTCATAGCTTTAATTGAGGCCATTCAGTGTTAATCTATTCAATTGAGAAATCCAGAACTTTTCCCTCTGGGAAAGTTTCTAAGCAAGGCCTCCTCCTCTTGGGCCTAATGTCACATGTTCAATCCCTTTGTATAACAGTTTTTTCTGGATTCACATCATGATATGTTTTGAAATGTCTGGATACTGAATGACTCTCAATCTTGTTCTTAATGTTTCTAACATGTTCTTGTATTTTGTGTTTTAAGTTTCTTTTTGTTTACCCCACATACTTCAAACCACTTGGGCACTCTAATACATATGACAGAACAGTTATTGCAGTAGATAAAGTTTTTCATATTAAACAGTTTTGAGACATTGCAATTAGAAAAAGCTCTTCTATTAGGGTGTAAGTATTTGCATATGTTGCAATGTCCACATTTATATGAACCCACACATTTATAAAGATCCCTTTTCATAGGGTCTATCTGTTTCACCATAATAGGGGCCAGGATAACTTTATGGTTTTTTTTGCTTTCTTGAATATGATAATGGGCTTATTGGGTAGTATATCAGACAGAACTGGGTCCATCTTCAGGATGCCCCAGTGTTTTGTCAGAACTTTTCGTATCCTTTTTTCCTTGTTGCTATATTGGGTAATATAGGGTATCATGTCTTCTTTTTTGGATCTAGTATTATATTGTAGAAGTTCCTCCCTTTGTACATTCTCAGTTTTAGAGATTGCTTTCAAAATCAACTCATCTGGATAACCTTGTTCCCTAAACCTTCCTGAGAACACTTCTAACTGTTTATTGCATACTTCTTCATCACTGCAATTATGTTTAATTTGATGGAATTGTGAGTGTGGGTAGTTGTCCTTCCAATTCCTGGCATGTCCATTTTTGTATTTTTGTAGTGGAGATAACTGTTTGCGTCCACTGGTTTTATAGAAGTTCTTGTTGATATGCCAGTGTTTATTCCTTCAAGGATAATGTCTAGGAACTCAATTTCTGTTTTTTGTAAGTTGAAGGTATATTTAAAATTATACTCATTAGTATTAATGAATTCCATGAATTCTTTGAATTTATATTCATCCCCTTCCAGATAATGATGAAGTCATTGATGTATCTTTTATGCAGATGTATGTTATGTTTGAAATGATTGTTAGTGTAGATTTATTCTGATTCCCAGTTACCCATAAAAATGTTTGCATAACTTTCATAAATATAGTGCCCATGGTGGTTCGGCATATCTGGAGGTAAAATTGATTTAAGAACTTAAAATAGTTATGTGTTAAAATGAATAAAACCAGATTATAAATTGTTTATGTCCTGTATGTTGAGTTTTGTTTTCATTCATAAATTACTTACATGCCTCTATACCTCTGAAATGTTGAATCCAAGTATATAAAGATTGGACATCAACAGTAACCCACATAAAATTGTTAACCCAACTAAGTTATTGTATTATAATTAGAAGACTAGTTGTATCCTTTAAATATGAAGGGAGTTCTTTTACATATTTACTAAGAAAAATGTCCACATATTCACATTCACAAGTGTGAGGTTAGAGAGTCATCCCCAGCAATAATGGATCAAACTGGTGGGTTATTTAGGTCCTTGTGAATTTTTGGTAGATGGAAAAATATTGGGATGAACAGATTGGATTGATATTCATATTTTGTAATTATGTTCCCATGTAGGCCTCTAACCAGTAAGTCCCTAAGAGAGTTAACAAACTCATCTGTGGGGTTTTTGGTGAGGGGTCTGTATGAACTCTGATCTCCTAAGAGCTAGTCAGCTTCTTTAGTATAGTCAGATATATATATTAGACCAGGCTCCCTCCCTTGTCTGCTTGTTTCTTATTGTTTCTTATTATTTTGTAGGTTTTTTAGGGCTTGTCTGTCTTGGAATGTAAGGTTATTCTTTATGAGTTCATCATTATAAGTATCTACCAAGTCTCTGTTAAACCATTTCATAAAAAACTGAAATGTTGCTGCTTTTGGATTCCAAAGGATAGAATTAAGAGACCGGTTTTAGACCTAATTTGGAAGAGTTATCATTCTTGGAAACAATTGTTGTTTCCTTTCCAGACAAAATGCTTTTACAAAGTGAGTTATCTGTCAAATTTGTTAAGATCTATGAAGGTTCAGAATTTATTACCTCTATGAACAGGTGTGAAATTAATGCCTTTGCTAAGGAGTGTTGTTTCAGCTTTGGATAGTTGATGATCAGAAATATTGAAAATCCTTTGGGTAGTGGGATTTACTACTTCCTGTATGGGTTCATTCTTTTTTATTTTCTTTCTGCAACCTCCTCTTCTTCCTCTATGTGTCTTCTTTTTAGGGGTGATGCTATTTTCGATTGATCCCTGAACATTATTCTTTTTTGTGATCTCCATTGGAATGGAATATGGGTAAGGAATAAAAAAAATCACTGTCATTATTTGAGTCAAGTCTCTCTAATGCAGTGAATCTGTTTTTAAGCAGTGGTCCCTGTCTCGTCATGGGTGTCACGATCCCGTGCAAGTGTTCCTCTGTGGAGGATGGTGAGCCGAGGGGTTTGGGTGAGTTGGGAAGTGACTGTAACTAGGTCTCCTCGTTGTGGCTGAACCCAGGTTTGGCTAGACCTGCCCAGAGGCACAGAGTCTAACTCACTTGGTGGTTTTCTCCAATGACCCATCCAATTGGGATTTGATTTTCGCTGCAACAAGTGAGCAGGTTGCGGCCCTCTGGACAGGTACCTTGGAGTGGCAGAAGACCGGAAACTATATTTAATTAAATAAATGCTAGAACCCTGTTAGAGATCCTAATCACAGGCTTGCTAGAGAATAATGGAAAATGTACTGGGAATTACTACAAATCCAGGTGCTGATTTGCACAGAGAAATGTGGACACAGGCATATTCTGGGAATTGTTACAAATACAGGTGCTGACAGAAAAACACAGAGAGATGTGGACACAGGCATATACTGGGGATTGCTAGATATGCAGGTGCTGATTTGCACAGACAAACACAGAGCAGAGTGGACACAGACATATACTGAGAATGCTAAGAGATGCAGCTGGGAGCTAATCAGCAATAGCAGGTAATCTGACACCTCAGTAACAGGGAAATAGCAGAACATAACAAGACACAGGCATAGAAACACAAAAGACAGGAGCACTGAGAGAGAACTAAGTCTCAGACTGAAAGTAGCATGGAAGCCAATGCAGGAACTCTAGAGAACTGTAAGTGGGCTGAAGCAACACTCTGAAGGAAAAACACAGAGCAAAGCTGGTGAGAATCACAAGTCACTGGAACAGCGAAGTTGAACAGCAGTTTCCTGTTCCTGGAGTCAGACTTATATACCCCTGGGTAGCTGATCATTGGATCAGAGGATCAGCTGAGTGACCACAGGAATACCATTGAGAGAGACTAGTCAGGTGATATGAACCAACATGGCTGCACCCATGCCCGGCACCCTGGAAACCAGGACTCATGCTTGGAAGCCCTAGCAGACCCCAGGGAGAATACTCAGTCACCACTCACCTCCAATCCCAGCATCTGGACACCTAAGCCCAAGGACACCAGCGCAGAGGTTAGTAGTGGCCGATCCCAGGCCACATCCTGATAGTACCCTCCTTTTAGGGTGGACTCCGGACACCAAAAACATGCACAAAAATTTCCTTCCAGAAATACAAGAAAAGTTTTCCAAAAAACTTGAAACTTGAAACACCAGAACAAACTTGAAAAAACTTCCTAAATCTTCACTCAGCCTGTCAAATATCTTCAAGAACTCAAAACATTGAGGACTCTAGAAGGTGCTGGAATATTGCTTCCTGAGGTGATTTGCTCATAACCTAATTCCTTGGTGAACAAAATATCAATCAATTCAAACAAGCCATCCTCATTAATAACCTTGACCCCAAATCTCCTTGCTTTCACTCGCTTGGATCTACTGCCACATAATGACCCAAAATAAGATAATCGATCTTACTGCAAATCTTCCCAGAAACTTTGCCTCCATAACTCTCAATTAACAACTTGGCTTCATCATTTTCCATGGACTCCCAAGAATCCTGCGATCACAAATATTAATCCCTTCAAACATTTCTCTGTTTCCAGAAGACTTTACTTAGTGTTAAGAATGGTAGTTGAAGAACTGGTCTTATCAATAGAAGAAAGTGAAAGATCTGGTTGTGAACATGAAAATTCCTTGGCACCTTTTCCTTTCTGCAGTGTAGGTCATTCAGATGTAGTAGTCAAACAGACTGGAAGGGACAAGTCACTTGAAGCTACCTTCTTAGACATAACACTGAAAACCCTCTGTTGGGGTAAAACACATGAAGACTTCTCCTGCAGTATCATAGTTGGAGACTCCTCCTGAGGTATAGTTCTTTGAGTCTTCTTCTTCCGGACTGATTGATACGATACTGTATAATCTTGTAAAGGGAGTAAAGCGGTGTTTCCGAGTTTAATGTCTGAAGGTGCTGAAATCAATCTAGAATTTTTATCAGAAAAGGTATTTGAAGACAGACTCATAAGAGCAAATTCTTTAAGCAGAGCTGTACTGAAGGCTATTACATCTTGTAGAATTGGATCCTTGGACTCAATGAGTGGGTTAGACCACTCCAAGGCTTTACCTCTAAAGTGCATAAAAATAAACATGACAAGGTTGGTGGGAGTAATACCACAAAGTGGATTGGCTCTCATTAGGGCATCATAATGCTTAAGAAATACAATGTACTGGGACACGTCTTCATTGAAGGTCAAGTACAGTAAAGCATCAGATGGGTCCTGAGTTACAGCATTCTTTTCAGGAACTGAGAAGAAACCACTTAGAGATTCTTTAATGCAATTATTTGATGATTCAACCAAACTTGATTGATGTTCTCTCTCCTACATGACACTGAAACCCTCCACCAGGAGTGTGGAACTTGAAATCTGCTTCTGGGGAACAGAACTGTAAACCCCCACTTGGGGTACAAAACCTGAGACCTCCTCCTGGGGTGCGAGACTTGAGACCCCTCCTGAGGAACGAAACTTGAGATCCCCTCCTGGGGTGCATGACTCAAGACCCATCCTGGGGTGCGAGACTTGAGATCCCCATCTGGGTTATGGAACTTGAGACCCCTTCCTGGGGTCTGAGACTTGGGACCCCTTCCTGGGGTGGAAAACTAGAAATCCCTTTCTGGGGAATGAAACATGAGACCCTTTCCTGGGGTGTGAGACTTGAGACCTCTTTCAGGGGAGCACAACTAACACTGCCCTTCTGGGGAACAAAACTTGAACCCCCTTCTTGGGGTATGAAACTAGGAACCTCCACTTGGAGTAAGGAAGTCAAGACCACTCCTGGGGCTGCTGACTGGAGTCCCATACTGGGAAAAACAGAATCCAGGATGGGACCGGAAAAAGCAGAATCTGGGCTAGGACCAGAACAGGCAGAATCCGGGCTGGGACCGGAACAGGTCAAATCCGGGCTGTGACCGGAACAGGCAAAATCCGGGCTGGGACCGGAACAGGCAGAATCTGGGCTGGGACCGGAACAGGCAGAATCTGGGCTGGGACCGGAACAGGCAGAATTCGGGCTGTGACCGGAACAGGCAGAAACCAGGCTGGGACCAGTAGAAATGGTATGAGTATTGTCCCTGACTTTAGGAGATTGAAATATCTTCCCAAAATTTCTTAGATGAGGGTTGAAGAATCTTGTAGCAGGGCCCCAATTGAAAACTTGAACTTTCGTTTGCTTAGTGGACATCACCTCCTTATCTGTAACTGAAGAAATGGAAATCACTGATGGATGATGGGAAGCACTGAAAGCACAGACGTTGGGAGTCACACACTTGCCACCACTTCTTAGTGGGAGCAGAGTAAAGTCCTTAAGAAAGTGATCGTCATAACCGCAATATAAACACAGATGTAATTCCCAGCGCCGCTGACGTTCAACCTCAGTAAGTTTACTGCGCAGAAAACTTTGATGCTTTACTTTAGTTTGCTTGGAAGGGAGGTTAGTCAAGTCAGGAGTAGCACTGTGGTGGCTGTCAGCTCCAAGGGGTTACAATGGGATTTCTGGTGTATGCCCAGTGGAGGGGTTACAATGGGATGTGTGGTGCATGCCCAGTTGAGCCAAGCCATACGCCATGGTGCATGGAAGATCATTACACTGTGCATGCCCAGTTGTCTGTATTACTAATGTACAGTATGCGGTTGAATTTTTACACTTGCGCCACTCTCTGCGCTGTCCCAGACTCGGACACTACTGTATAGTAATTTCATGACTTCAGAAACTGCTAGTGAGCTCTGTTTGAGAGAGTCTCTGTATTACAAATTGACTGTATGTTTAAAGCGCAAACTTGCATCAATGTTGATGCTGTCCCAGACTTGTACATAATAGTGAGTTCATGAGTTCAGTAACTGGTAGTGGGCTCTGTTTGAGAGAGAGGTCTCTGTATTACAAACTGACTGTGCATTTAAAGCACAAACTTGCGTCAATGTCAATATGGTTGGCGCTGTGGTGACTGACATTGATGCAAGTTTGCACTTTAAATGCAGTCAGTTTGTAATACAGAGACCTCTCTCTCAATCAGAGCCCACTAGCATTTACTGAACTCATGAAATCACTAAAGTGCACAAGTCTGGGATAGCATCGAAATTGACACAAGTTTGCGCATTAAAAGCATAGTCAGTTTGTAACACTTTCTCATAAACAGAACCCACTAGCAGTTTATGAAGTCATGAACTGACTATTGTGTACAAGTCTGGGACAGCGCAGAGTGGCGCAAGTGTGAAAATCCAACCGCATAGTAATACAGACAACCGGGCATGCTCCATACGCCATGGCATAGCAATACATGGGATATGGCTGGCTCCACTGGGCATGTGCCACAGATTCCATTGTCATTGTAACCCCTCCAGTGGGCATGTGCCAGAAATCCCATTGCAACCCCTCCACTGGGCATGCACCAGAGATCCCATTTATAACCCCTCAGAGCTGGCTGACAGCCACCACAGCACCAACCGTGCAGACATTGACGCAAGTTTGTACTTTAAACGCACAGTCAGTTTGTAATACAGAGACTTCTCTCTCAAACAGTGACCAATACCAGTTACTGAACTCATGAAATCCCTAAAGTGTACAAGTCTGGGACAGCATCTACATTGACACAAGTATGTGCTTTAAACGCACAGTTTGTAATACAGAGAGCTCTCTCTCAAACAGAGCCCACTACCAGTTGCTGCTCATGAGAAATCACTATAGTGTCCAAGTCTGGGACAGTGCCGACATTGATGCAAGTTTACGCTCTAAAGTATGTACTGTAATACAGACATCCCACTTTCGCTGCATTTGACTCCCGAAGCACTGAGCATGCACAGTGCTGTGATCTTCCATACACCATTGAATAGCACTACACGGTGTATGGCTGGGCTCCACTGGGCATGCGCCACCAGAAGTCCCATTGCAACCCCTTCACTAGGCATGCGCCAGAGATTCCATTTGTAACTCCTCGCAGCTGGCTGACAGCCACCACAGCACCAACCGTGCTTACATTGACGTAAGTTGCGCTTTAAATGCACAGTCAGTTTGTAATACAGAGAGCTCTCTCTCAAACAGAGCCCAAGATTTAAAAAAATATATACAGCAGATATATATATTTTCAAGGTCTCGAACCCACAGGACAAGAACATGGGAGAAGCAGTGAGACTAGGCATTAGACCACAAGCTCGAAGGCTACATCCATTACTCCAGTACTGTAGTTTTTAAAGTAATGAAATCACTACAATGTCTATGTCTGGGACAGTGCTGACAGTACTTACATTGGCGCAAGTGTACAATTTAAACTGCACAGTCAGTGTGTAATGATACAGAGCTTAATTATTTAAAACTTTATTAGACATTCTTCTACCGCTTTATTATACATTCCTGACTTCATGTGGAAAACGCTGTACTACTGTATAGTGTACCAAATCACTGCTTCAGTCAGCCAATCATCGGGCGGTGATACAGAACATGCATTGGAAATCAGATGCATGCGCTATGTAGTTTAGGATAAGAGACATCTGGTGGGCAAAAAGTTGTATTACACATTTTGAGTTTTTCCAGCACTACGCTATGCTACATTACGACACTTTCTGTGTGGTGCGACTCATGGCATGGTGTGTGGCGCGCCTTGCGTGGGGCACTTCATAGCGTATGGAGCAACAAACTAGCTGGGCACATCTGTATGTAGAAGTTTCAGCTGCAACTAACCTGTAATCAAGCTCTCACTCTGTGGGCAGCTCAAGCTGCAAATTAATCTTTAATAAAGGAAGCTGATTTTGCATTGGATCTTCCTCCTGTTAAATTGCTGTAATTCCAAGCATTCCCTGCTGATGATAGTCTTTGTGGAGCTTTTTTATTTGGTCTCTATTCATGTTTTGCTCATCCAGAGTTCCTGTAGAAATTCTCAGCTAAGTGTATCACCACTGTGCATTTACCCTGCTGATATACACTCCTTTGTGTACCACTGTGTTACTTGTGCTTGCATTGTCTGCTGAGCAACCCACCTGAGCCTTGCTGGAATCACTGTTTTAACCAGAGCCTTCTATATTGGGATTGCTGTGTTATGCTGCTGCTGCAATATAGTGACTATGTTTAATCATTACCACTGCATTGAAGACTGGTACATATCTGAGTGTTCTATTACTTGCATTCACCTGTGGTTTAATACTGTGCTGCACTTCAAGGATTGCATTACTCCTGTTATTACCTAGTGGTCTCCTGTCTGTTGCATAAAGCTGGGCATTCTCTATACAATTTTCTGTCGGATATCTGTCCAATCTGGCAGGTTGGAATGAAAACCTGGTAATGTATGGGAGCAAATGACAGTCGATCATATGGATTTAAACACTGGAAAAAAAGGATAAAAAATTGTTCAAATTTGTGTGTTGTAATCAATTTGTCTGAACAACCATTTTTGGCTATTTTCCAGTGTTTGTGAGCAAATGGATGATTGTCATTTGCTCCCATACATTACCAAGTATTCATTCCAACCAGGGCCATCTCTTCTATTGGGCTTGCTGGGCAATTGCCCAAGGGCCTGAAGCTTGTAGGGGCCCACCAACCCGACCCCCTGCAGCCACGGCCAGTTGTTAAATTTGTGATATTTTTATAAGATGGCCGCTGGTGCACTCTATTTCGATCTAACCTCCCCCTCACCCCTGTGATGAGTATTCTCAGTCCCAGTTTCACTTCAACCGCTGGCTTCAGACCAGTCAGAATCTCTCTGCATGTGTGGGAGGTCTGATGGGCATGCAGGAGGGTTTAGTTTTATTAACCATTTACATTTTTTTTCCCGTGAATGGGTGGGTAGGGGCCCCAGTACATTGCTTTGCCCAGGGCCCAAACTGCTGTTTAGACAGCCCTGATTCCAACCAGCCAGATTGGACAGATATCTGACAGAAAATTGTATAGTGGATACCCTGCTTAAGTCCCTACTGTTAGGCGGTATAAGACCTGGCAGCTGCTAAAGTACTGGTTTGTGCATCTAACACTAAGGGCACAGCGGGTGGCTGTTATAGGCAGAAGACCCTCCATAAAGGGACTCTAGGGGTCTTATGCAATAGTGCAGGAGTTTCCAAACAATATATCACTGATTTATAGCTACATATCACTGATTTACAGCTACATAATGGAGGTAATGTGCAATCAGGGAGATGGCTTAGGGGTATATTTACTAAAGTGAGGGTTTTTAGAAGTGTAGATGTTGCCCATAGCAACCATTCAGATTCTACTTAACATTTATATAACACCTACTAGTAGATAATAGCTAGAATCTGATTGGTTGCTGTGAGCAACATCTCCACTTCTAACAACCCGTACTTTATCGTATGAGTCACTTTGCCTATTGGTTGCAATTCTTCTTGATTCCAGAAGTTTTTTTAAATGACAATTCCAAATTGTTTGCAAAACATTGTACTACATAGATTTAGAACTTATCTTCTAGCACCACCTGGAGACCTAAGAAAGTATGTGCATGTATTGTAAAGCTATCTGTTATTCTAACATTATGAGAGAGAGAGACAGAGAGAGAGAGAGAGAGAATTAGCACATACATGCACAGATATACAGTATACACACACTCACACTAACACATATATACACAATAAAACAGTACATACAGTATACACACTTACTTTTTTTTGCAACTTTTGCTCACATCCTTAGGCTCTGCCCCCTCATGCCATAATGTGCGATTCATGGGTCATTTTGGGGTGGGGCTTGTCGTATTGGCTTCGGCCATGGTAGCAGGAGGAATTGGTCCATCAGGGGGGTTTCTAGCTACTCAGAAACCCCCCCTGCATGCTCTAGAGGTAGAGGTGGGGCCCCCCTGTGTTTGGGGGCCCAGGGACGACCACCCCTGTTGCTCTCCCCTTAATCCGGCCCTGAACATTATGCTAATCTTCTGTTGACAAATATTGAAAAACAGTGCAGTGATAATAAGATGTGATCCATGCTTCAAAAAATAACTTTACTATGACTGAAAAAACATATTTTTCCGCATCCCTCTGCTACACCGTCAGTTGCCCTGGCTGGTTCAGCCTGGAGTCTGGTGCTAGTTATTATAAAGCAGGGTGAAACCTATGCCACCCTCCCATTTACGAAATACCTTCCTAGGCCCAAAACCCTGTTCTGGTTATTGATTGGAGGGAGGGACGGAAGGGGAGAGAGCAGGGAGAATAAATGCATTGTTTTTTAATTATTAAAAAAAAATTTTGTAACCATTTATAAATCTTTTAGTACAGTGAAGCCTACACAAATCAGTGTTCTGTGCAGTGCTTCTACTCTACCACAGATTGATGGTGGTTTTGCAGTCAGATCTATGGAATAGGGGGTTTTAATGGGTATTACAGGTACCAGCAATACCTGTCTCCCAGGATGCCCTGGTAACCCTTACAATTTAGCATGACTGGGCTATCTGGGATCCGTAATGCACCAGCACCAAAGTGTGTGTGTGTGAGTGTATGTATGTGTGTATATATATATATATATATTTATATTTGTGATAGAGGCACTGGTACAGTGGTCAATGGCAGGTACATTTGTCCTAGGTTTTTGGCCTATGTGTTCTAAAAAACCCCAGGAGAAGTCTGTTTTGTAAGCAGACCAGAGTATCGGCTTTTGTAAAAGCCAGTTTGGGTCCTGGGGGTGTGGATGTGAGGAGAGGGAGGGCTCCATCCACAGGCCACTCCAGGTTTTGGGCCTTTCAGCCTGGTAGCAGGCTCATTAGGGCTTACAGCTGGAACTGGTTGATATAAGCTGTGTTCATGTTGTAGCTGAGTGTCTCACACCTGGGGAAGTAGGCATGCAGGCTAGCATGTCCAGAGACACTGTTATGACAACCCTGTAAGTACTGTGCATGTGCTGTTGTTGACAGTGTGGGCAGTAGGCCCTACCGTCCTGGTAGTGATGGTACCTACTGTTTAGTTATTGCCCAGATGGGCTAGGATTTTGGTTTATGATTTGTTATATTCATTTGGTACAATAAAGACTGGCACTGACCAGCTTGTACGGGAACCCCAGACTTGTGTCCTGTTTCTATGGCTGCTGTGTGTGTAAAGAGGAAGTCCATCTACCCCAGGAGATTGACTCCTATCCTGACTGTGTCAAAATATTATTATTATTATAACCCCACACACGATGTGCGCACACAACACTCCAATATTGCTTTGTTGGTGCCAGGATAATTTCTTATGCAACACTATGTCCAATGAGGACAGAATCCAGCACACCATTCATAGTAAAAAGTTCCGTTTATATATCACCAACATGGTAAACAAGCCATGATAAATTTGCCATACTTAGCATATTTTCAATTTCAACAGTCTGCAAAAGACCTGGGGAGCCATGCTCTGAACCCGGCTGGTTCCAACAGTCATTTCGGGTTGCCTTCCTCAGGGAACCATAAAGCACAATCAAACCATAAGCATGTTATATACCCCTCTAACAGTTCATGAAATAAACTCACCTGTGCCTTGTCAGCCGAAGCGCCAAAACCTCCGCCAGGACCACGCCATCTCCGTGCATCGCAACGCACACCTGCTCCACCCGTCACACCGGAAGTGACATCACATGGAACCAGTGCGCCTCAGCCAGGCATCGGGGAAGGCATATAGGTTCCTAGGCACCGGAAGTGATGCCGGCGGACACAGCACAGCAAAATAAAACAAATAAGAGATATAGATGTTAAGTTAAACAATACGAAAAGGTCATTATGAGAACCACCCATAGTATATCAAAACATAAGTGAAAATAAAATTAAACATCAGTATAAATATGAAACCCCAAGCGTGAAGAAGTGACAGACACCCAAGGATGCTGACATTATAGTGGCCTAATAATTGTACATAAGGAATAATGTCCCTATACTTATAAGCAGTGCAATAGCACTCATTAAACAGTCATTAAACAATTCTTAAATAACTCCTAGGTAACAGTGGGCCAAACCGACGCCAGGTTACACCTAATATATATAAAATGTTAGCTATTCTTCAGATTTATAATAGATGCTTCAATCGTTCACATAGGGTGCAAATTTAAATTCCTTGTTTCAAGAGCAAATATATATATATATATATATATGTCCCACACTTACCATGCTGCGGGTAGGGGATGGAGTCAAGACCAGACACCATGTCGATAAGCCCCAACCCCTTGTGGCAAAATGCCATAAGGGAATTGGGAGGGGGTGGAGCCAAATTATGCAATTCTAATTCTATTGCTTCATATTGGCTCTGCCTTCTCCCCATTGACATGCAAATTGTGGCATTTTGCTGTGAGGGGACGGGGCTTAATACCATGGTGGCACTTGCTCTCACCTGTCCTGGGGGGTTTCTTGGTACTCAGACCCCCCCTTCCCCCTGTGTGCGCTACTGTTTATTGTTTTCATCCAGTTTTGGCCAAAAGGTTGTACTGAACTAGCCGGTTGATTAAGTTAAGTGACAGCCTTGGGTGTCACAAATACATGGCAGAATGGTGTAGACACAGCATAGCAGCAGCCACTGGAGGTGGAAAGGATGGACACAGCACAGCAACCACTGGACACAGGGAGTGGATGGACACAGCAGCAGCAGATGCCACTGGAGATGGAGAGGATGGATACAGGGAGAGGATGGGCACATTAGCACAGACTGGAGTCGGTGTGAAATGGTGCCAGAATAACCACTGGAGGGCTGTATATAAAATCCCAAACCTGCAAGAATTCGATGCCGGGATGATGTTTGGCCTCGATTTGGAATCTGAGCAATATGGGAACACCCGAGCCTTCACTCGGATCCATGAAGTTCGGGTGGGCTCAGTTTTCAGAAAACAGTGGGGTTATCAATTTAAGGGGGCTAGGACCCCACAGCAGTTAGGGATCCATGCTGTACTTAATCCCATCATTTTCCATACATTTTTGTGGCACTATTGTGGCGTGATCGAGGTTTAACACTCACTGGGAATCGTCGCTGGTTTACTAACAGCATATCAAATCCAATGCTTAGAAATTACTCTATATTTGACTATAAAACATCTGGTAAGGGGCAATGATTCTAAATGATGGGAAAGCCACTGCTTAATAAATTTACCCCATAGAACCCTAATGTTTTTAGTCTAAATCAATGTGATGCTGATATTAAGCATTTTCACCACTAGGTGCCACTGAACACAACAAATACAAGTAATTCAAATCTTACTCAGATCATACTATAGCTTAGTTAACTCATATGCAAGGTTAAATAATATTGAACAGAAAACTTGGGCACCCATTGGATATTTTATTGTTATCCATAAGCATCACATTTGTTTCTCTTTGGAGGACATAAGCAGTAAAACAATTAAAATAGCTGAGGGCTGCATTAAGCATGAGGCTATATAAAAGTCCTCAATTTTTTGTGATTGGTTAGTATTAGGGAATCTGGGCCTGATTCAGAGCTGCTCGTAAGCGGCCGCTCGTTCGCTCCGAGCAATGTTCGCACATCTGCGCATGCGTATGGGTCGTAATGCGCATGCGCCAACCAGTCAGTGCGGTCGGAAATCGAGCGCTCGCAAAATAGCGAGTGCCTGCTAATTTGAGTGACAGGATGAGGCGTTTGTGGGTGGTAACAGGGGAAGGTGCTTGAAAATGGGGAGTGGTGATCCGAACGCAGGCGTGCCAAACGGTCAAAACGGGCATTTTAAGGGTGTGCATAATTATCAAAGCAGCGTCATCGGCCACGTCACTTGGTTGTCTCTTAGCCTGAACTGTTCGCATGATTGCGGTAGGAAAATCCAACCACAAGCACTGCGAGCAGTTCAGACGCCTTCCGATGTACTCGATTAATCTAATAAATAGTGGAGATGACGTAAGATGCGAGCGGCCAGGGGGCGTCTTTGCAAAATGGCGAGCACATGTTTCATTCGCTCGTTCAGACATAGAGCCGTCAACAGACCGCAAAGAGCGAGCCCTCAATTTAATTAGCCGTCCCCTTTTTCAGAACGAGCGAGCGCAAATAGCGTCTGGTTCTGAATCAGGCCCTCTGTTGCTAGGCAGTTTTCTCTTTTGTGAGGTTCTTTTTCATTTGTCTATAGTCGGCCAATTAGAGTTTCAAGGGGGTGGGCATATCAGGTTTTATATTTAAGAAGATATTTGAATAGGTTCAGCCTTTTTCATTTGGATGCCAGCTAAGTAGAACTTGTATCACACTTACATTACCTCAGGAGTTTTGTCGGTTTCTCTGTCCTCCACTGTCTAAACCTTATTTTCATTCCCCTTCCTTTACCTTACTATCTTTATTTAACCCTTCTTTCCTCTAACTGTCCTTTTCATTGTCCATTTGCTCACCCCCTTTTCCCTTCCAGCATGCCCCGCCCCAAGCAGTCTGCTCTCTATCTATCAGGGGGATTTGGAGCTTCCAGGTCCATCTGGATCTGGTGAGCATATATCCTCACAAATTTCTAATTACTGTTTTTTATCTGACTCGTCTACTAGCAGTGAGTCGTCGGGATACCCTAGGCTCTTGCGGAAATTAGCTAAATTGATTGTGCATCTCATTGTAAAGAGAACAGCAAAGAGCAAGGGTCCGGACAAAACAGTTGCGCCTGCTGAAGTGCCACCATATTCTGATATGGTGTATTGCACCAATACGGCTATAATGAGGGGTTTAAGGAAGAGAATCAGGGAAAATATTAGGAAAGGAGAAATATATTGATATGTTTACTCTCACGGAGGACATGAGACAAGATTTTGAAAAGGTCAGGAAGACAGGTGGCATTGGGGAAAATGCTTTTCACTGTTGCCATCATTGGATGAGGGGTATTCTGGTCTTTGTGGCTTGTTACCTTGAAACCAGGCCTGGGGAGCACATGAACGTACTTAAATATTTACCTCATTCATGAAATGTTCATGAATTCCCGGGGTTATGTCTGGAGGGATTATAACGAAAAATGTTGTCATAAGCAGGAGGGGAATTTGGTCATGCCTTTTAGGTGTTAAGGATGTAGAGGTGTGGTTGGAGGTCACCCAGCATAATAAAAACCCATTAGATAGTCAATTTAGGAAGCCAAATATAGTAGGGAAGGACAACTCTGGGTACATGGCAAAAGGTAAGTCTTCAATGATTCCAAATGTATGAGAGGAGTGAGTTGTCCTTTTCAACACTCATGTCGCAATTGTGGGGGAGGGCACCCAGCCAAGGACTGCAAGGTCTGGGTGGTGGTACCCAGTCAGAGCAGAGGGAAAATGGTAGGGACGCTAAATAGAGCGCCAACGCCTATTATAGAAGAGCTCGGTGAATGGTTGGTGCGTTATCCTAAGATGGATGCAGGGTTCTTGTTAGAAGGTTTTAGTTCGGGTTTTCATTTGCGCATTTCCGGTTCTTTCCAAGTAGTTGCTCGCGGAAATCTCAAGTCAGCGAGAGAGTTACCGCTGGTGATGAGGCAGAGGGTGGAGACTGATGTTCTTTTGGGATGTATGTGCGGTCCGTTTGGGGTGGAACCCCTGCCAGGCTTGTGAATTTCCTCCCTAGGGGTGATGCCCAAGAAAGTCCCTGGTAACTTCCGTTTAATCCAGAATTTGACTCACCCATGTGGGGGCTCTGCCAATGACGCCATTCCTGAGGAGCTTTGCCGTGTATCAGCTGTTTTATGACACACAGTTTGATTTGCAGCTTTGCTGGTGTGTTAATGGCAAAATTAGACATCGAAACGGCTTTTCGGCTACTGCAATTGCACCCCGATTCTATGCGCTATATTGGTTTTAAGTTGTCTGCCTATGGGCTGTTCTGTCTCCTGTGTCTATTTTGAGAAATTCAGCACTTTCGTTCACTGGTGCATTGTGGCGGGCATGGGCCAGCATGAAGTCGCTCCATTATTTAGGCTATTTTCTCTTTATAGATCCAGATGACAGCAACATTTGTCGGGAAATTTTGTTTTCAGCTAGTTTGTTTCATGTTTTGCGGGATCCAGTTGCACAGGAAAAGATGTAAAGTTTGTCCTATTTGGGTATCAAGGTTGATACCAAGGCGGATAAGGTTCAGAAACTGTTAGGGCAAATTGAAGAAAGTTTGAGGCTAGACAGGCTCAGGTTAAGGCAGGTACAATACCTTTTAGGCTTTTACTTTTGCATGCCGAATCATTCCAATGGGGTAAATTTTTTGTTGTTAGTTGGAGAAATCAACAGCTGGGGTGGTTAAGCCGCATCATACCGTCCGCCTCTTTAGAGAGATCAAGGATGATCTCCGAGTTTTTGATAAATTTTAATCATGAGCTTTTATGGCCCTCTAGTGCATTTTTTAATTCCACTCTGCAATTATTTACCAATGCAGCCGGTTCTACTAGTTTCGATGCATTTTTTTCAGGGGGAGTGGTGCATTTCGTATTGGCCACCATCATGGTTTATCCAGGGTGTCACGGCCAACCTATTGTTACTGGAGCTAGTTCCAATAATTGTGGCTGTGGAGCTTTGAGCCACCAGGTTGGCAAATCAGAGCGTGGTATTTTGGTGTGACAGTTTGGGAGTGGTACACACTGTTAACAATCAGCGTTCCTCATCCCCTCAGGCTTTGCGGCTTCTGAAGCATTTAGTTCTGAGGTGTTTGCAATTCAATATAAATATTTCAGTAGGGCATGTGCCAGGGGTTGAGAACTAGATAGTGGATGCTTTGTCATGTTTCAACTCTACTAGATTTCGCACTTTGGTGCCTGCGGCTGCCCCCATTGGCCTAACATGTCCTCCTTGTGTCTGGCAGATAATCGAGCAGGCATAGCTGGGCTGGCATGTAAGTCTTTGGCACCATCTACTTTATGGGCATATACATCTGCGTGGCAGGACTGGAAGGCATACTGGGCTAAGTATGGGGATATGGGTAAGTCCCAGGAGGATTGTTTATTAGTTCTTATTTGGGGTCACTATGAAAGGGGTAGATATAAGGCAGCCATGGCTGCTGCATTAGCGGGTATTTCATTTTACTCTAGGATTTCAGATCCATGATCCCACCAAGACTTTCGTGCTATCCAAGGCCCTTAAGGTTTGGGCCATGGAGAGGTGGGCTTCCACATACAAGCAAAGACCTACTATTGACCACTGTGGAATGCTTGGACCAGGATTGAACTAGTGACAAAACTCAACTATGTTACTATCCTCTAATTTACTGTGTTTCAACAACAAGACACTGTGGCCCTCATTCAGAGGTGGTCAGAGGATGCAAGCAGTCGCTCAGAAACTGGGCGGCCGCTTGCATCCTGACCAGCCGCCTCTGTTTCGGTCGTTAGGCTGTGGGTTTACACCCACAGCTCTAACGACCGCTAGGGTGATGGTCGCGATGGTCATAGACCATCTTGACCATCGGAACTTACAACGAGACCCTAGGTTAGGGTCTCACTTGTCGTAAGCCCTGGAGAGCTTCTGGCTCTGTCAGAGCCGGAAGCTCTCCACTGACATCACTAGTGATGTCAGTGGGGCCTCCCCCAAACGGCAGGCGTTCCCATGGGAATGCCTCCGTTTGGGCTGCCACACCCCCCGGTCCGCCTTCCAAACGGGGTGAGCTGTCAATCATCATCGACAGCTCGCCCCCTTTGGAAAGAGACCCTCTACGACCGGCGCTGTTGGTCGTAGAGGGTCTCACGCATGCGCATGAAGGAGCCGGCTCCCTCGTGCGCATGCGCACTGGACAAACATCGAGGCGGCCGTGCGTTCGTAGACCATACGGCCGCCTCTGAATGAAGCCCTGTCTACCTGGTGAGGACTTACTCCTGCGGATTTCCCAACTATCAACATACAGGACTTTTCCTCCAACGGTAACGGTGATATATATGGTAAATACCATTTGTGTGGATTTAACTCTTGTACTGGATGGAGAGTCAAAAGCAGGGCTGCCATCAGGGAGGGTCTGCCGGGACTGGAGTCCTGGGCCGGGACCCTGGCTGAACGGAGGGGGGGCCCGGCCACTGCTACTGCCCGCCACCAGTCACTGCTAGCTACCACCCGCCACTGCCGACTTGGTCCCGGTACCCTTAAGTAAATAGAGGAGGAGGAGGCAGCCCGGACCCGCTCGAGTCACTCCGCCTGCTCCACCCAAAGGACACTTGCTGGCCCCTGCCCTGCTACTGTATATTTAATAAAGTTTTTTTAACCGCGGCGCGCGTGATGTCATGACTCACGCGCTACTGGAGGGCGAGGTCGGAGAAGCTGCGGATCAAGAGGAGCAGCATCTCTGCCAGGGAGGAAGCGGAGAAGGAGCCGGAGTGGGGAACTCGGAGCCTTCTTAAAGGAAATAAGGTAAGTGCACAGCGGGGAGATGGCAGATGAATTTAATAATAATAAACAGGACGGGGAGGAGGGGGGAGTGGTTTGGTTTGGAAAAAAGAGCTAGGCAGGGCACAGACTGGATTTAACAAACGGGGGAGGGGGGGAAGGAAGTGGGGAATGAGCGAGGCAGATCATGGCACATATTGGATTTAATAAACAGGGCCGGGGAGGGAGTGAAGTGTGGAAAAAACTTAATAATTTTTGCCCAAAACATTTGATAATTTTTTATTTTATTTTTATTGATAAGGTGGGGGAGGGGGGCCCGGTACTGACAAAATAGGCAGTCCCGGGCCCCACAGTTTCTGATGGCAGCCCTGGTCAAAAGTACTGACTATTTAGCCTGCCTAGTTCATTCCATCTTAACCGGAACAAGCTTCAACATATTCAGTGGTCTTTGCAACATGTTTATTGTACATTATGGTTTTTTATGCTGCAGTTGATGTGATCAATTGTGATCAATACATTTATAGATATTCTATATGGTTTATTAAATTTTCTGAATTATTTTTTTAAATTTATTATCATTGTTATGTTTTTCATGTGTTGATTAGCACTGCAATTTTCTTGGCATTGTAATCGTAGCAATTTTTTTAACAGCAGCTTTTAGAACAACATCCCTAATAGCGCCTGAATTATTTTACCTTGCAATAATTCTCCTTGGCACAGGGGGAAACCTGCACCCACAGGTGGCTGCAGGCCTATTGATTTGGGTTTGTTACAGGACCTTATGTTAATCTTGCCATCTGTGGCTTTGAGCGATTTTGAAGGTTTGGTTTTCCAGTGTGCATTTTCTTTTGCATAATTTGTAGCCTTTCAGGTCATCGAGCTGGTGGCGATTAATAAATGTCACCGGTCACCGGCCTGCTGTCCCGAAATGTACTGATTTAGAAGGAGTCAGTCATTTGCAAAATCCCCTGTTATAAAATGGATCAGATGAGCCCTGGGAGGTCGGTTTCCCTTAAATTCCATGCTGTTCCTGACATCTGCCCTTTGCGCCTTGCGTCCCTTTACAGTCAATCTAGACCCGCGGGGGGTGCACAATTTTTAGTTCATTTAGGTTCTTTCTCCTCCTTTTGCAATTCCAGTTTGCAGCAGTTTTTAGGCTGTTTACTTGGTTTAGGCCTTTAGAGCGAAGAGTATGGTACTCACTCGTTTCGCATTGGCGCTGCTACATGCGCCGCGGCTGAAGGTTTACCAGCATCTGCTATTCAGGAAATTGGGAGGTGAAAATCAGCTGCTTTTAAAAGTTATGTTTGTTGTGATCAACTTTGAAGTTGCGCCAACCCAGAAACGTTGCTTACCTGTCAGTTTTTGAATGATTTGCTTTCAAAACTGGGGGTGTGAAGGGATTTTTAATTTTTCCTCCAAAGGGGCCCTAATCACAATTGGCTAAACAAGTGGTCCACGGGAGTTTTCTTCTTCACCTGGGTTCTATATATAATAATGTCTGTTGCATGGTTTTGGGTACAGAACACTTTCTGAAGGTTAGGTTATTTTTCTTTTACAGCATCCTCTGGCTCTGCGGAGCAGGTGTGGCTTGTGGGCCACTCCTATCTTTTATGGTCTGAAAGGTACCCGTTGGCTAAAAGGCAGTTATGTTGATGGGGGGGGTCGCAGAATTAGATAGCTTGGGATCCGAGGTTTACGTTGGGCGTCCCTCTTGGGTTTGCTGTTTAAGCAGGAACAGCAATGGGGCCATAACAACTGGTTACATTTTGCATATAGGAGGCAATGATGTGGGCCAGATTAAGGGCATTGAACTGATCCTTCAGATAAAAAGATTTGAATACGGTGTTGTCCCATTGACTAGGGGTACATATAGTTTGGTCAGAGATTGTACCCAGATTTGTTTAGAGAGGCTCCAGAGATTTAGCAGCTTTGGACAAAGCCAGAAAAAAGGTGACTAAGTTTGTAATTGCTGCCGAGGGTGTTGTGGTCAAGCACCCATTACTGGTTCTTGAGTCTAAATAATTTTTAGACCAGATGGAGTGTATTTATCAGCTTTGGGGTTGCTAGCTTTCCTTAAAGGAATCTTTTCAGTCTTTGATTAACTGTTTTTGGGTGGCAGGCTGCGGTTCGTGGAACCTGGCATTGGTAGGAAGGCGCTCCTAACCAGCGGCCCCATGTGGCGTAAGTGGTCATTATGGGGGACTTGCCCCTTTGAAGAATGGCGAGTGTGTACTACCTACGCAGGGTGGACAATTGGGCACTTTCTTTGTGCGGTGAGACTTGCACAGCGCAAGTTAGGAATATTGAAGGGGGGGGCATTTTAGTTGTCCCCATTTCATGGTAAGAAGTATTTGGCTACAGCTGGGTTGTGGTAGCGCCTTCTTTTTGCCACCATTTATTAAAATAAATTCATGCAAATAATAAATATATTAATTTGATTTGAACCAAGCAGTTGTTGTCAGTGTCGTTATTTTAGAGTTAAGCTTGGCATAAGAGGTTTGTAATGTCACAATAAATGAAGGGACGTCTTATAGGTGTCTGTCCACCAATTTAAAAACTTTTAGTGATGAAAACAGGGACACATGGAAACTAATTATCTTAGTTTTACTGGTTTACTTTTGTAATTTAAATTTTATTTTATGTTCTAATAAGGCACCATATGTTCTGTACTAGAAATGATCGGAGTTCGTGACCTTTGCATAAATACAGTTTTGTGGTGGAATAGGCTGTTTAGTGCATGTAGAAAGTTCTGACTAAAAAGTATTTGAGTTCCACTTCCATTCTTATAACTCCCCTTAGTTAAGATTATTTTAGCAGGATAGTCCCAAGTTGTGAGGACTGTACCACAGTTCCATGGTCAAGATGTTTGTACAGATTGATGAGTAGTTAGAGGGTTATTCCTCTGCAGTAGGCACTGGAGGCAGTTTCCTCCCATGCATGTAGTGAAAAAATTTAATCTTCAGCAAAAAATTACAACTGTTACCATGAAATCAACTACTGTGATGGGCTGGCCATGCCAAAATAATGTAGTCACTCCCACAACATGCTTGATCCCAAACTCCTACATTTTGGGTGGCATGGTGGAATTTATAGTCTGAAAAGACAAAGACAAAAACATTTTGAAAATATAGTTATTCTCTGCTCTGTTCATAAAGAGTCTCATTTGCAAAAGGTTATGTTCTGATGTACAAGAGACAGCAGGAACAAATAGAAAAACCCTTTTGGGGGCACGCTTATAAAAAAAAAAAAAAGGACATTTAGTACTTGTATAGAAAGATGGTGGTGTCTCATAGCCAGTGGCTTAAGTAGGGTATTTGGAGCCCAGGCGTGCATGTCAAAAAATGGACGTGGCCACTTAAAAATGGGCCATGTCAACATGACACCCCTTTATCGTCACTCTGAACATTCCTTTCCATATGCACCTTAACCCCAGTAGTGTCCCTTAAACAGTAACCCCAGAATGCAATGTCCCCAGTTGTGGTCCCTCTTATGCAGGCCCATAGTAGTGCCCCTTATACAGTACCCCCAGTAGTGGTCCCCCTTATGCAGCCCCTCATTAGTTACCCTTATTCAATACCCCAGTAGTGGTCTCCCTTATGCAGTGCTCCTTTATATAGTGCCCCCAGCAGTAGTCCCCCCCCCTTATGCAGTGCCCCCAGTAGTGGTCTCCCTTATGCAGGTCCCCAGCAGTAATACCCCCTATCCAGTGCCCCTTATACAGTGCCCCTTGTAGTTTTCCTCCCTATTTAGTGGTCCCCCCAATGCAGTGCCCCTAGTAGTAAGCCCCTTATATAGTGCCCCCTGCAGTGCCCCCAGTAGTGGTCCCCCATATGCAGTGTCCCTTATACAGTGCCCCCAGTAATAGTCCCCTAGTAATAAGCACCTTATATAGTGCCCCCAGTAGTAGTCCCCCCCCCCTCCCAATGCAGTGCCCCCAATAGTAGTCCTCCCCAGTTGTAGTCCCCAGTAGTGCCCCACCTCCAGTAATGGTGCCCCCAGTAATGGTCCCCCCCTGAAATGGTGCCCCCCGATGTGCAGACACACAACAAAAGTAAAAAAAAATACACTTTCCTGGATCCACGCTCTTGCTCCAGCCACTGCTCCCGACGCCGCACGTTAGTCCTCCCGGGCTGGCGTGCTCTGCATTATTGGAGAGACGTCATGATGTCATGACGTCTCTCCGTCTCTCCCATTACCCACTGCAGGAGCCGGAAGGGAGCCGGCTCTTGCAATGGGAGCTCAGCAGTCAATGAGAGTCTGTCTGACTCTCATTGGCTGCTGGTTAAAACACACATCGCTGCCACACTGGCAGCTATGTGTGTGTTACTCTACAGCCTGAGACCGCCCGCCTCCCACCTTCCTCCTGGCGCTATTGGGTAAGCGCTCAGGGGGAGGGAAGGTCTTGGCTGTGCAGCAAAGGACCGGTGCTGGGGACAGGGAGGCCTTGTGCAGGTCCTTTGGAAATGTGTAGTGGTTGGTACCATGGCCGGTGGCGCCGCCGGTCCTACGGCACCCAGGGCACACACCCTGCTCGACCCCCCCCCCTTAGTTATGTCACTGCTCATAGCCCTGATAGTAGCTGTTTCTCAAAGAGATCAGCTGTGTCTGGGTAGATGGGAGGTTGTGCTGATGTGGTCAATGCTGCATGGGAGTGTGATGTGCAGAGTGTGCACTAAATCAAAGGCTGATGACCATACACCTGCCAGTGCTGACAGGCTTTGAAGGATGCACATTTTTCCCTACTTCCTGGGGCTTGTTCTGGAAATAGATTCCAGGGGGTGTATTTACTAAAGTGAGTTTTTAAAAGTAGAGATGTTGCCTATAGCAACCGATCAGATTCTACTTATTTAACTAACACCTTCTAGAAGATAATAGATAACATCTCCACTTGTAAAATCTCTCACTTTAGTAAATTTACCTCTAGTTGTGGAGAACTAGGGTCTCTGGTAGAATTGACAGTTAAGTTACATGTGGTTGAGGACTCTATTGCATTCATGTAGTGTGCTGCCTGCTTCCACAATGTAATTGTTGGGCCTGTTGCAAGTTCTTGTACTCTGCCTAGCCTGTAAAAATTCCCCCAGGATTTCTATACACACAAGTTGGCCAGAGTGCAAGGGATTCCAGTTGAGTTGTCATAACTTGACTTTAACAATTAGTTGGAGTTGGATAGAGCACTGTGTGCATCATGCAGTTTGCTTTTAGCCATAGGTATTAAATTCCGGGGGAATCTTGATAGTAGACACTGTGCAGAAGAAGGGAGTCCATCCCTGGGAATGTTTCTCAAGTTCAATAGTGTCAAGAATAGGTCTGACCCATCTCTGGAACATTTTTCAAGGAGATGTTTGGCTACACATAATGCTGTTTGACTGGGGGTACCTTGGACTGCTGAACTTATTTATGATATCCCATTGCTCTAACAAATTGACAAGATGTGCTGTGCATATGCAGAAGACCATTTCAACAACAGCATCATAATGGGTGTCCCAACACTATACAGCATACTGGGGTAACAGTTGACCAAGGGGGTCAGTGACTATATTGTAGTCATTTGCCATTGTCACAAGATGCCACCGCGTCTTGTTAGACAACGGTGATTCTCTTAGGTTTGTTGCTGGGAGACGGGGACGCCACGTTGTCAATTCATGAAGCCATCCGGCTGTACGGTTCTTACTCCTATTTCTGTCCTGTTGGTGTGTTGCTCGGATGCGGGTGATAGCATCTTACACATGTTTCTGGTTCCATAGACTTGGTATCTCTCATTGTGATTGTCAGCATCTCCAGTCCTGAGTCTGTCATGTCTCCTGTTGTATTAAATCCCAGCTACTTTAACTGCACTGCAGCTTCTGAGGTTCCAGCATAATAATGTGGCTATCTACACTGCAGAATGACTCCAGCCTTTCAAGTATGGTGTCTGTTCCAGCGGCACTACTGCATCCGAGGATCTCCCACCTTACACCGCAACTACCTCCACAGTGTGTGTACACAATTTTCCAGTTGCTGCATCCATTCCCAGTGGCATAAACCACACTGCAGCATCTGAGTGGACTAAGCCTAAACATCACGGCAATCTCTGCTGCTCTGAGTCTTCAGTCATCACAAATTGCTGCACCATCAGTACGGTGTCTGAGTGAACTTTATTGTACATCAAAGTTATCTCCGCTGCTCTGTATATTTGAGTATCTCCATCGGGTCACCACCTTTTGTCTAGCATTTCCAGCCTTGAGTTACAACTGTACTGTCCTTCAGTTGATCCCATCGCAATATGAGCCTCAGAACTATTGCCTCCTTCTGAAGAGATTCTTCTTGGGATTCATAACAGCCATATGGCCAATGTCTTCAGGGTCAGGTTTGACTTCTTCGGATATGAACAGGAGACCCATGTAAGGAACCTCAGTGACTCGGTAGTGGCACTTGTCAGAAATCAGTTTTGTGTTGAGCATCCTTAGCCTATACAGGACTTTGAAAAGGCATTGACCATATTCTTGTAGTAGAATCCCATATCAGAATATCATCCAGAAATATCTCACATGGAAGCCCTCAAACAAGTGCTCCATGTAGCACTGGAAGACCTTGCTGGCAGCAACTCCATATATTTACAGGTTTAGGCTATGTGAGGGAAGGTTAAGGTTGGGCACTAGGGGGAGGGTTAGGCTATAGGAGGGGAGGGTTAAGGGTTAGCCATGCCCACAGCCATAAGTGTTTTCCAGGATCCGCATATACAGTATGCATATACTTTTACAGGGCTAGTGGGTGGGTTCCAAGAGGCCGGTTTACTCTATTGAGAGCTCAGGAGAACTCCCTGAAATTTGGCAGTCTTGCAGACATTATCCTACAGTAGGCACAAATGTGTTTAATGTGTCATCCATTGATTACCCAGTCAAAAGTGCTTGTTACTGTAACTACCATGTAAAATACATCATTTGGTACACAGTGTGGGTAATCAGGCTAAGGGTTTATTTATATTCTGGTTTATATTGGGGCTGACAATTGACTTTTCCTGAAATGCAATCATGCCTACAAAACTTTAATACAAGCAATCATCATACGTTTTGCCTTTAAAACAGGGGTCTTCAACCTTGGCCCTCCAGCTGCTGTGGAACTACACATCCCAGCATACACTGCCACCTTTTTGATATAACAGCATGCTAAAACTATGGCAGTGCATGCTGGGATGTGTAGTTCCACAGCAGCTGGAGGGCCAAGGTTGAAGACCCCTGCCTTAAAACGTCTTATTAGAAAAACAAAGATGATTCATGTGACAGCATTTTGTAAAGTAGTGACCTTTAATTGGCAGGGAATTACTCGCATTTAATTTCAGTGTAAACTGTTCACGTGCTCTTTAGCTTATGTGGCAGTCACTAAACTGAAATGCACAGAATCTCAGACAGGAGAAAAAGGTTCCTGCCTTCATCAAAATAATAATCATGATACTAAAATAATCGTGCGTAGCATTGCAGTTAGATTGTGCTACACAATAAATTATTTCACAGTAAAACCTTAGTGTTATACTGTATATGAAATAATAAATATTAATACCTTAAATTTGTATGTACAGATCAGTATAGATGGTCTTTATCCATTAGCAAAGTAATATACAGTACCTATTTGTAAAACAATTCTGCAGTAAAAGCTGTGCTAAGATGACAGCAATCATATGATCATACTGTTTATAACAAGTATTATTTGTCATAACCACCAGTTAGAAGTTTAATCTTCTCTATTGCAGTTGAGCACCAAAGTACTCATTTGAGCCAACTGATTACAGAACCAGCCTATTAAAATTGACCTAACCCAAGTGGGTACACTATTAATGTTAGTCACCACTCCTCCTTTACCATACTTGTCTACTCTTGTCTCATGTCCAGGAGCTCTCCTGGAAACCCAAGAAGGTAAACCAGCCTCCCAGATCTTTCCCATTTCCTCAGATAAGTGGGTGGTTCAGGAGTTTGACACAATAAGTGGCAACCCGAGTCATCATGGTCTTGCTAGGTGATAGGCAAATATTTAAATCATTTGATTACTATTTTTGGGTGCCAGAACTATTCTGTTAACTTTTTAGTTGCCTAAATACTTGTCATGGTTCTAAAATGACTACCGTACCTACATGTATGTAATTTAGGTGTAAATTTACCAAGAATCATGTTTGGCTGAGAATAAACACAATAGAAATCTTTGGGATTCGCATGTGATTTATTTTTTTCCTAACTATTTTTTTTCGATGGTCTAACCCAGGGATGGGGAACCTTAGGTCTGCGAGCCGTATAAGGCATCTGGAGTCATTTGGTCTGGCCCTTTGAAGCTTTTCTCTGCTAGCCTTATCTGGCTAGCAGGGGGCCTAGAATGGCACCCTTCAGACAGAATCTATGCAGCAGTGCCTCCAGTAGCAACCTTAGGGTGCTTCAGATGGTCACACCGCTGCTCTTGCAGCTCCCCAGAGCATCCTCTCGATGCTCCAGGCATTGCTGTAATCACCGGCAATTATGGCCCCACCCCATGTGATGACACATGGAGGGAGCGTGGCCTGCACCGGGCCCGCAAATAATGTTAAATATATCTAAATGGCCCTCTGCAGAAAAAAGGTTCCCCAACCCTCGTCTAACCCATTGTTTTTGATTGTGGTGTGATCTCTGCTGAACCGTGTCTTTACAAGACTCTACACCAAAATATATGTACAAACCCGATTGAACTTGGTAGCATTCCCTTCACATCACATGCTACTGTGTCATCCCAAAACCCATATACAGTAAATACACCCAAACCATTCAGAACAAGTGCATTGTAGTGGGTTGCTGTAATTGGTGGTGTTAGGAGACTGGTTGAGTAAATTAGAGAATTATTGCTGCAGGAGTTTTGGATAGTCATTTGGAGGTGTTGGTTTGTGAGTAGTCTTGTGATTTTCAGAGTTGTCTTATATTTCAAAGTGTGTCTAATTTTTTGGTCTGTATTGTTTGTTTTGTTTTTCATTTTAGTCTTGTTACTGTTAGTGTAGTTTACTGTTGTCTGTCTTTTTCTCAGTGTTCTGTGTTTTTGTTATGGAGAGGGAGTCTGAAAGTGATGTATCCACCCAGAGGAGTAAAACAAAAACTGGGTGCAATGTGAAATTTATCTATCAAAATAATATGGTATTAGTGACAGAGGTCATGACCACTTGTTTGGCTGGGGTTATGAGGGTGGTAAATGCTGAGGGGCATGTTGCTTAAAGCAAGAATTGGTTCACCAATGTTAAAAGGTGGGTGACTGAGAAAATGTCCAAGTAGGCAAAGGCATCAAGGCAGGTGGGTGGAGGCTCCCTTACCACCCTGACTACTTGAAATACAAGTGTCACAAACTCTCAGATGGATAGTGGATGTTTGCCTGTACTTTAAGATTGACAAAGACAGAGTACAGTGGTGCAGAGTTTAATGTGCCAGGCAGTATTCACCAGGGACCCTTGCAAGGAAGTTTGGACTTGGCTGCATCCGATACGCAGGTCGCGGACCGCTGTCTTAGTTCCCTAGTACAGGTGCCAGTGTACACTGGAGCATAGTAGGGTACATAGTAGCGTACTTGTAGTCAGCTAACTAGGTCAGAACCAGATGGACAAAGCAGTGGCAGGAATCAGACGGAAACAGGTCAGAGAATAGCAAAGGTCAAAACCAGATATCAAATGCAGTACCAGGAAGAAGATGATATCAGATCACAAGCAAAGCCAAGGTCAGGACTGTAGAGAACACTTGTAGTAGGAATGCTGGTGTATGGCTTGGGAGTCTATACTCTGGCATTGTCTAGTGCCCAGAGACTCCCTCTTATAGGAAGGAGTTTAAATCCCTCGCCAAATGTGACCTCATGTTTGGCACGCCTATTCCTTAAATTTTACACAGGCCTGCACATTGCCACCGGACACCAAGGAAGGAAGCCTGAAGAAACAGCAATGGGCGCTGGGAATTCCCTTCCCGCTATCCTGCTGCTGGACCCTGTAAGTGCGTGCCAGTGCGCTGTGACAGCAAGTTGCCATTGCAGGCCATCATTCCACCAGACGTGGTGCAGTAAGTCCATGTGTGACACACAGATGCCCCCAACCAACCTGGTGAGTGTACATGTTTTGCATAGTACTGCATGTAATGTTTGTTTTTATTGTAAAAAAAACTTGTCTCCAAAAATAATCCACATATTCTACTGTAAATTTTACTTACACATCTTCTATGTGCATTTTAATTGTGGCTTGTACACTTCAAAGTCCTGTTGCACCATTAGCATTGCACTGGCATATAGGGTTAATATTATTGTTCAACCAATTAAACTTGACCGTTCTTGTATGTTATCAAATACATATTGTTAAAGTTGTTGTTTTGGCCATGTTGCTTATAGCAACCAATCACATGCTAACTATTTTATGTTAATTAATAAGAGGTGGTATCTGAAATTATTCACCTCAGGGTGCGCTCACATAGACATAAGGATACATGTAATACAATAAAATATTTTATTAAAATTACACAGTATTAACATATAAAAAACATTTATAAATCAGCATCTAAATGGCCATTCTCACATGTTCATCATAATGGATCAATAATAGCATGTGTGAACAATCAAATGTCCACCTGTATAAATAAGTATATTGATCTCCTTTAAGGTTGTAATTATGTCCAAATAGAGCAATATTGCACTCACGTCCCGTCAATAATTGTACTCCTTATTAGGGGGGGTAATGAGATTTCCAAAGCAAGTTTCAGCTGTTAAATGTCCACTCCCTGAAGTTTGCCAATCAACACTCTCTGCAGCCAACCAACAGGTGATTCAAGGTAGCTATTTCAAAGAGGGTGAAGATTTAGTGGTACAGTCTCGGTATATTTACCCAGCTCTCCTCTCCCTGACGTCTGTAGGGGCAATGCTGGTCCGAAAATGCTGCTGTTATCTTGCTATTGCAAAGGTGTAAAATCCCTTTCTCTGTATGGTTGCAGGGGGATAGATGTCTGTGTGTGCTCTCACCTCACACAGCAGGTTCCCGTTCTCACTGCAGAGCCACGGCTTGGGACAGGAGACAATATTGTAATCCGGATATGTGAGAATATCAAATCCCTAATGCGTTTCCCCGTCACGTGACAGCTTCTTCAAGAGGGTGGTATAATAGGGTCTCTATTGGGGCACCTTATATACCCCATCTAGTTAGTCTTAAACCAATGAGATCACTGATTAGTTAATTGAAACAGGTGTATCCTGGAGTCATTCTTCAATTGGTGTTTTAACACTTCATTTGCATTGTAATGATAAATTCAGAGTTAAAATAAACAACTTCCTGTTCAGTGTTTACAATACATAAAATATATCGCTTATACAAGGTTGAATAAAAAACATTACATTCATTATATTCCTAAAGACAGAGATGGGTCACTTTTATGAGAAACTGTTAAATACTCCAAATGTAACTGAAAAGCAGCTACGTTATAGCATAGCTCAATGGGCTAATGCTCCATAGCACAGTGTGGATGTCCTGGGTTCAATTCCCAGTGAGGTGTCTTATCATTCTTATTATTTTGAAATGTCTAAATATAGACCTTAAAACAACATATAATGTGGTAAAGCTCAGTGGCTCAAGAGACTAATACCACAGACACAAAGCTCAGACTTCCCAGGTTCAAAACCTAGTAAGATAAATTTTATTTCCTATATTCATTCTTTACCTAAAATGGACAATTCAATTCATAACTGCTAATCAAATACAATCCCTATTAGATTGGGTACCATTTAGGGATAATAAAGGTACAGAAACACACTCCCGTGCTAAATATTATTCATCTCTATGTTTTCATTTAGACCCCCAGGTGTAAGAGTACCTAGGGCAAATATCCAAAATGCTTCTCTCCTTGATAGTTGGCTAAACCTATCTCCTCCCCTTCTAGTGGGTAAAATTTGTTCAATGCCTTGTATAGACAAAGCGTTAATATTACCTCCATGTTCTTGCACAACATGGCGGGATACACTATGAAGTATACTCTTCTTAAGGACATTTATTCTATGTTCCAAAAAACGTATGTTCATTGTTCTAATAGTACGTCCGACATACTGTTTACCACACACACAGGAGAGTAGATAAACCACATAGACCAATTGACAGTTAATAAAACTGTCAATGGTGAATTTAGCATTCAATGACACAGAACAAAATTCATTACCTTTCTGTTTAATAAATTTGCAGGTAATGCATGAGCTTTTACCACACTTAAAACAACCATTAGGTATTGTAGACAACCAACCTCCCATGGTTTGTCTCTTGGGCATATCTCTGACAAAAAAACTAGGGGATAGATGATTCTTGAGGTTTTTAGCCTTCCTAAAGACTACTAATGGGTCCTTATCCAAATAAGGTGCTAGTATTTTGTAAATTCTAAGTTGGGAATAGTTCTTCTTCACAATTCTTTTAACTTGATTAGAACAATTATTGAATTTGCAAATGAATACCGGATTAAATAAAAAATCGGATTCTTCCTTTCTATTATTACCAGATGCATGTGTATTGTGATCCACACATACAAGCTCAGACCTATTCATAGATTCTACAGTTCTAAATGCTTCATAAAGTAGGTCATCTGGATATCCCTGTTCTCGTAAAGCAATAGTTAATTCTTTAGCTTGTTCATAGAAATCTTTCACGTCTGTGCAGTTACGTTTAATCCTTAAATACTGTCCCTTAGGGATATTACTTCTCCATTTTAAATGGTGGCAACTTGAATAATTTAGATAATTGTTACAGTCCACTTCCTTTTTGAAGGTCTTAGTAGAAATACAGTTTTCCCTGATCGAGAGGGCAATGTCCAAGAAATTGATATGTGAGGGGTGAATAATGTGTGTAAAAGAAAGACCAAATGTGTTGGAATTAAGGTGTGAAACAAAAGAAGAGGCTGAATCTAAATCCCCATCCCAAATAATAAAGATGTCATCTATAAATCTGCCATAAAGCACCAAGTTCGCCCCAAATGGACCCCCCCACACATACTCCTCCTCTAGGAGACCCATGTAGAAGTTCGCAAAACTCAGGGCGAACTTGGTGCCCATGGCAGTGCCAAGTGTCTGGAGATAAAACTGTGAGTCGAAAGAAAAATAATTGTGCGTCAAAATGAACATAATAGAATCCAAAATAAATTCATGATGTCTGTTCCCCAGGTCCAGATCAAGATTCAAGAAGTGACGGCTGGCTCTCACTCCACCCATGTGTGGAATGTTCGTGTACAGTGACTCGACATTGCAAGTCATTAACACGTAGCCAGCTCGCCACTTCACATCACTCACTAGTTGAAGAAAGTGAGTGGTATCTCTGATATAGGACCTGAGGGAGATGACGTGTGTCTGTAAAAATGAATCCACAAAAGCTGACAGATTAGTTGTGAGGGACCCTACACCCGAAATAATAGGACGACCAGGAGGTGATTTGAGGGATTTATGTATTTTGGGTAGGTGATAATAGATGGGAATAATAGGGTAAGGAGAAAACATATAGTGAAATTCATCCTTAGAGATGGCCCTCTCGATCAGGGCCCCATCCAACAATAATTTAAATTCCTCCAAATATACCTTCGTAGGATCTGAGGGGAGTTTTCTATAAAAGTTTTCAGCATTTAATAATCTGTGAGCTTCTTTACAGTAATCTACTGTGTCCTGAATGATTATAACTCCCCCCTTATCCGCAGCTTTAATAATTATGGACGTATCATCCTTTAGAGCTTTAAGTACCTTTCTTTCATTAATGTGGAGATTATCAAATCTCTTTCTCTTTTTATTATTGTTTTTTTCACAGAGACTCCTTAGGTCATCAAGAGTTGATGTATAGAAATATTCTATGTTTGCACTCTTAAATTGGGTGGGGTAAAATTCAGACTTCTTTTTAAAGATTTTAGTTGTATGTGGATTGTTTGTATCGTATAATTTGATTGGTTCATTATCTATTGTATTATTCTCTACCAAAAGGTCCTCTAGAATTTGCAAAGCATTTTCATCTTCTATGTTTAATACCACAGGTGCCCCTTCAATTCCTTTCTTCTTAAGTGATTTGCTTAAAAAATATCTCTTCCGGCACAGATCCCTAGTATACTTGTTAAGGGCTACAAAGAGATCAAAGAGATCTGGATTGGAAGTAGGGGCATATTTCAGGCCTTTTGTCAGTACAGATTTTTCATGTTCTGTTAAAATTCTAGAGGATAAGTTGTAGATACCCCTGTTTCTTATCTTAGTTTTATATTTTTGTACTAACTATTTTATGTTTATAAATTAACTTGTCCAAATATTTCTAAAAGCTGGTTGCTATTCAAAAATTTTGCACTAGTACAAATCTGCATGTTTTTCTGAGGAACATACAAATCCTTTAAGTTATCTGTACATGCATATGTTTTGGTTAAACAAGTCAAAGTGGCCTGTTTAGGAATATAAAAAACATGGTGTGTGTACAAACAATGCATTTTTTTTATATTCACAGCACAAGCCCCATCCAGGGCTATCTTAACAGCAATGTAGGCCCTGGGCAAAGCAATGCACTGGGGCCCCTACCCAACCATTCATGGGAATACAAAATTAAATGGTCATTAAAATTAAACCTTTAGATTTATTGGAACTTTCAACAAAGTCAAGTTTTAAACATAAAAAACCCCACTAAATTAAGCAAGGATTACAGACTCCACCTCCCTCTTGTCTCCTCTACAGCTTATAGTACAGCTGTGAATTAAAGTATGGGGAGGCTGAGAGAGATGAGATCTTGGTGATGTGCACCCTTGCCACCCTCCCCCTTAAATCTGGCTATGTGCCTGCAGGCTGAGAGGCATGTAGAGAATGCTGGCTGGCTGCTCTAATTAATTGTTTGTAGTTCACAAGCAGAGCAGCCAGGGAGTATTGCTCTCTGTCTGCCTCTCAGCCTGCTGCCCTATGCACAAAGCGAGCCGCTACACACTACATATGGATGCCCCCCCAGCCCAGCCTGCTCCTGCTCAAATGCCTCTAGAATTCTGGGGCTCTAGGGAGCTGCCCTATATGGCCATAAATTAGGGCCAGGGACATCTTATCAGGCAAGCTAATACAAATCCTAATACAGGATGAGGAGAAAACAGTTAAATTAGTTAAACAATAGTCTCTGGACTTCCCAGACTCAGAACAATTCAAAGCGTTGGACTTTTCACAGTAATGTGTGTTGTTTTTTTTTTCTGTAGGGTCATCAGCTCGGCCACAAAAAAGACCAAGGACTGGTCCATCTGCAGCACAAGAGTCTATGGTGCCTACACTGTTGCCGGGGGACAGTAGTCAACATCCAACTTGCCATGGTGATGGTGAGTATCTGCCAATAACAAAAACAAATATATTAACATATCACACTAAAAAACTAGATCCAACAATTCCATATTCTAGCTTAGTGTTATAAATGTATGCTTCTTTGTAGGACACAGGCATGGTTGAGGGCAAGAAAAAAACATTCTTCAAAGTTTGATATTAATCTGTCAATATCCTGTATATAGAGGATTCTAAATTTGGCCAAAGAAAGGTTGTAAAGTAGGCTTGGCCCACACTAATGGTATTTTTAAAAGTGAACTGTAATGGCTGGCTTTCTGCGTTTCGGCAAATGGCAAAATTAGCAGTATGCTTGGTTATTTGTAATGTTTGTATTAGCCAACAATACTTACTCACTTCTCTAAAACAGATTCCAAAGATGGCGGACAACCATCTACTGCTCCTATGGCAGCTGGCCAACAAATTTATGGAGAAGAGTATGTTATCACTCTGCAGTTATTCCCCCTGGCCCCAAATGCCAAACACATCACAACCCACTCCAGAAGCAGAAACACCCCCTTCCGCTCCTACTACAACAGCCCACAATGTGTTTATGGATGTTATATCATCCTTCCAGAGCCAGCTGGTGGGTCTCTTAGCAATGCAAGTGTGGAAGCTGGGACATCTCAGAAACAATGCCCACAAGCACTATTGTAGCTTTTCAGGGATTCACAGTGCAATAAACAGAGTGGCAAACAGCATAGCAAATATTAATGTGTCCATCAGCTGGTCCCAAGAAACATTCCTTAGAATGTTAGAATTACAATCAAATGCTGTTCATGCATTGAGCACAATGTCAAATACTTTAGATGATGAGTACAACAAAAAGCCACTAAACACAAGAGCTTGGATTTTAATAGGCCAAAAGTGCATTATATCATGGATCTAATGGATTTCTGAGCATCGTTATACTTATGCACTGATCGATAATGGAATCAGAAGCCAGGAGCATCAGCCATAGTCAGAATCACCTGTATTTCCAAGAAACAATAGCAGGTGAATGGTGTTACATCAATAATTTAGGAATGTGGCTTGCCTTTTAAGGGCTAGTGTAATATGTACTTACCCAGCAGTAATCTGTGACATAAGCCATGATAGCTGACTACAACACTCATGATTTTCAGTTTTGCATCACACACCACTTGTACATTAGTCGAATTGGCATGCTGCCTAATCAGGAAGATATGGGCCTTATCCCAAGGTGGTCTCAGCTCTGTGCAATCTATAGCACCCAGAACATTAGGCTTGCCTAAAATACTGTAAAAAACTACACTGCCTACGCCATTGTGACTCCTGGCTAGGGAAGCAGATACAGGTGTCGCCCAGAGGCATCAGCACTGCCAGGACCTGGGCCAGGTACCATGAGAAGGTGGGCTGGGAGATACCAGGGACTTTATTAGTGACTGATTGAAAGGAGCCAGTTGCAAAAAAAAATGTAAAACAGCCAGCAGTTTGTGCATCCCAGGTACTGTGCATGGCTGTGCAGTGTCAAGGTGACTCTTGATAAGGTCACACAGATGCATTAAGTTGTTATGATTGAGACGGAACATCTGTATGACCTTGCCATCAGACACTGCATTTAGGTTTAAACTGCTACGGTAAAACCTAGGTCTACAAAGCCTGTGTGTTATCTGAGTAAGTTTCACATCCTGCTCTGTTTGTTGCTTCTGTGCTCTGCCAATCAGGTGGTAGAGTCCCAAGTATCCCACATAACTGCTGTTCACAGCCACAGAATTGAATTCTGCCATGTTCAAGGGAAATTTGCATGTGAATACAAGCTCAGCCAAACACCATTCTTAGTAAATTTATCCCTTAGACTCTAAGGGATAAATTTACTAAGACTCTACTTACAAATTGAAAATTTTTGTATTTAATATTTTTATGGGTTAACTTGAGTACCTGCTGTTAATTATAAGTTGATTAAGCAACTCTTATTTTGTTCACCAGTCTTCAAGGCATGTATGTGTTCAGTGGCTAACAAGAGTGCTGGTCCTTGTAATGCGATTTTGGAGGCTTTTGAGTTAACCCATGGCAAGTTAGCTCTCAGTTTAAGAACATATTAATATATGACTCAATGTAGTGATTCTCATTGTTTAGTTAGTTCAGCCCTATCAGCCAAAATGCAGTGAAGTGGCCGGAGGCTCATGAAATATTTCCAAATATGTGTAACTGAAGCTTGTCATACAGAAGGCCAACATTTATCCAACCATCCAACTAACCAACTGTCCAACTTCTCTGTCCAACTAAAACAGTTCTCCATACACCTAACCAACTTTTTGATAAGACCAGACAACTTTTTCATTAAAAATGTCAACTTCTCTCCAACTTGTCACAGAAGCAGACAGTGTCTGCCTAAATAAATTAATATTTAAGCCTTATGATAGTGTAGTCCAGTGCATGGATCTCACTGTCAGGACTTTGACTATTTCATTACATAAAGATAAACTACACTTGCAGAACTTCCATTGTGGTCGTTGGAGGATCTATCCTGGTTGCTGGCATTCATCACATGCAGTGTGCAGAGAGTTAAAGTGATAATCTGTTTCTTAGGTGTTGTCAGGTTGTTGGATTTCTTGATTGCTTATTATTCCAAACCTGATTCTATTTGGGTCACATGTTCTGAACTTCCTATGGATCACAGACCTCTAGGATACTTTACTTACTATGCCTCATTGTCTGTGCAACATTACTTTCAGGTCTTCCTTGGAATCCTGCCAGATCCCGGCTGTGCCTGGTGTATGCTGTGGACCTTGCTACATTCCTGCTCGTGTTCTGGTTCAGGTTCTGATACAGGTTATCAGCTGCATTACAGAGCTCAGCATTGCCATTGTCTTTCCGTTATTATCCTGCTCTATTACTACTACTCCATTCTGCTCTACACTATTTGGTTTACTTGTTATTATTGACTCATACTGACACTGGGGTTACTTCTTCTACAGTTGTGAACTGCACCGTTACAGTCTATCTGTACCGGAACCCCATTATGCTGCAGGGCTCAACCGTGCTCCAGACATTCATTCTGCCGCAGGGCTCAACCATGCTCTGGTCCTTCATCACATCGCAGGGCTCAACCCTGTTCCAGATCTTCATTACATCTCTGGGCTTAACCTCGTTCCGGATCTTGTTACATCTCGGGGCTCAACCCTGTTCCGGACCTCTGTCACGCTACAGGGCTCAACCCTGTTATTGACCTGCATTCTATCCTGAGGCCCTAGCCTCGTGTCGGACTCGGGGTTTCACCCCACACCAGTTCAGTGTGTACTTTGAACTTTGTTTCTCACAGGGGCATACCCCTGCAGTTGTCATGTTATGAACTTTATGTTATTGAGATTTAATGTGGAACTTTGCCATACAATTTTTGTTCTTGAATAAATTCTATTTACTTTTATTTCGTGCCAGTGATATTTCAAGAAAAGGTCATTCCTAATACCACCTCAGTTTATATTTTCTAGTAAGCCTGGCTCTTCCCAGGGGTCTCAAGTGTCTGTAGCCATGACACTCGCCATGCTTTCAACTAGCCTTTAAGCGAGTTTCTACCAGGGCTTATTTCCCCCAGGGTAGTCAGGCCTGCAAAAAATGTCAGTTTCAATTACTGAATAGTACTAAATAGCTTGTCCTACAGTGGTACAAGGCAGGGGTTTGAAATTTTGTTTTCATTTTTTCAAGTAGAAGAAAGTTCTACATTTTTCACCATAAGCGTTTACAGGCAAAGTATAGGTACACACTGATTTTTGGCAACAGCTGCATGTGGTGTAAGTATCAAATAGCATTGCATGTTTTGCACTGTTGTAGATTTACCTCTACTAACCCTGATTCACAATAAGAAAATCACTATTAGAGTTCTTTCAGCAAATAATAAAAATACCAGTTTTGTGTTTACGGAAATTACTAGTGAGCATTCTATGTATCTAATAATAAAAGTTTAATTTTCAATTTTCTCCAGTAGAGCTCAATGTGCTTTATAGATACATTAAACATAATACAGAGGTTTAGATTTTCATAAAATACAGAAACTGTCCATATATTACAAAGATGTGACAGCCAGTTTGGGACATCAGTTCCAAGGCTTATTCATCCCACTCGTGAAAGGATCCAGGTCAGGCAACATTGTAGGTGCACTACATAGAATTACAATTCTGGAAGAATTGGCAATGCCCAGAAATAAGGCCAGAATATGCATGAAGTGGTACAAGCAGCCACCTAGGGCTCAAGACCAGTTATTTTTTTATTTATTTTTTAGAATGACAGGGAGCTGCTGCCATCCCCAGATATATATGAGAAGGAGAGAAGAGTATAAGGAAAAGCATGTTTTGTGTTACAGTCCACCTGGCTTTGTGTGTATGTGTGACCCTCTCTGTATATGTGTGTCTATGTCTATATGTGACCTTCTCTTTGTATGTGTGTATATTTTAGCTTACCTGTATATATGTGTGTGCCACTATATGTAACCCTGCATGTATATGTGTGTATGTCTATATGTGACACTCCCTGTATGTGTGTGTCTCTATGTAACCCTGCTTATATATATATATATATATATATATATATATATACGGTTTGTCTCGGTTTATACTTGTGTATAAATAATCCTGTCTGTATATATGTGTCTCCTATATGTATCCCTGCTTATATATGTATGTCTTTCTATATATGTGTGTGTATATATAATCCTCCCTGTATATGTGTCTCTATATGTAACCCTGCTTATATATGTATGTCTCTCTGTATACTTGTATATAATCCTGCCTGTATATGTGTGTGTCTTTATATGTAACCCTGCCTGTGTATGTTGCATGGTGTTTCTGCTGAGTCTGAATGAGTTTTTTACTGTTGCAACAGCAATCTCAAAATGCTGGTGGTTCCTGTGCAGCCATGTGGTGGAGAACCAGAAAAGTAGAAGGGGCAATTTTAGGGACTACTGGGCAGCATAGGCATGCACAGAAGCTGTCCAGGTGAGTAGTCTATGTCCCGGTGAGGGGGGTGGATGAGATAGTCTATGACCCAGCGGAGGGGGAAGCACCCCCTGTGCCGTCTTCTGCACACATATATTGGGCAGCATATGATGTAAATGCTGGTAGACAGCTTTTCCCTCATTGGTAAATAAGAAATTATCTTCCGTGCTGTCTAAACCTCTAAAAAATGGCAAATCTCGCACCAACTCTGGAACTTCATTTTACTCACATAGAGCCTGATTCAGAGGTGCATGCAGTCACCTTTGTGTCTTAATGCTAATGCAACAACCGATCTTCCTACTGAGATGCACACTAGCTGTATTATTGGTCACACCACAGAAGATTGCATCTGCCCTTTGGCAGATGAAATTTCTCCATCTGAACATGGCATGCTGTGTCTGTGTCTTCACTACCATGCAAAAGATGCAGCAGTTGTCAGTGACACACATGCATTTGCCTAAACACCCTCGTTACCTCCCAGTAATGTCCACCGAAATCCATGGCTACTGCATCCAAATATGCTGTATCTCCCAGCATTAACCATCAGGACGTATGTGCAGTTCAACTTGAACACATGCACAGACCTAAAACATTGCCCACATGTGTGTGTGACATCGACACTGTGTGCATCTCTGAATCAGACCCATAATATCATGAGCTATAGCAAAAACTACAGTTCACTATTGCAAGTAATAGTCAAAATACTCTTTATTAAATGATTTATATTTTAATATCCTTGTCCTGGAGTAATAATACTCCAATAAGTGAACAGACCGTATTAGTAACCACTACTGTGTTTAAAATGAACAAATCGTAAAATATATACACTGGTGGGTTCTGGAGGTAAATGTAGAATTGGAGTTAGCATTTGTATGTGAGTTTCACCTAAATTAAAGCATCTGCATGAAACATGAATTCACATGCAAATAGATGGCTATAGACCATTGGACACTTTATATGGTCAGGAATACAACTCAGGGATTTACTAAGAATCATGTTTGGAAACACGATAGAACACGGACAAAACCTGCAGCAGAATAAAAGAATTGCATAGAAGTGCATGTGAGCAGTGTGTGCCGAAACATTGCACAGATCAGTGTGGTCTGTGCAGGCTTCTGTGTGTTAGTTTCTATATTTAGCCATCTCTTTACACTATCAATGTTGGGTCCCCTTCCAAAAGTATAACCAGCTCCGGACCATAACCAGACCATTCTAGTACAGGTAATTTTGGGGAAAATGGCATGGGGTTCCCCCGTATTTACAGTAACCAGCACCAGGTGCAACCACCTGGGGGTAATGCAGTCATGCAAGCATACAGGCCTTCATTCAGAGGCGGCCGTACGGTCTACGACCGCACGGCCGCCTCGATGTTTGTCAAGTGCGCATGCGTACGAGGGAGCCGGCTCCTTCGTGCGCATGCATGAGACCCACTACAACCGACAGCGCCGGTCGTAGCAGGTCTCTTTCCAAAGGGGGCGAGCTGTCGATGTTGATTGACAGCTCGCCCCGTTTGGAAGGCGGGCCGGGGGGTGGCAGCCCAAATGGAGGCGTTCCCATGGGAACGCCTACCGTTTGGGGGAGGCCCCACTGACATCACTAGTGATGTCAGTGGAGAGCTTCCGGCTCTGACAGAGCCAGAAGCTCTCCGGGGCTTACGAACAAGTGAGACCCTACCCTAGGGTCTCGTCGTAAGCCCGGATGGTCGCGATGGTCTCTGACCATCGCGACCATCACCCTAGCGGTCGTTAGAGCTGTAGGTGTTAACCCACAGCCTAACAACCGAAACAGAGGCGGGCGGTCAGGATGCAAGCGGCCGCCCAGTTTCTGAGCGACCGCTTGCATCCTCCGACCGCCTCTGAATGAGGCCCACAGTGCTTTCCTGTGGATGACAGTTCTTACATGGTTACTGCAGTTTTGCAATGATTGGCTCAGGTCTGACTCTTAGCCAATCAGTGAGCAGTTTCTATGGCAGCAGCCTCTGTTTGGCTGAGATAGGTCTGACTTTTAGCCAATCTGTGCTCAGGGGCAGGAAACCACATGGGAACTATCATTCTCAGGGAAGAACTATATGTACAATATATACATTCAGTGTTTGCATGTCTGTCGGATCGGGAGAGCATTTGATTTTTTTGCCAAGCCCAGTGGCTGTCTAGAAAGGGAAAGACCTGCACCATGGAGTAGATAAGATAAGTGAGTGCACGTGAGTGAATAATAAAAGGTTAACATATTCAGTGTTGCCTTTTTATTTTAATATTTTCTTTACATTGGTGATACAGGTGTCATGGAACCCATACTGTCTGGGCTTGCTGAAAGCCATAGTACCACTGTAAGGAACAATATTTAAAAAAAACATTTCACAGATTAATCCTGCACCCGTTACCACCAGGGTTGCAGGGAATAGCCACAGGCTTCACCCCAGCCCTGGGGTATCCTTGGGTGGATGGACAACTTATTTTGGAGTGGCTCACTTTCTGAGCAATCACAGGGCTGGGGTGACCAGTTTGGGGCTGGTTAATGTGATGTCAGGGGGGCCCCATGATGTGTCTTCACCCACTATGGCATTACCACCCGGCTGGTCATTGGAAATACAGGGGAACTCCACAGCATTTTCCCCCTATTTTTCCAGTACCAGAATGGGTCAGAAGTCTGGGGCTGGTTATGTTTTTGGGTCCCAACTATGATTTTTTTCTATTTTTTAACCATTTTTTTACACTGCAATTAGAGATGCGTGCCGACCCCCGTGTTTTGGTTTTGGATCTGTATAACCTCTGGTTTGGGATCTGGATTGGTTTTGCCAATACCGCTCTTCCCTGTTTTGGTTTTTAGATCTGCATTTTTTTCTAAAAAAAAAAATTATAAACAGCTAAAATCACATAATTTGGGCCTGTTTTTGTTCCTATATTATTCACTCAAATTGTTTTTATTAAAGAGAAAATTTTTCAATACAATATCGTAAATATCAGAACAGTAGACAATATATTCTTATCAAATACAGAAAAAAAGAATTACATAGATTATATAGTATATTATTTTATAAACAATCACATAAAAAAAACAAAATAAAATAGCATAAATATAAATTAAAATAAAATTATAGAATAATAAAGTAAAAATACTAATAACATAAACACTTCTTTGATTTTTGAAAGATAAGCGATTACCTACAATGTTACATACAACATTAATTTGCATTATTAACGTTATTAATAGAAGACGTCATTGATACATGGACATCATAGAAATCTGACCAGGGTCGTCATTGGGTCAAGGGAGATGAAGCTGACGTAGAATATTTAAAACCAAAAGTTTCCATTTCAAAGCTTCTCTAGATCTTAGAAATTATAATCGAGAGAAGAGGAGGGTCAGATCTCTGCCAGAATTGCGCCAAAGCCGCTCTTGTGGCTATTAATATATGTCCTATTATTTATTATAATTATTTACTGAAAGGGGGAAGTAATGTAGAAGGGCAATTTCAGGTAACTGTGGGAGAACTTTCTTAGTTATCTGCGTAATTAAGTGGAAGACTTCTGTCCATAGAGAGAGAATAATGGGACATGACCAAAATACATGTAGGAGGGTGCCCTCATAGCCACAGTTTCTCCAACAAAATTTAGAGGCGTTAGGCCAAATTCTATGTAATTTGGCTGGAGTATAATACAAACAATGAATTAGTTTAAACAACATTTCAGAGTGGTTTAGACACTTGGACATTTTAAAGATATTAGTGAATAGTGAGGTCCAGTCTTCCTCTGTCAGAGAAATACTAAGTTCCGACTCCCATCTAAATTGAATAGAAAGCTTACTATCTTCCAGAGGTGATAATAATGTATTATACCACATAGAGATTCCCCCTTTATGTCCAGTAGTAGATAATTTAGAAAGAATATAAGAAGGGGGAGAAGGGAGGGGGCAGGTTAGGGAGAAATTGGAGAGAATCCAATGTCTTACTTGCAGAAATTTAAAGAAGTCATTTTTAGGGATATTATACTGATCTCTGAGCTGTTGGAATGATTTAAGTTGTTGGTCTGTATAGAGATTTTTAATTGTTAGAATACCATACTCATGCCAATTCGTTAATGAGAGATCAGGAATTAATTTTGAGCGGGCCAGTACAGAGATGTTAGAAGATGGGAGTGAAAATTCACCATGTGAACTAATCAATTTATCCCAGACCATAAGAGTGTCAGAAACACTACGCAAGGCTAGGAATTGCAGAGGTCTATCTTCAGCTTTAACCCAGATAATATCTCGTAAGGGGAAACTATTACATACAGAGGATTCTATAATAACTCATGGTTTAGATGGTGGTGGGGACAACCAATCTTTCAATTTATCTAGAAGGCAAGCATACTGATAAAGTTCAAGGTTAGGAGCTGCTAGACCACCTCAGGATTTAGATCTACTTAGTCGGGTTCTAGCTACACGAGGCTGTTTACCTTTCCAGGTGTATGAAGAGAGGACTGAATAAAATTTGTTCAAAAGATTGGCTGGTGCTAAAAAAGGAATAGCTCTAAATAAATAGAGAAGTTTAGGTAATAGCATCATTTTTACAACTGAGAGGCGTCCCAACCAAGAAATTTCATAATTTACCCACATCTTAGTAAGGGCAGAAAATTGCTCTAATAGGGGCTGATAGTTATGGCATATAGCATCTTCAAGTTTTAAAGGTATTTTAATTCCCAAATATGTAAGACTTGAGGACTGCGAAGCATAAGGATATTGACTTTTAAGTAAACATAAATTAGGTTGCGCAATGTTATATGCCAGTGCTTCCGTTTTAGAAGTATTTAATTTGTAATACAAAGCTGCAGAATAATCTTGAAGAATAGTATGGAGGACTGGTAGTGAAGTGTCTGGTTTTGTGACACTTGAGCAGACCCAAGAGAAAAGCCTTCAAAAAAGGGGAAGATCTAATTTTTTTCGGCTAATGGTTCCATAGCAAGAGCAAATATTAAAGGCGAAAGGGGGCAACCCTGTCTAGTTCCATTAGTGATATTAAAGCTTTTAGATAGAAAACCGTTGCTATAGACCCGAGCTGAGGGAACAGTGACCCTGATTCAGAGCCGGACGCTCTGACCAGAGAGTTCGTTCTGAATCAGGGCAATCCTATTTAAATTTGGAGCGGCCTTTTGGACGCTCGCATAGCTGTGGGTTACCACCCACAGCTTATGCGAGCGTCCATGATGATGGTCGCGATGGTCAAGACCATCGCGACCATCGGGCTTGCGACGAGACCCTGCGGTAGGGTCTCGCTGCAGCAAGCCCTGGAGTGATTTTGGCTCTATCAGAGCCAAAAGCACTCCCACTGACATCACTAGTGATGTCAGTGGGGCCGGACCCAGATGGTAGGCGTTCCCATGGGAACGCCTCTGTCTGGCAGCAATGCCCCCGGCACACCCACCAAAGGGGGCGTGCTGTCAATCACCATCGACAGCACGCCCCCTTTGGTGCGAGACCCAGAGCAACAGCTTGGCTGTCGCTATCCGGGTCTCGCACATGCGCACGATGGAGCTCCCTCCGTCGTGCGCATGCGTATTTGGGTACCATCGACCCGCTTGCGAGCATCCTGCGCTCGCGAGCGGGTCTGAATGAGACCTAGTGTACAAATTTAATATAGCTTTTAAAAACAGACCAGAAAAACCAAATCTAGCAAGGACCTGAGACATAAAGAGCCAATGGAGCCTGTCAAAAGCTTTTTCTGCGTCTAAGGAAAGTAAAACCAGAGGCTCAGAACAAGCAGCATGGGCATCTAAAAGAGAAAAAACTCTTCTAGTATTGTCTGGAGCCTGTCTCCCCATGGTGAAACCAACTTGATCATATGACACCAAATCAGGGAGAATAGGCTTTAATCTTTTTGCAATTAGCTTTGCATACAGTTTAACATCAGAGTTTAATAGAGCTATTGGTCTATAGTTTTGACAGTGTGTCGGATCCTTGCGAGGCTTCGGTATATTAATAATTTGGGTCTCTAACATTTCTTTAGGGAATTTATTATGATTGGCATTATATAGATTAACTAATACAGGGGTTAGACTAGTTTGAAAATGAGTATAAAAACTATTGATAAACCCATCTGGGCCAGGAGCTTTATCTTTTTTAAGAGATTTAATAGCACTTGTTACTTCACTATCACTCCAAGGGGAGCATAAAGATTCAGCATCTAGGGAGGACCATCAAGACCATCAACCTGCACGCTCATATAGGCTGTGGGTGGTGACCCACAGCTATACGAGCGTCCAGGAGGACGCTCCATAATTATGGAGGTGGGCCCTGATTCAGAGCGAGCGCTCTGGTCAGAGCGTCCGGCTCTGAATCAGGGCCTTAGTTCCATTGGGGCCAAAGATGGATTTGATCCTATTTATAATGTTTTTCCCCCTGAGCTTACGAGCAAGTAATCTGTTGGCTCTGTTACCGAGGGAATAAAATTTTTGATTTAGTTTAGTTTTGGCATATTGAACCTGAGAAAGGTGCAAAGTATTAAGCTTCTTCCTGGCCTCAGGTAAAGCAGTGAAAATCAAAGAATCTTTTGGATGTAGTTTATGTTGTTTCTCCAGTTTTAAAAGATCAGACTGATATGCTAAATGAACCTCCTGATTAGTTTTCCTAATCCTAGCCGCAGTTTGTATAGCAGCTCCTCTCAAAACCACTTTAAGCGTGCACCAATGATTTGTTACGGAGGTATCAGTAGGTAAATTTAGTTCTATATAGGAAGTCAGTGCTTCCTGCAGAATGCGGGAACCATCTTTATCTAATAAAATATACTCCTGAAGATGCCAAGGTCTGAGAGATGGGGAAATAGAAAAAGGGGACCAGGACCAGGACAGAGGGGTGTGGTCAGACCAAGTGGTAGGCAATATGTTAACCTGAGGGATAGACTGAAGGGACCATTTATCAGTTAAGTCTATTCTAGAGTATGATTTGTGGTGCTGCTGAATAAAACGTGTAATCACGCGCTCCTGGATTTTTGACTCTCCAAGCATCATAAAGGTCAAATTCAGCTAGTAAATGCGAAAAGGATAGAGCAAGAGATCGGGCAGCAGTAAGTGACTGTTTGTTTAATTAATTAATAAGAGGACTTATCCAGTTTAGGGTCAGGAGCAAGGTTAAAGTCTCCCATAAGAAACAAGGCTCCTTTTTTAATCTCCTGAAGTTTAAGTAGAAATGATTTAAGAAATCTAGGTTGTCTAGTGTTAGGAGCATACAAAGATACGAGGGTAATATATTTAGGTCCGATCTTCCCAATCAGGATAAGGTATCTACCATTACTATCTACCCATTTGTTCTCTAATGTAAAGTGGCAAGTCTTACTTGGTAATATTGTTACGCCATTTCTTTTAGAAGGCCCACAGGAGGTGTAGCAATGTGGGTAGGCTCTATTAGTAAACTGGGGGGGAGAATGCAATGGAAAGTGCGGTTCCTGAATTGCTACTATATCAGCCTTCTGGTCTGCAAAGTATTTTAGGGCTAGACGTCTTTTACGAGGAGAGTTAAGACCTTTAGCATTAATACTTAAAAAATTGACCATGGGAAGAAACCAAACAGGTATGGTATATAATCACTATAACCTTTCTTACATAGTAGTATATACGATATAGGGTGTATGCTGAAATTCCAATAATATATAAAAAATATAAAAATAAATAAACAAAACAAAAATAAGTAAAACAAACAAAGCAGAAAAATACAAAAACCATAAGAAAATACAAACAGAAATAGCTTCCATAGAGGAGTTAAAGCTTCTGTCACTAAAATATCGTGACAGAAAAATTTGGAGTTTTAGGGAGTGGGCCCAGCTGAAAGACCCACAAGATACCCCTTTTTATAAAACAATTCCTTCAATAGGTACATCAAGTAAAAGAAAAGTACTTACATAATAGGTATAAATTGAGAACATTCAAAAATACCACAGTACTGTATAAAAGATAGAATGCCATAATAATATTACATAAGTAAATAATAGTATTATGTGACCATCTAGATGAACAAGAAAAGGGAAAAGTACAGAACAGAAAAGAAAGAGAGTCCCGGAAATGTGAGCTACTAAAGTTTATCACACAACAAAACCATCTACTATCTCCATCCATAAATTGTCTAATTATAAAACAGAAATATCTAATTACACAGTTATATCAGCTATAAGTACTATAAAGAGAACTCGTGGTGAAAAAAACATAAATAGAGATCTATAACATATATATGTTACAAACATCTTATAGCAGTTACTATCAGAGGCCAGCAAAAATAAAGGAGACTACAAACAATGAAATCACTGAAGTAAATCACTTCGGCACAGAGGACCACTCCTGAGGAATAGGTTTAGGGAGCAACGTAGAAGAGTTGTCAATGGTAATGCCCCAGTTTTGAAGAATAGCTGGACCATCCTCTGGGAAATTAATGACTGTTTATGTAACATTTCTTGACACAATCAATTTCGTAGGAAAGCCCCATCTATACTGCACATTTCCTTTATGTAAGGCCGCCATAATCGGATGAAAAAGACGTCTTCTGGCAAGATTTGCTGGAGAAATATCATGGAAAAGCTGGAGATTGTCCAGACACTCTGACGTAGAAGAGGAAGGAAGAGCAGCTCTGATAATCCATTCTTTAATGTGGAAAAAATGGACTCTAAGAAGAGTGTCCTTAGATGAGTGGGCCGGAGCCTGTTTTGATTTGGGGAGTCTATGAATCCTATCGATAAGGAGATCCGAATTGGAAGCATTAGGAAGTAGCTTCTGAAAAAGATCAGTTGCATAGTCAGCATTCGTAACAGAGTCTGGAAACCCTCTTATTTTAATGTTGTTACATCTTGAGCGGTCTTCCAAGTCAGTCACTTTATCACTTATAGTAGCCATGTCTTCTTGAAGAGAATCATGAGCCGAGATTAGGTCATTATGCGAAGCGACAAGTTCCTCCATTTTAGATTCCAAGTCGTTCGTACGGTCTCCAATCTCACAGATATCAGATTGTAATGCTTGGAAGTTAGATTTTAATTCTGAGGTTATTTCTGACTTAAATTATGTCAGCATAACATGAATAGATCTCAAGGTGACAGGGCCATCTAACATATCTGTGTCTTCCTGGGAGGCTGGCACAGGACTATTCCCCTGTGTAGATGAGGTCTGAGTTACAGTGACAGCCTTAGGTGAGGATTGTTGAGGACGACTTTTGGAAGTGATGGAGGAAGATCCAAAGAAATGTACAGGCGGAGCCGATTTGGCAGATTTGATTCTCTTCAGAGCCATGGTGGAACAGATCAATTAGGAAAATGGCGCTAAAGACAAGGATTCGTAGATGTATGTATAGTAAATGGGATTCTAATAGTGGTCACGTTGAAATAGAAGGAATCATTCAGCTATTATAACATTTCCAAAGGGGTATCAGGGGTTTTCCCCATTCAGCTGAAGCAAATGGGCATAACGCAGAGCTGGTCACATATTCGATGAAGTAGAACAAAATGGTCACTGGGGAGCAGTGTTGTGTCAAAAATAGGAGTAATGATACAGAACTACAGGAATGGAGTTGCAGTCAAAATGAAAATATGAAAAATATGTGCTCAGAAGTAAAATCGCATATCTGCTGGAGTATCAGTGTAGAGATTATTATTTATATAAGAGCAGAATAATTGCTGCTATAGTGGTTCAGGCTGCTTCAAATATCTTCACCCCTGTCTATTTGAGACTGGTGAGGGAGCAGAGGCCCTGGGCCAGCCAACAGGTCTCACACTCTGACTCTTCAAACGCAGGGCACCCCCAGAAGCTTTATAATTCCATATATCAGGGTCAGAGGACATATATTACTAGAAAGGGCATCCCCTCTGCATTCACGAGGGATTCCTTACCTAAAATCCACCCAGCAAGGCTCATCCACAGTCTCAGAGATCGCGTCCCCGGCGTGAGGTAGGGTCACTTAAAGGTCGTGGCAGACAGATCTGGCGGCAGCAGAAGCGAGAGGAGCTCAGCCGGCGGTAAGCGACTCCAGTCACAGATGCCAGTGAGGTGAGGGTGTGGAGTAAGGCGGCTCGCTCCGGAGGATGCTGTACAGCCGCGAGTGTCCCCCGCGCGCGGCTGGAAATCCAGGTCCCAGCTTAAGTAAGTATAGAGGGCCACACCCTGCAGCGATGTAAAAAAAACACCACCCGGCTCCGTGTACCACCTCACTCGGCAGCAACTGGACTTAGGCAGGCAGGGAGAGAAAGGGAGAGTCTCCTGGGTAGTTAGGGATATGTTTTTTTATGGCCTCTTATATGCAGCTCCAGCTCCGTGCGTCTGTCTCCATAGGCAGCAAGGCCACGCCCCCCCGTTCCTATAGTATTATTAACCTCAATAACCTTTATTTCCAGTAATTTCCAATCAATTTTGACCACCTCACAATATTGATCTTTTTTCATCTAGTTTAGGGCTAAAAGGCTAAAAGCTGTTGCTTAGTTTAGTCAGCCAGTTAGCTGGCTGACTAAACTAAGCAACAGCAGTGGGCAGTATTAACGTGGCAGATCCAACACTGATACAGTGTGGGTTGGATACACCAATAGTGCGCTTACTGTGACAGCAGGGTTGGCAGAGCAGGGGTGCCAGCTGTGTCCACAGTGCAGGAGTGTTGACAGTGTCGGCTGTGTGGGGATGCCCTTGGTGTGGGAGTAGCGGCAATGCGGGGTTGCTGACGGCATCCACAATACGTGGGGCAGTAGTGCATTGGTGCTGGCAGTGTCCTTAGTGCAGTGTCTGCTGTGCGGGGATGCCCTCGGTGTGGAAGTAGAGGCAGTGCGGGGTCGCTGATGGTATCCTCAATACGTGGGGCATTAGTTCTTGGGTGCTGGCAGTGTCCTTAGTTCTGGGTACATTCAGTGTCAGCGGAGCGGGGATGCCAGCGGTGTCCTCGGTGCAGGAGTGCTGACAGTGTCAGCTGTGCAGGGATTCCCTTGGTGTGGCAGTAGCAGCAGTAGGGCAGTAGTGCGGGGGTGCTGGCAGTGACGGCAGTGCAGGGGTGTCGGTGGTGTCCTCAATGTGGGAGTGCCGGCAATGTGGGGTCGCTGATGGTGTCCTCAGTACATGGGACAGCAGGGCAGGAGTGCTGGCAGTGTCCTCAGTGCTGGGTGACGGCAGAGCAAGGGTGCCAGCGGTGTCCTCAGTGTGGGACTCCTGATGGTGTCAGCAGTGCATGGGTGCCGGTGGTGTCCTGAATGCAGGGTGTCAGCAGTTTCGGCAGCAGGGGGAGGCTGCCAGTGGGAATTGGCAGCAGGGGGTGTTGGCAGCGGGGGATGCTGGCGGTGTCAGGCAGCGGGGAATGGGCAGGTGGCATCTACCAGTTACTTCCTCCTGTCCTGTGCCCATATTCAATGGGCTTAACGCTGAATGGCTTAGAGCCGTGACAGATGGCTCTCTCGGCAAATAAGTGGTAAGCCCGCTCAATGCAAAACCACGAGATCTGATAGCGGGATTGCAAGGTTTTGCATCAGAGAGGGATCCGGGGCAGCAAGGGAGATCCAGCTGTAGCTCGGATCGCCCCGGGTCCCCGAAATTCGGGTGGGTCCAGTTCTCTGAGAACCAGACCCGCTCATCCCTAACTGCAATACACAGAAGCCTGCACAGATCACACTGACCTGAGCAGTGCTATGGCAAAACATGCAGCTCACAGGCAGGTCTTTTGATTTCCGGTCAATATGACTGAACTCACACATGACCAAACATGATAAGTATCACCATCAGTAAACTAGATATGAGTAAAACACAATTGTAAGTATATCCGTGATTTGAGGTGCAAACAATCCCAACATTGCCCAGCATGTGTCTTCCCCTTCCCCTGCCAAGACTTGTCTATTCTTGGCTAAATAGAATTTTTAGTAAAGGGTCATTCCATAGTAAGTGAAACCAAACTGAAAATTAGTTTTTTGGAAAATCACTGCTCTTTCAAGGTAAATTTCAAAAATCAATGTTCCATTTATTGGTGAAGAGATGTGGCAACCCTATAATTTCTGTAAATACTAATCCTGAGCTAGCTACTATTGGAAACAAATGCAAGTGAGTAGCAGTATTCCAAGAGGAAGTTTAAAAAGTTTATGACTCAATAAAAATATTAATTTGTGTACAGATACATTCGTATGTTTTAATACGAATATATATATATATATATATAAATATATATATATATATATATATATATATATATATATTAGGGATGTGCAGGCTCGGATAGGTTCGAGTTTGCACGTTGAGTTCAGATTTTTCCCTCCAAAAAAACGGAACTCAGAAAGAGGCAAAACGTCATCTTGCATGTACGAACATCATCATTCCTGGACTTTTAGCCCTAATAAAGCTATATTGGGTACTTAAGATGTGTAAATTGCTTGCTATTAGCCTCTTTGTAAAAGTGGTGAAGAATGGCATAAAGCTGTATTTTTTGGTATTCCTGTCAAATTTGGTGTGCTTGAAAATGGGTACTAGCATGTTTTTATATCTCTAAAGTGAACTTTTAAAAAACGTGAAAAATCCACCTGCTGCATGCACCTGCAATCCCAAAACACCTGACCCATACTTGCGGACCCCAAGAAGTCTATTTCGCTACTTTTTTTGTTTATCCCCCCATTTTGTAAATTTTCACCCCAAAAATGACATGTCTTTTTTGGGGTGTTCTTAGGTTTTTGTTTCTGTTTTTTTTTTGCAGATTTGTCCTTTGGGGGGCTGTCCCAAGGAGTCTGAGTTGTTTCCCCACGTTTGCACCCCAAAATAAAGATTTTGCATTTCTTTTCACCTGCTATTGATTGGAGAATCTTTTTTGGAGAATTGTTTCCACTTAGGCGAAATTGTCCTAGAATTGAATTTGGCAAATTTTTTTTTAGGCAAATTTTTCACAAAAAAACAGGTGAATTTGGCTTTTCGCCTCTAATTGAATTCCCCTCAATGTGTTCTGTGGATCACAGTCCTTTTCCCCAGATAGGGTCATGTCACATGCAAGGAAATAAAAGCTGGTGGGCCGGTAGACATTGAGGAAAACCTTGGTGGGCAGGAAGAATGTGAGAAAACTGTTAGAGAGACAAACAAGAGAAAAGCTGGTGGACAGATGTGCATGTAAGGGAACAGCTAGTAAGTGGGCATGTAAAGCTAGTAAGCGAAGAGGAATGTTAGAGAAAAACTGGTGGGCAGCAGGGGTACCAAGAATGAGGAGTACTAATTACCTTGGCTTGTCCAAGGGGCCCAACAGGGTACCTGGCTGGCTATGCAGAGTGAAGAATACCCCACTCCTTGCACATTGGTTGATGGTTTTAGTGTAGGCAGGCAATGCCCTCTGGATGTGGCCACACTTCCCTCATCAACTAGGCTAGCCATTGCTCTCCACTTGCCCTGGAGGGCAACCAGGTATATGATGAAATACTTTATGAAAGAGGGGCATATGGAACATAAACTGGTGGGCAGAGGAATATATGAGGGAAATGTTGGTAGGTAGAGGGATGTTTGAGGGAAATTATGTGGGACAGCGGCTCATGTGAAGAAATAGTATAGTATAGTATAGTGGAACATGGCTGGAGCTTGCCATGAAAAAGGCATTTTGAAATGGACTGGAACAGGAGAGGGCTCCAAACAATTATCTGGCCTACGGCACCATGGGGACTTAGGACCTCATTCAGAGCCGCTCGCTCTGAATGTGGGCGGCCGCATCTGAAAAATGATCCGACCTCCTGGCCACTCGCTAGGCTGTGGGTTACCACCCACAGCTTTAACGAGCGGCCAGGATGATGGTCACGATGGTCAAGACCATCGCGACCATCGGGGCTTGCGATGAGACCCTTGTGGTAGGGTCTCATCTGCCGCAAGCCCCAGAGAGCTTTTGGCTCTAATAGAGTTGGAAGCTCTCCCACTGACATCACTGGTGATGTCAGTGGGGCCGCCCACAAACGGCAGGCGTTCGCTTGGGAATGCCTCCGTTTGTGAAGCCACACCCCCACCACACCTACAAAATGGGGCGAGCTGTCGATCAACATCGATAGCCGCCCCTTTTGTAGTGAGCCCCGGAGCGAGTGTGGCCGCTGTGTGCACAGCCAAACATCGACCCACTTGCAAGCGGATCTGAATGAGACCCTTAATCCAGCTCTGCCTAGTAGACATAACACATAATGAGGGAGATAAAAAATACTAGACGGGATTCCTTGCAAAATAATCAGGACCATGCACTGTTCGTTCTACACAAGAGTGTGCCAGGCAAGACAGCCATCTTGGGTGCAATACGTTGGTTACAATGTGCAAGATATGCAATTTATGAAAATAACACATAAAAGTGTAAAAATTAACTAGTTAACGAACATAAATACTTCCATGTAATGTTCATTCTGCCCATAAAAGTACAAGGGGTACACTACATAGGCTAAAGTGGGCAGAAAGAACAATTCATAGAAATGTAACATGCAGTGGGGAATTGCAGGGGGGAAAAGTACAGTAGTTTGTAGTGGGCAAACATATTGGGTAAGTGGGATTGAGAAGAATTTATACTATCAATAATATGATACTAATTAAAAGCTAATTAGCAATGGTATATCTATAATAGGTTCAGGATGTGTCCTTAGGGTGTGGGCCCTCCTGGGTCCAGCAGGGCCCACACCCTCCACCTATATAAGTTATACTTACCTCTCTAGTGTCTCCAGAGTGCAGCACCAAGACAAGCCAGCGCTGCAGAGCAGCAGAAATCACTGGGAAAATGGTGGCAGCCATTTTCCTGGTGACTTGCTCATGCACAGTAGAGATGTCCCCGGAAATAAGGTGCTGGTGCCATTTTCCTGGAGACCCCCGCATGCGCATTAGATTCTGGTACCAAGCCAGAATCTAATGTGCTGCCAGAGAGGAGGGGGCCCGCAATGAGTCTGCACATGGGCCCTCCCCCCTTTTAAAATGCCCCTACTAACTAGATAAAACATTTTCTCCTCTTGTCTCAGCTCTTCTCTTTTCTTATAGATTGTTAGCTCTCATCGTCATATATGAATTATTTTGTTGTAGTGTGTCCCTGTTTTTTAAGTTCTGTTTTCCTCTATTGATGATGTGGAGCTCGTGGTGCCTTGTAACTGAACGGCAATAATAATGATACTTTTTTACTTTTTTGCTTTTGAAAAACAGATTATTTCTTCAAGAAAGTTTGCAGGTCCTATAGAATTAGTATAATCTATTTACAACATTTTCTCGTCTACTGGGCACATAGTTCCCTCTAGAGGGCGCTGAGTCCACATGGTCTTCAAGCAGTGTCTATTACCATATATACCCTTGGCAATAAAAGTGACTTTTACAATGAACTGGAAGCACTACAGTCAAGGTCACTTTATTATCAACCTTTTTATTACTTTGGCCAAGTCAGTTACTTTTCCTAGCAATAATACACACACTGGACTACAAAAAAGTAACTAAGCTGGTAGCTAATAGCATTATCTGTGTGGAATTTTTATGTTCATCAGTGTTACATGGGTTTCCTTCTGGTGGATTAATTAGCTTCTGACAAATTAAACCCTTGTCTGTATGTGTCGCAGGAATACAGACTTTAAACTTCATTAGTACAGGGATTGTTGGAAATGATTAAATGTTCTCTGGAAAGTGTTATATAATATGGCAGTGTTATACAAACAATTTTTATATTTTAAATTCGAATATTGTATTACATTTTTTCAGTTGACCTTTCCATACATAACATAGCAGCAGCCAGCAAGCATAACAAAATATACTAATCCTGTATACTTCCACTAGGGATGGGGGCATACTTGCTTACTTTCCTGCTTTCCGCAGGAGCCTCTCGCTGTAAGCTGGTATCTCCCACTACCCCGAAAAGTAAGGAGAATCCTCCAGTTTCCCCATTGCCCCATTGAAATTCCTGACTGCACATGCGGATGTGATGGGGACAGGGCTTGAGGACATCATAACGCGTTATGTCATTTAACTTAATACTATAGGCCGACCACTGTGGGGTTGTGGGTAGTGGTGGCAGCCTAGCCCACCCCAGCAAGCAGTCGCATTGACTTCCAAGGAGTGACTTGCAGCAGTGGCCTCTCCTCTCCCTTTGTAGCTTGCCCAAGTGCACTATCCCACCCTAGTAAAAAATATATGTAAGTAGGGACTTTTGTTTATTAAATCATGACAAAGACTCAGTCAGAGCTTAGTTACACTGATTTTTTTTTCTTTGGTGCAAATGATTTCTCTTGTGACCCGGGTGGAAGCTAGACTTGTGAGATAATTATTTCCTTGGCTTATCTTGCATGTATGTGATCTCAGTGGACAGGCAGTCTGCAAAACCCCAGTTAGACCACACAGTTCCAGCCTCACACTAACCCCCCCCCCCACACACACACACACACACACACACTATCTGAAAGCCTACTACATACGCCCACCTAAACTGACACTGGTGCACTCTTGCTACTGTCCCTATAGTCCACTATAAGTCAGTCACTCCTATTTTGCCAGTCCTGCCTGTTTCCCACTAGACTGTAGTTTTCACCTTCCACTACAGGACACACTCGAGTGGCAATAGGTATGCCCGTAGGAGGAGCTACACATGCCCTTTAGGTGGAGCTAATAATGCACCCCTCAATGGCGTGCCAGGCGTAGGAATCTACTACTGTCTACGATCTCTCTAAAACTAGTTTTCAAAAGTAGGCAAGTATGGATGGGGGGGACCGCTGCACTGCATTCTCTGTGCACCAGAGTATTTTGTATATAAATTATAAAGGTGAAGTTTCAAATTAAAGAGCCTGCAAAAACTGCCGAAGAGTACTGGTGATCTGTTGATGATGCAATTAACTTAAGCAGAAAAACCAGATTAGAAAACATTAGTCTGGATACCCAATGGTGAATAAACTAAGAGGCCTATTCATCATGTAGGTCATGATGTTCATCACCTACAGGTCACGTATGCGCACAAGAGCCCTGACACCACCAGAAGTAGCCGGACAGGGGCGGAGTAATCCAAAAGGATCCCTCTTCGCAACCTGGCCCTTCTTCCCATAGGGAATGAGCGGGATGCAATGACAGAGCAGGAGCATTCGCCATCTCCCGCAGTCAAGCTCTGAAAATATAATATTTTCGGAGCTTGATGAACTCTGTCCCCATACTAGTGTATGGGGACTGCGGGCCATTCTGCAAAAGGAAGTTAAGTAGGAGATATCTGTGGTATCTCCTACTTTACCTTCTTGATGAATGGCCCGATAACTTAATTTACACAATTGCATGTGAAAATGTGCATTTTCACCTGCTTTTGTGAAAATTAAGTGATGACGAATAGGCCCCCAAGGGCAATGTTAGGTGAATTTATCACAGCCAATCCACATCTGAGATGCGGATTGGCTGTGATAAATTCACCTAATATTGCACTGCGATATTTGAATACATCACGAGGATGTATAAAAAAATTGCATGTAGGAATAGAGCTTGTGATAAAGCTCGGGCCCTGATTCAGAGCCGGACGCTCTGACAGAGCGCTCGCTCTGAATCAGGGCCGTCCATCTGAATTTTTAGAGCTGCCTCTTGGCCGCTCGCATAGCTGTGGGTGACCACCCACAGCTATAGCGAGCAGCCAGGAAGATGGTCGCGATGGTCAAGACCATCGCGACCTTCGGACTTGCGATGAGACCCTTGTGGTAGGGTCTTGTTGCTGCAAGCCCTGGAGTGCTTTCGGCTCTATCAGAGCCGAAAGCAGTTCCACTGACATCACTTTTGATGTCAGTGGGGCCGGCCCCAGACGGTAGGCATTCCCATGGGAACGCCTCTGCCTGGCCAGCCACGCCCCCAGCACGCCCACCAAAGGGGGCGTGCTGTCACTCACCATCGACAGCACGCCCCCTTTGTAGCAAGACCTATAGCGACGGCTTGCCCGTCGTTATCCGGGTCTCGCGTATGTGTACGACGGAGCCGCCTCCGTCATGTGCATGCGCACTGGGCTAACATCGACCCGCTTGTGAGCGCTCAGCGCTCGCGAGCAGGTCTGAATTAGGCCCTCTGTCCCTGTTAATTCACTTCACATATTTTACACTGTTTTTTTCGCAAAAAAATCAGTGAGTATGTGTCTGTGTATTCGCAGCCGCCAGCTACCCCTCCTCTCACCCGACTATTGTATAGGTGTATATGCAGTACTGTTACAGGAGCATTAGCCAATTAATGGCTTATAACACTCCTACAATGATTTGGAAAGGGAGGTTGCATTTTATGTGCTGCTTAATATTTCTTGGCCCAACCTCCCATTCCTGCCCTTGGATTAAAAAGGTATGTACCCAGTTTAAGAGACACTGCATGTAAAACACAATTGCATCTAAGATGTGTTGTGTAACCAGCACTTACAGAGGATAGTCATGTATGTTATGTAGAGCTCTACTTCGTAAACTCTCCCCAGAGATAGACTGTAGATTTCGTGGCCTTCTCCAGCGAAAGCTTATTTAGCAAGGACCACCACAATCCTCTTTTTGTTATTGCTATCCCAGGATGGCGCCATTTAAGTGAATGTAATCTAAATGTATAAAATTTTATTAATGACTAACAAAGTTATGGTCCAAAACTTATGTTTGATAACATGACTTAAAATCATTTACACCATAGATACAATTTGTAAACTTTTAATATTTAGCAATCGGATTCTGTAACGCTGTATTTGTTGTCATATCATTCCCATTCCTATACTGTTTGCAAGTATTCCAGAAAGATCTAATTTTTTTTATTTAAAAAAAAAAAGTTTTGTCCTTCAAGTGCCGCCAATCTAGTAAAATAGAGTACCATACTGTTTGAATAACCCCATCCCCTGCAGGCACAATACCCGTTTGTACTGCAACCTCCTGCAGCTGCTGCACTAATCTTTAGCTAGAGTAGCTCCACTCTTAAATAGCTATAACCCTACACTAGCATTCAATGTAACAAACCTGTGAGAAAACACAGCAGGAAGCAGGGACATACAGGAAGAAATATTAGCATTAGGCAGGAAGACAGAGTTATAGGCCACATTTTATAGGTCTTAATCGTGAGACCTAGATTACTCCTCAGCGTATTATTGGAATTACTTACAGGAAAATATCCACGCACACACTGTGCTTCATACATTTATCTACTCAGAAATGCTTAGATGAGACAATCTATGGTTGTTAAAAATTGACCATTGCTAGATATACTCTGACTATCACACCACATTTATGGGGCTAGGCATCTGTTTATTATCTTTATTAAAGAACTATCACATGCAATTTATTAAGCGGTAACTTGTGGAGAAATCTTCTCAACCCATTTACAAGTGCAGACATCTACTGAGGATGGCATAATTGGAAAATTTGTGATGCCATAAGAATCAAAGCTTTCCTCTGCAAACTGATGGAATTGATCCATACAATTTATAGAGCAGAGGTTCCCAAACGCGGCCCTCAAGGCACCCCAACAGCTCAGGTTTTAGAGATATTCATGGTTAAGCACACGTGGTTAACTCAAATTGACTGATGTACTAATTAAGTCACCTGTGGTCAAGCATGGATATCCATAAAATCTAGACTGTTAGAGTGCCTTGAGGACTGAGGGCCTGATTCAGACCTGGACGCTCACCCACGGACGCATGCTATGGCCGATAGTCACCCGTCTGCATATGCATAAATATACACATGCGCGAGTCACTCACTGTGCTCGGGAAATGTGCTCTCGTAGTACACAGACTGGACGCTACTTTGAGTGACAGTGCCATTTGTGGGTGGTAACAGAGGAAAGTGCTTGTGAACGGGGGGGTTGTGCTGCGAACGCAGGCATGTCAACGGCGTTTTATGGGTGTGCATAATTAGCATGGAAGCGTCAGGGGGCGCTGTTTGGGCCTGTCAAATTTCTGTTTATTATCATTCTTGCTTGTAGCTTCCTCTTATTTCATCCCCAGCATCTCCTGGCCTCTCCTATCTCTGCCATGGCCCTTTTTTGGGTACATTATGTCACTTGTGTTTCACCTTTGATAAAGCTAGGAGTGGCCCAGTGAAACACGTTGGCTATGGAGCACTCTCACTCTGTTGGAACAAATTGGATTCACTTTACTGTGCAATGGACGTATTGTGACCTGGATCAGACTCTGTGGACTTTTGCCTCAAATTGAAAAGTGGGCAACGGTCGGCCTGAACGAATTCAAGCCTTCAAGAACTATTCTCCCCTTTCCTCACCACTCCAAAGGATCATTCAGAGCGAGATTGCTGTTCCGCTCATCCCCAAGGACCCCTACACAACGTGAGTTGGTACGAGACTGTACATTTTATTTGGACCTACCACTTGTTCATTTGCTGTCCATTTATAAGGAGTCACATAGGAATAGGACATTTTCAATATCCATTAAGTGCATTGAATAACAGTATTCAGAGTTAAGGTGCACAATGCCAAGTATTTGCAGAATTGCTAAAAATGTGTTTAGGCCGCATACAGTATAATCTGCATTTTATGTATTAATAAATTCAATTACATTTTTTTTATTATACACTTCATCTGGTTGTGTTTTAACTATTTGGTTACCTCAACAGTAGCGCTGTCATCCTCTAATTATTTGTATTCCATTTGGGGTTGACTATCCCCATTTCAAACCCCTGCTCTGGAAGGAGAACTCATTAGAGCTCCTGTTTTAGAAGATATCTTTATATTTTCCTATTCTTGGTTGTATTTCAGCCTGCTGTGATCGCAGTGCTTGCGGTGGGGTAGAATCGACCTCAAGAACTGCGAGCAGCTACGATGGTTGTCGATGGTTCTGATTAATCATACACTTCCTGGAGATGACGTGTGTTAAGAAAGAAAAGTGGGTGTCTTTAGACCGACGTGCGTTCACTCTGCCGTTGCTCTCTAAGACATAGAGGGCGTCCTAAAGCCTTGCGGTGTGATTGCAGAATTTGCATACCCTGCAAATGATGGCTGCGAAAGTGAGCTGCTTAGCTTCCGGGTCTGAATCACCCCCCAGAGTTTGGAAACATCTGTCATAGAGAATCACATCGTCATGGCCCTGCATAATGCTGTGAATTGTAATTGTACATGGAAGGCAAAATAATATATAAATACCTGAGGTAAATAGATATATATGAGATAGGTTTAAAATAGATACAGCATATAGATATGAGACAGATATGCAGTATATTTATATAATATATGATAGATCTCAGAATGCCATTAGCCACAGGTGCCCATAAGGAAATAAATGTTTAACTTTTAACTAACTTTTTTTGATTAATTTTTATAGAATCTGGAACTCTAATGACAGGTATGGCTCACACATGCACTCATTGCCATCTAATTGGCCTTGCAAATTGTAAGCCAGTGTCACCAGGAAGCTGAGCTCAACTGCTGAAAAGATTTTTTTTTTTTTTTTTTTTGTAATCACAATTCATTGTATGAGCTGATATGAAAACTAGATCCCAAAAAAGATACAAGATATGCTGGGCACGCACTGTCCAATTATCAGCCTGATCAGGTGAATGATTGATAAGAGTAGGGTGAATTAGAGGAGGTGTGAGCTGATAAAATATAGGCAGGGCCGTAGCTAGGGTAGTGCGGCCGGTGCCATCACACAGGGCACCACAGGTCAGGGGGTGCTGTTAGGGCCTGTCAAATTTCTGTTTATTATCATTCTTGCTTGTAGCTTCCTCTTATTTCATCCCCAGCATATCCTGGCCTCTCCTATCTCTGCCATGGCCCTTTTTTGGGTACATTATGTCCCTTTTGAAAAATGAGGGGAGCGCCGATGCTCTTTCTGGCACAGGGCACCAAAAAGTCTAGTTACGGCTCAGAATATAGCTATACTCAAGCAATATTTATAAGGTGTAGGTGACTGGGAAATATACTGTATGTGACACAAAAGCAGAGCAGAGTTGGGTATAACACCAAGGGGCCCATTTATCATTGCACATTTGAGGTATAAATGCCAAAAACACCCGTTTTGTGGGTTAACCACAAATCTTTAGTATTCCCCAGATGTATGAAGGAGGGACCGCAGCAGGTATCTCCAATACCTGCTGTGATCCCTCCATTCCCGCAGGCAGCCGCATGCTGCCAGGTTTGGCGTTAACCGCTGTAGTCTATGGGGCACACCGCACATAATTAGCTGGCGGAGGGTTCTTCCGGAACCCTCCCGAGCAATGGCGGCTGAGCATGTGCAGTTAGCGTGTCCTTGCATTTCCTGGATGATCGCACAGATTGTATATTGCAATGCGATCAAGGACGGTAATGTCATGCCCAGATCATATTGCAATAGCAATTATTAATAATTGGGGGCCCAAATCATCCAGCATGAAAGACTGGGGAAATTGTGGTGCTGTTGGTGGTGACAGAGATTTGAGGGGAGGGGGAAAGATGATGATGAGCTCTGCTTTGGATAGGTTGAGCTTTAGGTAGTGTTGGCAGAGAGTTAGTAGGTTACAGATGAGTGGACGACATTTGCGTGGCGTCAGTGTAGAAGTACTACTTGAGGCTGTACCTACAGAATATTCATGTTGATTGTTTAGGAGCAGGATCATAGCGGGGAGCATATGCATCTGGGCCAGCACACCCCCAGCCTTCGACGCACAAGTCTTTATGATACCATAGCAATAATAAATTATTTATGGGGGCTATTACCAGATTACATTTCTGAGTGAATTAATGCTGATAAATAATACAACCACTTTAATACATATGCCCCTAAGAAATTTAAAATTTGAATCCAAGAAAAAAAAAAAAAAGCAATGCTATAGGATTGCCTACAGGTAAAGACAACTGAAAACCACTGAATAAATTCTAGTGCCTGTTGTTTCCTAAACATACCCTATGTGTGCCTTCAAAGTATCTGAGGAGGAGAAAAGCAGCAGGCTGGTGGAGGAACACCTACTGGGTCCTAATTGGTATCCACTGTTGTTAATGGCTTCCTGTGGCTGAGTGTTTACCTTTATTTGTTGTAGGCTTTGTTTCCCAGCTACTGACAAGTATATTTGTCTTTTTGTTAGCAGTGTATTCCAGTACCTCTGACTCCATGCATCAAACTTCCCAGACAGTGCCAGGAAAATGTTCCAAAACCCACCAGTTATCATCTAGTAGGTTTTATAACTGCTTTTTTTGTTATTAGAAGATTCTTATACATTATATTTGTGTCTCTTTTAAAATTCCAATTTTATATTTACTACTGCATTTATGTGCAAGTGTGTAGTCTAGATATTTACATTTGTTCTGGTAGCACTTTGAGTCCTTTAGGAGAAAAGCGCTATATAAATAAAATAATTATTATTATTATTACATATAGTAAGCAATATATGTGCATTTCCATAATGTTATATTCTAGGAAAAAATTGCCGCTTTAAGATATTTGGAATGTTGAGTGATCAAAGGTTCCTTTTATTATACCAAACTCAAATTAATTCATTAGACATTAATCTGACTTGGCTACATCTAACATAGCTACATGATGTCTAAAGCCCACCTCTTACTGAGTGTACTATGCCATGGTCATATAACATGCTACAAAGAAATATATATGGGGGTATTCAATTATCACGCTGGAGCAATTCAATTAGCGAGGACTACCCCATGGGCGAGCCCCCACAGTCGGACTAAACCTCGCAGCTCATGGAGGTGCAAGGTAAAGTCCACAGAAAAACCACAAAATCGGGTTTGTATGCAGGGAAAAAAAACATTGTTTAAGTGGAATCAGTGGGCTTCCTCGCATGAATCATGAATTTTCAGTGCGATGATGAGGCTATGCCCTATGCTGTGTGCTAAAACTCGCTATTCGCATCTGTGAAACAGAATCAGCATCATTACCTCTGGGATATGATTGCAGGTCAAATTCGCTTGGTTCCAGTCAGAAACAATTGTAACCAGAGACCACTGTGGTACTGCGTTAGGGTTTTCATGTTTCCCAATGTCCCACACAAAGGGGATCGCACAGAATAAGACACAAGTCTTACTCAGAAGTACAAAATGTGCTTTTCAGTGCTATGAATGTGTGTAAACCTGCGGCACCTCTGATGGGCACTCTATTTGGGAAACATTGTTAGGGGTAGCATTAGCCAACTGCTTCCCCCTGAATGCACTCTGCATGAGGGGAAGGGGAAGTGCCACTTAGAGGTCTATTACCACTGTAGGGTAGGGAATCTATTGCCACTGGGGTGGGGGAATTAATGTTGCAGAGGCATCAACACTAGAGAGGTGGTATGTAATGGGGGGGTCAATTACTACATAAGGTTCTACACAGTTATTTGGTAAATGCTATAGGGCTCTTGGGATAATGATACATGGGGCCGCAAGACCTGCCTACAGGGTGGTGCTAGAAACTCCATAGGCATTTTTTTTTCCTAAGATTTGATTAACTATTATTTTAAATAGATTGTATTCACCTAGTTATTTAATTTAAAAACAAATACCACTTCTTAGGAATTTTTGCTAATTGATTCCTCCATAGAGAAGATAATTTGCATATTCAAAGATCTAATTTGTAATACCTGCTACCTCAACCAATGCATTGGTTTGTACAAATCATATAATTATATAAAACAGAGTACTGTATATACAACATATAACCCCTTTTATATAAAGTAAAGTATAGTAAACTGTTCAGATATAAATCCAAAAATAGAAGTCGCTCAATCGCCAATTTGTACAAGACACAGATATTAACAAAATCTATAGTAAAAATAAGAGACAAAAGGCATTCTAGATTTTATTTAAAAAATCTCCATATATTCATCTTATTATGAAGGAATGTATTTTGCCTAAGACAGTGGTTCCCAAACGTTCTTGAATCACGGCACCCTAGAGCATCTGTGGCCAACCTCTTGAGCCACATGCGGCTCTTCCATTGTTCTGATGTGGCTCCCTGGCTGGCTCCCCTGATGGCATTCTCTGATAGACACACTGCTGTTCAGAGGAGGCTCGTCCTTTGCAGCAGTCTGCTCCACTCCAGAGACATGTATGGGAGACGTGGTGTCATCACGCCACAAACAGGAGACGGAGCTCAACTTGTGACTGAACCTGCAGCGACACAGACAGTCTGCAACAAAGTAAGAACTGAGTGTTGTTGGGTTTTTTTGTGACATGTGGGGGACTGGAGTGGCCCGTGGAGTGGGAGGGAGTGTGAGGGAAGAAGGCTGGGCTGGAGTGGCCCAGGGAGGGGGCTGGGCTGGAGTGGCACATGAGGGTCTGCTGTTGTGACAGATGATGTGTTTGAGTGCCCAATGGGGAGCTGAAGTGACACATGAGAGGCTGCTGAAGTGACAGATGAAGGGTACTGAAGTGACACATGGGTGGGCTGGATTATATTATGCCAATTTTTTTTTTTTTTTTATGTGGATGTGGCTTTTTCATTGAATTGTGTGTGGATGTGGCTTTTTCAGTATATTTTATGTGGATCTGTTTTTTTTCAATGTTTTTTTTATATTGTTCTGGCTTTCCATTTCCCTTTAATAGTTACCTCCACAGTGATTGTGTGCATATGCTTTTACATGCCCCTACAAAAATCATACCAGAGGTGTGGCCTAGCTAGCACAAGGCCACGTCTTTTGCATGTGCACCTTCAGCGCGCCTGATCTTGGCTCTTTGACATACATACAGATATTTTTGGGCTGTTTGCCTCTGACTGGCTGGCCACCTCTGCCCTAGAGTATCAACATTGTTTCCACTGCACCACCAGGGCAAAAGTTTTTTTTTATTGAGAAACTCAGCAAAAATGATTCAATTAGGTAAATTGTGCTTAACTATCATCCTAAAGGGGGGTATCCACTATGCGGCCTGAAAGTCTGAACATCCTAGGGTTCAGACCTTCAGGTCGCCGAAGTGCGGTGCCCGCACTAAATGGCGTTCACTGAACGTCATTCAGTGAAGGAGCCCGACCTCCTATCCCTGAACATGCCGAACCAGAGGAGCGTCGTCAGGTTGACGGGCATGTTCAGTAGACAGTCGGGGATGGCAAGGACCCAGCATGCACGCACATTGCTGGTCCTTGCCGGCTATCCATTACCTGACTTTGTGAACAATCTGACCAAATCCAGGAGGTTTTGGTCGCATTGTTCACAAAGTCGGGTAAGGGATAGGCCCCTTTAGGGTCATCTATGTGGTGGTGGACAGGACTGCACTTCTGTTTCTGTATTTTATGATAGGCAAAACCATTGCTGGTGGATGTCAATGACATGGACCATAGATAATTTCATTTGGTATTGGACCAACAACCCGTGGCACTACTGCAAGTGTCCATTAGCATCACAGGGTGCAACGGCATCCATTTTGGGAACCACTGCACTAAGGTGAATATATTAAGATTTTTAAAAACAGTCTATATCCTAATCACTGTGTGGCATTTTAAGCGTTCCATATTTAGAAGAGAAATAAATAAATTTTTCATTTTGGGAAAGCATATGTAAACTGAGGGATTTTAAGTAATTACTGTTTGTTTGCATGGTATGCATCTTTTCCAGGTGGATTAGCATTTGTTAGGGGCTAGTTTAGTTTTCAACACATGGGCACAGGCAGTCATCAATAACACCCATATCTTGACACAGAGAGGACTTTTGTTAAATTATAATAATTATTATAATTTATTTATATGGCGCCACAAGGGTTCAGCAGCACCTAACAGAGTACATAGAAAACAGTAACTTGCACTACAAAACAGGACAAGGATATGATTTATCAAAATTGCTACAACAGCAGTCATAATACTCAAATAAACAGCAGGGAAACAGAAACCAAGAGTTAGATGCCGTTGTAGGGAGTATGGAATAGATGATAGTATATGTAAGGGAAGGGAAAGCACATGAGGGCCCTGCTTGTGAGAGCTTACATTCTAAAGGGAAGGGTTAAACATATAGGGGTGACACAGATGGGAAAGACAGTGAGTGAGGGGCATGCAGAAGTCTGTTAGGATGAGAGCTAGATGGCTTTAATTAAGAAGTGGGACTTGAGAACCTGATTGAAGTTTTGTAGAGAGGTGGAGAGTGTGATAAGGAGAGGGAAAGAATTCAAGAAGTAGGAAACAGCATGGACAAAATCTTGGAGGTGGGAGTGGGAGAAGGTAATAAGTTGGCAGTAGAGACTGTTAATTTGTGGAGTGAAGTGGGCGGGCAGGAGAGTGATGGGAGATAGGGTCAGAGATGTAAGTAGGAGAGCATTGAGTGAGAGCTTTGTACTGTAAGTGAGTGTGAGCAGGTTGAATTGGGTTTTAAAGGGGAGTCAGTGTAGCCCTTGTAGGAGAGGGGAGGCAGATGAGCTGGACAGCAGCATTGAGGACAGATTGAAGTGAAGAGAGGTGGGAGTCAGGGAGACCAGAGAGGAGGAGTTTACAGTAGTCCATTCTAGGGGTGTGCACCGGCCACTTTTCGTGTTTTGTGTTTTGGATTTGGATCTGGATCTTTCTTCGTGTTTTGGATCTGGATAGGTTTTGCCAAAACCACCCTTACGTGTTTTGGGTTCTGGGTTTTGTGTTTTGGATCTGTATTTTTTTTAAAAAAGGCATAAAAACAGCTAAAATCACAGAATTTGTGTGTTTTTCTGCTCCTATGCCATTATTAACCTCAATAACCTGAATTTCCACTCATTTCCAGTCTATTCTGAACACCTCACACCTCACAATAGTGTTTTTATATCCAAAAGGTTGCACTGAGGTAGCTGGATGACTATGCTAAGAGATACGAGTGGGCGGCACAAACACGTGGTCCATCTAGGAGTGACACTGCAGTGGCAGACAGGATGGCAGTTTGAAAAACTAGGCCCCAAACAGTACATAATGCAAAGAAAAAAAAGAGGTGCAAGATGGAATTGTCCTTGGGCCCTCCCACCCACCCTTATGTTGTATAAACAGGACATGCACACTTTAACAAACCAAACATTTCAGTGCCAGGGTCTGCCACACGACTGTGGCTGAAATGATTGGTTCGTTTGGGCCCCCACAAAACAAGCTGGCAATTAATCTGTCCCTGCACAAACTGGCTCTACGGAGGCAAGATTTCATCCTCATCCTCCTCATCCACCGATTCCTCACCCTCTTCAGTGTTGTGTACATCCTCATCCTCACAGAGTATTAATTCGTCCCCGCTGGAATCCACAACCACAGGTCCCTCTGTACGTTCAGGAGGCTGGTCTCCCTGGAAGAGTTGATAATTCATTTTATGAACATCATCTTCTCCACATTTTGTGGAAGCAACCTCCTACGCCTTTCGCTGACAAGGATCCGGCTGCACTAAACACTCTTTCGGAGTACACACTGGAGGGGGGGCAACTCAGGTAAAATAGAGCCAGTTTGTACAGGGACCTCCAAATTGCTTCTTTTTCCTGCCAGTACAGGTACGGACTGTCTGACATGCCTGCTTGGATGTTGTCACCGATGTAATCCTTTAACAGACAGACGCACGCTTGTCGCTGCTGCTTTAAGGATGCAGGTGCGGCTACAGCCCACACATTTCACAAAGACAGAAAAAAAAGAAGAATATTTTTATTGTTTGTGGAGCGCACTTTGAGGGTTACACCACCCTTTAACAGACAGACTCACGCTTGTCGCTGCTGCTTAAAGGATGCAGGTGTGGCTACAGCCCACACATTACACAAAGACAGAAAAAAAAAATAAGAATTTTTTTATTGTTTGTGGAGCGCACTTTGAGGGTTACACCACCCTTTAACAGACAGACGCACACTTGTTGCTGCTGCTTTGTGGACAGTATCATATGCAGTGACAGTAGACTTGTCAGAAATTGTTGGCACGTCCTTCAGTCCGGACCAGATGTCCAAACCGGCCCTTGACTTATGACACAGACGCACGATTGACGCTGCTACTGTGTTGATGCATGTGCGGCTACATCGCACACAAGTCACAAACACATTAAAAAAAAAGTTTTTTATTTTTTGAAGCACTTTGAGGGTTACACCACCCTTTAACAGACAGAGGCACGCTTGTCGCTGCTGCTTTGAGGATGCAGGTGGAATCTAGACGGGATTTGGAACCGGGGACACACTACCTCCATCAATTGTCTAAATCCCACTGCACTAATGGCGGATACCGGAATCACGTCTAACACCAACATAGCAGTCAAGGCCTCAGTTATACGTTTTGCTTCAGGATGACTGCTGTCTTACTTCATCCTCATCGCTAGGGACTGTTGGAGGGTCAATTGTTTAGTAAAAGTAGTGGTGTTCCTACTTCCTCTCTGGGATGATGAACAACTCCCAGCAGCAGCAACAGCACTAGGAGGTAGTGGTTCTTGATCTTTCCCTATTTTATTTTTATCGGAGAAAGTTTGGTCCTCCATTTATGTTATATTGATATATGCGTGCGGCTAAGGCGCACACAAACACAGAAAATATTTTTTTATTTTTGCTGGAGAGTAGTGCACTTTGTGGGTTACACCACCCTTTAAGAAATGAGCCAGCCGGCTCTTTACTTATGGGACACAGGCGCACGCTTGGCGCTGCTCCTTTGTTGATGCACGTGCAGCCACAGTGCACACAATTCACAAACACAGAAAATATTTTTTTATTTGGTTTGGAGTGTACTTTGGGGGTTACAGCACCCTTTAACGGTCAAAGCCAGCCGGCCCTTTACTTATGACACAGGCGCACGCTTGGCACTACTTTGTTGATGCACGTGCGGCTACTGCGCACACCTTTCACAAACACAGCAAATATTTTTTTATTTGGTTTGGAGTGTACTTTGGGGGTTACAGCACCCTTTAACGGTTAAGCCAGCCGGCCCTTTACTTATGACACAGGCGCACGCTTGGCACTACTTTGTTGATGCACGTGCGGCTACTGTGCACACAATTCACAAACACAGAAAATATTTTTTTATTTTGTTTGGAGTGTACTTTGGGGGTTACAGCACCCTTTAACGGTCAAGCCAGCCGGCCCTTTACTTATGACACAGGCGCACGCTTGGCACTACTTTGTTGATGCACGTGTGGCTACTGCGCACACAATTCACAAACACAGAAAATATTTTTTTATTTTGTTTGGAGTGTACTTTGGGGGTTACAGCACCCTTTAACGGTCAAGCCAGCCGGCCCTTTACTTATGACACAGGCGCACGCTTGGCACTACTTTGTTGATGCATGTGCGGCTACTGCGCACACATTCACAAACACAGAAAAAAAATATTTTTTTTTAGCACTTGGGGGGAGCACCCCTGACAGACAGAGCACCCCTTTGGACAACACTACAGCACCCCTTTAGGACTGGGACACTGCACAGGACTTTGGAGTGGACACAGCCCCTATGGACAACTGACTGCACAACACAGTCCAGCCAGCCCCTATGGGCTTTGAAGTAGTGGTCACAGCCCCTATGGACAACAGCAGCACAGCGCAGCACAACACTACTCTGCACTACACTACACTACACTACACAGCCCAGCCAGCCCTAACTCCCACCCTCCCTCTTCACTGTCCACAGCCGAGTGAGAAAATGGCGCCGACGCGGGTACCTTATATAGGATCCAAAACCCGTGAGATCCGGAAGGTGGGATGATGACGATTTGCCTCGATTTCAGATCCGAGTCAGGCGGGAAAAGTCGAGCCTGACTCGGATCGGCCTCGGATCGGGGGGGCTCGGGGGGGTTCGGATTTCAGAAATCCGAACCCGCTCACCCCTTGTCCAATCTAGAGATGACCAGTGAGTGGATGAGGGTGTTGCCTCCGGGGTGAGAGAGGTTCTTATCCTGGAGATATTTCTGAAATGAAAAAGCAGGACTGCTAAAGGTACTGAATGTATGACTTGAAGGAGAAGTAGTAGTCAAGGATAACGCAAAGACCGTGCACTTGGGGAATAGAGGAGATGGTTGTGCTATAAATAGATAATGAAATTGTGGGAGGTGAGATTACTTGGGAGGGTAGATGATCATAGGACATCCAGGAAGAAATAGCAGAGATACCCTTGGAGATGCGAGTGAGGAGAAAGGGGAATGGGTCAGTGAAGGAGAGGTAGATATGTGTGTCTCCAGCATAGAGATGATATGGGAGGCCAAAAGAGCTGATGAGCTCACCTAAAGAGGATGTATAGAGGGAGAAAAACAGAGTCTCAAGAACAGAACCTTTGGAGACACCCACCATTAGTAGACGTGTGGGGCGAGTGGCGTCAAGATAGGAGATAGAGAAAGAATGGTCAGAGAGGTAAGAGGCCAACCAGGAGATAGCAGTATCATGCACATCGAGGGAGTGAAGGATTTGCAGGAGGAGAGGGTGGTCCACAGTGTCAAAAGCAGAAAAAAGGGCTAGGAGTATGAGCAGAGAGTAGTGTTCCTTGGAGTTGGCAGCAAGGAGGTCATTGCTGACTTTCATGAGGGCAGTTTCATTGGAGTAAAGAGAACAAAAGCCAGACTGAAATGGGTCAAGCAGGGATTGGGAGAAAAGAAAGACAGTAAGCAGTTGTAGACAATATGCTCAACAAGTTTAGATCCAAATGAGAGGAGAGAGATGTGATGGTAGCTAGAGAGTGTGTTAGGTACACAAATGTGTTTTTTAAGAATGGGGGGAGTCAAGGGGATGCTTGAACGCAGAGGGGATTGTGTGTGTTGAGAGGGAGAGATTGAATAGATGGGCAAGATGGGAACAGGCAACAGGTGAGAGGTTGCAAAGCAGTCGGGAGGGTATAGGGTCAAGGGGGCAGGTGGAAGGGGTGTAGACCAGTTGAGGACCATGACTCTTACAGATACTGGAGAGAAAAAAGGCTGAATTGGTAAGATGGATTGGGGGAGGCAGGCTTTGAAAGGAGGGGATGGGGCATGGGTCTGGTGGGATGTGAAGTCCTGATGTATGGAGTCTACTATAGATGTGTGGTGGCAAAATCAAAGGCTGAGAGTGAGGAGGTGAGGTGGGGGGGATACTTGAAATGCATCAGTGGGGTGATTGTGATCCATCCAAAAGGCATTTAAGGAATCTAACAAACTTCTCACCTTACTGGGGACCAAAAAAAAGAAGTTCTGGATTCAACCCTGCATGTTTCTTCCTAAGATGTGCATTACATGAACATCTTGACCAAGTCTCAACTGTTACCTCTATCACGGTTGATAACTCATCAATCAATCCCACCCCACAAGCCCGCTGCCTAGGTATCATCCCTGACTCTGAATTGTCCTTTGTTCCCCACATTCAATCTGTCTTTAACACATGTTACTTAAAAATATATCCACAATTTTACCATATCTTAAACAATACACTGCAAAAGCTCTAGTCCATGCACTAATTGGGGTAATTTTACTAAGATTCGATTCTGATCAAGTTTTTTTTTTTTTTTTAAACTTGATTTGCCTCACCGATTCACCTATTTTTAAACTCTCAAATTTACTAAGAAGTGAGTCTAGCTGAAAGAGAGTTGGCCTATGGTGAAGCAGATTGAGATTTCTCCCCCGAGTAGCAAGTTTAGATGAGATAACTCATCCGAGATTGCAGTGTCTCTGCAAAAATCTCCCGAGCAAGAAGGCTTCTTGTGTGGTCTACCTGTTAAACCAGGGTTAAATCATTAAAAAAAAAAAAATGTAGGTCCTCCTCCAAAAGCATAACCAGCCCTGGACTGCGCAGCCAATCCTGGTTCCTAAAATTACAGAGAACAAAACCAGTAGGGTTCCCCTGTAATTTAGGAACCAGCACCTGGCTGCAGGGCCAGTGCTGGTTTTAAATATAGGGGGAAAAAATGTATAGGGGTCCCCCTATATTTAAAACCAGCACCGGACCCAAACTAACCGGGGTGGGGTGTAATGCCACAGCCAGGAGACCCTATCACTAGGTGTCCAAGGCTAAAGCATTAACACCCCAAGCTGGGCAGCCCAAGCCATGGATCTCAGGGGAGGTGGTTAAACCCCCATGAAGGGGTCCCCCCTCTCCCGAAACCCCAGGCTTAGGCTGAAGCCTGGCGCTCTTCCCCGCACTCCTGGAAAAGTGGGTCCACTTCTCTCATGTAGAATCCAATAGGTGTACCTTGAATAAAGATCTGATACTCACCGTCATCCTGGCACTTCTCTCCATAGCATCCCTGGACTTGGCAACATAACAAACTGACTGCCCCGAAGCCATACGGAAAAGTATTGGTATGTGTTGTCACACATACCAGTACTTTGTGAATGCCAGCTGATGGGCCTCTTTGGGAAATCCCATGGCCCGCCAGCCAATCAGAGGCCGCTTTACATGTAGCGGATGCTCATTGGCAGGGACACGTGTAACAGGTGTTGATATTGCAGAGTTACATAGACACACACCAGTGGATGACTCAAACTATGAACAGCCCAGATACTTAACTAGTGGTGTTGGTTTATTGAAGTATAGTAGGTACAGCCATACTGCCATTTACATGCACACTGGTAATGGAGCGGGGTTCTATACAGCCCACTAGCCATTGAGTGCATGCTGAAAATGGGTAGTGGTGCAGAGAAGCTTTATACAAAGGTATTAACCAGGTTCTCTTTTGGAGCTAAGTAGGAGACTTCTGTCTTCCACCATGTCACTGTACACAGTGCAGACAATTTGGCCCCTGCACATTCTCAGTAGTAATCTCGACGGCCATCTTAGGAAAGGGCATTAAGCCTTCCTAGGGAACAGGAAGGCTGGAGTCTACACAGTAGACTCTTTGAAAAAGTTCCCATGGTTAGGAGTGAAACATGTTAGAGGACCTGCATGCTGAGTGTCTCTGGAGGCTTTCCAAGACTGGTAGTCCGAGATAGGAACAGTATCAGGTATGGCACATATGGTCTAATGCACCTGGAAGTTTGGGAAACATGGAAGAACAACGGAGGATTGTATCATACAAGTGATCCACGCCAGATGTTATCTGGTAAAACTCTTTGATATAGGTATGGACACTGTGTTATAAAGTACTTTTACCACTAGATATTTTAAGTCTCTATTGGGATATGTATGTGATGAATTAATTTATTAATTTGAGTTTAATCCACCTCTAGAAGAGACCACACTGATATTGAATTTTTGATTAAATATTCTTGAATTGTTTTGCTTATATTTTTTATACTGTGATCTTAAATAAAATTTGCAACCGGTTCCGATTGAGAATATTAACAATTTACTGTGATTTAATTTGTAAGAATACTTGTCTCTAGTTTGCGCCATACCAGACATCATTAAAAATCAGCAAAGTACTCCATATATGTGTATATATTTTGGTGTTGGTTTCTAAATTAAGGAATAAATGTTTTGTGTGTAACCACAAGCACAGGGGATTTCTGCAGCTATATGTATTTCAAAGGATAAATTATCTAATCATTTCTATTAAAAAGGATAATCGCCTGAATATTTGGAGAAATTTACATGTCACATAAGGGTCATGCTCATACCACATTAACGTGTGTAAAAACCCTTTAAAAAAAACACATATGCCCTATAGGGAAATACCTAACAATTTGCAGCTCAGGACAATTGCATGCATCTTCTTCCCTTGGCTTTATTCATTCACAATAACAATTTTCATTAATAGTCGGCAATGTCTCCACTTTTTACAGTATATGGGATGTGTCACACATCGGGGTCTTAGCCTTACTTATGTTGTCCCGTGGAGTTATATCATGGTGCCCTGCACTTTTCCTGGCCACTAGTGGAATTCCTGAGCATCAGCATCTCCATTTGTTTACAAACTTCCTGACTACATGAGCGTGGCCATATTGGTTTCAGTCAGGTAAACACTTCCCTCCAGTCATATCTCAGGCACCTGCGCTAACATTATCTCTTTGCTAACAATAAAGGGAGACAAAGCACATTATTAAACCAGCCCCTGCGGGTTGCTCATTCTCAGGACAACCCACTTCTTAGGAAGAAGATTCTTCATATCATTCATATGGGCAGCACAGACGGTGTAATGGTTAGCATTACTGCCTCAAAGCACTGAGGTCGTGGGTTTGATTCTCACCATGGCCCTAACTGTGCAGAGTTTGTATATTCTCCCTATCCTTGAGTGGGTTTCCTTCGGGTACTCCGGTTTCCTCCCACACTCCAACAATATACTGGTGGGCTAATTGGCTCCCAACACAAAATTAACCCTAGTGTTTATGTGTGTGAGCATGCGGTAGGGAATATAGGTTGTAAGCTCCACTGAGGCAGGGACTGATGCGAATGGCCAACTACTCTCTGTAAAGCGCTGCGGAATATGTGTGCGCTATATAAATAACTGGTAATAATAAATAAATAGATATCTCCAAGCTTCAGCTGCTTTGCTTCTGTTCTTGTGTTTACCTGCAAGCGATCTTGTTTATCATCCAAGCCTTCCTGTCACCTGTAAGTACTTATGTGCCTCAGTAAGCACTCCTGTTATCTGCAAATAGCCTTGCCTTCCTGTAAGTGCATCATATGCTCCTGTCATCTGTATCACTCCTGGGACTCTACTGGTGTCACAGCAAGTCCACCTTCTACTGCTGTAAGGATTCCTCAATCCATTCCGGGATTCTCTTCCAACAAGGACTCTGCTTCCCCATTCAGCATCTGTCCCTCACATACCGATCCACCTGTTACCACACCTTGGGTGTAGGTGTCTGGTCTCTGAGTTTCAGTCATCTGGTAGCTGAGGCTAGTGCTGAGTCTCAGGTGCAAGTTCCAGTTCTGTGCAGGTAAGTGGGGTCTGGATCTGGGTATACTTGGATGCACAGGTCTGAGTTCCTCACCTCTAGTCTCAGTTCTGAGTTTGTGATTGCAGGCTAGTTCTATTTGGTTCTGAGACTCTACTTGTCTGTACCCTGAATTCCCAGTAGCAGATGCCAGCCTCTAGCTCCTGGGATTCAGGTGCTGAGCTTGAGTTCACCACGACCAGTTCCAGTGCCTCATTCTGGTGGATTTCAGTCCCTAATTCCAGTCCATCCTCTGGTTCCAGGGTCATTCCCTATTCCCAGTGCTACTCTGGTTTTGGGTACACCAGATGAGCAGAAGTATAATTAAACCTTCCAAGTTTCAGTTTTCAATAAGGTTCAACTAGGCACAAGGGTCTGGACATGGATTAGACAAATACTGATGACTGTGACAGGATGCACCCACAAATGCCTTATACTTTGACATTACCTTCATCCTTGATTTCTTCTCTTGTCCTTTAGGGTACAAGTACAAAAGAATCAGCTGAACACATCCAGGTGCGATAAGTTTGTTGCAGATAATAAAAAGTAGGATTGTGCCCACTGAATCTGGGGAACAGAGTTTGGTTGTCAATTTGCATCCTTTGATTGAATGTATCTGTGAAGATGCCATGTTCATGTGTGCATTATTCTTGCAGATTGCAAGTTACCGTCTTAAGAAAAGCATCAGCTATAGTTCCCGCATGGTACCCTGGTTCCTTTTTGAATCCCTGGATCTCACAGGAAAGACCCAATAGTGAAATGCAATGATAACCTATATTCTACACAGCATACAATGCAGTAATATAAAAACAGCAACTACATCTATATACACTATGAGAGCCCTCCACCCTATCACTGATCCATTCAGTACAGATCTTGTGATCAGTTATGATGTCATGCTTACGAGCCTCAACTGGGAAGTGTGCCGCTGTAAGGGAGGCCACTGAGCGGAATCCTGCAGAGAGAGATGCCACTGAGGGAGCTTCTTGGTAAATGTCTTCTCTGGATACTGGTTACTAAAGCCTGTGACTTGCTGATCTTGGTTACATTGCCTGATATCTCCTCCACCATTATAAAAGAGTATGCATGAAGGTCAGTCCATTTCTGTGGGTACATCCCATCAGATGTCCATGGATGAATACTGATGGAGTATGCACTTTGGCTATGTACTTTTCACTGGCCAATTCTCTATTACACAAAGTCCACTGCTAGCAGGCTGTAAGGTAGCACTGCCCATGAGCTTGGTAGGACCAGGAGAGTCCTAGACCAGCTGCAACTATTGTGCAATGAGGCCCAAGAACCCCAAGCCTCTGTGTTTAACTCCTTTTATACCTAAACTCAGGGCAGAAATTGGGTGGATTTTGAATCCCAGGATTTAAATGTGTCATTTGCATTATGGGGGTCTGGATCACCCACTAGGATGGCATTGTCTAGTCTGCCTGTGACCTCAGCAGAATCATATATTGCACAGCTTTGCTTGTCCCAATGATGGGGACTGAAGGATATAGCTGCCTGGGGAGAGATTCTCTTCCTGTACTTTTTAAAATGCATATTTACAATTTAGGGAAGCAAGGGCAGCTGCTCCTAATACAACCATAGGCAATACCTAATAGCAAGCACTGCAGGCCACACCCCCTACAAGTGACATCATATGGAGGGGGCAGGGCCACAATAGCATGAACTGTGCATCCTTTACAGCCCCCCGAAGCATCCTTAGAATGCATCGTTAGTCCCCTGTAGATGCTCCCGTCTGCACTGCTGCAGAGATTCTTGAAGGGTGCCTTTCCAGGCACCATGCTGGCCAGAAGCAGGGGCCGTGGGTAAGCAGCAGTGCTGCCCACAGGGCTCTGTGCTCTGTGCAGTGGCACTGCTCGCACAGCCCTAGTTACGGCCCTGATATTGAGCACACAATAGCCCCCCAGTCTTTATGGTAAGATGCAGTAAAGGTACTCCCACATCATGCTGCTCCGTCATGCTGCATTTATACACTGAAAAGGAGAGACATGCTATGTAAAGGAAACGTCTAGATCACTACCCTGAGACAAGATGAAATACAGGGCTAGAAAAAGACTGGAGAACCCTTGTTTCATCACATTTCTTAGTTTAAAATTTGCCCCTTGTTTTATTGGGTCTTTCAAAATTTAATGTAATCAATTCTATGGCTTTCCAACTGGAACGTCATAAGTCCTTGCATAGTGTATTTCATATGTCTCTATTAAGACCACTTGTTGCAATAAGTTTTTCTTACCTGTAAAAATGTGATAAATTAAATGATCTACATCTAAATATCACATAAAATTTTCAGATAAACAATTATTTTGAATGTTCAGTGCCCACTGGGAACTGTCACAAATCAGAGTTCTGCTCTGTCTTACTTGATCCAACAGTATGGCTTCTTTCCTCTCTGAGCTCGACCATCTTTCCATTTGGGTACTGCGGGTGCTATGTCTGATTCTGACTGGTTCCTTTAGGGGCTGGTGCTTGTCATGGCACATGAATTGTAGTGGATGCAGTCAGGAAGCTGATGATCGCAATGCCGACCGCCAGCTTCCCGACTGTCAAATCCCGGCAAGGTACTAATGACAGGCATTGAAATCCCGACGCCTGTCATTAGACCTATGCCGGGAGCTCGACACCCGGTATACCAATCGAAGGTAAGCCGGGCAAAGACAGCTGCCGGGGGAGGAGGGTTAGGTTCGGGGCTTCTGGTGGGGGGACTTCAGGTTAGGGTTAGGCTAGGGAACGGGGGGGTTAGGGTAGGGCACCTCCGGGGGGAGGTTATGGTTAGGCTGTGGGGAAGGGAGGTTAGGGTTAGGCACTTAGAGGGGGGTTAGGGTTAGGCACCCCTAAAGGAGGGTTAGGTTAGATGGTAGAATAGGGTTAAATGTACTTAAATTGTTTAGCTTCGGGATCTTCACCCCTGCCAGGCTTCCACTTCCGGGATATGAACTGCCGGCCATGTGGTTGGCGGTAAATCATACTAATTCCGAATTGTAGTGATGGCAGGCTGATTGACATCACAGTGACACCAAATTTGAATCTGACTGCCTATTTAAAGTTACTCTGTGCACAACAGTGCCAGAGGATTAGGTCCAACGTACCCCCTCTTGTAATTTTCCATCGTGTTCCTTACCTCTGCTAAATTTTCCCAATCTGCTACTGTGTTTGGGATTCCAAACTAGGTTACTTTACTGAAACCGCTACTGTGCTTGTGACACAACCTTGACTGCATTTGACCATTCTTCCATTGCTGATTTGGTGCTTCATACTTCCAAATCCTGAGGGTAGCTAGTGGGCTGCGACCTTCAGGCTCCTGGCAGTGAAGACCATACATCTTGCAGTGCTTCTTGGTGAAGACTGTGGAGTTTGATAGACTCCATGGGGTAAATTTACAAAAGTGAGAGTTTTTACAAATGGAGATGTTGCCCATAGGAACCAATCAGCTTCTAGCTATTATCTTCTAGAAGGTGCTAGTTAGATGTTAAGTAGAATCTGATTGGTTGCTATGGGCAACATCTCCACTTCTAAATACTCTCATCTTAGTAAACTTTCCCCCATGCCTTAACCCTGCCAGTGTTAACTCTATCCAGCCTGCTGGTAGCAGAGTGTTTACTTAGTACTACAGTGCGGATATACAGTGTATATATGTATATATGTGTGTGTGTGTGTTTGTGTATATATATGTATTTATATTAATTATGTAGCACTACAGACCATAGCATCCATTTGTGGGTGTTCTTTCAGGCAAAGTATGATTTAAAAAATTATGACATTGGGTCTCTAAAGAGTTTAAAGCATGTGGTGGCCTAAAAACAAAAATGTTTAATTAAAGTTGACACAGGTTCATAAAGTGTGATAGTAGTATTATTTTTGCATGACAATGTAGACATTTTTGGATGATGGCTGAAATAAATTCCAACTATGAATTTCAAATACATGTTATTAGTTCCCAGACATATACTGTGCTAGTCTTTCACACTTCTATGAAATGTGCACAACTATATTTCAGACTGTCACATTCTGCAGTCTTCCCTGAGTAACTATGTGAGGCTGTTAAATAAACTTACTTGTGGTTAGAATTCTTTCCATAAGTATTACAAGCACAAATTTAAAATCTAATAACTGGAACCAAACTAATTACGGGAAATTGAAGGAACCTACATAGACAAAATACCAATGTTGTTTTTTATAACTATAAACCAATTTTAATGCTTTCCTGTTTTATACCTCTACTTAAAACAAAACTATATTTAATGCTATATATTTCTGAAGAAAACTTTAAGGGCTATATACAATTAAGGAATTCTCAAGTGGATACATAATCTAAGTGTAACCAGGAGCTCAAGGATGGTGCGAGTAAGGATGGGGGCAGGTATAAAGTGCCCAGGCTGCTAATAAGGTGCAGCCATGCCCTTAAGAAGCAAGATCACACCCCTTTCACTGTGTGGCACAGCAGTTTATGAGAGCACCAGTATTCCCAACAGGGCCTGGCCACACTGCCACATGATTAACCATGCCCCCTTGCACTAGGGAGAAATAGATATCTTGCTGCACTGAGTGTAATTACTAGAACTAGTTCTCACAATTGCTGGAAGACTGGGTCTTGGGAATATAGGGACATGAGAGGAGGAACCACTTGTTGAAGCTGGATTATTTTCTGAGACAAGATCAGTTTAAAATTGAATCGCAGCGACACCATTTTGCGACTGGCCACAAGACGCCATTTTGCGAATGGTGGCCTAAGTGCCATTTTAGATAAACTCACACTTTAGTACATGTGGCGATAATACTATTAGCATCATGTGATTGCATCTGTGACCATCGCCATAAGTTACGGCGATCCACCAAAAGCCCATTTCATGACTTTACGTAGTTTGGGTTCTCTGGATAAAGTGTATATTATTATAATTCCCCTAAAGGATATATTGCGTTAGCTAAACAGAGCAAATGGCCACCTGACAACTAGCCTGTGTAGACAAGCTTCTTGAATATAACGTCTGCTCTCACTCCTGGTGGCCCTGCTCAAATACACACCTTACATTAGCAGGCTTCCAGCAATTAAATACCTTCAAAGCCAAGAGTGTTATCTTAGGTTTGGGTCTTGTAGCTGGGCTAATTTGCATTCACACAAGAGTCTGGGAGAACAAAGGACTTTACTTTTGAGCCTGGGAAGGGTGGGGGCTGCTGAGAGAGGGGGCATGTGGAACTATAAGGATCAGCATTCCACACTGCTAGGTGTTCACTTAGTAAGTGAGTTTTAAATGCACAATTTCTCATACACACATTAATACGCACAATTGCGCTGGTAACTAATCGCATATTAGCGAATGCATAAGATCCTATATGAAAACGCTGTTCATTAGCTTTATGCGCACACATCTGCTCCAAGTTAACTAGCGTCTTTATATCAAACCCTGCATACTCACACATTACATATTCACATACAAGGTTCCATAAGCTTTAAGGTATAAGATTTAAGTTTGTGCATTTACTATAAATGCTGTGAAATAAAGATTATTTGGTAACTAAGGTTTTATACATGCTAAGTAAGCCGTGTTTGGTTTTGTACTGATGCGTACTCTTTCAACAGAATTCCGGTATTATCGGTGTGGAGATCGCATCATGCATTCTCAACTTATGGACTGCAGAGACTTCAAGCAACAAAATGTATATTATTTGAACAACTGTTAGAATGTTGCATGGGGCGGGAAACCAAAGACCCTCAGTTGTTGGAGGCTGGGTTGTGTCTATTTGAACCAGCCTTTTAAATGCTCTGTAACAGATGCATCCCCCTTGAGGACCAATGGCATCAGCAACAAACTTCTCTATTGTGTTGTCTATTTCTGGGGGGTACAAATATGTGTGCTCCAACACTGGGTCTTAGTCTTTGTGCTGAATGCTGATTGACGAAGGGTTTCTTGCTGATGCCTAACATCCGGTCCGGAAGTGCTGCGTATGTATACTGTACTTGGGTCTGTATAATTCCTTTGCGCCGAATTGTGTATGGATCAATAGCGTGTAACTGACTGTACTTTTACTTGAATAATACTTTGTGCTTCGGAACCACACGTTCTAAGTCTGGAGTCTTTATTTACTGTATAAACTGCGTACGCAAATTAGCATGAACCTTAGAAGGTATAGGCAGGATATTAGAAGGTATAGGAAGCAGTGTATAGAGGTTCTAATCCAGTATCGTTATGCTGGTTGGATGTGGTTGAATGCTTCCACAGACCATTGAAACTACAAGTGAAGTCTATTGGTTGCAGAAAGAATTATGCCAGGGAAGGGAAGCACTGAAGTGCAATTAGAGAGAAAGGAGGCACAGTCAATGCCCAGTCCACAGCCTTACCAAGCAGATCTGATGGAGAGAGGAGCATTTCAATTGTCTCTACTAAATCTGCCTGTGGTAGAGTAAATAATGTGGAGAATGTTGCTGCATGGAGAGGCAAAATCTGAGAGGGAAATGCCATTACAGTGAGACAGGGAGACCGATCTAGTCCAGAGGCACAACAGGGTTTAGATAAGAGTATTTCAGGGATAAGATAGTGGGAGTGCAAGTCCAATCCCAAGGCACAGCAGTAATCTAGATATAGGGGTCTATTTACTAAGGCTTAGATGGAGATAATGTGGACAGAGATAAGGTACCACCCAACCAGCTCCTAACTGTCATTTTTTAAATGCATCCTGTGACATGGAAGTTAGGAGCTGATTGGCTGATATTTTATCTCCGTTCACTGTATCTCCATCTTAGTACATAGACCCCATAGTCCCAATGAAATCCAAGTTCAGTCCAGAAACTAGCTGTAGTCAAGTGGTCTGAAGAGAGTCCAGATACTGTCAAGAGGTCCAGAGAACATGCAAAACTGTTCCAGTTGTTTGTAGTGCATCTGCTTAAGTTGTTTCAGATGATCTTGATTTTTCTATATCATCTATATCTCCCTGTGAGACCTTAGTCATTCCAGGGTGTGTCTTTGTAAGTCTAATTGTGAACACTTCCCATATTAAGCTCATGTCCTCACTTGTGGTCTATGCAAAACTTTAGGCATTTTACATATTATTGCTACTATACAAATTATGTAGTGTTTAAACTGTTTATCACTGTCATCATTTCTGTTGCCAATGCTCATTCATCCATTATCTGTTATTACTGAATGATATATCATTGTGTATTGTTCAGCTAATCTTTTGCACTGAAATTGTACTATTGCCTCATTACATGCTACATTGCATAGTCATCGTTATCTCAGCCGCTTAATCCTTTTCCCTTAAGCGAAGTACACACTAGGGCAGATGTACTAAGCTCTGGAAAGTGATAAATTGGAGAGTGATAAACTACTAACCAATCAGCTCCTAAATGTCATTTTTCAAACACAGCTTGTAACATGACAGTTATGAGCTAAGTGGCTGGTAGATTATCACTCTCCAATTTATCACTTTCCAGAGCTTAGTACATCTCCCCATATAAATGAAATGTTCAAATGCATGTTGACAAATTCAGGACTATTTTATTTACTTATTTACAGTACAAAATAGAAGTGATTGGAAAAAACTGGGCACTTCCTATCGGATCTACCTTCTGTTTATCTCCTCTGACCCTTCAGAACAGAAAATGATAATAGGTTGGTGGTAAACAACAGGCGCTCCTTTTATGGCTTAGAGAGAGGGTGCGTCTTTGTGGATTATCAAGAGACTAATTATTTGAAAACAATATATAGAAATATTCATTAATAATCCAGCTGTTAATTTTTAGTGGATGAAATTCTCCTCTGAAAGTGCTCAACCCCAGTGCACCAAATGCGTGAAAAACAAAACCGTAAACACACCAATGTGTAGTACATTCAAAGATAAAAACCTGGTATAAAACACCTAGTGACCGAGAATACATATAAAATAAATATTTTATAGGGGCCACCCCCATAAATGGTATGTTGGATAAGCATACCTTGACTCACAGAGGAGTAAGCAGCTATACACTTCTAAAGGTGTCTTTTATGGTTTCTGTCCAATCTGGCTGGTTGGAACGAAAATCTGGTAATGTATGACTATCGAACATTTGTTCCCAAATGCCAGAAAATGGACAAAAATGGTAACTTAAACTGATTTAACAAATTTGTCTGTTTTCCAGTATTTGGGAATACATGGCCAATTTTCATTTGCTCCCATACTGTACATTATCATATTTTCATTCCAACCACCCAGATTGGACATGGGGGAGATGTACTAAGCTCTAGAAAGTGATATATATTGGAAAGTGATAAACTACCAGCCACTCAGCTCCTAACTGTCATGTTACAGGCTGTGTTTGAAAAATGGCACTTAGGAGATGATTGGTTGGTAGTGTATTACTTTCCAATTTATCACTTTCCCGTCTTATTACATCTGCCCCTAATGTTATAATGTATACCTAGCTTAGCTCCTCAACTGAAAAATTACCTGGTACCTGGTCATTAATTAGACGTGTCAAAGGTCATTTACTGAGTCAGGTAGTGTTTTTCAGAATCAACCCCTGGTAGAACTTACCTAGAGCTTCAATCCTGATTAAAGAACACAATGCAAGGGGAAGCACAGAGTTTGAATAGAATTGATTTTTTCATACTTGTGACTGTGGTACATGGGCTATATAAGATAAGGCCTCATGTGGCATAGACAGGGTGGAATAGTGTGTATGTGGACATGATTGTTTATTTAAATCAGTCTCCACCTTTCTCTGCCCACAGTCTACAGTGAGTTGCCAGTGGCGAGGTTATTAGGTACTCATTTCTTTCCCATATCACTGACTGCCCTGTTAGTAAGAGCATTACACCACCAAAATAACTTCCAGCAAGCAACTGTCCTATGGTTGGAAACAGATTTTTGTTTAATGTGCTGAATGAGGCTGATACGACTTATACAGAGTAACAGATGGGATACAGGCGATTATCAACTGAACCATAGTCATGCATTGACATAGATTTGCATGGCAGCTGATGTGCATAAAATTAGTAGGGTTAGTTGCAGTGGGCAAAGTAAAACAAGTAATGGACTAGTTGAGGTTCTGAGCATGATTTGGTGCCTGACTTAGTGTTTTTTTCTGTGCTTTATTGTGTCAAAGCTGGATTAGTGGCTGAGACAGAATCAGCGTAAAAAATAGCGTGCGCGACGCCATCTTGCGAATGGTAGCTAGACTCCATCTTAAAAATAAGAATCTGCAAGACGCCATTTTGTGACCAGCGCCATTTTAAGTTACAACTCACGAGCTAAGTACAGATGGCAATGTTTTTAATAATCTACCAAAAATAACTAGAAAAACAGCCTCCTGAGAAAAGTAAATAGAATAGACAATACACCAGAATACTGTGAGTGTTTTACATACAAATTGGGAAGCCCTGTATATAGACAAGTATAGTTGTGGCAATTGTAATATAACCCAGACATTGATCTACACAATTGAATTTGTCTGAATCCTAAACAGGTTTTAGTCTTACTCCCAGACAGAATGGCCCCAGCTTCACAGCTGGGGGTAACACATTTGCATTGCAATTTGAAACTGTAAGTAAGGAATGAGATATGTGTGTGTATGTGTATGTATGTATGTATATGTATATATATATGTATATGTTAAGTCCATCATAGATAGAATCTCATGCATAAACACCGCACATTACACACAGTTGCGCTGCTAACATGGCGCACATTAGCGAATGCACAATATCTTGCATGCGAACGCTGTTTATTAGCTGCATGCGTGCACATCTGCCCCAAATCAGATAAACCTAACTAGCGTCTTTTCTCATATCTCTAATACATACATAATGCACACTTACACAAAAGATTCCATAGCTATAAAGTAAAAGATCCAAGTTTTAATCATTTATTACAAATGCTGTGAAATAAAGACTATTTTGGTATCTAAGGTTTAGTACATGATAAGTTAGCCATGTTTGATATTATACTGATCCACACTTTGGACCTGATTCAGAGCCGAACGCTCTAACCACAGCGCTCGCTCTGAATCAGGGCCCTCCTCCATGAAAATGGAGCATCCTCCTGGACGCTCGCATAGCTGTGGGTGACCACCCACAGCTTATGCGAGCGTCCATGATGATGGTTGCGATGGTCAAGACCATCGCGACCATCGAGCTTGCGATGGAGACCCTGCGGCAGGGTCTCGCTACCGCAAGCCCTGGAGTGATTTTGGCTCTATCAGAGCCAAAATCACTCCCACTGACTAGTGATGTCAGTGGGGCCAGCTTCAGACGGTAGGCGTTCCCATGGGAACGCCTCCGTCTGGCATCCACGCCCCGGCAGAGGTTCAAATCCAGAATCCTTAGTTGGGGGTTCATAGTGAAGTCACGTACCTAATCACACGATATATAGACGGATATCTATATCTCAACAAAGGGTGGATAGTGGCCACAAGCAGTCTTACCTGCAACCATTCGATACTGAGAGATCGCTTCCCATTATCGTGTGACCAAGAGACGCTGACTAGAATCCAGGGACAAGAGAGGAAGAAGTTTGTTTTCCTTTGTTGATAGTATTTTATGTTAAAAGGGGGCGCCACAGTATTGCGCACGCGGCTGAGTCGCAGTTTCGCGCGCACAGTAAAGACGCACTTTTGCGTACGCAGCTAAGGGTAAGTCATACGGTTGTGTAGTAGTCGCATTATTGTGTATGCGACTGGTCGCACAATAGCGTATACTTATTTCCGGTTGTGCTGCCACGTGTTTAAACAAAGCCATTGAGGTTTACATTTTTCAATTGTTGCCAATAACTGAGTTAACGTGTATTTTTCTGCGCTGGAAAAAAGTGTGTAACTGTGAGTGTTTGTTTAGGGTGTAACACGGGACCTAAATGTTAAGGGTATCATTGGACCCTTAAGTGCTAGGTGCAGGAAGGTGGCCTATTTACTCGGTAGCAGCATACCGTTTAATTTTACACAGAGCAGGTGTATGGTTTGTTATTTTTGTTAGGGTTCGGCTCCCAGCGTGTTTATAGTGTTCAGTAATCAATGTTTGTGATCTGTTATTCTTATTTGAACATTATAATTGAACCGCATAATCTTGGCTAGATTTTGATTGTGAGCTGGTGAAAGGGTGGACGAAATCAACTGGAACAAAAAGGGTACTTAGCTGCCCCCTAGCAGTTGAAACGTAGTCAAAAAGTGATTTTATTGTATGGTAGCATCGTCCTTCCATAGGTGAGTGAAAGCATATAGAGGTCCTTCATAGGGTTTGGTGGATACACCCTTTTTGTATGATTAATAAACTTATACTGTTACGGTGTGTGTCCTGTGTTTTTAAAAAAAAAATGTTTACAGGTGAACTACAGGTACTAGTGGGCCCTTAATGCCCTGCATGCTGGTACTTGTGGTTCTCCAAGTACCAGCATGCAGGGCAGGCTTTCTGGAACTTGCAGTTCTACTTGTAAAGACAATGTTTAATATTCTTTATTTACACCACACCACACTATCAACCCACCACCCACCACCACCAGGGGTGGCGGGGATAGCCCTGGGCTATCAGCCTGGGCCTGGGGTGCCCTGGAGAGGGTGACCCCTTTATTGGGGGAGTCCCCAGCTCTCCAGGGATCCCCGGCCTGGGCTGACTAGCGGTCAGGGCTGATGCTGCGGCTGGGGGACCCGGTGAAAGGGCTCCCCTGCCTGTGGCATCAGCCCCCCGCTAGAAAAAGTCCAGTGCTGGTTCTGGAGCATACAGGGGAACCCTACTCATTTTTTCCCCTGTATTTCCAGAACCAGGACTGGATCAGAGCCCAGAGCTGGTTGCGCAGAATACGGGGGACCCCTACGTTGTTTTCCCCCCGTATTTTGGCAACCAGCGCTGGTTCTGACTAGCCCGGTGCTGGTTGTGCTTAAGCACAGGGGACCCCTACGTCGTTTGTCCCCTGTATTTAAGCACACCCAGCACTGGGTCACTAATGCCCGGGGCTGGTTGCTCTTTTTTGAGGGGGTGCACAGGTTTTTTTTTTTTGCCACAGCAGCACAGACGGGTCTCATGGACCCGTCAGTGCTCTGTATCAATGACACAGATGCAAGTAGCACGGATCTCCTGGCCCGTGCGTGCATCTGTGTCATTGAAATACACAGCAGCACAGACGGGTCTCACTGACCCATCTGTGCTCTGTGTCACTGTCAATCACACAGATGCATGTAGCACAGATCTCACAAGTCCGTGCTACATGCAAATGAGCACCATAATGCTGATTGGTTGAGGGCCGTGACAGACGGCTCTGTCAGCCAATCAGCACTTTGCCCATTAAAGGCAAAGGCATTTTTTTTAAATGGCCGCTCGAGGCAAAACCTCAAAATCCGACAGCAGATCTCGATGTTTTGCCTCAGGAGATCCGAGCTTGGGTTCCGATCGCCCCGGATCCCCGAAGTTCGGGTGGGTTCGGTTCTCAGGGAACTGAACCCGTTCATTCCTAATACTAAGTACGGTACTTATGCAATAAGGTGTTGTGATGTATGGTTTAAAATAATGATGAAGTGTTTTAGACCGTTTCCCAGAATTGGTAGTTTTGATAAAGATGTATTGGATAATGTCCAGGACCACATCAGTCTGATGTGGTCTCGAGGTAAGAAGGTAAAATATTATGAATGTTTAAAATTGTGGCAGCATGAAGGGGATGCATGGCTTATAAATGTGCAAGCGACACAAACTAGCGTCGCGAACGCATTGCCAGAAAATACACCCGCAGCGCTGAATTGCAGTGCATGCGAACCGCAAAATGGCGTGCACGTGCAGCAAGGTAGCATTGCGGAAGGTATTGCCAGCAGTTCACGCACACCACCGCTACCTTATGTGGATGGGGGTGCAAGTACAGTTATCGAAAAAACCCATAAAAATGTAACAAGAAATTTGTACCCTCTCTTAAGCAACCATAAAGAAAATGTTTATGATGTAGATGATGAGCCTATTGTTATATCTGCATTTCCCATGCTGGGTACATGTTAGATGCGACACCACAACAACAGATTAAACCACCAGCCAGGTAATAAGGTCAAAGGTATCACTGCGGACGGAGTTGTACGTACAAGGGATGTGGTAATGCATTGTCCTTGGACAAGAGCAGAGCTAAGTTCCATCATAAATGATTTCCCCGATCCCAAAAAGGAATTAGCCAAATGTCAAAGATTTTTGAGGAATTTGGGTAGTTCTCATGAGCCCACCAATAACGATTGGTGGGTGGTGTTAAGGGTCTGTCTACCACGCAATATCGATGTGACAAAATTTATCATGGATTGTGTATTGGATGGTGATGTTCCCTTAACAGACCAAGTAAACCAAGGTAACATTTCACGCATTATAATCAATTGGGTGTATATTTTCCAGTATTAGTTAACTGGAACAAAATTTTCACCCTAAAGCAAAAGGAGAGTGAATCTGCAGAAGATTATTGAGACCGGGCTCTGCAGGCTATCACCCAGTACACTGGGTTAGAGGATATTAAAGATAGCACTCACCACAGGGGAATGATAGTCACCATACTCATGCACGGTCTTAAAGAGAACCTAAAGACAAGGGTTCAGACCTCACAGCCTGGCTTGAGGGAAGTCACAATAGATACCCTCATAGAATCTGCCATAGAACATGATAAAAACATCTCAAAGAAGAGAGAGACCCAGAGCGAAAAACTAGTAGCTGTCAGTATCCAAGCTCTGGAAGGAATGACGGTAACATCACAGCCAGCAGACACACTTGCACCCACACACACACTTTCACCTGAACAGTTATACACCCTCACTAATCCCACGCAACAGCAAACACAGCCTTATCCCACTTATCCTACACAACCACAAGTTCCATACTACTCACAAGCTCCATACCTCCCACAATATCCTTTTCCTCAATATCCTTACCCATAACTACCACCTTTCTCTCCTGCTCAACCCACACAACAATCCTTCCCACGGAAGTGTTTTAATTGCAACCAGCCAGGACACATAAGTAAGCTGCACGGCAAAGAGGTTAGGACCCCCAAACCAGGGAGTACCTGGATATCCCCATAAGGGATATGCACAGAGACCAGCAAATATCCAACAGGCACCAGCTCCAATTGTGGCCGTTAATGCTTTATTGGATAGTGGGAGCAAACGCTAGGAGTCAGGTCATACTTGTGGTCTGCAGATAGACAGGTTGACGGGAAGTACTAGGGAAAAACTGGTAATGGTAATTGATGTAACTGATACCCAATCTCTGCTCTGCTTTCTTCCCTGTGCCCTAACACCCTGACTGTCAGTATTTTTCTTTTCCCACCTAGGGGGAGGTGTACACTACACATGGACACGAGTGTCCCATGGGTTCATAGACAACCCCAGTATCTTCTCCAAGGCCTTATATGACTGTTTACAATCTTTTCAACCTGCCAATGGATCTGTTCTAATGTAAAATGTGGACGATTTATTGTTGTATTTAGGTCATGTTTAAATGATATTAAACTGTTGTGCTTTATCTCTCACACACAGGACACAAGGTTGCTAAGGACAAATGGCAGCCATGCCAGGCTAAGGTCAAATACTCGGAACACTGTCCAACCCAGGGGCCCAGGCAATATTTAGAGCAGTAGATATTGATAACAGAATTTAAATTGCAGGAATTTGTGTACAAATACAGTATCCCAAGAATATTTGAATATAGGAGGGATACTCATTTCACAAGTAATGTCTTTTATAACCTGTGTAAGGTGATGGGTATTAATATCAAGATCATCCCAGACCATCTGTCTACCTGTCCCCCTTTGAGATACTGTTTAACAGTCAGCCTCATGTGAAAATATGATAATGAGGTTACTGTGCAGTGTCTCACGAAGATGAGTAAGAACAACTGAAATTGAAAATGTTATTAACTAACATAACTGAAGCAAACTGTCATGATGTTAAACCTGGAGAATTTGTTATGATCCGAATTTTTTTTAGCTCAGGTTGTTTGACTGATCGGTGGAAAGGTCCGTATCTGATGTTGTTGACAAAGTACCACATCCTCAAAGGGTAGTCAGGGAAGATACGTGGGTCCATTCCATTCACTATAGGGAGGTTAACCAACTGGTGGAGATACAAGGCAGAGACGAGGCCGATAACATGGACCTGTCGATTGCGAGCTTGTGCCGGGAGGATTAAAAAGGTGACAGTGAGAAACCAGAGCTAAAAGAAAGCTGTAGATCAGTGTCGCAGCAAGGGATTGTTCTGCTGTGTTCATTTTTGTATTCTTCTTCCAGAGTTTCCGTCATCTTGGTTTGTTTGGGGATACCCAGTTTCTGTGATGGAGGACAGATCCAATCAGGGGAGTGTCTGACCAATCTTAGTACTGTTATTATTAAGAGAGCTATAATTCCGGATACTCTGGGATGGTGTGGAGGTTTATCATCTGAAGATTCCTGTATTTGTGAGCTTTGTGGGTCCCTAGTTGATGAGAACTGTATTCAACGGTGCCAGCCTAAATATAACCCGTACTGGGGTGGGGATCCTTTAGAGGATTATCATAGCATGGGTGGCAAAGTGTTAAATCAAACTGATTGTTGGGTGTGTTCACATGTGCCACAGGGACAGCATAACATATGGTTGGTGCCATTTCCACTGAATATCACGAAAATTTTAGAATTACAAAAAGGGAAAACATTGGATGGAAAATTCCTCTCATCCAAACCACCTCATTTCAAACTCTATCAATTCCAAGTAGATAGATCACTTTTGTGCTTAAACATAACCAACCCCAATAAACCCGGGAATTGGGAAGTGACGGGGAATAATCAGATGATGACCTTCTCACAAAGAGCTGATAATGAGTCCATAAACCATGATCTGTTACGCTCAATTCAATCTAGTGGGAAACATTTTAGGTACTGGTACACATTGAGTTCCATCAAAGAAATTATTGGTAAGGTACCAGATGGTTATTGTGCTAAAATAATACAACCAGAGACTTGCATGTACCAGATGAAAGACCCTGAGATAGGATTGTTTGCATGGGAAATGTGTTTAATGATAATGATGCATCCTATTCCTTATGTTCTCCCCGATAATGTGTATTTTATATGTGGAAGAAAGACGTATAAGTGGCTCTCCCCGAGTTCCGAAGATTTGTGTTACCTGGGAAGAGTAGTCCCAGAAGTTATGACCCTCACACATGTTGAAATGCTCGGTATCCATGAAAACACACCATCACCATATCTTCACACGCAGTATGAACACAGAGGCAAACGAAATATGATACCTGGTGATGTGCATAAAGCCACTCAGTTAATTAGTGAGACAACTGGCTTCCAAGTTTTACTCTCACTGGATCCCACCAGAATCGCTCCGGGTACATTAAATTTTAGATATATTCAGGAACTTGCTAAATTAATAGATAATATTACCAAGATGTATGATGACACATTCAGGTATACAGGGAGAGAATTGCAAGCATACAAGAAAGAACTGGTGAAACACAGACTAGTGTTAAATTATTTAACTGCTGTTACTGGAGGGTATTGCATAACTTTAGCCACCAAATTTGGAGTAAAGTGTTGCACCTATGTCACCAATGATACCAGCAACCCCAAAGAGGTGATAGACCGGAAGATGGACGAAATTCTGCAGCTAAAATGTGAGTTTCGTATGAACCATAATGCTTCAGTGGCTGAAGTAGGGGAGAAAATAGAAGGATGGGTCTCATGGTTGAACCCAGTGAAATTGTTCTCAGGCCTAGGGGAATGGGTCCAGGAAGTGATCACCAGCATGGGCAAATTCTTGATCCTTATACCGATTGTCATCATAGTAATTGGCCTATGTGTCCGGTATGTTCCTATTGTGTTGAAGTGTGGAAAATGTAAAAATAGAGTAAGACGAAAGAACGAAATTATGATGGTGGTTAGTAGTACCCATATGAATACTGAGGTAAACGTAGAACTGCATTACAACCCTGAACTAGAAATACCATCATATACTATATTACATTTAGATGTGCATAAAAGGTATTATCAAAATGTTATTTTAAAAACATCTCAAATAACGCAAGTTCCTGATCCCCCTCAAGACTTCCTTTATAGGACTGGTGCATCCCCACATCTTTCACATGATCTCTCAAGGTCCGCGGTTTGCATATAATGGTATTTTATGTCCCCTCCTAGAGACACATTATTGATGGATTAAGAACCACCTTATGCCATCCCATAATAACATTAAATAATATGTATGTATGCCTAAAATTAATTTTAAATCAGAGTGTGATAGCATGTTGTTCGCTCGCTATCAAAGGGTGGATTGTCAAAGCTGGATTAGTGGCTGAGATGGAATCAGCGTAAAAATTAGCATGCACAACGCCATCTTGCGAATGGCAGCTAGACTCCATCTTAAAAATAAGAATCTACAAGACGCCATTTTGCAACCAGCGCCATTTTAAGTTACAACTCACGAGCTAAGTACAGATGGCAATGTTTTTGATAATCTACCAAGAACAACTAGAAAAACAGCCTCCTGAGAAAAGTAAATAGAATAGACAATACACCAGAATACTGTGAGTGTTTTACATACAAATTGGGAATCCCTGTATATAGACAAGTATAGTTGTGGCAATTGTAATATAACCCAGACATTGATCTACACAATTGAATTTGTCTGAATCCTAAACAGGTTTTAGTCTTACTCCCAGACAGAATGGCCCCAGCTTCACAGCTTGGGATAACACACTTGCATTGCAGTTTGAAACTGTAAGTAAGGAATGAGATATGTGTGTGTATGTGTATGTATGTGTATATATATATATATATGTATGTATGTATATATGTATATGTTAAGTCCATCATAGATAGAATCTCATGCATAAACACCGCACAGTTGTGCTGCTAACATGATGCTCAGTAGCGAATGCACAATATCATGCATGCGAACGCTGTTTATTAGCTGCATGCGTGCACATCTGCCCCAAATCAGATAAACCTAACTAGCGTCTTTTCCCATATCCCTAATACTTACATAATGCACACTTACACAAAAGATTCCATAGCTATAAAGTAAAAGATCCAAGTTTTATTCATTTATTACAAATGCTGTGAAATAAAGACTATTTTGGTATCTAAGGTGTAATACATGATAAGTAAGCCGTGTTTCATATTATCCTGATCTGCACTTTATCCACAGCTTTCCGGTATCAACGGTGTGAAGACCGGAACATGCGTTCGCAACTTATGGACCGTAAAGACATAAAGAACCGAAATGTATTTTTGTGAAACCAAAAGCCTAGATTTGCATGCAGGGGAAATAGAGAGGCAACAAGCTGTTAGAGGCTGTTCTGTGTCCATTTGAACCAACCTGTTAAATGCCCTGTAACAAATGCACCCGCACTGGGAACCAATGGGATCAGCAACAAACTCCTCTATTGTGTTGTCTATTTCTGGGGGGGGGTATAAATATGTGTGCTCTGACCCTGGGTTACTAGTCTTCTTGCTGAATGCTGATTGATGGAGGTTTCTTGCTGATGCCGGGATCTGGTCCAGAGCGCATGCGTATGTATAACTGTACTTGGGTCTGTATAATTTCTTTGCGCTAAATTGTACTTAGATCATAGCATGTAACTGACTGTACTTTTACTTGAATAATACTTTGTGCTTTGGAAACACAGGTTCAAGGTCTATAGTCTTTATTTAATGTATAACTGCGTACGCAAATTGCATCAACCTTAGAGGTTTATAGGCAGGATATTAGAAGGTATAGACAGGAGTGTATAGAGGTTCAAATCCAGAATCCTTAATTGCTGTATTCATTGGGTTGGGGTGATGGATCTTGAGAAATGCTTATCTGAGGGGGTGGTTTTGGAATGAAGACTTGGAAATTTCTACCTGCTCTCCACTTTGTGTCTGATGTGGGCAGTAGAGCATGGGTAGCAGCGACAATATGAGGAGCTAGATATGGTCTGGAGCACTTTCCCTGTCAGTGGTAACTAGCTCATTCCACCCGCAGAGGTATTTCTGGACACCAACCTACCAAGTGAGCAATTATAGGAGGGGAGCTAATTTGTGCAGTGGGAGTGACTATATCCCCCCTATTGTCATTTAGGTAATAAATACATATTATTTCGGCTTGTGCTGGTTGCCCGTATTTCCCCTGCCAACAGTTTTCTTGCCATCAATTTGTCTTTAAATAAGGATACATTTTATTTCACCATACATAAGCCTGTTTTATTTCATTTATGTGATGTTATTATGTTTAAGTTAAATGCTCTGGCAAAAACATCCTCCACTAGGGGTTTAATACTTATGTGAGTACTATAATATTATGGTGGAATATAAATCCCTGTCTATATAAAGTTACAGTATAAAGGAGTGGGGAAATGTGAAACACAGATTTGTTTCATAAATATAAATTAGGGCCAAATAATGGCTTTCAGTTATGTCTTCATTTTGGATGAATAGTCTGCATTCTTGGGAATACTTTTGAAGTAGCACTCACTATCAGACATATCCAATTAGCTGCAGGGTAGTCAGCTCAGACCGTTTCAATCAGGTCCTGTATCCCCCATATGTTAAGCCCAGAGGTTGCACTTCTCCTTGCAGCCTCAGGAGCTGCAAGGAAAAGTCAGTGTTTAAGTGCACCCTCTGGCATTGATTGTACGCAGAATCTATGGGTACTGTGCATTGCAGTAGGGATTACCGCCGTGGAAAAATGCAGACTAATTGAATAGTTACAGGTGTGAAATCTGGAGCTTTCCCTGCACAGTAAACCCCGCTCCTAATTGTATATGCCCTGTTATGTACGTATTCTGGTAATGCCTGCATTAACCAATCCTGCTGAAAGTATTTTGCATGCTACTGCTGGTGCTAATGTAACGGCTTGGGGTGTTTATATAGCATACATCTAACCTCTTGATAAAAGTTGAGTAATCATAAGCTACGTACACGTGTTGCGATTTAGGCCAAGATAAGATCTTGTTAACGATATCCCTTGAACTCCTGAACACTCCCGGACAAACAATATTGTGCAGAAATATGGAGCGATTGTACAAACGATCAAACGATATAGATTGGTCATTAACGACTGCAATCGTTAACAATATATTGTTTGGCAGCAATCAACCTCACGATGCATCTACTGGAATTGAAATAAAGGGTGGGCTTAATTATATATAAAGTAGGGGTGTGCACCGGCCACTTTTCGTGTTTTGTGTTTTGGTTTTGGATCTGGATCTTTCTTCGTGTTTTGGATCTGGATTGGTTTTGCCAAAACCACCCTTCCGTGTTTTGGGTTCTGGGTTTTGTGTTTTGGATCTGTATTTTTTTGAAAAAAAGCATAAAAACAGCTAAAATCACAGAATTTGTAGGTTTTTCTGCTCCTATGCTATTATTAACCTCAATAACCTTAATTTCCACTCATTTCCAGTCTATTCTGAACACCTCACACCTCACAATAGTGTTTTTATGTCCAAAAGGTTGCACCGAGGTAGCTGGATGACTATGCTAAGCGACACGAGTGGGCGGCACAAACACGTGACCCATCTAGGCGTGATACTGCAGTGGCAGACAGGATGGCAGTTTGAAAAACTAGGCCCCAAACTGTACATAATGCAAAGAAAAAAAAGAGGTGCAAGATGGAATTGTCCTTGGGCCCTCCCACCCACCCTTATGTTGTATAAACAGGACATGCACACTTTAACAAACCAATCATTTCAGCGCCAGGGTCTGCCACACCACTGTGGCTGAAATGATTGGTTCGTTTGGGCCCCCACAAAACAAGCTGGCAATTAATGTGTCCCTGCACAAACTGGCTCTACGGAGGCAAGATGCCATCCTCATCCTCCTCATCCACCGATTCCACATTTTGTGGAAGCAACCTCCTACGCCTTTTGCTGACAAGGTTCCCGGCTGCACTAAACACTCTTTCGGAGTACACACTGGAGGGGGGGCAACTCAGGTAAAATAGAGCCAGTTTGTACAGGGGCCTCCAAATTGCCTCTTTTTCCTGCCAGTACAGGTATGGACTGTCTGACATGCCTACTTGGATGCTGTCACCGATGTAATCCTCCACCATTCTGTCAATGGTGACAGTATCATATGCAGTGACAGTAGACATGTCAGAAATTGTTGCCAGGTCCTTCAGTCCGGACCAGATGTCCAAACTTGGTCCTGCCTGCCCTGCATCACCGCCAGCGGGTTGCTTAGGATACCTAAGTTTTTTCCTGGCAGCCCCAGTTGCGGGAGAAAATGAAGAAGGAGCTGTTGACGTGTCACGTTCCGCTTCAGCTGACAGTGTGTTCACCAGCAGGTCTTTGCACCTCTGCAGGCTTGTGTCGGCCGGAAAGAGAGACACCAGGATCGAGCATGGTGGCCAAAATGTAGTGGTCTGATTTCAACAGATTGACCACCCTGGAATCCTGGCAAAGTGAATGAAGGGCTTCATCCACAAGTCTCACATGCCGAGCGGAATCGCTCCATCTTAGCTCCTCCTTCACTTTCTCCAGCTGCTTCTGCAAAAGCCTGATGAGGGGAATGACCTGACTCAAGCTGGCAGTGTCTGAACTGACTTCACGTGTGGCAAGTTCGAAGGGCTGGAGAACCTTGCACAACACGGAAATCATTCTCCACTGCGCTTGAGTCAGGTGCATACCCCCTCCTTTGCCTATGTCATAGGTGGATGTATAGGCTTGAATGGCCTTTTGCTGCTCCTCCATCCTCTGAAGCATATAGAGGGTTGAGTTCCACTGCGTCACAACCTCTTGCTTCAGGTGATGGCGGGGCAGGTTCAAGAGTGTTTGCTGGTGCTCCAGTCTTCGGCACACAGTCGCTGAATGGCGAAAGTGGCCTGAAATTTTTCGGGCCACCCAAAGCGTCTCCTGCACGCCCCTGTCGCTTTTCAGAAAATTCTGCACCACCAAGTTTATTGTGTGAGCAAAACATGGGACATGCTGGAATTTGCCCAGATGTAATGCCAGCACAATATTGGTGGCATTGTCAGATATCACAAATCCCCAGGAGAGTCTAAGTGGGGTAAGCCACTGGGCGATGCTTTCCCTCAGTTTCTCTAAGAGGTTGTCGGCGGTGTGCCTCTTACTGAAACCGGTGATACACAGCGTAGCCTGCCTTGGAACAAGCTGGCGTTTCTGAGATGCTGCGACTGGTGACGCTGCTGCTGTTGCTGCGTAAGGTGATACATCTACCCAGTGGGCTGTCACAGTCATATAGTCCTTAGTCTGCCCTGTTCCACTTGTCCACATGTCCGTGGTTAAGTGGACATTGGGTACAATGGCATTTTTCAGGACACTGAGGACACTTTTTCTGACGTTTCTGTACAGTCTCGGTATCGCCTGCCTAGTGAAGTGGAATCTAGACGGGATTTGGAACCGGGGACACACTACCTCCAGCAATTGTCTAAATCCCTCTGCACTAATGGCGGATACCGGACGCACGTCTAACACCAACATAGCAGTCAAGGCCTCAGTTATACGTTTTGCTTCAGGATGACTGCTGTCGTACTTCATCCTCCTCGCTAAGGACTGTTGGAGGGTCAATTGTTTAGTAAAAGTAGTGGTGTTCCTACTTCCTCTCTGGGATGATGAACGACTCCCAGCAGCAGCAACAGCAGCAGCGGCAGCAGGAGGCATAGCAATGCAGGATCCTCCGGAGGAATCCCGGATAGGAGAGTCAGTCATGCCAGTGACATGGCCTGCAGGACTACTTCCGATCCTGACTAAGGAGGAAATTGACGAGGAGGGAGTTGACGGTGTGGTTTGCAGGCGCTTGGATACAACAGGACAACGGGATTTAGGTGTCCCTGGACTGCTTACGGTCTTAGCCAAAGTTTCTGAACTTGAAAGTAACTTATTATGAACGCGCTGCAGGTGCCATATAAGGGAGGATGTTCCTAGGTGGTTAACGTCCCTACCCCTACTTATTCCACCTTTACATAAGGTACATATGGCAAAACAGTTGTTGTCCGGATTTGGATAGAAATATTGCCAGACCAAAGAGGTGGAATGTTTGGTCTTCTGCCAAGGCATGACCGTGATGGGCTTTTTCATCCCACGGACAACAACTGTCTCCCCCGGAGCCTGAATTAAACAAACCACATCACCATCAGAATCCTCCTCGCCAACTTCCTCCTCAGCGCCAGCTACACCAGTATCCTCATCCTGTTGTACTTCAACAGTGACATCTTCAATTTGCATATCAGCAAGTGGACTGTGGGTGCTCCTTTCAGCACTTGCAGGGGGCATGCAAATGGTGGAAAGAGCCACCTCTTCCCGTCCAGTGCTGGGAAGGTCAGGCATCGCAACCACCACCACACTTGGACTCTCCTTGGGGATTTGTGATATCTTCTTAGAAAGCACAGTTCTTCGCTGTGCTTTTGCCAGCTTAACTCTTTTGATTTTTTTAGTGGGAGGAGGTCTTCCATCGTCATGTGAAGCTGAACCACTAGTCATGAACATACTAGGGATCGACCTTAGACGTTCCTTGCCACTCCGTGTCGTAAATGGCATATTGGCAAGTTTACATTTCTCTTCAGCTGATTTAAATGTTTTTTTCAAGGTCATTTTCCAGAACTTTGTCATTTGGGATTGTATGTGCCCTCTATTATGACAATGGGCATCGGCCTTGGCAGACGACGTTGATGGCATGTTATCGTCTATGTCATGACTAGTGGAAGCAGCTTCAGCACTAGGAGGAAGTGGTTCTTGATCTTGCTCTATTTTATTTTTATCGGACAAAGGCCCTGATTCAGACCCACTCGCAAGCGGGCGCACGTACATTAGGCGTACGTACAAAAATATTTAAATTCAATGGCTCGCTCGTATTTTCGTTCGCATCTAAAATTCCTCCCTAAACTCTGACGACCCCTCCTCTAACTAACGAGCGTACGAAATAGCGAGCGTACATCCCCGAAATGGCTTGAAAGGAACGCACGCACAAGTATAAACAGGAAGTGGCCTTGTCAGATGTCGATTACCTGCTCCTTTATTCTGCCTACCTCCATCAATCGTATCATGCCAATCAATGTATCAATTAGCTTAATTGTTTGTTTTTTTTCAACACAATGCAAGAAACTTTACTCTTGTCCGTGTTTGTGTTTACCCGCAGAATACGTACGGATGAAACATTCGCTTTTATTGTTCAAAAAACATGTGAACCACAATTAAACAATTGTTCTATTGCTGTGGATCCCCACAAATTTTCTGTGGTTCATTTCTTTATTTAAATTTGCTTACGCATGTCACTGCATCAAGCCTATCATAACTCTCCAGAGATTTCTGGCCCTGTCGAACACATGACTCATACACTAACCAATAAAATTGCTCCTGTTAATTTCCAAAATACATTAGCCAATCAGAAAATTTTTACACACTTTATCAAAAATGATTTTTAAGAAAAACACCATTGCCATCATGAGAGCCTCCGCATTCACCAGGCGCGAGCTGCTGGTGCTTACGGAGGTCATGGATCACCGGATCACCAGCCAGCCTCCACCCATCACCAACCGGCAGAAGCGCTCCGCGTATGCGGAGGCACGGTCCCGCCTGCGGTCCTTCGGCTCACGCCGCAACATCGGGCAGCTGGAGCGCAGGTGGTCCGACCTGCAACGGCGAACGCCCCGCTTGCTGGCATGCTTTCGCATGCAGATCGAGGAAAGTAAGTGTTATGTATTGTGGTTTTAATGTTTGTGTTTGTGGGGCAAACTGCGTGTGCATGTTTTCCTGTCTGTCCTATTTATTATTTGTACTCATATCTCCGTGTGCATGTTTTCCTGTCTGTCCTATTTATTATTTGTACTCATATCTGCGTGTGCATGTTTTCCTGTCTGTCCTATTTATTATTTGTACTCATATCTGCGTGTGCATGTTTTCCTGTCTGTCCTATTTATTATTTGTACTCATATCTGCGTGTGCATGTTTTCCCTCTATTTCTGATTTATTCATTCTACTCCTATTTGGCTTATTTTTTGGGTTGTGTTTTTTTTTTAGTTTTGGTCCCCGGATTTGTCCATAAACTAACCGCAATTTCTTTGACATATTTTAGGGGGACAGCCAAGACTCCGCCGTCACCGTCCGTCCAGACGGCGTTCCCGGCCACTATCCCCAACCCCCAGCCAACACTCCACCCCAAATCTTTCCCCTATTCCCCACTCCTCCCCATCCTTCCCAGACCCTCTCCCGGAAATGTCGGGCCTCCTTCCCCTCCGTCCCACTTCCCCCTCTCCTCCACCCACCCCTCTTCCCATTACCCCCTCCCCGGAGTCCATCATAACTCCTCCCCATTCTTTGGGGAATGACGGATCCTCCGAGGAGGATCATGGAGGCATTTCCGGAGCTCCCGTTTTGGCTCCCGGTATGTTTTTATTTTGTTTTTTTTTAAAGCACAAACTGTTTGTATGTAATCATGTGTCGTGCCTTTCTTTGTGTTTTTGTGGCTTGACTTTTGGTGATTTCGCAGTTTGCCTTTACCTCTTCCTGGTGATTTCAACATACACATATCACACCTGTGGGAATTTGTACATAGGCCTTGTATTTTTGGCAGCACCCCCTTTTTTTTTTTTTTTTTAGGTTTAGGAGTGATTTCGTTGTGTTTTTGTTTTTTTAATGTGGATTCCCTATTGTTGTATTAACCCACACACTTTTCTCACCCACAGAGGAACAGAGGCGTCGGCAAGAGGTGGCGGATTGTGTTGGCCAGATGCGCCAACATGTAATTGGCATTCTTGTGGCCCTCGACCGGCTGTCTGGCCTCCTTCGCCAGTAGTTTTTTTATTTTTGTTAACTTTTCAAAATACATTTTTTCATACAAATATACGTTCTGGCTCATTTTTTAAATCCAAAACCAAGATAGTTTAGCCTGACATAAGTAGACTGTTCCTGCAAGGATTTCCCTTTTTTAAAAGTTAGATTGTGTTTTGTCTTTGTATGTCAAACAGACACAAGAAACACATAACAGTAACAATGTCATTTCCCTTTTTGGGTGTAGTGTCAATTACATATTTCTACATTTTACAGGTTCCTAGTTGGTGCGCAAGCTGCTTAGGCCAATCTTACAAATCCCAAGGTTGGGCCAGGCTTCCTTTTGGTGTGGGTTGGGAAGCTGAAAACATATTTCAGTTTAGCTCAACTGGCGTCAGTACTGGATTACCCCTTAGTCAAATGTAACTTGTGTTAACCTGGTTACACTTGCTGTTAACGTCCCAAAAAAGGAAGACCATTTCACTCTCCAAACATTTATTCACAACATAACAGAGAAAACAAAGTGGTCACTCCCAAAAAAAGAACACAGTGATAAATTCAAATACAACACATCCTTGACGAAGGACCATGCCAACATGATTCCACAAACATGGCGTTGCGATATGGGTTCCAGAATATATGCCCAAAAGGACCAGATCCAGGTTTGGTAAGGGTAGCAGGAAGTAGTGAGCGTTGGAGTGCCAAAGATTATGTGAACAAACAGAAGATGGTGAGAAAAAAAACACAAAATTAGATGTTCGCAAACAAACACAAACACATTAGGTATAAACACTGTAGTTTTGTTACAACTTACCTAAAAAATCTGGCCACAACATCATCGCGTATGGCCCCCCCACATACTGACCTCCGACCAACCTCGGGGGGGCCATCCTCAGGTAAGGCATCCTCTGGCTGCATTGGGACACCACTCCTTATGGCAATGTTGTGAAATATCCCACACAGGACCACAATTTTAGACACCATATCCGGCACATACATGAGCTCGCCACCAGAGCGGTGGAGGCATCTGAATCGGCCTTTTAAAAGGCCGATACAGCGCTCCACCACTTGCCTGGTGGCTGTAAGTGCGGAATTATACGCACTTTGTGGCCCTGGTGTGGGAGCCAAATAAGGAGTGAGCAGCCAGGACATGCAAGGGTATCCACTGTCTCCTGTGAAAAAAAATAGACAACATCAGGAACACTGTGTATCAAGCTTAACATTGTTATGTACTAAAGGTCTCCACTTACCCAGAAGCCACGCATCACCAGCTTGTAGGTTGGTTAATTTCTGCCATATCCCTGATTGCCGGATGACGAAGGAGTCATGAGCACTTCCTGGTAATTTAGCATTCAGGGACAGGATCTGGAGGGAGGCATCACATACCACCATTACATTCAGGGAGTGATAGTGTTTACGGTTTCTAAATATTGCCTCCAGCCGTGCTGGAGGCTGAAGTGGTATGTGAGTACCATCCACAACCCCTATGATGTGTGGGAAGCCAGCTATTTGGTAAAAATTGGCCTTGGCCACACTAAGGGCACCCATATCCAAAGGCATTTTAATAAAATGATGGAGGTGCTTGAAAAGTGCCTCCATCACTGCCCTCAGGATCCGGGAAAAGGAGGATTGGGAGATGCCCGCCACTATTCCCACCGTTGTTTGAAACGATCCTGAGGCACAGAAATGTAACACCGCCATAAATTGCGTCAGTGGTGGTATTGCTGTTGGACTGTCAATTTGCCGCTCAAGATCACTTTCTATTAATGAGAGAGTGTCTATGATGATTTTGGGAGGTAGACGGTAGCGTTTTAAAACCTCATCATCGGGCATTCCAAAAAGGGTGACATGTGTTCGAAATATCTGGGGCCTTGCATGCCTACGATGCCTACGCCTGGGACGAGTTTGAGGTTGGTCGTCTTCCGGGAGCAGGGCCAGAACAATTCGCCCCAGATCTACCTGAAATTCAAAGTTTACAATGTAAGGCTTTTGAGCCACCCCAAAAGTAACATAAAACAACTTAGCTTTATGATACCATCCATAGCGGCTTACATGCCGGGGTATTGTCATGATACGTATAAACTGTAAAAAAGCCAAAAATGAGACATCAAAAATTTAGAGGGTGATTTTATGTTTGTCAAATTGGTGCAAGCCAACACATAAAATAGGCGAAACACACATTTGGCCATCGATGAAAACGACATTGCACACCGTACGTCAAATAGGGGTCAAATGGACCCCAAAAATGGAAAAGGGAAAAGCAAAACTGGTTTACATGATGAATAAGCCTCGAAAAATGCGTTAATTATTTCGCAAATGCAAGTCACTACACCAACAGTCAAAAATGCGTTAATTAGTTCGCAAATGCAAGTCACTACACCAACAGTCAAAAATGCGTTAATTATTTGGCAAATGCAAGTCACCAACAGTCAAAAATGCGTTAATTATTTTGCAAATGCAAGTCACTACACCAACAGTCAAAAATGCGTTAATTATTTCGCAAATGCAAGTCACTACACCAACAGTCAAAAATGTGTTAATTATTTCGCAAATGCAAGTCACTACACCAACAGTCAAAAATGCGTTAATTAGTTCGTAAATGCAAGTCACTACACCAACAGTCAAAAATGCGTTAATTAGTTCACAAATGCAAGTCACTACACCAACAGTCAAAAATGCGTTAATTAGTTCGCAAATGCAAGAAAAATAATGGACTTCCCAAAATCGAATATATAAGATTTCCCTCAAAAAGGTCTTTGGGTCCGAAAGCCAAAACAAACTAAAATAGATGAAATTAGTGTTAAAAAAAAAATATCAAACAAAAAACCAGAAGTAGACACCAATTGGCCACAAATTAGACTGCACAAAACTTACCAAATCAGGAAACGATGGCAAAAAATAAACCAAAAAAATGCGAACGGAAAACCAAAACAACTGTAGCAAACCCAAAAAAATACAAACACCGCCAAATCCTCCAACCGCAAACAACAAAATCCAACCAACTTAACCGCCAACAATCCAACAACGCAACCTCGACTCCACACACACCAAGCCATAAATAGTGTTTATTTTCCCGCACAAATTAAGGATGAATCATAGGGACGCACAATCAATGATGCGGCCGCAAACTAAGGACGCATGTATAAATACGTCACGAAATCACATTTAATTTCTGGTTGATTTCATTCTGGAAGCAGAGACATGGCTTCAGACCAGGGAAACAATGGCCAAAATTCCGGCGGTAAGGCCTTCATGCATTTTGTCTCAATGATTCTTTTAAAACATAATATTGTGCAAGTTGTGAAGTGGCTAAATCTGCATATTTACCCAAATAGGTGAGGAGGATGACATGGAAGAGACTGCTGGCCCCAGTCAACCCGCCAAAGCTGCCAAAAAAAAAAGGCAGCCACATTTCACAAGCAAGGAGATGGAGGTTTTGATCCAGAAGTGCGTTGACATCCTGCCCCAGGCAGCCAGGAATATGAGCCAAAGCCAGAAGTGGAGAATGTGGGAGGAGGTCGCCGTTGCTGTCAATAGGGTGGGTGATTATGTCCGTCTAGCCCGGGATGTCAAACGGCGGTAAGTAAACACTTTCCCATCCTATAAACAAACCCCATTGTAAAAAAAAGGATAATGGTTCCAATTTCATTCCACAGATGGGCAGACTTCAAATATCGTCTCAAGCAAAAACTTGCCGACAGGGCTAGGCATGCAAGGGGGACAGGTGGGGGTCCCACCCCTGTGTCATTGGAGTTGACAGACTTAGAAGAGCTGGCACAGGGGTGTGTGCAGGCTGTGGAGGTGTTTGGCGTGTCCAACATGGATACGGACATGCCAGACTTTGCGGCTCCTCATGTTGGCCAAGGTAAGTCTTGTGATGTCACCAACTCTGAAATGCTATTGTGCCAATATGTAGATTCTAATGTGAGTCTTTTCGCATTTTTCCTAACAGAGACAGAGGCGGATGAGTCTGCTCCAGAGGGGAGCCTTGGCCGCAGAATTTCTGCTGGCTCTGCAGGGGAGGAACCAGTACATCCGGCTGAGGACCCTGCAGAAGCCAGTCCAGGGCGTGCCCCCTCGCAGACAGTGGGCCTCCTCACAGAACTCAATTTTAAATCGGATTTCCATACGGAGATTCTGCAGAGGATGGACGCCAGTCTGATACGGGTGGCTGAGGCCCTGGAGCAAAATGCTGCGGCCAACGTGACCATTGCTCAGGCCCTAGCGGAAAATACCAGGGCCAACATCCGCATCGCCGATGCCCTGGAGCAGCTCGTTCGCCAGCACATGGTGGAGCCGACCTCCCTTCCTGCCGGAACATCCGGATCCTCCACCTCTGGCACAACATCAGCCAATCCTCCAAATGTGCCTAGCCCTGTCCCTAGTCCAGAGGCCACAACATCTGCCTCTGGACAGGCCAGCCCGATGGCATCCCGGACCCGGTCTGGCGCCCACCCTCACCCAGCCAAACGGGCGAGAAAACGGTGACAGCAATGGCGACTTTTCCCACACTCCTTCTGTGCTTGGCTCATATTCCTTTCTGGTCAAAACTTCCCTCTCCTTTCTTGTGAAATGTTTTTAATTTTGGTATTTACGTTTATGTTACCAGTTATGGCTTTTTTTTTTTTTTTAACAAATATCTTTGCCACAAAAAAAAGGCAACAAAATATTAGGCCAATTTGTTTGTGTTTAAACAATAAATTTAAAACAAAAAACTGACATTGTATTGTGACATTATTGTACAAATGGGTTACATTTAATCCTGGCCCTAAAGGCAAAAACTGACCCTCTTAAAAAAAAAAAAGGCCTCTTTAAGGAACGTTTAAAAAATCACATAGCGATGCAAATTCCACAGTAAACCAAAAAAAAGGGGAGCTAATTAAAACATGATGACATTATTGTTACAATAGGCCATAACCAACAAATTGTGGCCAAAATAAAACACCAAAAATGTACGCTAATTGATTGTGTAATCATGACATTAGCAGCTCTGATTTCCACCTGCGTACGCTTTTGTGCTATCCCAATAAACTGCTTTCCAAACACATACCAAGCCGGTTTTCAATCCAACACTAATTACTTTACTGACCAGCCGCGATTAATCGCAGCACCATCGTTGAGTCCCGGGACGGAGGAGAAGGAACATCGCCAATGTGGTCGAGTAATCCTGACCCTAAGCTGTGCGAGCATTTTGAAGGGAAAGCGGATGTTCCAGTGACGTATGAGACGGTCCGAACACATTTGACGTTCGCATCTGCTAATGTATGTACGCCCCAAAAACGCCTCGCCACGCCTGCGTTTTTTCATCTCCACCCCCGTCAACACCCAAAAACGCCCTGTTCTGTCAATCACATTTGACATGTCACTTCCTGTACGCTATTTTAGGAACGAGAGAAAAAAAGCTCGCAATCTGCCGTACGCACATGCGCAGTGTAACACCGACGCATGCGCGGTTAGTCAACATCGGAACGCAACGAGCGTACTGTTGTTAACGTGCGGCTCTGAATGAGGGCCAAAGTTTGGTCCTCCATTTATGTTATATCGATTTGATATATATGTGCGGCTAAACACAGAAAATATTTTTTAATTTTTGCTGGAGAGTAGTGCACTTTGTGGGTTACACCAGCCTTTAAGAAATGAGCCAGCCGGCTCTTTTCTTATGGGACACAGGCGCACGCTTGGCGCTGCTCCTTTGTTGATGCACGTGCGGCTACTGCGCACACAATTCACAAACACAGAAAATATATATTGTTTTGGTTTGGACTGGAGTGTACTTTGGGGGTTACAGCATCCATTAACGGTCAAGCCAGCCGGCCCTTTACTTATGACACAGGCGCACGCTTGGCACTACTTTGTTGATACACGTGCGGCTACTGCGCACACAATTCACAAACACAGAAAATATATATTTTTTTGGTTTGGACTGGAGTGTACTTTGGGGGCTACAGCACCCTTTAACGGTCAAGCCAGCCGGCCCTTTACTTATGACACAGGCGCACGCTTGGCACTACTTTATTAATGCACGTGCGGCTACTGCGCACACAATTCACAAACACAGAAAATATATATTTATTTGGTTTGGACTGGAGTGTACTTTGGGGGTTACAGCACCCTTTAATGGTCAAGCCAGCCGGCCCTTTACTTATGACACAGGCGCACGCTTGGCACTACTTTATTAATGCACGTGCGGCTACTGCGCACACAATTCACAAACACAGAAAATATATATTTTTTTGGTTTGGACTGGAGTGTACTTTGGGGGTTACAGCACCCTTTAACGGTCAAGCCAGCCGGCCCTTTACTTATGACACAGGCGAACGCTTGGCACTACTTTGTTGATGCACGTGAGGCTACTACTCACACAATTCACAAACACAGAAAATAATTTTTTTTTTGGTTTGCACTGGAGTGTACATTGGGGGTTACAGCACCCTTTAATGGTCAAGCCAGCCGGCCCTTTACTTATGACACAGGCGCACGCTTGGCACTACTTTGTTGATGCACGTGCGGCTACTGCACACACAATTCACAAACACAGAAAATAATTTTTATTTTGGTTTGGACTAGAGTGTACTTTGGGGGTTACAGCACCCTTTAACGGTCAAGCCAGCCGGCCCTTTACTTATGACACAGGCGCACGCTTGGCACTACTTTGTTGATGCACGTGCGGCTACTGCGCACACAATTCACAAACACAGAAAATAATTTTTTTTTTGGTTTGGACTGGAGTGTACTTTGGGGGTTACAGCACCCTTTAACGGTCAAGCCAGCCGGCCCTTTATTTATGACACAGGAGCACGCTTGGCACTACTTTGTTGATGCACGTGCGGCTACTGCGCACACAATTCACAAACACAGAAAATATATATTTTTTTGGTTTGGACTGGAGTGTACTTTGGGGGTTACAGCACCCTTTAACGGTCAAGCCAGCCGGCCCTTTACTTATGACACAGGCGCACGCTTGGCACTACTTTGTTGATGCACGTGCGGCTACTGCTCACACAATTCACAAACACAGAAAATATTTTTTTTTTTGGTTTGGACTGGAGTGTACTTTGGGGGTTACAGCACCCTTTAATGGTCAAGCCAGCCGGCCCTTTACTTATGACACAGGCGCACGCTTGGCACTACTTTGTTGATGCACGCACGGCTACTGCGCACACAATTCACAAACACAGAAAATAATTTTTTTTTGGTTTGGACTGGAGTGTACTTTGGGGGTTACAGCACCCTTTAATGGTCAAGCCAGCCGGCCCTTTACTTATGACACAGGCGCAAGCTTGGCACTACTTTGTTGATGCACGTGCGGCTACTGCTCACACAATTCACAAACACAGAAAATAATTTTTTTTTTGGTTTGGACTGGAGTGTACTTTGGGGGTTACAGCACCCTTTAAAGGTCAAGCCAGCCGGCCCTTTACTTATGACACAGGCGCACGCTTGGCACTACTTTGTTGATGCACGTGCGGCTACTGCGCACACAATTCAGAAACACAGAAAATAATTTTTTTTTTGGTTTGGACTGGAGTGTACTTTGGGGGTTACAGCACCCTTTAATGGTCAAGCCAGCCGGCCCTTTACTTATGACACAGGCGCAAGCTTGGCACTACTTTGTTGATGCACGTGCGGCTACTGCGCACACAATTCACAAACACAGAAAATAATTTTTTTGGGGTTTGGACTAGAGTGTACTTTGGGGGTTACAGCACCCTTTAACGGTCAAGCCAGCCGGCCCTTTACTTATGACACAGGCGCACGCTTGGCACTACTTTGTTGATGCACGTGCGGCTACTGCGCACACAATTCACAAACACAGAAAATATATTTTTATTTGGTTTGGACTGGAGTGTACTTTGGGGGTTACAGCACCCTTTAACGGTCAAGCCAGCCGGCCCTTTACTTATGACACAGGCGCACGCTTGGCACTACTTTGTTGATGCACGTGCGGCTACTTCGCACACAATTCAAAAACACAGAAAATTATTTTTTATTTGGTTTGGACTGGAGTGTACTTTGGGGGTTACAGCACCCTTTAACGGTCAAGCCAGCCGGCCCTTTACTTATGACACAGGCACACGCTTGGCACTACTTTGTTGATGCACGTGCGGCTACTGCGCACACAATTCACAAACACAGAAAATATATATTTTTTTGGTTTGGACTGGAGTGTACTTTGGGGGTTACTGCACCCTTTAACGGTCAAGCCAGCCGGACCTTTACTTATGACACAGGCTCACGCTTGGCACTACTTTGTTGATGCACGTGCGGCTACTTCGCACACAATTCACAAACACAGAAAATAATTTTTTTGGGGTTTGGACTAGAGTGTACTTTGGGGGTTACAGCACCCTTTAACGGTCAAGCCAGCCGGCCCTTTACTTATGACACAGGCGCACGCTTGGCACTACTTTGTTGATGCACGTGCGGCTACTGCGCACACAATTCACAAACACAGAAAATATATTTTTATTTGGTTTGGACTGGAGTGTACTTTGGGGGTTACAGCACCCTTTAACGGTCAAGCCAGCCGGCCCTTTACTTATGACACAGGCGCACGCTTGGCACTACTTTGTTGATGCACGTGCGGCTACTTCGCACACAATTCAAAAACACAGAAAATTATTTTTTATTTGGTTTGGACTGGAGTGTACTTTGGGGGTTACAGCACCCTTTAACGGTCAAGCCAGCCGGCCCTTTACTTATGACACAGGCACACGCTTGGCACTACTTTGTTGATGCACGTGCGGCTACTGCGCACACAATTCACAAACACAGAAAATATATATTTTTTTGGTTTGGACTGGAGTGTACTTTGGGGGTTACTGCACCCTTTAACGGTCAAGCCAGCCGGACCTTTACTTATGACACAGGCTCACGCTTGGCACTACTTTGTTGATGCACGTGCGGCTACTGCACACACAATTCACAAACACAGAAAATAATTTTTTTTTTGGTTTGGACTAGAGAGTACTTTGGGGGTTACAGCACCCTTTAACGGTCAAGCCAGCTGGCCCTTTACTTAAGACACAGGCGCACGCTTGGCACTACTTTGTTGATGCACGTGCGGCTACTGCGCACACAATTCACAAACACAGAAAATTATTTTTTTTTTGGTTTGGACTAGAGTGTACTTTGGGGGTTACAGCACCCTTTAACGGTCAAGCCAGCCGGCCCTTTACTTATGACACAGGCGCACGCTTGGCACTACTTTGTTGATGCACGTGCGGCTACTGCGCACACAATTCACAAACACAGAAAATTATTTTTTTTTTGGTTTTGACTGGAGTGTACTTTGGGGGTTACAGCACCCTTTAACGGTCAAGCCAGCCGGCCCTTTACTTATGACACAGGCGCACGCTTGGCACTACTTTGTTGATGCACGTGCGGCTACTGCGCACACAATTCACAAACACAGAAAATATATATTTTTTTGGTTTGGACTGGAGTGTACTTTGGGGGTTACAGCACCCTTTAACGGTCAAGCCAGCCGGCCCTTTACTTATGACACAGGCGCACGCTTGGCACTACTTTGTTGATGCACGTGCGGCTACTGCTCACACAATTCACAAACACAGAAAATAATTTTTTTTTTGGTTTGGACTGGAGTGTACTTTGGGGGTTACAGCACCCTTTAATGGTCAAGCCAGCCGGCCCTTTACTTATGACACAGGCGCACGCTTGGCACTACTTTGTTGATGCACGCGCGGCTACTGCGCACATAATTCACAAACACAGAAAATAATTTTTTTTTTGGTTTGGACTGGAGTGTACTTTGGGGGTTACAGCACCCTTTAATGGTCAAGCCAGCCGGCCCTTTACTTATGACACAGGCGCAAGCTTGGCACTACTTTGTTGATGCACGTGCGGCTACTGCGCACACAATTCACAAACACAGAAAATAATTTTTTTTTTGGTTTGGACTAGAGTGTACTTTGGGGGTTACAACTCCCTTTAACGGTCAAGCCAGCCGGCCCTTTACTTATGACACAGGCGCACGCTTGGCACTACTTTGTTGATGCACGTGCGGCTACTGCGCACACAATTCACAAACACAGAAAATAATTTTTTTTTTGGTTTGGACTGGAGTGTACTTTGGGGGTTACAGCACCCTTTAATGGTCAAGCCAGCCGGCCCTTTACTTATGACACAGGCGCACGCTTGGCACTACTTTGTTGATGCACGCGCGGCTACTGCGCACATAATTCACAAACACAGAAAATAATTTTTTTTTTGGTTTGGACTGGAGTGTACTTTGGGGGTTACAGCACCCTTTAATGGTCAAGCCAGCCGGCCCTTTACTTATGACACAGGCGCAAGCTTGGCACTACTTTGTTGATGCACGTGCGGCTACTGCGCACACAATTCACAAACACAGAAAATAATTTTTTTTTTGGTTTGGACTAGAGTGTACTTTGGGGGTTACAACACCCTTTAACGGTCAAGCCAGCCGGCCCTTTACTTATGACACAGGCGCACGCTTGGCACTACTTTGTTGATGCACGTGCGGCTACTGCGCACACAATTCACAAACACAGAAAATATATTTTTATTTGGTTTGGACTGGAGTGTACTTTGGGGGTTACAGCACCCTTTAACGGTCAAGCCAGCCGGCCCTTTACTTATGACACAGGCGCACGCTTGGCACTACTTTGTTGATGCACGTGCGGCTACTGCGCACACAATTCAAAAACACAGAAAATATATTTTTATTTGGTTTGGACTGGAGTGTACTTTGGGGGTTATAGCACCCTTTAACGGTCAAGCCAGCCGGCCCTTTACTTATGACACAGGCGCACGCTTGGCACTACTTTGTTGATGCACGTGCGGCTACTGCGCACACAATTCACAAACACAGAAAATATATTTTTTTTTGGTTTGGACTGGAGTGTACTTTGGGGGTTACAGCACCATTTAACGGTCAAGCCAGCCGGCCCTTTACTTATGACACAGGCGCACGCTTGGCACTAGTTTGTTGATGCACGTGCGGCTACTGCGCACACAATTCACAAACACAGAAAATTATTTTTTTTTTGGTTTGGACTAGAATGTACTTTGGGGGTTACAGCACCCTTTAACGGTCAAGCCAGCCGGCCCTTTACTTATGACACAGGCGCACGCTTGGCACTACTTTGTTGATGCACGTGCGGCTACTGCGCACACAATTCACAAACACAGAAAATAATTTTATTTTTGGTTTGGACTGGAGTGTACTTTGGGGGTTACAGCACCCTTTAACGGTCAAGCCAGCCGGCCCTTTACTTATGACACAGGCGCACGCTTGGCACTACTTTGTTGATGCACGTGCGGCTACTGCGCACACAATTCACAAACACAGAAAATATATATTTTTTTGGTTTGGACTGGAGTGTACTTTGGGGGCTACAGCACCCTTTAACGGTCAAGCCAGCCGGCCCTTTACTTATGACACAGGCGCACGCTTGGCACTACTTTGTTGATGCACATGCGGCTACTGCGCACACAATTCAAAAACACAGAAAATATATTTTTATTTGGTTTGGACTGGAGTGTAATTTGGGGGTTACAGCACCCTTTAACGGTAAAGCCAGCCGGCCCTTTACTTATGACACAGGCGCACGCTTGGCACTACTTTGTTGATGCACGTGCGGCTACTGCGCACACAATTCACAAACACAGAAAATAATTTTTTTTTTGGTTTGGACAAGAGTGTACTTTGGGGGTTACAGCACCCTTTAACGGTCAAGCCAGCCGGCCCTTTACTTATGACACAGGCGCACGCTTGGCACTAATTTGTTGATGCACGTGCGGCTACTGCGCACACAATTCACAAACACAGAAAATATATATTTTTTTGGTTTGGACTGGAGTGTACTTTGGGGGTTACAGCACCCTTTAACAGTCAAGCCAGCCGGCCCTTTACTTATGACACAGGCTCACGCTTGGCACTACTTTGTTGATGCACGTGCGGCTACTGCTCACACAATTCACAAACACAGAAAATAATTTTTTTTTTGGTTTGGACTGGAGTGTACTTTGGGGGTTACAGCACCCTTTAATGGTCAAGCCAGCCGGCCCTTTACTTATGACACAGGCACACGCTTGGCACTACTTTGTTGATGCACGCGCGGCTACTGCGCACATAATTCACAAACACAGAAAATAATTTTTTTTTTGGTTTGGACTGGAGTGTACTTTGGGGGTTACAGCACCCTTTAATGGTCAAGGCAGCCGGCCCTTTACTTATGACACAGGCGCAAGCTTGGCACTACTTTGTTGATGCACGTGCGGCTACTGCGCACACAATTCACAAACACAGAAAATAATTTTTTTTTTGGTTTGGACTAGAGTGTACTTTGGGGGTTACAACACCCTTTAACGGTCAAGCCAGCCGGCCCTTTACTTATGACACAGGCGCACGCTTGGCACTACTTTGTTGATGCACGTGCGGCTACTGCGCACACAATTCACAAACACAGAAAATAGATTTTTATTTGGTTTGGACTGGAGTGTACTTTGGGGGTTACAGCACCCTTTAACGGTCAAGCCAGCCGGCCCTTTACTTATGACACAGGCGCACGCTTGGCACTACTTTGTTGATGCACGTGCGGCTACTGCGCACACAATTCAAAAACACAGAAAATATATTTTTATTTGGTTTGGACTGGAGTGTACTTTGGGGGTTATAGCACCCTTTAACGGTCAAGCCAGCCGGCCCTTTACTTATGACACAGGCGCACGCTTGGCACTACTTTGTTGATGCACGTGCGGCTACTGCGCACACAATTCACAAACACAGAAAATATATTTTTTTGGGGTTTGGACTGGAGTGTACTTTGGGGGTTACAGCACCCTTTAACGGTCAAGCCAGCCGGCCCTTTACTTATGACACAGGCTCACGCTTGGCACTACTTTGTTGATGCACGTGCGGCTACTGCGCACACAATTCACAAACACAGAAAATAATTTTTTTTTGGTTTGGACAAGTGTTTACTTTGGGGGTTACAGCACCCTTTAACGGTCAAGCCAGCCGGCCCTTTACTTATGACACAGGCGCACGCTTGGCACTAGTTTGTTGATGCACGTGCGGCTACTGCGCACACAATTCACAAACACAGAAAATTATTTTTTTTTTGGTTTGGACTAGAGTGTACTTTGGGGGTTACAGCACCCTTTAACGGTCAAGCCAGCCGGCCCTTTACTTATGACACAGGCGCACGCTTGGCACTACTTTGTTGATGCACGTGCGGCTACTGCGCACACAATTCACAAACACAGAAAATAATTTTATTTTTGGTTTGGACTGGAGTGTACTTTGGGGGTTACAGCACCCTTTAACGGTCAAGCCAGCCGGCCCTTTACTTATGACACAGGCGCACGCTTGGCACTACTTTGTTGATGCACGTGCGGCTACTGCGCACACAATTCACAAACACAGAAAATATATATTTTTTTGGTTTGGACTGGAGTGTACTTTGGGGGTTACAGCACCCTTTAATGGTCAAGCCAGTCGGCCCTTTACTTATGACACAGGCGCAAGCTTGGCACTACTTTGTTGATGCACGCGTGGCTACTGCGCACATAATTCACAAACACAGAAAATAATTTTTTTTTTGGTTTGGACTGGAGTGTACTTTGGGGGTTACAGCACCCTTTAATGGTCAAGCCAGCCGGCCCTTTACTTATGACACAGGCGCAAGCTTGGCACTACTTTGTTGATGCACGTGCGGCTACTGCGTACACAATTCACAAACACAGAAAATAATTTTTTTTTTGGTTTGGACTGGAGTGTACTTTGGGGGTTACAGCACCCTTTAATGGTCAAGCCAGTCGGCCCTTTACTTATGACACAGGCGCACGCTTGGCACTACTTTGTTGATGCACGTGCGGCTACTGCGCACACAATTCACAAACACAGAAAATAATTTTTTTTTTGGTTTGGACTGGAGTGTACTTTGGGGGTTACAGCACCCTTTAATGGTCAAGCCAGCCGGCCCTTTACTTATGACACAGGCGCAAGCTTGGCACTAATTTGTTGATGCACGTGCGGCTACTGCGCACACAATTCACAAACACAGAAAATAATTTTTTTTTTGGTTTGGACTGGAGTGTACTTTGGGGGTTACAGCACCCTTTAACGGTCAAGCCAGCCGGCCCTTTACTTATGACACAGGCGCACGCTTGGCACTACTTTGTTGATGCACGTGCGGCTACTGCGCACACAATTCACAAACACAGAAAATATATATTTTTTTGGTTTGGACTGGAGTGTACTTTGGGGGCTACAGCACCCTTTAACGGTCAAGCCAGCCGGCCCTTTACTTATGACACAGGCGCACGCTTGGCACTACTTTGTTGATGCACATGCGGCTACTGCGCACACAATTCAAAAACACAGAAAATATATTTTTATTTGGTTTGGACTGGAGTGTACTTTGGGGGTTACAGCACCCTTTAACGGTCAAGCCAGCCGGCCCTTTACTTATGACACAGGCGCACGCTTGGCACTACTTTGTTGATGCACGTGCGGCTACTGCGCACACAATTCACAAACACAGAAAATAATTTTTTTTTTGGTTTGGACAAGAGTGTACTTTGGGGGTTACAGCACCCTTTAACGGTCAAGCCAGCCGGCCCTTTACTTATGACACAGGCGCACGCTTGGCACTAATTTGTTGATGCACGTGCGGCTACTGCGCACACAATTCACAAACACAGAAAATATATATTTTTTTGGTTTGGACTGGAGTGTACTTTGGGGGTTACAGCACCCTTTAACAGTCAAGCCAGCCGGCCCTTTACTTATGACACAGGCTCACGCTTGGCACTACTTTGTTGATGCACGTGCGGCTACTGCACACACAATTCACAAACACAGAAAATAATTTTTTTTTTGGTTTGGACTGGAGTGTACTTTGGGGGTTACAGCACCCTTTAACGGTCAAGCCAGCCGGCCCTTTACTTATGACACAGGCGCACGCTTGGCACTACTTTGTTGATGCACGTGCGGCTACTGCGCACACAATTCAAAAACACAGAAAATATATTTTTATTTGGTTTGGACTGGAGTGTAATTTGGGGGTTATAGCACCCTTTAACGGTCAAGCCAGCCGGCCCTTTACTTATGACACAGGCGCACGCTTGGCACTACTTTGTTGATGCACGTGCGGCTACTGCGCACACAATTCACAAACACAGAAAATATATATTTTTTTGGTTTGGACTGGAGTGTACTTTGGGGGTTACAGCACCCTTTAACGGTCAAGCCAGCCGGCCCTTTACTTATGACACAGGCTCACGCTTGGCACTACTTTGTTGATGCACGTGCGGCTACTGCGCACACAATTCACAAACACAGAAAATAATTTTTTTTTTGGTTTGGACAAGAGTGTACTTTGGGGGTTACAGCACCCTTTAACGGTCAAGCCAGCCGGCCGATTACTTATGACACAGGCGCACGCTTGGCACTAATTTGTTGATGCACGTGCGGCTACTGCGCACACAATTCACAAACACAGAAAATATATATTTTTTTGGTTTGGACTGGAGTGTACTTTGGGGGTTACAGCACCCTTTAACAGTCAAGCCAGCCGGCCCTTTACTTATGACACAGGCTCACGCTTGGCACTACTTTGTTGATGCACGTGCGGCTACTGCTCACACAATTCACAAACACAGAAAATAATTTTTTTTTTGGTTTGGACTGGAGTGTACTTTGGGGGTTACAGCACCCTTTAACGGTCAAGCCAGCCGGCCCTTTACTTATGACACAGGCGCACGCTTGGCACTACTTTGTTGATGCACGTGCGGCTACTGCGCACACAATTCAAAAACACAGAAAATATATTTTTATTTGGTTTGGACTGGAGTGTACTTTGGGGGTTATAGCACCCTTTAACGGTCAAGCCAGCCGGCCCTTTATTTATGACACAGGCGCACGCTTGGCACTACTTTGTTGATGCACGTGCGGCTACTGCGCACACAATTCACAAACACAGAAAATATATATTTTTTTGGTTTGGACTGGAGTGTACTTTGGGGGTTACAGCACCCTTTAACGGTCAAGCCAGCCGGCCCTTTACTTATGACACAGGCTCACGCTTGGCACTACTTTGTTGATGCACGTGCGGCTACTGCGCACACAATTCACAAACACAGAAAATAATTTTTTTTTTGGTTTGGACAAGAGTGTACTTTGGGGGTTACAGCACCCTTTAACGGTCAAGCCAGCCGGCCCTTTACTTATGACACAGGCGCACGCTTGGCACTAATTTGTTGATGCACGTGCGGCTACTGCGCACACAATTCACAAACACAGAAAATTATTTTTTTTTTGGTTTGGACTAGAGTGTACTTTGGGGGTTACAGCACCCTTTAACGGTCAAGCCAGCCGGCCCTTTACTTTTGACACAGGCGCACGCTTGGCACTACTTTGTTGATGCACGTGCGGCTACTGCGCACACAATTCACAAACACAGAAAATTATTTTTTTTTTGGTTTGGACTGGAGTGTACTTTGGGGGTTACAGCACCCTTTAACGGTCAAGCCAGCCGGCCCTTTACTTATGACACAGGCGCACGCTTGGCACTACTTTGTTGATGCACGTGCGGCTACTGCTCACACAATTCACAAACACAGAAAATAATTTTTTTTTTGGTTTGGACTGGAGTGTACTTTGGGGGTTACAGCACCCTTTAATGGTCAAGCCAGTCGGCCCTTTACTTATGTCACAGGCGCACGCTTGGCACTACTTTGTTGATGCACGTGCGGCTACTGCGCACACAATTCACAAACACAGAAAATAATTTTTTTTTTGGTTTGGACTGGAGTGTACTTTGGGGGTTACAGCACCCTTTAATGGTCAAGCCAGCCGGCCCTTTACTTATGACACAGGCGCACGCTTGGCACTACTTTGTTGATGCACGTGCGGCTACTGCGCACACAATTCAAAAACACAGAAAATATATTTTTATTTGGTTTGGACTGGAGTGTACTTTGGGGGTTATAGCACCCTTTAACGGTCAAGCCAGCCGGCCCTTTACTTATGACACAGGCGCACGCTTGGCACTACTTTGTTGATGCACGTGCGGCTACTGCGCACACAATTCACAAACACAGAAAATATATATTTTTTTGGTTTGGACTGGAGTGTACTTTGGGGGTTACAGCACCCTTTAACGGTCAAGCCAGCCGGCCCTTTACTTATGACACAGGCTCACGCTTGGCACTACTTTGTTGATGCACGTGCGGCTACTGCGCACACAATTCACAAACACAGAAAATAATTTTTTTTTTGGTTTGGACAAGAGTGTACTTTGGGGGTTACAGCACCCTTTAACGGTCAAGCCAGCCGGCCCTTTACTTATGACACAGGCGCACGCTTGGCACTAATTTGTTGATGCACGTGCGGCTACTGCGCACACAATTCACAAACACAGAAAATTATTTTTTTTTTGGTTTGGACTAGAGTGTACTTTGGGGGTTACAGCACCCTTTAACGGTCAAGCCAGCCGGCCCTTTACTTTTGACACAGGCGCACGCTTGGCACTACTTTGTTGATGCACGTGCGGCTACTGCGCACACAATTCACAAACACAGAAAATTATTTTTTTTTTGGTTTGGACTGGAGTGTACTTTGGGGGTTACAGCACCCTTTAACGGTCAAGCCAGCCGGCCCTTTACTTATGACACAGGCGCACGCTTGGCACTACTTTGTTGATGCACGTGCGGCTACTGCTCACACAATTCACAAACACAGAAAATAATTTTTTTTTTGGTTTGGACTGGAGTGTACTTTGGGGGTTACAGCACCCTTTAATGGTCAAGCCAGTCGGCCCTTTACTTATGACACAGGCGCACGCTTGGCACTACTTTGTTGATGCACGTGCGGCTACTGCGCACACAATTCACAAACACAGAAAATAATTTTTTTTTTGGTTTGGACTGGAGTGTACTTTGGGGGTTACAGCACCCTTTAATGGTCAAGCCAGCCGGCCCTTTACTTATGACACAGGCGCAAGCTTGGCACTAATTTGTTGATGCATGTGCGGCTATTGCGCACACAATTCACAAACACAGAAAATAATATTTTTTTTGGTTTGGACTGGAGTGTACTTTGGGGGTTACAGCACCCTTTAACGGTCAAGCCAGCCAGCCCTTTACTTATGACACAGGCGCACGCTTGGCACTACTTTGTTGATGCACGTGCGGCTACTGCGCACACAATTCACAAACACAGAAAATATATATTTTTTTGGTTTGGACTGGAGTGTACTTTGGGGGCTACAGCACCCTTTAACGGTCAAGCCAGCCGGCCCTTTACTTATGACACAGGCGCACGCTTGGCACTACTTTGTTGATGCACGTGCGGCTACTGCGCACACAATTCACAAACACAGAAAATAATTTTTTTTTTGGTTTGGACTGGAGTGTACTTTGGGGGTTACAGCACCCTTTAACGGTCAAGCCAGCCGGCCCTTTACTTATGACACAGGCGCAAGCTTGGCACTACTTTGTTGATGCACGTGCGGCTACTGCGCACACAATTCACAAACACAGAAAATAATTTTTTTTTTGGTTTGGACTAGAGTGTACTTTGGGGGTTACAGCACCCTTTAACGGTCAAGCCAGCCGGCCCTTTACTTATGACACAGGCGCACGCTTGGCACTACTTTGTTGATGCTCGTGCAGCTACTGCTCACACAATTCACAAACACAGAAAATAATTATATTTTGGTTTGGACTGGAGTGTACTTTGGGGGTTACAGCACCCTTTAATGGTCAAGCCAGCCGGCCCTTTACTTATGACACAGGCGCACGCTTGGCACTACTTTGTTGATGCACGTGCGGCTACTGCGCACACAATTCACAAACACAGAAAATTATTTTTTTTTTGGTTTGGACTGGAGTGTACTTTGGGGGTTACAGCACCCTTTAACGGTCAAGCCAGCCGGCCCTTTACTTATGACACAGGCGCACGCTTGGCACTACTTTGTTGATGCACGTGCGGCTACTGCGCACACAATTCACAAACACAGAAAATATATATTTTTTTGGTTTGGACTGGAGTGTACTTTGGGGGTTACAGCACCCTTTAACGGTCAAGCCAGCCGGCCCTTTACTTATGACACAGGCGCACGCTTGGCACTACTTTGTTGATGCACGTGCGGCTACTGCTCACACAATTCACAAACACAGAAAATAATTTTTTTTTTGGTTTGGACTGCAGTGTACTTTGGGGGTTACAGCACCCTTTATCAGTCAAGCCAGCCGGCCCTTTACTTATGACACAGGCGCACGCTTGGCACTACTTTGTTGATGCACGTGCGGCTACTGCGCACACAATTCACAAACACAGAAAATAATTTTTTTTTTGGTTTGGACAGGAGTGTACTTTGGGGGATACAGAACCCTTTAACGGTCAAGCCAGCCGGCCCTTTACTTATGACACAGGCGCAAGCTTGGCACTACTTTGTTGATGCACGTGCGGCTACTGCGCACAAAATTCACAAACACAGAAAATAATTTTTTTTTTGGTTTGGACTAGAGTGTACTTTGGGGGTTACAGCACCCTTTAATGGTCAAGCCAGCCGGCCCTTTACTTATGACACAGGCGCACGCTTGGCACTACTTTGTTGATGCACGTGCGGCTACTGCGCACACAATTCACAAACACAGAAAATATATATTTTTTTGGTTTGGACTGGAGTGTACTTTGGGGGTTACAGCACCCTTTAACGGACAAGCCAGCCGGCCCTTTACTTATGACACAGGCGCACGCTTGGCACTACTTTGTTGATGCACATGCGGCTACTGCGCACACAATTCACAAACACAGAAAATAATTTTTTTTTTGGTTTGGACTGGAGTGTACTTTGGGGGTTACAGCACCCTTTAATGGTCAAGCCAGCTGGCCCTTTACTTATGACACAGGCGCAAGCTTGGCACTACTTTGTTGATGCACGTGCGGCTACTGCGCACAAAATTCACAAACACAGAAAATATTTTTTTTTTTGGTTTGGACTAGAGTGTACTTTGGGGGTTACAGCACCCTTTAACGGTCAAGCCAGCCGGCCCTTTACTTATGACACAGGCGCACGCATGGCACTACTTTGTTGATGCACATGCGGCTACTGCGCACACAATTCACAAACACAGAAAATATATTATTTTTTTAGCACTTGGGGGGAGCACCCCTGATGGACAGTGCACCCCCTGGACAACACTACAGCACCCCTTTAGGACTGGGACTCTGCACAGGACTTTGGAGTTGACACAGCCCCTATGGAAATCTGACTGCACAACACAGTCCAGCCAGCCCCTATGGACTTTGAAGTAGTGGACACAGCCCCTATTAACAACAGCAGCACAGCACAACACAGCCAGCCCCTATGGACTTTGAAGTAGTGGACAACAGCAGCACTACCACTACACTACACTACACAGCCCAGCCAGCCCTACCTCCCACCCTCCCTCTTCACTGTCCACAGCCGATTGAGAAAATGGCGCCGATGCGGGTACCTTATATAGGATCCAAAACCCGCGAGACTCGGAAGGCGGGATGATGACGTTTTGCCTCGATTTCAGATCCGAGTCAGGCGGGAAAAGTCGAGCCTGACTCGGATCGGACTCGGATCGGGGGGGCTCGGGGGGGTTCGGATTTCAGAAATCCGAACCCGCTCACCCCTAATATAAAGTATATAAAGCGGATGCCATTTTAGGTTGTGCACTTCTGCTCTGTGACTAGTGAGGCTTGGTATAAACTTGCTGAATGCTGTACATTGCTATTGTGCTCTGCTTTGTTTTTGGCTTCCCTTATCAAATTGTGTTTATCCTGCATTCTATCTTGCATTCTATGGTGATGGATTCCTATCGCTATCACTTCTGCTAGCCTCTGGTTATATGAAGCTGAGAGGGATCAGTAAAGGAGGAGGATTTGACCTGGACGAAGGAGTGGCTGATGAGGAGGGACACTTGCTCCCATATGCCGCTGCCGATGGAGATTAGGGAGAACAACCCGGATGATTGCCGCAACTACCTGCTTATGGATTACGCCACCTTCCAGAAGTTGCTGCTTCTGGTGACCCCCTATACCCGGAGACAGAATACAAATATGCGGAGTTCCATTCCTTCTGAGGAGAGGCTGATTTCTACCCTGAAGTTCCTGGCTACACCTGAAGTTTGGGACCCTCATCTCCAACCAGGCTTTGGGGCATATCATTTCTGAGACCTGCAAAGCCATTGTGAATGTGCTGAAGTACCAGTATTTTAGGGTAAGTAAAAATACTACACATGTTTTTCTAGTGCAAGAAAATGTGTTTTATTTGTTCACACATAACATAAAGGCTGCATTTGGTAAGCTAGTCAACCAACATGGCTGCATTTTCTTAACTAGGCCACCAACAAGGCTGCTTACTGTAAAATAGCATTATTTTATAACAATATTAAAACTACACTATCAACAAGTTTTATCTGTCTCAATAGCTAGGCTGCTCTATGATATATGGTGGGTCAGACACCGTATCGAATAGGCCAAGAAACACATGTCCCCCGCTTCCAATGATTTGTATTTTTAGTGACCGTCTCCAGTCAGCATCATCAACCACCATATACCATAGAATAGCTATTTGGAGAGATAAAACGTGTTGATACTTCAGGCAACAACATCAATAAAAAGTGTTTTAAAAAAAATATGCTTTTCAGCTATTATATGTGGTAGCATACACATAAAACTGCATTATCAACAAGTTGTATCTGTCCTAATAGCTAGGGTGCTCTATGATATATGGCGGGTCAGACACCGTATTGAATAGGCCAAGAAATACATGGCACCAGACCAGATTGTGGCCCCGGCTTCCTACAATCTGTTCTTACGCCTCTGTTTAGTGATCGTATCCAGTCAGCGTCGTCACCACCATATACCATAGAGTAGCTATTGGGAGAGATAAAACATGTTGCTAATTTGTGTTAAAATATATTAATTTGGAGTATATTTTCAAAAATTCTAAAACTCTGGAAGCTCCTCGTCTGCCTTCAGCCTGGCTCTGTATATGGCCTCTGAGGCTGTGGTAAGGTAAGTGGGTTGGGAAGTAGGGTAAAAGGATTGGGGTGAAGGGTAAGTGGATTGGGGAGTAGGGTGTGATGGGGTAGGACTAATAACTTGTAATGGCTGGGCAATTGGCTGGCCTAGAGGCTCCTCAGTGAGCTGTATGTTCAGGGTCAGCTGGTCTAATTCACCCTTTCGAATGGTCTCTCACATGATCTTTTCAAAATTGTACTGCTGATCAGGCTCCATGGTTCGAATAGAACTGGCAATATGGGTGGAAAAATGATCAAAATGATCTGGTGGTTTTTGGAGCACTTGTTCTTCTTGCTGTAGTATAGTTGAGGAGTGTGTGGGGTAGCTTGGGAGGTAGGCTGCATGGTCGATTCTCCCTCACTTTTGGTCTCAGCTGGCATTTCGGGGGTTATGATGAGTTCGAGGTCAGGTGTAGAATACTGTTGGAGGGTAGAAAAAAATGCATAAATATCATGTTATAATATATTTTTTTAAATTCTAGTTTCCCTCAAGGGTGGAGGGGTGGAAAGCCGTCGCTGATGAATTTGAGAGGCGTTGGAATTGTCCAAACTGCGGGAGCCATTGACGGAAAGCATATCCGCATAACCCCATCTGCAAAAAGCTGCTCTTATTACTATGATTATAAAGGCTTTTTCAGTATTGTTCTAATGGCGGTGGTGAATGCCGACTACATTGATATCCATTGGTATTGTGGATTTTGGTAAAAATGGTTGTGCTTCGGATGGTGGGTCTTTGAAAAAAACAGTTATCTACGAGAGATTCACCTCCAATGCCCTAAAATTGATGACCATAGAGGAAACTAAATACAGGCTCAGTTTTGTATATGTCGCTGACAAGGCATTCACACTACATGAACACTTAGTGAAGCCATACATACAAATGGGCCTGACCAAAGAGAAGCGCATCTATAATTACAAGGTATCCAGGGCACGGTGGATTGTGGAGAATGCCTTTGGCATCCTGAGCAACCAATTCAGATTCTTCCACACAGCCATCAATCTACGTGTGGGCAAAATTGATTGGGTCGTCTTGGCATGCTATGTCCTGCACAACTTTCTCAGATTCAAAACCTCCCAACAAAGGACTTCAGGCACAGCTATGCTAGACGACCCAGACAATCCAGAGTAAATAGTCTAGTTGCCCTAGATACAGGTCAGGAAACAATGGGTACTGTGCAGGCTAAAGAGGTCAGGGAGCAATACCTAGCCTATTTTAATGGAGTGGGGGGCAGTGCCATGGCAGGAGGACTGTCTACAATGAACAATTGTGGACTGAAAAAAATAGACTTAATTACATTTAAAACATTTGACATAGTGTGTATGCACACAAGACATTTCACCCACTTCTTGAGCGACCTCTTGTGCCATGTTATCCAACAATAGACATCGTGAAGGTCTTTCTGGTTGTTGCTCATGGATAAATCTAAGCAGTTTGTTGTACCAAATGGATGTTTTATAGACTTCCTCTGCCCCTGCTCCAGAAACCCGCGAGTCCTTGATTTTTTTGTATTCTTTTACATAAACTGTGCGGACATTCTGTATCTTTGTTTTCACCCATTCAGGGCACGCTTCAGTGTGGAATGGCTTGCTATATTCCACTAGCTCCGCATAGGCAGCCGCCTTCTTCTGTTTGTTACTATAGTCGCTGGAATGTACTTTCCATAGACATTCGCGATCATGATAGAAGCTGGTGAGAAACTCTCGCTCTCTTTCTTTTGACATAATGTTGTGAAAAATAAATATAAAAAATTATTAATAGAAACACTTGTTAAAAAAAGACTTTAGTGTTTTCATGTTTTGGTGCTTTAATGTTTGTTTTTAGTGTTTTAATGTTTGTTTTTAGTGTTAATGTTTTTAGTGTGTTTAGTGTTTTAATGTTTTTATATTTTTAAATGTTTACTGGTTTATGGTTGTCTATTTTTGATCCGTTAATAATTAGTTATTTTTGCTGTACTTTTTGCATTGAATTTTATGGGTTAAGGTAAATTAAAACAAAAAGATAAAATACAAAAATCATTCATGAAAGGTCATTGTTTCTTAATAAGCTCACCAACAACTTTAACTGCAAAAAAAATATTAGAATGACCTGTGTATGAGTGATTGGAACATTGGTTGGCTTGGCAGTGGCATTTTTGACATTGATTGGGCAGTGGGATAATAACATTGGTGGGGCAGTGGGATAATAATATTGGTGGGGCAGTGGCATTATTGACATGATATAGCAGTGGGATAATACATTGGTGGGGCAGTGGAATACATTGGCACCTTGTAAAAAACAATGCTGTGTATACTCACATATAACAAGACAATCCCAGAAGATGATCCCACGCTGCTGCATCATCGTCGTCTGGCATCTGTCACAAAATCTTGGAGGGGAATGGCCAGGAACAGTGACAACAAATCGTTCATCGCCCATAACATCGTTCATCGTGCGTATTCACAGAACGATGTGTGCCAAATAATGAAAGCTTGGTTGTAAACTTTATGCTTTCTTTCAAGACATCACAGTCCAACGACCAGCGGGAACGTGCATTGGCATCGTACCTACACATGCCACTTTTTAAACGATTTGTAATTTCAATCTGTCCAAAACGGCAATATCGTTTAAAAAATCACACCGTGTGTGTAAACACCTTTAGAATGCAACACAAAGATAGAATTGTACATATGGGCTTCCTCAGCAAGATAAGGCTTTGCAAACATAACAAACATATTGGAATTTCAAAAACAGTGGATACATTCTAACTGAGCAGCCTCCCAAGTTACGAAATCTTGATTTAGTTAATCATTTGAGGGACAATACTGACCGAACAAACAATTTCATAACTTTGCCACTGGCATAAGACTCAACCATACTAGTTTTAGCCTTCCCTCCAGTACCATAAAACTCACCTCTCCCACAGCTAACCTACCCACTAGCACTACACTTCTCACTGCAGTCAACCCCTGACCTTTTTCCTGAACCTGAGCTAATCTTTGACACCCTACAACTGAGCCTAAACATAACGTCTTCCTTGCAGCTAGTCACTTATCCATCCAACTTAGGAAACACAAACATAGAAACTAAATGAGCAAATAGCTATCATGGGGGAGACATATCAAACTTTCTAAAAAAGACAAGTGGAGAAGATGCCCATATCAACCATTTACTTTCTAGCTATCATTTATCATTTTTACAGTACATTTTATAAAATGATAGCTATAAGCTGGTTGGTTGATTTGGTCAACTTCACCTGTCCTCTTTAGAAGGCTGGATATATCTCCTCATATATTTATTGAGACCTTGAGCGATTTCTAGAGGGCAGTTATTTGCATAGGCCATCTAGCTAATATTCTGGTTTTGATTTAATTTAACCCTAGAAATCTAACCTTATAAAAAAAGTTTCATAACGGCTAACTTGGGTCTGTGATACCTGTAACATAAAAAATCTGTAGTATCCATAAAAGTAACATTTATGGAACAATGCTGCAATACATGGTTATATTATGTTCTAAACAAGAAATTACAACTGAAAAAGAAAATATTTTTTCATTCAAATACAATCAGAACAAATTATTGCTCGATGTTCCATGCCCATCAGCTTGTGGCAAATTACATTGGTATGAGGTATTTCCATCTTTTTTTAGATGGGCACATTACACATATCTTGGGTTTTGGTAGACCTATCTTTGGGTCTGATTCAGATTCGTTCGCTAGCAAGCGTCCGCTCGTTGTTGCCCATGTTCGCTAATCTGCGCATACGTATGCATTTCAGTGCGCGTGCGCGAACTACTCATAGCGATCAGGAACTGCTCACTCACCCTGCAAAGATAGCCCAGTGTAATGAGTGATAGGAAAGGCCGTTTGTGGGTGGTAACAGGGGCAGGCCAGTAAAAACGTGGGAGTGGAGGTGCGAACGCAGACGTGACTGACTGTTTCAACGCCATTTCAGAGGCATACATAATTAAGAGGCAGCGTCATAGTTCACGCACCAGCCTTTTCTTTACACTGAAATCCTCGCAGTGCTTGCAGTAGGGTAAAGGCAACCACAAGCTCTGCGATCACTTCCGATGGTCCTCGATGTTACAATGTTTTAATACACTTCCTGGAGATGACGTGCACTAGTGGGCGTCTCAACATACCCTAATGGGTGTCTGCATACACAAAGTGATCACTCGCCAAGACATAGTGGGCATGCCTATGCCTTGCCGAGCGATCGCCTGCCATGCCGTCACTTAGCCGCATTTGCATAGGCAGGGAGCGAGCGGCCGCGAGGTAAAGTTGCCATTTTCATGTCCTTTGTTGGAAAGTTAGAAATGGCCTGTGCGTCAGACCCATGCTTAGCATTCTAGGGTTAATGCACTATTTTTACAATCTTGCTTTGAATCTATTGAAACATTGTAATCACTGTCTCTGGCAGCTAATAATGTGGGTGCCAGGTGGAGGGGCACTGTATCTCTAAACTTCCATCTCAATTTGAATTCCTTGTATAATTGTGAGAGGTATGCAATTTGCTATGGAGCATGCACAATTTTAGAATAGCAAGATCCAAAACAGACTTGCATGCTACTCTGAGCCAGCCCTGATTATCTAACTCTATGGTACCTCCAAATCATTCGCAATAACCTGCTTAAAAATGACCACTTGATTAATATACGAGAAAGGCAGATACAATTAATATTACCTAGAGATGTTTGGTAATAGAAATGGATAGAGGATTAGGTCATGCTCTGCCGCAGTTTCTGAGAAGGAAAAAATATATTTTGTGTGAGTTCCTCACAGTACTTTTGAGATGACTTTACTTATTGGTTTGAAAATAGGGAGGATTAGTGAACATATCACCAAACTGTGAGAAGACCTTTTCTGCCCTTTCATCCATCCCACATATACACGCAGACCACATGAGCTTATATTTGCTTTGCCTGGTCAATGACAAATACTGTGTTTCTTAACTTCATCCCTGTAAATGTTGGTCTGACTAAGTCAAGATATATTGTTCACAGATACTTGACAAAATAATCAGGCGAATAAGCAATCCTTTCAACTAGATACAATTAACACAGTTTAATTTGCAAGAAAATAGTTTTTAATAGTGTAAGATATGATAAGAATATATGCATCCCCGTGGCAACAAGTTAAACATTTATACATTTTGTCAGTTTCAGATGCAAAAGAATTAAGTCTGAGGGTAATTTACAAACATATACTATATAATGGGAATTCAGAGTACAATAGTAATCTCCTCATTCTTTAGTGGTGTTTGGTATCTTCGATTGACAGTGACCATGTCGACAGCACTAATGTCGACATGAGAATACCGACAGTCTTGATGTCGACATGATAATATTGACATGGTCATAATCTTGACAGAGAACATGTCAAAATGTTGATCAATTTGATATTTACCATGTCAATATTCAGCATGCTGATACTGATGAAATGTCGACATGCTCATAAAGTCGACAATCCAGTTTCCAGCTATGTCTAACCATAACGCAGTGGCATAACTAGGGCAGGGCTACCAAAGCTCATGCCCTGGGCGCCATGGGACTGGCGAAGCAGGGGGATGCTGCCAACCACGATACAGGCCCACCCTAGTGCAGACCGCAATGAGTGCCTGATTCAGAACCGCTCGTAAGCGGCCGCTCGTTCGCTCTGCACAACTGCGCATGCGTATGGGTCGTAATGCGAATGCGCAACATGGTAATTGCGGTCGGAAATCGTGCGCTCGTAAAACAGTGAGGGGCTGCTAATTTGATTGACAGAATGTACTATTTGTGGTTGGTTACAGGGCAAGGTGCTTGAAAACAGGGGAGAGGAGATCCGAACGCAGGCGTGCCTAACGGTCAAAAGGGCGTTTAAAGGGAGTGCATAATTAGTAAAGGCGCGTCATCGACCACGTCACTTGGTTGTCTTTTAGCCTGAACTGCTCGCAGTATTAGGGGAAAGAAAATCCTACCACAAGCACTGCGAGCAGTTCAGATGCCTTTCGATGTTCCCAATTAATCTAATAAATACCGGAGATGACGTGTGATGCGAACGGCAAAGGAGCGTCTTTACAAAATAACGAGCGCATTTTCCGGATGCTCGCTCAGACATTTAGGCGTCAACACACCGCAAAGAGCGAGCGCTCAATATAAATATCCGGCCCCTTTTTTAGAACGAGCGTCCGCTAATAGCGTCCGGCTCTGAATGAGGCCCTGAGTGCGGTCCTTACTACACTGTTACACACACACATTGCCGCTGGAGCTGGGTAGTACACTTGTACTACCTGGCGGGGATGTGTGTGTTTCAGCAGCCAATGAGAGTCAAACAGACTCTCATTGGCTGCTACGCCCACTACTGGAGCCAGGCTGGAGCTCACTCATGAGTTCCACCTTCCGGCTTCTGCAGTGGGTGATAGTAGAGACGTCATGACGTCTCTCCCATAGTACCGAGCAGGACCCAGCAGGAGGATGGAGGAGCAGATAGCAGCGGGCGCGGCAGGAGTGGGGATTCAGGTAAGTCAAGTCAGTGTTATGTGTTTGTGTGTGTGTATGTATGTATGTATGTCTGTGTGTGTGTTTTATGCACTATGGAAGGCATTGTATAAGGGGCAACTCATAGGGGGGATTACTACTGGGGGCCTGCATAAAGGGGGAACCACTACTGGGGGCACTGTATAAGGGGCACAGCATAGGGGGGAAAACTACTGGGGGTACTGTATAAAGGGCACTACTGGGGGCTTGCATAAGAAGGACCACTACTGGGGGCACTGCATAGAGGGGACTGTATAAGGGGCACTGCATGTATAAGCGTGCACTACTGGGGTATGAAGGGCACTACTACATGGGACACTGCTACTGGGGACACTGCATAAGGGGCACTACTATAGTGGGCATTCCAAAAGGAACACCTGAGCTGAAACTAGACTTTTTGGTGCCCTTTGCCAGAAAGAGCACTGGCACTCCCCTCATTTTTCAAAGGGACATAATGCACCCAAAAAAGGGCCATGACTTCATGGGGAAGGGCCAAGGAAGAGATAGGAGAGGCCAGGAGATGCTGGGGATGAAATAAGAGGAAGCTACAAGCTAGAATGATAATAAACAGAAATTTGATAGTCCCAAACAGCACCCCCTGACCAGTGGTGCCCTGTGCGATGGCACCGGCCACACTACCCTAGCTATGGACCTGAGGGACACTACTACTTGGGGCATTAAGGTGCATATGGAATGGTAAGGAATGTTCCCAGAGTGATGAGAAAGGGGTGTCAGGAATGTTGACACGCCCCATATTTCAGTGACCATGCCCCTTTGTGGCATGTGCCCACGCCCATTTATCAGCATGCGCACATTTTTTCATTTGCCCTGTGCTCCAAATACCCTAGTTACGTCACTGTCCTAACCCTTACCCAGAGAAGGCACGTGGATATCGGGAAGATACCAAACACCAGATCCCAAGTGTCTGGCACAGTGACCAAAGTTCCCACTTGCAAGATAAAGGTAGCGATAATAAGGGCAAGTGCTAGTAATATTACTCCACAAACTATGGGCCTGATTCAGCAAGCGGGTCAATGGTGGCCAAGTGCGCATGCGCACGATGGAAGTGGCTCCGTCGTGCGCATGCACGAGACCCTGATAGCAATGGGCAAACCGTCGCTCTGGGTCTCGTACCAAAGGTGGCGTGCTGTCGATGTTGAGTGACAGCATGCCCCCTTTGGTGGGCTGGCCAGGGGCGTGGCTGCCCAGACGGAGGCGTTCCCATGGGAACGCCTACCGTCTGGGGCAGGCCCCATTGACATCACAAGTGATGTCAGTGGGAGTGCTTTCAGCTCTATTAGAGCTGAAAGCACTCTTGGGCTTGCGGCAACAAGACCCTACCACAAGGGTCTTGTGGCAAGCCCGATGGTCACGATGGTCTTGACCATCGCGACCATCATCATGGCCGCTCGCTATAGCTGTGGGTGGTCACCCACAGCTATGCGAGCGGCCAGGAGGCCATTCTGAAAATCCAGAGGGCCGGCCCTGATTCAGAGCGAATGCTCTGTCAGAGCATCCGGCTCTGAATCTGGCCCTATATTCGGATACTGAGGGACAGCACTTATTCACATTATGTCTGTCAAATGGCTTTTAAACATTGCTTTTATATTGTTTTTATACTGGTCTTTTTCTACATGCTTTCTGAAATGGCGCTTGATTTTATTTTTGTCTAGTTTAACTGCCTTTAGACCCATTAAAGCACGGAGCACTTACACCCATTTTTTTGTCTACAAATAAACTTTGTTCCATGGTATTTGGTAACAAGACTCACCAAGGATGCCTCCATTCCCTGCTAAACTATTCTTTACGTATCAAATCACTGACTGCTAGGGTATATTGTACAGTAAATCCTATATTAAGGGCATTTCAATGAATGGTAAAAAATATAAAATCTCTTTGCTTAAAACATGCTACTGAACCTGTCATTCCCTCTAATGTCACTCCCCAATTATTGGTGAGAATTGGATACAGAGTTAATGGTGCTAAGTCTGAGGTGTTGGCTCCCCACCGTTCCCCTCCTATTGCTAAGCTTCTTGAAATTTTTGATTATCTGTGGTGCCCAATGACTTTTAGATATTTGGGGGTTTATATTACTAAGACTCATGATCAACTGTTTAAATCTAATTCTTCTCTTCTTTTGCAGTCCATTAAAGATGACCTACGCATTTTGGGAGATTCAACTCCATCAATATTAATGTTTTCCCAGGCTCTATTTCTTCCAAACATTACCAATTGCCATATCTATCCCTTTTCTAATAACTCTTCTATTGCTCTGTGGAAAATTTCTGTGGTATGGTAAGAAACCAAATAATCACATAGCTTTCCTTGCTAAATGTACTGTACACCTATCTTTGAAAGGTACTACCATGCTGCACAAATTAGGCACCTCATGGAGATGCAGTCAGGAAGCCGACAGTCAAAATTCCGACCACCGGCTTCCCGACTGTCTAATCCCAGCAGGGTTCTAATGATAGGAGTTGAAATCCCGATGCCTATCATTATCCCTATGCCGGGAGACCGACACCCAGCATACCGAACGAAGGGTGGGCACCGTGGTTAGGTTAGGGGCTCCCAGGGGGGACTTATTATTAGACACGCACCCGGGAGAGTTAAAGTTAGGGTTAGGCACTAGGGGGGGAGGTTAGAAGTGAGAATCACTAAATTTTCATACAACTCAAGGAGTCATTGCGCTGCACTCTTTTTCAGATGTATATGAGAAATACTATTGCTCACAAAGACTACAAGTTGAATATTTACTAATTAAAAGCTTTAGTCATTCCTTGAGTAAGTCACCTAAGCTCAGATGTCTTAGGGTGCATACAGACCAGGACGATATCGGCATGATTTGGCCGATTTGGCAAAATCTGAACAACAAATCGGGCATATCATGCAGTATGTATGCCCAATTTGCGCGCTCCCATGGTTGCATGCGATATCATGTGATTGGCCATGCTACATGGCCAATCACACGCTATCGCATGTGAGGCTGTACATATTAATGAAGGACGGAACAGTGATTGTTCCGTCTTTCATTAAATCTTTTAAGTGTGTATAGGCAATCATGCGATATCCAGGGTGAAGGCAAATCGCCCTGAACATCGGCATGATTGCTGCTTGTTTAGGTGTGTACCAACCCTTGCACTCTTTGAATGACTCTTAACTTACGACCCTGGATGAAGGGGCCTCATTCCCATTCTCCACTCCACAATAATCATCCCTTCAACTGTGGAAGCTGAACAATTTGAGTTTGAATGGAAACAAAATTTAGTGATATGTCTAGAAGAGAAGGAGTGGTCGCTCATCAGAAGTAGAGTTTCTAAGAACTTCATTAACACTAATGTTAAGGAAAATAAATATAACATTTACTCTTGCTGGTATATGTCCCCTATATCCACAGATGACTGACTTCTGTTTGTGGCAGTATGATCACAGAGGAATGTTCCTATGTATTTGGTGGGAATACTCTTCATCTCAAAATTCTAGGAAATTATCCTGTCTCTGATAGGTAGGACTGTTGGAAATACTATTCCTACAGAACCTTTACATGCCCTGATCTGATTCAGTTGATCTTGAAACCACATGATAAATTATTGAGGCACATGTGTATTGCAGCCCAGCTTCTCATTAATAAGAATTGGTAGTACAGTAATCTAGAGCACCATCTCTTACTGCTGTTATTAACAAAATATGGTATATTGCTTCTATAGAATATAAAGCAGGTCTCCTCCATGACAAAATCGCTGCACACCATGCCATTTTGAAACATTGGTTTACCCAATATATCTGGACTATACCTGAGGTTATATAAGTTGGTTTCTATATGTAGGATCCCAACACACTACCTTTTCATTAGAAACTCTCTGTGTATTCCTTCCCCTCCCCTATCATACATTGTTGGTGGCTAAAAAGTTAAAACTTTAGAGGATAAACATTTCTTTGCTCTTACAATAAGCCCATGTTACTGGTAATTTATTAGTTTGCATTCCATGATTATCATTGTATGTATTTTAGCAGGTGTTTAGCATTTTATTTATTTTAGCATTGTAAGAGGTGTTATACAGTTAGTTATTTAATTTTTTTGCATCATGGCTGATCTTATTTGCTTATTAATATTGGTTACTTGTATTCCAAAGGTAAATGTATGAAATGCTTGGTGTCCATTGTATTATGATACTTGTTTGTTATCTGCTCTTATAAATAAAGAGAATAAAAAAAAACACTCAAGTGAAGTGCATGTAACAGAGCATATTCACTTCCATATCCCACATGCTGAATCAGAGGCATCTCAATATGCATTAAACCCTGCATCAGTATAATATGTGCCAGTTCCGCATCAGGCGTATATCAGATACACATACCCAGCCATGTAATACTAGAAATGTTTATGGTAACATTTGTTTTGATAGCAAAAAAATAATGACATTTTGATTTTACTTAAATATAAAACCCTTTATAATACCACAGGTATAATCTTTCTTTACAGTAGTAAAAAAAAAAAAAATGTCTCTATGTACAGTAGATGCGCCTCAGTTATCAATTACAACACCACACTCTTACTGCACTCAGATTTGGCACACCCATTCTCTCACAGAGCTGGTGTCACAACCCTTTTTGCTTTGAGACTTACCCCTGCCAACTGTTCATTGGATCTGTGTGTGTTTAATTCGCCTTGGAGATCTGCTCTGATCATGCTGGCTGCAACACTTCTGTGTATACATTTGGACTATGCTCTCCTTTCCACAGTTATTATTCACCTGGGTCCTTTCTGCCTGTGAACACTGCTAGCCTTAATTGAAATTGCAGGTGTAGTTCTGATTCTCAGTACTGCAGATTTGATTGCTCCTTCTGCATGTTGTGATCTCCAACACTCGGAGTGCTACTGCCAGACCACCTGAACATATCCATCAATTCCTGCCAGACCCAGGGTATATACATCCTCCTCTGATAGCATTCTGGACCTGAGCATCTCATTACTTCCCGTGGTGTACAGATTGTGCTACTTCTGTCTCCCTGTGTATAAGTGTTTCCCAGTAATCCTGCTGGCAGCAATACCTGACACATCTAGAAATCCTGCTGGTTCCCAGACCAGTTCATCCAGTAATCATGCTGGCAGCTATACCTGAACACATTCTGAAATCCTGCTGGCTCACAGACCAGTTCAGTCAGTAATCCTGCTGACAGCTATACCTGGTGCATCCAGAAATCCTGCTGGTTCCCAGACCAGTTCGTTCCGTAATCCTGCTGACAGCTATACCTGGCGCATCCAGAAATCCTGCTGGTTCCCAGACCAGTTCATTCAGTAATCCTGCTGATAGCTATACCTAGCACATCTGGAAATCCTACTGGTTCTCAGTCCAATTCAGCAAATCTGTCTACTGGTTCTCAGTCCAATTAAGCAAGTCTATCTACTGGTTCTCAGTCCAATTCAGCAAGTCTATCTACTGGTTCTCAGTCCAATTCAGCAAGTCTATCTACTGGTTCTCAGTCCAATCCTGCAAGCTCACCTACTGGTACCCCATCCAGCTCAGCAAGCCTTCCTGCCAGTCCCAGTCTGGTTCCTCTAAGTTTTCTACTGGTCCCCCTCCATGTTACAAGTTTTCTGTTCCTGTCATTTATCATCAAAGACAGTTCTCACTGCCATACAAATCATATGCAAATATAGATATTTACATCATCCATGGTTCCAGCCAAGTCGGTCTCTGCTGAATCCAGTTCAATACCTGAGTCAGGTAACTTTCAAACACCAACCGTGACATATGGATTTCTCTGTGACAAATGGATGGTGCTCTATGAAAAACTTCAGCCTATTGTCCCTCCTCTCCCCAATACCCACTTCCCAGTCACTCACACACTTAACTTTTGTAAAGTGAAAATAATAACTCTTACCTCCTCCTGGCTGATCTGCATGCTGCAGTCCAAAAATACTGATAGGGAATGTTGTCAGTGCTCCACTGCTGTCCAGGGGAAAATTATTACATTTCAAAAATTCTAAATAAAAAAGGTTGTTACAATAATCCAGGAGGTTTTAGGATAATTTGTTTGGGCCTGATTCAATACTTTGACTGATAGTTCTGTTAAAGCTAAAACCCTTGGGCAACTGTTAAAAAAAACTTAGATTTATATAAAACTGCCAGTTTGTAACTCACAAAAATCACAGTTTATAAAAATCTTTACTTGATAAATGAGGCCCCTTGTCTATGTATTATGCCTGCAAATTGCATAAAGTGTGTAATTTAATTAATTAATTTATTAATATTTATTTATATTGATCCAGCATATTAAGTTCACAAATGGGAACAAAACAGTAATAAAACAAGTCTGGGTACTGACAGACAGACAGAGGTAAGAGTGCTTCCAAGCTTACAATATATTTAATTGACATTTTTTGTTTTCTTTTTTCAAAAAGGTTATCAAAATTTTATTTAGTTATGAACATATTTAAAAAAAAATTTAAATATTTTATTGAAATAAACTATGTCTAGAGGGTGTCTTACCCCCCTCCCATGTTGATATGCCCTTATTGTAACATTACTTCCCATCCCTCAGTGACAAAAGATCCTGAGTGGCATTACCCTCCTAGTGGTATTAAGTCCCCAGTGGCATAACCGCCAACCTGCCAGTCATAACAGGTCCCTATTGTTGCAGTAATCCCCCATGTAATGTGTCACCATGTATTTAAAGTGCTCCTCCCTTTCAGTGTCATTACCCATCCCTCACCCCTGCAATGGCAATAGATTACCCCTAGTGGCATTAACTACTCCCCACCCCCACATTGGCAACAGACCTACCACTGTGGCATTACTCACCCCAATAACCCATGAAGCTGAATGAATGTGTGAGTGGGGGACTGATAATCAGTACCTGCTGCTGCAGGTGATCTCTCCACTTGCAGAATTCAGTAAATTGGTGTTCAGAGGGGTACTGAAATACAGTTCTTTGCATGTGTGTTACTGGCACATGCTGGCACATGCACTTCAGAATGCCATTCGGGCTGACAGAAATGGACAGTGAAGTCCACGCTCAGACATCGTAACTTCACTGCTCGGGGGCAGGACTGCAGGATGAAATCCTCTTCTGGAGATGGATCAGATTGGCATGGTTGCATGAAATGCGATCTTGTCACAGAAAGCCCAGCTGGCTGCGGATGCATCTCATGCACTAGTTAACTAGTTAAATCAAAGAAGAAAAATTTAATTTTCTACCAGACTTTTCCTCACATGCCTCCTGCCCATCAGCTAAAGAAGGCTTTCAATGCACTGTGTATTTTAAAAGCTATGATACATACAGGGCGTCTTGCCACACCTGAAAGATAAGGGATCCCAAGTCAACCACACAGTCAATTATTTGGAATTTGTTTTATTTTGAACACTTAAAGACCTTTATTTGGCTATACTAAATGCTGGATCCTAGGTAATGATATAGCTGCTATTATTTCAATGCTGTGAGATGAAAAAAATTTGTGCTAATTATCTGGAACTGCTATTGGTGCATTCATTTATATTCAGCTGTTTAGCTTTTTTTATCATGTTTGCTTTTTATTAATATGCTGTGAACATGAATAGGCACTTTTGAGTGGTATAAATATTGTTCTAGCGCAGATTGTTAACATGTTTTTGTAATTAAAAATAGCCCAATATAGAAAATCTCCCAGTGAGCCCTATGACCAATACACCACAACATACTTAGGGCATGATTCAGGTTGGTTCGCAAGGCTGCGTTCGCACGCAGCCAGCCGATGTTTGCATTCTGCGCATGCATATAAGATGCAGTGTGCGTGCACAAACCGGCCACAGCGATCTGGAAGCGATCACAGTGAGCATGCAGAGTCTTCAATGACTGACAGGAAGTGACCATTTGAGGGTGGTAACAGGGGGTGGTCAAAGAAACGCAGGCGTGCCTGGGTGCTTAAACACCGTTACAGGGGCGTGCATAATTAAGCCCCTGCGATAGCATACACTGTCGGAGGTCTAGGTGGTGACAGAAAGTTTAGCAGTTTCTGCAGTAGGGTCAGGTCAACCACAACTGTGCGGATGGTTCTGATGTTACTCAATGGTACCGATGCTCTCGCTAACTTACGAATGCATGTCATGGGAAGTGGGCAGGCTTTATACAGTGATGGACGACTTGGTATAGTGCTGCGGTTGCCGTGCGATTGCAGTCATTAGCATATTTTCGCAGCAAGTGGGGTGCATGCGAAAGCAGCCTTGTGAATCAACCTGAATCAGGCCCTTAAGTTTATTTGTTTATATCAGGTTCTGTATTTAAAAACATCATTAAATTGACACTTTGTTTTATTCAAAATTAATAAATGTTATTTTAAGAAGATGCATTACAGTTATTTAAATCAGGCTAAAAAATAGAATGTGAGTTTAGGAACAACTTGTGTCACCAAATATTCTATTTGCATGAATTGTCGCTGTCCGTGTTACCTCCTTAATGTCGAGCAGCATTTCTCAGCTTCGTGATAGAACAAACACTGAAATGTGAAAACAGCTCATACTATTAATACATATTTTAAGGAGTCATTTCAAATTGGAAGATGTTTTAATAGCTTAATTTATCTCAGTGCCTGGTGACTGTGAGCAGAAATTATTGTTACGGTTTCTGCATGCATATTTGTATGTCAGCAGAAAGCAGGGTTAGGTGCCGGCTACTTTTCAAGAAAAAAAAAACTGCTGCAGTCAATGAGTTGAAAAAAGTCATTGCTAATTAGGACAACACAGGAGTGCTGCATCTAACACGTTATAACCGTTCTCTACTTGCTGACACACTTTGACTACAGTGTGCAAAAATCTCTCCTGAATGAAACATTTAGTAAAAGTTCAGAGGTAAAACAAACAAATGATTACTTATTGCTAATTAGTATAATACGCTACCTAGTTTAGTACTATGTGTATAAGGGAGTGAGAGCCAAATATTATATAATTCTTCCACATTTCACTCACTGTTGAATGTGATCTTTGTATTCATGAAAGAGCATTAACTATATACAATTAATTCTCCAGATGCATGCAAATAGATAGCACAAGACAGCTTTTATCCCTGGAGATGCTGAAATTATTTCTTGGACTAAATAATACCCCTTTTACACCAGAGCAAAAACCTGGGTTTTTGCTGGGTCTACCCGGGTCGCAGCTCAGTGTAAAAGGGTCCCTGAAAAATAACCTGGGTCAAGTGACCCTGCAATCCAACCCAGGTAGCTACCAGGGTTGGACCCAGGATGGACCCAGGTAATGGTGCAGTGTAAATGGTGCAACCCGGGTTATCTGACCTGGATCATGCCTAAAATGAGCGGATTGGTGGTTGTGGAGCATTCACCTCCCACTTTTTATGACCTCACAGGTTTAGCAGGGCAGAGCTGAGTTCATTGTGAACAGGGCTGACCTGGGAGTAACCCAGATCCAAGGTGCAGTGTAAATGGGTCTGACCTGGGTCTGACCAGGGTTGGAACCATGTCCAAAAACCCAGGTCGGACCTGGGTTTTTGGTGTAAAAGGGGTATTAGTACCTTTCAGAGCATGAGCTAAGTTTTCAGTGCCAATTTATGAAGAGATCCACCAATCCTAGCGATAAAGTTGACTTTTTTTAAAATCACTGCTTACAATGATAAATGAGATTTAGTGGGTATATTTACTAAAGGTCAGTTTTGTTTTTTTGGGGAGTTTTTACATCGGTTTTGCAATCCAACCAATTACTAAAGGCAAAACCGATGAAAAACAGACCAAATTGCCGATTTTTAGAACAGAGGTTCCCAAACTCGGCCCTCAAGGCAACCTAACAATCCAGGTTTTAAGGATATCCATGCTTGACCACATGTGACTTAATTAGTACATCAGTTAATTTGATTTAACCTCCAGTGCTCAACAATGGATATTGCTAAATCCTGAACTGTTGGGGAGCCTTGAGGACCATGTTGGGAACCTCTGCTTTAGAACATCAATTCACTATAAATCTTCTTTTAGTGACAAGAATATTAAAAACCCGATATTTACTATGCATTAGAACCTGATGCAAAGCCAACCGCAAACCTGCCCTAATATTAGATAAAATAAGGGGGGGAGGGTGTAATCATGTGGGGTCTCCTCTATTTTCCAATAACTAGTATTACACTGAAACAGAAGGGGCAGCTGACACTATATCAGGGGGACCTCTGCCATAATAACAACCAGCCCCAAACTGGTCAGCCAAGGGCTGAAATCCCTATGGAAGTGGGAACCCTAATAAAAAAATGTGATCCCCCCCTCCTCAATGACAACCAGCTCAGTGCTGTAAGTTTTGGATACAGCGCAGGGGCGTATCTATAATGGGTGTAGGGTGTGCGGGGCACACGGGCCCCTGGATCCAGGCGGGCCCCGCACCCCACACCCTGCACTCATAGCATACTTACCTCTCCGGAGTCCCTTGTCTGAGCGGGGTCCGGCACTCTAAAAATGACTGAAAAATGGCCGCCGCGGCCATTTTCCCGGTGACCTGTGCATACTCTATAGACTCTGGGCACACTCTAGAGCCCAGAGTCTATAACTCCCTTTGCTGGCCGCGCACAGCTCAGTGCAGTCGGAGACTGCACACGGGCCCCCTCCTCTCTAGAAATGCCCCTGGTACAGCGGTACAGTATAATGAAAATAATGAATTTATATTTTTTACAGGTGCACTACAAGTCACAGCATGTCTGCCCCGGTATATTGGCACGCATCGATTCTCAATTGCCAGCATACCCTGACATCAAGAGTCTAAAACAGTACAAACAGAGAATGTGGAAATATTTTATTAAATAATAACACCACCACACATCCCTCTTTCACCAATTTATTACTTACAATATGAAGGGGTCAAGTACTCTTCAATCCATGTAGCATCCCAAATCTTGGCAATATAAAAAAATGTTGCCACTGTTCCTCACTGAGCCTTGTTGCAAATGAGAATGGTGTGTGGGGATGTTCTTATTTAACAAAATATATCCACATTCAGTGTGTATGTGTGTGTGCGTGTACTGTGCTTTGTTTAATTTTTTTTTTTACAGGTACCTTCGGGCTCTTGATGTTCAGGCATGCTGGCAGTTGCACACTGATTTTTGACAAGTGCCAATATGCTGGTGTAGGCATCCTGGGACCTGTAGCCCATCTGTAAAAAAAAAATATTAATTATTCACTTTCACTACTTCCCCCTCACCCAAAGTCAAAGAGGTGTGGACAAGAGCTTCCAGCCCAGGGCTAATTGTCCTTGGGGAGGGGGATCCAATTTTAATATTGGGGTCAGCACTTCCCTAGTCATTCCAGCTCTGGGATGACAAGTTTTGGGCTGACTGTCATTATAGCAGAGGGACCCCATGCTGTGTGTCCCCTGTGCTATAGCATCAGCTGCCCCCGCCAGTTCAACTTTGTACTGGTTATTGGAAAATAGGGTGGACCCTAAGCTCAGCAGCCCAGTGATAGTTAATGACTTGGAGGGGGCGAACCCTTTCCATTAATTTTTATTTTATCATTTTCTTTTAAATTATTAATAAAACAAAGCCTGCACAGATCATAGTGATCTCTGCATTGCTTTCACTTTACTGCAGATTGGCGGAGGCTTTGCCATCAGATCTGCTGTGAAATAGGGGGTTGAAATCCTGTTGGTATCGATGGTAGATGACAAAACCAATGCGCAGTAAATACTGTTTGATTTAGACTAGCCCTTTATAAACTTAGCTCTATGACTTTGATTTCTTCTGCTTATTTATTTGTAGCAATGTTGTCCTTTAATGTATAGGGTGAAATGAAAAAAGCCCCAGTCTGGTTTTCTTTGTCAACAATGCTTTTTATTTAAAATGCAAACAAATGTTATTTTTCCCCAAAATGAAAATGACTTTCCAATGAAGATTCCCCCCACCCCCCAAAGAATAAACAGCATGTAATGATTGCACTAAGGTGGGTGCTGAGTCTGATGTTCTTCTGCCTAAGGTAACAAGTGCACAAGGTAACAAGTCTGATGAGATTTGAAGATCCAATCTTCAGAATTAACCTGGACCAGCCCAACATGAGCCACTGTAGTCCTGAAGTAGAACAAGTCAACTAGCTGACGCCTGGGTACTGTCTTAACATTAGTTCAGTTCATACAGTGGTGGACTCAGGCCCTGATTCAGAGCCGGACGCTCTGACAGAGCGCTCACTCAGAATCAGGGCCTGCCTTCTTGTTTTTTAGAGCGGCCTCTTGGCCACTCGCATAGCTATGGGTGACCATCCACAGCTATAGCGAATGGCCAGGAAGATGGTCGCAATGGTCAGGACCGTCGCGACCATCGGGCCTGCGATGAGACCCTTGTGGTAGGGTCTCGTTACCGCAAGCCCCAGAGAGATTTCGTCTCTCACAGAGCCGAAATCTCTCCCACTGACATCACTCGTGATGTCAGTAGGGCCGCCCCCAAATGGAGGCGTTCACATGGGAAAGCCTCCGTTTGGGCAGCCACTCCACCGGCGCCCACCAAAGGGGGCGTGCTGTCACTCAATATCAACTGCACGTCCCCTTTGGTACGAGACCCGGTGCGACGGATTGCCCATCGCTATCCGGGTCTCGCGCATGAGCACGACGGAGCTGGCTCTGTCGTGTGCATGCGCACTGGGCCACCATCGACCCGCTTGCGACCGCATAGCGCTCGCGAGCGGGTCTGAATCAGGCCCTCAGTGTGGCTAGGTTTAGCTAATGTTGTCCAACTGATTTGGGATCCTGAGCCCCCCCCCTCCTCTCTAGATTTACTTATGCTAATAGCACTTTTAGTAGTGGGAGCTACCGACCTGATATCTCTGTCACTACAAACAACCCTACCCCTCAACTTTTCTGCCTAGGTGTCATCCATGACACTGAATGGTCCTTTATTCCACACATTCAATCTGTATCCTAATCCTGTAACATACATCGAAAAAATAGACTTTCGTCCCAACACAGGGCCGGCGATACCATCTGTAAATGGGTGCGTATATATGTACTTATGCCTACCTACTTTTATTGTCTGCTCCTCGGGAGATGCCCAGAGAGCAGACACACGTGGCCACTTTGGGGGCCGGGGTCAGATTACTATGTCATTAGGCCCCATCCCCATTATGGCAAACTGCCCTGAATCGTGAGAGTGTAAGGAGGGGACAAGGTTAAATGATGCAAAAAACACATCATTTAGCCCCGGCCCCTCCATACGGAGCCGTGATTCTCGGCATTTATCTTCCCATCCTGCGCACTTCACTAGGAAGTGGGCGGGATGCTGGAGATCCGTATACTCTTCCAGGGGCCTCCTGACACTTCCAGGAGAGTAGGTAAGTATGATACTTAAGTATCTGGTATTTGCATGTGTTCATGTATAAAAATAAAATGTGTATCTGTATTAGTGTATGCATGTAGTTATAAATATATATGTGTATATGTAATAAATAAAAAAAACATAAAAAATATGTTTTGGGGGGGTACGTGGGGAAAGCAGGGGCGGCTGAGCGAAGCTTTGTCTAGGGTGCCTAGAAACCTAGCACCAGCCCTGCCCCTGCAATCTATTTTGAAAGCTGATCTTCCTCCTCAAAACATTCATCTATTTGGCTCTGTAGGTCCCACCATTGGTTACCATTGGTAAACTGAATTTAATATAAAATACCTCTATTTACACATAAGACTATTAACAAAATTACAGCAACATCTCTTTGCTTATCTCAAAATTTCTCCAGCTCAACCCCTCCTTTCTGTGGAAGATCTGTATCTCTTATCCGCACTTGCTGCCTGAGGGCCTGATTCAGAGCTGCTCGTAAGCGGCCGCTAGTTCGCTCCAAACGATGTTCGCACAACTGCGCATGCGTACGGGTTGTAAAACGCATGCGCGAACCAGTCATTGCGGTAGGAAATTGTGTGCTCGCAAAATAGCGAATGCCTGATAATTTCAGTGACAGGATGAGGCGTTTGTGGGTGGTAACAGGGGAAGGTGCTTGAAAATGGGGAGTGGAGATCTGAACGCAGGCGTGCCAAATGGTCAAAACGGGTGTTTTAAGGGTGTGCATAATTAACAAAGCAGCGTAATCGGCCACGTCACTTGGTTGTTTCTTAGCCTGAACTGTTCGCATGATTGCGGTAGGATAAACCTACCACAAGCACTGCGAGCAGTTCAGACGCCTTTCGATGTACTCGATTAATCAAATAAATAGCGGAGATGACGTAGGATGCGAGCGGCCAGGGGGCGTCTTTACAAGATAGCGAGCGCATGTTTCGTTCACTCGCTCAGACATAGAGGCGTCAACAGACCGCAAAGAGCGAGCGCTCAATTTAAATAGCCGGCCCCTTTTTCTGAACGACCGTTCGCAAATAGCGTCCGGCTCTGAATCAGGCCCTGAGTCCGTTCACAGTTACAGGACTTTATTCAGGCTACACCCACTCTGTGGAATGCCCTCCCATGCACAACAAGACTTTCCTCTAATATCCAAACCTTCCTGAAAACTTCTTCTGACAAACTTATCGAATTAAAGAACCAACCACATAACCTACATAAGTTATTCTACCCAATTACGTAACTTCTGTACATTTAATGCATCATGTATCCTTGTGTAGCAATGATAAATTCCTTATAGATTGTAAGCTTGCAAGCAGGGCCCTTTGTTTGTCTTTTGTAACTCAGTCTTTTTTTATTATTGTTTTGATCCTAAATGTAAAGTGCAACGGAATATGCTGGCACTATATAAGTAAATGTTAATAAATAAATAAATAAATAAATAAATAATAATTGCCAAGTTAGAGAATCTAGCTGTACCAAAAAAAGAACCCATGATGACATCTAAGAACATATCTATAATTCATGATAATTACTACATTACTAGTGGAGATGGGATGGCAGACACTGTAGTATTTAATTTTCAACTTTCGCAGCATTCTGTTCTCGCCAATTGGAAATGTGCTAAAAATATATCTTCAAATGTTTTTAGACAAAAATTATCTGACGCGTTTCATTGCAATTTTATTTTGCACCCGCACTAAGTTGAAATGCAAACATGTCAGATGATTTTATCCCTCCAGCAGATCACATAGCAGCAGCTTTTTGCAATCTTTATCAGCAACTGGTGTTCCAGATTTTTATTTACTAATTGGAATACAAGCACCATCCAGACTGCCAGCAGAGCAGGCGCTATCCTGCATTGTGACTTTTAAATGCTTACAACTTGCAGCTGACGTTCCATATGATTACTGAAAAGATGGACTAAAACCCCATCCAGGCATGTCATTATTAACAATTCTGAAGAGCTTAACTGGAACCTTATTCTTATTTTATTATATGGATATATTTATAATCTGCACTTTGATATATCAGCTGTTCATTCAATAATGAAGGAACTCATTGCATATAATGCACCAAATGTAATACGGTGAGAGTTTAGAAATGTGAGAGTTTAGCAGTAAACTCTTACACTATTACATTGGTCGAATTGTATCTTCAAAATGGGAAACATCTGGATGAGAGTTTAAATTGTGAGAATTGTTTGAGTCTGAGAAACATGCGCGTATAGGCCACAAGTGGTCATTCAGGGTTGAGAACAGCACCAGCATATGGAATTTATAGAACTGCATTTAGCATGTCGCCAGACAAATTTGTGTATGGGTGGCATACCAGTGCCATCAAAGGTGGTATAGTGTAGGAGGGCTGAAGAAAGAGACAAGGTTGCATTAAATTGGTGATGTAATGTCATCACATGCACACACAAATGTTCAAGAGGCTCAGCATAGATCCGCAAAATAAATTTCTAAATGGGGGGGTTTATGCCATGCTGCCAGAATGGCCATACCCATGACCAAGAGGTGCCATACCCATGACCAAGAGGAGCCATACCCATGACCAAGAGGTGCAGTTATCATTTTAGCCAACACCATCAAATCAAGAAATGGGCATTGCGTGTAATACTGTTAAGTGGAATCAGTTTGTCTTTAATGAGCAGATCAGTGTGAACCTCACAACTGTCCTGGCAGTCATGACTGAGGGGCCTATTCATCATTGACGGATGTAGCTGCGTTACTTACCTGCTCCCCGTCATCCCGGCTATGCATGTGTGACCTTGGATCATGCATGTTCAAAGCCACTGGGGAGGTAGTGAGGAGGCAGCATCGGGATCTGCTCGTGAGACATTCACCCCCATCAGAATCAGGAAAACTGTATTGCCTTCTCATACCTGGTCTTGCATATCTCCCTACCTGATGAGTAATTAAGTTTTCCTGATCACTAGGGGTGTGCACTGGCCACTTTTCGTGTTTTGGTTTTGGATCTGGATCTTTCTTCGTGTTTTGGATCTGGATTGGTTTTGCCAAAACCACCCTTCCGTGTTTTGGGTTCTGGGTTTTGTGTTTTGGATCTGTATTTTTTTGAAAAAAAGCATAAAAACAGCTAAAATCACAGAATTTGTAGGTTTTTCTGCTCCTATGCTATTATTAACCTCAATAACCTTAATTTCCACTCATTTCCAGTCTATTCTGAATACCTCACACCTCACAATAGTGTTTTTATGTCCAAAAGGTTGCACTGAGGTAGCTGGATGACTATGCTAAGCGACACGAGTGGGCGGCACAAACACGTGACCCATCTAGGCGTGAAACTGCAGTGGCAGACAGGATGGCAGTTTGAAAAACTAGGCCCCAAACTGTACATAATGCAAAGAAAAAAAAGAGGTACAAGATGGAATTGTCCTTGGGCCCTCCAACCCACCCTTATGTTGTATAAACAGGACATGCACACTTTAACAAACCAATCATTTCAGCGCCAGGGTCTGCCACACAACTGTGGCTGAAATGATTGGTTCGTTTGGGCCCCCACAAAACAAGCTGGCAATTAATCTGTCCCTGCACAAACTGGCTCTACGGAGGCAAGATGTCATCCTCATCCTCCTCATCCACCGATTCCTCACCCTCTTCAGTGTGTACATCCTCATCCTCACAGAGTATTAATTCATCCCTGCTGGAACCACAGGTCCCTCTGTACGTTCTGGAGGCTGGTCTCCCTGGAAGAGTTGATAATTCATTTTATGAACATCATCTTCTCCACATTTTGTGGAAGCAACCTCCTACGCCTTTCGCTGACAAGGTTCCCGGCTGCACTAAACACTCTTTCGGAGTACACACTGGAGGGGGGGCAACTCAGGTAAAATAGAGCCAGTTTGTACAGGGACCTCCAAATTGCTTCTTTTTCCTGCCAGTACAGGTACGGACTGTCTGACATGCCTACTTGGATGCTGTCACCGATGTAATCCTTTAACAGACAGACGCACGCTTGTCGCTGCTGCTTTGAGGATTCAAGTGCGGCTACAGCCCACACAATTCACAAAGACAGAAAAAAAAAAAGAAAATTTTTATTGTTTGTGGAGCACACTTTGAGGGTTACACCACCCTTTAAGAGACAGACGCACGCTTGTCGCTGCTGCTTTGAGGATGCAGGTGCTGCTACCGCCCACACATTTCACAAAGACCGAAAAAAAAGAACAATATTTTAATTGTTTGTGTAGCACACTTTGAGGGTGTCAACACCCTTTAACAGACAGACGCACGCTTGTCGCTGCTGCTTTAAGGATGCAGGTGCGGCTACAGCCCACACAATTCACAAAGACAGAAAAAAGAAGAATATTTTTATTGTTTGTGTAGCACACTTTGAGGGTGTCACCACCCTTTAACAGACAGACGCACGCTTGTCGCTGCTGCTTTGAGGATGCAAGTGCGGCTACATCGCACACAAGTCACAAACACATTAAAAAAATAGTTTTTTATTTTTTGGAGCACTTTGAGAGTTACACCACCCTTTAACAGACAGACGCACGCTTGTCGCTGCTGCTTTAAGGATGCAGGTGCGGCTACAGCCCACACATTTCACAAAGACCGAAAAAAAGGAAAAATATTTTAATTGTTTGTGTAGAACACTTTGAGGGTGTCACCACCCTTTAACAGACAGACGCACGCGTGTCGCTGCTGTTTTAAGGATGCAGGTGCGGCTACAGCCCACACAATTCACATAGACAGAAAAAAGAAGAAGAATATTTTTATTGTTTGTGTAGCACACTTTGAGGGTGTCACCACCCTTTAACAGACAGACGCACGCTTGTCGCTGCTGCTTTAAGGATGCAGGTGCGGCTACAGCCCACACATTTCACAAAGATCGAAAAAAAAAGAACAATATTTTAATTGTTTGTGTAGCACACTTTGAGGGTGTCACCACCCTTTAACAGACAGACGCACGCTTGTCGCTGGTGCTTTAAGGATGCAGGTGCGGCTACAGCCCACACAATTCACAAAGACAGAAAAAAAGAAGAATATTTTTATTGTTTGTGTAGCACACTTTGAGGGTGTCACCACCCTTTAACAGACAGACGCACGCTTGTCGCTGCTGCTTTGAGGATGCAAGTGCGGCTACATCGCACACAAGTCACAAACACATTAAAAAAATAGTTTTTTATTTTTTGGAGCACTTTGAGAGTTACACCACCCTTTAACAGACAGACGCACGCTTGTCGCTGCTGCTTTAAGGATGCAGGTGCGGCTACAGCCCACACATTTCACAAAGACCGAAAAAAAGGAAAAATATTTTAATTGTTTGTGTAGAACACTTTGAGGGTGTCACCACCCTTTAACAGACAGACGCACGCTTGTCGCTGCTGTTTTAAGGATGCAGGTGCGGCTACAGCCCACACAATTCACATAGACAGAAAAAAGAAGAAGAATATTTTTATTGTTTGTGTAGCACACTTTGAGGGTGTCACCACCCTTTAACAGACAGACGCACGCTTGTCGCTGCTGCTTTAAGGATGCAGGTGCGGCTACAGCCCACACATTTCACAAAGATCGAAAAAAAAAGAACAATATTTTAATTGTTTGTGTAGCACACTTTGAGGGTGTCACCACCCTTTAACAGACAGACGCACGCTTGTCGCTGGTGCTTTAAGGATGCAGGTGCGGCTACAGCCCACACAATTCACAAAGACAGAAAAAAGAACAATATTTTAATTGTTTGTGTAGCACACTTTGAGGGTGTCACCACCCTTTAACAGACAGATGCACGCTTGTCGCTGCTGCTTTAAGGATGCAGGTGCGGCTACAGCCCACACAATTCACAAAGACAGAAAGAAGAAGAATATTTTTATTGTTTGTGTAGCACACTTTGAGGGTGTCACCACCCTTTAACAGACAGACGCACGCTTGTCGCTGCTGCTTTAAGGATGCAGGTGCGGCTACAGCCCACACAATTCACAAAGACAGAAAAAAGAAGAATATTTTTATTGTTTGTGTAGCACACTTTGAGGGTGTCACCACCCTTTAACAGACAGACGCACGCTTGTCGCTGCTGCTTTGAGGATGCAAGTGCGGCTACATCGCACACAAGTCACAAACACATTAAAAAAATAGTTTTTTATTTTTTGGAGCACTTCGAGAGTTACACCACCCTTTAACAGACAGACGCACGCTTGTCGCTGCTGCTTTAAGGATGCAGGTGCGGCTACAGCCCACACATTTCACAAGGACTGAAAAAAAAAGAACAATATTTTAATTGTTTGTGTAGCACACTTTGAGGGTGTCACCACCCTTTAACAGACAGACGCACGCTTGTCGCTGCTGCTTTAAGGATGCAGGTGCGGCTACAGCCCACACAATTCACAAAGACAGAAAAAAGAACAATGTTTTAATTGTTTGTGTAGCACACTTTGAGGGTGTCACCACCCTTTAACAGACAGATGCACGCTTGTCGCTGCTGCTTTAAGGATGCAGGTGCGGCTACAGCCCACACAATTCACAAAGACAGAAAAAAGAAGAATATTTTTATTGTTTGTGTAGCACACTTTGAGGGTGTCACCACCCTTTAACAGACAGACGCACGCTTGTCGCTGCTGCTTTGAGGATGCAAGTGCGGCTACATCGCACACAAGTCACAAACACATTAAAAAAATAGTTTTTTTATTTTTGGAGCTCTTTGAGAGTTACACCACCCTTTAACAGACAGACGCACGCTTGTCGCTGCTGCTTTAAGGATGCAGGTGCGGCTACAGCCCACACATTTCACAAAGACCGAAAAAAAGGAACAATATTTTAATTGTTTGTGTAGAACACTTTGAGGGTGTCACCACCCTTTAACAGACAGACGCACGCTTGTCGCTGCTGCTTTAAGGATGCAGGTGCGGCTACAGCCCACACAATTCACATAGACAGAAAAAAGAAGACGAATATTTTTATTGTTTGTGTAGCACACTTTGAGGGTGTCACCACCCTTTAACAGACAGACGCACGCTTGTCGCTGCTGCTTTAAGGATGCAGGTGCGGCTACAGCCCACACATTTCACAAAGATCGAAAAAAAAAGAACAATATTTTAATTGTTTGTGTAGCACACTTTGAGGGTGTCACCACCCTTTAACAGACAGACGCACGCTTGTCGCTGCTGCTTTAAGGATGCAGGTGTGGCTACAGCCCACACAATTCACAAAGACAGAAAAAAGAACAATATTTTAATTGTTTGTGTAGCACACTTTGAGGGTGTCACCACCCTTTAACAGACAGACGCACGCTTGTCGCTGCTGCTTTAAGGATGCAGGTGCGGCTACAGTCCACACAATTCACAAAGACAGAAAGAAGAAGAACATTTTTATTGTTTGTGTAGCACACTTTGAGGGTGTCACCACCCTTTAACAGACAGACGCACGCTTGTCGCTGCTGCTTTAAGGATGCAGGTGCGGCTACAGCCCACACAATTCACAAAGACAGAAAAAAGAAGAATATTTTTATTGTTTGTGTAGCACACTTTGAGGGTGTCACCACCCTTTAACAGACAGACGCACGCTTGTCGCTGCTGCTTTGAGGATGCAAGTGCGGCTACATCGCACACAAGTCACAAACACATTAAAAAAATAGTTTTTTATTTTTTGGAGCACTTTGAGAGTTACACCACCCTTTAACAGACAGACGCACGCTTGTCGCTGCTGCTTTAAGGATGCAGGTGCGGCTACAGCCCACACATTTCACAAAGACCGAAAAAAAAGAACAATATTTTAATTGTTTGTGTAGAACACTTTGAGGGTGTCATTACCCTTTAACAGACAGATGCACGCTTGTCGCTGCTGCTTTAAGGATGCAGGTGCGGCTACAGCCCACACAATTCACATAGACAGAAAAAAGAAGAAGAATATTTTTATTGTTTGTGTAGCACACTTTGAGGGTGTCACCACCCTTTAACAGACAGACGCACGCTTGTCGCTGCTGCTTTAAGGATGCAGGTGCGGCTACAGCCCACACATTTCACAAAGACCGAAAAAAAAGAACAATATTTTAATTGTTTGTGTAGCACACTTTGAGGGTGTCACCACCTTTTAACAGACAGACGCACGCTTGTCGCTGCTGCTTTAAGGATGCAGGTGCGGCTACAGCCCACACAATTCACAAACACAGAAAAAAGAACAATATTTTAATTCTTTGTGTAGCACACTTTGAGGGTGTCACCACCCTTTAACAGACAGACGCACGCTTGTCGCTGCTGCTTTAAGGATGCAGGTGCGGCTACAGCCCACACAATTCACAAAGACAGAAAAAAGAAGAATATTTTTATTGTTTGTGTAGCACACTTTGAGGGTGTCACCACCCTTTAACAGACAGATGCACGCTTGTCGCTGCTGCTTTGAGGATGCAAGTGCGGCTACATCGCACACAAGTCACAAACACATTAAAAAAATAGTTTTTTATTTTTTGGAGCACTTCGAGAGTTACACCACCCTTTAACAGACAGACGCACGCTTGTCGCTGCTGCTTTAAGGATGCAGGTGCGGCTACAGCCCACACATTTCTCAAAGACTGAAAAAAAAAGAACAATATTTTAATTGTTTGTGTAGCACACTTTGAGGGTGTCACCACCCTTTAACAGACAGACGCACGCTTGTCGCTGCTGCTTTAAGGATGCAGGTGCGGCTACAGCCCACACAATTCACAAAGACAGAAAAAAGAACACTGTTTTAATTGTTTGTGTAGCACACTTTGAGGGTGTCACCACCCTTTAACAGAAAGACGCACTCTTGTCGCTGCTGCTTTAAGGATGCAGTTGCGGCTCCAGCCCCCACAATTCACAAAGACAGAAAAAACAGACAGACGCACGCTTGTTGCTGCTGCTTTGAGGATGCAAGTGCGGCTACATCGCACACAAGTCACAAACACATTAAAAAAATAGTTTTTTATTTTTTGGAGCACTTCGAGAGTTACACCACCCTTTAACAGACAGACGCACGCTTGTCGCTGCTGCTTTAAGGATGCAGGTGCGGCTACAGCCCACACATTTCACAAAGACTGAAAAAAAAAGAACAATATTTTAATTGTTTGTGTAGCACACTTTGAGGGTGTCACCACCCTTTAACAGACAGACGCACGCTTGTCGCTGCTGCTTTAAGGATGCAGGTGCGGCTACAGCCCACACAATTCACAAAGAGAGAAAAAAGAACAAAGTTTTAATTGTTTGTGTAGCACACTTTGAGGGTGTCACCACCCTTTAACAGACAGATGCACGCTTGTCGCTGCTGCTTTAAGGATGGAGGTGCGGCTACAGCCCACACAATTCACAAAGACAGAAAAAAGAAGAATATTTTTATTGTTTGTGTAGCACACTTTGAGGGTGTCACCACCCTTTAACAGACAGACGCACGCTTGTCGCTGCTGCTTTGAGGATGCAAGTGCGGCTACATCGCACACAAGTCACAAACACATTAAAAAAATAGTTTTTTATTTTTTGGAGCACTTCGAGAGTTACACCACCCTTTAACAGACAGACGCACACTTGTCGCTGCTGCTTTAAGGATGCAGGTGCGGCTACAGCCCACACATTTCACAAAGACTGAAAAAAAAAGAACAATATTTTAATTGTTTGTGTAGCACACTTTGAGGGTGTCACCACCCTTTAACAGACAGACGCACGCTTGTCGCTGCTGCTTTAAGGATGCAGGTGCGACTACAGCCCACACATTTCACAAAGACCGAAAAAAAAAGAACAATATTTTAATTGTTTGTGTAGCACACTTTGAGGGTGTCACCACCCTTTAACAGACAGACGCACGCTTGTCGCTGCTGCTTTGAGGATGCAGGTGGAATCTAGACGGGATTTGTAACCGAGGACACTCTACCTCCATCAATTGTCTAAATCCCACTGCACTAATGTCGGATACCGGACGCACGTCTAACACCAACATAGCAGTCAAGGCCTCAGTTATACGTTTTGCTTCAGGATGACTGCTGTCGTACTTCATCCTCATCGCTAGGGACTGTTGTAGGGTCAATTGTTTAGTAAAAGTAGTGATGTTCCTACTTCCTCTCTCGGATGATGAACAACTCCCAGCAGCAGCAACAGCACTAGGAGGAAGTGGTTCTTGATCTTTCCCTATTTTATTTTTATCGGAGAAAGTTTGGTCCTCCATTTATGTTATATTGATATATATACGTGCGGCTAAAGCGCACACAAACACAGAAAATATTTTTTTATTTTTGCTGGAGAGTAGTGCACTTTGTGGGTTACACCACCCTTTAAGAAATGAGCCAGCCGGCTCTTTACTTATGGGACACAGGCGCACGCTTGGCGCTGCTCCTTTGTTGATGCACGTGCAGCCACAGTGCACACAAGTCACAAACACAGAAAATATATATTTTTTTGGTTTGGAGTGTACTTTGGGGGTTACAGAACCCTTTAACGGTCAAGCCAGCCGGCCCTTTACTTATGACACAGGCGCACGCTTGGCACTACTTTGTTGATGCACGTGCGGCTACTGCGCACACAATTCACAAACACAGAAAATAATTTTTTTTTTGGTTTGGACTGGAGTGTACTTTCGGGGGTTACAGCACCCTTTTATCGGTCTAGCCAGCCGGCCCTTTACTTATGACACAGGCGCACGCTTGGCACTACTTTGTTGATGCACGTGCGGCTACTGCGCACACAATTCACAAACACAGAAAATAATTTTTTTTTTGGTTTGGACTGGAGTGTACTTTGGGGGTTACAGCACCCTTTAACGGTCAAGCCAGCCAGCCCTTTACTTATGACACAGGCGCACGCTTGGCACTACTTTGTTGATGCACGTGCGGCTACTGCGCACACAATTCACAAACACAGAAAATAATTTTTTTTTTGGTTTGGACTGGAGTGTACTTTCGGGGGTTACAGCACCCTTTAACAGTCAAGCCAGCCGGCCCTTTACTTATGACACAGGCGCACACTTGGCACTACTTTGTTGATGCACGTGCGGCTACTGCGCTCACAATTCACAAACACAGAAAATAATTTTTTTTTGGTTTGGACTGGAGTGTACTTTGGAGGTTACAGCACCCTTTAACGGTCAAGCCAGCCGGCCCTTTACTTATGACACAGGCGCACGCTTGGCACTACTTTGTTGATGCACGTGCGGCTACTGCGCACACAATTCACAAACACAGAAAATAATTTTTTTTGGGGTTTGGACTGGAGTGTACTTTGGGGGTTACAGCACCCTTTAACGGTCAAGCCAGCCGGCCCATTACTTATGACACAGGCGCACGCTTGGCACTACTTTGTTGATGCACGTGCGGCTACTGCGCACACAATTCACAAACACAGAAAATAATTTTTTTTTTGGTTTGGACTGGAGTGTACTTTCGGGGGTTACAGCACAATTAACGGTCAAGCCAGCCGGCCCTTTACTTATGACACAGGCGCACGCTTGGCACTACTTTGTTGATGCACGTGCGGCTACTGCGCACACAATTCACAAACACAGAAAATAATTTTTTTTTTGGTTTGGACTGGAGTGTACTTTCGGGGGTTACAGCACCCTTAACGGTCAAGCCAGCCGGCCCTTTACTTATGACACAGGCGCACGCTTGGCACTACTTTGTTGATGCACGTGCGGCTACTGCGCACACAATTCACAAACACAGAAAATAATTTTTTTTTTGGTTTGGACTGGAGTGTACTTTTGGGGGTTACAGCACCCTTTAACGGTCAAGCCAGCCGGCCTTTTACTTATGACACAGGCGCACGCTTGGCACTACTTTGTTGATGCACATGCGGCTACTGCGCACACAATTCACAAACACAGAAAATATATTATTTTTTTAGCACTTGGGGGGAGCACCCCTGATGGACAGAGCACCCCCTGGACAACACTACAGCACACCTTTAGGACTGGGACACTGCACAGGACTTTGGAGTGGACACAGCCCCTATGGAGAACTGACTGCACAACACAGTCCAGCCAGCCCCTATGGACTTTGAAGTAGTGGACACAGCCCCTATTAACAACAGCAGCACAGCACAACACAGCCAGCCCCTATGGACTTTGAAGTAGTGGACAACAGCAGCACTACACTACACTACACTACACAGCCCTAACTCCCACCCTCCCTCTTCACTGTCCACAGCCGAGTGAGAAAATGGCGCCGACGCGGGTACCTTATATAGGATCCAAAACCCGCGAGACTCTGAAGGCGGGATGATGACGTTTTGCCTCGATTTCAGATCCGAGTCAGGCGGGAAAAGTCAAGCCTGAGTCGGATCGGACTCGGATCGGGGGGGCTCGGGGGGGTTCGGATTTCAGAAATCCGAACCCGCTCACCCCTACTGATCACTAGTTGCCAAGATTCTGTTTGTAGAAAAGGATAGCTACATGAGATAAGGACATCTAGCAATAAGTGAGCCCTCTAGGTGTCCCTCCCCCAATCTGCCCTGAATTTAAATCAATGTAACCCATTTTAATAAATAGGCCTTTCTATCACCAAGCAGCTCCAATATTAAATTAAAAGCAATTACATTTAATAAATAATCATATTTCCCCCCAACCTGTCCTAAACATTAAATAATTAGTATTACCATTTAATAAATGGCCCTCATTTTCCCCAACTTAGCCTCACATTCAATTTTTATCCCTCAAACCATCCTGGCATTATATTATTAGTCCCATCACCACACACTTTAAAATAATAGGCACTCATGACCCTATTGAGTTAAGTTTATTTATTTTTATTTATTACCAGTTATTTATATAGCGCACACATATTCTGCAGAGCTTTACGGAGACTATTTGGTCATTCACAACAGTCCCTGCCCCAGTGGAGCTTACAATCTATATTCCCTACCACATGCTCACACACGCTAGGGTTAATTTTGCTGGGAGCCAATTAGCTTCCAGTATATTTTTGGAGTGTGGGAGGAAACCGGAGTACCCGGAGGAAACCCATGCAAGCACAGGGAGAATATACAAACTCCAAACAGTTAGGGCCGAGGTGGGAATCAAACGCACAACCTCAGTGCTGTGAGGCAGTAATGCTAACCATTACACTGTCTGTGCTGCCCAAAAATGTTCTCCACCACCAAATAACCTCACCAATAAATAATATCTCCCATGTACTAGTAAATGACTATCCCTCACAATAATCATTAAATTGAACCTCCACCCTACTTACAATAATAGCGCTCTCCCTCAGTCAACACACACCCTCATTCCCTATCCTCATCCCCCATCTCACAGGGGGAAATTAAGCAAAATGTTGTTTATGATAGAGCTAAGATACATCCTGCATTGATACTTATTGCAGTAATGCAGGATGTCTTAGTGCTAAATACTTGTCCCTCTGGCACTGTTAACATCCAATATTGCATCGATATTGCACTAAAGCTGGCCACAGACATAGCAATGTGCTCACGATCCAACATAGTGTACGATTTGCCGAGAACTCTCCACGGGAGCATCCCGGCAATCGTGAACATGATTTGGTCCAAAAACCTGCAAATTTCACTTCCAATCTCATGAGCTGTCGGGTCGTATGAACCGTGAGTTTCATCTTGACTTTCCCAAAACAAGAGAAGAGGCTCTTCATGATTGGTAGGAAATTTAAATTATAATAATAATAATAATAATAATAATAATAATAATAATAATAATAAGAATGGGAGGGGCTAGCCAGGGTGTATAAAAAGCAGCCACCATTTTAACCCTGTGCACATTCTGCTCTGCTACTAGTGAGGCTAGGTTTATACTAGCTGAAACCTGTACATTGCTACTGTGCTCTGCTTTGTATTTGGCATTTACCTTTTACAAAGTGTCTTCTACCTGCAAGTGTGTGCAACTGCATTCTATCCTGTTCCTGAATTCTGTGCTGATGCATCCCTATCAGTATAAAGTGTTGGTCGCCCAAGCTGGGGTCCAGTTGATCCAGGATAGGGCCCAGCGAAGGAGAAGAACATGCTGGACCAAAACGTGGCTTCAGCAAATGGATACCCACTCTCACATGTCCCTGCTGATTGAGATCAAGGACAATAACCCAGAAGACTATCGCAACTACCTGCGCATGGATAAAGCCACCTTCCAGGAGTTGCTGACTATGGTGACCCCCCACATCTGGAGGCAAGATACAAGGTGGCGGAGGGCAATCCCTGCTGAAGAGAGGCTGGTGGCTACCCTGAGGTACCTGGCTACAGAAAGGTAATTTGAAGACCTAAAGTTTGGGACACTCATCTCACCTCAGTCATTGGGCGTCATCATTCCAGAGACCTGCAAGGCAATCGTTAAAGTGCTGCAGTTCCAGTATTACAAGGTAAGAAAATAAAAGCACACTACACATTTGTTTCTTGTCAAAGAAAAAAAGTTTTTGTCTTTTTTTTGTTCAATTTTACTCTTTATATAACTGTGACAGCCAATAAGGCTGCATTAGCAAAACTGTGCTGCATAGCAGTCATGAATATTTTTGTGGCAAGAACACAACAGTATGTAATTGTAAATATACATAAACATGTGTATAACAGTACAAAACAGCATTATCACCAAATTTTACCAATCCCAATAGGTAGCCTGCTATATGCTATACGACTGGTCAGACACCAGATTGAACAGGCCAATACACACATTGTGGCCCCAGCTTCCAGCTGCCATGTGTGTAGTGACCTTGTCCAATTGGTGTCATCACCACTATATAGCATACAGTGTGCACCTATTGGGAGTGATTAAATTTGGTGATAGTACAGAAGAGGAAGCAAAAAAAAGCATTAAGAGTGATGTGGCAAATCCTCCTCTGACTCCAGCATAGCATTGTAAACGGTGCTTCTTGTGGTTGGGTTGCTGGTTGGGGGAGTCATCTCCAACTGGGCTGGGGTGTGCCTGACATAGGCATTTAGAGCAGGGGAATAAAGCATAGGGTCAATAATATAGGTGGATTCATGCAAATTACTGCTGAAGGATCGAATGAGAAGCTCATAGACGAGCCTATGAAAATTTTTGGAAGTTACTGCATCCATTTTTCTCATCTGGCTATTTATGTGAGCAGTGAAGTCATCAATAGCATCAGGGGCTTTTTGAAGGATGCTTTCTGCTTTTTGTAGGTACAAATCCTACTGTTCTGTGTGTTTTTGCTTCTTTGTTTTGGGGTGGTATCGAGGAGGATGATGCTCCTGCTTCAATGGGTGTGGCCATTGTGGTGAAGTTTTCCACCTCGATGTCCCCGATCAAAGTTAGGTCCAGCGTCATGGACAAATCAGGATCTTGGGTGGGAAAAAAAAAAAAAAAAAATATTAAAGTTATGTTTATCTAAAAAATAATTTTTCTATTTTTGCAGTTTCCTAACACCGTGGAAGAGTGGAAGAGCATCACTGAAGAATTTGAACAACATTGAAATTTCCCTAACTGCGGTGGAGCCATCGATGGAAAACACATCCGCATCAACCCACCTGCCAACACCGGATCATATTACTACAACTATAAAGGCCTCTTCAAGCATTGTTCTCAAGGCAGTGGTGAATTCCAACTATGAATTTTTGTTTGTAGATGTTGGCAAGAAAGGCCATGCTTCGGATGGTGGGTCCTTCAAACAGACTGCTTTCTACCAAAAACTCACCAACAAAACCCTCCACTTGCCATCACTGGATGAGACAAAGCACGGCCTAAATTACGTTTTAGTCGCAGACGAGGCTTTTGCATTACATGAACATGTTATGAATCTATTTGCACAGAGGGACCTGACCAGAAAGAAGAGGATCTACAACTATCGTCTATATCGGGCACGGCGCGTTGTGCAAAATGCATTTGGAACACTCAGCAACCAGTTCCGCATTTTCCACACCACCATAAACCTACATGTGGAGAAGATAGATTGGGTCGTGTTGGCGTGCTGTGTGCTACATAACTTTCTGCGAAGGAAAACTACACAACAAGGACCAGTCCCAGCTAGACCAGAAGATGTAGGAGGAGATTGCCCAGTCAGGGGTGTATCTAGGGATCCAAGCGCCCTTGGCAATGTAATGTACTGGCGCCACCCTACCCCACTTATGCAGTGCCCCCAGTAGTAATCCCCCAGTAGTAATCCCCCCTATGCTGCATTGCCCCCAGTAGTAGGCCCCCCTATACAGTGCCCCCACTAGTAATCCCCCCTATGCTGCATTGCCCCCAGTAGTAGTCCTCCTTATACAGTGCCCCCAGTAGTAGCCCCCCTATACAGTGCCCTCAGTAGTAATCCCGCCTATGCTGCATTGCCCCCAGTAATAGTCCCCCCTATACAGTGCCCCCAGTAATAGTATCCAGTAGTAGTCCCCCTATACAGTGCCCCCAGTAATAGTACCCAGTAGTAGCCCCCCTATACAATGCCCCCAGTAATACTACCCAGTAGTAGCCCCCCTATACAGTGCCCCCAGTAGTAGCCCCCCTATACAGTGTCCCCAGTAGCAGTCCCCTATACAGTGCCCCCAGTTGTAGACCCCCCTATACAGTGCCCCCAGTAGTGGCCACCCCTCCTAAATTGTCCCCAGTATTGGCACCCCTAAACAGTGCCCCCAGTAGTGGCCACCCCCCCTAAATTGCCCCCAGTAGTGGCCATCCCTATGCAGTGCCCCCAGTATTGGCCACCCCCCCTAAATTGCCCTCAGTAGTTGGCCACCCCTATACAGTGCACCCAGTAGTGGCCACCCCCAGAAAGTGCCCCCAGTAGCAGACACCCCCTATTTCAGTGCCCCCCCGTGCCAGGCTTACACACACACACACACACAAAGAACAAAAAAAATTTAACTGTCCGAGTCCCGGCCCGATCTTCTCCTGCATGGGAGAGACGTCATGACGTATGACGTCTCTCCCATCACATGCTGCGGGGGGAGCTGGAACACGGAGCTCATGAGTGAGCTCCAGCCGGCTCCCTCTGCAGACGACGCAGCAGCTAATGAGAGTCAGGCAGACTCTCATTAGCTGGCTGCTATTACAAACACACAGCCGCCACTGGCGCTCTCACTGCAGTTTACCCTACACTTGTGGGGCCTGGGGGACTTGTCCACCCCATGGCCCCTTTGGTCGGCACCCCTGGTGAGTGCCATCCTGGCCAATGGGTAGATATGCCCCTGTGCCCAGTTTACATCAGTGTCTGCACCGACAAATGCAACGACATCAACAGCATGTGCCAAAGAAGTGAGGGAGGAGTATATGGCCTATTTAAATGGACCAGGTGCGGTGCCATGGCAGGAGGGCTATCAGTGAGATAAGTGACTACAGTGGACAACTGTGATTGAGCAACAAAAAAACTTATGAACTGTGGCCTTGATTCAGAGCTGGAGGCTCTGACAGAGCGCTCACTCTGAATCAGGGCCGTCCCTCTGAATTTTTAGAGCGGCCTCTTGTCCACTCGCATAGCTGTGGGTGACCACCCACAGCTATAGCGAGCGCCAAAAAGATGGTCAAGACCATTGCGACTATCGGGCTTGCGACGAGACCCTTGTGGTAGGGTCTCATTGCCGTAAGCCCTGGAGTGCTTTTGGCTCTATCAGAGCCAAAAGCACTCCCACTGACATCACTTGTGATGTCAGTTTGGCCGGCCCCAGACGGTAGGCGTTCCCATGGGAACATCTCCGTCTGGCCAGCCACACCCCCGGCACGCCCACCAAAGGGGGCGTGCTGTCACTCACCATCGACAGCACGCCCCCTTTGTAGCGAGACCCATAGAGAGGGCTTGCCCTTCGCTATCCGGGTCTCGCGCATGTGCACGACGTAGCTGGCTCCCTCGTGCGCAAGCGCAGTGGGCCAACATCGACCCGCTTGCGAGCGCTCTAGCGCTCGTGAGCGGATCTGAATTAGGCCCTGTGTCTCTACTTACCAACAAATCCTGAGATGGTGCAATCACTTCTCCAGCCTCCTAGTCTCCCTCTCGCTCGGCCATCAGGACCACTGACTGGCGTTGTGGCTCTTGTTCACTTATAAAACTTATAAGGTCATAGTACCAGAGTGTTGGGTGGTACACGTTGTCACTGTCAGCCCCAGAACTTTTGCACTCATCAACTTTTTGTTTTTCTTTGATATAGACGGTACGCAGATTCTGTATTTTCTGCTGTACTGCTTTAAAGTCAGTATCCGCAGTGAACCATTTTGTATATTCCAAAAGGACATTTAAAGCTGCCAATTTTGCCGACTTGTGGTGGTACTGTCGACAGGATATCCTCCAAAGGCACTCCTTTTCCTGGAGGATTTCTAGGAAACCAGTAACAAATTCCCGCTCACTATCCACGGACATTGCTAGGAGGAAAAAATAAGGACATTTTAATAATCTACAAATCTGAATTTTTACCTTGTTCAAAATTTTTGTATATTTTATGTTTTTTTGTGTTTGTTTCTTTCAACATTTCTTTACAGGTGAACTACAGGTCCCAGTGGGCCCTTAATGCCCCGCATGCTGGTACTTGTGGTTCTCCAAGCACCAGCATGCGGGGGAGGCTTGCTGGGACCTGCAGTTCTACTGTAAAGACAATGTTTATATTCTTCTAGTTTTACACTACACTAACACAATCAACCCGCCACCCACCGCCCAGGGGTGGCGGGGTTAGCCCTGCGCTATCAGCCTAGGCTAGGGTTGCCCTGGAGAGGGATACCTGGCCTGGGCTGTCTAGCGGTCAGGACTGATGCTGCGGCTGGGGTGCCCAGGAATAGGGCTCCCCTGGCTGTGGCATCAGTCCCCCATTAGTAAGGGTCCAGGGCTGGTTCTGTGAATTACAGGGAGACCCTATGCAAATTTTGCCCTGTAATTCCAGAACCAGCCCTGATTCCCATAGCCCAGTGCTGGTGGTACTGAGTACAGGGAGACCCTATGTAATTTGTTCCCTGTACTTAGTCAACAAGACCTGGGTTTGAACAGTCCGGGGCTGGTTCGTCAATTTTTTTTTTACTATTAACTGTTTAATTACTTTTTACAGTCAGATACATGCAGGCATCTCACTGATGTCTGCATGTACAGTATCTATGTCAATCCTACCTGCTCATGCTCAAATTGAAAGCATGAAGCAGGTCTATTCATTTGGTGATTTGAAGTTCGATTTGGAGGTCGATTTCAAATTGAATGATAGTAAATTAGGGTTTTGTGTGTTGGGCTATGTAAAAGTACTAATGTTTTTCCGATGGTCGATTTGAAGCTGATTTGACTAAAAATTGGATTTGAAATTTGATTTTACATTCCATTTGGCCTTTAGTAAAATACCCAAAAGCAAATCGAATACAAATCGAATGAAAATCGCACCTCAAATCACTCAAAATCGACATTTGATAAATTTACCCCCATATGTTAGACTCCACAGGAGAAAACTCTGATTTCCATACAGAATCCCTCATATTAAAGTTTCAATAATGTTAAAATAAAAATCATATTACAGTTTCAATAATGTTAAAAGAAAAATTCAGTTTAAAAGCTGAAGAAAAAAGTGATCCTCTTGATACATCTGCCCTCTACTTTCTTCTTCTATCTATGGTTGAGTGTGATGGAGTAAATTGTGTCATTACGCTGGATTCTGTCTCCAACTCTATATTTTGTCCTGGCCTCCGCTCTCCAGCACATGGATGTAATAATTTAATCTCCCTAGTATCCTTTTTTTGGATAACTGGCTAGTGATAATGACCTGCACACAGAGAAAGTGAGACTCATCTCCAACTCTATACTGTATACATGATATTTCCTTTAATAAAAACATAAATAGGAATATCCTATACATACTATCAGTGGCGTAACTAGGGCAGGGCCACTGGGGCTCGTGCCCTGGGCGCTGTGGGACAGGTGTCATGCAGGGTGCGGCCGGCCATGGTACCAGCCAGTCCTAGTTAGCCAGTGTAGTGCCGATCACAGTGAGTGCGGTCAACACAACACATTTACTCAGGACCGGTGGTAGGCTCCCTGCACCCAGCGCCATCCTGTGCTGCACAGCTGAGCCCCTTCCCTCCCCCTGAGCACTTACCCAATAGTAGGCAGGCTAGTGGATTTACACACACATCGCCACCAGCGCAGTGGCGGTGTGTGTGTTAATCAGCAGCCAATTAGAGTCAGACAGACTCTCATTGGCTGCTGCACCCACTGCACGAGCTGACTGGAGCTCACTCATGAGCTCTGCCTTCCAGTGCCTGAAGTGGGTAATGGGGGAGATGTCATGACGTCTCTCCCATAATGTAGATTGCGCCAGCCCAGAAGGACTGACGGGTGATTGGTGGCGGGAGCAGTGGCCGGAGCCAGAGCATGGATTCAGGTATTTTTTTTTCTTTTATTTACTTGTGTGTATTTGTCGGGGGGAGGCAGACTACTATTCCTGGGGGAGACCTCTACTGGGGGCACCACTGGAGTGGACCTCTACTGGGGGCACTACTGGGGGAACTGCATCTAGGTGGGGTGGACTACTACTGGGGGCACTACAGGAGGGAACCTCTACTGGGGGTGACGTCTACTGGGAGCACTACTGGGGAGGACTACTACTGGGGGCACTGAATCGGGGGACCACTACTGGGGCCACTGCATAGTGGGGACTACATCTGGGGGGCACTATATAAAGGGCACTGCATAGGGGGGACCACTACTGGGGCACTGCATAGGGGGGTCTAATACAGGGGCACTATATAAGGGGCTCACTACTGGGGGCACAAGGGACACTGCACTGGGGGGGACCACTACTGGGGGATATGTATAAGGGGGACTGGATGGGGGGGATCACTACTGGGGGCCTGCATAAGGGCAACCACTACTGGGGGCACTGAATAAGGGGCACTGGATAGGGGGGATCACTACTGGGGGCCTGCATAAGGGGGACCACTTCTGGGGGCACTGTAAAAGGGACCCTACTGGGGGCACTGCATAGGGGGCCCTACTGGGGGCATGCAGAAGGGGGGACTACTACTGGTGGCACTGTATAAGGGGAACTAATGGGGGGCTGCATAAGAGGAACCACTACTGGGGACATTGCATACTGGGGGTACTGTATAAGGGACACTACTGGAGGCCTGCATAAGAAGGTCCACTACTGGGGACATTGCATACTGGGGGTACTGTATAAGGGGCACTACTGGTGGCCTGCATAAGGGGACTACTACTGGGGACACTGCATAAGGGGGACTGTATAAGGGGCACTGCATTAAGGTGCACATGGAATGGAAAGGAATGTTCAGAGGGACGAGAAAGGGGTGTGTGTCATGTTGACATGCCTCATTTTTAAGTGACCATGCCCCTTGTGACCACGGCCATTTTTTCTCACATGCACATAGGGGGAGGCTCCATTTTTTAATTTGCCCTGGGCTCCAAATACCCTAGTTACACCACAAATATTCTGTGTGTAAAGGTGCCTACACACTAGACGATATTTTACACAATGCTCCCGATGCGCCGCATCGGAAATCGTGTAAAATATGTCCAAATCGTGAGTGTCTACTCATGATCACGATGTCAATGCGCGTACCAATGGGTCATACATAACATCTTCAAATCTTGCCTGCTGCAGGCAAGATTTGCCAATCTCATACATGATTTGGTGCAATAGACAGATTTTGTGCAAGCTAGAAATTTTGTCAGATTGGACACTCTTTAGCACCATATCATGTCCTAGAGAACCTGGGAGCTGCCGGGGAGACTTCAAGGGGAATTGCTCACGATATTGCATCGTGAGCACATCGTCTAGTGTGTAGGCACCTTTAGACAATTCTACTAGCCATTTATCCTTGGTAGCCACTGGGGAGAAGAGTAATAACTACATCTGTGTGCTGGACAGTGGAGGACATTACCTTGTTGCTAGGTAAATTGTTACCTGTAATACTGTCTTCTACTTCCTGTTCATGTGTTAGGCTCTCTGTGATTGTTCTGATAGGATGTGTTACAGACAAATTATAGTTTCCTGTGTTACAGTAATACAGTAACGGAATAGAGATAAGTACTTTTCTTTCCTCATTTAGGGGGATAAACTGCTAAACAATCATCACCAAACTGTCATTTTTCAAACACAGCCTGCAACATGACAGTTAGGAGCTGAGTGGCTAGTAGTTTATCACTTTCCAATTTATCACTTTTCAGAGCTTAGGGGGTCATGCAGACCCGCTCGTGAGCAGCAGTACGCTCGCAAGCAGGTCGATGTTCCCCCACTGCGCATGCGCATGACGGAGGGAGCTCCATCGTGCGCATGCGCGAGACCCGGCGAGCGATGGGCTCTACATCGCTCCGGGTCTCGCACCAAAGGGTGTGTGCTGTCGATGTTGATGTTGATGGGGGTGTTCCTGCCAGATGGAGGCGTTCCCATGGGAACGCCTACCGTCTGAAGCCGGCCCCACTGACATCACTAGTGATGTCAGCGGGAGTGATTTTGGCTCTGATAGAGCCAAAATCACTCCAGGGCTTGCGGCAGCGAGACCCTACCTCAGGGTCTCCGTCGCAAGCCCGATGGTCGCGATGGTCAAGATTATCGTGACCATCATCATGGACGCTCGCTATAGCTGTGGGTGGTAACCCACAGCTATGCGAGCATCCATGAGGACGCTCCAAAAAAAGGTAGGAGGGCCCAACGTTCAGCTCTGAATCAGGCCCTTAGTACATCTCCCCCCTACAGAGAGTCTGTACTTACAGATCAGTATTCTAACATCCCTAAACACTAGGGGATGACTTAAAAGAAACTTAAATATAATAAAAAAATTATATCATATAAAAATAGTTTAAAAATGTCATAGTACTTAAGGAGCCTTGTTTTATGTGTAATCATAGTACCTGGTCCTCATGCAGCATACATAATCCATAAAATATATGAATTGAGCTAAATGCAGAAAATAGAGGCCCTGATTCAGAGCTGGATGCTCTGACCAGAGCGCTCGGTCTGAATCAGGGCCCACCTCCCTAATTATGCAGCGTCCTCCTGGACGCTCGTATAGCTGTGGGTCACCACCCACAGCCTATACGAGCGTGCAGGTTGATGGTCGCGATGGTCTTGACCATCGCGACCATCGCCACTGCGAGCCGGAGCCTGCGGTTGAGTTTCTCAACCGCAAGGCCCGGAGTGATTTTGGCTCTATCAGAGCCAAAATCACTCCCACTGACATCACTAGTGATGTCAGTGGGCCGACTTCTGACGGTAGGCGTTCCCTTGGGAACGCCGCCGTCTGGGAGGCACGCCCCCGGCACGCCCACCAAAGGGGGCGTGCTGTCAATCAACATCGACAACACGCCCCCTTTGATCAGACACAACGAGCGAAGGAAAGTCCTTCGCTCGTCGTGTCTCGCGCATGCGCACGACGGAGCTCCCTCCGTCGTGCGCATGCTCAGTGCACACCATTGACCCACTTGCGAGCGGACAGCCGCTCGCGAGTGGGTCTGAATCAGGCCCAGAGTGTCAAGTACACTAGAAAGCACATAGGCAGCCCTAAGACTACAAAACTGTAAACGATATTACTTCTCAGTAGGCCAGGCATTGTGATATATTCTAAATAAAAACTCACATATATCATGTTGTTTTTACAGAATTTATATATTTTAGAAAATAAAAATTAATAGATACTTGTTTGAGAGAGACAAGTCTCCATTCTCAAGTCTGACAGTTGCTACAATTGTTTTTAACCAGTTCTAAACCAGGGGTGCACAACCTCTGCTAGTCTAAGGGTCGGATTCACACTCTTGCAACATTGTGTTTGTAATTTGATTCATGTATAAAAAGTAACACTCTATGAAGGGGCCACAAAAAAACTTTACTTTTTAAAACATGATAAATAAATACAAATTACTGTTATGATACCTGATGAACTCCTGCACTGTCAAAACCTAAACAAAGTGCCCTCCACCAATAACAACCCCCTTTCTCGGAACACACACTTATTTGTAGGTACTCAGCTGATGCATGGACTTCGCACTTAAATTAATAACAGTGCAGGAAGCACAGGTATCAAAATATAAACAAAAGATTGTGGCACTCTAAGAACTACACCTAGGGCTCTATTTACTACAATCCGCATTGGTAATGCAGATTGTAGTGTGATATTACCGAGTGAATTCGCATTGCGAATTCAGGCAATATCACAGGGATTTACTGTACTACAAATCCCTTGCAGGGACAGAGCTTGCGATACATCTCTGTCCCTGCTAATCCCCTTCGGAGCCTTATCACGGTATTTTCGCAAAAAATACCATGATTAAGTGCCCAGCGCATGCGCCGACCGGTCGCCGCTGCTACCCCCCTCCCGCTAAGCCTCGCCCCCGGTGCTAAGCCCCACCCCCACGATCGCGGACCCCCCGCGACCCCCCCTCTCCCTTACTTACACTTACCTGCATGCTCCGGGCCTCCAGTGATGTTCTCCATTCATCCGGTCAGGTAATCTCCCATACTGCACTGGGGCCCGATCACCTGATGACCGGGCAGCAGTGCACTGTGGGAGACCAGCTGACCGGAGGGGAGTCATCACCGGAGGCCCGATCACCGGTCCCTGGAGTCAGGTAAGTAAATTTTTTTTTTTACTATTTTTTTTTTCTTTTTTTTTACCGTAATCAGGTTGCGATCTGTTTAGACCACACAGCTGATTACAGGGACCGTCTCCCGGCTCTGCTCTCCCCGTTAGAGCAGAGCAGGAGTCCGGTAACCGGGGAGACCCTGGATAACGCCACCTAACTTTTCCCAAATGCAACTGCGGAGTTTCCCGTTTTCGTTAATTTTATTTTGAATACGGGGATAAGCGGGAGCGCGCACCATACCTTTACGCAGAAAAAACTCCGATATGAAACGTTAACTTTGCCAGGGAAGTTAACCTTGAATACCCCTCAAAGCCTCTTTTGTTCCTGTCTTCTGACAGAGATAAGTGCTGTGCTGTTCAGTGCATTATTGTGCTCTATATATATGAGTGTTATTGCCTTTTCTCCATGCATTTCATTTTCCAGTTCTCTTTCAGTTTCTATTCTCCCACTCTGCTTCTTCTGCTCCCGTTTTTATCTACATTCCTTTTCTTTACTTTCCCTCTGCTTCTATGTCCTCTCTTTCCCTGCTTCTAACTCTACCTGTCCCTGGTCTCATGCCCCCCCCCGCGCGAACCCCCCAGGCGGTACCTGGATGTAGCCAGGTCCCCTGTCAGGCCAGCCGCTGCCTCTTCCAGTGTGTTACGCCAACCAGGAGGCCATGGAGCATGGTCATGCATGCCCGCTGCGGTGACGCCGGCAAATGATGCCGAAGTGTCCCGCAGAGTTTGGGATCCAAAGGCCGCGGCTGCTGGCTCTCGGCAGCGGGCGGGTCACCGCACTCCTGCAGCTGTGCCTGCCCACCTGCATGTCGTGGCTCTCAGCAGTGCTGCACACCGCGGACGCGCGCAGGTGCTCGTGCCCTCGCGGGTCCTGGCGGGGACTCCCGCGAATAGAGAGGGGCAGGATGCGGGCTTGAGAACAGTCCAGTCTCAAGCTCCAGCGCGGGCTCCCAGTTCCGGTAAATGGCACAGGGGCCTTCATCCCAAGATTTAAATGGAGGCCCTGCTCAGCCCCCTGTCCTGTTCGAGGGCGGGGCTTAGGTACCATCTGGATGACAGTAATTAGAGCTTGCTGCAGGTGGGCTCTGGCAGCAGCTCTTGGATGGTTGACACGCAGGCACAGGGGGTTAGTGTTAGTCATCCCAGTTTACCTACTTTTGCTATACTCACAGGTTCTGGGGATGCTGCAGGAGTGATGACCATCATGGCTACCATGGCCACATTATTTGCCCCCTTGGTAAATGCCTTGTCACAATTGCATGTGACTGGGTCTTTGGCTAGTGCGCCCTCCGCCGTTCCTAGCTCGCAATTACCAGTGGACATGCCCAAACAATTTTTGTCTGCGATTCGTGCATTCGGGTCCATAGTAGCGCAAGGTACCCCAGGGGTGGCCCCTTCCCCAGTATTGACCAATTCAGCTATACATCCATCTGCACCTTTGACTGCATCATGGGCTGAGGCGCCAGATGCTGTGTTACGTTCTTTTTCAGATGGCGATGACAGCAACAGTCATAAGGAGGCAGATGTGGATGAGGCAGCGACTTCGGACAATTCTTTGTGTGACGAGCAGCCGAGTACATCAGGTGGGACTCCTTGCGTAGATGATGATGACAGTAGCAGCTGTTGTTCCTCTTCATCACTGGTGTCAGACGCCAGCAGCTCTGCCAGGGTGCACAAGCGGACTGCTAAATAAGCTAGATGTGAGGCTGATCGCTGGGATAAGCCATCTAAGTGCAAGCGCTTGTGCTTGAGCTACGCCTCTTTCAAACATTCTAAATGGTCACTAGGGGTTTGCTGCGATAATACAGCAGTCTGTTGTAAGAGCAAGATTACTAAGGGCATATATGTGGACATTTTTGTGCTCACCGACAAAACAAAAAAGGACTTTAGGGCAGCCAAGTGCAAGGGAGGAGTTGGCCTGGATGCTTTCAGGTCCTTTAGTAACCTTATTAATAACAAGCAGTGCAGTTCCCGAGGGTTTGCCTGGCAGGCTTACGTCGAAAAATTTAGACGGAAGCAGGATGGTAGGCCTATTATTGAATTTGGAGGTAAGAACGTGAAGGTGTGGCTAGAAGTTACACAGCCACCGCGTCTTACAGTTGACGCTCCTCCTGTTCGTCGGTTGCCGGTCCCGGGACGTCTTTCAGTTGTGTCTCAAAATAAAGGCAAATGTTTTGCTTTTAACAATGCCACTTGCACACAGGGGCAGCAGTGTCGTTTTTGACACCTCTGTTTGTGTTGCGGCGGAGCCCATCTGGTTTCCAATTGTTCCTGCCAGGCTGGACGGCAATCTTCCAAGCCAGCAGGGAATACCTGTGCTAAGTAAGGCATCCTCCCCAGTGTGTTTGGATGCTATGGCCAAATGGTTGGGCTGGTATCCAAACCTTGAGGATGCATTTTTTTGTATTCAGGTTTCGCTGTTGGTTTTCGGTTGCCCATTAGGGGCGAGGTTAGTGTCGGTTCCCCAAGGAATCTGCGGTCAGCGTGAGAAGTGCCTGCTGCACTTCATGCTAAAATCCAAAAGAAAGTGAGCCTCGGGCAAATGGCAGGCCTTTTGAACGACCTCCACTGTAGAATTTTATCCTTTCTATCATGGAAGTGGTTCCCAAAAAGTCTCCCGGTAAATTTAGGCTCATTTAGCATCTATCTTGCCCATCAGGGTCCTCGGTGAATGACGCTATTCCTCCGGAATTTTGTTCGGTGGTGTATTAGTCTTTTGACGAGGCTTTGGAGTTGGTTAGATCATATGGCCCCGGTGCTCTCATGGGTAAGATGGATGTGGAATCAGCATTGTGTTTACTGCCCCTGCATCCGGAGTCCTTCAGGTACATGGGTTTTTGCATGGAGAATGGTATTTTATAGACAAGTGCTTGCCGGTGGGATGATCTGTTTCTTGTGCCTTTTTTGAATAATGTATCACCTTTCTTCATTGGTGCGTGGAGACTTCTTGTGGGGGTCACGGAATAGCTCACTATCTCGATGATTTCCTGTATGTGGGTTCTGCCGATTCGGAGCACTGTGTTTTCCTTTTGTTTTCATTGCAAGCTTTGTTTTTCCATTTTGGGGTGCCAGTTGTCGATGGGAAGACTGAGGGTCCTCTCGCTTGCTTATCATTTTTGGGTATCGTGATCGATACCCTGGCAGGGGTTTGCAGGCTTCCTCAGGACAAGGTGGCAAAGTTGCACAACGCTATTGCTAAATGTTTGGCTGCTCGAAGCAGTGCTTTGCGACAAGTGCAATTGCTGTTAGGTCTGTTGAACTCTGTATGGTTATCCGGATGGGTAGGGTTTTTAGCCGCAAGCTGGAACGGTCCACGGCTGGGACATCCAGACCGCACCATTTGGTTCATTTGTCATCTGAGATCAGGAGGGATTTGTCCATTTGGGGATCTTTTCTCAAGAACTTTAGTGGTTGTCTGATTTGGATGACCCCAGCTGTCGAAAGTTTTCAGTTGCAGCTTTTTCACCGATGCGGCAAGTTCCGCTGGTTTTGGTTGCTACCTTGCTGGCTCCTGGTGTGCGGCACCTTGGCCTGAGGAATGGGTATGTTTGGGTTTCACAAGGGATCTTTTGCTTCTCAAACTCTTTCCAATCATGGTTGCATTGGAAGTGTGAGGCAAGCATTTGTGTAATTTCAGTATAGTGCTCAGGTGTGACAACCTTGGCGTTGTGCATGCGATTAACCATCAGCGCACTAAATCAGTGCTAGTGTTGTGAGTTTTGGTGCAGTTTGTCTTAACTTGCTTGTGCTGCAACATTTCATTTAGGGCGCGGCATATTCCCAGGGCAGAAAACGACATAGATAATGCGTTGTCTCGGTTTTGGTGGCCTAGGTTTCGATCTTTGGCTCCTGAGGCTGATGCTGCGGGTGTGCTTTGCCCCTCCTATGTTTGGCAGGTCATCAAGCCGGCATGGAGGGCTTAGCAGATAGGTCTGTCGCCCAGGTTCTCTGAGAGTTTACTGTCATGCTTGGGAAGAGTGGGAAGAGTATTCCCATAGCCACAGACATGGAGATAAGATCAGGCATCAGTTAATGCTTTTTTTATTTGGCATCTCTATGTCTCTGGCAGATCCAGAGCAGTGGTATCTCATTATTTAGCTTGTATTTTAATTTCTGTAAACTAAAAAGCCTTCCAGACTTTACCAAGAGCTTTCTGGTTCAGAAGGCCTTGAAAGGTTGGGCTCGTTCAGTTCCGGTAGCACCCGACAAAAGACGTTCTATCATTATTTCCCTCCTTCCTTTACTCCTCACGGCTGTAGCAGACGTTGCGGATCGGTTTTTGAAACTATTTTGTTTAAATTAGCTTCTCTATGGCCTTCCATGGAGCTTTTTGGATTTCGGAGTTGGCTGCAGCCTCCAAAAGGGTTGATGCTGCTCTGCATCGGCCAGATGTCCTGGTGGGGGAGAGGTTGTTGCTTTGTAGGATTAGGCGCTCCAAAACTGATCAGCTGGGTAGGGGCCATTGGATTTGGCTAGTGCCTTCTGAGGACCTGCGAATTTACCCTATTGCACTGGCCACACAAATATCTTGAAGTCAGGCCGGCTACTGCGGGCTCCTGGCTTTTGCATGCGGATAGCTCTCCTTTGACAAAGTATCAGTTTGGATGGGTTTTGGAGTTCTCTGTCTCTTGTGTCGGCCTCTCCACCCGGGATTTTGGTACGCATTCTTTTCGTATCGGAGCAGCAGCTTCCGCCGGTTTGGCGGGATTTTCTGTGTCTGAGAGTAAGGCTTTAGGCCGTTGGAAATCCTCCAGTTATAAGTGCTACATTCGGCTCCTGCGTTGATTGCATTTGCATTTTATAATGTTATGTTTATTCGTTTGTTATGTTTATTTGTTTGTTTACCTTCAATGTATGTTCTTGTTTGTCTTGTTTGGCCTTGTCTACCTGACTTGGGGATTATCTACTTGTCCCTGTGGCAGCGGAAGTCTAGAGGCATTTGGCCTTTTATTTTGCCTGAACTGACGGACCTAATTCGGCTTATTGGCATCACTTATTACAATTCATACATCCCTCAGCAGGTTTTTAGATTTTTCCTCCAGCCAAGTTATCCATGTTTCCCTGCTCCCCCCCTTCCCCCTCCCCATTTACCCTCATGTGTCTTTATGTTTGCTTCGAATTGGCACTGAAGCCTTTCTAAACTTCAGCCTGGCAGCTGGTTACACCAATATTTTTATTTTTGGCAGATCCTCCGCTAATTAATTAAAATTGCAAATTCATTTAATTTTGCATTTTTTTTCTCCCCCTTCAGGTGTTAAGCTTGACTCTCAAAGTATGGATTATTGGCCACTCATATGTTTTCTGGGCTGCTAAGTTCATGGATGCTTGTGGTGCTCCTTCCTTTCCTTGCCCTGATTGTGTGCGGTGGATTGGTGTGAGAGGGATGCTGTGGCAGGCATCAGCATGGCCTTCTGGCAAGATCATAAGGTCGATTATTGTACCTCGGCTGGTCTGGCATGGTGTGCAGTATGGTAGGGCGATGGATGAAGCCAGAAAAAAGGTGAATGTAGCAGTCGTGAAGCATGTGTAAGCCTCTGGTGGTGGTGTCGTTCTGCATGACAGGATACGTTTCCGGCATGCATGTCTGTATAGGAGAGATGGCGTTCATTTGACTGAGGAGGGGGTTTTGGTTTTTGTTGAGGATCTGTTCCAGGTTGATTTCTTCAGTGTTTTAGTTGAGGTATGGTGGCAGTGCGTTGGTCCTGTAACCAGACCTTCGCGTTGGCGGGAAAGAACGTCAGGTCGCCATTTAGGGTGCAAATCTCTTTCAGTTTGTGGTATTATAGTCTTTTGGTGCGCTCACCCACTTTGACTTGTTAAGTTCGCAGCATCACCCTGCCGGGCATAGCGTCATCACCCTTCCTGGTGGGTAGTCATGTTAGAGGGTTGAATGGATACCTTTTTGTTGACATGTTGTTTAGTTACCAGTTGCTCTGCACCTTAGGCAGTGTCTGCTTGGTATGCATGTCTGTGTGCTGCATGTCTGGAGTAAGCTGAATGTTGCCATCCTTTCTTTGCCACCATATCTTCAATAAGTTTAGATTAATTTAATACTAATTAGATAATTTTAATAAATTGCTAACTAAGTATTCTGCCAAATCTCATGTCTCCGAGTCTTTATTTCATATAATTTACTAAGAAGGTGTTTTTATTGCATGGTGTTACACAAGGCACCGCTGTGACGATTGAAAGTTTAGACATTTCAAAACACATGGACTATCCAGAGTAGTACATTAGCCATGTGTACATATGCTAGCAATAATATGAATGTATCCAGGATTCTTAGCAGATGAAAACACCAGCAATCCTTCCTAGGCAGCTTTCAAACAGCTAGAACAAGGGACCAGGCAAGACATGGAATAATGTGGGAGACTCAGCCAGAACTGAACAACCCACATAGGCCAAACAGCCAGCACCTGATTAAACTGCTGGGAAACCAATCACAGTCAACCAGGCTAACACCCTGGCTGACATCAACATAACAGCTGAACAAGCTGAGTACAGATATAACAATTACTAGTGGAAAAGGTGTGCAAAGGTCCCTATTGGGTCATCGAATGTGGCTGTCCTATGTAGCAACCAGGGCCATTAGGACATCCATGAGGCTTGGGTACAGAATAAGGCATGGCCAAATCCATGAGACATGGCCATGCCCCCTTCAAGACATAACAGTCAAATAATATGCATGGCACCACAAAACACAGCGTGTCCCCCTCAGCAGCTGGCACAGACCCTCACTGGGCCTCTCTGCCAATGTACTCTTTTCATTTGGCTCTCACTACTGTAAGGTCAGCAGTGGTGCTGTCAAACAAATACAATCCTTAGAGAATAATTGTGCTCCATTTTTTGCTTTAGAAATGTACATACATGTGGACATGTATGCTTGGCATTAAAGAGTTTGCTATAAAGTCCAAGACTGGCTCTGACAATGAAAATAAATTTAAGTATACAAAAATCTTTAAAATGCAGCAGGAACCAGACAAATAAAAATCTGTAATTCCTTTATTTTTACATAAAAACTATAGCTAAATTCAGTGTCTGAAATTCTTGAGTTATTCATTGTGCAATGTATCCTTACTTTAATAATCTTGAAATGTGGAGATACATTAAAAAATATATATTTACCTTGGCTAGAAGCTGAGGCTCAGTCTGTCTGTAGGAGCCAAGGCCATAGGGAGGGGTATGCGAGTGGTGCAGTCGCCCAGGGTATAGGACATTGGGCGCAGCACCGTCTCTGTCCCACGGCCCCTGCATCTGACCAGCATGGTGCCTGGAATGGCACCCTGCGGCCAGTAGTGCTGTTTCAGGTCTGCTAAGAGATATGATACACAAACTAATAGCCTTGCCACTCAGTGCGTTATGATAACCAGACAGCTTGGTGAGCTGGCAAAATGTGCGTAGGTTTAGCCTGTTATCTTAATATAATAAAGTGGTACATTTTGAACTTTCATTGATGGCATACACACACTAGTGAGACTGCTGCTGATGCACATTTAGCTATAATGAATCCGAATCCACAATACAATCCATATTTACTAATGGAAACAGAGAACATTATATTTTCAAAGACAGATATATTCCAACAATAGCTATTATTTTTAATTACATTTATTTTAATTAAGTAAAAAAACACTTTTATAAATAAATAAAAGCAGACCCTCACTGCTTGTTGATTGCTGTATATTTGCAGCCCCATAACAGTATGCTTAGTGTAAGAATGCTGCTTATTATGAAATCAAAACATGGGGACCACTAGCTGAGATGCTTTAAACCTGACTCCTGGAAGAACCAAGGGGTCTATTCATTATGTTAATTATCCGGGTGCGGGTGGACCTCGATAATTAATATTCCTACTCGCAGCAAGGGCCGAGAAAATTCATCTATTTCTGCATTTTCTGTCTATTTGCCTGTATAGAAATGTATTGCCAGTTGCTAATTGGCTTAATGCAGGTACATCTTGTAAATGAGTTTGCTCAATAGTGTTCTTGTGTATAAAAAATAATTTGACTATATGAAAGAAAAAGAGAATAGTATTAGATACACTTGCACCATCAGACTTTTCCATACCCTTCAAATATTTAATCAGTTTCTGAAAATCTTTTACTGGGGCTTACCCTACTCCCATGTACACTACCTGCCCTAATGCACACATTATTCTCTCCCAATATCCCCTGTGAGCACCGCTCGCTTCTCTTATTCCAGATGTGTCCTCTAATCATAAAATAAGCTTTCTACCTGTGTGGGGTTTGTACATTCTCCCTGTGCTTGTGTGGCACCCCACCAACACCCTGTGTTCCTACCCACACTGATGTGCCTCTATGAAAATGTAAAATATTAATGTGACTCCTGCCATTGTCTAATATAGGGCAGGATTTAACTGGTTTCATTAAGGTTCAGGGACTATTTGCACTGCCCCCTCAGTGGTGGTGGACGTTAGGGGACCAGTGAGTACTGTAGCAGGCTCAAGGATTTGAACTAGAGAAAAATGGCAGTTGGTGTGTGCGGTTGGTGAGGTAGCTGGACAGGAGAAGGGGCTGCGCTGCCTTGATGCTTACCTGAGGGCTGCGGCCGTACTCCGGGACGAGCAGCGGAGGTCTCTGAGGCGGGGAACATCCGGTGGGACCATCCGGGGAGGTTCCTGAGAACAATCAGCCTAAGAGGGGTGTGTCGGACGACCCCTAAGGGAGTTCCTCAGGCGGAGCTGTGGAAATATAGAGAGACTGAGCTTGTAAAGGAGCCAGAGGTTGAGAGCTGATACTGGAGGGGTAAGAAAGCTGCTGCAACCTCCCAAATAGATACTCAGTGACATTAGCGCCTATTAACTGGAGGCCTATAGTTGTCCACCATTACATATGCACAGCAGTCCCTTCAGAGATCAGTGTGGGGTTTATAGACTGCATTCATAATAGTAAGATTAACCCCCTGATACCACATATTGGAGGTTAGGTACAACAGTTACCAGCAGCGTTAGGGTGACACTTCAGTGCCAGAACTTGTAATACTCTCGCTATGAACTAAGGTTGCTAAGCAGAGAAGGAACTGACTGTAATACCAACATCATCGCAGCAGGATCATTTACAGAGGATTATAGTATTGCATTAATTAGAGACAAGTACTGTAGCTGGTGCAGTTTAAGAACTGTTCTTCATATCCCGGGCAACGAAGGGTGCACCCCATAAACAATTTCAGCATTGAACTAGCATTGTATGAGACATGTAAAGTGCAGTAGTGTGAGGAAAACATTTTCCTAAAAAGGTGTATAGAAAAGTAACACAAGTTTGCAATTGTATTCTTGATGTAACCTCATCCGTTTATCATACTGACGTGAGGTTTTTGTATATATTTTAGAGATGTTGAGGGAATTGCAACTAGAGCATACTTACCCATTTATAGTTTGCAGGTTCGAAGTCCAGAGTTCGCTAGTGATCTGCAGGTTCCTGAAAAATAAAATAAACAAGAGTGTTAATGTGTGTGTTAGAGTCTACTGAAATGCATTGTTGATATATGAGTATTGCCAAGTGTTTCTTTGTTCTTGCAAAGTATAATAAACATAAGAAAGGATTCACTATTGCCATCTTTACTGTTATACTATGTTGTATGATTACATTGTGAATAACTCATAGTATAGGGTATAACACTTGCATGGGTTTCCTCCGGGTACTCCAGTTTCCTCCCACACTCCAAAAATATACTGGTAGGTTAATTGGCTCCCAACACAAATTAACCCTAGTGTGTAAGTATGTGCATGTACATGTGGTAGGGAACATAGATTGTAAGCTCCACTGGGGCAGGGACTGATGTGAATGGCCAAATATTCTATGTAAAGCGCTGTGGAATATGTGTGCGCTATATAAATAACTGGTAATAAATAAATAAAATGTGTGCAGGGCCCTCCCCATTGTTTGTTTTCATGTCTACATTTATTTTATCTACCCTTCATGGTTTTATGTGTTTTCTGTTTTTCTCACTCTCCGGGGCTGTGGAGCACTGTGTGCCTTACAAATCAAAAGGGCCGTAACTAGGGTGGTGCGATCAGTGCCGTGACACAGGGCACCACAGGGCAGGGAGTGCTGTTCGGGCCTATCAAGTTTCTGTTTATACTTGTAGCTTCCTCTTCTTTTATCCCCATCATCGCCTGGCCTCCCTTCCTCTTCCGTGGCCCTTCCCCATGAGGCCATGGCCCTTTTTCAGTTGCACTTCTTATGCCCAATTTGAAAAATAGGGGGGGGGGGCGCCAATGCTCTTTCTGGCACAGGGCACCAAAAAGTCTAGTTACGGCTCTGCAAATCAACATGATTATATTAAAAATACAATAAGTAAATTGTCTATATTCTATAAGGGAAACCATGCATAGTAGAAGAGAAATGTATAAAGGTCTTTGGAGTAGAAAGATTTCCTATTTTAATATCTAATACCATAAACGTATTTGTGCAATTTCTCTTACATTTGTACAGATGAAAGTATCAGCTTGTTCATACAATCCTATTTGTTTTCAATTATATTGTTTTAGTACGTATTGTTATTTTAGTATTGACTTGCTGCTTGGTAATACGTCTGGTATTTTCTTTTTATCAGTTAGGATACATATGTCTCATCATACAACTTAAATGTATAATAACAACCTAACCTGAAAGCAAAAAGCCCTCGTATCAGTGTGATACAACCCAAACTGTCCTAATTAAAGCATCAAAGCATGTTGTAAGAGCTATAAAAAGGTAAGCCTTTTCACTTAATGGCCTCTTAAAAAGTAAAATCAACACCTTGGAAGGAGAAAAAGTAATATCAGCCGAGAGCACCTTAGCAAACAAAGGACAGCTCTCCTTTTGCAAACTCAGGCTTTTTCAGTAGCTCAGCATGTGGTGGGCCAGGAATCATTAATTGCCTTATCCTGTCCTGGCCTTCTCCCGTCTTTCCACACCTGCATAGAGCTATCACTGCTATAAGTTTATGGAGCATGAGGAGGCAGGTTTGACGCCATGTAACTGGCTGCAACTAACAGCTGCAAACCAGCAGAGCTCACAAGATAGTAAAATGTAAAATGCCACTGGAAGCAGGGAATACCTTTGAAGTTTTTTTCCGTCTTTTTGTACCATGGCATTCACCATTTCCTTTTCTAGCCCATCAGGTACACAGTGCTTAGTAGTAATGACTTACCCAAGGGCTTGTCTGTTTTTGACATACATATGTTGCAAATAAATAAAACTGAATGATAACCAGTTGTACTTCATAATATTACCACATGCAAAGTTTCCTAAATATTATCTTATATAGCGACAAATTATATAGTGTAATCATTTTACAAAATCTCCAACCAAACATTAGGAAATGTACAGACAGAGATGTAATCATTGTGGGTCAATGTCATCAGAAGCTTGAAATCTAGCAGTTATACAAAGTCTGTCTCAAGTCAAACTTGTGCATGTATGACTTGGGATATGACTTACGCCTGTGTGGCCCTGCAGGGATCAGAGACAAGGGCCAGCCAGTATAAGGGTAGACAGGAGAAGGAGGGAGGAGTAGAGGGACACCAGTAAATGTTGTGTCCAATATATCAGTGTACATATTAGAATTGAGAAATGATTAAAAAAGAAAATAGGTCTTATAGATACATGAGAAATGTAAAGGTACAGTCCTCATACTATGGTAATAGACAAATGTACCAAATGCTTTTGGAGATCACAGAAAAGCAACTGGGATTCCCGACAACCACAGTGTTGGCTGCACCCTGGTACACAGCCTGTAGCTCTCCACTGGAGAGGCCACCAGGTTTTGGAAATCTGGTATATTTTGTCAACAATCATAATGTTGACATGTTGACATGATTGTAAAGTTTATATACAGCATGATGACACTGACCCTGTCGACAGTCATCATGTTGACACTGATGAAATAACGTCATGATTAGAATGTAGACAAAATGTTGCTGATGGTCTAGTGGTAACTTATCTAGTTTGGGGGGTCAGGAGGCTCCAGTGTTGTCTTTCTGGTCTGTCAGTCACCAACGGTGACTTCTGGCTTATCATACTTCGATTCAGGCATTGGGTATCGCTAACCTTTAACCCTAACCCTCCCCCTAGTGCCTAATCCTACCCTCCCATAGCCTAACCATAACTCTTTGCTACTGCAACCTAACCCTATGTCGCTATTGCACATGTTGACATTCTGCAGCTGTTGACACCACCCACGTCGACATTTCAACAATGTCGACTAACTGTTGACATAGTGGTGTAGATTGTCGACATTATAAATGTCGATATTTTGCTGTAGCCATACTAACATCCTGACAGTTATGGTAACCACAGCGTTCTGGCAGTGTTTGTAGTTAAGAATTGTTCTGTTACAGTTTTTCCTTCAACGGAGTTGAAGTTAGAGTTCTTCTTTCAATAGATAAATATGATCAATTTCACCATAATCAGTCCTACATTAAATATGGACATCAAATTCACAGATGCACAAATAACAAGTACTGTAGTACACAACCAATGGTATACGCAAAAAGCCGTTTTGATTTTTCTGTTGTACTGAAAATTATGGGGCCTATGTATCATAACACATATTGAGGAAGCAGAAGCGTGCACCGCATGACTCTTTAGCGTATTAGATGCATGCGCAGTAGAAAAAAAACCGCTCAACTGCATGAACATCGGCATTATGTGCAAGAATCACGCCCAAAGTATTTCCACACTGGCTAAGTACATAGGTGAATGCCTTAGACTGCTCTTAGTAGATGCCTCAGATGGGATTGCCAGTCTAGATGAGAAAGAAATATCATCACTTTAGGTACTTTACTTACAACTTTTATAATTTATTTATTAACATTCACCTATGTGGCACCAGCATAGTCTGTTGCTCTTACCAATTGTGAACAAAAAACGTATTGAAATGAGACTGGGAATAACAGACAGACAAAGAGATAAGAAGGCCCTGCCTGCAAGCATAATATATATGTGTGCCTGTTTGGTACAATGGTTGTCAAAATGAAGGTGTAAGTCATTGCTACTATCCCCTGAGGATGTGTAATAATCATGTCATCTTGTAAGAGCACTTGCTTGAACAAGAACAGTCCACTGAATGTGAAATTATCACCCTTCAGGATCTTTCGAATATCTTGTCCTCTGACATATTTTTGCGTATGAGGGCTATACTAGGCACATTTTTTTTATCCCACTAACAGGCCACAGTGAAGTGATCCAGCCACCAACATGAGCAACCATTTTGAATGGTGTTTCTGTAATTCAGCTCTAGGACAGCGGGATGGTAGCATGTGGCCAACTTAATATCTTTCTCATCTAGATTATTATTGTGTCTTACTCAGCTGCCTCAGTATATTGCTGGAACGATAGTGTTCAGGCTGAGCCACCACAGTGACGTGCTGTGAGGTCAATGGCTGGGGAGGCACTGGCTAATTAACGCTTCTCCTCCTTAAAAAAATCAATGTAGGGTTTCCCCTATTTAACAGTAACCATCAGTGGCGTAACTAGGGGCAATCGAGTGGGGCACATGCCCTGGCCCTTTGTCGGACCCGGAGCGGGGAGGGCAGGGGGGGGTGCGCCGTCCATGAGCAACCAGAAGCAGCTAATAAGAGTCAGGCAGATTCTTATTGGCTGCTGTACCCAGGGCCAGCACCAGGCTGGAGAGGTGCTGCCACTTGCCAGGCACCTGCTGAGATTTTGTTACCAGCAGGCGCCTGGCAGCTCCCTCTCTGCAGCGGCAGCCGGAGGCTGGAGCTCACTCCTGAGGTGGCGGGTGCAGGAGCGGGGCTTTAGGTAAGTTTAGTATGTGATGTGTGTCTGTGTCTTTATGTGTAAGGGGCACTACTTCTTGGGCAATGTATAAGGGGCACTACTACTGTGGAACTGTATAGGGGGCACTGCATATAGGGCACTACTACTGGGGGCACTGTATAGGGGGCACTGCCTAAGGGGCACTACTACTGGGGGCACTGTATAAGGGGCATTACTGGGGGCACTGTAAAGGGGCACTGCATAAGGGGCATTACTGGGGGCACTGTAGAAGGGGCACTGTATAAGGGGCACCGCCTTAGGGACACTACTTCTGGAGGAACTGTATAAGGGGCACTATTACTGGGGCACTGCATAAGGGGCACTACTACTGGGGGCACTGTATAGGGGGCACTGCATAAGGGGCATTACTTGGGGCACTATATAAGGTGCACTACTACTGGGGGTGCTATTACTGGGGGCACCACATAAGGGGCACTACTACTGGGGGCACTGTATAAGGGCCACTACTACTGGGGCACTGTATAAGGGGTACTACTACTGGGGCACTGTATAAGGGGCAATGCTACTGGGGCACTCCATAAGGGGCATTACTGCTGGAGGCAATGTATAAGGGACACTACTACTGGGGCACTGTATAAGGGGCAATGCATGTGTCACTACTACAGGGTGCACTGTATAAGGGGCACCACTATTTCTAGGGACACTGTATAAGGGGCACCACTACTGGAGGTCTATATAAAAGGCACTACTACTGAAAGCAATCTATAAGGGGCACGACTACTGGAGCACTGTATAAGGGGCACTGCATAAGGGGCACTACAACTGGGGGCACTGTATAAGGGGCACATCTACTGGGAGCAATCTATAAGGGGCACTACTACTGGGGGCACTCTATAAGGGACTCTGCATAAGGGGTACTACTACTGGTGGAATTAAGGTGCATATGTAATGGAAAGTGATGTTTTAAGAGTGACAAGAAACTGTGGCGTGTCAAGTTGACACGCCCCAATTTTTCAGTGGCCATGCTCCTTTTTTGGAGGGGCACCATTTTTCATCTTGCCCTGGGGGCCAAAGACCCTAGTTACGTGACTGGTTACCAGCACCAGGCTGAACCAGCCACACTCAATGTGGGGTCCCCCTGCCATCACATTAACCACCCCTAAACTAGTCAGCCCAGGGCTGGAATTCCTCAGAAAGTGGGGATCCCAAAAAAAATGTAATGCCCCCCCTCCCGAGCAACAACCAGTGAAAGCCCAGTGCTATACCCCGCACCCCTGGTGGTGGTAGATGCGGGTTCATGGTATGATATTATTTTTTTTACAGGTGGCCTACAGGTTCCAGCAGGCATGCTGGCACTTGGGAAACCACAAGTGTCTACATGCCCGAACATTAAGGGCCCACTGGCACCTGCAGTCCACCTGTACAATATTAAAATAAATACAAGATACTTAGGGCCATATTCGTCATCACTTAAATTCTACATAAGTAGGTGAAAATGAACACTTTCACCTACTTTTGTAAAAATTAAGGTTCATGGCCAAGCATGTAACACAGGAGATATCACTGATATCTCCTGGTTACAATTCTCCCCTGATAATTTCCACAGAAATTATGTAATTCATCAAGTTCCAAAAAAGCATTTTTTTCAGTACTTGTGAGTGACACTGTACGCCTGAGATGACGTACAGCACCTTAATTCTATCACAAGTTGCCTTTTACACTGCAGTGTAAAAGCTCTGTGTCCAACCTGCGGTTCTTTGCTTCCCTACTACCTGCTCCTCTGCTGCATCCGCCGCATGAGCAGTCAGTCCAGGGTTCACCTCAGAGGACCAGGCAGCAGGGGGTGGACAGGACCCCGGCAGATTGGGGCAAGGGTTGGATGGGACACCTGAGAGAGGACCATGCAGAGGGGGACACAGTGCAGTTGAAGGAGATAAGTATCACATTTCCAAAAAGGTGTCTTCGCAGAACTAGCATCTTTTCAGAAGTGATACATTAGTAATGCAAGGATGGTGAATAGGACTTAGCTTAACAAAGAACTCGTGGCGAGTTCAAAACAAAACTATCGCACATGTTATTTTTATGATGATGAATAGGGCCCTTAATGTTTTAATAAAAGTTTAAGCTCTTTTACATGGCCGCCATCTCCCCAGGGCTTCCAGCATCTACTGTCTTTGGGAGCTCTCGCACGCTCCTTCCCCACTTGTGGACTGCCAGCCGCTTCCTCGCACTTATCTAACCCTGCAAGAGGGGGCGGGCTATGACGTGGCGAGCCATGATTGTCTCGCAGCGGCCTCTTGAATTTCAAAAATTACGCTGAGGCACCATTTTTGAAATTGGAACTGCTGTTGAATGGCTGACAGGGACTGGATCCTCTCATATCCAGGCCTACCGCCATGCCAGCTTTCTCCACCAGGTCCCACTGCCACTAACACCCACACCTCCACCATGTCCCCACACGCATCCCTGCCGCATATGCCTGCTACCCACCCAGTGATGACAGCACATCCATCACAGGACAGCATATCCACTGTCCAATCACATCTACATGATGGGCATGCTTTCATTTGGGCTTAAGGCAGGTCCCTATCAATGAGGCACTTGTATAGGTGCCACTTTGCCCTATTTTTCAATGGGCTTTTACAGCCTGTGGCATGGCCCCGCCCAACTCTTCAGCCGCTTTTCTATTGTCAGCGGGGGGCAGCGCCCTCATTGCCTCCTGACTGATTTTTACTGTAGAAATGATTAGAATAATGCAAAGCAGATATTTATGACATAGAATCTGTGTTATAAATATCTTCTTTGTATTTTTTTTATCAAACTGACAGGTGAGGCTCTGCATCCCCTGCCTCTCCTGACGGCACGGCCATGAGCCACAGTGATAAAAAATCACTATGGACATTGAGTTATGGTATCCCTTTGCAATGGAGGGGAACCACTTATTGGCCTGTCGGCAAAGCTGTAACTAGACATTTTGGTGCCCTGTGCAGAAAAAGCATTGCTGCTCCCCCCATATTTTAAATAGGGACAGCAGGTGCCCAAAAAAGGGGCATGATCTTGTGGGGAAGGGGCGTGGCCCCAAGCTAGTACCCTCAATTCAAATGATGCCTTCCAGTAGTGCAACCTTATTCACATTACACCAGTAGTGTCCCTTATTGACATTATGCCACACAGTAGAGCCCTTTATGCACATTATGCCATACAGTAGTGCCCTTATACACAATATGCCACACATTAGTAGTGGCCTTATACTTATTATGCCACAGTAATTCCCCTAACATATTATGCCACCTAGTAATGCCCTTAACACATTATAGCACAAATACATAAATAATACAAATAAATAAATAATAGGGCGGAGGAATAGTACCATTCCTCCCCCCTATGCCTCCACTAGTAAATCATGATTAAATTCATTCCAGCCACAGTCCCCAGTGTCATTTCCAGTCTCAGCATCCAATGTCATTTCCAGCCTCAGGGTCCAATGTCACTTCCAGCTCAAGTTCCCAATGGCAATTTTAGCTCCAGCCCCTAGTGGCATTTCCAGCCCCAGCATCTCTTCCAGCCCCAGCCCTAACACTTAGTCACCTTCCTGTGGTTACCTGCCTGCCAGTATGCTGCTCTTCTGCAGGAGAGAGACATGACATCTCTTCCTGCAGACACTGTGGGAGATAGAGCTCAGATTGAAGACAGTCACCAGCACTGCCCGCTGGTTTTCTTTTAGAACAAACCCAAATAAAATATTACAAGTGAACTGAGCTTTTAGCTATAAACATTTTCTTAAATAGAGCCAGAATATTCCATTGTGCTTTAAAATTGAGAGTATGTAACATTCTTATACATTTATGGAGTCATAATCCAGAATACTATATATATCAATGATACTGGTGCTAGGTGGTGTTGCTAAATTAAATAATTTATAGCCTATAAATTATAAGGCTCTGAAACGGATGTAAAAATCACAATAATCACATATATTACATAAATTAGCAATGAAATGAGTAGCAATAAAAAACATGCAATAGAGAGAGCACAATAAAAGTATAATTGGTGGTAACATAAAATCACTGCAATAAATCCGCTACTAGGGGGATCAGGTCCACAATAGTAGAATGGGCACTAGCTGTGTGGGCCAAATAAATAGTTCCAATGGATAAGGCACAGCAAATATTTACCAAGTGAAAGGTGTATCTCAGTCCTATAGGCAAATTCGCAGAAGAATTGACTGGATTGGTATCCACTTGTAGCTGTATCTTTAGATGGAGAGTAGGTATAGGTTCCCAGGAAGCAAATTGATGTGTCCAATATTGTCCAATAAAAGTGGTATAGTGGTAGATCACCCCAAGGTTGTAGCGCTGTACAGGAGGCTTAACGCGTTTCGCTGGTTGGTAGTGTCCAGCTTCTACAGAATAATAATCCAGAATACAACTGATTCTAGATTTTCTGAAATCACTTGCATACAATTACACAAATCGTTCAGATTTCACATAAATTGTGAGAACTACGAGCAGTTAAATATTCATTTCTCAACATATAAATACAAATATTAGGGATGATTCAGAGGTGGACGTAACAGCAGTAGCGGCTGCAAATCTTGTTCAAGCTTTTGCATTATAAGAGCATTACCATTTACTACAGAGTTGTATTATAAATAGGGATGTGCACTGACCCCCATGTTATGGGTTTGGTTTTGGATCTGTATCTCCTTCAATGTTTTGGATCTGGATTTGGTTTTGCAAAACCACCCTTGTGTGTTATGGTTTTAGTTTTGGATCTGTAATTTCTTTAAAAAAATTATAAAAATTGCTAAAATCACATACTTTGGGCTTTTTTTGTTACCACAGTATTATTAACCTCAATAACATTAATTTCCACTCATTTCCAGTAAATTTTGACTACCTCACAGCTCACATCCAGTTTAGGCCCAAAAGTGTCAACAAGCTAGCTGGCTGACTAAGCTAAGCAGCAGCAGTGGGCGACATAAACACATGGCAGTTCAACCCCCAACATGACACATAAGGAAACATACAGTATGTTTTCATTAATCAAGAGGCCTGAGAGAGATGGAGTATGTATTTAGTTAAAGGCAGGGAAAGCAAGGGTTGATTCATAGTAAATTTAATAAAAAATTTTTTATTCCAAAGCAAATTTATGAGGGAGGAGAGGAGAGCATGGGTGAACAATATGTCCCATGTTTTGCCCACAAAATCAACTTGGTGGTACAGAAATTTTTTTAAACTTAAAGGGGCATGCAGGAAATGCTGTCTGTGGCCATAAACATTTAGGCATTCAGCAACCACATGTCAAAGATTGCAGCAGCTGTGGCAGTTCAACTTCCAACATGGCACATCAAGAAACAAATTATTTTATTATTCAAGAGGCCTGAGGGAGTTGGAGTATGTATGTAGTTGAAGGCAGTGAAAGGAAGGGTTGATTAGTAGTAAATTAATTAAAAAATTTTGATTCCGAAGCAAATTTATGAAGGAGGGGAGGCATTTACAAAAACTATTTTACTCATTCACATCAGACCTTGCCCCAGTGGAGCTTCTCGGTGATACCAAATTTTTTAAAAAGAATCAAAGGAGCATGCAGGAGATGATGTCTGTGGCAGCACACAAAATGGAAGCTCTGAACAGGAAGGGGGCAGAGGGTTTTTAAAGACTAGTACTAAACATCTCTTATAATTGTGCTACTGGGATTGTGTATGGGAAGGCTGGGATGAGAGGAGGGAGAACATCTCCAGATACCATCACAAAATAGCCTTTCCATTTGATGTTTGAGTTGCATCTGACCAAACATGGCTGTTATGATCAAGGTAAGCCAAGCCTACCAGGTTGGAATCTAATATCAAGGTTGAAAAATGGCATAAGAGTATTTTGCAAGTATGCCTATTTGAGATTTTAGTTGAAATAATTACAGTATGAAACTAAAAAAAAAAAAAAGGAAGCACCAGAGAAGCGGGACAAAAGCATGGCAGTTTAAAAAAGTATAGGACATCTATGAAACATTTGCCACACAGCAGTGGCAGACAGGATGGCAGTTTCATAAACTATACAATTAAAAATATCAGGCAGCAATACCCCAAACAGCACATAATGCAAAGAAAAGAGGTGTAAGATGGAATTGTCCTTGGGCCTTTACACCCACCCTTATGTTGTATATAGTAAATTGGACATGCACAGTTTAACAAACCAATCACTTCAGCAACAGGGACTGCCAATTGTGGTTGAAGTGATTGGTTTGTATGGGCATCCACAAAACAAGCTACCAACGGGCAGCTGACATTGCTGGCAGTGATCTCTCCATGCACAAACTGCATTACAGAGGCAAGATGTTGTCGCCATCATCATCCGATTCCTCACCCTCATCAGTATGTACATTATCTTTACACAATATTAATTTGTTCCCTCTGGAATCAACCATTACAGCCTCAGGTGCCTCTGGAATTTTTGGATGTAATTGGCGGTAAAATTCTTCCTCGTGAAATTTGTAGTTAATTTTGATGAACATCATCTTTTCCACATTTTGAGGAAGAAGCCTCCTACACCGATGGTTGACAAGGTTCCCGGTTGTGCTGAAAACTCTGAGAACACACTGGAGGGTGGGCAGCTCAAGTAAAGCAAAGCCAGTTTGTGCAAGGGCCTCCAAATTGCCTTTTTTTCCTGCCAGTAATGAAACGGACTGTCTGACATGCCTATTTGGATGCTATCATTAAAATAGTCCTCAACCATTCTTTGAATGGTGACCATATCAGATGGAGTCATGGTAGAAGTCTCATTAATTGTTGGCAATTATTTTAGACCTGACCTTGTGTTGACTCATCTGCATCACCAGTCAAAACTTGTGTTGAAACTTGTGTTGACTCATCTGCATCACCAGTGGGTAATTGTTTGGGAAAGTTTTGTTTTTTCCTGACAGCCGCATTTGCTGGAGAAACTGAAGGAGGAGCCATCACTGCTTCACATGCCAGTTAAGCTGACAAATATCTTACCAATAGCTCTTTGCATCTCTTCAGATCTGTGTCTACTGGGAAGAAAGACACGACATATGACTTAAACCTGGGATCCAGCATGGTCCCCAAAATGAAGAAAAGAAATGGAACATCAGGCTGGTGCTGTCTAAAGCTGCAGGTTCAGTGGGGGTAGTCAGCCCCCTGGATGATAAACAAAGGAAAGAATATGGATGAACCGCGCTAAAATCCACAAATGGGATATTTAATCTGTTCAACAATGGGACTAGTATGCATATATCATGACATATAAATTGCAAGAGTGTAGTAGATGGAAAATACCATATATCAATAGCAAGGATATATTTAATGAAGAATACCATATATTATACAGATGAATAGGTAATGAAGTGAATATTAATAACTAAAAAATGGATTACGGCTTGGTTGAGGTAATCAAAAAATATATAAAAACTTTTAATAGCATCAGTAAAAACACATTTACTTCAATGATAAAATCAACTGGAGGTAGATCTCATGAACGGACACTGCAGATGATAAATGTCCAGTATTGTGTAGTTACAAAGGGATATTCTTGCAACAGTCATATAGGTCAAGTTGGCAACTATGACCTGTTGTTATTAAACATAGGTTAGTGTTCAATCCAGATTAATGTCCAGCTAATGTATATTTACCAGCCTCCATTGGAGCATCACGTCCTGATAGAAATCCAAATAGGCAATATAATCAGCATGGTTCCAAGTAGGGGAATATGGCTGGAGTAGATGGAATTGCCGGTCCGGAAACAAGTGGAGTAAACTCCAAATGAGGTGATGATGGAGGGGAATAGCCAAATGCATTTCGAAGTGGAATCACCCACACGTTCCACAGTGGTAGTATTCCCTTCAACCTAAAATGGTTGTCTAATATACCCTTAACTGGATACAAACAGTGTGCAGCTGATGGAAACAGATTACATCATAAACCAAGCCGTAACATAAAAGTAACAACATTATCTCATATTTGGATCAAAGTTTTATATAATCCATATAAACAATATTCGTAATGTTAAAATTGAATAATAAAAGAACATACCAATATATTGATAGCATGGTAGTCATGTTGTATTGGTATCCTAGAACACATGATGTAAACAAGAGACATGTGGGACCTCACATTCATTGATGTATTTAGAAGGAGTCCTCACACGCGTCTAAGTGATATCACGTAGTACTGACCCGCCGCTTGTTTGGCTTCAGTATTGAATTAGTGGTCTCAAAAGTGAGACTACCTTGCGTGATTCACGTTGTGTTTCTTGGTCATGTGGTGTATATAATAATCACATGAGTCGGATCACTATTGTGTCATCATGATCACATGCTATTAGCTCACATGGTGTAAATACTGACCACATGGATCAAAGTCATATGTATAAACAATGTCACGTGGTACCTAAACCGTTGTATCAACAGAGTGGATACTATTCTCTGGTGGTATGATCACGTGTTGTATGCATGTACATAAACAAATACCGGTGTATTTTATTCTAATAACCTAGTATAGGATGTTAGACTCAAGCTATAGTCTATGGCAAGCTAAATTGTATATTGTGATATATATATTTATATATATATATATATATATATATATAGGTGATAATGAACAAACCCCCCTATAGAATCAGACTAATCTCCTGCATTAAGCAATATTGTTACACATCATTAGTAGGAATATACAGTATAATATTGGCTTGATAGAGTATTAGTCATATAAAGACTATATACAAGAATAGATTATTAAGAGTCTGTTTTAACTGGTTAGATGTAGTAATATATAGAGAATCCAGAATCCCCCCCTCCAGCCCTCCCATCCTCCCATCCTCCCTCACTGCATTTGACTTTGTCTCCTTCTTCTCTTTCCAAGTTGAGGCAATTTGTCACAGTATTTACTTCAATCTCTTTGCTGCAACCCTACCTCCCACACCATCCGTACCTCCCGGCCACCCCACCTTGTGCTCCTTCAGCCCCACCATGGGCGATGAGGTCCACTCCCTCATTTTGTCCTCTCCCCCTTCCTCCTGTCCCCTTGACCCCCTCCCTTCTCGCCTTCTATGCTCCCTCTCTTCCACCGCCTGCTCCCACCTTGCTCACCTTTTCAACTTATCTCTCTCCACTGGCATCTTTCCCTCCTCATTCATACATGCTCTTGTCACACCTATTCTTAAAAATCGAAACCTCAACCCATCCTCACCCGCTAATTACCGCCCCATTTCTCTTCTCCCTTTAGCCTCCAAACTACTTGAGCAGCTTGTCTACAGCCACATCACCAGCTATCTCTCTGATAACTCCATCCTTGATCCTCGTCAATCTGGCTTTCACCCAGTTCACTCCACTGAAACTGCCCTGGCCAAAGTCACCAATGTCCTGCTTGCAGCCAAATCCAGGGGCCACTCCTCTCTGCTCATCCTCCTGGACCTCTCTGCAGCCTTTGACACTGTGGATCATACTCTCCTCCTCCGCACCCTTCAGACATTTGGCTTCTCTAACACCATCCATGCCTGGTTCACCTCTTACCTCACCAACCACTCCTTCTCTGTGTCTGCCTCTGGCTCCACCTCCCCCCTTCCACCCTTCCCATTGGTGTCCTGCAGGGTTCTGTCCTTGGCCCGCTGCTCTTCTCCCTGTACACCTCTACACTAGGAGAACTCATCAGCTCCTTTGGCCTCCAATACCACCTCTATGTCGATGACACACAACTATACCTCTCCTCTCCTGAGCTCTCCCCTTCTGTCCTCTCTCACGTATCCAGCTGCCTCTCTGCCATCTCTTCCTGGATGTCCGAGCGCTCTCTGAAGCTCAACATGGACAAAACCGAACTCATCATCTTTCCCCCTAATAGAGTCTCAACTCCAACCAATCTCGCTATCACTGTTGACAACATCATCATCTCCCCTGTCCCCCAACTTTGCTGTTTGGGTGTCACCCTTGACTCCACACTCTCCTTCACCCCCCACATTCAATCTCTGGCACAATCCTGTCGGTTCCAGCTATGCAACATCACTCGCATTAGGCCTTTCCTCTCCCAGAATGCTACCAAACTGATTATGCATTCATTAATCATTGACTACTGCAACCTTCTCCTTACTGCCATCTTGCCCCCCTCCAGTCTGTTCTCAATGCGGCAGCTAGACTTATCTTCCTCTCCCGCCGTTCCACTTCTGCTGCTCCCCTCTGCCAAAACCTTCACTGGCTCCCATTCCCCTACAGAATCCTCTTCAAACTCCTCACCTTCACATACAAGGCCCTCTCTATCTCTACTGCTCCCTACATCTCCAACCTCATCTCCTTACACACTCCCTCCCGCTCACTCCAGTCTGCCAATGACTGTTACCTCTCCTCCACCCTGATTACTTCATCTCATGCTCATGTCCAAAATTTTGCCCGTGCAGCCCCCCTCCACTGGAATGAGCTTCCTTGCTCGATCAGGCTCTCCCCAACCCTGCAGAGCTTCAAAAGTGCACTGAAAACCCACCTGTTCACCAAAGCATCTCCTTCCACCACATAACCATGTTACCAGGTCTCTGTCCCTCCCCCCTCAGCCATCTCTATCTTACTTACTTCCTGCACTCAGGTCCACCTCTACACACTCATGCCATCTGTCTGTCTCCCCTCTCCCCTAGATTGTAAGCTCCTATGAGCAGGGTCCTCCTTCCCATTGTCACACAGCCTTCTTCTCTAGCACTTCTATGACAGCCTTCACCTTCAGAACTGTACTGTGTATGGAGAATTGTATTGCTAATTGTTACTTGTGTTCTGTTTATATTTTGGTTTCTGTATTGTAATGTAATGTTCTGTGTACCTTTTACTGTATGTACGGCACTGCGGGCCATTTGTGGCTACCTATAAATAAAATGTAATAATAATAATAATAATAATAAAGAATTAGGCATCATATATATATATTAGGGGTGTGCACCGGCCACTTTTCGTGTTTTGTGTTTTGGTTTTGGATCTGGATCTTTCTTCGTGTTTTGGATCTGGATTGGTTTTGCCAAAACCACCCTTCCGTGTTTTGGGTTCTGGGTTTTGTGTTTTGAATCTGTATTTTTTTGAAAAAAAGCATAAAAACAGCTAAAATCACAGAATTTGTAGGTTTTTCTGCTCCTATGCTATTATTAACCTCAATAACCTTAATTTCCACTCATTTCCAGTCTATTCTGAACACCTCACACCTCACAATAGTGTTTTTATGTCCAAAAGGTTGCACCGAGGTAGCAGGATGACTATGCTAAGCGACACGAGTGGGCGGCACAAACACGTGACCCATCTAGGCGTGAAACTGCAGTGGCAGACAGGATGGCAGTTTGAAAAACTAGGCCCCAAACTGTACATAATGCAAAGAAAAAAAAGAGGTGCAAGATGGAATTGTCCTTGGGCCCTCCCACCCACCCTTATGTTGTATAAACAGGACATGCACACTTTAACAAACCAATCATTTCAGTGCCAGGGTCTGCCACACAACTGTGGCTGAAATGATTGCTTCGTTTGGGCCCCCACAAAACAAGCTGGCAATTAATGTGTCCCTGCACAAACTGGCTCTACGGAGGCAAGATGTCATCCTCATCCTCCTCATCCACCGATTCCTCACCCTCTTCAGTGTGTACATCCTCATCCTCACAAAGTATTAACTCGTCCCCACTTGAATCCACCACCACAGGTCCCTCTGTACCTTCTGGAGGCTGGTCTCCCTGGAAGAGCTGATAATTCATTTTGATGAACATCATCTTCTCCACATTCTGTGGAAGCAACCTCCTACGCCTTTCACTGACAAGGTTCCCGGCTGCACTAAACACTCTTTCGGAGTACACACTGGAGGGGGGGCAACTCAGGTAAAATAGAGCCAGTTTGTACAGGGGCCTCCAAATTGCCTCTTTTTCCTGCCAGTACAGGTATGGACTGTCTGACATGCCTACTTGGATGCTGTCACCGATGTAATCCTCCACCATTCTGTCAATGGTGACAGTATCATATGCAGTGACAGTAGACATGTCAGAAATTGTTGCCAGGTCCTTCAGTCCGGACCAGATGTCCAAACTTGGTCCTGCCTGCCCTGCATCACCTCCAGCGGGTTGCTTAGGATACCTAAGTTTTTTCCTGGCAGCCCAAGTTGCGAGAGAAAATGAAGAAGGAGCCGTTGACGTGTCACGTTCTGCTTCAGCTGACAGTGTGTTCACCAGCAGGTCTTTGCACCTCTGCAGGCTTGTGTCGGCCGGAAAGAGAGACACCACATAGGCTTTAAACCTAGGATCGAGCACGGTGGCCAAAATGTAGTGGTCTGATTTCAACAGATTGACCACCCTGGAATCCTGGCAAAGCGAATGAAGGGCTTCATCCACAAGTCCCACATGCCGAGCGGAATCGCTCCGTCTTAGCTCCTCCTTCACTTTCTCCAGCTGCTTCTGCAAAAGCCTGATGAGGGGAATGACCTGACTCAAGCTGGCAGTGTCTGAACTGACTTCACGTGTGGCATGTTCGAAGGGCTGGAGAACCTTGCACAACACGGAAATCATTCTCCACTGCGCTTGAGTCAGGTGCATACCCCCTCCTTTGCCTATGTCATAGGTGGATGTATAGGCTTGTATGGCCTTTTGCTGCTCCTCCATCCTCTGAAGCATATAGAGGGTTGAGTTCCACCGCATCACAACCTCTTGCTTCAGGTGATAGCGGGGCAGGTTCAAGAGTGTTTGCTGGCGCTCCAGTCTTCGGCACGCAGTCGCTGAATGGCGAAAGTGGCCAGAAATTTTTCGGGCCACCCAAAGCATCTCCTGCACGCCCCTGTCGCTTTTCAGAAAATTCTGCACCACCAAGTTTATTGTGTGAGCAAAACATGGGACGTGCTGGAATTTGCCCAGATGTAATGCCCGCACAATATTGGTGGCGTTGTCAGATATCACAAATCCCCAGGAGAGTCTAAGTGGGGTAAGCCACTGGGCGATGATTTCCCTCAGTTTCTCTAAGAGGTTGTCGGCGGTGTGCCTCTTACTGAAACCGGTGATACACAGCGTAGCCTGCCTTGTAACGAGCTGGCGTTTCTGAGATGCTGCTACTGGTGACGCTGCTGCTGTTGCTGCGTAAGGTGATACATCTACCCAGTGGGCTGTCACAGTCATATAGTCCTTAGTCTGCCCTGTTCCACTTGTCCACATGTCCGTGGTTAAGTGGACATTGTGTACAATGGCATTTTTAAGGACACTGAGGACACTTTTTCCGACGTTTGTGTACTGTCTCGGTATCGCCTGCCTAGTGAAGTGGAATCTAGACGGGATTTGGAACCGGGGACACACTACCTCCATCAATTGTCTAAATCCCACTGCACTAATGGCGGATACCGGACGCACGTCTAACACCAACATAGCAGTCAAGGCCTCAGTTATACATTTTGCTTCAGGATGACTGTTGTCGTACTTCATCCTCCTCGCTAAGGACTGTTGGAGCGTCAATTGTTTAGTAAAAGTAGTGGTGCTCCTACTTCCTCTCTGGGATGATGAACGACTCCCAGCAGCAGCAACAGCAGCAGCGGCAGCAGTAGGCGTAGCAATGCAGGATCCTCCGGAGGAATCCCGGATAGGAGAGTCAGTCATGCCAGTGACATGGCCTGCAGGACTACTTCCCATCCTGACTAAGGAGGAAATTGATGAGGAAGGAGTTGACGGTGTGGTTTGCAGGCGCTTGGATACAACAGGACAACGGGATTTAGGTGTCCCTGGACTGCTTACGGTCTTAGCCAAAGTTTCTGAACTTGACAGTAACTTTTTATGAACGCGCTGCAGGTGCCGTATAAGGGAGGATGTTCCTAGGTGGTTGACGTCCCTACCCCTACTTATTTCACCTTTACATATGGTACATATGGCAAGACAGTTGTTGTCCGGATTTGGATAGAAATATTGCCAGACCAAAGAGGTGGAATGTTTGGTCTTCTGCCCAGGCATGACCGTGATGGGCTTTTTCATCCCACGGACAACAACTGTCTCCCCCGGAGCCTGATTTAAACAAACCACATCACCATCAGAATCCTCCTCGCCAACTTCCTCCTCAGCGCCAGCTACACCAGTATCCTCATCCTGTTGTACTTCAACAGTGACATCTTCAATTTGCATATCAGCAAGTGGACTGTGGGTGCTCCTTTCAGCACTTGCAGGGGGCGTGCAAATGGTGGAAAGAGCCACCTCTTCCCGTCCAGTGCTGGGAAGGTCAGGCATCGCAACCACCACCACACTTGGACTCTCCTTGGGGATTTGTGATATCTTCTTAGAAAGCACAGTTCTTCGCTGTGCTTTTGCCAGCTTAACTCTTTTGATTTTTTTAGTGGGAGGAGGGCTTCCATCGCCATGTGAAGCTGAACCACTAGTCATGAACATACTAGGGATCGACCTTAGCCGTTCCTTGCCACTCCGTGACGTAAATGGCATATTGGCAAGTTTACGTTTCTCTTCAGATGATTTAAATGTTTTTTTCAAGGTCATTTTCCTGAACTTTGTCATTTGGGATTGTATGTGCCCTCTACTATGACATTGGGCATCGGCCTTGGCAGACGACGTTGATGGCATGTTATCGTCTATGTCATGACTAGTGGCAGCAGCTTCAGCACTAGGAGGAAGTGGTTCTTGATCTTTCTCTATTTTATTTTTATCGGAGAAAGTTTGGTCCTCCATTTATGTTATATCGATTTGATATATACGTGCGGCTAAACACAGAAAATATTTTTTTATTTTTGCTGGAGAGTAGTGCACTTTGTGGGTTACACCAGCCTTTAAGAAATGAGCCAGCCGGCTCTTTACTTATGGGACACAGGCGCACGCTTGGCGCTGCTCCTTTGTTGATGCACGTGCTGCTACTGCGCACACAATTCACAAACACAGAAAATTTTTTTTTTTTTGGTTTGGAGTGTACTTTCGGGGGTTACAGCACCCTTTAACGGTCAAGCCAGCCGGCCCTTTACTTATGACACAGGCGCACGCTTGGCACTACTTTGTTGATGCACGTGCGGCTACTGCGCACACAATTCATAAACACAGAAAATATTTTTTTTTTTGGTTTGGACTGGAGTGTACTTTCGGGGGTTACAGCACCCTTTAACGGTCAAGCCAGCCGGCCCTTTACTTATGACACAGGCGCACGCTTGGCACTACTTTGTTGATGCACGTGCGGCTACTGCGCACACAATTCACAAACACAGAAAATATTTTTTTTTTGGTTTGGACTGGATTGTACTTTCGGGGGTTACAGCACCCTTTAACGGTCAAGCCAGCCAGCCCTTTACTTATGACACAGGCGCACGCTTGGCACTACTTTGTTGATGCACGTGCGGCTACTGCGCACACAATTCACAAACAGAAAATAATTTTTTTTTTGGTTTGGACTGGAGTGTACTTTCGGGGGATACAGCACCCTTTTAACGGTCAAGCCAGCCGGCCCTTTACTTATGACACAGGCGCACGCTTGGCACTACTTTGTTGATGCACGTGCGGCCACTGCGCACACAATTCACAAACACAGAAAATAATTTTTTTTTTGGTTTGGACTGGAGTGTACTTTCGGGGGTTACAGCACCCTTTAACGGTCAAGCCAGCCGGCCCTTTACTTATGACACAGGCGTACGCTTGGCACTACTTTGTTGATGCACGTGCGGCTACTGCGCACACAATTCACAAACACAGAAAATAAATTTTTTTTTGGTTTGGACTGGAGTGTACTTTCGGGGGGTACAGCACCCTTTAACGGTCAAGCCAGCCGGCCCTTTACTTATGACACAGGCGCACGCTTGGCACTACTTTGTTGATACACGTGCGGCTACTGCGCACACAATTCACAAACACAGAAAATATTTTTTTTTTTGGTTTGGACTGGAGTGTACTTTCGGGGGTTACAGCACCCTTTAACGGTCAAGCCAGCCAGCCCTTTACTTATGACACAGGCGCACGCTTGGCACTACTTTGTTGATGCACGTGCGGCTACTGCGCACACAATTCACAAACACAGAAAATAATTTTTTTTTTGGTTTGGACTGGAGTGTACTTTCGGGGGATACAGCACCCTTTTAACGGTCAAGCCAGCCGGCACTTTACTTATGACACAGGCGCACGCTTGGCACTACTTTGTTGATGCACGTGCGGCCACTGCGCACACAATTCACAAACACAGAAAATAATTTTTTTTTTGGTTTGGACTGGAGTGTACTTTCGGGGGTTACAGCACCCTTTAACGGTCAAGCCAGCCGGCCCTTTACTTATGACACAGGCGTACGCTTGGCACTACTTTGTTGATGCACGTGCGGCTACTGCGCACACAATTCACAAACACAGAAAATAAATTTTTTTTTGGTTTGGACTGGAGTGTACTTTCGGGGGGTACAGCACCCTTTAACGGTCAAGCCAGCCGGCCCTTTACTTATGACACAGGCGCACGCTTGGCACTACTTTGTTGATGCACGTGCGGCTACTGCGCACACAATTCACAAACACAGAAAATATATTTTTTTTTGGTTTGGACTGGAGTGTACTTTCGGGGGTTACAGCACCCTTTAACGGTCAAGCCAGCCGGCCCTTTACTTATGACACAGGCGCACGCTTGGCACTACTTTGTTGATGCACGTGCGGCTACTGCGCACACAATTCACAAACACAGAAAATAATTTTTTTTTTGGTTTGGACTGGAGTGTACTTTCGGGGGTTACAGCACCCTTTAACGGTCAAGCCAGCCGGCCCTTTACTTATGACACAGGCGCACGCTTGGCACTACTTTGTTGATGCACGTGCGGCTACTGCACACACAATTCACAAACACAGAAAATATATTATTTTTTAAGCACTTGGGGGGATCACCCCTGATGGACAGAGTACCCCCTGGACAACACTACAGCACCCCTTTAGGACTGGGACACTGCACAGGACTTTGGAGTGGACACAGCCCCTATGGAGAACTGACTGCACAACACAGTCCAGCCAGCCCTTATGGACTTTGAAGTAGTGGACACAGCCCCTATTAACAACAGCAGCACAGCACAACACAGCCAGCCCCTATGGACTTTGAAGTAGTGGACAACAGCAGCACTACACTACACTACACTACACTACACAGCCCTAACTCCCACCCTCCCTCTTCACTGTCCACAGCCGAGTGAGAAAATGGTGCTGACGCGGGTACCTTATATAAGATCCAAAACCCGCGAGACTCGGAAGGCGGGATGTGACGTTTTGCCTCGATTTCAGATCCGAGTCAGGCGGGAAAAGTCAAGCCTGACTCGGATCGGACTCGGATCGGGGGGGCTCGGGGGGGTTCGGATTTCAGAAATCCGAACCCGCTCACCCCTAATATATATCACAGCAAATTGCAAAAAATTACATATATTGACATAATGACAGCAAACAGTAAAACTCCTTAGCTTAATAGACATAATGAATACAATAAATAAATGAGTCACTAATCGTTTACTCATGGATACTGTAGGTATTCAGGATTTGTATGTTCACCATTAAATTGTATGTTTAGTAATTTGTATCAATACTATGGTGTACAAATCCAGACGCATTCGGTATGGGATCCCGGCTGCCACATGACCGGCAGATCGATACCCGGCTGCGGCAGCCTGACAAAACAGCAGAGCCCAGCAGCGGAAGCCCGACATCGCTGAAAATCCCGATCGTACCTAAGGTAAGTATAAACTAACCTAACCTACCCCCCTAACCCTAACCCTCCTTAGGGGTGCCTAACCCTAACCCCCCCAAGTGCCTATCCCTAACCTCCCCCCTCTAAGTGCCTAACCCTTACCCCCCCTTGCCCGCTGCCTAAACCTAAGTCCCCTGGGGGGGGGGACCTAACCCTAAGTCCCCCACGGGGGTGCCTAACCCTTACCCTCCCTCCCCCTAGCCTAACCCTAACCCTCGGGGGGTGCCTAACCCTAATTCTCCCCTGGGTGCCCTAAAGCTAACCCTCCCCCCCTGCGGCTATCCGCTCGCGGTGCCCGGCATCCCTATGATTGGGATGCTGGGCGCACGTCTCCCGGCATCGGGAAAATGACAGGCATCTAGATTTTAGACGCCTGTCATTTATCCCTAGGTGGGATAGAGGATTCGGGAAGCCGGCGGTCGGGATTGCGGCCGCCGGCTTCTTAAATGTATCCCATCCAGACTACACATTGTGCATAATGAACAGTTATATACTATGTGAATTCATATCAATCCTATGACATACAAATCCAAAGTATACATTGTACATAGTAAACCATTATTTTACAACCTTTACATATCATGTATGAATAATAAAATAGTGATGAATACCTCTAGATGGTTCAAGTATGAATACAGAAATTAATTATGATGAAAATGTGTCATGGAATAAAGGTGATGGGGACCCTATCTCCCTATACTCTAAAATCATATTTGTATTAAGTTCAACTGATTCGTTGAGACCCTCTGGGTGTAGTGAATTAAATTTGAACTTCCAGAAGACCTCTTGGCAGCAAAGAGTCTTGAATCTATCACCTCCTCTTGGGGTGATCTGGATATGATCAAGTCCCACAATCTAGAGAGATGTGGGATCACTGTAGTGTGCTCGCAGATAGTGAGAGGATAAACTGTGAGTATTGACTTTGTTAAGAATATTGCGTCCATGTTCCGTAAAATGCCTCTATAAAACGTTTTTATATATTTTTTTTATTTTTTGATTACCTCAACCAAGCTGTAATCCATTTTTTAGTTATTAATATTCACTTCATTACCTATTCATCTGCATAATATATGGTATTCTTCATCCAATATATCCTTGCTATTGATATATGGTATTTTCCATCTACTACACTCTTGCTATTTATATGTCATGATATATGCATACTAGTCCCATTGTTGAACAGATTAAATATCCCATTTGTGGATTTTAGCGCGGTTCACCCATATTCTTTCCTATAGTCACCAAAATGTATTGATCCGATTGTAAGAACCTGACATCCCTTGGATCCTGGTGAAGCAAATAAAGGACTTACCTGACTCAATAAATAATAAAGGAATTACCTGACTCAAGCTGGCAGTGCCTGAACTCACTTCACAGGTGACTACTTCGAAGGATTTCAGCACTTTGCACAACATGGAAAGTTTTTTCCACTGAGCTTGACTAAGGCACATCCCCCCTCCTTTTCCTATGTCATTGTTCGTTGTGTAGCCTTGGATGGATTTTTACTGTTCCTCCATCCGCTGAAGCATATAAAGGTAGGAGTTCCACCTTGTAACTACCTCTTGCTTTAGCTGGTGACAGAGCAAATTCAACATTTCTAGCAGGTGCTGCAATCTTCTACATGCACCTGCTAAATGGCAAATATGTCCAGGGAGTTTACAGGCCACAGAGAGCATCTCCTGCATGGCCCTGTCATTTAAAAAAAAAAATTCCACCGCCAAGTTGATTGTGTGAGCAAAACATGGGATGTGTTGGAATTCACCCTGCTATAATGCTCTTACAATATTGCTGGCATTGTCAGAAATCACAAATCCCAAGTCCAAGCGAAGTAAGCCATTTTGCAATGACTTCCCTGAGTTTTTCTAAAAGGTTGTCAGCGGTATGCCTCTCAGTGAAACCGCTGATACAGAGTAGCCTGCTTTTGAATGAGCTGCTGTTTCTTAGATGCTGCTCCTGCTGCTGTTGGTGGCGATGAAGGCAATACACCCACCCAGTCGGCTGTTACAGTCATTTAATCTTACATTTGTCCTGTTCTACTTGTCCACATATCTGCGGTTAAGTGGACAGTGGGTACAACGGCATTTTGGATGACACTAATTAAGTTGTTTTTAATTTTTCTGTACAGGCTGGGAATTGCTTTTGTAGTGAAGTGGAACCTAGATGGGATTTGGTAGTGGGGACACAGGACCTCAATTAATTGTCTAAAACCCACTGCACTAATGGTGGATATCGGATGCACATCTAATACAAGCATATATGTTATGGCATGCTGTGCAACTGGGCGACTGCTGTCATACTTGCTCCCCCTTGCAAAGGATTGTTTAACAGTCCCTTTTTTTTCAAAACTACTACTAGTAGTCTTCCTGGTCCTCTTCTGGGATGAAGATACACTCCCAGCAGCAGCAACAGCATGTGCAGCGCTCAAGGATTCTTCTGAGGAATCCAGGATAGGGGAGGACTGAGTTAGTCTTATTAAATTGGATGCAGGACTACTTCCAATCATGATTGAGGATATTGTTGATGAAGGTGGTGGTGATGAAGATGCCAGGTGCTTGGCTTTAGCAGAGAGAAGGGAGCTAGCTGATACTGGACTGCTTGTTACTATTTTAGCCAAAGTTTCTGAATTTTGCAAACACTTTTGATGGTTGCATCATAGATGACTTAACAAGGACGAGGTTCCTAGATGGTTAGGGTCCCTACCTCTACTTACTCTGGTATGACAATGGGTACAGATGGATTGACATTAAAGCACCCTAGAAGAAAAGAGCATGTCTGCTCTGTACACTCTCCACAGCTGGAAAGAAAATGGCACTGATCACCGGGACCTTTATACAATCCAAAACCCGTGAGAATCCGACAGCGGGATGATGATGTTATGCCTCGTTTTGTATTCTGAGTTAGACGGGAAACCCCGAGCCGGACACGGATCCTACTCGGATCCCCTATGTTCCAGTGGGTTCGGGTTTCAAGTTTTAAATACACAAATTGTTATTATTATTATTATTATCATAACTATTTTTATTATTTTCCTTTACTCATAAAACACCATTAAGGGTCTCATGATATAAGTTAATTACATACAATGATATGAAAATAAGGGAAAAAGGGTGGCACTGCCAAATTATTTGACAATATAAGAATATTCTAGTGATCTGATTGGCTACTGTTTTTTTAACCTTGTTATGAAATCAAAACTTGGTAGGAAAATCAGAGCCAAAACCAAACCAAACATCTCTAGTTATTATTATCATTATTATTATAATTTATTTATATGGTGCCACAAGTGTTCCGCAGCACCTTACAAAGTACATAAACAAATTGTAGACAAGAGACTTACAGAACAATACAATACAGGACATGGATAATATATGTTGCTACATTAGCGACCATATCACCCAGATAAGCAACAGAGCATAAGCAACCAAGTGTTAGGTGCCCTAGTGGTGAGTAAGAAGTAAATGACACTATAGTAAGGAGAAGCACAAGAGGGTAGATGACCCTGCTAGTGAGAGCTTACATTCTAAAAAGGTGGGGGAAGACAAACTGGGTTGATACAGATGGGGTAGATGGGGAGGAAGGAGCATGTAGCAGGGAGTTAGAATGATAGCTGGAAGGATTTGATGAAGAAGTGGGTCTTGAGAGCCCGTTTGAAGGATTGCAAAGAGGTGGGGAGTCTGATGGGGAGTGGGAGAGAGTTCCAGAGGTGGGGAGCAATGTGGGCAAAATCTTGGAGGCGGGAGTTGGAGGAAGTAATCAGCTGGCATGAAAGGCGGCGTGCATTAGTTGAATGAAGAGAGCAGAGAGGAGCATGAAGGGAGATGAGATCAGAGATGTATATGGGAGAAGAGTGGGTGAGGGCTTTGTGAGCGAGCGTGAGAACCTTAAATTGGGTTCTAAAAGGAAAGGGGAGCCAGTGGAATGCTTGTAGAAGAGGGGAGGCAGATGTAGAGCATTTGGAGAGGAAGATAAGCCGTGCAGCAGCATTAAGGATAGACTGGAGAGGAGAAAGATGGGATTTGGGGAGGCCAGATAGGAAGAGGTTACAATAGTCCAATCTGGAGATGACCAGTGAGTGTATGAATGTTTTAGTAGCGTCCTGGGTGAGATAGGGTCTGATCTTAGAAATATTTTTGAGATGGAAACGACAGGACTGTGAAAGGTTCTGGATATGTGGTTTGAAGGAGAGGGATGAGTCCAGGATAACTCCAAACAGCGCACCTTGGGACTAGATGAGATAGTTATTCCATCAATTGATAAAGAAATAGTGGGAAGTGAGGTGATGTGGGAGGATGGGAAGACGATCAGCTCTGTCTTAGTTGTTCTGTTTGGGTTCCAGGGGCCGTGAAATTGGATGCAGTGCTAAATAAAAATAAGATATATCCAGAGAGAATACTCCCATTATTTCCAGGGAATAGATGCAAAGTGCCTGTTACAAAAGGTATATCACTATGTGCATAACATGTCCAGGTTTACCATGTTCATTGAATAGCAACCCTCTTTAGGGTGGGTTGAAAAAAAACTAAATTGTGAGTTAGAAATTCCAATAGTGCGGAAATGTTGTGGGTCCATAACAGCAACTCAAATGCAAAATTTCAGCTTGGTCACATAAGTTTTACTATCCCCAGCGGGCAGTTAAAGTTTAGAAAATTTTACACAAATTAGTATATTTTGTAATAAGTTGAAGGAACGGTTTTGGGACACATATTTTGGCAATGAAGTTGTTTTTAGGTGAAAACAGTTCAGTTGTACTCAGTTAGATACAAACATTCGGGGTAGACATTTTCCAATAAATGCCATCGTTGCCACGTGTGCACCTGAGATCGACTGGCACTGTTTTCAGGTATTCTGAAAATATTAATTTCTAGGAGGTAGGGAGTAGGGATGGACATCGGAAGCCCACCATCAAATGCTGGCTGGACCAAAAGTATTAGATGGTAAAAACTATTTATATGATTTGCATATGCGCAAAAAACCCTGCGGGTGTGACTGGGGTGTGGGTAGAGCCGGGGCCCGATGCAACATACATACTGTGTCCTCTCTAGTGTAGCTAGCAGCGATGTTGTGCTGTGGGTGCTGGAAGGTACACTATATTTACATATACAGTCCGGCTCCAGAATCCATCATGCCCGGCACTAGTGGAGAGGCCACTGAAGTGAGTCAAGTATGTTACAGCCAGGCAGTGAGGAGCAGAGACACAGGTGACACTGACAATGTGAGAGTGGGTCTTTGCACTGTGTGAGTGACTGCTGCTGGGCGAGGGCTGCTCTCTGATTGGTCTCTGAGACAGATTTGAAGTTTTCTTCACTTTGGAGTGATCAATGAGTGATGAGGTGTGATTGGGAGTGATGAGACCTATGTCTTGCAAAACTGCAGTTGATATGGCAGCAGTTTCCCTTACCATATCGATCACTAACGAGAGCAGTGTTTGGAAGACTAATACAGATCTGCGATGAGGAGTTTTCAAGCTTTGACGGCTTAAAATCATCTTTGCGATGTCTGAATCATCTTTTAGATTCACTTCAGCAGTGGTCTCCAACCTGTAGCTCACGAGCTAACGGTAGCTCACAGTCTTAATTTTGGTAGCTCACCTAGCTGCGGTACTGCCGAGTAAACTAGGAGCAAGTGACCTCTGAGCCGTGCTCCTCTACTGCACGTACCACATTGGTGCTGGTAATTAACAGTGAAATGTGCCTGTGCTTACATTTTATTTACAAATTATAACAATATCACTGTAATAATTAAATACATTGTTGTTTTCTATTAAACTTTTTTTTAATTTTCCTTAAATGACCTTCAATTGTTCGGTTATTAGCCAAATTTTTTTCCTACAATTTTAGTACCTCTTCAGGAGGTTTCATTTTTCTAAAGTAGCTCACACCCTTATTAAGGTTGGTGACCACTGCACTAGAGGAATGTTGTTTGATATTGCAGCTTGGTTTTTTTGACCCACCCTAACCCTTATGTGGCACTGCAGACAAAGCAGGGAATATATCTAAATAGAGTGTGAGTTGGTAGGAATTTAGGGCAACAAAGCATAACTGTGTGACCTATGCATGCCTCATCAATAAACAAGTATATTAATTATCAAGATGCATTTTTTCTAACCAGTGATAATGATGGACAGTTTGTATAGTTTATTTAGATCAAATATATCCCTTGTCTTATAAGAAATAGCATTGCTTAAACAAAAATCCTAAAACATACTTCTATTAAATTACAAATATTGGGGTATATGTATAAAATGTGGTAAATCACTGATGCTTTCCATCAAACATTGTGTACATTTTTGACAAAGTTTGGTAAAATTTATCATATGTATCAAATATATTTTAGTGGGAATAGGGACACAAAAACTCTCTGAAATGCGATAACATTGCATTTTAGTTCTACGATTCCGATAAAGAAAAATTAAGTGAGCATGCTCTTCTTGTTTGTTGAACATGCGCAGCGCATAAATATCGGCATCATACGCACGTTACAGACTGGACGGATGGTTTCCTCTCTTCAGAATCTTCAGAATCTTTAGAAGACTAAGGTAAGTGACATAAGGTAAGTACACAAACTGGTTAGGTCATGTTCAGTGGTGCCAATGTTTTTAGATTTAGAATATTTATTAACCATAAAGAAATGTGCAAATTAGCTCCCTCCCTTTTCTGTGTCTTCTGATTTTTCCTCCAATTACCCATTTCTTCCTGGTAATAAGGTATGTGCTTTAGTGCATGCACTTCACCATAGAAACTTCCGTAATGAATGAACTCCTTCATCGGATATTACAAGCCAATGGCACTTCATTATTAATTATTTATTTGTATAGTAGTCGCAAATTAAAATCTATCTACTGATAGATAACAGAGGGCATTTTCAGCAGTAGCTGCCATTAAAAATACACATTAAACTGAACATTGGGTAGATTTCACAATCTGAGAATTATACATATGATTCCCACTCACTTCCCATAAAAAACAGAAATTTCTGGTCAGAATGAGGAAAGAGGCTGATTATCGGAAAAATATGTGAAAATTATAGTGTAACTGCTTATTACATTCTGACAATACTTTATAAATAGAATACCAAGGGAGAGGGGGATGGGGGAGTATAGAAGAGCACAGGATAATATGATAGTAACAATGTAAATTATTATTGAAATATAATTTGAAAGATCCACAATCGTCAAAATCAAGACCCTATGGTCAGTAGGAACCTGAAGAAATAACAAGTTGGAGGTGCTCCCCGGAGAGTACACATCATATGGAAACAAGAAAGAAGAAAAAAACTCTCTAGTTGGGGTCACTCTAGATATAAGTAAATAGTTAATTAATAAATAACATTTAATTGGTATGCATTAAAAATAGCTGCCACAATACGGTAAGTATGTCAGTAGTAATATACAAGAACAAGACAAAACAAGACATGAAACATGAAAGATTAAAATATATAGAAAGCAAGGTGAAAGTAATTCTCAGCGGGGTGATGTCAGAGAAAAAAAGAGATCACAAGTGTAATCTCATAAATAATTCTCTGAGGTAGCCCACTACGGTATTAGTCCAATGACTGAATTATATCAAATAATTATAATGTGTATTAAAGATAAAATTAGTAGGTTAAATAACCTCAAACAGCATCAACACATCGTTAGTAAACAAAACTCCACATGCAAATATCACCAAGAAGCTCCCACTCTATAAATGGAGTAAACACAAAATTGTGATACGTAACAAAGGTAGAAAACAATGCGCATCATATAGATTGTTGTAGAGAGCTCTCAATGTACATATTCCAAAGGTAGCACGGTATATCTCTGAATCAAGGAAGAGTGTGTGGTATACGGAGATCTGTATTCCGAAAAATTGGTATAGATAGATCTCACTGTACTGGTTAATGAGGTAGACACACCTAGAATAATCGGTCTCTCGCCCACATAATATATACACTGAAAAATCGACAGATAAATTAAGTGTACATATGAGCAACAAGTGTTATGGAGATGTGATCTCTGTAGGTACCGCTGAAAATAGATATGTGGAGAATATCAAGCGAAGAAATTAAAGGAGTTATTCCCTATCAACGGTGTCAAGGCAGTAGCTGCTGCAAGTCATTATGATACTCAGAGAATGACATGTGAGCGTACTGTCAGGCTCACCCAAGGGTATGAATGAGTGAATTGAGCATCTGCTGTTAGGGCTGATATGAAAAAGGAACCTGGTATATAGAGTAGTGCAGGAACCTATTCAAATCAGGCTGTAATGAGAGTGCTCATAGATAGTAGGTAATCTGATTAAAAGATGGTAAGCAAGACAAAGAATAGTAACGGCCACAGAATAATGTCGTCCCCAGTGCTGCTGCTAGTCACATTTCCCAGCGGTAGTGGTGAGTAGTGAGAAGCATGGAGTCGAATACTCTGGTATGAGAGAAGTTAAGAAAAAGACTGCACTGCGACTCACACAGGGTAAGTAATGCTCTGTGTGCCCGTCGGGGTAGTGCAGAGTCAGTCACTTACACATGCAGCCGAGTAGGCACGTGCGTCTAAGAGTAAGAGAAGAGCGGTACCTGTATACCCATATGGAGAGCGGCAAATGGTGGACTAGGGGTGCCAAACCGGGAGTCTGTCCGTGTGTTGTGCTGTGTGGTCCCGCCTGTACACAGCGGGGAAACACCGATCTGAGACACGCGTTTCACGAGCTGCTTCCTCAGTCAGACTGAGGAAGCAGCTTGTGAAACGTGTGTCTCAGATCGGTGTTTCCCCGCTGTGTACAGGCGGGACCACACAGCACAACACACGGACAGACTCCCGGTTTGGCACCCCTAGTCCACCATTTGCCGCTCTCCATATGGGTATACAGGTACCGCTCTTCTCTTACTCTTAGACGCACGTGCCTACTCGGCTGCATGTGTAAGTGACTGACTCTGCACTACCCCGACGGGCACACAGAGCATTACTTACCCTGTGTGAGTCGCAGTGCAGTCTTTTTCTTAACTTCTCTCATACCAGAGTATATGACTCCATGCTTCTCACTACTCACCACTACCGCTGGGAAATGTGACTAGCAGCAGCACTGGGGACGACATTATACTGTGGCCTTTACTATTCTTTGTCTTGCTTACCATCTTTTAATCAGATTACCTACTATCTATGAGCACTCTCATTACAGCCTGATTTGAATAGGTTCCTGCACTACTCTATATACCAGGTTCCTTTTTCATATCAGCCCTAACAGCAGATGCTCAATTCACTCATTCATACCCTTGGGTGAGCCTGACAGTACGCTCACATGTCATTCTCTGAGTATCATAATGACTTGCAGCAGCTACTGCCTTGACACCGTTGATAGGGAATAACTCCTTTAATTTCTTCGCTTGATATTCTCCACATATCTATTTTCAGCGGTACCTACAGAGATCACATCTCCATAACACTTGTTGCTCATATGTACACTTAATTTATCTGTCGATTTTTCAGTGTATATATTATGTGGGCGAGAGACCGATTATTCTAGGTGTGTCTACCTCATTAACCAGTACAGTGAGATCTATCTATACCAATTTTTCGGAATACAGATCTCCGTATACCATACACTCTTCCTTGATTCAGAGATATACCGTGCTACCTTTGGAATATGTACAGAGAGAGCTCTCTACAACAATCTATATGATGCGCATTGTTTTCTACCTTTGTTACGTATCACAATTTTGTGTTTACTCCATTTATAGAGTGGGAGCTTCTTGGTGATATTTGCATGTGGAGTTTTGTTTGCTAACGATGTGTTGATGCTGTTTGAGGTTATTTAACCTACTAATTTTATCTTTAATACACATTATAATTATTTGATATAATTCAGTCATTGGACTAATACCGTAGTGGGATACCTCAGAGAATTATTTATGAGATTACACTTGTGATCTCTTTTTTTCTCTGACATCACCCCGCTGAGAATTACTTTCACCTTGTTTTCTATATATTTTAATCTTTCATGTTTCATGTCTTGTTTTGTCTTGTTCTTGTATATTACTACTGACATACTTACCGTATTGTGGCAGCTATTTTTAATGCATACCAATTAAATGTTATTTATTAATTAACTATTTACTTATATTCAAGAGTGACCCCAACTAGAGAGTTTTTTTCTTCTTTCTTGTTTCAATACTTTATAAATGTAACTGTTTTTCATTTTAGCACATCTTGATACATAGCCACCATTATGTTTCTCAAAATTAAGTTGTTGGTAACTATGAGTGAAGCATTTAAATACTTTGGTAAGGGGCAAATTTTACAATTTCAGCTGTTTAACTCTTTGATCATTAAGGAAATTTGGATTTGGGATGGGAAAGGAAGTGGGAGGATACAGAAGTTTTGCTAAGTCAAGCAGCTGTTTTAAAAGGGCCCACACATTGCAAGGTAAGGAACACACAATCACTTTGTACTGTTTGTGGTGATGTTTGGTGGAAACTTGCTGCCATAGCAACCATTGAAATTTAAATAATTCTACAACACATTTCTCGCCATCCTCACAGTACCTTTACTACTGTTTATCGGAAGGGGATAATTGGATTATGAAGAAAGACTGCTATAGGAACTGTAGTTTGCATTTCTTTACTTTGGAAGTGAAGTGTTATAATTGATATGTACAGTTACAGATTATTCCAAAAGTCTAATCAAGACCTTTCCATTCCATTAGAAGTGAAATGGAAGGGAATATGGCATGGTTTCATTTCTGAAGTACGTTTACACAGTTTACATTTCAGTTACAGTTAGAAAAAACAGAAGCAACAATTCACACATGCATTTTCCCCTTCTCCACTTTGGAGAACACTATTAATGATCTTACAATTAAACTTTCATATTGTCCAAATTTATTTAATTAGACTATGACAACATTGAGCAGGATAATTGTAATAATTTAAACAAATATGTGAGTCACAATCGATAAAATATTATCAGATATATAATTGTTTTTTTATCTGCAGTAATCAGACTGAAGTTCATTCTAATCATGCAACAAAAGTGCATATAATTATTCGTTATTAATTATCTATTTATTTCAAATTTGTTTGCCCTAGTTGAAAATGTAAATCTAATTGTAAATGAACCCAATCTTTCTATAAAAAAAATAAAATAGAAAATTATTGCATCTACAACCAGACTCCCTCTATATTTTTATTCTTTAAAAAACAAAAACAAACACCTTACTATGTCACAGTAAGGGTTGGGTATGAACTCACAGCTGTCTGGATGCCGCTGATCAGAATACCGACAGCGGAATCCCAACAGCCAGAATCCCAACACCAATATGAAGTCACATTAAGTATTTTTCTAACCCCTACCCTAACCTTAACCCACTCTCCCCGGTGCCTAACCCTAACCATCCCCCCCTTGTGCCTAAACCTAAAATCCCCCTCCCCGCACCCTAAACCTAACACCCATTCCCCGGTGCCTAAAACTAACCACTCCCCCTTGTGCCTAAACCTAACCTCCTCCCTCACCCTTATCCTAACACTCCCTACCTGGTGCCTTACCCTAACCCTCCCCGTAATGCCTAACCCTAATCTCCCCCTAACACCCCGATACTTACCTTTGGGATGCCGGTGGCCGGATATTGGTGTCAGGATTTTGACCTGTCAGGATTTTGGCGCCGGTATTCAGATTGTCGGCATCCCACATGCCGGGGTGCCGACTACATCCCCATAGTAAAATATATTGTAATATACTGTACCAATATACTTTATTATTTTTAAAACACCTATAAATATAAAAACTTAAATAAACAGTCTTTTAGTTTGGGAACTGGAACTTGCAAATTTCCAGCAATGTCAAGTACAGAGGTATACAATGTCTTTTGGTCCATGATTTGCATTGGAAAATTAACATAATTGGAAGTGGAAGCAATAAAACTTAATTAAAAATGTAAAATTCATAGAATTTCCTAATGGAAAAAAGGAACTTTTTTCAACAATAGTCAGTTGTGTCATATCTTTCATCGAGATATGGTCAATATTTTGGCATATGGGATGCCGGTGCCAGAATCCAGATACCTGTCAGAATCCCGGTGCTGGCATCCTGAAGGTAAGTAGCAGGGTTAGGGGGAGGATTATGTTAGTGGTTAGGGTTAGGCACTAAGGGGGGAGGGTTAGGTTTAGGGTGCAGGAAGGTGAGGTTAGGTTTAGGCACTAGGGGGAAGATTAGGTTTAGGCATCGGGGAAGGAGGGTTAGTGTTAGGGGTTAGGGTTAGGCACTAGGGGAAGGGGTAGGGTTAGGTACTAAGGGGGCAGGGTTAAGTTAGGCACTAAGGGGGGAGGGTTAGGTTTAGGGTGCAGGAGGCTAAGGTTAGGTTTAGGCACTAGGGGGAAGATTAGGTTTAGGCATCGGGGAGGGAGGGTTAGGGGCAGGGAGAGGGGAAGGGTTAGGATACCTACCGACAAGTAACGGTATCTTAACCCTGTCAGGATGCCAGCGTCAGGATTTTGGCATACCATACCCAACCCCTTTCATCATTGTTAAGAAGTAGCCTTGGGAATAAAAGTAATGTGATTTATCCCACTCACCTCTGTAGTAACCCATTTCATCCCCCACTACTCATCTGTAGCACATTAATACCTCACCTATGTAGCAACACATTCCCCACTATAATTTCTGCCCACTTCACCTGTTTTATTACAATATTTATTATCATTATTTGAATAGTGTCACCATGTTCCATTGAATATTAAATAGTTACTGCCCATTGTAGCTTACAGCCAGTGGTGGATTTTACTGCAGCCCTCCCAGTAAATTCCACCACACGCAGGGACTGCCTAGCAGTGACAGTGCTCCCTGCTAATCACAGCAAGACATGCTATCCATGGGGAAGATATTTTCTCCCCCTGGTACTGCTTGTCCAGGCTGCGATAACAAAGAGCCCCTGCTATTATGGCAATCCATACCAGCTTCTAGGGGCTGCAGCCGATGCAGACCCTAGAAAGTGGGTCAGTGTGCTAAATGTGTGCGCATGTGCGGGATTGTGGTCCTTTGCATGGGCACAATTACAGACCCCCTGACCAGACAGCTAAGGAGCTGCTGCTGCTTACAGCAACCCTAAGTTCCCTACCACACATACATAAAGATCACACTATGGTCCCCTTTTTCAGATGCTAATTATCTGACTAATATATTTTTGGATTAAGGGAGGAATCTGGAGCAAACAGAGGAAACAGAAGAACCCCACACGTACACATGAGGAAGAGCATACAAACTGCTCACAGACAGTGCCCTTACCTTCCATCTCAGGCACCAAAGTATATGTTAGATTATGCTCCACACTAGTATAGTGACAGTCTGGCAGTAAATCAGAATGTTGTTTGTTCATTTTGATTATGTTACACTGACCTAACAGATAAATCAGTGTAGTACTGTGTCCCACAATCACTTTGAGACCTAGCATGGTATGGGACAAGACAGATACAGGGAGACCAGGGACTCTGTACAGATACATTATTGCAGTGTTTCTTTTCTGGGACACACCTGGGCAGACGAAGTAGTGAAAAGAGTGGAGCAGTGTTCCAGTGGAGAAGTTGCCCATGGTAACCAATCAGCTTTGAGGTCGTTGTTATCAAGTAAACATACTTCCCAACTTTTAATTTCCCTGAAGAGGGACAGATCACGCATCTGAAAAGGAGGTGGGGCTTCAAGTGAAATGGGAGGAGCCTCTGGAAAATGGGGCAGGTCCTTGCTGCATCCCCAGTTTGCTTCACTGTGGTGCAAACTGGGGAGCTGCTGGGCAGACCCCAGGCTTTCCCAACACTAGTGAACAGATGCCGTGTGCATGCACACAGTATCTGTTCTACCTCTACTTACCCGCTGCTCTGCTATGCAGACCAGAGTTTTGTGCTCTCCCCAACTCCCCCCCTCCCCCCCCCTGCCGGATACTGCGGCCCGAGGGTGGGACAGCGAGACAGCCCCAGAAAAACTGTACATTCTATAAAACGATAGGTAGAAGCTGATTGGTTGCCATGGGCAACTTCTCCACTGGCACAATTCTCCACTCTTGTCACTTCTTCATACAGTTTGTAACCTGCTTTTGTGTGGGCAGCAAATATAGCTGTTGGAAAAGTGTATTGTAGGATACAAGAAGTATTAAGATTGTGGAATTGTTTCTGTAACACATGAATGATGGATTATTCCTGAACAAGCTAGCTAGCTGATTTGGCCAGATAGAATTTCATTTAATTTTTCCTCTATACATGCTTAGCATATTATGATAACAATAATGTCAGTGCTAGTGATTAAACATTATTTTAATAAACGTGTGATTTAAATGATAAAATGAGTAGCTGACACTTATGCTGGCCATACACCTGCACGACCAGCATATATACACACGACTCACCATACGACTCCCCGGAGCTCCCTGGCAGTCCCAGCATCATATGTGGTGTTTTTCTTAGCACAGGATCTGTCGTATGATCGATCCTGTGCTTCATGCGCTCATTGGAAAACAGTCATTGAAATTACTTGAATTGCCGCACGATGGATATCATGAACAAAATAAACGGCACAATCTGCACATTATAGGATGGAACATATGTGCTGCACATCTGATCACAAGATCCGATTATAGGAGCTGCGGGAGCGCACATCAGATTGTAGCTTACAAAAAAAATACACGATTTTCACAAGATCCATCTTATGACCCGTCGATAATCGGGAAATCGGCCCGAAATCGTGCAGGTGTATGGCCAACTTTATGGTAGCATTATAGTATTTTTACAAGGCTGCTATCTCTGTGAAGTTCTGTGGTAGGGTTGTTGTCCTAAACAGGTGAACAGATTACCCACTAGATGGCGCTTACCTGCTTACATTGAGTATCTCAACTCGAATGTAATGCTGTCTATATATATATATATATATATATATATATATATATAAAAATATATACTGTCATTACATATGCTGCCATTTGCCAGGTGAACAACTTTCTATGTTAGAGGCTAGCAAGATAATATTCTGAAAATTATTGCTTTAAAAACTGAAAAGCACATCCTGCAAAATTGTAATTTAAACTGTGATTATTATTATTATTATTATTATTATTATTATTATTATAATTATTATTATTATTATTATTGAGAAGTTGCTCAATCAGCTTTGAGGAAACATTTGTCAAGTACATTCTATAAAATGATAGGTAGATACTGATTATTTGCTACGGACAAACTGCATACTTACCAAATTTTAATATCTCCTTTTAATATCTCCTCTCCAGCTGGACACTTTGGAGGGCGGGGCAGGTTACTACGTCATTAAGCCCCACCCCCATAATGACAAACTGCCGCAAATTGCAAGACCGGGATGAGGGACGGGGCTAAATTATGCATTTTTGTTTCATGTAGACCCGCCCCCTAAATACGGAGCCAGGATTATGCCACAATTCACGACAATTATATCTCCATCCTGCCCACTTCACTAGGAGGTGGGTGGGATGTGGGAGATTCAGATACTCTTCCGGGGGTGCGGGAGGGTACCCGAAAATTTGGGAGCCTCCAGCAACAACTGGGAGAGTATGTAAGACAAACTGCTCCACTGATCCACTCTTTTCATTGCTTGATACATCAACCTCAATGTTAGCTAAATGCCAAGTAACAATCCAATTTGTTCTTTTGAACCATGGGCAGATATCCACACAAGCATAGGGAGAACATACAAATGACATACAGATAGCAATGTCGTCCCAAATGAACACATGAACTCCAGTGCATTGCTGCAGCTTCTCTTCAAACAGCATGCACTTAGCCTTTGTATTGGTCTCACTCTTGGTCTGGGATATTCACTGTGTACTGTATATGTTTGTTTTTGTAGTGGATACAATTATTAATGTCTGCAACATAATGGGTGGTATGCATGCACTATGATCTATTATGAGGTCAAACCCTAGGAAATTTAATTTTCGGGGGTGCAATTGCATTTCGCTTATGCACCAAGCTTCGGAAAGCAAAGTTTTCCACAGCTTGGAGTCGGTGGGCAACGCCATCTTCAGATGGCGTTGCCCAATAGAAGCTTATGGGCTTCTCTTCCCATAGTTCACTGAGAGGGATCCCTTCCAATGTCCCCATGGAGCGTGCATCTGTGCATGCACATAAGAATGCCAGAGGGACTTATGGGTCATAAAACCTGAGGTCCCTCTCTTGCAAAGGACAGCTCTAATTGGGAGAGCTGTCTTGTGTGATTTTCTTCATGCATGCTGGCATAATTAACGCCAGCATGCATGCAATGAGTGGCGGGATACATTGCATGTAAAATGCAATGCTTGATGCATCCTGCCCTATGTGATCTAGAATGTATGCAGTTACAGACATGATGTCATGCCGAGGGGGCAGTGCTGCCAGTGACTGGAAGAACAGCAGCACCACGAGAACATTTTAGGATGCCCCGGGGTGCTGTAAAGGCTGCAGGGCACGTTTCTGTGGTGTCCAAAGGACGGTTCCGTCCATAGGGCCTTGCGCTAGTTACGGCCATGGGGATAATATATATTTTATTTCAATATTTAATTTATAATTTTTCTCTCTTTGTTCATAAATTATTTTGATAAACCATCTTGGAAGCATAAGGAGATCTACTTCACATGATATTAAATGTTTTGTTAATTGTATAGATTTTTTTGATTACGAATACCATACACAATGTTTGTGCAGGTAACATTGGCCTATTGCAAGTCATGTGTTTTCTGGTGTACATACGTACCTTTTCACTCTGCTTAACACATGAAGTAAGCATATGTTACAGTTCATAACCACAAGTCATTTATATTAATTGTATATTATCATATATGCAGTATATGGAGGTGCAGCAGAAATCGGCGACTGTAACTAGTCAGAAAATATGCAGCGCGAGCCGCTATTTGTAGTTCGGAGCCAATAGAATCCTAAATGCTTTTATTTTTCCCTTTTCTCTCCTAGCTGTTTTCTCGTCACTCTGAATTGCAAATAAGATGGATAGTTTGTGTTTCTGAGGATGTAAGTTCCTACAGCAAATCACCACTGCTTCCCTGGATCAGGACAGGGAGAAAACAAAGTTTATTTGAGGACTTGTAATTATTCTGTCTGGGGAAGAACGAGGTGTCAAAGTATCAAAGTGAAATTCAAGAGAGTCTCAAGGAGACAGGACTTGAAGGAGAGAAAAGGGAAGTAGGATTGCTCCTCTCTTTGTCATGGTAATAGTAATGAAGTTGAGCAGCAAAGGTTAGACAATAGACCAAGTTACTGTACTATAAACTGTTTCCTGCCACAAAGGTTCACATAGCACCTTTAACAGGGCTGAGCAGAAAACTACAAAGTCAAGTTATTTTTGTACTCAATATCTCACTGTGCCATTTATTTCCAATATAAATAGATAAATATGACATTGATTCGATATGAGATAGATAGATATATAAAAGAATATATATATATAATTGATAGATAGATTATAGCTATATATGAAATTTAGAGAGAGAAACAGAGAGAGAACATAGATGCCATTTGTGTAAACAGAAGACATTCAGGATGACACTCATAGGGGTGTATTTACTACAGGTTGATTTCAATTGATTTGAAATAGATGAAAATTGTTCAACATTGATGTGTTTCTGGGGCTAAATCACACATTTACTAACACAATTTTTTATTTGTTTTTAAAAAAAATATTAGTTAATGTGTGATTTAGCCCCAGAAACAACATCAATGTTGATTGATTTTTATATTTATCAAACTCGATTAAAATGGACCTTTAGTAAATATACCCATGTAAAAATGAACTGCTGCAATCAACGTTTCTGGGCTTCTTCGAGCCCCATCTTCAAGAAGCCCAGAAACGTTGATGGCAGTAGTTCATTTTTAATACAGTAATGTAAAAGCCTACGAGTGCCATCATGGATGTCTTTTAATATACAAACCGCATCTACGTTCTCTCTGTTTTCATTAAGATGACTGGCACCAAGGTCGATTACATTATTATACTTTAGTGCCAAACTTAACTTACAGGGAATAAAACAGGACCAGGTAATAACTGACAGACATAGAGGTACAAGGACCCTGCTTACAAGCTCACAATCTATAGGGAAACAGACATTGGTACACAAGGATAGGTGCTACCTATTGCATATTGGTCCAACCAGATTGCAGAGGTTCTTGGTGGGCTGAATGACCCAGTCACACAGAGGATGTGAAAGTGAAGAAAGAGAAAATATGTATAGTTATGTGTGGACTGTAAAGTGGGTAGAAAAACAGGTAACCAATGGAGGGACGGACAGAGTGGATCAGCAGACGATGAACGGTTGGCGAGAAAGATCAGCCTCGCAGCTCTGTTCAAAATGGATTGTAGTGTTGATAGTCTAATTTTGGGAAAAACCAGTAAGGTGTCTATTGCAATAATCAATGTGGGACATAATGAGTGCATGGATTAGAGTTTTTGCAGTGTCTTCTGTAAGATATGGTCGTATCGGTATATGATTTTTAGATGTATGTAACATGATTTGTAGACATATAGAATGTGGGGAACAAAGGACAGTTCAGAGTCAAGAATGACACCTAGGCAGTGAGCTTGTGGGGTAGGGTCTAATTGTCGTGTTATCAACTTTTGACAATTGTCATTATTCATGCAAAGTAAAAGTATTAAAACTTGTTATTACCTCTACAATTGCATATTTGCTAATTTTTTGATCAATGTAACCTTGCAGAATAACTTTTGGTAAGTCAAGCTTTGTGTCTTCCAAATAACTACTCTAAAAGTAGGGTACACACGGAGCAATACACTCCATGAGCGATATCGTTCAGTATTGTCAACTCACCTGCTGAGCTCAATGTTGTTCCCGACCTTGAGCATACACACGGAATGATATCGTTAATGATATCGTTTCTGTGACATCACCGGCTGCATCCCCGAACTTGTAGGATCTGACGATATTGTCAGATTGGCCTGCAAGTACAGCCGATGAAAGATCGCTAATGATCCGCGGGAGTATGCAGCGTTAATGATGTCTTGCATACACACAGAACAATAGCGTGTAACGCTAATAACTATAGCGTTATCGTTCATATCGTTCACAATAACGTTCCGTGTGTATGCAGCTTTAGAGGGTAAACTTACTTTTTTTGTTTTCATATTTGTCAGATTGAAAATGTTAACAAAGGATTCTAACGTTAGAAATAAATCTACAATAAATCACTTCCTTCCAACTAGCGATTGCAGGAGCCTGATGTCTGGGTCTCACATCAGACAGGAGACACTCTCTCCTTCTCACTGAGCACCTTTCTAATGGTAATAAAGCTGCTCACAAATGAGCTGTATTTTAAATGTCAGCACCCCTCATGCTTTTGTACTGTGAGAAGCTGATTGAATGACTGTGACAGCTCCTGATGTAACATACTGTAATTGAAAGTGTTGGTATTCAAATTTCTTGATCAGCTTGCAGCAGGAAAGTAACATTAATAGAGTGACATTATTATTGTGCAGTTGAGGGTTTGATCCAATTACGCAAATGCTGGGTGCCAAGATTTTACTGTTGAGAATTTATTAAGTGTTGAGTTCTGCCTGAACACCCCACTCTGTGGAGACGGATGGCTCAGACAAATATTAACACTTGTAATAAGAATGCTCTAGCTATTTTCATACAGGGGATTACATTATATACATACAGACGTGTCCTCCTACATCTATCCTCAAAGTGCCATGCAACGCAATATGACTGGCATGAGTGAGCCTCCAGGTACCGTGCAACTCTGCTAGCGTTGGGCATCTCATTTTGCAGACAATGCGCCTTAGTCACAATGCGATGCGACCAAGACGCACCAGGAGACAGTGCTGATTAATTTGATATGTGACACTGTGTCACAGTATATCATTACTGAGGGCCTGATTCAGCAGCGATCGCAATTGCTATTGCAGCTGCGAATTTGCATGGAACGCAGCTGTGAAAATATGCTATTGCTTGACAAAGCTCAGCCAGCATAAAAACCAGTGCCATAACTAGTCATTTTAGTGCCCTGTGCGAGAAGAAGCATTGGTGCCCCCATCTCATACATATATATATATATATATATATATATATATATTAGGGGTGAGCGGGTTCGGTTTTACTCGGATTTACTCGGATCTTTAAACAGCATTTTATTGGCTATCGCCTATCATGTGTTTTGGATAGCCAATATAATAAATCCGAATTTGCGGAAAAGTGGCGAAAAGAACCGAGTAAATCCGAGTAAAACCGAACCCGCTCACCCCTAATATATATATACAAAAAGAAAAAATACTCCAGCAATTGCAGTGCTGTTAATATTTCATATTACTATATCCCTCCTCCAGCTCCTGGGACTTCTATGTTACATACACACATCCCACTGACCACATTTATTGACAATGTCCTGTCCCCCCTCCAGGACTTCTGTCACAACACATATATATATATCAGAAATGAAGTGCACAGCACTCACCCAGCCGGCACTGACAAGAGACTCTTGTCTCTCAGCACCGTACCTAGCAGGTCTGGCATCAGTTTTGCAGAAAAATATTGCCCTCCAGCTTCTGTGATATCAATGGCGGCAAAAATTTTCCCAGTGACTTGTACATGCGCAGTAGACATGTCCCCGAGAATAAGGTGTGGGTGCCATTTTCCTGGAGACCCACATACGCAGTAGATTCTGGCACCAAGCCAAAATCTACTACACTAACAGAAAGGAGGGGGCACGCACTGAGGGCTCGATTCAGACCCGGTGTAAGAAGTGTTCACTCGTAGCTGGCCGAGTTTCACATTCTGCGCATGCATCACAATGCGCGTGTGTGAACTAGTCAGAGCGATCGGGAAGCGTACGCTCGCCGAGCATAGACAGCCCAGGTGAACGAGTGACAGGACAAGCTGTTTGTGGGTGGTAACAGGGGCAGGCCACTAGAAACGGGAGTGGAGGTACGAACGCAGGCATGCCTGAGTGTCTTACCGCCGTTGCAGAAGCGTGCATAATTAAGACGGAGTGTCATAGTACATGTCACCTGGTTGAATTTGACACTGAAGTGCTCGCAGTGCTTGCGGTAGGGTATAGTCAACCTCAAGCACTGCATTCGCTTCCGATGATCCTCAATGTACCGATGGTTGCATACACTTCCTAGAGATGATATGCGCAAGTTGGTGTCTTAAGACATGCTGGTGGGCATCTGCATACACAAAGCGATCACACGCTAAGACATAGTCGGCGTGCTTATGCCGTGCCGTGCGATCACTTGCCGTGCCGTCACTTAGCCAAATTTGCATACGCTGGGAGCGAGCGTATGCATCTAGCAAGCCGGTCTGAATGAGCTCCTTAGTCTGCACATGGGCCCTCTCTTCTCTTAAAACACCCCTGCAAGTGTTGCATATCAAAATAATAAGCACATTCTCCTAGTGTGTCTTTGCATTGTGACTTAGATGCATTTTCAGCAAAAAAAGATGCGTAAAAGACACCTGGCACTCGTAGAGTCTCACCAGACCTGACACACCGAGAGGGGCTGTTTGGTGCAACTGCAGCAAAGATGTACGAGGACACATCTGTACTGTGCTGTGCTAAGAGCCTTCAGTGGTATCATAACTGATGACTCATGTAAAAATGACTCAGGGTCCAGGCCTCACTTCAGGCATTAGCATTGCAGAGCGGGATTGGAACCTCTAGTGCTACCTCTTTTATTTGCACTAGAAGTTTTCCACTTAAGTTACTAATGAGGTGGAGGCAGAATTTTGGGGAATGGAAAGAAGCCACATTTGTAGCTGTGTTAGGGACACATTAACCTAACTGGATGCCATTCCAAGGCAATTTTGCAATGTCCAGACACAGCAAAGCATATAACAGACTCCCGCCAGCTCCTGGGAGCCTGTTAGCTGCACTGATATGAGCTATATTTTTAGGTGGATTTTAATGTGCAATACATTTTGATTTAATCACAGATTTATCTATCTCTAAACACCTATTGATCGATTTATCATCATGATGCCTTTCCACCGACTTGATCATTGCGCAAACAGGCATAGCTTCAACTCACCATCAGGTTCACTGACTTTACCACCATATCAGAGATGGCATTAACTATTACTTTTGTTGAAGTATATTTTGTTTATTGTCTAGTGCAAACAGATGACTATGTATACATAAATCATCTGATATAAGGATGTCCTCTTACTTTCCCGTGCCCAAATGATAAAGGGAAAACAAAGTTAGTGAAGAAAAGAAAGAACATTTTGATTCCACTAAATCAGGGTCTATGGCTGAGCCTCAGCCTAATGTTTCACCATTTATGTCCCAAGTACTGTAAAGAGCAGTAAATTAGGTGCAATAAGATTGAAAAAGCTTCAGAGCAGATGGACAGTTTTATTGCACATTGGGCTTAATTGTGGATTTAAAATGTGCTGTGTATTTAGGGCCTCATTTAGGGTTAGGAGTAAATCCAGCTAAATAGTTTAAATTTGCATTTGGACAAACCATGTTGTGAATTTGTTTACATTGCTTTAATTAATAGTGTTGTCCGTATTATGGGATTGTAGTTCATCTAATGTTTAAGTATCATAATTGTACCTAGAGCCTAGATGCACGACATTTATCTACATTACATACAAACTTCAATTTGTAGTTATGCTTCTCCTGCTTAAATAGTGATCTTTACTTAGTTCTAAACAGTGATCTTTACTTACAGTAGTTCAGTGCCATCAGTAAACATAGATACACGTGTCCACATATACAGTACCTATCCTCAAATAATGCCAAATAGCTCTGTTTGGAGTGCCACAGGCTTTGAGACATAGGGCAAAATTTACTAAACTAGAAACCACAGCAAAACTGCCACCAAACCCCCCGGGGTTTAAAACAGAATAGAAACCGCCGTCAAACCGCCACCAAACTGCCGGGATTTAAAACCCGCTGCTTAGTAAATTTGCCCTTAGCTGCTCTATTCAACATTTTCTTAAAATGTGTGATTTAATCAGTGACTTTGTACCAATTTCTTTGCAACAAAAATACTAATACTAATTACCTACAGTAATACACTATAAGCAAATTAATACACAAAATTCAGGGAAAAATGGGCAATTTTGGTAAAAAGGCAAAAGAGATTGGGGTCGTCAGAACCTACTAGTTAATTTGTCGATAGTCAAGTAAAGCTAATCAAAGCTTGTGACCTGGCGAATGACGGGTCCGTAATACTAGAAGAATATAATTAGATTAGGTTGGCAAGAGTTTTGTCAGGTTTTTTTTTCAGATGTATTTGTGAAAAGCACTTACTAATGACGGATATCAGACTAATAAGTTCCTGTTTGTGATTTTGTTCCTTATTACATAGTGTACTGGTATCACATCTCAATATACACAAAAACCACTGTTAACTAAATAACAAGGAGCACAGATAGATCTCAAAAAAGTATCAAGCAATTTTTAATATAAAATATATCCATCAATATATTAAATACACAGATTAGATTAAGGCAAGGACAGTGAAGCTGTGTAAGCAGAATTCCTGCATTGCATGGCCTCTTGGAGACCTATTAAGCAGAGCCCTTATTGCTTCTAACAACCGGCAGTGGTAAGAAAGTAATTAGGAGATTGTGACATTTTCTCCTCAAAAAATTTACGATTGTAACACTTCTTGTTATATATGGGCTGCTAATCTGGCCTGATTTAAAGGTCACCTAATACAGAAAAGCGGAGTGATAATATAATTGGTGAGACTAAGGACCTCATTCAGAGCCGGTCGAAGCGGCCGCACGGTCGTATGGGAGAAGGGGCCGGATATGCAAATGATTCCCTCGCAAGTTGCGTCCCTAAATTCGGATCAGTAGCTGGCCGACCAAGGGGAGGAAGCGGTCGGAAGGCAAAAAAATACGCCCCCTTCTCGTACGCATTACACGTCATCTCCGGGCATATAAGGATTAATCGAGACCATCGAGAACCATCAGAACTGGTCGTAGAGCTTAAGGTTGACCATACCCTCTCTTAAACTCTACGATCATGTCAGTGTAAAAACCTCCCATGTCACATGTGCCATGACGCTACTTTGTTAATTATGCACTCCCATAAACCGTATGCACTCCCATAAAACGCCGTTTGCATAATTAGGCACGCCTGCGTTCGGATCTCCACTCCCCCATTTTCAAGCACCTTCCCTTGTTACCACCCACAAACGTCTCATTCTGTCACTCAAACTACTGACCTGGCTGTGTTCAAGGAGAGAGAAATTTCTGATCGTAGCGGCTAGTTTGCGCACGCGCATTACGAACTTTACGCATGCGCAGTATAGCGAACATCGGTGGCGTACGACCGTGCGCCACTTCGACCGACTCTGAATGAGGTCCTAAATCTCTTCTTTGGAAAGAAGGAAAAAGAACTATTTGTCTTAAAGGCTACAGACCATTATTTTGGTCCTTAAAGGATATTAACTAGCTGCTCCCAAAATTGGGTTTTTATCAGACGGAGTTTACTCATCATTAGCACATATTTTATCAATTATTTCTGAAGTTGTATTATCTCTATAATGAATGTGCAGCATTGTTTCTGTGCAATTTAATCTAATCTCTGTATTTAATACGTTGATGAATATATTTTATATTAAAAATTGCTTGATATTTTTTTTAGATCTATCTGCGCTCCTTGTTATTTAGTTAACAGTGTTTTTTGTCTATATTGAGAGTATTACAGATTTACTCTGTAGGAGCAGCAGAGAAATAATTAGTAAATCGTTGAATAAGTTTTAACAATCTACTTTTATAAAATATACTATATATGCACCTGAATTCTATGTTATTGTATTTGTGGTCTCACATCTATTTATAGTACTAGCCCCATTAAAGAGAAGTTAAAAATAGGGATCTACCTTTCATTGAATTTATCACCCTTACAATTGGCAGGTAGGTGCCATCTCATTCTAGTGCTTTCTTAATTAGTCCACTTTTACTAAGACATACCGGTTTCTGTATTAAATGATGCAATATTTAATTACATGTTTTATTCACTGCATCAAAATATATTTTCTTGAATAATTTTCTTCATTTGTAAAAACAAATACATTTCATCAATTTAAAATATTTTTTTCTTGCCAAGGTTTTTCTATCTAGTAAATTTATTAATAAAAGGTATACCTACCAAAAACAAAATTCTTAAATGCAGTTTCGTTCTTGCATGTAAACTATTTTAACGATTATTATATCACTGTACATAATGTGAAGTCTAACAGAGCACCCTCCTCTTCACAAACCTATAGGAGACAGGTAGTTAACACTGAAATGCAAACAACACATTTTGATGTCTACAGTCATGGCCAAAAGTTTTGAGAATGACACAAGTATTGGTTTTCACAAAGTTTGCCGCTTCAGTGTTTCTAGACCTATTTGTCAGATGTTACTGTGGTATACTGAAATACAATTTCAAACATTTCTTAAGTGTCAATGGCTTTTATTGACAATTACATTAAGTTTATGCAAAGAGTCAATATTTGCAGTGTTGACCCTTCTTTTTCAAGACCTCTGCAATTCGCTCTGGCATGCTGTCAATCAACTTCTGGGCCACATACTGACTGATGGCCGCCCATTCTTCCCAAATCAATGCTTGGAGATTGTCAGAATTAGTGGGTTTTTGTTTGTCCATCTGCCTCTTGAGGATTGACCACAAGTTCTCAATGGGATTAAGATCTGGGAAGTTTCCTGGCCATGGACCCAAAATTTTGATGTTTTGTTTCCCGAGCCACTTTTGCATTATGGCAAGGTGCTCCATCATGCTGGAAAACATTCTCCAATCTTAATCCCATTGAGAATTTATGGTCAATCCTCAAGAGGCGGGTGGACAAACAAAAACCCACAAATTGTGACAAACTCCAAGCATTGATTAGGCAAGAATGGGCGGCCATCAGTCAGTATGTGGCTCAGAAGTTGATTGACAGCATGCCAGTGCGAATTGCAAAGGTCTTGAAAAAGAAGGGTCAACACTGCAAATATTGACTCTTTGCATAACATGGGGACATGTACAGTATCAAGACTTGGGGCTCTATTTACTACAATCCGCATATTGAATGCGGATTGTAGTGTGATATTACCGAGTGAATTCGCATTGCAAATTCAGGCAATATCACAGGGATTTACTATAAATCCCTTGCAGGGACAGAGCTTGCGATAAAGCTCTGTCCCTGCGGATCCCATCCGCACTCTAGTCGCGGTATTTTTGGAAAAAATACAGCGAATAAGAGCCCGCGCATACGCCGACCGACCACCGCTACTACCCCCCACCGACGCTAAGCCCCACCCCCGGCACTAAGCCCCACCCCTGCGATCACGGACCCCCACGACCCCCCTCCCCCCCGTGACCCCCCCCTTCATTACGCTTACCTGCATCCTCCTGGCCTCCGGTGATCTTCTCCGGGTTTCCCGATCAGGTGATCTCCCATACTGCACTGGGGCCCGATCACCTGATGACCGGGCCCCAGTGTACTATGGGAGACCAGCTGACCGGAGAGGAGCCAGCACCGGAGGCCTGATCACCGGTCCCTGGATTCAGGTCAGGAAAAAAAAAATTTTTTCTTTTTTTTTTCTTTTTTGTACAGCAATCAGCTTGCAGTCTGCTTAGACCACATAGCTGATTACTGGTACCGGCTCCCGCCTCTGCTCTCCCCGTTAGAGCAGAGTGGGAGCCCGGTAACCGGGGGAGACCCTGGATAACGCCATTTCCAGGTGGCGTTATTATCACAGGGCTTCCCCTGGTATTTTTTTACAATTTATTTTTAGTAACTTAGGTCGGATCACATTTCCCATTACAATTATGGGAAATGCGATCTGCTTTACTAAAAATAAATGATACTGGGGGTTGGAGTAGAATTTTACTAATTCTACTCCAATTGCCCTGTAATAACTACAGGTGAAACTAAAATAGTGTGAAAAGGTGTGAAAACACCCTTTTTCACTTTATTTTAGTAAAAATAATGTTAATAAATAGAGCCCTTGGAGAGAGATAAAGTGGGGGAGCTGCTCAAAGCTACTAATTTGTTTCTACCTGTAATTTGTCTAGCACAGTCTATAAAATGACAGAAGCTGATTGGCTGCTATTGGTTAACTTTCCAATTTATCTCTCTCCAAGATTTGATACATCTCCCCCATGGTCTGTTATTCGTGCATCTATCCAATTCTGGCAAATTCATAGTTTCATTTGTTTCACATTTCTACCACTGTCAGTTAATAGCACTGAGAATCAAATCTCTTAAAGGAATACTGTAGTTATAGTTTTGCTACTGGAGTCTGAACACAATTTGGGAGAAAGTTTTTGGCACACTGGTGACTAATTCACATTGCATTCATTTACAAGTGAATATTCTGTTGTTGTTTTAACTTAAGAGAGAAACACAGGCTTTTCTTGCCTGAAGGGACTCGGATTATTTTCCCTAGTGCAAAGTTCAAGTCATCATGAAGAATAGGCAGGGAATTGCAATTTGCTGGTGAAGTGTGCCAGGGTCAGTGTTATGTAAATGTCTCATTAATGTATCTCAGTATTATAACAATAGAGGCACAGGATAGGAAGTTCATTTTGTTATGTTTTAGCAGCTTTTACTTCAAAGGGAAATCATTCTGGAGACTAGAGTGATGTCTGGAGAGTGGAGACTAAACAGTATAATAAACTGTCTGAATGTAAAATGCCCAAGGAAACCACTATATAATGCTGCAAGCAGTGCATTAAAGGTATCCCCAAACTACATTTATTACTTACCAATTACAGATGTTTCCTCATACACCTTTCCTTTTTTGCTTCATTTGGCACAAGATGCCAGCACAGCTAAGATGCACCACGATGAGTAGCAATTAGATAGATCCCAATTTTTTATCCTGCAAACGTATTTTATTTACTTATTTATTATTATTTATTACCAGTTATTTATATAGCGCACACATATTCCACAGTGCTTTACAGAGAATCTCTTACCATTCACATCTGTCCCTGCCCCAATGGAGCTTACACTCTATATTCCCTACCACATGCTCACATACACACACACTAGGGTCAATTTTGTGGGGAGCCAATTAACCTACCAGTATATTTTTGGAGTGTGGGAGGAAACCGGAGTACCCGGAGATAACCCACGAAAGCACAGGGAGAATATACAAACGCCACACAGTTAGGGCCATGGTGGGAATCAAACCCATGACCTCAGTGCTGTGAGGAAGTAACACTAACCATTACACCATCTGTGCTGCCCCACAATGAATGGTCGGCTACGTAGCATAAAGTAGCGTGGTCGTAGCCGAACATTCATTGTTATATTTGTTATTATATGTTCGCTTAGTCCATCGATATTAGATTTTGTTTCATTGATTTATTTGGTTTCTTTAGATCATTGAAGGTTTCTATGGTGATGGGTAGCACCTCTGTCATCAGTCTGTGCACAGCACGTGACCTAGACTGTGATGACGTGGAAAGAAGGCGCTGCCCGCCGGGGGAGTGGTCCCGTTCCGGGCATCGCGTCTGCTCACTGGGTGATTGAATTGTTTTAAGGTAAGATGTATGTTGTATGTTGTGTTAGTCCTAATGAAAAAGCCACAATAAAGGCTTTGAAACGTTGACGACTATATACGCTGGCTTAAATTGTAGTTTGTACCAGGAGTGCCGTTATATTGAAATTTCTATATATATATATATATATATATATATAACACTCAAAAAATCTAGCCTGTGCTTTAATCAAAATGCAGCTGCACCCTTCAGTAAATCCTCTGTTGGTAGGACTACTATAAAATAGATACAACACAGTTACTGCTGGGGCGCTTCAATCAGACTCTAGAAAGATGATAAATACAGTCTTTATATTCCTTATGTTGTATAATACAATCCCTTCAAGGCCACTTAAAGCATGGGTGGACACTATACTTAAAGCATTTCCCTTCGTTGGAAGGTGTAGAGGAATCTATTTTATCTATGTAGTGGATGTTTACATATCTGATTTATGTAAAATCTTCTGTCCATCTAAAATTGTGGAATTTTAATAAAAAGTCTATTTTAATGATTATGAATTATTATTAATTTTGGCCTTTGGGCCTATTTTGGGTATTTTCTGGTATGAGGGTATCTTTTATAGAACCTCAAGGAGGACATTAAACAAGCTCAGTTATACAAACTTATTTGACCAGTTCTGAAAAACAAGCACGAATATCAGCGATTTTAATCTCCAAAAGAAAAAGAATTGGAACCTTTAAGCCTTGAAGGGATTGAATTATACAACATAAGGAATATAAAGTCTTTATCATCTTTCTAGAGTCTGATTGAAGCGCCCCAGCAGTTATATATATATATATATATATATATATACACACACACACAAGCAGGAATTCCGGCACTCTATTGGTTCCCTTGTGATAGCTAGCCCGGGTGCCCTCCTTGGAATCAGCCAAATGGGTTGACACAATGTATAAAGAGTTAAACAGCGGCACTCCTGTCCCTTTGTAAAATAATGACAGTAGTGTTGATGTAATTCAACGTTTCAGCACTTTATTGCACCTTCGTAAGGAAATAGCTCTCTCTCTCTCTCTCTCTCTCTCATGGACAAGTTTAGCAATATTGGTGACCTGTTTGCAATCATTTTAACTCATTTAATTGATGTTGCCCTTTTTAATATCACAACTTTCTAATGACCCCATACTAATGTATTTGCTACAGTTGGCATAGTCTACAAATCATAATTTGATCAAATCTATCTATTTATCTATCTATCTATTGGTGTAACTTCATCCCAGTCGCTCATACGCATGTTACAGTTTGGCGCCCCCTTCCGAGGAAAAATGAAAAATAAATATGAAGCATACTGTATATATCTATTTATATATACGCACACAAACACACTAAAAGAAAATATGTGAATATGTTTCTATCAGGCCTATTTACTAAAGCAAATATGCGGGATATCTGAAAATTTATAGTATCCCCTGAATGTATCTAGGCGGGGCCCGCAGCAGATATAGGAGATACTTGTATCTGCTGTTGTCCCTTGTATTCGCTTGCATAAGCTTCCCCCATAGGTTTCGATGGGGGCTGATTTTAGCTGAATTTACCACATTGTCTCCGACAGGTAAAATTTAAAACACATTGGGCGGGAAGCGGCAAAGGGAGAAATGCGGCAAACCCCCAAAATGACTGCATTTCTCATATGCAATAAGCCCCGGAATGTTATGCACTCTGGGGCTTGGTTGCAGTGGGTAATGCCATATTCTTGATGGCGTTACCCTACTATGGGCTTCTGTCGGGAGAGTACTGTGAGAGGGATCCAATCGGATCTCTCCCAGCACCCCCCACGGCGCGTGGTCCTTCTGTGCATGCACAGAAGGATGCCAGAGTGGCTTCTGGGTCATAGACCCGGAAGACCCTCCATCGCAAAGGGCTGCACTTACCGACAGAACAGTCCTTTGCAGTGTTCTTAATGCTTACCGGCATAATGAACCACGGCATGCATGTGAACAGCAGCGGGGTACATCATGTATCCTGATCATTGTCCCCTACAGGAAAAATCTAAAACACATTGGGGAAGATGTATCAAAGCATGTGAGAGATAAATTACCAAGCAATCACCTCCTTAGTGTCATATGCAGCCTGTAAAATGACAGAAGGCAATTGGTTGGTACTTTATCTCTCTCCAAGCTTTAACACATCTCCCCACTAGTCTTCTACAGGAAAAATATAAAACACATCGGCCCCCACAGGATAAAGCCATACACATTATCCACTACAGAAAAAACACACACACACACACATTGTATCCCCTGGACAATAAAAACACACACATAGTCCCCAACAGAAAAGACACACACATTGTCCCCATGGGAAAAAACATAGACATTGCTCCCATAGAATATAAATAAAACATAGAAGATTAAACCTGTCAGTAGCAGAGGAAAGAGAGGTGCTCCCAGTCCAACAGCCACAATACCGGATCCCAGCAGTGGCTGCAGTGGCAGCCTCAGTCACTGCAGAGAGAGTGACAGAGCATTGTGTGGGTGCAACTGCAATGCAGCATGTAAATGTGTTAGAGGAGGTCATCATCAGAATCTAAATAGTTTACGTTTAGTATTGTTAAGTTTTACAAATAGATGGACAAAGAATAAACATAAGCCTGGGGAGAATACTAAAGGACCAAAGATTCAATGTTAGAGGCACATTGCAATGAAAGCAGTGTACAATAAATGTGACACCAGAACACACAGAGTTCTGCATCTGGGGGGTGTATCAAATGTGCCTCAGTATTTCAGGCAAAATACAAATCTTGATGCAACCTGTTTTGTTCTTCAGAAAGCTTGCCATCTAGCAACAGTAGGTAAGTTAGACAGCAAGCCTCCCAAAAACGCTGAGGCAGAGGAGAGTGAAATAATTCTCATCTCCTCTGCTCTTTACACGTACCGGTGGGTCATGTGCATGCCCGCGGCAACAGTCAGCTGCATATTAAGATTTTTCTGTCAGCGCTGGCATGGAGGACTCGCTGTCTCTGTGACAGAATCTCTGAGAATGTCTTCCATGGCTGACAGTGGTATAGGGAAAGAGCCTAAAAAAGGGAAATATCTTCTTCCCCCTCCTCCTTTCCCTCTTAAGAGGATATTTCTATAAAAAAAGAGAAATATATTTCCTGTCAGAAATGTCATCACATCTGACTCCTCAGACTCTGAAGTAGGAAAGATTCCTGAGCAAAGTGCCAGATCACCTTGCTGCTCAGGGAGCCCTCAGGCAAAAAAGAAAAAACTAAAAAAGTTAGATAAAAGTAAGTCTAACCACTGGTAGACTTGTTCAGGTGAAATCCCCCTTTCCTGGTTTCGTCCATAGCAGAAAGCATGTTAGTGCTCAGAGCAAGCACACCATTACTGCCCAGTACCTGGCAAAACATCTCTGCCCGAAGCATGCAGCATGAAGCTACCCACTATCAGTGTATGGAGTCAGCTACCAGATAGCTGCTTCTTTCCTTGGTGGACTAGGAATCAGAGTAAGTTACGAGAACCTTCACTTCTTCCCACATGGGGAACATAGCAACACACAGATGGCCAGAGTTGCTTTAGCGGGAAAAACCCCTCCATCAAAATTATATGCTACACACTGGGCTATAAGCCACAATTCTAAGGTCCAAAAATTTGTTTAGCTGGCATTCAGAGTGACACTTATCAAAGAAGATGAGTTGGTGTTACACTCCAATATGGGGTTACCAGATGTCCACACACTGTTTACTCCTAATATCGACCCAGCATTAACCTCCATAGAGGTGAAAAATTGCACAATGACCCTACAGACCATATTTTGAGAAAGATGCAGTATAAAAGCAGAGAGGGAAGGGGAATCCAGTATATCTCTAGATTCTCTGATGATGTCCAGGCTAGCTCTCCTTAAGGCCATTAGTAGAGCAACCCTTATAATTAGAGATGAGCAGGTTTGCATTAGTTCGAATTTCCCCGCCAAATTTGGATTTTTCCTGCCAAAAATCGGGTCTCAGAAAAAGGCAAAACGTCATCTTTCATGGACAAACATCATCATTCCTGGACAGAAGTTCAGGAATGATGATGTTTGTCCATGAAAGATGACGTTTTGCCTCTTTCTGAGACCCGATTTTTAGTGGGAAAAATCTGAATTTGGCGTGAAAATCTGAACTAATCCGAACCCGCTCATCTCTACTTATAATAGGCCAGGCCTTTAATCATATTACTAACATACACAGGTCTAGATGGCTCACTGGCACAGGACTAGCTGACCTAGCACTAAAATATCTAAAATTCCCGAACCTGACTAATACATTTAGGATGTAAAAATAAGGCACAAAGCTCGGAAATCCTTTTCAGATCACAAAAAACTGAACGAGCACTTCAAGAGACCCTTTTTTCAAGGGTGTTGGACTTTGAGAGCCACAGGTCTGACCTGAGATTTCCAAGACACACATCTAACAATGCCCCTAGAGCAACCATCTCAAACAGTTGGAACGACCCTAAAAGAACCTGCAACTATGATAAGTTCACCCACATACCCTCTGCCCAACAAAACACTCAAAGAATCCCACTCAGAATGGCAAAAGATTACCACAGACAGGTGGTTGCTAAGAATGATTGAATATGGGTTAAACCTCCCTTTAATTTGTTTTCCATGTCAGGTATGGCACATTTCTTGCTCAAGGAATTGCAGCCCTCAGCTAAATGAGCTACTGACAACAGCCACGAACAAGGGCTAGATACTGTGAAATCAATAAGGAATTTGATCTCTGTCAAGCCCAACAAGTTCCATCTCACTAGCCCCCACTACTACATTTAGCTTTGGGTTTCTTAGCTTCTAAATACCAATTGGGACTAGTTTCTGCTAACATAAAGTAATTATGACTCTGCTTTAGCCATCATGATCCCAAACTAAACAGGATAACAAACTTTATCTACGTCTATTGAGAGGTATTTACCTCTCTAGGCCCATCCTACCAAAGTATTCCCATACCTGGAACATTGAACCATTGTTCTTTTTCCTGGCCTTGGGAAACAGACACCAATATTAGCCTATCATACCGCAATGTTGGCATCCTTGCTAGCTTTGGCTATAGTAGCTAGAGGGGCAGAACTGACCCTCATACACATCTCAGATCCATGGCTATCACAAACTCTGACAAGGTACCACATCATCCTTAAAGGTCACACTAAAACATTTTCCTTTAATAGCCTGATAGTGGAATGCAATACAATATATGATCATTCAGAGCCTCAGCTATGTGTGGCTTTGTGCTCATCAAAATACATAGCACCATTAAGGAACAATATCACCCAGCTCTTCATCCCTTGTAAAAAAAACATTTTGCCCAGCAAGATCCTATACTATTAGAGGATGGATTGTTGCATCCATGAAAGAAGCTGCAATAGATACTGACCACTTCAAAAGCCATTCCTTACAGGGAGTAGCTGCAACAAGAGCTGCAGCTAAAGGCATACCTTTGAAGTCGATTATACTGGCAGCAAAATAGTTCTCTGCTCGCACCTTTGCAAAGCACTATTGGAGACCATCCGATCCACAAAAGATCAAGTTTCTCAGAGCAACCACCAGGTATGGTGTAGTCTGCCCACCTGCTCTTGCTAGGTGGCAAGATTCCCGAAGAATAAAATACTAGTTTGCAGAAATCTATGACCTTCAAACTGGATTTGTTCTAGGGAACAGGCTTGCCACCTAGCAACGGCTCTCACCCTAACCACCCTTATTTCCTCTATGTTACTAGGTCTGTCATTTCCTCTGGAGATCTCTGAGCACGTGACCCGCGGGTGAGTGCGCGATCGCTCACTGCTCCGTGTATAGAGCAGTGGAGATGAATATTCTTGCTTGTGTCAGCATTTTTCAAGATACATTTACCTTTGTACTTTGTTAAACTAATGTTCAAAGGAGGTAATGTGTTGATCTAGCATAGAAAGTGTTGTCTAACCGAAACATATAAACACTTTCACAATGTGAACTCACTTTCACTTTCACTTTTCAAACCACTTTATCACAAGATAATTGATAAGGCACATAAGAAGGAATTCTGAATTTTTGTTCCTGAAACTTAAAAATATGAAGATTCCCTGTTATTATATACTTCATGAAATGCACCAAAATTATAAACAATCCCCTGGAAGACTGTCAGGGACAAATCACTCAGATTCCCTAATATGTCCTGGATATAGGAATGTCACATTTGAGGACAACTGCAGGATAGCAAGTTCATTAGCAATGTAGAATTGCGTTATAGCAGTATAAATCTGCCAGTTAGGATTTGCGTATATCATTGTTTTCCTAATATGGGGCAAAAGACAGATGGATAAAGATTAAATGAAGACTCAAAAATGAGGAAAAACTTTACTGATATAGATCAAAAATAAATCTAAATCATGTTAAAACAAAGTCTAATCAGATCTATAGGTAGATTAAACAAGTAGTGGAAAGAAATAGGGGGGATATTACAGAAATATTGGCCCATAGAGTATTTCTGACAGATCAAGAGTTACAGTAGTTGGGAATTTAGGCCAGAGAGAGTATATATAAGCTACAGAAGGATAACTGATAGAGACATTGCTGTACTATTAGCATCACTCCTTAGTACCTGAAGGGAGCCATGTAGATATGGTGGGAATATACAAACTCCACACAAATTGTGCCTTGGGCAGAACACAACCAATGGACCAATGCCCAGTGATGAACCTATGCCAATCACTGTGCCACCATGCTTTGTACTACAAAAACAGCTACAATTAAGCAGAGAATATTGGTTTCACATAAAGACAGTTCTGGACACATTTGCAGAATATAAGGTTTTATATACTGTTACACCACAGGCATAGCTTATTGTTTAATGTGACCATTTCACACGCAATATGCCACTCATGCCAACCAGAACGTTTGAAAAAAGATTGCTAAAGCATGTCAGACCGATGAGGAATGCAGTTGCAGAAGTATTAAAATGCTACTGATATATCCCATATTTTTGATTAGAAGATTTAAATAAAGATATCTAAAAAATATAAAGTGTCATAAATGTTATTACCACAAATAAATGAGGTCACGCCAGAGCACCATGTCTGATTGCTCTTAGAATTATTTTCTCTCCCATCAACTTGCGCACCCATCATTTAATGTACAGTAAGTAGAAAATGTGAGGAAGATTGTACATGCCTGAAAAACTGTTACATGTCATACAGATGTGTGCTTGGAGCTGTAATAGCTATCAGTAATGTTATACTAAACAGAGGAACTGTTTGTGGGTCACTGGAAAGGTAACTCCCATGCTATCACTTTCACTAGGCTCATACAGCTCACAGAACTGATAAAACACTGAGGATGGATCACTTTCAGATGGATTGCCTTTTGTAGTAGATAAAACAGTATACAATCGGGAAGCCGGCTGCCTTAATACCTACAGCCGGCTTCCCGACTGTCATATCCCGGCGAGGGTGAAATGCTGGGCGTCTAGATGTAGACGCCTGACATTTTCCCGACGCCAGGAGACAGGCGCCCCGGCATCCCAATCGAAGGGATGCCGGGCGCCGCGAGCGGACAGCCGCGGGGGGAGGGTTAGGTTTAGGGCACCTTGGGGGGGGACTTAGGGTTAGGCACCCCCCCCGGGAGGGTTAGGGTTAGGCTAGGGGGAGGGAGGGTTAGGGTTAGGCACCCCCAGGGTGGACTTAGGGTTAGGCACCCCCCCGGGGGACGTAGGCTTAGGCAGCGGGGAAGGGGGGGTTAGGGTTAGGCACTTAGAGGGGGGATTAGGGTTAGGCACTTGGGGGGGAGGTTAGGGTTAGGCACCCCTAAGGAGGATTAGGGTTAGGGGGTTAGGTTAGGTTAGTAAGTACTTACCTATCGACGATTGGGATTTCCAGCGCTGTCGGGCTTCCGCTGCCGGGAACTTTGCTTTTGTCGGCCAGGCGCTGCCGGAAATCGAACCGCTGGCCATGCCGATACCGATTCCGATAAACCATGGCATGAAGGCTGCATAATGATCCCCCTGAAGTTTATTATATTGCCAGGTTCATAGGATTAATGTGCTTGTTTTCAACAACATCATTCAGTCATGATTAGTTGAAAATACCTTTGAATGACATACTGTAGCAGAGTTGCTGACGTGTAATTTGCAGGGGTGACTTACTTGCTCTGCATTTGCTTTTCTCTGTTTGGTGTTAATCTGTTAATACTGCTGGAGAATAACAGTCAGTTTTCTACAGTACTTTCAAGAACACAGTGTCCACGATCTGACAGGTCATCTACTGTTATTTACCTAAATGTCTGCACCTCTTATCAAAGTTACTTAACGTAAATAAGTAATCAGAAAATTTAGATATTTCAAGGACATTTTTCTAGTGACAGACAGTAGCTAGAAATTGACATTAATAGATAAAATACTGTATGTGTACGACTAAGGGGCCTACGTTTCAATCTGTTTTTTGCATAAAATTATGCAGAAACTGCAGTTTCTGCATAATTGTATGTATTGCAGTTACGTACTAAGGAGCATATGTATCAAAGCTTGATGTGAGATAAAATTGTGAAATATATGTCACCAACCAATAAGCTCCAAACTATCACTTCTTAAACAGAGGCTGCAAAATGTAAGTTAGAAGCTGATTGGCTGGTGATATATATTTCACAATTTTATCTCACATCAAGCTTTGATACATATGCCCTTAAAGCACAATGCAGGAGGGTTTCACAGAAATCTCCGGCAAAGTGCTAATTAGCGCTGCAGATCGCAGTCCCCATTATTATCAACGGGGACTACGATCTGACCCTTATGTAATAAACTCCAAAAAGCCTTGCTTTTTAGAATTTAGCTTCGGTAGTTTACACTTTACACCATCTTCAGATTATTAGTTAGTACATAGATCCCTAAATATGTTCTCATTATCTATGTTATATTTCACTGCCCTCTTTTAAATTAACCTTTTCTTAGTATGAGAACTCTACCATTTTTTCACCATAAATATATTATTAAATGTCTCTTGGAAGTGAGCTGAGAAAGTTGATACACTATACAATCAGATGTATATATTTAACAGCTAATTTAATTGGGTTTCTTTGATTTGAAAAGAGACTTACTGTATTCATAGCTCATGAGCAAAGGAAACCACTGCTCTATTTGCACTATGAGTAAACTCAGTCTGCGACTATATGTATAGCAAGGGAAGGAATTATTTTGTTTTAATCTACTGTATGTGAAGGTAAAATTGTTGTGCCCAATATGTGGTTTTGCAAATTGCAGCACTCTGACCTAATGTAACACCTTACATGCCCACCAATGGTTATTTATTGGTGTGCACAAATTTTTTGTAAGAGAGACAATCTTAGCTGATTATAGATTGTAGACATTATTAAAAATTGACAATATTATATAAATGTCTTGGTCAATATTGCACTGTTATCTGCAAGTGGTTATGTACATGACAAAGTTGGTTGGAACTTGGAGTTATTTTGATAAATGCCTGTACTGTATATTCTCCTTTTGGTGTTTGCTTCAGAATTGAAGAATATTCCCAATTGTAAAGACCAATGGAATATGTTGGTGCTAATATAGGTAATGTTAATAAACAATAAGCAATACATAAATTAGATATTGTTACAAAAAAAGGGTCTGTGTAAACCCCAAAGAGATTACCAAGGCAATCACAAAAACAGACAAAAGATATAGGTGTTGCGCTAATAAATAATTAATTACTTAATTATGACAGGACATGGCAAAAATCAAGATCAAGACACTAGATGTATCGTTAGAAATAGTTCTTTATATAATATGCATAAAAAATTACAATGTAACAATATACAATAATTAAAACTACTTCTTATTAAGAAGTCTATGCAGACTAGTCTGGTTATATTATAAAAAGAAAACTGCTATAATAGCTAGTACGTGAATTTCCAACTGTGTGGACCATATATATATATATATGAAACAATCTGTCCAGAAAATATGACAGTATCACCGGACATCCATACACGTAATTAAAGTCTTAGTGCACCTTCTCTGACCTCCAGGTCCAGTAATATTAAGGCATTTAAACAACTCTGTGTATTGGAGAACTGAGCCACCCATTTTGTGACCTCCAGGTCTGATAATGATCGGTCACCTACTGGGCTCAATAGATAGTGCTGCTGGTATACTGTCTCCCTTTTGAAGACCGCTGACAGGTGATCCAAGGACAAGCGCATCCGGAGGCTATAATGAAGTCATCTCATGACCAACTTCCCCTTACTCCGCACACAGTCCAAGTGCAGCGTACTCACAGTGTGTACTCACAGTGCGTATAGAAAGTATCAGTCTACTGATGAGTTTCACTTTCGGTCCAGGACCAGAAGCGAAACATGTCAGAGGATTGACACTTACTGCTACTATTTTGCTTCTAAACCTGCCGGATATTTCCTAAGGATTGTCCCTCTAATTCATGAGAGCCACCAGCGCTACTTTCTATACGCACTGTGAGTACGCTGCACTTGGACTGAGTGCGGAGTAAGGTGAAGTCGGTCATGAGATGACTTCATAATAGCCTCCAGACACGCTTGTCCTTGGATCACCTGTCAGCGGTCTTCAAATAGGAGACACTATACCAGCAGCACTATCTACTGAGCCCAGTAAGTGACCGATCATTATCAGACCTGGAGGTCACAAAATGGGTGGCTCAGTTCTCCAATACACAGAGTTGTTTAAACGCCTTAATATTACTGGACCTGGAGGTCAGAGAAGGTGAACTAAGACTTTAATGTCCGGTGATACTGTCATATTTTCTGGACAGATTGTTTCATATATATATACGGTCCCCACAGTTGGAAATTCACGTACTAGCTATTGTAGCAGTTTTCTTTTTATAATATAACCAGACTAGTCTGCATAGACTTCTTAATAAGTAATTTTAATTATTGTATATTGTTACATTGTTATTTTTTATGCATATTATATAAAGAACTATTTCTAACTATTCATCTAGGACCTGATTCAGAGCCGTTCGCTATTTGCGGTCGTTCGTTCAAAAACAAGGGGTGGCTATTCAAATGATCCGTTCGCAAATTGCAGTCTGTTCACACCTCTAATTCTGAACGAGCGAGCAAAACATACGCTCGTTTATTTGATAAAAACGCCCCCTGGCCGCTCGCACCATACGTCATGTCCGCTATTTATTAGATTAATCGAGTACAACGTACAGCGTATGAACTGCTTGCTATTCTTGTGGTTGGTTTTTTCAACCGCTATTTTGCGAGCAGTTCTAAGTTAAAAAAAATCAAGTGGTCAATGACGCTGCTGGATTAATTATGCACTCCCTTAAAACGCCCGTTTTGACCTTTAAGCACGCCTGCGTTCGAATTCCACTCCCCCGTTTACAAGCACCTTCCCCTGTTACCACCCACATATGCCTCATTCTGTCACTCAAAATAGCAGGCACTCGCTATATAGCGTACAAACGATTTTCGGCCGCACTGACTGGTTCGCGCATGCGTACTAAAAACCATACGCATGCGCAGATGTGCGAACATCGCTCGGAACGAGCGTACGGCCGCTAGCGAGCGGCTCTGAATGAGAGCCTTAATTTTGATCTTTTTGCCATGTCCAGTCATAATTAAGTAATTAAGTAATTAATTATTTATTTATTAGCACAACACCTATATATTTTATCAGTTCTTATGTTGGGTAGTTTGTTTTTGCTGTGTGAGAGAATAAAGCAATTGTTATTTTCTAGAACTTCAATGTTCTAAAAACAAAAGCAAAAAAACATGGTATTGCAGACTACTAATCACAGTGCCCTCAACCACCCCCCACCAGATACCCTGTTCCTGTCCCATTGGAAAGTAGTCACCATATACCTATATAAGACAGTATCAGTGACAGGCATATACTACAGACATTAGTGACTTACCTATACTAAGCACAGCATTAGTGACCTACATATAATACAGACAGCATTAGCGTCCACCATATAATACAGACAACATTAGTGACCACCATATACTACGGACAGCATTAGTGACCAGGGACGTGCAGTCAGGGGAGGCAGACCCTCCCCTATCATACTCCCTGTCATGCTCCAGAGTTTTGATATAAAAACTGTGTTTTTATACATGTGTGCCTCCGCAGCCATTGACCTTGCCGCACGCCACTGTTAGTGACCTACCTATACTATGGACTGCATTAGTTGCCAACATATAATATAGACAGAATTAGTAATCAACATATACTACAGACAGCATTAGTGACTGCCATAAACTACAGACTGCATTTGTGACTGCCATATATGGCAGAGAGCATTACTGTCCGCCATATGTCACAAACAGCATTTGTGACTGCAATACAGTATTGACAGCATTAGTGTCCACCATATGCTACAGACAGCATTAATGACCGTCATATACTATAGACAGCATTAGTCACCTACATATAATACAGACTGCACCTACATATAATACAGACTGCATTAGTGACCAACATATAATACAGATAGCATGAGTAACCTATATATTCAACAGACAGTATTAGTGACCGCCAAATACTACTGACAGCATTAGTGAATGCCATATACTACAGACAGCATTAATTACCTACATATACTACAGACATCATCAGTGTCCTACATATACTACAGACAGCATTAATGACCTACATGTACTACAGACAGCATCATTGACCAACATATAATACAGAGAGTATTATTGACCACCATATACTATGGCAATATTATTGTCCACCATATACAATAGACAGCATTAGTGATCACCATATATTACAGACAGCATTAGTATAATACAGACAGCATTAGTGACTGCCATATAATATGGACCGTATTAGTGACCTACCCTATACTATGGACTGCATTAGTTACCAACATATAATACAGACAGAATTAGTAACCAGCATATACTACAGACAGTATTAGTGACCGCCATATACTACAGACTGCATTAGTGACCGCCATATATGACAGACAGCATTAGTGTCTGCAATATGTCACAGACAGCATTAGTGACTGCAATATACATCTGACAGCATTAGTGTCCACCATATGCTACAGACAACATTAGTGACCATCACATACTATGGACTGCATTAGTTACCTACATATAATACAGATAGAATTAGTAACCAACATATACTATAGACAGTATTAGTGACCACCATATACTACAGACTGCATTAGTGACTGCCATATATGGCAGACAGCATTAGTGTCCACAATATGTCACAGACAGTATTAGTGACTGTAATATACTCCTGACAGCAATAGTGTCCACCATATGCTACAGACAGCATTAGTGACCATCATATACTACGGTCAGCATTAGTTACCTTCATATAATTCAGACATCATTAGTAACCAACATATAATACAGACATCATGAGTAACCTACATATTCTACAGACAGCATTAGCGACCTACATATACTGCACAAAGCAGTAGTGACTGTTATATACGGCAGACAGCATCAGTGACCTACATATCCTGCAGACAACATTAATTATCTACATGTACTACAGACAACATCTTGACCAACATATAATACAGAGAGTATTACTGACCACTATACACTATGGACAGCATTATTGTCCACCATATACTCTAGACAGCATTAATGATCACCATATACTGCAGACAACATCAGTGAAAACATATAATACAGCCAGCATTAGTTACCTTATAAAATACAGACAGAAATAGTGACTGTCATATACAACAGAAATCATTAGTGACCTTTCTATACTAAGGATAGCATTAGTAACCTACATATATAATACAGACAGCATTAGTGACTGCTTACCATCATATACTATGGACTGCATTAGTTACAAACATATAATACACACAGAATTAGTAACCAACATATAATAAAAAGAGCATGAGCAACCTACATATTCTACAGACAGCATTAGTGACCGCCATATACTACACACAGCATTAGTGACTGCCATATACGACATGACAGCATTTGTGACCTACCTATATTACAGACATCAAAAGTAAGCTACATATAATTCAGACAGCAAAAGTAAGCTACATATAATACAGACAGAATTACTGACCACCATATACTATGCAGAGCATTAGTGACCACCATATTCTACAGACAGTATTATTGACTGCCATATACAATAGACAGCATAATTGACATACCTTTACTAAAAACACCATTAGTAGCCTACATATAATACAAACAGCATTAGTGACCTACATGTAACACAGACAACATTAATCACCACCATATATAATGCAGAGTATTATCATTAGCACCATTGACTGCCATATATGACAGACAGCATTAGTGACCTACCTATACTATGGACAGCATTAGTAACATACATATAATACAGACAGCATTAGTGACCACCATATACTAGGAACAGCATTGGTGACCACCATATACTAGTAACAGCATTAGTGACCACCATATATTATGGACAGAATTAGTGACCTACATATACTATGGACAGCATTATTAATCTAGATATAATACAGGCAGCATACTAAAAAACAGGAAAAAGAATCCCCATGGGAGTGCACAATGTCTTACCAATGTAGGTATATAAAATATAACTTTTATTAATTTAATTAATAACCACCTAAGTGGCAAACTTTAAAACACAACAAAATACAAAACAAGGAGGGAAAAATACAAATAATATGTTTAAAATACTAATAGATGCTCAGTTGTTTGTGTCCTTAATATTAATACTCATTGGTATGCTGATTGTATGTAGACTTTTAATAAAAATATAATGGTGCCATATAATTGTAATTCAACCTTGTATTTAAATATAAAGGCAAATATCCAGAATATTAAATAAATTCATCGGCATCCAGAGATATCCATGTCCTGTAGTATCTAATCAGATGTGCGTAAATATATAGACTCTGTATTCTCATATATTGGTAAACAGAGTAATCTCCCTGTGTTCACACCATGTACAAATAAGTCCTATATACTACGGATTATAATGAGTATAAATACTCCTACAGCATCTGTTTAAGCGGGTATCAGATAAATATATAAGTAACAAAGCATATACAATCTGTGCTCCGCAATCAGGTATCGTGTGCTACACTTAAAGCCCCATAGTTAATATAGTATGTACAGGGCTACAGCATGTACAGCAATGTGGACGGCTTTCAGATGATTATTAAGTCTCAATCATAACATACATCAACATAACTGACACATTAAAACTGGCACAGTGAACGCCTGATGCGCGTTTCACAGAGCTTTCTCAAAAGGCAGACCAGAACACCCATCAAGACATACCTTAAATACCTGTGTCCTCCTATCGATATTGATTATAGTATGATTGACATATTGGGCAGCCTATTAAAGCGGGGGATGAATATCTGGACCTAGATACATTGAAGAGAATGCAAAATACGCGGACCGGGTACTGTTATTCCTGAGATGATGTTCTGGGAGGGTGAACAACAAACCCTAGATGAATTCATAAAGAAGTTGAACATCAATATGTTGAATCTGAAGCTAACCTCTGAAATAGACCCTGCAAAAGTAAATTTTCTAGATTTAACCATCCAAATTAATGAAGATGGTAAACGAATAACTGACATTTACAGAAAATCAACTGCCACTAACAGTGTATTGCATTACCAAAGTTCACACTTCAATGCTACTAAGAGAAATATACCCAAAGGGAAGTATTTAAGAATTAGACATAATTGCACTGAGGAGAGAACTTTTGACAAAGAATTGGGGGAAAAACTCAAAGCAAGAAGGTATAGCAGTGATTCCCAACCACGGTCCTCAAGGCACACTAACAGTCCTGGTCGTAGTGATATCCATGTTTGTCACTTGTGCTCTAGTATGGCTATCTCTAAAACCTGGACTGTTAGTGTGCCTTGAGGACCGTGGTTGGGAACCCCTGGGGATAGTAATACCATCATAAAAAAGGCTCATCGTGAGGCCAAGTTGACAAATAGAGATCGACTCATTTTCCCTAAGAAAAAGGATAAACCTAATGAATCCCAGCCTATTAGATTTATTGGGACATTCTGTAATCAGTGGAAGGAGATCAAGGGGGCCTTGCAAAAACACTGGCATATATTGAAAACTGATGAAGATCTGGCCCAACATATAGGAGATCATATACAAATGAGTTGGAGAAGATCAAGAAATTTGAGAGATCACTTGTCACATAGTAATTTTTTGAGACAAAAGAAGTTGACAAATACAAAACAAATTAAAGGCACACATAAATGCAGACATTGTAGTGCCTCTACCCATATTATCAAGAAAGAAAATGTGGTAGACAAATTTTGGAAAAAATGGCAAATTAGAGATTTTTTCAATTGTTCCACATATGGAGTATTATACTGTCTCATTTGTCCTTGCCAGAAACTATACGTGGGCATGACGAAATGACAACTCAAAACCAGAGTATTAGAGCATGTCTACAATATTAAAAATGCTAGAGGAGATATGGAAAGAAAGAAAAATCCCACTAGTGTGGCTAAACATTTCCTACGACATCATGGAGGAGAAAGTGGAGGATTGAAAGCATTCAGTATAGAAAAAGTACAACTTGGCCTCAGAGGAGGGAATTTAGTACAGGAATTGCTACGAAGAGAAGCAAAATGGGTCTTCCTTATGGATACTGTGTATCCTAAAGGGATGAATGAAATTATCAACTACTCCATGTTTTTGTGAACCCATTATCAAATCAAGTTTTATGATTAGGGAAGAGGTGTTCTTGATAGAATTATATAGGTTACAATAATCACTGCATTTTGATTAACACAGTTTATTTTTCACTAATCTATAGTTCTCTTTAGAATTATTATTATATCACAGGAGATTTAATTTATACATCATATCACTCATGTTCACAACACTTAGTATTTGTACAATGTTAATCCACTGGAATAAATTGTTTTCATAGAGGACATATTCATTACATGCATTATTATTTTTTATATTTTCTATGTTTTATTATTTTTCATCACACTGGATTTTTCACATAATGAAAGTACTTTGTACAAGTTCAATAGATATACATACACAGAATTCACAATAGTATGAATAGGAACTAATTTTTGATATTTATTGGATATTAATTTTAGACTACACAATTTAAATAATATTTTTTACATAATTTTTAGTATATATCATTAGTTTGTTAATGAGTAGTTTATATTATACTGAATTAGGGGTTTCTAATGCACTATTATATAGGTTAATATATTCTGAATGGAATATGAATATTTTTAATATTCATTGAATTTATGCTATATATTTATTTTATCACATTAGTATATGATTTCAATTATTATCTTTACTCTGTACACTATCTTATTTATTTATTTGAATGCAATTTTTTTTTACATAGATATGATATAATAGGAGATAATGTTGAGATTAATCTGGTTAAGAGGAGTATGGAGTATTTATCTATATTTTGCTATTATTTATTAACTATGTATCATTTTTGCTTCCAAGAGATACAATGTATCTAGGTCCAGATATTCATCCCCCGCTTTAATAGGTTGCCCAATATGTCAATCATGCTATAATCAAGATCGATAGGAGGACACAGGTATTTAAGGTATGTCTTGATGGGTGTTTTGGTCTGCCTTTTGAGAAAGCACTGCGGAAACGCGCATCAGGCATTCACTGTGCCAGTTTTAATGTGTCAGTTATGTTGCTGTATGTTATGATTGAGACTTAATAATCATCTGTGTTGATATTCCAAGTCCGTCCAAGTGCACTAATAGCGGCTGCTATGAGTTAAGCTGTCAGCCGCATGACGCTGCAGAGTCAGTGCGGGCTCCAGCTGCTAGCCGCCCACGCTGCCGGACACGCTGTAGCCCTGTGTATATTACACTCACAAAGGGGCTCTAAGTGTAGCACACACATGATGGGGTAGATGTATTATAGCGGCACTTAACGTGCCGCTTTAACGCTTCCTGCTTCGCCTCTGTACCGAGGCGAAGCAGGAAGCACTACCGATGAGATCCCCCTATGAGCACTACCGGAAGCACTATCGATGAGCGTTAACTCCCCCCTCCGGCGCTACCTGCTAGAGACAGCAGCGCATCAGCCTAGTGCTGATGCGCTGTGTCTCTCTCCTGGCCGGCTCCACTGAGCATGCGCAGGATCTCGCAAGTATCGCGAGATCCCCGCGTGGAGGTGTGGAGCCAGCAGCCGCCGCAGCAGGGACAGCGCTGTCCCTGCTGTGGGCATAGGCTAACGTCAGGCTGTAGCTGTCGATAACGACAGCTACAGCTGGCCGAACGGTCATGCGTTATGACCGTTCGTACATGGCCCTGCCGTCGGCGCTGCTATCTTATAGATATCTTATAGATAGCAGCCCCTGTCATTTACCGCCCAGACCCCCGATCATACATCGGGGAGAAGCGGTATCAGCGCACATGACGTGCGCTGATACCGTTTCTTGGCTTTGTACATCTCCCCCGATACCCGATAGCGGAGCACGGCGTAAAGCCATCCACATTGCTGTACATGCTGTAGCCCTGTACATACTATATTAACTATGGGGCTTTAAGTGTAGCACACGATACCCGATAGTGGAGCACAGATTGTATAAGTAGGAGTATTTATACTCATTATAACCCACAGTATATAGGACTTATCTGTACATGGTGTAAACACAGGGAGATTACTCTGTTTACCAATATATGGGAATACAGAGTCTATATATTTACGCACATCTGATTAGATACTACAGGACATGGATATCTCTGGATGCCAATGAATTTATTTAAATCCCATTTCCCATTCCCTAGCATTTAAAATAATACAGGCAGCATTAGTGACTGCCATATACTACAGACAGCATTAGAGACTGCCATATATTGCACACAGCATTAGTGACCGCCATATACTGCAGACAGCATTTGTGACTTCCATATACTACAGACAGCATTAGTGATATACATATACTGCAGACAGCATCTGTGACATGCATATACTACAGACAGCATCTGTGACATGCACATACTACAGACAGCATTTGTGACCGATATATACTGCAGACAGTATCATTGACCAATATATTATACAGACAGCATTAGTGATTGCCATATACTACCCACAGAACTAGTGACCTACATATACTACAGACAGCATCAATGACTGATGTATACTGCAGACAGCATTAGTGACCACCATATACTACAGACATCATTAATGACCTACATATACTACAGACAGCATCAGTGACCTACATATACTACAGACAGCATCAGTGACCTACATACATATACTACATACAGCATTAATAACCTACATGTACTACAGACAGCATAATTGATCAAAATACAAGACAAACAGCATTTGTGGCCACCATATACCATGGACAGCATTAATTACAACCGTATGCTATAGACAGCATTAGTGACTACCATGTACTACAGACAGCATTAGTGTCCACCATATACTGCAGACAGTATTAGTGACTGCCATATATTACAGACAGCATTAGTGACCGCAATATACTATGAACAGCATTAGTGACCACTATGTACTTAAACATACATTAAATCCTTCAGATTTAATTCTGAAAAAGACCATTAATGGAAGAGGTTGCAATTAGTAAGGAGTTGACTAGTTTGTCATGGAAGATTTAATTGTTTGTGATGGGGGCACGTGGAAATATAAAAGTGAGCCTGCCATGGTTGTTTATGTTGTATTTTGTGGCTCTGCTGTGGGATGTGAAGAATTTACGTGCTTTAAGATGGAGATAAACTAAAGATTGTGGGCCTATTCAGATGTGCACGCAATTTGAACTCACTGCCAATGTTCACCAAGTTGCGCAATTATTTGTCAATGTTCCTGAACACATCTTTTGAAAACCTCTGTGGAGCATGCATTACACAGAGGACCTCATTCAGAGTCGGTCGTTGCAGCCGCACAGTCGTACGGGAAAAGGGGCCGGATATGCAAATGATGCACTCGCATGTTGCGTCCCTAAGTTCGAACAACCGGCAGTGGTAAGAAAGTAATTAGGAGATTGTGACATTTTCTCCTCAAAAAATTTACGATTGTAACACTTCTTGTTATATATGGGCTGCTAATCTGGCCTGATTTAAAGGTCACCTAATACAGAAAAGCGGAGTGATAATATAATTGGTGAGACTAAGGACCTCATTCAGAGCCGGTCAAAGCGGCCGCACGGTCGTATGGGAGAAGGGGCCGGATATGCAAATGATTCCCTCGCAAGTTGCGTCCCTAAATTCGGATCAGTAGCTGGCCAACCAAGGGGAGGAAGCGGCCGGAAGACAAAAAATACGCCCCCTTCTTGTACACATTACACATCATCTCCGGCCATATAAGGATTAATCGAGACCATCAGGAACCAACGGAACTGGTCGTAGAGCTTAAGGTTGACCATACCCTCTCTTAAGCACTATGATCAAGTCAGTGTAAAAACCACCCATGTCACGTGTGCCATGACACTACTTTGTTAATTATGCACTCCCATAAAACACCGTTCGCATAATTAGGCACGCCTGCGTTCGGATCTCCACTCCCCCGTTTTCAAGAACCTTCCCCTGTTACCACCCACAAATGCCTCATTCTGTCACTCAAACTACCGACCTGGCTGTGTTCAAGGAGAGAGAAATTTCTGATCATAGCAGCAAGTTTGCGCACATGCATTGCAAACTTTACGCATGCGCAGTTCAGCGAACATCGGTGGTGTACGACCATGCAGCCGCAACGACCGACTCTGAATGATGTCCTGAGTGTGTACAAAATGATTCCATTGTGATCGGAAGAAATTGTATCAGAAATGGGGTGGCTATTTTATGGCTGTCCTAGGTGGTGACTGGTAAGTGTTGTGGGCATGTCAGAGAAAGTGGCCATGTTCAGATGGAGAAACGTTGTGTGTGTGTATGAAAGAGATTGGGACAGAATAGGGCGTATGCAAAACAAAAAATAAAAATGCTTGTTGTTTGATGGTTTGGGTGACACTTTTTCTGTGTGACAGTTATTTTTATAAACTGCATTTAAAGCGAAATTAATATTATTAACAAAACAACCATTATAATGAAGTGTGGATAGTGCGTTTAACACTTGAATTGGCTTGTACTTTCTATGTCACTGCTTGATTACCTCTAAGCTGACTTTGGCTTAGGTAGGTACATTCAGTGTCAGACTGGAGCATGAAGGGCCCACTGGGGAATTGTAATGGTAGGTGCCCATGCTTTGGGGAGTCGTCAGTTACCTCAGGGAATGAGGCCACCTCCCACAGGTTTAGACAGACATTAAAGACAATGTAACTGACCTTCTAATAGAGTAACAATGTATTATTCAAGTGCACAGTCTGGAACCTGACTGTCACAGTTGGTGCTAGTGAGTTACCTGTATCAGGTGATGAACTGGAATCACTGGAGGCCGGCTGGACTGGAACCATGGTTGACATGAATAGCTCTTTTATTATAAGAAGTGGGTAGCAGTGAGAACTGCCTTTGGTGATGAGTGACTGGAACTGGAAACTGGAGACGTTGGAATGAGACCCGAAGGAACTTGGAGGGACCGGACTGGGACCGGCAGGTAGGCTGACTGAGCTGGTCGGGGTACCAGTAGATGAGCTTGCAGGTGGATGGTAGCACGGAAGCTACTTGCTGCAGCTAATGAGCCGTGAGGTGAGTGGACTTGGAGGAACCGGACTGGAACCGGCAGGAAGGCTGACTGAGCTGGTCGGGTTACTAGTAGATGGGCTTGCAGACGGATGGTAGCGTGGAAGCTACTTGTTGTGGCTTGGGATGCCATGTGTAGATGTTGGTAGCTGGGTGGCTACGTGGAGCGACTGGATAGCCGTGGGTAGACGCTGGTAGCTGGTTGGCTACGTGGAGCAGCCGGATAGCCGTGGGTAGACACTGGTAGCTGGGTGGCTACATGGAGCAGCCGGATAGCCGTGGGTAGACTCTGGTAGCTGGGTGGCTACGTGGAGCGGCCGGATAGCCGTGGGTAGACGCTGGTAGCTGGGTGGCTATGTGGAGCGGCTGGATAGCCGTGGGTAGATGCTGGTAGCTGGGTGGCTACGTGGAGCGGCTGGATAGCCGGGGGTAGACACTGGTAGCTGGGTAGCTACGTGGAGCAGCTCGATAGCCGTGGGTAGATGCTGGTAGCTGGGGAGCTACGTGGAGCAGCTGGATAGCTGTGGGTAGATGCTGGTAGTGTGGAAGCTACTTGGTGTGGCCTGGGAGCCATGTGGAGAAGCTGGTAGCGTGGAAACTACTTGATGCGGCCTGGGAGCCGTGTGGAGAAGCTGGTAGCGTGGAAGCTACTTGGAGCGGCCTGGGAGCCATAGGTGAGAGGCTGGTAGCGTGGATAGCTGAACGCAGCAGGCTTACGGATAGCACTGGACTAGGAACCAGCAGGAGCCTGGGACATACTAGCACACAGAGGTACAGCTATAGAACAAGCAGTACACCACGGAACGTAACAAGATGTTCAAGCACTGAGTGCTATTAGAGGAGGATCTATATACCTAGAGTCTGGCAGCAATTGGTGGATACAGACAGGTGGTCTGGCAGTGGCATTCAGAGTGGAGCAAGGCACAGCATGCAGAGGGAGTATTCATCTCTGCAGCCCTTGAGAATCAGGACCACACCTGTGATTCCAATTAAGACTAGCAATGCTCACAGACAGAGCAGGGTCCAGGTGTTTAATCAGTGTGGGGAGGTGAGAGCTCTGCACACACAGAGATGTAACAGCCAGCATGATTCAGCCAGAGCAGATGTCCCAGGAGAATTACAAACACAGATCCATGGAGCAGCTGGCAGAGGTAAGTCACAAGGTAAAAACTAGCCAGGATTGTGACACTGACATTAGAGTAAGTGGTGGGGCTCTCATGAACTGGGGCCCACTGGGGATTTCCCCTATACCCCTGTGGACCAGGGCAACACTGGGTACATTCCACTTCTGCCTTTCCTGAGCTTGGCTTGTTTCGGATTCCTTCCATTCTGACAACTGGACTCTTCTGATACCAGATACACTTTAAAGAGTGGCTCTGGTATTGTCACCAATTAATTTCATTCAAAAAAGCTTGGTGAGTGTAGAAATGTACATATAATTGGAAACAACTTGTATATCTTAACATTATATATATATATATATATATATATATATATATACATGATGAAAAAGACCAGTTTTTGGATCCATAGTGGTGTTTAATATATCTTCACAATAGTCACAAAATTTTTTGGAATGCCCTTTTCTGCTCAAGAGATACAGGGGTATATTCATGGAGCAGTGAATAGCCCTTTTCTAGTGATAACAGAACTTTTCACTGCTTCCCCCAATTCACAGAAGAGGTTACTGTGGAAAAATGAGTAGTATGGGGAGAGCGATTCATAAAATCACGGAAAGCTCAGCTTTCCATTTTGCTTCTATAAATGCATTCTCCATCTCAGGATGGCATTAAAGAGCCTCCTGTGTGGAGAAAAGCAGAGATGACAGCTGTCTCCCTGCTCTCCCCGCCCCCTGCTGCTCAGCAGCCAATCAGAGGAGCCCACGGCATATGCATATGCTGAGTCACCTCCTCCTGGCTGCCCACTGCCACAGTGCCCCCTCCCTCTGCTCTACCCCTGCCACTGCTGGTGACCCAACTTATGCATATGACGGGTCACCACCTATTAACTGCCAGTGCACCCCCGCTGCCACCGCTATGTCAGGTGTGACCCAACAAATGCATATGTCGGGTCACGACCTCTTAACTTAAATCTTGAGAGTATTTTGAGTCTGATAAACATGCAAGTTTGCGTTTTCTGTGACTTTATTACATTGGCTGAGTTTAAAATTGTGACAGTTTTCTCTCACATGTTCTAAACTCTCACCATATTACATTTGGCCCCAGTTTATCAAATCTGTTTAAAATTTAAAAAACTACAAAAAAATCTCAAACACTAGATAGCCTAAAGAATTCAATATAAAATAAAGCAAGACGAGCCAATTTGTTCATTTAAAACCTGTTTAAACATATTTAATCAGGTCTGAACATGATTAAACCACCTCAGACATGTAGTCTATTTACAGGCAACATTTATTACTTTTTTAAATTTTTCCAATGTGAACAATGATCTTTCAATTCCAAATGGAAACTTCAAACTTTAACACAGTAATGTTTGCTGTTCAAATTAAAACATTTTACAAAATACATTAAAATGTTTCAAACAGGCAACATCACATAGTTAATTTTAGAGTTTTTCAAAACCAGAACTGCAAAGCACAAGTGCACATGGCAAACCTCGGTTTTTAAATGCAAACTTTGAACCACAAAATGTAACCAAATTTATGATCGCTCTTTTAAGTTCAAGGCTCCCAAACCATTCTATTCAAAATATTCAATCATTTCTACTGAGAACTCCTCACAACCATTTGCCATTTAAACGTCTCCTAGGCTGATCAGTCTCAAATTCAATGCTTTTCAGGTTGGGCTATATATTTGTTCTACATTTCATAAAATCTGGACTGATTCCTGAATTAATTTCATTAAGGTATATCTCTAAAAATTCAGAAATCCAGAATTGCCGACCCCTAAATGTCGTGATACACAGCTTCTATCCCATTACTATAAGCACTTCTTCCCCATCCCCCCCGATATGGGAGTTATTATACAACAAAACTCCCTACACTAATAAATCATTTCAGCAACCTAATTTCTCTGTGGTTATCTATTAACATGCTGATGTGTTTTGAAAACTAGTTACTGACACTATACAGTGCAATGATAAATGTACTTGAGACTAAACCCCCAACCTTCTACATCTTTTAACTAGACATATTTATGAATGCATGCATGCATATAGTCTGTATGAATGTGTATAAGTACTACAATGCTTTTTCATTTGAACTGATTATATTTTATGTTGTTTTATGTTCTTTGTTCCAAGCATCAAAATTGGCATCTTTAAAAAAATCATGTAGTTGGATGTAAGAAGTAAGAAGTTTGTATAGAATTGCATTTAACTTTAGTCATCTTGATTGACAGAAGCTTCATATGACCAACTTATGTTGTAAGGTAATACTGCTCATACTGACTGTTACTGGTCTAACAAAGGGCTGCTGGCAAAAATAAATGAAAGGTTTTTTGCTAGTGAAATACATATATACATGAAAGGTTTACTGCTGGTGAAGGCTTCTCCATGCCTGTTATCAAGGATCTAAGGACAGTGATAATATCTAAGGGCAGTGATAACAGATGAAAATCATTAAACATTGCGGGCTTAAATTCTATTCAATTAAACATTTAATTTCTACCAAGAAGAACTGAAATACCAATGTGAGTCATTTCCATTGTACATGCTCATGTATGAGCATTTCTGCAAAGACTGCCTCGGAAACTTTGGGCAAATATTTTAGGTAAATTGGTACACTGCGGTTACCTCTGTCGCATGAAGCTCTGTCTTCACTTATACAACCACACAGGTGGACTGATCATTGTCTTCTGCTTGTTCAGCACAATTATCTGTAAAGCTGCTGTGATCTTTCTGATGATCTGATTGACCACATGCTATTTCATCCACCTTCAAAACTGAATACATATGGATGAGCAATAGAGAGAGAAGGAAAACAACATATGCTCTAATCCATGCCAAATTCATCAAATACAGAGTATTGTAACAAAAATAATATTAAAATTGATTAAACAAAATAGGTGAAAATAATAATAATCGTGGCTACTTTCAGATTTACTTGTTTTTCTCCACTTTGAGCAAGTTTACATTTACAAATATGTTAAACAGCCTATACTGATTTTCTTAGATATGTTAGCAGTAGTGAGCAGAAGTGTGTGGGAGGGTGAATTTCATTATATATCATAAAAAAATATATATTCTGCGCTATGGATGTTATTTTGAAAGCAGCTGCTAATAAAATAATTTCAATATGTAACAAATAAAGAGCGCTTGTGAATAAACATGTATGAATGTAACGCAATACCTGTAAAAAAAAAAAAAAAAAAAGGTGATTAGTAAAAGATGTTTAAAACCCTTTTTTAATATTTAGGAAAGTCCATAATTGACATCAGGGTTCCGATAACATGCCTTGCAGTGCGGTGTGATACTGGAGTCAGACGTGAAAAACTAACTGTCTCTCCCTATATCTGCCTACCTTTAACGGCTTCCGCTCCGTCCGGCTGGTTCCCTGCACGGGGTGATCGTCTTCTTCGTCCGTGTAAACGGCCCGATGCTGCAAAGGTGCAGTGTGATGACGTCACTATGTCTCTGCTGTGTGTCAGATGTGCGCTAAAACCAACGCGTTTCAGGCTCCTGGCCCTTTTTCAAGGATAGCGTTCCATCCTGTGTGCTCCATTTTATTGAAAGATTTAATTGATTCAATTAAAAACCTAATTCTATAATTAGGTATAATTAGGTATAATTTCCTTTTAGAAATAAATAAAAATTAAGGTATTGCGTTTTTGTGTTTTTATTATGAGAATGGTATTATATTATAAAAAGTGATGTAAAAATTAGAGAAATTTAAGCAATGTATAGAATTAATTGATTAATAGGTATTTAAAGGAAAGCATTTATCTCTATATCCATATTTAAACCTGCAGGTTGCAAGGTTTGCATCCAGAAAATCCATTTTGTTTCCTTTTTTCTCAATTCTTTTGAAATGTCACCTCCTCTCCAGTTAGGGCAGATTTTCTGTATGCCCATAAATGACAAACCAGAGGGATTTCGGTTGTGATGGTCTAGAAAGTGTTTGGACACGCTATGTGTCTGTAAACCTTTCTTGATGTTGAAAATATGCTCAGCAATTCTTATTTTTAGTTTTCTTTTTGTCTGACCAATATATTGGAATCCACAGGGACATTCAAGTAAATAAATTACTGCTTCTGTATCACAAGTGATAGTATCCATAATTTTGTAACTCTTATTTGATACATTTGATTTGAATCCAGTTAATGGTTGTGTCGATTGTTTTCTTAAAGTTTTGCATGGTAAACAGTTCAAACAGAAAAAATGACCTTTTTTGTTCCCAAAGTTGGCTCCATTATTTAAATGAGTATGACTTTTCACCAATTGATGCTTGAGGTTGCATGCTTTTTTGTAAATAATTTTTGGTTTTGTTGGAATGACTGATTTCAATTTATTGTCCAGAAGCAATATATGCCAATGCTTATTCAATATAGATTCAATTACATGATGTTGACTATTAAATTGTGTGACAAAGGCTATATTGAAATCCTCCTTTGTATTGCGTTCTTTATATAAAAGTGTATCCTTCCTCTCTTTAAGCGATATCTCTTCTAAGGCCTCTTGTAATTTCTGTTCATCAACTTTTAGCAAGAACATGATAGTTTATTTGGATTTGGAAATCTTCATTTTCAATAACACCATACAAACAAGAACCCACACGAAAGACATCAGTGGAAACAATACCTTGTTATATACCAGTAATCATCACACGAAATGGATTCAGAATATCCCAAAAGGACAATTTAGTAGATTAAAAAGGAATTGTTCACAACATGACATCTTTTTACAACAAAGTGAAACAATGAAAAACAAGTTCTTGAAAAAAGGATATGATGAACAGAAATTACAAGAGGCCTTAGAAGAGATATCGCTTAAAGAGAGGAAGGATACACTTTTATATAAAGAACGCAATACAAAGGAGGATTTCAATATAGCCTTTGTCACACAATTTAATAGTCAACATCATGTAATTGAATCTATATTGAATAAGCATTGGCATATATTGCTTCTGGACAATAAATTGAAATCAGTCATTCCAACAAAACCAAAAATTATTTACAAAAAAGCATGCAACCTCAAGCATCAATTGGTGAAAAGTCATACTCATTTAAATAATGGAGCCAACTTTGGGAACAAAAAAGGTCATTTTTTCTGTTTGAACTGTTTACCATGCAAAACTTTAAGAAAACAATCGACACAACCATTAACTGGATTCAAATCAAATGTATCAAATAAGAGTTACAAAATTATGGATACTATCACTTGTGATACAGAAGCAGTAATTTATTTACTTGAATGTCCCTGTGGATTCCAATATATTGGTCAGACAAAAAGAAAACTAAAAATAAGAATTGCTGAGCATATTTTCAACATCAAGAAAGGTTTACAGACACATAGCGTGTCCAAACACTTTCTAGACCATCACAACCGAAATCCCTCTGGTTTGTCATTTATGGGCATACAGAAAATCTGCCCTAACTGGAGAGGAGGTGACATTTCAAAAGAATTGAGAAAAAAGGAAACAAAATGGATTTTCTGGATGCAAACCTTGCAACCTGCAGGTTTAAATATGGATATAGAGATAAATGCTTTCCTTTAAATACCTATTAATCAATTAATTCTATACATTGCTTAAATTTCTCTAATTTTTACATCACTTTTTATAATATAATACCATTCTCATAATAAAAACACAAAAACGCAATACCTTAATTTTTATTTATTTCTAAAAGGAAATTATACCTAATTATACCTAATTATAGAATTAGGTTTTTAATTGAATCAATTAAATCTTTCAATAAAATGGAGCACACAGGATGGAACGCTATCCTTGAAAAAGGGCCAGGAGCCTGAAACGCGTTGGTTTTAGCGCACATCTGACACACAGCAGAGACATAGTGACGTCATCACACTGCACCTTTGCAGCATCGGGCCGTTTACACGGACGAAGAAGACGATCACCCCGTGCAGGGAACCAGCCGGACGGAGCGGAAGCCGTTAAAGGTAGGCAGATATAGGGAGAGACAGTTAGTTTTTCACGTCTGACTCCAGTATCACACCGCACTGCAAGGCATGTTATCGGAACCCTGATGTCAATTATGGACTTTCCTAAATATTAAAAAAGGGTTTTAAACATCTTTTACTAATCCCCTTTTTTTTTTTTTTTTTTTTTTTTTTTACAGGTATTGCGTTACATTCATACATGTTTATTCACAAGCGCTCTTTATTCATTATATATCATGCCTACATTTGTATTTTATATAGATCCTTTAATTATATTCACTTGTACTATTATATTTTCATTGTAATTCTATATCCTTAACAATGAGATGCAATTGTATTCTTAACAGTACTCTGAGGGGTAAATTTACTGAAGGTCAATTTTAATCTATTAAAATCGATCTAAATCAATAAACATTGATATTATGTTTCAGGAGCTAAATCACACATTTACTAATGGGCATTATTAATATTTATTTTTAAGTGCTAGTAAATGTGCTATTTAGCCCCTCAAACATAACATCAATGTTGATTGATTTTGTTCGATTTTCAGTTGATTAAAGTCAAACTTTAGTAAATGTACACTTAATTGTATTTTAAAAAACTAATGAAAATGTAAAACAAAACAAAAAACAAATGCTGTTCGCATTATTTTTCAAACACTTTTATAAATACAAAATGCATCTTTTTTTTAACAATCAAGTTAAAATGTTCTAATAATTTGAATACAGATTGGGAATTAACCATAAAGGTAATACGAGACAGTATTGAAAACCAGAGAAAGAAAGTAGGTTTGTGGCTTGAAGGAAGGAAGTCCATTTCTTCTTAGGTGTAATTAGAGACTGTTTTCTAAAAGGAGAAGTGGTCCCTACTTCATTGTTATTCATAAGGACTGAAGACACTTGGCTGAAAGTGTGGATATAGTTACCAATGTTTGTCTGCATTTAAAAGTCACTGCATTGGGTCTCTGATATTTAGATTCCTGTGATGCAGACATCCCCTAATTTTGCATGTCCTGTCCTATATTACTGAAATAAGTCTGCCAGAAGAGCGTTAAAGACACAGATCAGTGTGTGTTGAATCATTGATGAAAACCAAGTCACAAAATAAAAAAAATTTGCTTTACTGTGGTCAACTTTGTATGTACGAAACTTTGCAGATGTTTACCCAACAAATGGATGATTTCCATTTGCCCTACTATGTTTTTTATTTAATTTAAAGACTCCAAAATACACCAAAATGCAAAATATATGCTGCCCTTTCAGATGAGTATATGGGGTATATTTACTAAAGTGAGAGTTTTTGGAAATGGAGATGTTGCCCTTAGCAACCAATCAGATTATACTTAACATTTAACTAACTACTAGAAGATAATAGCTAGAATCTGATTGGTTGCTATGGGTAACATCTCCACTTCTAAAAACTCTCACTTTAGTAAATATACCTCTAAATCTCAGATGTACTTTATGGGTCTAATTCAGAGCTGGACGCAAAGGCGATTACGCACGCAGATTGAGTGATTGTTTGCCATCACGCATGCATATAAGTCGCACTGCTTTGCACATCAATTGCATTGTGACTAGAGATGTACGGAGCGATGTAGTGCATAGTGAGTGACTGGTTGTCAGAGTTTGGGGGTGGTGATGGGGGGTGGTCTGAGAAACGCAGGCGTGCCTGTCCGCTTGAATGCCATTTCATGGGCGTGCATAAATTAGCCACTGTGATTGCATACGCAGCTATGCATGTCAGAAAAGCTCCCAAGGCTGCGGTAGGTCTGATCTTCCACAAGGACAAGATGGTTGCTCGATGCGCATAGATGTTACTGATATTTATACAGGTAAGTGACATCGTACACATATGAGTAGGCAGCAGTGAGCGTCCTTATGCTCGGGTAAGCTAGGCAACCATTAACATATTTTCGCAGCTGCGATGCATATGCAATCGCAGATGCGTCCACATGCGCGTACGTCTCTGAATCAGGCCCTATTTGATGAAATTCTTTGTTTGTGCAAATATTTATTTTTCATACCAAATCTATATTTTATACCAAATAGTATTTTATTTGTGTTATTTTAACCCCTACGCTGCTGACGTTTTTTTCACACTTGTGCTAAAGTAATTTTTTTCACATTTGCGCTAGTCACATTCAAATATCAATATCACTGATTTTTTACGCTGTACCCACACAAATTATACCTTTGTGTGGGTACTAGTATTTTTACTTATTTTAATATGCCAACAAAAAATTATCCCAAATGGCCCAAAAAGTGTTTTTTATTGAAATTTCAATAAAGGGAACCAAAAGTAAATATTTGTTTTCATCTTAATAGCACAAAGAAATACTTTGGGGACGATTCAATTCAGCGGGAATTAAATAGCACTGGAAAGTTGGTCCCAGAACTATTCAATTCAGCGCACTGTTTAGTTCAACTATTAAAAGTCAAGACAGAGAATGCCGGTTCTCGCGACTTAACCTGGGTGATTAGTCGGGAGAACCGGCGTTCTTTGACTAAAGTGCCAGCTGTGAGGCTGTCAGCGCCATGCTAAGTCGGCAAACAGCCTTGTGATTGGCACTTTAGTTGGATTTCTGCTCACACCCTCAGCAGGGTGCGAGAAGAATTCCTATGGTCGACCTAACAGAGGGCTGAATTGAATAGCCCCAGGATCAACTTCCAGGTGCTATTTAACTCCTGCTGAATTGAATCGGCCCCTATGTGTAGGAAGAATGTGGTTGCCCAACAAGTCCTACCATTTTATAAACTAGACAACCTACGACATTAAATGAAAGAACTATTTTTTTATTTGACACAAGACGGGACAGATCTGAGCTTTAGATTACCCAATCTGTGGAAATTTTATTTTTTTGTGTATTGTTTTAGTTAATAATAACTACTAATGGGACACATTGATTCAAAGAGGAGACTCCCCACTTTAAAGAGAGGGTGTACCCATGTGTGTGCAGGTCAGTATGTAAGGGATATGGGGCACAATGGGACTAATTCAGAGATGTATGCAAACTTGATGGTTTACGTACATCACTGATGTTTGTTGAACTGTGTATGCTCAGGACATGTGCAAATGGGGTCCTGCATTGTTAGATGCATTGAGGATACAGACCTCAAGTGAGGTACAGTGCAGCCATTTGGTGGAGGGGAGGGGGCAACGGGTAGCGTTATACAAAACAGGTGAGTATCAGCCCCATTTTGTAACTTCGATGCCCCTGGCAACGTGAAAACATCGGCCATCCTAAGTGACCTGAGGGTTGATCGATGGTCACGCAGATGATATGATGCTAGATATTCAGATGCAGCAGCAGATCACAAAAGCCTGCAATGAGTATATTTCTACTACAGACACCTCCTGCTGCTTTTGCATATTCTAACACAGCAGCTGCTAAGGGGTCCACATTATGTGAAAGAGGGAACTACCCTCATTTATACTGTATGTATTACAGATGTAATTAGAGGTGTGACAAGGCACGTAGTGCCCTCTCATCCATATACAGAAAACACCTGCTTTCAGTGGCACAGTATAATATTATCTGGGGATCACCCACTAGTAGCTAATAACTACTTGTGGGCCACATAATTTGAAAGTGGGGACTCTCCACTTTCAAATATGGGTGCCCACTTAGTTGGAGCTGTTATTATGGGAGGTGATAGGGCATGTGTAGATGTCTCCCTATACACCTTTCCTTTTTTGCTTAATTTGGCATGAGATGCCAGCATGGCTAAGACATTCCACAATGAGTAGCAATTAGATTGATCCCAATTTGTTTTTTGCTGCAAAAGTATTCGTATAAAGTATCAGATTAAAGTAGCAAATTTTTAGAAATTCCCATGGTGTGGCTAATTCGCAGATTCAAAGACATGGCACATTTAGCCATATGGCAAGATTTTAGGAAAGGTGTCTGTGGACACATCTGTAGAGTGGGGTAACTTTGCCTGGTGATGACAAGTGATCAGTAGGTAATACATACTATGGGGACCCAAAATTTGAAAGAAGGAACCGCCGTCTTTCAAATAATGGTGCCCATTAATTACTTGTAGCCATGTTTGGGGAGATGGACTACATCATTTTTCTGTAGTGCAGGGGACTATTGTTTAGTGTCATCTTTCTAGATGTTGGATTTGGGGAGTTTGGGAATGTCTCTCCCCTCACCATTTTCAATCTTTTTTCAAAAGTGATGCCAGCGCCACTTGTCAGTGTGACCAGGGGGTCACCACCAGTTGATAGGACCAGTGTGGGACAAGTTAGTTTTTATTTTTATTTTGCTCCTCACTGCATAGGACAAGAGGAGTCTTATTTTATATCCAGAAAATGAGCCCCACACAGGTTTCATGCAATATCTATTAGATCTACTTTGACTGCTTTGATACACACGTGCTTTTTAGGTTACTTTTTGAAAGCATCAAAAAATATCATGTGCCAAAATACACATTAAGAGAAAACAGGATACATTTCATCAAATATGAAATCATAACAGGAGACAGAAGTTATACAATATACTCAAAAACATGGTACTTATACTGCAAGTTTCCATGAGAAAAAATGTTTGGAGAAGAGAAAGGGAGGGCTTGTTTCACATGAAGGGAGCTTAGTTAGTAATACATTTAGGGGTCATGGGGGGTAGATAATCAGATATGCCCAGTAACACTCCAAAAGATTATAGATCTAGAAAGGGTTGATTATGCCTTGAGGTACAGGGGCCCCACACTTTATGAAAGGCAGCAAAGGAGTACCTCAGAATGCTCATAATATACACCATTTGGTAGATGTACCATAGTTTCTAACCGAGGTGAGGGTATGTGGTAACTGCTTCTTCCAAGAAGCAGCTATTTGGCAGCTAGCAGCAGGTATGATACAGTTAAATTATTTGTGACCATGTTTGGTCTATTATAGGAGAGGTAGGGGGAGGTGGTTGTACTTCAGGTAATATAAAACCTGTAGGTTGGGAATATGGGGGGCCAGGATGATAATCTCCTTCCAAAATGGTTGGAGTTTGGGGCAGTTCCCTCAGACATGCAAAATATATCCTTGCTGACAGTAATTCCTCCAACTGGCATCCATTGCATCATGGTAAATACCATGGAGCCCAGCAAAATAATGTAGTAGCAATGGCAAAGCAATTTGTAAGCATTTTCTATAATGGATAAATTAATATAGACACATTGGTCCAGTCTGGCTGAGTAATAGTCATTGTGAAACTTTGGTATGCCCAGGCCATCGGCCAAAGAGAATCTTTGAAGGATTCAAGCTTGGATCCATGGTTTCCTATCAGGCCAAATACAGTTCTTTGCTATTTTTGGAAGTGAATAAATAATTAGAGATTGGACTGTTATGGGGAGGGTCTAAAAAGGTAGAGTAAACATGTAAGGACAATCCAGGAAATGTATAGATTCCTCCAGTACACAAAGTCTGACTTGATTTGGGAAATCAAGGGAATCATTTAGTGTTAAATAGATTCTACAGATTTGCAAAGCTTTATCCAGATATTTAATTTATGTGCTATACCAGGAAAAATGGTACGTAACTTCTAATAGTTGTTTCCATTTGGGGGGTAAGAAAAAGTCCAGTGTACTAGTATTTCAGTCTTGGTTGTATTTATTTTGAAATTGGATAGGCTTTAAAAGCAATGGAGTGCATCAAATAATTTGGAAAGTAAAGTTAGGGGATGTTTTATGGTCAACAGGATATCATTAGCATAAAGGGCAATTACTGTATATGATTAGTAAATAATAAAAAAATATTGGATTATATACAATTAAGAAATTACATATAATATAATCCAATATTTTTTATGTGACAATAATTTTATATGTGCTATTATCTTATGTGACATTACCTCTTATGTGAAAATCATTTTTACCATTTATATCTTTTAATAAGAGTATATACATATATACGCCTTTTTACTTTGACCCATAATAAATATATTATACACATATCATTGCAGAGTCAAGAGTAATCAAATGTTGCGCCAGTCCTAGTAATCTCATTTACTATATTTTTTGGTGCGAACGGGTAGCACACTAGTGTCTGTGGCCAAAGCTTATCTCTAACAAAAACAATGTTACACATACCCCCCACTCCTACATCATGCATCACTCCTAAGTAGAGCACCACACCACCCACACAATGTATATGATTACCTGAACACATCTAGATTCCCTAAATGTCAGGTTTAGACCTAATTTTAGAAGTAAAGTTTAATGACAATGGCAAATATTAAAGTGAAAAGGGAAAGTGGAAGAAGAGCACTTCTTTACCTGAGGACTGAGGCTGATGAACTGCAGTATAAGGCTGAAATGCCAAGAAAGCCATATTCTCGGGACCCTAAGGTATGACTGACGTGCATAGGAAACGAGGTGGCTTGACGATACTTTGGCTCATGGATATGAACAGGAGCTTAGGTACACTAGTGACAGTTTAGGAACCACAGACTTGTGATAAGCATGGATACTGCACTGTAACCTGAGTGAGCAGACCATATCCACTGGGCAACTCCTCGTCTAGTGACCTGTGAAGGCCAGTAAGACCAGGCATATACTCCAGGCAGGGACAAGGGTGACCTACGGAACTCCGAACAGTATAGTACTGGTAAATAGGAACTCAGGACCTGATTCAGCAAGGATCGCAAGAGTTAAGACGCATGCAGTTGGCCGATTTTTGCGCTCTGCGCATGTGTATGCATCGCAGTGCCCATGCTCGAACTAGCCACTGCGATCAGGAATGAGAATACAGTGTGTATGGAGACCCACTGCAGAGTGATTGACAGGAAGTACCGTTTGTGGGTGGTGACGGGGGGTGGTCGGGCGAACGCAGGCATGCCAGTGCATTTGGATGGAGTAGCAGGGGCGTGCATTAATTGGTCAGTGCAATACCATACGCAGCCTGAGACCTCATAGTGTACACTGATGTTAGCAATTCCTGAGTGAGGTCATGCTGCCTTAACTGTGCGTATGGAACCGATGTTACTCTATGTTACCGATTGTTTAGCTATGTTGCCCAATTGTACTGATGTGAGTAAGAGGAAGTGGGCGTCCTCATGTTAGGCTGCGATCACTTTGCGAATACAAACATTTGCATATTCCCGCTGATATTAGCAACTGCATTGCGTGCGTATAAGCGAAATTGCGAACCCTGTTGAATCAGGCCCTCAGAACTCAAGCCAGGAATCAGAGTTTTATATAGTCAGAGTACAACTTGTGAAAACTGTAACTCTGGTACTGCTCAGATGCAAGACCTGGAACTGGAACCAGTGAGGAACTCCGAAACTGAGAGACAGGATAAGTAATGCAGGTTACTGGACACCTCAGTGTACAAACCGTAAACTGCACACTGAAACCTAGCCCTGGAACAAGCACCCTTCTCTGTAATAGCCCAAGACAGTAGCACACAGTGCAGGGAAGCCAAAATAAGGTCAGTGCAATAGCATAACCTGATAACCTGGACAACCACTAATGCTAACCACAATACACTATACAATTATCTGTCAGATATCTGTCCAATCTGGCTGGTTGAAATGAAAATCTGGTAATGTATGGGAGCAAATGATAATCGACTATTTGCTCACAAACTGTCACGACCAGGGTTTTCCGGCATAGGGGACGAGAGGTATTACCTGTGAGGGTGCTGTGGCATGGTCCTTCTGGGGGAGGGGCTGGTGTCTGGCAGCAGGCGTTGGTTGTGTGAAGTGTTCCGCAGGCACTGTGTTATTCTGGCTGGGGTAAGTCTGGTGGTGTTTCCATTCCGCTCTGGCATGGGCGCTGCCATCTTGCTTCTAGTCATGTGACTTAGTTGCTACAATCGTGGCATGTCACATGCTCTCTCCAACCTATCATGATCCTGCACTGGGTATTTAAGGGAGTTCAGAGCTTCCCATAGTTGCCATTGCAACATGTTTCACAGCGCATGCTGTGAGAGTGTTCCTGTGCTCCTGAGACCTGCATGTTCCAGTGCTCGTCTGTGCTCTTGCTGGATCCCAGCTTCATAGCTGCCTGCATCCCTCTGCCTGCTCCCAGCCTCCTGCTGGAACCACCTTGCACCTTCTATCAACCCTTTCCCTGCCAAAAGACCTGAGTATGCAGTTAACCCTGTACCTACACTGCCTCCATTTGTCTAGCTCTCTGTTGGTTCATATTGCAGCTAATCCAGTTTCTACACTAACTCATCTCAGTGCAACTCTCCACTTAACCCAACAGCTACTACTATTCAAATTACTCCATAACCTTCTGGATTTCAACTCACCTGTATCAATTTGTAACCTGATATCCTGTCTGCAGCCTTGCAGTGACCATTTGGATTACAAAGACTTATTAGTTCTGCCACTACCTGAACATTACCCATTCATACTTCACTACAGTTTCTAGTCATCACTTCCCTATCTATACTCTGGACTTTATATTATCTGTGTACATGTCTTCAAGTTCACCCATTAAAAAACCCACTTTTCAGTTTAAATCTATTCAGGTGTCTGTTCCTGTTACTACCCAGGGTCCACAACAAACCCAGATCCTAACATAAACATTGGAAAACAGACAAAAATGGTTGTTCAGGCAAATTGGTTAAAACACACAAATGTAACCAATTTGAACAACTGTTTTTTGTCCGTTTTCCAGTATTTAAAACCATATGATCGACTGTTATTTGCTCCCATACATTGCCAGGTTTTCATTCCAACAAGTCAGATTGGACAGATATCTAACAGATAATTGTATAGTGTATGCCAAGCATAAGCATAGAGTAAAACAGCATAAGTAACCTGTATGCACTGTCCAGCAGTATGATTGAATGAAGACCGCGGCTGTACTTGCCGGCTCTGCACTGAGGAGGAACTAGTTGGTATGCACCATGGAAGCTGCCATCCTGATAGGTGATGATACACAATGGCAGATGGAAATCTGTATACTTGCTGGTTGAGACAAAGTGGTTGGAGCAGGTCTGAATGTGTGAGAAGTAAGTATAATATGAGTGCAAGGTGTGCGGTGCAGGTCACTCCTGGACCCAGGGGCCCATGTGGCAGGGCACCCATTATAAATTCACCCCTGCTCACAGGAACTGGTTTAAATAGGTGGTGAATAGCCATTGGTCTAGCTGACCAGGTGAGCACACAGGTGCATTAGTTAATCACAGGGAGGCGTCCCTGTGATGTCTTAGAAATCTAAATAAACAAATGTCTGAGTCTGTAAGGAATGCTAAGACCCTGATTCATGACAATAGGATGTAAGAGCTCTCATCATAAAGGGCCACCCGATTTAAACAGGCCTTCTCTGTGTCTGACAATTATTATCCACAGCTTGGGGACCCGGGCAATGCCCACCTGATCCAGATAAATTTAAGAGGAAAGGACCATATTAATTCTGTTGGCAAGAACTTTAGAAAATGTTATCAACTCAGTATTCAATAATAAGATGGGACAACAACTATTATATTGAGAGGGGTCTTTTACCTTCTGTGAGGATGACAATGACTTATTTTTGTTCTTGTGGTGGTAGGGCCAATGGAGCCACCATCTAAGACCAAAGTGAAGAAATAGGTAAATTTCAGAACTAATAAACCTGCAAACTTGTTGAAGTAGGAAGCTCTCTGGAACAGAGGTAGAAGTTATTGACCTTGGAGTTCAGTATTACAATTGCATCATGGGTAAGCTAAGGAAAGTTACAGATAAACAAGATTTGAAAAGGATTGTAGTAATGGGTCTAAGTTGTATAAATCATAATAAAAGGATTGAAATTACTTTACAATTAAATCCAGGTTAATAGAGAGCTTGATTGGAAATATTGCAGATAAATTGAGTGGCATTGCAGGAGTGTCTCTATCCGAGCCTTTTGGCTAGATGGGAGTCCGTTTTGTTTTACTTTTCATAGAAGAAAGTTTGGTGCCACTTAAAGGATTTACTATCTTTTCTGGGCAGGATTATGTTAAGGTGACCCCGGATGGCTGAGAGTTCTTTAAAATGATCAGGGAGAAGTGATATGGCGTTGGGGTTGAAAGTGCTGAGTAGATGCTCTCTCCTTTCATTTAGTAGCAGCAATGTTAATGAGTTTACATTTACCAGTAGCTTTATGGGCTTCCCATTGAACTGAAGGAGTTTTGTCATGGGGACTCATTAAGGGTATAAGAAAGGGTCCTGGACTGCACACCCTGAATATATATAATGGGAGGTGCTACCTGTTGACAATATTATTGCAGGCACATAAACTTACAAATCACAGATGCACAACTCCAAATTACTTGTTATATATAAATACATTATGCAATAAAATTTTGCAATAAATAGAGGTTTTTAGCATAATCATAGCCAAGGTTATGAGCCTACCCACCATATCCAGGTAACCTCTGTTGGGTAGGTCCTTAACATACTAGGGTTCAAATCCAGAGCGCAGGACACCTCCAAACCAGCTAAGCCGAGCCACCCCAGGGCATTGCCCTAATGAGAAAAGTGAAGTGTAAAGTAAGAAAGGTAACAGCAGCTGCTGCTGCATGTATAGGATAGAGAAGTGAAAATACAAATATAATAAAAACAAACAGTAAAAGTGTTAAAATGTACAAAAAAGGAAATGATGTTATAATGTGATGCCCTGAAGCAGACCAACCAAAGCAATCCAGGGGACCTACGCCCCAAAAATCAACCCAAAGTTGCACTACAGTATATAATTTGTAGGACTTACCTAAAATTGTGCCTATTACTAGTGTGCATTCACAATACCAGACTCCATGCTTTAAACCAATAAGGGAGGGGTGCTAGTCCAGGTAGAAGGTGTCTCAGCCTTCAGGTGTGCAAAGAAGCACACTAAATGACCCAAGTTGGGTACATAAAAGCAGACTGTAGTCATAGGTTGTTGGCCTAGTGTGCCAATGAGTATGAATTATCTGGCATCTGGGTCTGAGACTGTGGTTTGACCTGACAGTGGGACATTATTGTGGACAAGAATAGCTAGTTCTCTAAGTTTAGAGATAACGTAGATATAGAAAGTTTGGAGGAAGAGTTTCCCTGGGGGAGTGCGGTGGAACAATGTAAGAGAGCAATGTCTGCTCATGTGTTTTTAAGGGTTTGGAATGCTTTTTTGTGGAGTGTAGGCCCTTAACATTAATGGAGAGAAAGGTGAGTGGTATTGATATGGAGATGAACAAAAGTAGAGCCACAGAAACTCCTCCACAACTCAGGGAGGGTGGCATAAACTGGTGAGGCTACCATGTGGAAAATGAAAGTTAGGGCAAGGAAGGAGAAGGGACACAAAAGCAGAACAGGAGGGGAAAAAGAGCAGTCACAGAGTGACTAGACAGTAATGACTTGGCTAGGAGAGGGAAGATAGTGCCATGGAGGTGGGGTGGCACTGATATGAGACTGTAAGGGTGCACAATTACCTGCTAATAGAGAGAGGTTAGGATGGTACAGTCCACCTGAAAGGAAGTACATCAAACAGAAATAGTCAATACTCAGTGAAGAGGAAAACAAATCCATTCAATAACATGGAGAAACTACAAAAGATGAAGGTGATGCAGGAACTGAAAGGGTGCTGACTGGGTGCCATAATGGTGTTGAACCTACAGAGGAAGAAAAAAAACAAAAGAAGAAAAAACCAAAAGGAAACAAAGTATATGTAGCAGCAGATCATACCAGAGAGTGAGCAGAGATAAGAACCATTTTGGAGGCAGTAAAAAGATCAACTAATAGCTTCAATTGTGGTAAAGCAGAACTATAGATGTGGTATAAATGTTCATAAGTGGAATTCCCAGAGCATTCACTGTGAAGTCAGGGGTGAGAGTGCAAGGCATACAGATGGATAATGCCCATGAATCAGCCAGTAGACTGTGTGCCTAGGCTTTCTCCAACTCTGGTGAAGCAAGATAGTACCTTCAATGGGTGTTTTTGCATATAGAGGTTTTGTTTCTGTGAACATTTGAAGTTTGAATGGGAAACACCAGCTGTACCAGTAGCCATAGTGCTGAAGAACTCAAAAATAGGAAATGGCGGTTTCTGTGGATGATTCTGCACAGGACTCAAATTTAATGAATTGGAATGACCAACAGTAGAGAACCACAATAGGGAGTGATCTTCCCTTTTGTATATAATTGTTGGTGGTGATCCCTGGAGTCAAAAACATAATCATGTAGGTATAGGATTTTTTGCACAGGCAAGTTTCAGTGTTGCTGAATAACTCTGGTGACTTCATGGATATATCTTCATCTTTGAATAGTAACTGGGGTCAAGTTAGCAAGAAGTTGAACATTTACACCACTGAATGCAACAGTATTGAGGTGCCTCACCACCTGCATTATTTTCTTCTTGTGATAGAAGAGAATCCACAGGATGATGCCTTGGGGTAGTTGATCAGAAGTAGGTGGGCATGAGGCATTGATGAGCCATGTTTACAAGAAGATCAGAATCTGAGAACTTCAGGAGAATGGACTTAAAGATTTTAGTGAGGAATCTAGCTTGAGCCTCTATAGATTCAGGAATTCCTTTGCGATGAATGTTTTTCTGTCTGGCCCTGTTCTCAAGATCCTTGCAATTCTTGGTCAAGGAGGGCATATTCTCATGGAGAAAGGATATATTGGAGTAAGCTTAAGCAAGTGATCCTCAAATGTTGTCTGTCTTGTATTCTAAAGTATTAGTAAGGTTTCCTATTTGTGATGTCCTTGCAGACATCTGGAGTAACTCTATGTGAAAGGCAGATTTAATGTCCAGGAAGAGGGAGTTAATGGGGCACTGCAAGGCAGGAAGAACCTCATCTTCAATGGGTGACTCTGGGATCAGGGAGCATCTGGATTGAAGAGGAGGCACAGGAGTTTGAGTCAGTCTCACATGCTTATCACACCTCTCAAAGATGTTAGCTGGTTCAACAATAGCATTTGCTCTTCGAAGTCATCATGAGTTCCCAGAGTTTTGTATGGCCTGAAAGTAATGATGCCTCATGGAGAGGGAATTAGATCATAGATCTAAAGACTTGTGTCAGACAATGGGAATCAGTGGCAGAAGAGTAGGATTCAGATGGATTCTATCCTGGGATAATCAGCATGTGCGTTAAGGTTAAGCCAAATAAACTCAGCTGTTAAAAAGAGGTACAGTATTTTACACCGAAGGAAGAAGGGGGCACCAAGACTGCAGTGTCTTACAAAGGCAGGCTTGATTAGAGGCCTGATTCAGAGATGGTCGCTAATGAAATCACAGCCACGATTTCACATGGAACACAGGGCCTGATTCAGAGCTGCTCGTAAGCGGCCGCTTGTTCGCTCTGAGCGATGTTCGCACAACTGCACATGCGTATGTGTCGTAATGCGCATGCGCAAAACAGTCATTTGACTGACAGAATGTACCGTTTGTGGGTGGTAACAGGGGAAGGTGCTTGAAAACAGGGGAGTGGAGATCTGAATGCAGGCGTGCCAAACGGTCAAAAGGGCGTTTAATGGGAGTACATAGTTAGTAAAGGAGCGTCATCGACCACGTCACTTGGTTGTCTTTTAGCCTGAACTGCTCGCAGTGATAGCGGGAAGAAAATCCTACCACAAGCACTGCGAGAAGTTCAGATGCCTTTCGATGTTCCCGATTAATCTAATAAATACCTGAGATGACGTGTGATGCGAACGGCAAAGGGGCGTCTTTCCAAAATAGCGAGCGCATTTTTCGTTCGCTCGCTCAGACTTAGAGGCGTCAACACACCGCAAAGAGCGAGCGCTCAATTTAAATATCCCGCCCCTTTTTTTGAACGAGCGTCCGCTAATAGTGTCCGGCTCTGAATCAGGCCCACTGTTGTGAAAAAATGTTAATGTCTGCAAAGATCACCCAAGCATATAGACGCCCGCTGCTGCCTTCTTACCTGCGTGCGACGACACATACCTGCATAAATATTGTAAATATCGGTAACAACGCCACATATTTACAGCCATCATGCCCTTGTCTGACCAGCCTCAGCCTTGGGAGCTTTCCTGACACGCTTCTTATGCACTAGCAGTGGCTAATTTATGCACACCCATGTAACGGAGTTCAAATGGACAGGTACGCCTGCATTTTTCTGACCACTCCCCGTTACCACCCCCAAATGCTATAACCAATTTGTTTCAAAATATACAGCAAATTTGTAGGTTTTGGCAACTACTGTAAGTCCTCCAACATTTACAGTCAGCAGGTTCCCTAATTTGATATGGGTTTGGTTTGATGCAAAAGGAAAATAAAGAATGTGAATAGTATATTGCTGAAGCACATATTGATAATGATATAATATTGATATGGAAGATAGCATACAGATCAACTATGTTGCATATTACACTCAGGGCCTGATTCAGAGCCGGACGCTCTTGAAGAGTACTCGCTCTGAATCAGGGCATTTTTTGTTGTTGTTGTTGCTGCCTCCTGGCTGCTCGCTAAGCTGTGGGTGACCACCCACAGCTTTTGCAAGCAGCCAGCTGATGTTCGCGATGGTCGCGGCCATCGCGACCATCGGGGCTTCCGACGAGACACTTGTGGTAGGGTCTCGTCCGTCGCAAGCCCCAGAGAGCTTCCTGCTCTAACAGAGCAGGAAGCTCCCCACTGACATCACTGGTGATGTCAGTGGTGCCTCCCACAAACAGCAGGCATTCCTTTGGGAATGCCTACGTTTGTGTAGCCACCCCCCCTGCCCGCCTCCAAAATGGAGCGAGCTGTCAATCAAAATCGACAGCCGCCCCCTTTTGGTGCGAGACCCGTAGCGACTGAGCGCCCGTCGCTGGCCGGGTCTCGCACATGCGCATTCCCGGAGCCGGCTCCAGCGTGCACATGCGCAGTGAGGGACCATCGAGGCGCTTGCGAGCGCTGTACGCTCGCGAGCGGGTCTGAATCAGGCCCTCAGTACATAACTAAGGGCTCCCCCAGCAGAGCCACCAAAATGGGCTGGGAGCGGGTACTAATTATCCGGGACCTGGTTTGGGTGCTGCTATATATATTATATTTTATAGCAACATTTTTTTAGAGGGGCTGTGGCCATGCCTCATCCAGATTAACCACGCCCTCTCAGGGACCCATGTTTGTTCTCTACAGCCCTGTCCCACAGACCGGTCAAAGCATCTAAATCTGGATTGTAGAATGCAAAAAGCAATCTGTTGGAGGTTTGTACAACGTTGTATGGACCAGATTCAGCAAGGAACGCAAATGCAATAGCGATTACGCACGCAGTTCGACTGCAATAGTATGCTATTCCATTGCGATCGCAATGCCGCCGCTGCACTATACAAGGATGCCCACTTTACTTAGCACACATCCGTAATGTTTAGCTGGACTGCAAAACCATTGGTACAATCGAGTACCATCGTAGCCTCACGCACACTTGCACAAGCCCTGACCTTACTTAGAAATTGCTAAGCTTCCACGCACGCTATCAGGCCTCGGGCTGCATAGGGCATTGCAGTTTTATTTATGCAAGCCCCTGTTCGCCTGATCACCCCATTACCACCCACAAACGGCCTGTCAATCACTCTACAATGGGTCTACGTAGTCACTGCGATCGCAGTCCCGATCGCAGTGGCTAGCTAGCGGAAGCGGACTGTTATGCATACGCTTGCGCAGTAAGCAACAATTGGTCGATTGCGTGAATATTACGCAAATGCGTTCCTTGCTGAATCAGGCCCTATGTGTGCTCTAGGTCCGTGTCTAGATGTAATCATGGAGTGAGGACTCAAGAATAGCCACTGTCCCCTTTCCAAGGTAAAGAAACAAAGCATTTGCTTACACGTAAGCTTCTTACTTTGTGCTTTTTTGTATGTGATGGTAATCACAGCAGCGTTTGCTCTGTCCTCTCCCAGTGAAGGATATTCCTCATATATGATGCCTTGCATCTTATAATAGGAAACACATATAATACTAGCAGTTATTAACAGTGTGGAGGCAAAAATAAAAATAATTATAGGTATATATAATGCTGTCTGGATAAGCAGCAGGATGTGGTGTTTGAAAGAATACAGTTATTCTAATGAATCACAGCAAACAATTTGAAACACTGTATAACTATGATATATTATTCTGTTATAGTTGCTAAAGTGCAGCCAGTATTATGTGATTTAACTAAATTATTGGAACAAACATTATACATTTTTCTGTACAACCTCCCTTTTGTCTACATAGACAGTCTCCAACACTTATTTTAATAATTTATATTTTTTCCATGTCTTCTTTTTCTTTTAATATTTCACTTTTTAATGGGTTATATGTGTTTCTGATCTGATGTCCGTATATTATATGAAATCTAATAAAGGTTATATTTTATCTGTGTGACCAATGCATCATATCACGATCTCTGTTTCTCAATACATTGTAAGAATATATGCCAGCATTCAAGTTTTTGTTTATATTGGTTTAGGTCAGGGACATCCTAAGAGAGGAAGTGGCCCGTGTTTAATCTTGGTACGGGGCCCGCTCCTCTCATCCTGCCAGTGCACTAAGCACAGTAGACTCTCAGCACTAGCAGCACTAGTAGACTCTGTGCAGGTCTCCGGGGAAACGGCACAGTGGCCATTTTCCCAATGAATTTCCTACTGTGCAACATGCCAGAGAAATGGCCGCGGCTCCATCTTTCTGGTGACTTGTGCACCGCTGCTGCCGCCGATGAGGGTCTCTGGAAAGGTAAGTATTTAAGAAATGGGTGCTGGGTATGCAGTAGGGTCCCCTTGGACCTAAAGGCCCATGTGCACTGCACACCCTGCACCCATTATAGATATGCCACTGGTTTAGGTGCACTTACAGTATTAATGAGATTCACATTTAGATTGAGCAAAGGTCAATTCATTCTAAATAATGTGTGAGATCCATATGTTTCCATATGTGAGATGTACATATATGATTTTATGCAGCTAGATACAGTTTAACTACATAGATAATCACTAGAACATACCTGCCTACTTTAGTGGAACTTCTGTGAGACTTCTAAATATTGGGGACTACTAGGCAAGAAGCTCATCCTCCCTTATTCTACTTGCTTGCCGTTGACATGGACAGGACAGTTTATGTCACTGTGGCCCCACACCCTTTGTGTGATGCCATTATTGATATGATTTGCCCCTCCTCCACATATAAGTAGTGTATTAGTAACAAGACCAGCTCCCCACCCCTAAAATATGGTTATGTATGGTCAAGTACAACTGTAAATAATATAGGTCCTTGCCCATATTAAATGAAATATGAATAAACATGCAGATCCTCAGATATTTCAGCTGCTTGTTATTAGTTAAATTATTGATAAACCATTATTTTCGGATTTTAAGGATTGAGATTTATTACTGTTAATTATACTGTAGATCAGTAAGTTTAACATGTCTGCTGGATAAGGTATTTGAGGAATCACATTACATTTTTCTCTTAGAAAATAATGTTACTAGCTACAGCCAGAATGGACATATGAAAGGCTAATCTTATGAAACAAAAATATTAGCAATTTGTAAATAAGTATAAAACTAGACAGTGGGGACAAACTGTGCCTAATAAGCCAAACATGGAAGTATTTATCAGCTTGTAAATCTGTGTGTGTTAGTGGATCCATGGGTGCTTCATTGTCTCATCTTACCCTCTCCTGTAATGTTCACCCTGCTGCTCCACCAGTATCTTTTTTCTGCCCTCTTTGTGGCTGTTCATTAATGTCTGTGGGGGCTGTTCAGGCTTCTAGTCGGATTACAGTTGGTCCCATTCATGTGGCAAAGTATCTGGTGTACCATTCTAGGGCTTTGGCCAAATTCTTGGTTTAAAAATCAGAAATTTGGATTCCAAATGTCCAGCTGCTGCAAGCTCTCTTGATCCCATTCAGTGCACAGTTGCTGCGGTCTTTGGGGCTGACATCATCAGGTCCTCTACCAAGTTCTTCTGCTCTGTCATTCTTTGTGGGGCAGATGAGGCTGACACTCTGGCTGCTCCTGTTTCAACTGTGCATATTTTTAGTTCTGCTCTCTTTTTCCTTGCAGTTCCACTGGTCATTATTGGATGGACTATGGGGCCAGTTCGAACTCTGGCACCTTCAGTTCATTGGTCGGAAACCAGCCCAGGACCTCTGATAAGTGATAGAGCTTCCCTTCCAGGTGGTTTGAGAGAGAGAATTCCTATTCCTCTGGAAGTACTGCTTATGGGTGGTCTGGCTGGCTCTCTGCGAAGGTGGCTAGGCAATATGTGGGTGCTTCTAGGTGTAAATCACAGTATTCTCTGAGCTCTAGTAGAGGTAGTGCTAACATGGATGGCAGCTTCAAGTGTGAATGATTAATTGCGACATCAAAAATGTGTTGCATGATCTGAGGCCATGGGTTCAGAAGTACCTTGATAAATTTGCTGTAATGGTATGCTCTAAAATATTTCACTATTCCAAAACGAAATGGTGACATTAATGAGAATGCCTAAAGTTCTACTCTACTTGGTGGCAGGTACATTTTAGATGCCTGCTACCTAGATATGTGTCCTTCGGAGCACGTTAAAGTACTCCAATATCTCCATTTGATCCAAGGCCTCTTCTGCTCCTGATAGTTCTGTTGTAAGCGTGACAGTGTCTTGATTATGGACTTTTCGTGTACAGACGTGGAGACAGAGGCGTATTAAGAGAGGAGGAGGCCTGTGTGCATTCTCCATCAAGGGCCCCCTCCTCTCTCCCCGGCGGCCCCTGCGTGGAGATGTAGCTAGAAATCATGCTACATCCCTGTGTGCCATCCGGACCATCTTTTATCTTGCAGTGCTTTCCCAGGCCGCCTATGCCTGCACAGAATGCTGCTGCTAAAAGGCGCTACTATGTGTTTGACGGCAGCCATTTCCCCAGCTGAGATCAGCGTAATTTTCAACATCTATTTTGGCCCACCCAGCTATGTACGGCTTCTCCTGTGCTGGTGAATGCTAGAGTGGTGGTTGTTCTGATATATTATGGGACTGCTGCTTACTGTGGGTCTGAATAATCTTGCAGTTGCAAAGATGCATCGCAGTGCGCGAACTAGCAATTGCAAACAAAATTGTGATTGCAGACTCTGCACAGATCCAGAGCATAGTGATTGACAGGAAGTGTCATTTATGGGTGATGACAGGGGGGTGTTCGGGCGAACGCAGGCATGCATAAATTATCCACTACGTGGCCATAAGCAGCAATAGCACTGATAGCATGCGTGGATGTTAGCAATTTCTGAGTAAGGTCAGGGCTTGTGCAAGTGTGCTTATGGGTCCGATGTTACTCGATGTTACCGATGTTACCCCTGGAGCCGGCCCTGCTGACTGTTTAGCTATGTTCCCCTAGTATACATTGTCTCGCATATAACAGTCTTTAGGGTCAGGTATGTATGTACGGGGGTAGAGAACTCAATTGAGGATACATTTTCCTTATTTAATTGGGTGGAATTTAGACAGTTTATTATTTATTTATTAACAGTTTCTTATATAGAGCAGCATTTTCCATTGTGCTTTGAAATGTTAGAGGGCCCTGCTCGCGAGCTTACAATCTATAGTTGATGCCTAATGCTTTGCTTGTTGGTCAGCTTTGCCCTTCTTATGTTTCAGCGGTTATCAGGCTGGCGGAATGGGACAGAGTAATATAGTGGAAGAAGAAAAGTTCTCTTGCTTACTGGGGCACTCAACCGAAAAATTAAAATGTAACCTTTATTGGATACAGTGTTTGGGATTCCACGGACTATGTTGGGTACTACTATACATTATTATTATAAGAATTAGGCAGCAGAATATTTATATATTGTTAAGGTGGCATTATTTATAAAAATAGGAGGCATTACATTTTTATTGTAAAAAGGGGCAATCATTACTTATTATACACATTTATTAAAAACACTACAACAAATTATTAATTTAAAAGGGACCCAAATTGTGTTGATTATTACCCTGATACCCACAGCACTGGGTTATCAGGAAGGACCCTATGCTATTCAGCAGTGGGTTGGTTAGCTCCAGGTAAGGGAGGGTGCACGTTTGTTTTCCTTCCCCCAGAAGATCAGACTTCATGCTGTACAACATGGACCATTTTTGTATAGAGGGGGAGGAAGGGTACACACATGCTTTCTTTAAAAAGAAAAAGAAAAACATACCGAAAACTTCAGCTTGTTGTTTTTCAACTTTCAAATTACATCTGGCGATCTGGGGGGCACAGTCACATTTAATTAAATAACAGGCGAAATTTTAGGCCCAAATCAACAAACTATGGGCCTGATTGTGGGCCTGATTCAGAGATGGACGGACTTGCACAGTCGCACACAAGCGGCTGTGCAATTCCATCCATTTAAAATGCAAATGCAGAAGGAGGTGTCACACACCTCCTTGCTGCATTTGCGTGATCCCAGCGCTGCGACCCAGGTCGCAGCTTGGGGTCACCATCGAAACGATCTTGACAATCGGTCGCGATTGTTGTCGATGTTCCATTGGCCAGGTTGCAGGAGTTAAATCTTCCCACAGCCTGGCAAGGTCCTGGCAGCTTGCGAGGCCAGGAAGTCTGTGTGCACCCACGCAGACCTTGGACATGTCCCTCCTGGAATAAGGGGACAATACGCCCCATTTCCGAGAACGCTGCCAGAGAACACCCCCGCTCCGCCTCCCAAACACCGCAGCCTGTCAATCAGGCTGTGCCTGTCAATCAGGCTGCAGCTGGGACACACTGCGAGCGGGCTCGCAGTCAGAGGGCTGCACATGCGCTGTACACCTGCTACGAATGCACAGTCCTCCAAACATCGGAGAATTGTGCTAACCATCGGGTTATTGTACATCTCTGAATCAGGTCCTCAGTATGTATCGCAACTGTGATTGCAATAGCGATTATTCACGCAGTCTCACTGCAAACATATGCTAATCCTCTGCAATCGGTATGTCATTACAGCACGACATAAAGACGCCAACCTTACCTTATACACATCTGTAATACTTAGCAAGACTGTGAAATGATCGGTTACATTGAGCACAATTGCAGCCTCACGCACACTTGCACAAGCTCTGACCTTACTCAGGAATTGCTAACCTCATTGCACGCAGTGAGTACACAAGCTGAGTATATGGCATCGCAATGGATAATTTCTGCACGCCCATGCAACGGCAATTCAAACGCACTGGCAAGCCTACGTTTCGCTAACCACTCCTTCGTCACCTCTCCCAAGCGATACTTCCTGCAAATCACACTGTGATGGGTTTGCGTAGTGACAGCGATCGCAGTCCTGATCGCAGTATGTTCATGCATTGTGATGCATACGCATGCGCAGAACACAATAATCGGCCAATTACATGCGTAATCGCAGTTGTGATCCTTGCTGAATCAGGCCCCCTATCTACAATAGGTGACAAACCAGAATTAGGGATGGTTGAACTTATTACAATCATTGTGCAGTATTCTTCATTTCATCAAATTGTTTGCCTGCATTTTTTGGGACATTTTAGTTGGGAATACTTCAATCCATTTTCTTTTCACAGATGTCCTGTATTAGCATACCTAACACACACTTACCCCATAATTGATAAAGCCAAGCTTCATGTAGTTGTGCAAGTAGTGTAAACCTTATGAAATATTTACTGATGATTATGTACTGTGTTTCACTAGAAATTATTAATTAAAAATTCCTGATTCGATAATTGATTAATGATTTTACTTACATGCAGGTTAAGGCATTGTTTATACTGTTATAATGACACACCTGTTTATTTATGTCATGTACATGAGACCAGAAAGTGAACCTCTCTATTGTTGGCTGCATAAAATCTACAGTGTCAGGCATATTAATCACAGTACTTTTTAACACAGCTCTAACATTATACAGTACTCAGAAGCAGAAACATTAGTATGGGGTCTGTTGAAGCAATAGCTACTGCTTTCAATGCCCTGAAAAAGTATTGCAATTTAACATGTAGATTGATCATAAAGAATAGGTAATCCTAGCTAATTTGCTAATGTAAAAATACTAATATACATCAGTATTTAGACCACAGTAAACAAATTATTGCAGCTTTTAACATAAAGTGTGGTGATAGTTTCACATGGAAAACAAAATCATAGGTTTTACACTACACTGCTTTTTATCTCCAGCTTGTGTGTAAAGAGGCTGGGAATGTTTAAAGAGATTCTATTGAACAGTTTCCTGTCCATTGTCACCTTTCTCCTGCTATCCATAGATTCTCACAGAAAGTAATAAACCACCCCCACAGCATACAACACAGGCACTGCCAGCAAACCTGTTTTCACACATTATCAGGGATAGGCTAGTTTATTACGATAATAGATTTAGTATACAAATATACAGACTTTCTCTTTCTTTAGTGAGCCAACACAGAAATTTGGAGCCTTATGTAATGACTATACAATATTAAATGCATTTTTATAGTACAAGTGTACTGTATGACTATATACAGTATATTTAAATATTTCCTTAGTGTATATTCACAAAGAAGCATTAAAGAAGGTATTATATGCACATAAAACTGTACAGTATTCCTAAAGTATTGCACGGTTTGTTTTTAGTATTTTTTAAATAGAAGATCTGCTTACACAGTCTTTAACATCCTTCACTTTCATGAAAGGGATTTAAAATTAAAATTTGACCAGGTGTTATCTTTGCTTAATTGAAGACATGTTATTGGGCCTGAAACACCATTTCCTCACTGAAGCAGTAGTCTTTGATAAAGGTGCAAACATTTGGAGATTTGCATAAAGTACCTCTGACTTGCAATTAACATCACAAGATTATCACAGTGTGTAGGCTACACCAATCAAAAGCCTTATTGACAAACATCAAAGGAACATTTAACCAATCACTGCACTCTTTATCCTGCTAGTGATGTCAGCACACTACGTCCATGCCTATTTAATGTAATGTTAAGCAATGTATCCTTGTTTAGTGAAACCTGTGCTGCTAAGGTCAAGTGGATTTACTATCTCCAAATACATTAACCGCTGATCACACACATTTGACAGTGCCTTGATAAGGTATCTCTCCATTGGATCTGCTGAGAGTTTTTTTACTTATAGTGGAGAAACAACTACTGAGGGATGAGTTTAAGTGCAACAGAGAGTTGTGGAAAGAATTTACAGTACCGAGTAGATCATCTTCTCAGTGCAGTGGAAAATGAGCTTCAAGCTGGCAGTGAGAAAGGGGACCCAACTGAAAGAGAACTCAAAGTTACTTTGGAGGAAAAAGAACTTTGGATGAGATTCAAGGAGCTCACCAATGAGATGATTGTCACCAAGAATGGCAGGTAATGTTAAACTGTGACCAAAAAAAAGCTTTAAATTACTTTCTCTTTGTAACATATGAAATTCAATTCTCCACTATTGGCTATTAACAATGTGCCTCCTGGAACTGTTGGACAAAAGTACTTTGCGACCATTAGCAGCACTAATTTTTCCTTGCACCCCATAGAGGTGAACAGAAAAAATTGTGATGTTTGTCTACTGTAATACAGAACATAGGGCAGAAAATCACTGAGAATATAATCTCTCATACAGTATGTTATATAATTGGTTCATAATCAGTAAGATTTTTGTGAGGCAATATCCAAGTTATTTTTTTAAATACTTGACACAAATGTATATGTTTTTTTTGCAATGTCTGAGTTATCTTGGTGGTTCATGCTATATATTAAAATATAGGACGCATAGGAGTTATTTAGATATGTGTATAAGTGAAATCTATAAAACAAACTGCTTTATTTGAAGTATTGATTAAAAATGTTATGTACTTTTCTGCTTAGTGGTTTGTTCAAACATTATTAGTATTTTATGAACTGTCTATACAATTGAGATACAAAATAGTTGTTTTAGGGCTTTCTTTGCGACCATTAAACATATTTTAATTACCTCTATGGTGTATATTTCATTCAAATAGTACATACTGTATAGTTATTTTTCATCTGTCTAATAGTAGTAATATATCACCAATCATGCAATGTAATTAAATTACAGCACCACATAAATAAGACGTTTTATAAAAATTTACAACAGGAACCTAATACATCATGTACATTGAAGGTGAAGTTTGGTGTATTAGTAAGAATGAAATAGCAAAATTAATGCATAAATCAATCAAATTAAATCACTGTAATTAATATTTTTTAGTCCAAAAGTATTTCTTTCTTATATCAATAAATTATCTGGCATTCCCTTCAAGAAATGTGTTATGTATTTTATTATCATGGACTTGTAGTAGTCTATGAAATCTGCTATATCAGATAGAATATTATTTGTGCCTTATAAGTACAAGACAGATATGACTGTATTACTTTACTAATAGATTGCAGATGTATTTTGTTAAAACTTTTCAGTTCATATTAAGATATTTTTCTCAACATTCAGTAAAATCAATTTGCGCTTAATTCTCACAGATGCCAAGGTGGGGGTGGGGGGGTTAAAACAGAACAACAACCAAATCCCCAAACACAGTTGATAGGTAACAGAACAATGCTGTACCTAATTGACTGAGAAAACATGTATATGTATAACTGAGGACTTGGTAAAGGTGTATAGAAGAATCATATTGCTTCAGTAGCAAAGTAATTAAAGTTACTTCACAGCAGATGAGTTGTTTGACCCCAAATTAAAGACAAAAGACTATGCTGAGCTCAAAGGAAATAAACGGGGGAGGATAGTTCATTTCCTTTCTAACGTCACCTTTTAAATGACTTTATTTGTCTTTGGATAAAAAGACATAGATAGATATCTCCCAGCCACCCATGGAGAAGGTACGCTTGCTGTATAAAATGGTGTGGGTGCAGGCTGTGTAGTTACTGTGGGTTACCTTTATATTATATATTATAGCACTATTAGTACAGTGTGTTTGTTGTGGCACAGTTCTATGTAAGCCAGCATCTCTGGATTAAATCATTTCCTTCCTTATTTTAGGCGAATGTTTCCTGTACTGAAAGTGAATGTATCTGGCCTGGATCCAAATGCCATGTACACTTTTCTGCTGGATTTTGTGGCAGCAGACAACCATCGTTGGAAATATGTGAATGGAGAGTGGGTACCAGGTGGCAAACCTGAACCTCAGGCTCCGAGTTGTGTTTATATTCACCCAGACTCTCCAAACTTTGGTGCCCATTGGATGAAAGATGCTGTTTCATTCAGCAAGGTCAAGCTCACCAATAAAATGAATGGTGGAGGCCAGGTAATAACAGCTAATAATATAGCATACTGTGCCTTTGCTACTTTATACTCTCTTGCAATGATGGATTTTTTTAAATAAAATGTATCTTTTTTTTCCAGATTATGTTAAACTCATTGCATAAATATGAGCCCAGAATTCATATAGTGAGAGTTGGGGGACCCCAAAGGATGATCACAAGTCATTCCTTTCCCGAGACGCAATTCATAGCTGTGACAGCCTATCAGAATGAAGAGGTACACAACCCATAAATAAGTGTTCCATACTATTATGCCTGCAGCCAGGACACAGTTAAATACTTGCTGGTAGGAAACAGTAAACTTAGCTAGAAAACCCATAGCTCTAGGGGGTTAGCTCAGCAACCCACACTACACAATATATTTATAGTAATCTCTTTAATGCATGGAAGGGCATTACATAAATATTGTAAACACCCAGATGCATTATTTTTTTAAATATTGTGTTTATGGTATGGGTCTCCTAAAATATTTCAGGTTACGTAAAATAATATCACTTGGGAGACTAGCTTACAGGAGAGGGTGTAAAATGACAGTAATTTGAATTAGGTTACATGCTATAATATGGCTTCTCTGTATTTGTCTGTTTTAGATTCATTGGTAATATTTCCTGCGTAACTCTGCAAGTCGCACAGAGTGTAAAAGTGAATTGTAGTGCCATAATCAATTTGATAATTATACAACGTGGGAGTTTTTCTCTTATTTATGTTTTATAAAATGTAATTTGTTTGTACTGTCGTTCTTGGTGCAAGTCCAAAGTGCTGGGGTTAAAACATTTTTAAAAAATGTTTATTTTATGAGAAATTCTCTGTGCACTCATTTGGGGTAGTACTTATTGTATTTTGTACCCGAAAGTGTCTTCAGAAGAACGTATATTCTTTCATAACTGATTCTTAAAATATATGATCTGTACTTACAATTTGTATTTTTGTTTTAGATTACAGCTCTTAAAATAAAGCACAATCCATTTGCAAAGGCATTTCTTGATGCTAAGGAAAGGTAAGGATGACATATTTTTAATATGTACAGTAAATTTGAGAAATAATGTTTGTATAATAAGGTATATTTTGCCACTTATTTCTATATATGTTACCAAAAGAGCAGTGCCACCTAGTGGCTATGCCTGTGTAGTCATCACCTACATTAAATACAGTATCGCTTAGACAAACCTTCTAATGTGGACAAGTAGAGCTATTGCCCAAAGCATCAAATCACATTCTAGCTAACATTTACCTAGTAGTCTATAAAATTATTGCTAGAATTGTATTAGTTGTTATGGTCATCACCTCAATTTATCATTATTTAGAAGGTTTGATACTGTACATTTCCCTAACTGAGTAGTGCCAGGTATGAGGGGAAGCGAATATTGTACCTCAGATGGCATATTGAGGTAGAACCCTTGTTTTATTTAGCAAACATAGCATTGCACCTACTGTCATAAGAAAAAGGGTTGTGGTATGACTAGTCGACAATTAGAAGGTCGATATTCAGAATGCTGACACCAGAATGTCGACATTCTCTAGATATTGATAGTCAGAATGTCAACAAGGTTATCAGAGTAAAAACTAATATGTTGACATACAATTATGTAAACATGGTTAAAATGTCAACACCAGAATACTAACATAAAGTTTCTTGCTTATTTTAGCCTAATGTTAAACCTAACCTTTAAACTATAACTAAACAACCCTAAACTTAACCGCTAACCCTAAATCTTAACCTAACCTTTAACCTAACCCTAAACCTAACCCTAACCCTTAATTTAAACTTAAACCTAACCTTAAAAATTACCAAATAAATATGTCGACATTCTGGTGTCAACCTGTTGAATATCGATATTCTGAATGCATCGACATTTTAACCATGTCGACTTATCATTTGTCAACCTAAAACTCATGTCGACATTCTGACTGTGGACACTCAAAAACTGTTGACATTCTGAATGTCGACTAGCAGATAATACAAAGAAAGTTTTTTGCTTCATGGTATATGTTAATACTATTAAAGATATGAATTTTACATTGCTTTCACTTTCCTGTTGAGGGCATCATGAAGCGTTTTCAGTCTAATGGCCATCATTGTTATCTTCCCCTTTGTAGCTAACATTCTTCCTCACTTGTCTCAGTGGCAGAGCAGCTCAGCATCTGTCTGGACATTCTCTTTGTTTAATTTCTGCTAAGTGGTCAGCAAAAGGCCACTCTGACAATACTAAGTGTGACTCAGGAACAGGGTGCTGAGGAATGTATTATTGGAAACAGCTGCTTTACATGGTTTACTGGAGGCTGACATTTCACTTATCCACATATACCTAAAGTAAACATTCCTTTCCTGGTTCAACTTTTGTCTGTAGAGAATACATGAATCTGTATTTAAGTTTAACTGCTGTGTTCATAATCAGGTTTATTTTTTGTGGTAAATCCCATCTGGCAGGAAGGGGCATGGGATTAGTAGGTAATGCAAACTATGGTCCATGGTAGGCTTTCAGGTATGTTATAATTAAGAGAAAAATATTACCCTTGCTATACCTGTCATGGTGCAGTTAAATGGGTGTTCCTTTCTCATCCCACCCAATGTTAAGAAAGAGTGGAAGGAGCAAGTCATGTGCCTGTCTACAGAAGTCCCATGATACCTGTAGGCTAGTTAGCACTTTGGGCCTGAATCAGAGCCGGACGCAATTAGCGCTCGCTCGTCCTGAAAATAGGGGTGGCTATTCAAATGAACCGTTCGCTGTTTGCGGTCTGTTCATGCCTCTAGGTCTGAACGAGCGAACAAAACTTGCGGTCGTTTTTTGGGAAACTACGCCCCCTGGCCGCTCGCATCCTACGTCATGTCTGCTATTTATTAGATTAATTGAGTACATCGACCAGGGTATGAGCTGCTCGCTATTCTTGTGGTTGGTTTTTGCTACCACAATTTTGCGAGCAGTTCTGGCTTAAAAAAAACCCAGTGATGTAGTCAATGACGTTGCTGTTTTAAATATGCACACCCATAAAACGCCCGTTTTGACCTTTAAGCACGCATGCGATCTGATCTCCACTCCCCGTTTTCAAGCACCTTCTCCTGTTACCACCTACATACGCCTCATCCTGTCACTCAAATTAGCAGGCATTCGCTATTTTGCGAGCACATGAATTTCGGCCGCACTGACAGGTTCGCGCATGCGTATAACGATCCGTACGCATGCGCAGTTGGGCAAACATCGCTCGGAGCGAACGAGCTGCTGCTTACGAGTGGCTCTGAATCAGGCCCTTTATCCCTTACATAATTGGGGGTAGATAGACAATGACATCCAAGCAAGGCAGGATAGGAGGTGATGCTAAGACCAGCAGTAGTGTGGATAGTGTGGATAGTGTAATCAAATGTTACAAATTTTATAATTTAGATGACATTTTTTAATTCTTCTTGGAAAATGCTTTAAATTGTGGTGCTGGATCTGTTCAATATCAATTTCCTTTGAAAGAATTGCATGTTGGTAAATCATATCTAAATACCATACAGTAAAATAAGTAGTAAGATAATATAAATTTTAGGTGCATAAAATGGTTTCAGTGACTGACAAAAACTGTATTGTTTTTCTATTCACAGAAGTGATCACAAAGAACTCCTGGAGGATGGGATGGATGGCCAGCAGGCGTATTCACAGTGTAAGCTGCATACATTTATTGCTGCATTATTTATTAACACTTATATAGCTCCTACAAACACTATTGCTGCAGTTGTGCCAAACAGCCCTTCTCTGTGTGCCAGGTCATGTGCGCCTCGGTTTGCACCCAATGTCTTTTTTGCACAAAAATGCATCTTAGACTCAATGTGATGTAACTAAACCACTTCATTAGACTGCACTGATTAATTTGATATGCAACACTTGTATATCTGTGTGCTAAGTATATCTGTGTGCTAATGAGGTGCTATGATGCAGCGGCCATGGCTTTATTCCTTGCCAAGTTCCATTGTCGCACACAGATATACAAGTGTCACATATCAATTTAATCATTGCAGTCTTGTGAAGCTGTTTGTCGCTGCGTGGAAAAAGATGCTACACTTCTCGGACGAGTCATCTTGCTCCATATGTGGCGTATTGAGACTAGGTGTATGAAGACACATCTGTACATATTCCACAGGACTTTACAGAGAACATTTCACTATCGATTGATAATTCACATCAGTCCTTTCCAAAGTGGAGTTTATATATCTCCTACCAGAAGATGCACACACACGCTATGGTTAATTTCATGAGAAGTCATATAATCTATCAGTGTGTCTTTGGAATGATGTGGCATAACAAATTCAAAACACATCAAAATATTCAATATCTTTATATAAAAACATAAAAATGTTCACAATAATTAAGCATATAAAAATTAATAGCAATCAATTGTGAACCCAACAACTGGGTCTGATATATCAGCTCAGCCATGCATTTCTACTGGATGTCTCTCCTTTAGATCCAGTTGTTACGTTCACAATTGATTGCTATTTATTTCTATGGGATTAATTATTGTGAAAAATTTTTTAGATATGTTTTGTATATAAAAATATTATCTATATCTAATTATTTTTAGGAGTCTTGAAATTATTCTTTACATCGTTATACTCTGCAACTACAATTATTTTAATATTCAATTCAGTTACACTTACTTTTATGAGAATTATTTATTTCTCCTATGTTATATATTTTCAGCACCTGGTCAGTATTTTTGTTCTTTGGGCCTAATTCAGACCCGCTCGCGAGCACATAGCGCTCACAAGCAGGTCGATGATGGGTCTGTGTGCACGTGCGGCGTGCGCATGCCCCGTAGCGAGTGAGAAATCACTCGCTCCGGGGCTCGCAACAAAACGGGGTGGCTGGGGTGGCTGACCAAACGGAGGCGTTCCCGAAGAAACGCCTGCCATTTGTGGGCGGCCCTACTGACATCACCTGAGACCCTACCACAGGGTTTCCAAGCAAGCCCGATGGTCGCGATAATCTCGACCATCTCCTGCCTGCTCGCACTAGCTGTGGGTGGGCACCCACAGCTTTGCGAGCGGACAGGAAAAAAAAAATTCCTCCCCGCCCTGATTCAGAGCGTGCGCTTGCAAATAGCGACCACCTCTGAATCAGGCTCTTTGTCTATGGAATGTGGAAGGAAACCATTGCGAAAACTCACACAAATGTGGAGAACATACAGCCTCCACACCGAGAAAGCCCATGACCCATGATCCCAGTGCTACGAAGCAGCAATGCTAACCATTTTGGCACCATATGCTACCATGTCCATATGTTAAAGAAGACATGTTGATGTTTGATTTAACTACTTATGTGCAGTATAACCTGTAATAATATCAAAAAGGATAACATATAAATACCATACATACTTTCTTAGAGGGAGATGTAGTCAGCCTTAGCTAGAGATAAAGTGGAGAAGTTGCTCAGAGCAGCCAATTAGCTTCTAGCTGTCATTTCAAAGACTGAGTTAGATAAATGACAGTTAGAAGCTGATTGGTTACTTTGACCAACTTCTCCACATTATTTCCTACCGCGGCATGATACATCACTCCCTTATGCTGATACATAATAATAATTAAATACAGGTATGTAAATAAAATTACATTGAGAAATCAGTCATTATTTCACAAAAAAAAGTGTAAACAAATACAGCTATGTTCATATATTTTAATACAAATGAAAAACTCTTTGTTACACAGTAAGTTTTGGATGTTTTTACATTGAAAATAATGATCATATTTCTGATCTCACTTCAGTAGGTGGCTGGCTAATTCCCGGGACAGGAGCACTGTGTTCACCTGCTAACCCTCACTCACAGTTTGGAAACCCCATAGCCCTTCCTTCTGCTCATGGCTGTGAAAGATACTCATCTCTACGAAATCACCGAGCAGCCCCATATCCCAGCTCATACTCTCACAGAAACAATTCTCCTAGTAAGTTCCAAAGCTATCCATCTCCGATATCTGTTGCAGTTGTCCCCCATAGATGGAGATACCTAATATTTCTGTGTACCCCCAAAAAAACACCCATTTTCATCCTGCAAGTGTGATTTGATCAATAGGCTTATTTATTATATTATTACCATTATAGTCATTTTCATTTAACACACTTATAGTACAATACGTTGTATAATTTTTTTTTTGTCCTATTGTTTTTTATTTACATTCTTTCTTTTTGTATAGCAACTATAGCAGATAATTCATCTGCCTGTCTGTCTATGCTCCAGTCCCATGACAACTGGTCTAGTCTTCAAATGCAAGCTCATACAGGAATTCTGCCAGTGAGTCACAGCACAGGAACCTCCAGTAATGCAAGGTAAAAGCATCTATCCTATCTATCTATCTATCTATCTATCTATCTCTCTATCTATCTATCTATCTATCTATCTATCCAACCTACCACTCATCTATATCATCTGTGTTTACTAAGTCAGGATTTAGACGCCTGGATTCCCATGCATCGGGATTCTAACTACATCCCATATCATCTACCTGCTACCTAAGGCATCTATTCATATAGAAAGTTCATACCACAAGTCAGACAGTCTCTATGGTGCCCTCTGTCCTCAGCAGATTAGACCATTTATGGCCTGTTTTTAAATAATCAAAGTGATCTTGTTATTTTATTTCTTATACCCATCATTACAGTTCTGTGATCCAATATTTTGCTCTTGATGCCATTTGATGTGTATTATATAGCAAATTGTCCTTTTAACTAACTGTAACTTTTATTGGGCTAGAATGAACACCCTAATTATGCCTTTAACATAAATGTCCTGCTGTTACAATGGCAGTCTGATAATGATTGCATAAACTCCACTGGCAAGTCTGTCATGTCCACATCTCACTTGACTGACACTGACAGTCTCCATTAAAATATGTAAATAAATAAATATACATAGATATACTTTATGTATAAAATAAAAATAATAATTCCGCACTATTAATTATCAAAAAAAGTAAAAGGTGATTTGCAGTTTAATGACCTGTGTATACATGTATGCAACTTTTGTTTTTAAAATTATTATGTGAATATGGAGCCTAAGGTGTCATTTAATATACATACTATTTAATAGATTCAAACAATAAGGTTGTATCATTTTATCATAAAATGCTAATTCTTACTAATTTTACATTGCAGTCAATACCCTAATTTGTGGTCTGTGAGCAACAGTAACATTACATCAGTGTCTCAGTCTGGAGGAATCTCTAATGGATTAGGACATCAGTACCTAAGAGGCTCTGCAACTCATTACACACCTCTTTCACATGGGATACCATCACCATCCTCAGGATCCCCATTATATGACCATGGAGCATCTGCAGAAATTGTAGAAAATCAATATGAAGTCACGACCCATTCCAGATTATCATCACAATGGACATCAATCACACCAACGTCAATGTAAACTGAAATCTAGTATGAAATTCAGAAACATTCAAGTACTCAGACATGGCCCCATCATGTCCAGTAAAAGATTTGGGGTATACAGGCACTGATGTTTGGAACAACCACTTTCTTTGTGGGTCAGACAATTATATAGGAGATGGTTCCACCATTAATTCCTAAAACTGCTAAAACAGCATCTACTGTATGACTTTATACAAAGATGTAAATACCATAAAAGTAGGGGGAGCAGCTGCTGCTGCAAGATCTGCAGCTTGGAGGGGTGGTGTATACGTCTTTTTCATATACTGGATGTCATGTTGTTTGTGGTAGATGGTAGCCCTTACCAAATGTTGCTATAAGGTACACAATTGTTTATTTACACCCCTGATTAAATAAAGTATGCTATATAAGCAGTGAAAGGGTGGGATCCAATCAGATTCTTCAAAAAGGACCTATAAACCTACTGTATAAAAGCCAAAAGCTACAAGTCTGTATTTCCAGTAATACACTGTTGATATAAATGCAGTAACAACTACTGCATCATTTTACAGGCATCCAAAGGGAAATAAAGTGCAGTCGAAATTATTTATTTTGCTAGCCTAATTTAGGAAAGTAACAGTGAATATGTTTATTTCTTATTGAAAACAAAATGTCACAACAGCCCTCCAAAAAGTTATTTATTTAAAACATATAAAGTTTTGCAAATTGTATGTCTTATTTGTAGAGGTTTTAGAAAAACTTTTGACTGTACTTCAGTTTTTACTCGTTACATGTTACTTCAGTTGTCTAAATAGATCTTTGAATCTTTTGTTAAAAAAAAGAAATATCAGGGTAATTATATGGCACTGATCTAGGATTTCCAAGAAATTAAGTTTTGCCCTGTCAATGTTTCTATTTAATAATGTATAAATTAATTATTTTTGTGGAAAAAAGAGGCCCGCTGGCTGATTAACAATGAAAATAAGTTGGTGAATGCTAAATTTACCAAACAAAATGTGTTTAATTTCCACTTTTTCAAATTGCAAAATGAAATCAGAAATATAAACTTCATTGAAATAATTTAAGCATATAATGTTTTATGTCTAGTGCAAGTAATGTAGCATCTTCAATTTCAACAGAATCACTCAGAAGTAAATCAGTCATAAAGCTTACAATAAACACTGCTAGTTAAGGAGCACAACAAATATAGGTTTACAAAATATTTTGGTTAAATCTTTATCAATTTATATGGATGCACAAAGATATCAAATCTATAATGTACAAATGGACAATAAAACAATTAATACAAAATAGGAATTTTTTTGACAATACAGTGAAAATACATATAGTGCATATATAGGGATTGTAATAATTGTGATAAAATTCCATTGCACACATTGTTTAAAATACATGATCAAATATAAATAATTAAGCTCATGTATTCATATGAAGTAAGATCTAACTGACACGTTTTCTGTAGTGGTTGTGCTCGTCATTTAGAATTTTTTTGCACATATATATGTCTGTTGTTTTGTAATTGTGACTTTTTTTCATATCTTTTTCCATTCTTGTTAAAGTAACAGTTCATTCTGTGGAGAAGAAAATATTTGTATATGTCAATGTCATGATTTTACTTATGTTTTGTAAATGCATCTGACTAACCTATTGTGTGTGCATATATATATATATATATATATATACATCCTTGGTGGGATGTCAATAGTTTTGTGTGTATTTACTGTATATATATTATTATAGTATGCTAAATGACAATCAGATAAAAAGAAACATGGTATCAACATCATGTAATATACATTATTATTTTGTGTATTGTCATCTATGAGGCTTGTCATTATAGTTGCTACAGTTGTCATTCAGTTTTTGCTGAGGAAACAATATCATCCAAAAAGGGAAATATAATTTCACTGCAGATAACAATGATTTTTGAGGGGTAGTCTTCAAATACGCATTTCTGGTAATGTTTCTGTTCTTTTATTGTCATGACTGAGAGCAAAATATGCAGCTTTGCAAAATACATCACCTATAATAGCTGGCACCAGCACTATTCATTTTATTTGGATCTAGGTTTATGATTGTTTGTGATATAATTGCATTCTGGATGCATATTTGGCCAACAGAAACATATATGAAACAATTTGCATGTATTTACCCACAAATCTAATAGAGGAGAATTAAAACGTCATATTTCTTAGAGGCAATCATTTTTTATAGAACTTCTGTTTATCGAAGGGTATAGTAGGGTAGAGGTAGGGACTTCTTCAGTTCCTCTTAGGCCACCTCACCTTAACCCTAATGGTTATTCTATATATTATTCACTATTTAGTTACTAAGCAGAGTACAGCTCAGTTTAGCTCTCCTTAGCACTGCATGCTCCTGTATGTGCAATGGTTTGTGTTTTGGATGTTTTGTGGTTTAAAATAGGGCAGTATGTCAGCCCTCATAGATCGTTTCACCAAAGTACAGTAGGTGGTAACCCTTTGGCTACTACCTACTGTACCTGACAATTCTGAAACCTACACACAAACACACACATCCATAAATATATAGACAATATAGTATGACTGGCACTCCCCAGCTTTGATATACAGCATGATCCAGTGCTGCAACATAGACAAAAGTAATACACGAACGCCAGCACTCAAGTGCATAAATGCAAAGCAAAAAGAGTGTTCTAATGTTTAAGAACCTTTACTGGATAAAGAATTAGTAAATGTTCAGAAACACACCTTTTTTTTGCATTTGTGTTATTAAGTGCCGCCAGTCATGTATTACTTATATGTGTATATTATACGTGTGTGTGTAAAAATACCTTTATCCTGCACCAAAATTAGTGGTATGAACAAAGTAGCTGCCCCTAAAAGGCGCCCTGTTAGTGAGACCAAAATGTATATGGTTTAAAAGGGGCGCTACATTCCTGATATTCTAAGTTATATTGAATTGAAAGATAGTAATAGATTTTACCCAGTTGCTTGGTATATTTGTTCTTTCAATTTATCTGTATCAAAGCCCATGACACCCTTGAACAATTAAAAACGTTTTTTTTTACCACAATTTTTTAAAATAGTACTTTTATAAAGCATAAAATCATATACAACACTTCACTTATGAGTAAATGTAATTCACCCCTTTAGAGACATGGTATCTCCAGTTGCTTGTTTTCAAATTGAATCTTAAGTTTTTAAGATATATATATTAAAATAAATAAGGAAGTGCACTCACCATACTTGAAAAAAAATCAGCAGGGTTTATTCACATAGAAACCATAGCATCATACATCAGCATTGCTGTATGATGCCATGCCTTCTGTGTGAATACACCCTGTTGTTTTGTTCAAGTGAGAGCACTCCCTTATTTGTTTCTTTATGCATTTGGGGTCCTTGGACTCATTTGAGTAGCTACCCCAGCAATATTACATCTCTGCAAGAGTGTGGACCAATTTCAACTATATATATATATATATATATATATATATATATATATATATATATGTGTGTGTGTGTGTGTTTTTCTCTCTCTGGAATGGATTACAATACAATATACCATAAAGTTTTGGGTCAATTCACAGCAGGTACATATACACTCAGATCTACCTTTCCTCCCCTGACATCTCTCCCTCTCTCCTCACTCGGATCTCCAACTGTCTTTCTGCTATATCTTCCTGGATGTCCCAGCGATTTCTTAAACTTAATATGTCTAAGACTGAGATGATCATCTTCCCACCCTCCCACATAACCTCACCTCCCACTATTTCTTTATCAATTGATGGAACAACTATCTCCTCTAGCTCTAAAGTGCACTGTCTTGGAGTTATCCTGGACTCCGCCCTTTCCTTTAAACCACATATCCAGAACCTCTCACAGTCCTGTCATTTCCATCTTAAAAATATTTCCAGGATCAGACCCTTTCTCACCCAGGAAGCAACTAAGACGTTAATACACTCACTGGTCATCTCAAGATTGGATTACTGTAACTTTCTCCTATCTGGCCTCCCCAAATCCCATCTCGCTCCTCTCCAGTCTATCCTTAATGCTGCTGCACGGCTTATCTTCCTCTCCAAACGCTCTACATCTGCCTCCCCTCTCCTACAAGCCCTCCACTGGCTCCCCTTCCCCTTCAGAGCCCAATTCAAGGTTCTCACACTCACTTACAAAGCCCTCACACACTCCTCTCCCATTTACATCTCTGACCTCATCTCCCTTCACTTTCCTGTCCGCCCTCTTCGTTCAACAAATGCACACCTCCTCTCATGCCAGCTAATTACTTCCTCCCACTCCCACCTCCAAGACTTTGCCCATGCCGCTCCCCACCTCTGGAACTCTCTCCCTCTCCCCATCAGACTCTCCACCTCTCTACAATCCTTCAAACAGGCTCTCAAGACCCACTGCTTCATCAACGCTTTCCAGCTCTCATCCTAACTTGCTACTACATGCTCCCTCCTCCCTGTTTATCCCATCTGTGTCACCCCTGTTTGTCTGCCCCTCCCCTTGAGAATGTAAGCTCTTGCAAGCAGGGCCCTCTTCCCTCTTGTGCTTCTCCTTACTATATGTTCATCTACTTCTTACTCACCACTAGGACACCTAACACTTGGTGCCTATGCTTTGCTGCTTATGTGGGTGTTATGGCCACCTATGTATCAATGTATATTATCCATGTCCTTGTCCTTCATTGTATTGTATTTTACTGTAAGTCACTTTTTGGATATGTACCTTGTAAGGCGCTGCGGAACACTTGTGGCGCCATATAAATAAACGATAATAATAATAATAATATATATATACTGTATATATATATATATATATATACTGTATGTATATATCTTTACCACCGGTCCACCACTCCCAATAATGAATCCAAGCTGTGGTCAGTACCCTCACAAGTTTCAAGCACAGGTAGTCGAAGGTGCTGCACTCAAGATACAATCAAATCACTCAAAAGTGGGAGACTTTGTATAACAACGTTTCAGTAACCAGACTGAATTCATGATACCAATTTTAAGATACCATAAACATACATACAGTGTTATTCATCCCACATTTACTAAGCCGGCTCGCCAGGATGGAACTGCCCACCTGCCTGTAGTCGCCTCATGATGATGTCATAGTGTCTGGGTGAACAGCGCGATGACTTCATCATGAGGTGACAACGGGACGGTGGGTGCCAGAGATGCAGCTTGGTACACGTGGCCAGGGATCCAGCTTGGTACACGTGGGATAAGTAACACTGTATATAAGTATGTTATATAGTATCTTAAAATTTGTAACCTGAAGTCAGTTTGATTACTGAAACGTTGTTATACAAAGTCTCCAGCTTTTGAGTGATTTGTTGTGTCTTGAGTGCCACACCTTTGGCTACATATATATATATATATATATATATATATATATATATATGTGTGTGTGTATAAATATATATATATATATATATATATATATATATATCTTTCATCTGCTTTGTCTCCAGCCCCTCCCCTTTTTCCTCATCTTACTCTATCTCTCTCTTCTCCCTCATCTGTCTTTTTCTCTTTCTCTTATCAGCACTTGGCTTTATTATACACATATTATCCTTACCATTACATTTTTATTTTGATTTCTTTCCTCTATAAAGTTATACATTTTTGGTTGTGACTAATGTTGCCAAATTGTTATTGGTTAGTTTACAGGTGTGTCTTTGTTTTTATCACGAGGTGGTGTTTGATGAGTAAATATGGGAAATCACAGAATTAATTGGAGACTATAGATGTGTATTATTCCGAAACTGTCTAGAAGTAGCATTACTGACATTGGTGGGTGGGATCAGCATTCATACCAACTATTATTACATGCCTATGTGATAACATAATATTATCTATCTATCTATCTATCTATCTACCTATCTATCTATTTATCTATCTATCTATCTAGGCATGTGTGTTTCACTTGGGAGCTCTATATAGTGATTGATACAAAAAATGTGATGATAATATGTTTACAAAATGTTCTCATGAGAGACAATATGGACGTTTATTGATCATTGTGGCCATCTGTATTCATTACAGTATAATGTTCATCTGTTAGTTTTACTTTAAACCGTAATGATTTTCATTGTAGTAATCAGGTTTACAGGCAAATCTCCAACACTTTTGTTCCATCATACATACAGTATATTTATATTTAGGAGAAATCGTAGCATGTATATACATATTTGGAATCCCAATTGATAGAAGAATAATTCTTATGAAACTTCATGCATTATATTCTATTTATGAGAATGCACAAATTCTGATATTGGAGGATTTATTTAAAAATATCTTAATATGAATTACATGAATTTTACTTTTATTTCCAACTATGTTAGGACAACATATAATTTGTATTTTTTATTTTTTAATACCTACAGTATCTCAGAGCAAAAAACAGTTTCCACCCCAATTGGATACATAATATACTGTTCGGACAGCTTTGATATCTAAGGAAGAATTTTGTGAGAGCGGCTCTGAAACTTGCTACCTCGTCTGATACTTTAGTGGGAAGGATGAATAATCCTTAGAATGGATGACTCTGTGGGTATCTTATTGTTCCTATATTGTATTTCTCACCTTGTTTATCCCACCCATTGTAACCTATGTAGTCCCTATGATAGCTGCCTCGTCTGGTGCTTTTGTTTGTGGGGTGAACAATCTGGGAAGCAATGATTCTGTGGGCATCTTATATCTTACATTTGAATTTCATATTTTATATTCAGCAACTTAAACCATTGTTGTGGGCCAAATACGGTTCTCTCTTTTATTTTATTTGATTTACTGTAAATCTAAATTTTATTTTAGTACTTTTTGAGAAAAGTGCTATATAAATAAACATTAGGAGGGAGAATATTTACAAAATAATTTTTCTAGACATTTCAGCCAAACCCATGATAAAAAATATGGCAGGTACAATATTACAGGAAATAGTGATTAAAATATTACAGGAAATAGTGATTAAAACTCAGCAGTTGGAGAGTGGACACTTTGAAGATGTTATGGCAATGAGACATACAGATTGGGTACTTTAGCGGAGGTGTATTATCTGGAGGCTAATGGCCATTATTTGTGTGGACCCGCTTCATCTACAATTGTGTTGAAGTAGGTCCTGATAATGGCCATACTGTATGTATTAACAAAACTTTTGCAGAAGAGGGAGAGTGTTAACTGACCTCTTTGGATAAACGCACTCTCACTCTTTCTGCTTCTGACCGGTGCTCTGCGCATGTGCTGGTCAGAAACCCCCCAGCGTCATCCGTGGCCCATTGAATAAAAAAAAAATTTTTTTTTAATGCACAATCCCAGGCAACTGTAGCTGTAGCTGTAAAAATTGGTAGCTGCAGCTTTTGGAACGGTCAGTGCCACTGACTGTTCATACATCTGACTGCACATCGGTGCTCCTATCCAGAAGATAGGAGCACTGATAATGACAGGGACGCAATTACTGTTTTCCCTGCTATCGCCCCTACATACATCTACCCCTTTGTCATCAGAAGGACTCAATATATACCTTATAGATGCATTAACATAAGTATGAATCAGTCTGTCTACTATTATTATACAGTATATTATTATTTTGGCCATTACTGGAGATGGTGGAATGGCTATGGTCAGTTCCTAGAAAATTGTAAGGAATTCTTAAATTTTTGATTAATCTAAAAAACTGAATTCAGTCTTGTTTTGACCATTGTCTCATTTAAGTTTAAAGCAATACATTTTAATGCTTTTTTTAAAATATAAATGGTGAAAGTAGAGCATGAACATCAAATAGTAACTTATACACAGTGGTGTCCACAGATCAAATGAAAAAAAAAATGTTAACAAGCTTTTTTATTATTTCAAAATATTTGAATTGTGTTTGAAACTTAGATATTTATAAACAATACTTGACCTGTGAAAACTCGAACATGATTGGTAAATGCAAATCGCAAATAACAATTATGAATTGGTAATGGAGAATACAAACCAAAACTGTTGGACCACAAATTCAGATCAATGAGACATTGCTGTGAGAAAATGTTTGATTTTATTGAATCAGTAAAATTTGATCACATTTCAAACCAGTTTGAAATAAAAAAGAATCTGTATTCACTACAGGATTTTGTTCACCATAACAATCTTGTTATTTATAGGCACTTTATTAGCATTGCATATTCCAATATGCACTATAGTTATAGCACATATATATATATATATATATATATATATATACATTTTTTAGCTATATTATTTTTTACAAGTTTGCATAATGGTGCTAATTTGTAGGAATACCATATTTATATCATAATTCTGAATTTTCATTGATTTCATATTGACTGTTTTATTAGTATTTTAAGTGTAGGCAGTATCTTGGATTGATTAAAGACCATCAAGAATAATTATCTAAAAGCCTATATTAGATGAAAATTAATTATCTTAATTACTCAGCTCCCATATCCTGATCTTGTCACAAACAGTGACAAATCAATTTGAACGCACTGAGAGGACCGAACATGTGAGCTGGTGATGTCACTACTGATAGTTTTGGTATCCAAAGAGAATTGTTCAGTGAGGTACTTTGATGTTTCCACAATGTATAGTCTGATATCTAGTTTTGCTCTAGTCATTGACATTTATCCCAGCTGTATTAGCTGTGCGTCTCATAGGTAGTTTATTGGACCACACAAGGTGATTTATTTATCAATCAGTGGTTCATTGCGCCTTTAAAAATATTGCACTTTAAATCCAGCTGCAAGATCGCATAAAAATTCAAATATTTTTGCTTTGTGAAAACTTTCCTTCATGAAAAGCAAATAAATTAATGATTTACTGTATTCTAATATTAGTTTTGTACAAATAATTATTATTCAGAACATTTTGTAAGAACCTCTTGTATGTTATTTGTCAGAATGAAATCAAAATATTCAAAATAATATAAAATATTAAAATGATGATTGATTAGTTATGTAGTAATATGTTCAAGTACTCACTATATAAATAACATTGTAAATTGCGTAAATTAATGTGTCCAATTGTTTTGGTTAATTTCTGTTATCAGCCAGTGTAATGAGAGTAAAGCTTATATTTATTGAGTTCAAGTTTGATTTTATAATTTGAGTGATGTCGTAAATATGAAAGTAGAACTTAGTTAAAAAATACATTTCTATATATGTGTAGTGCAGTTCATTAAAAACAGTGTTGCAGAGGAATAATCTATATTCAAAATGTCTGTGTTTTACTGTAGCAGTTATGTGGTTTTGTGCAGAGGTACAAACTTTTATGGTGAGTCAGACATGCAGAACATTTTATTCCAAAATGTGAATAATAACATATTTTCTATACAGTGCTGAATATGATCAGTGCTATATAAATAAACAAAAAACATTTTTATGTAAATTATATAAATCTTGGAATTACCTTAGAGATCCATGATTTGAAAAAATGGCTTGGTCTACAATCAATGTTGTTCTGTAGCCAATAAACTTATAAGTCAATTCAGGTTTACAAATATTTTAGATAGATTACAAATAATTATTAACTTTGCTCAATATTAAGGGGGAAAGGTATCAAACATTAAAGAGTGAAAAAGTGGAGAGAAATAAAGTACCAACCAATCGGCTTCTAACTGCCATTTAACAGACTGTGTTGAAAAATGACAGTTAGATGCTGATTGGTTGGTACTTTATTGCTCTCCACTTTATCTTTCTCCATGTTTGATACATCTCCCCCAAATGTGTCATCATGTAAAACTGAGTAGTGCTCCTTTAACATAAATCATTATAATTACCTGTAATAAGTGATGTCAGTTTGCTAATTATTCCTTTCAGTAGTGCTTTTAATCCATACAAATGATTTGCGCAATGTCATGAAATTACTTTGGCAGCCACAGTCAGATGCCGTATAATGCAGAGAGTATGGAGACTTTAGAATGCCCCTCTTCTCAGTAGACCCCCCACCCTCCCTTTATTCTATGAAGAATCAGAAACCAATGTTCCTTGTGTTAAACAGTATATTTGCAGTGGAAGAAATCAAAATTGGCCAAACAGATCTGTTTTACATATAGACAAAACTAGCTGTTACAAAACACAAAAAGTTTATTTGGGATTTTGCTGTTGACACTGTGGATGATAAATAAATGAATGAAACAGTAAAAACACAATTTTATCATTAATAACATATGTTTAGGCAATGTAACATCAATTTCCACTATAAAAAACAAAACATACAAAAATTTATTTTTCTGATTGAGGATTTAAATACAGTGCAGTAAAGATTTATTTTGTAAATTATCCCCAAACTTTTATAATGTATTTGTGTCTTTAATTTCCTCATACACAAGTTCTACTAACATAAAGACCAGCTGCTTAAGTTTTCACTTGTGATGTTGTAAGGAAAATAGGGACAATATTTTGCTGTTCTCCACAGTGAAGTATTTTTATTTCATTGAATGCAAATTATGTGTTTATTAGATTTGTTTATTTAAAAAAATAAAAAATTATATTGACAAATATAACTCATACATGTCCATATTCTGCACTCAAAGGGAACATTGAAAATAATACTGGTGGTAACTAAACTGGAATTTAGGTTCAAACATGTCATTCACAGACTCCCTATTGACTCATATAACAAGTCTATGTTAAATGCTTGCGTTACTTCTGCCTATTCGTCATGTGGGTCTTCTAAATATTTGCCAAGACAAGTACCCATTCTGTTTACTCTTTAAAGACGAATAAACCTGAATGATGTCATAATTTATTTTACCAACATCTGTAGGTATATTGGCAGATACAAAATATACATACAGTATACACCATTTTTTTTTAGATATGTACAGTTCTGGGGACAGTGATATATCACAAAATGCCATGTGTGAAAGGCTAAGATAAACCCATAAACATAACTACAGTATACCAACTGTAATAGACTTGTCTTGTTTTTAAAATAATGCAGTTTTTGTTCTCTGTATCCTGTTACTTAGGTATACTGTACATGCAAAAAATCTGCCTAGATGCAAATCTGACAAAGACTATGTTACTATGTTGACATTTTATTCATTTTAATAATAATATTATTTTACTGTTGTATTTTGTAGGAATACTGTCCAGATGAGTAAAACAAACTGTATGTGTTTTACGTGTTTACTGAGCTAGTTTGTAAGGTCAAACAAGGATGAGCACTCACCAGCTTTGTAAACAAGATAGAGCTAGTTTAAAGGACCTTAGGGTCTGATTCAGAGCCACTCGTAAGCGGCAGCTCATTCGCTCCGAGCGATGTTTGCTCAACTGCGCATGCGTACGGATCGTTATACGCATGCGCGAACCAGTCAGTGCGGCCGAAATTCATGTGCTCGCAAAATAGCGAATGCCTGATAAATTGAGTGACAGGATGAGGTGTATGTGGGTGGTAACAGGGGAAGGTGCTTGAAAACGGGGAGTGGAGATCCGATCGCAGGCGTGCTTAAAGGTCAAAACGGGCGTTTTATGGGTGTGCATAATTAAAACAGCAGCGTCATTGACCACGTCACTGGGTTTTTTTTAAGCCAGAACTGCTCGCAAAATTGTGGTAGCAAAAACCAACCACAAGAATAGCGAGCAGCTCATACCCTGGTCGATGTACTCGATTAATCTAATAAATAGCGGACATGACGTAGGATGCGAGCGGCCAGGGGGCGTAGTTTCCCTAAAAATGACGGCAAGTTTTGTTCGCTCGCTCAGACCTAGAGGCGGGAACAGACAACAAACTGCGAATGGTTCATTTGAATAGCCATCCCTATTTTCTGGACGAGCGAGCGCAAATAGCGACGGGCTCTGAATCAGGCCCTTAGTTTTAGTTTTAATCTGAATATCTGCCTTCATGCTGACAAAAGAGGTAACATTAACATTATAGGGGCAAAATTGTTCTTATAAATGTAGGAGGGACAGTTATTTTGTAATGTAATACACACCAACGCTTTTTTTAATCCATATTTTAACTCTATATATTTTTACACATTATTTAGCTAAATAGATAACATTTACATAAAAATGCTTAACATGTTCAAAGTTAAATCATGAGACCATACCAGACCATGATACTTAATATCAGTCATCTTTAGCTAAAACTTAACAAGGTAGCAGCTAAGCTACAAGTGCCTTGCAAAAGTATTCACCCCCTTTGCATTTTTCATGTTTTGTTGCCTCACAACCTGGAATTAAAATGGATTGTTTGAAGGTGTGCATCATTTCATTCACAGAATATGCATACAACTGTGAAGTTGTGTTTTTTTAATATTGTGAATCAAACAACATTTAGGACAACATAACAGAAAACTTCGGCATGCATAACTATTCACCCCCCTAAAGTCAGTACTTTGTCGAGCCACCTTTTGTGGCAATTACAGCTGCAAGTCTCTTTGGATAAGTCTCTATGAGCTTGCCACATCTTGCCCCTGGGATTTTTGCCCATTCCTCAAGGCAAAACTTCTCCAGCTCCTTCATGTTGGATGGTTTCCACTTGTGAACAGCAATCTTCAAGTCTGACCACAGATTATCAATTGGATTGAGATCTGGGCTTTGACTAGGCCATTCCAACACATTTAAATGTTTCCCCTTAAGCCACTCGAGTGTTGCTTTAGCAATATGCTTCGGGTCATTGTCCTGCTGGAAGGTGAACCTCCGTCCCAGTCTCAAATCACAGGCAGACTGAAACAGGTTTTGCTCAAGAATATCCTTGTATTTAGCACCATCCATCTTTCCCTGGACTCGAATCAGTTTCCCAGTCCCTGCTCCTGAAAAACATCCCCACAGCATGATGCTGCAACCACCATGTTTCACAGTGGGGATAGTGTTCTTGGGGTGATGGGATGTGTTGGGTTTGCGCCAGACAAAGCATTTTCCTTGGTGGACGAAAAGTTTAATTTTTGTCTCATCTGACCAGAGCACCTTCCTCCATACATTTGGGGAGTCACCTACATGCCTTTTGGCAAACTCAAATCGTGTCTTTTTATTTTTATCACTGAGTAATGGCTTTCTTCTGGCCACTCTTCCATAAAGCCCAGCTCTATGGAGGTTATGGCTTATTGTGGTCACATGCACAGATACACCATTCTCTACTGTGGAACTCTGCAGCTCCTTCAGGGTTACCTTTGGTCTCTATGCTGCCTCTCTGATTAATGCCCTCCTTACCCGGTCTGTGAGTTTTGGTGGGCGGCCCTCTCTTGGCAGGTTTGTTGTGGTACCATGTTCTTTCCATTTGATGATGATGAATTTGATGGTGCTGCCGGGGATCATCAAAGATTTGGATATTTTTTTATAACCCAACCTAGAATTGTACTTCTCAACATCTTTGTCCCTGACTTGTTTGGAGAGCTCATTGGTCTTCATGGTGTGATGCCTCTTGCTTAGTGTTGTTGCAGCCTCTGGGGCCTTTCAGAAAAGGTGTGTTTATACTGACAGATCATGTGACACTTAGATTTTACACAGGTGGACTTCATTTCACTAATTATGGGACTTCTGAAGGTAATTGGTTGCACCAGAACTTTTGAGGGGCTTCATAACAAAGGGGGTGATTACATATGCACATGCCAATTTTACGAATTTTATTTATATAGATTCTTTTTTATATATTTTTTACTCATTTCACTTCACCAAATTAGACTATTTTGTGCAGATCCATCACATAAAATTCAGATAAAAAAAAATAAATTACAGGTTGTAATGTAACAAAAAAGGCAAAAAGCCAAGGGGGGTGAATACATTTGCAAGGCACTGCTATGTAACTGAGTACTCAATGAAGTGTGAAGCTATATAAGCACCCATGTTTTCTATGTAATGGCTTTTTTTAGTTGAGGATTAGATTAGTGAGGCTGGTAGTTTAAGGTTAGTATTATGGACAGGGCAGCTAGTCTATCAGAGGTCATGGGCAGGGTTACAGGGTAGTCTAGTCCTAGTCAGATGGTTGAGGTGGCACATCCTCTTTCTTCTTCCCTGAGGCAACACTCCCTCTGCACCTCATCAGCTTCCCCATTGGGCTTAGTTACTTGGCTCACCAGGGGTGCCAAGATTTTCCATGAGCATCACCCAGTCCATCCCTGGTGGCGGCGGTTAGGCCACATTAGTACAGTTTTAGGTACAGTGCAGGATGGCCACTCCTGCTCCTCCCACAGTGTCAGGTACTAGGGAGCAGCCTGTTAATTCACCACTGCCCATAAATAGACGGTGACATATAACTGTAAAGCTAAATGAGTCACCAACAGCTGCAACACCTAGAGGGATCCCAGGACTGTGGTCTCACAGAGGGTAACCTACACAGTGTATATAGGGCCAGCCATCCGTTAACCCTGCTGCTGTTCTGGCAGCACTGTTTTCTCAAGAGATGCCAGCTGGCCATATGATTTGCCCTGCTCCTCCTGCAGCTTGGTCACCATATTGTCCTGCAACCACCCTCGCCTTACACAACACAGGTTTTTAATTATGATCAAGTGGTACCTGCCCCATTTACTGCTTCTCCATATTACCTGGAAATGATCCTGGTTCGTCCCCAAGTATTTCATAATTTGACCCCATGATGGCTAGTCATGCTGACTGTGCATGGCATCAGCAGGTCCCTTTGCCACAACTCTTTGCCATGCCTCCACTTCCAATTCATGGGGTGCCTTGCTCTGTCCCTCCCTTTTCCATCCTTCACCCCATGAGTGCACAACCACCTTCCCCCTGCCTTCCACTTACATTGTGCCTTTGATGTGTCCTGTGCTGACCAGTATGTCACCTGTGCCTCTTACAAGTTTTCAGCTTCCTGCAGCTGTTCCAGACATGCTGGGGAGTTCTCACAACAAAGAAGGGCAAGTCATGGTGATTCATGGAGATACCATGGGGGGGCTATCCATGTCCAGAGTCAGTGAGCATACTGTTTATGCTTCCCATAGCATGGTTCCCCTGCTTTTTAGTGGCTCCATTGATTCATTAAACTCATCTGATAGCCCCTGTAAATTTATGAGATAATAAGCACAGCAATTTTGGGTCATAGGGCGACTAGCATTGCCACTAAATGGATGCAGCAGCGGCAGGGTGAGAGGAGGTGTGAGGAGGTTCCACAATTGAATGTACGGAACCAAAGTGATTGTTTCAGAATTCCGAGGGCACACTTGATAAAGTTATCTGTCGATTCTGGGATTCTTTTTGAGAACGAGTACAAGCTGGCTCCAGACTAAGAACCCTGATGTGCCTGTTTTTTAATTGATGAAGGTACTTGAAATACTTATCTTGAAAATTCAAATAATTCTAAAATACTACACCAGAGAGCGCCTTTTCTCACCTCCTTTTTTAGATACTCTACTAGTATTTGAGACAATACAACAACAGTCTCTCAGGAGAAAATTGGCGGCCACCTGTCACACGGGGAGTGTATTTTTGGAAGAATTCATTTTAAAGGACTTAAACACAGATAATTCTTGGTGTAGCGCTATTAACAGTACCCTTGATCTATATATATATATATATATATATATATATATATACACATATATATATTGCATAACGTTGGGTTTCATTCTGATCGAAATGAAATAGTTACACATGTGACCAAAATGAGTGATGTACAAATAAACACACTTTATTTACAAGTAACAAACAATTAACTAACAACATACAAAGTATACAGTGTACTCAACTCTTGTCTATGTATTCAGATGACACCGGTAATTCATCATCTCCAGCATAAGATGTACTTCATCTTATCTTCTGGGGAGCCCTTGTTTCACAATACCCAGATAGTTCAATTTACATTGCAGGCATCTTTCTGCAGATGTAGATCCATGCATGAGCTGAGAGCCTTTGTCTAACCTTGATTTACATACCCTAGTCTGGGGTGGTGGCTGTCCGGATATTAATTACAAACTGGGTACTGTACCAAGCACTGATTGGTCCTACGTAGCATTGACCAAACTTATCTCTCTTGCACATGCTCTGTAAGTACTAAGATATAATCAGACAAAGAAATACCGTAATGACGTATCCTAGTATGTCTGGAGATGAACTCTCAAAGCTCCTTTGTATGTAGAATATGGACATCACTAACAGTTACCCATAATGCATAGCTTCTCTACACATCTTACAATGGAATATGGCTAACTGATAACACCATGTAAGCTATGAATGGCTCATTATACTTCTCTAATAGTAATGGCAGGTACAAACTAGGCCCCTCAAATTATTGCTTATTTGACCCCAAAAGGTTATATCTAACCATTCTCTGCTTAGACTGCAACTGTATGAATACAATCTCTTTTCAACCCTCAATGGGGCCTAGCAAGGGTATATGTGTTACATCTTATACGCCTATGTAGAAATTAACTATTTAACCCACTAGTTACACACACATATATATATATATATATATATATACATACACACACACACACACGGTGTGTATAACCCGCTGGTTACACACATATATATATATATATATATATACACACACAGGGCCTGATTCAGAGCCGGACGCTATTTGCGCTCGCTCGGTCAGAAAAAGGGGCCGGCTATTTAAATTGAGCGCTTGCTCTTTGCGGTCTGTTGATGCCTCTATGTCTGAGCGAGTGAACGAAACATGCGCTCGCTATTTTGTAAAGACGCCCCCTGGCCGCTCGCATCCTACGTCATCTTCGCTATTTATTTGATTAATCAAGTACATCGAAAGGCATCTCAACTGCTCACAGTGCTTGTGGTAGGTTTATCCTACCGCAATCATGCGAACAGTTCAGGCTAAGAGACAACCAAGTGACGTGGTCGATGACGCTGCTTTGTTAATTATGCACACCCTTAAAACGCCCGTTTTGACTGTTTGGCACGCCTGCGTTCAGATCTCCACTCCCCGTTTTCAAGCACCTTCCCCTGTTACCACCCACAAATGTCTCATCCTGTCACTCAAATTAGCAGGCATTCGCTATTTGGCAAGCGCTCGATTTCCGATCGCACTGACTGGTTGGCGCATGCGCATTACGACCCATACGCATGCGCAGTTGTGCGAACATCGCTCGGAGCGAATGAGCGGCCGCTTACGAGTGGCTCTGAATCAGGCCCACAGTGTGCGCAGAACTGTAACAACATGGAATAAAAGGGTCTGAGCAAGTACAGAAAAAAACTTTATTCATAGACTTTAAATGTACACTTTACATGCTAGTATATGATTCGTCAAGCTAATGGGTTCATAAATTTACCATTCATATGCAGTTATTGTGGGAAATATTTTTAAAAATCACTTGTAATCCCTGTTATAACTAGAGATGTACATGGACCCTCATGTTTTGGCTTTGTTCTGGCAAAACCACTCTCAAATATAATGGCTTAGGCAAAACCACCCTCAAGTGTTTTAGGTCGGATTTGGTTTTGGTTTTGGATTTCTTTAAAGTTGATAAAAACAGGTAAAATCTTGAAATTTTGACCTATTTCCATGCAATCCAAAACCGGAGATTCAGTTTTTGATTCTGAGTTTCAAACTTACAGCAGACATGAGCTGGGACTCTGTTCTACCCGGAACCCCAAAAGTGATCCAAGCTCGGACCCCCCAAAAGTTCAGGTGTGTTTGTTTTTCAGATAAACATGCCACACATCTCCAGTGATATCCCCAACAATGATGATATGGATAAGGCCCTGGTAACCATAGGTTTAGCTGTAGAGCAGCATGTGCACTCCATTATTCATTGGAAGGTGACAACACATGAAATGTGGTATATGGGAAAGATATGTTGGGTAGGCCCATAACCTTGGCCTTGATTATGCTAAAAACCTCTATTGATTGGAAAATTTTATTGCATCTATATATTATCAATAATTTGTAGTTGTGCACCTGAGATTTGTCTGTTTCTGTGCCAGCAATTAGACTCATCAGGTAGCACCTCCCATTATATATATATATATATATATATATATATTAGGGATGAGCGGGTTCGGTTCCCTGAGAACCGAACCCACCCGAACTTCGGGGATCCGGGGCGATCCGAGCCCAAGCTCGGATCTCCCTGTCTGCCCCGGATCCCTCTCCCGAGGCAAAACCTCGAGATCTGCTGTCGGATCTCGAGGTTTTGCCTCGAGCGGCCATTTTAAAAAAAATGCCTTTGCCTTTAATGGGCAAAGTGCTGATTGGCTGACAGAGCCGTCTGTCACGGCTCTCAGCCAATCAGCATTATGGTGCTCATTTGCATGTAGCACGGACTCGTGAGATCCGTGCTACATGCATCTGTGTGACTGACAGTGACACAGAGCACAGATGGGTCAGTGAGACCCGTTTGTGCTGCTGTGTATTTCAATGACACAGATGCACGCACGGACCAGGAGATCCGTGCTACTTGCATCTGTGTCATTGACACAGAGCACTGACGGGTCCGTGAGACCCGTCTGTGCTGCTGTGGTAAAAAAAAAAAAACCTGTGTAAAAAAAGAAAAAAATGGCGTGCCCCCCCCCAAAAAAAAGAGCAACCAGCCCCGGGCATTAGTGACCCAGTGCTGGGTGTGCTTAAATACAGGGGACAAACGACGTAGGGGTCCCCCGTATTCTGTGCAACCAGCTCTGGGCTCTGATCCGGTCCTGGTTCTGGAAATACAGGGGAAAAAAATTAGTAGGGTTCCCCTCTATGTTCCAGAACCAGCACTGGACTTTTTCTAGCGGGGGGCTGTTGCCACAGCCAGGGGAGCCCTTTCACCAGGCCCCCCAGCCGCAGCATCAGCCCTGACCGCTAGTCAGCCCAGGCCGGGGATCAGTGGAGAGCTGGGGACCCCCCCAATAAAGGGGTCACCCTCTCCAGGGCACCCCAGGCCCAGGCTGATAGCCCGGGGCTATCCCCGCCACCCCTGGTGTCGGTGGGTGGCGGGTTGATTGTGTGGTGTGGTGTAAATAAAGAATATCAAACATTGTCTTTACAAGTAGAACTGCAAGTCCCAGCAAGCCTGCCCCGCATGCTGGTACTTGGAGAACCACAAGTACCAGCATGCAGGGCATTAAGGGCCCACTAGTACCTGTAGTTCACCTGTAAAAAAATGTTTAAAAAAACACAGGACACACACACCGTGACAGTATAAGTTTATTAAACATACATACACACACACACATGTACACATACTCACCTATGTAACCTGTAGCATCGGTCCACTTGTCCGGTAAAGTATCCATAGGGGACCTGTGAAAAAAAACATACTCACCATCTCCTATGCGAGGTTCTGTCCTCTTCGTTCCAAAGTAGGCATCCCCGGACTTGGCAAAAAAAAAAAACGAAAACGCGATCCATGAACTTAGTACCGTTCTACAGAACGGTACTTCCGAATGAGAGCTTACCGGCGGGGTATCACCTTGGAAACCCCGCTGCTAAGCGTTCATTGGCTGAGAGAGGTCATCTCCCGTCTCTCAGCCAATGAACGGCTCCCTCCATTGTAGTCAATTGTGGGAGCCGCAAGGTTATTAAAGTTTACCCTGCGGCTCACCTGTTGGATTTCTGCGCAGAACATCGAGGGACATAAAGGTGAGTATCAGTTCTTTTATTACAGGTAATTTGATGGGATACTTTACATTGACAAGGGGACATGAACATCTGGAAACAGGTGAGTATGTGTAAGTGTGTTTATGGATGCATTAAAACTTTATTTCACGGTGTGTTGTATGTTTTAATAACCATTTCTTTACAGGTGAACTACAGGTACCAGTGGGCCCTTAATGCCCCGCATGCTGGTACTTGTGGTTCTCCAAGTACAAGCATGCGGAGGAGGCTTGCTGGGACCTGTAGTTCCACTGTAAAAACAATGATGAAAAATCAAATTTTTACACAACACCTTACACTATCAACCCGCCACCCACCACCCAGGGGTGGCGGGGATAGCACCGGGCTATTAGCCTAGGCCAGGGGTGCCCTGGAGAGGGTGACCCCTTTATTGGAGGGGTCCCCAACTCCCCAGGGAACCCTGGCCTGTGCTGACTAATGATCAGAGCTGATGCTGCGGTGGGGAGCCCAGTGAAAGGGCACCCCTGGGTGTGGCATCAGTCCCCCATTAGAAAGGGTCCAGGGCTGGTTTTAAATATACAGGGGACCTCACATCATTTTTTTTCTACATATATTTAAAACCAGCTCTGTCCCTGCTGCCTTGTGCTGGTTCTTCCATTACAGTGGATACCTACACATTTTTTTCCCTGTAATCTTAAGAAGCAGGACAGGCTGGCAAGCCTGAGGCTGGTTAGTATTTTGGGGGGGACCTCACGTAATTTAAAAAAAAAAATATTTATCTATTTTTTACAAGGCTTAACACACAAGCAGCAAGCACATATCTCACTGATATGTGCTGGCTGCTAGCTCAGGAGAGATTTGCAGAAAGAAAACACTGCAATCTCGGGTGAGTGATCTCCTGCAAAACGAGTTACTTGGGAGAGATATCTCGTTCTGCTTCACCATTGGCCAACTCGGTTAGCCTCAAGTCACCTGTTGGTAAATTTGGTAAAATAAAAGGGATTAAATCACCCGAAGTTTGGCGAGTACCAGCGAGATAAATCACTTTGAAAATTGGGACCATCTCGAATCTTAGTAAATTGACCTCCTGGGGTAAAAACTGCACTTTGGTGCCTAATATATTGGAATCCTTACAAGTTTAAGTGAAACAGCTTACTTCATGTCACTTGACCAGAGGAATCACTACGTTATATACCCTAGTTGTGGACATCTAATAGAATGCACTGGGCACTACCAGCAAAACTGTTGATGCCGCCCACATGAAATGGGATTGAGAAGGGTATAGAAACCTGTAACTGGACGCATAGAGGTAATATATCCTGAGGAAGACCTCGTAGGGACTAAGGGCCTGATTCAGAGCCGCTCGTAAGCGGCTGCTCGTTCACTCCGAGCGATGTTCGCACAACTGCGCATGCGTATGGGTCGTAATGCGCATGCGCCAACCAGTCATTGCGGTTGGAAATCGAGTGCTCGCAAAATAGTGAGTGCCTGCTAATTTGAGTGACAGGATGAGACGTTTGTGGGTGGTAACAGGGGAAGGTGATTGAAAACGGGGAGTGGAGATCCGAACACAGGCGTGCCAAACGGTCAAAACGGGCGTTTTAAGGGTGTGCATAATTAACAAAGCAGCGTCATCGACCACGTCACTTGGTTGTTTCTTAGCCTGAACTGTTCGCATGATTGCGGTAGGAAAATCCAACCACGAGCAGTTCAGACGCCTTTCGATGTACTCGATTAATCAAATAAATAGCGGAGATGACGTAGGATGCGAGCGGCCAGGGGGCGTCTTTACAAAATAGCAAGCGCATGTTTCGTTCGCTCGCTCGGACATAGAGGCGTCAACAGACCGCAAAGAGCAAGCGCTCAATTTAAATAGCCGGCCCCTTTTTCTGAACGAGTGAGCGCAAATAGCGTCCGGCTCTGAATCAGGCCCTAAACTCGTTGGGACATTATGCTGCAATGATAACAACCCATCTTGGTACTTACCATTTCCTGGAACTTAAGGAGTTAGCAAAAGTTTGGACTGGCACTTGGCTAGACTCTCTATCACAGCAACCACCACTATCTGACTGCTACATATATGCTCATTTATTTGTATTTCTTGTACGTTTTTAACTATATGTGTGCAAATGGAAAATAAATTGATTTGGTTTAATTATACTATATCACACTATGGGAGCATGTATTTTGTTCTATGTAATGTACTTGCCTATGAAGTAATAAGAAACTATAGGAGGAGATTTATCTTACATTCAACTAAGCTCTCCCCAATACCACCCCCAAACGCTGCTAGTCTGTCACTCACTCAGCAATGGATTCCTCTGTGTGTGCATAATCGCAACGTGATCGCAGCACATACGTAGTGATGTGCATATGCATGCGCAATGGCAAAAAATTGCTTGATCTGCATTAAAATTGCATTAGGGTCCATCTCTGAATCAGGCCCTGAATCACCTCTGAAGAAGCACCTGGTCAACATAGTCCACAGCGCATATTCATTTAATCTTGGTACATGGCCCAATATTACTGCTTGTACTGTATATTGTAATTGTAAATCTATTTATTTCACTATGAGATGCATGTCCTTTATTACCTCTAGATTAGCCATCAATCTGATAATTCTACTGGAAGACAAGCAGCTACCCAAAATTATACTGGAAAAAAAAAAAAAAAATATATATATATATATATATATATAAATATATATATATATATATATATAAATATATATATATATATAAATATATATATATATATATATATATATATAAATATATATATATATATATATATATATATATATTTATATATATATATATATATATATACAGTATATATATATATAGCAAACAACCAAAGTCCGGCACTCCCTTAAATTAAGCAATACTTGCCCGGGTGCCCGGGTAGACAGTTCATGTAGAATGCAAAAGCAAACGGCACTCCTGGTACAAACGACAACTGACAGGCAGCATGTGAAGTCAACGTTTCAAAGACTTTATTGTGGCTTTTTCATCAGGACTGGTATAATGAACAAAAAACGTCTTACCTTATAACAGTTCTAACACCCAGTGAACAGATGCAGTGGTTCCGATACGTATCGGAACCACTCCCCCGGCAGGCGACACTGTAAAAACACGTCATCAGACACCAAGTCACATGGTATTGACGGACTGATGACCTGGTGGTGCTCCCCGTCACCATGGAAACCCGCATAGTAACAAAACTCTACAGAAAAGAAACAAAACATGAAGAATTACAAACACAACAAGACTATTATAAATGGACTAGTCATCCCAATACATAAGTTGAAGGAACTAACTATAGATATCAGCTACAATGAATAGATCCAGCAATAGCATATGGTTCATAAGGGCTACACAATTAGAGGGAATGCACTATTGAACATATATCGAGCAAAATGAAGATCATAGCACCACAAGACCCTAAATGTCACCAAATTAACACACATATATGAACAACTGTACACAAAGTAATCAGTATAAATTAGACATCAGGCAATCCCTAATATATATGAAAAAACTGCAATAGACATTAACCAATATTACAGTGCAGCTTAGATGGGAGGAAAGGGAACTCCTAAATAAAACAATTCAATCCAAGTTGTTCATTGAGCCCCTTGGGAGCAAGGGTCCCCAACGTATGGATCCAATGAGTCTCACATTGTAGTAACTTAAGGGGTTGATTGCCCCCTCTGATAGATGCTGGCACATGGTCAATCATGCGATAGATAAGGAGGCAAGGGTATGAGGCACTGTGGCAAAATGCCTTGCCACAGGCTGCTCGCTGGTACCTGTATTCAAAGCTGCACGAATGGCCGAGCGATGGAGTGCCAAACATTCTTTGAAAGATCTTTCAGTCTTCCCTACATATGACAACCCACAAGGGCACAAAATTTGGTAAACCACAAACATGGAATTACAAGTAAGTGTAAATCTAATGTGATAAGACTTTCCAGAATGTGGATGGTAAAATACATTACCGGCTAATAGATATCTACAAGTCATACAGGTACAGTGAAAACAGCCTGGCTTTTTGCCAATGCTGGTAGATCGAATTGATTTATTGGATGTAGTAATTTCAGTCCTCACCAAAATATCACGAAGATTATACCCACGCGTATAACAAGGCATAAGTCTAGTATTTGACAGCTGCAAATCAGGGTCTGATTGAACCACTGGCCATAACATTTTGGCGGCTCTATTGATTTTAGTACTAGCATTGCTAAAATGATTAGTCCAAATCAGTGCTGGGGGCTTATTGGTCTGAACCTTACCATCCAACCTCATGACCTTCTACTTACTGATCTTCAATTCATGGGGGTTGTAACCTCTTTCCAAAAATTTTTGTATCATTGCATCCATTTGACATTCTGCTAACTCAGGATCAGAAGTAATGCGCTTGACGCGCAATAGTTGCGAGTATGGCAATCCTCACTTCAGTGCCACTGGATGACAACTATCATTATGAAGCAAATTATTCCTTTCCGGGGGTTTTAGAAAACAAACTAGTTGTAACCCTGCCTAAGTTAATAGATATCAAAACATCCAAATAATGGATCTGTACATCACTATTTTTAAAGTTAAGTTTAACCAGTGATTGACTCAAATTATGCTGTTCAATTATATTAATAAAGTCCACCTTAGGACCCCTCCAAAAAATAAATAAGTCATCAATATAGCGCGTGTAGAACGCTATTCTGGATGAAACTTCAGGACAGGCGAAAAAGATATCATGCTCAACTGAATACATATAGATGTTGGCATATGATGGGGCCACATTGGACCCCATCGCACAGCCAACCAACTGTAAAAAGAAATCACCATCATAAATAAAATAATTTTTTGTCAAAATCAAACGCAATAGATTCATAAAAAGAGATAAATAAGGGCCCGTATAATCCGGGTGGTGGTAGAGACAGTCCATAGTTGCAGCTATTCACTATTCATGGGGGATAATGGTATATAGACTGCACACATCCATGCTACACAGCCAAATCTCCTCATCAAAAGTGAGTAATGTATTAAATTTCCTCAATAATGTTGAGGTGTCTAGGAGATAGCGTGGATGCGATCTGATGGTCAGTTGCATACTGGCATCGAGGTACACTGAAGCAGGTTGAAATAACGACCCCCTGGTTGCTATAATGGGGATACCAGGGGGGTTATCCAAAGATTTATGAATCTTGGGAATTGTATAAAATACAGGCACAATCGGGTGTTGCTGCAATAATGCATCTTGTGACTTTGTAGAAATAATATTGCTATGTACAGCTTCAAGCAGTACATTTTTCAATTCCTCCTTGAACTCATTCATAGGGTCTGATGACAAATGCCTATATGTCACTGTATCACCCAGATGAATGGCTACTTGTACTTTATAATCAGTCAAATTTTGAATGACCAGGGCTCCCCCTTTATCAGCCGGACGAAAAATCAGCTATGTATTATCAGCCAAGTCGTGTAATGCTTTTGAACTCTTGTTTGCTTAGTTTCGGCCTTAGTTTGGGAAGTTTAGGGACCTCATTATAAATCTAGGTACCCAGGGGTCGCATATACGTTTTTATAGTCTGGTTAAAAGATTGTGGCTCAAAAGTAGACCAAGGGAGTAATTTGCTTAATTGCGGCAGTATGTCAGAAATAGGTGCATTCAAATTAGGTTTTGCTTTTGCAAAAAATTATTTTAAAGAGTTTAAGGATACTGAAGGTTCAAACAAAAGTCTTTTACCCAATAGAATCAATTCAATATCAGTAAGTGTATAAAATGAGAGATTAACCACTAGGTTTTGTGGGGCAAGGGAGATTTTTTGCCACGTCCTTTGTCTTTGATTTTGGCCCCCCCGTCTGGTGTAAGTTCTCCACCTATAGGGCCTTTGGCTCTTGTTGACATGCCTAAAGGGAGAGTAGTATTTCTTTTACCCTTACTAGTGGAAGCCACATCATTATCACTAGCTGATGAAACTTGCTCATTTGAAGACTCAGTGTCCACATAATTTCTCCTATTCTTCGGGAAGAAAGGTTTTTTATTTCTGTTATATGGACGTCTCCCAAAGTTAGTGAATTGGTACACAGTGTTTAACTCATAATCTAAATCGACTTTCATCCTTTTTTCTTTTTTAAACTTAATTAAATCAGACTTATAAGCAGCCAGTTGGTTTTCAAGTTTTTCCAGCCATTTAACATTGTTTTTTTTTTCCAAAGTGGCTTTATGTGCCAGTTCATAGGTGGCTATTTTTTCTTTTGTGGCATTTAACTTTTTAGTAGACTGCTCTATTATCAAAAGGGTTAAATCAAAAGAGCATTTTTTTAGGATTGAGACCCAACGTCTACAAAAGGTAGGGTCATGCCTACCAATTGTGGGGCTACTTTTAATTCGCAAAATTCTTGGTATTTTAAGCTGCACTGTAATACTGGTTAATGTCTATTGCAGGTTTTTCATATATATTAGGGATTACCTGATGTCTAATTTATACTGATTACTTTGTGTACAGTTGTTCATATATGTGTGTTAATTTGGTGACATTTAGGGTCTTGTGGTGCTATGATCTTCATTTTGCTCGATATATGTTCAATAGTGCATTCCCTCTAATTGTGTAGCCCTTATGAACCATATGCTATTGCTGGATCTATTCATTGTAGCTGATATCTATAGTTAGTTCCTTCAACTTATGTATTGGAATGACTAGTCCATTTATAATAGTCTTGTTGTGTTTGTAACTCTTCATGTTTTGTTTCATTTCTGTAGAGTTTTGTAACTATGCGGGTTTCCATGGTGACGGGGAGCACCATCAGGTCATCAGTCCATGCATACCATGTGACTTGGTGTCTGATGACGTGTTTTTACAGCGTCGCCCGCCAGGGAAGTGGTCCCGATATGGGCACTGCGTCTGTTCACTGGGTGTTAGAACTGTTATAAGGTTAGACGTGTTTTGTTCATTATACTAGTCCTGATGAAAAAGCCACAATAAAGTCTTTGAAACGTTGACTTCACATGCTGCCTGTCTGTTGTTGTTTGCACCAGGAGTCCCAGGAGTGCCGTTTGCTTTGCAATATATATACATATATATATATATATATATATATATAATATATATATTTTATATATATATATAATATATATTATATATATATATATATATATATATATATATATATTGTGGTGAGAGGGGTTGTCTCTCACCTGAACTACCATGCTTGATCAGGTCACTCCAGGGGAGGCATTAGCAGTGGAGGTGTAGACTTCCAGGTTTTCACAATTACATAAATCCTGCTGGAATAATCACTGGAGCACAGGAAGGGTTTAAAAAACTCAAAAACCTGATGCTCCTTGCTCCTGAAGCCGTACAAGCTGGCCAGGCAATAGGACGGGGTGATGGTTAGCATTAGGGTGCCAGGACCTGGAAGGTCCACAGATATTGTAACAGCTGACTGTTAAGCACAAGTAGTGCTGGGGCATTTACTTTTATGTTTATTTGCTTATTTTCTGTTATGTGCCTGTGTGTATCAAGGCCTATGCTCACGTATGCTAAGGTGCAGTGTTTGCTGCCATTAAAAAGACACTGCTTTACCAAGTCCCTGTCTGTCTGGAGTCCTCAATTCTATGGGCTCTATTTACTACAATCCACATATTGAATGCGGATTGTAGTGTGATATTACCGAGTGAATTCGCATTGCGAATTCAGGCAATATCACAGGGATTTACTATAAATCCCTTGCAGGGACAGAGCTTGCGATAAAGCTCTGTCCCTGCGGATCCCATCCGCACTCTAGTCGCGGTATTTTTGGAAAAAATACCGTGACTAAGAGCCCGCGCATGCGCCGACCGACCACCGCTACTACCCCCCCACCGAAGCTAAGCCCCGCCCCCGGTGCTAAACCCCGCCCCCGCGATCGCGGACCCCCGTACATCAATCAGCTTGCGGTCTGCTTAGACCACATAGCTGACTACTGGTACCGGCTCCCGCCTCTGCTCTCCCCGTTAGAGCAGAGTGGGAGCCCGGTATCCGGGGGAGACCCTGGATAACGCCACCTCCAGGGCTTCCCCCGGTATTTTTTTACAATTTATTTTTAGTAACTTAGGTCGGATCACATTTCCCATTACAATTATGGAAAATGCGATCTGCTTTACTAAAAATAAGTGACACTTAGGGGTTGGAGTAGAATATTACTAATTCTACTCCAATTGCCCTATAGTAACTACAGGTGAAACTAAAATAATGTGAAAAGGGTGTGAAAACACCCTTTTTCACTTTATTTTAGTAAAAATAATGTTAATAAATAGAGCCCTAAATCCTGTGTTACATTTGGTGGCCTGTACTGGGAACTGCACTGCTGTCTCACAGCGCAATCGCTAGATGCCTACGGCGTAGCAAGGAATCTGACAAAGGCAGAACGTTCGGTATACGTGAGTATAGTTTATGAACTAGAAAAAAATGCAGTTACATTAAGGACTGTGTCATTTTCTGTGCACTGTAAAGAAAAGCGGTTTTGTGTGTACTGAAGAAAAAAAAGTTACTTTGTTTTTTTTACTAAGGTACTTAAGACATATAACAAATGTTATTTAGTGTGTTCACCAGCTAGTGTTCATGCTGTCTTATTTAAGTTAACCTGTTGACTGAACAAGAGCAGAGCTCACATACATAATTTAGCATTGCATTGCTGAAAGAGAAAAAACATTTTTTTCTGTGTTCTGTTTAACCCCTACATTGCTGAAGAAAAAAAAACAATGTTTTCTTTTAAAACTTGAATAATTGTTGTTTGGCTGAAAGAAAGATATATATTTATTTGTGTAAACTGGTTTGTCATTGTTCTTAGCCTCTAAGTTCTTACTTACTCCTCCCATTGTAAAAATGGAATAAGTTTTTTACACTATAGTAACTTTGTTGGCCTCTCTTCAAAAGACAGAGGACAAAATGTTACAATTAGTTATCCAATTAATGGGCACAGCAAATGCTGCAGGGCATCTGAAAAAAAAGTCTGCCTCAGATGACCCAGATGCATATTTGTTAATATTTGAAAGGTTGGCACAGCATTTAAAGTGGCCAGCAGATACTTGGGCTGATAGAGATAGCCCCTATCTCACTGGTGAGGCTCTGAAAGCCTATGCTGATTTGTCCTCTGCTGATGCAGAGAAATATGACCAAGTCAAAAATGCCATTCTAGCTAGGTCAGGTCTCACTCCTTCTGGGAAAGCATAGCCGCTTCCATGAATGGGCCCTACTACCAGAGGTCCCTATTTGGAAGCAGGTTGCAGAACTCGCCAGACAGGGGAAAAGTTGGCTCCAGCCAGCACTGCCACTCAGATTGTAGAGAGATATACTGTATAAAAAACTATTCCATAACATCTAAATATAATTTACACAATACACAGGTTAAAATCAGAACAGAACAGAACAGAGGGGGCTGGGCTGGACTCAGTGGAGGGTGGGATGGGGTGGACCAGAGAGCAGACACTAAGGTAACCCAGGTCCAAAAAACTGGTATTATAATAAGTTTATTGCATTAGCTGATTCCTACAACTAAGATTAACTACTTATGATGTCCAATTAACTCACACACCCAAAATCACTAGGATGCTGGCTGAAAATTTGTGTTCTTCTGGAGTTACAGTAATGCCACTTTGATTTCTGACTACCAAAGTGTTAAGTCCTGGATATCCTTATATACACTGATATTTTTTTATGCTATCTGTATCAGAAAAGGGAAAACATTCTGGAAATCTACTTTGATGAAATGAGACACAGTTTGGTTGCAGTATAAGTGGACAAAGTATTCATGTGAGTTAAGAACTCAAATCAGAAGTTCACCTTTTCCACTCGGACTACACTCCAGGCTATCATAACTGATTGATTGGTAGCATTCCGATCAGGTTCTACCGTGACCTCATAGCTTTATCCATTAGGACCCATTCTGCTTTTGCACCACACAATTGTTTTGGTTATCAGTATCAGAGTGATGTGACATCAATCAGCCCCTCATAATTTACCAATTCATTCTATGGCATTGGGGAATCTTTGGTGAATCTGTAGTACTTTACTCTGGCGGCCGGAAATGGTCTGTAACTCTTTCTGAAGGGAGGCTATTAATTCTCTGGGATAATATTGTAATACATTCACTCCTAAAGTAAAAGGAGGGACACCTTCTTCTTGCAAGTTAGTGATGATACGACCTTGTTTATTCAAAAGAGCCTCCTCAATCTGTATAGCTGCCTCTCAATACCCTATGTAGGTGATATATAAACCATCACTGGCTAATTGATGTAAACAGGATGGATGAGGAGAGAGTTAGCTTTATCCTGTGAAAGTAAGTTGATTGGATAGTGGTCACTTGGACCCAATGTCTACTCTAGTTCCCTTGATCATAATTTCAATATGGGGCAATTTCTGACATAACAAGACCAGCACTATTTTGGACATGGTCCTATTTCTGAAGCATTTCCCAGGGGTTGATCCATGGCCATAGGATCTCCTAGTTTAAAGGTTCATGCTGGTAACACTGCCTTTTGATGTGTCCACTTTTATAATACCTGTGGCAGATTGGTCTTCCTTGGGAATCAAATTGATCAGTAGGCCTTCTCCCTACCCTTGGTGGATTCCACCTTTCTGTTTGCCAGTTATTGCGACGGGATGTAGTCAGGAAGCCGATGGTCTGCATTTCGACCATCGCCTTCCCAACAGTGAAAGCCCAGCATGGGACTAATGAGAGGAATCTAAATACTGACGCCTATCATTAGCCCCACGCTGGCTTCCCGACAGTGAAAGCCCGGCATGGGGCTAATGATAGGCATCTAAATACTGACGCCTATCATTAGCCCCATGCCGAAATCACGATGCCTGGCATACTGAATGTAGGTAAGCTGGGCGGCAGGAGCTCATAGCAGTGGGGGTTGAGGAGGGTTAGGTTTAGGGACTCCCGGGGGCACTTAGGGTTAGGCACCCCCCCTAGAGGGTTAGGGTTAGGCTAGGGGAAGGGGGTTAGGGTCAGGCACCACCAGGGGGAGGTTAGGGTTAGGCCCCCCCAGGAGGGTTAGGTGTGGGGAGGGGGGTTGGGTTTAGGCACCCCTGGGGGGAGGTTAGGGTTAGGCAGGGGGGGAGGTTAGCATTAGGCACCCCTAAGGGAGGGTTAGGGTTAGTGGGGGAGAGGGGAAGGTTAGGGTACATTCTTACCTTAGTCAGGATCTTCATCTGCCGGCCTTCTGGCATCGGGATTTCATCTGCCGGGCTTAGGTCCGGTGGTAATACATACCAAATCCATTGCGATTATCCCTCTGTTTTTGCTTCCACTCCTGGAGCTTTCTGGTGAAGTCAGCTAGCTGACTACTTAGGCTTTGATAGATTTAGGAAAAGCATTATGTAGACTTTCAGTAGTCACAGTATGCTGTCTTTCTGGGAATTAATGTTCTAAGTTTGCACGATGATACCACAAACCTAATGGCTGTCTCCCTAAAGACCAAGTAGGAATCAACAGGAGCATGTAGCATAAGGAGCCGGAGTTGGGCTTTGATGGATTCTCCTTGAATCCCTTCCATAAATTGGTTGATTAACATATTATCTAATTGATGAATTTCTGTTTCCTCCTCTTGAAAAATTACTTTTAAGGCCTATTGAAGGCTGAGAGTGAAATCTCACATTGTCTTCTCTTATTGTTGTTTTCTGGCATAAAATAGCATTTTCAATTGAGAAATAGAATTGTTCTCAAAAATGGTGGATAACTTATCCAAGATTTGTTCTATTGTGCATTTTTCAATATTAGGCCAAGAGTCGCTCTTCGTAGAACTGGCCCCTTTAATTGCCCCAAATAGATTTAGATTTTTTGGTACATGGTAAATAAAAAGAGGTGAAACATAGATCTCATTGTTTTTAAACTCCCTCAGGTTTTCAGTTTCTGCACTGCCTAATTCTCCAGATTAGTTTGACAGCCAAGGGGCTCCAAAATAATAGAGCATAGTACTGGGACTCAACATTTGTGGGTTCAGATGACCCTCTGCCATTGGTTTGTGATTTGCCTCTGTTAATTACTGTCCGGGTGTTAAGGAAGAATTGTTGTTAATCCTTTAGAATGTAAGCTGTCATGAGCAGGGTCCTCTACACTCTGGTGCTTCTCCCTACTTATTACAACTTATGTGAGTGTTTGATTGCTAATGCAGCAATATGTATAACCCATGTCCTTGTCCTGCATTGTATTGTACTGTAAGTCGCTGGTTTCTTGTTCATTTATTTGTCTATGTACTTTGTAAGGTGCTGTGGAACACTTGTGGAACCATATAAATAAAAAATAATAATAATCCTGTTCGTGAAGGCAGCTTTTTTCATTTGTTTGTCTGTATATCAACTATGGATACTGATGGCATGAAGGTTGAGGTACAAGTTGGTAACATGCACTACTTTTCTTCAGAAAAATAATTTTTTGCTATAAATGCTGCAAACCTTGACAGAGAGGTGCCCTTTCCATGCAACACAGATGCCAGAATGGATGACTGATCTAATGCTAAGTAGACTTTATTACACAGAAAGGTTCACCTATATTTACCAGAAGAGAATGTCAAAGACAATACTTATAACCAGTGGTGGCTCCAGAGTTGGGGCTGCAGCACAGTCCAAAATTCAAATAAGGGAGCCACACCAACTGCCAGTGTGTCCCAGGCGGCGATGTTCAGCAGCATTTGGAAGGGCAGATGGTGTGGCTCCCCTATTTGAATTTTGGACTGTGCTGCAGCCCCACCTCTGGAGCCACCACTGCTTATTTTCTATTCTTAAACCAGGTAGTAGATAACATATTCAATGACCAGACATAACAAATGAAATTATTATACAATATAATTAAGTTTATCCTACAAACATTACAATATTTTTATTTTAGGGATATCACTAATAACAGTTTCTTTAGAAAATAATTATTACTCCTATTTATTAACAAAAGTATCTACATCCCTTAATATGAGAACCAACCTCTGAGGCTATAACTATACTTTGCTTAAAGCAGTATTCACTATTACTACAATTTACTCACTGTTCAGGATACTGAATTATAATTGTTACATACTTTATAGATACACAGGTAATGTAACCAGTCAGTGGTATAACAGAGGGAGGGATACTTTATAGATACACAGGTAATGTAACCAGTCAGTGGTGTAACAGAGGGAGGGATACTTTATAGATATACAAGTAATGTAACCAGTCAGTGGTGTAACAGAGGGAGGGTTAATTTATAGATACACAGGTAATGTAACCAGTCAGTGGTGTAACAGAGGGAGGGATACTTTATAGATACACAGGTAATGTAAATCATCAGTGGTGTAACAGAGGGAGGGATACTTTATAGATACACAGGTAATGTAACCAGTCAGTGGTGTAACAGAGGGAGGGATACTTTATAGATACATAGGTAATGTAACCAGTCAGTGGTGTAACAGAGGGAGGGATACTTTATAGGTAATGGGTATGAAATACCGGCGGCTGTCCCGATGCCGGAAGCTCAATGAGTGAACATCCCGACAGGGGCATGTAAGTACCCTACTCCTCCCCTCTCCCTCCCTAACCCTCCCTTAGTGGTGCCTAACCCTAACCTCTCCCCGGTGGTGCCTAACCCTAACCCACCTTCCTGCACCCTAAACCTAACCCTCCTGGGGGTGGTGCTTAACCCTAACCCCCTTCTCGCAGCCTGACTCTAAGCCTCCCAAGGGGGTGCCTAACCCTAATTTCCCTAAACCCCCCCATTCCCGAGATAATGCTGATACTTACTCAGAGCCTTCATTTGGGATTCCGGATGGGATGCTGATGCCGGAATCCTGATCCCCTTTTGGATAGTGGCATTGGCATTTTGCCGGGTGGGTGGGATTCAGGCGTTGGTATATCAGTGCCCGGCATCTTGCCCTCCGGGATATTATCTAAATCCCACTTTATAGATACACAGTTAATGTAACCAGTCAGAGGTGTACAGAGGGAGGGATACTGTACTTTTTAGATACATAGCTAATGTAACCAGTCAATGGCCTCTTAACTGCTGCAGGGAAATATTACATTCAGAAGTCTTAAACCACACTATGCTAGTCAATTTTTTTTATGCAAAAACTCCTTACTGGTATTCTCAAAAGCAGACTCTTACCACTACAATACATTTTGAATGCAGCTGTGAGGCTGATCTTCCTCACCAAACGCTCATCATCTGCTGATCTGCTCTATCAGTCCGTCCATTGGTTACCGGTCTTCTACCATATTCAAAGTAAAATACTTTTACTTACACATAAGCCTATTAACCAAACTACACCAACATACTTCTGTTCTCTTATCTATAAAAATCTCCCAACCTGACCTCTCTGCAAAAGACCTGTGTCTCTCATCCTTGCACATTACTTGCTCCCATTCAACTGTAGGTCACAGGACTTTTTTCAGGCTACAGACACTCTGCGGAATGCCCTTCCACACACAATAAGACTCTCCTCAAGTCTCCAAACATTCAAGCATTCCCTGAAAACTCACCTCTATAGACAAGCTTATCAGATTGCAGAACCGCCCACATAACTTTCATGGCTTCCCTATATAATTACATCCCTTATTACACTCCACACATAACCTCACATATTTTCTCTTTCTTCACTTTCACCTCCTCCTGACCCTAGGCCATCATTACTGTGTGACTGGATCATACAGCCCACCAAGAACCTCTACAATCTGGCTGGACCAATTTACAATTTGCAGCATCTATCCTTGTCTATCAATATCTATTTTTGAAAGCTTGAGAGCAGGGCCCAGTTTTTTGTTCTATTACTGTTGTTTCCAATTGTAAAGCACAACGGAATATGGTGCGCTATATAATAAACTTGTATTATTATTATTATTATTATTATTATTATTAATAATAATAATAATAATAATCATCATCATAGACAGCAATAGCTCTGGTTACAGGATGAAAGGGCCACAAGTCTGTCTTGGCTGTCTCTTGTGTGTTGCAGACTCCTGGGCATTAAATAAAAAAATACTTTCTTTTTATATGATAAAGGATAGAGGTGGAGTAGATATTTTGGGTACTAATTGGTAACTGTGTCGGTTGCATGGCTACCTGGTCCCAGGTCTGATAATCAGTATATGACAATGGCATAACTAGGGCAGGGTGAGCAGGGAACGTGGCCTGGGCGCCGTAGGACAGGTGGCGTGGCCTGTCCTAATTGGGCAGTTTGGGCAGTGTGTGCGGTCAGCACTACACATTTACACAGGACCAGTGCTAGACTTCCCTGCGCCCAGCGCCAGTCCTGTGCTGCACAGCCGAGCCCCTTCCCTCCCCCTGAGCACTTACCCAATAGCACCAGGAGGAGGGTTGGAGGTGGGCTCAGGCTGAGCAGTTTAACACACACATCGCCGCCAGCACGGCAGCGCTGTTTGTTAACCAGTAGCCAATGAGAGTCAGACAGACTCTCATTGGCTGCTGCTGCTGCACACACATCACCGCCACGCGGCGGCGATGTGTGTGTTAACCAGCAGCCAATGAGAGTCAGACAGACTCTCATTGGCTGCAGCGCACACTGCAAGAGCTGGACTGGAGCTCACTCATGCAGTGGGTAATGGCAGAGACATCATGACGTCTCTCCCATAATGCAGAATGCGCCAGCCCGGGAGGACTGACGTGCGGCGGTGGTAATGGGAGCAGTGGCCGGAGCGTGGATTCAGGTAAGTGTATCTTTTTTTTATTATTTTACTTGTGTGTCTGCAGGGGGGGGCTACTACTGAGGTCACCATTACTAGGGTCACCATTACTGCGGGGGACCTCTACTGGGGGTGGGGTACTTCTGAGGACTACAACTGGGGGGGCTACTATTGGGGGCACTGCATTGGGGGGGGATCTCTACTGGGGACTACTACTGGGAGGGGAAGCTACTACTGGGGCACTATATAAGGGGCTTACAACTAGGGGCACTAGGGAAACTAATACTGGGGACACTATATAAGGGGCTTACTACTAGGGGACCACTACTGGGGGCACTAAATAGGGAGGACCATTACAGTGGGCACTGTATAAGGGCACTGGATAAAGGGAACCACTACTGCATGGAGGGATTACTGCTGGGGGCACTATATAAGGGGCTTACTACTAGGGGCACAAGGAACACTACTGTGGGCACTAAATAGAGAGGAACACTACAGGGGTCACTGTATAAGGGGCACTGGATAGTGGGGATCACTGCTGGGGGCCTGAATAAGGAGGACCACTACTGGGGGCACTGCATGGGGGGACTACTGCTGGGGGCACTATATAAAGGGCACTGCATAGGGGGTACCACTACTGGGGGCACTGCATAGGGGGGACCACTACTGGGGGCACTATATACAGGGCCCTGCATAAGGGGGTACCATGACTGGGGGCACTGCATTGGGGGGACTGCTGCTGGGGGCACGATATAAGGGGCACAGCATAAGGGGGACCACTACTAGGGGCACTTCATAGGGGGGACCACTACATGGGCACTGCATAAGGGGTACCACTACTGTGGGCACTGAATAAGGGGAACTAATGTGGGGCTGCATAAGGGGTACCACTACTGGGGATACTGTATAAGGGCACTACTGGCGTTAAGGTGCATATGGAAAGAATGTTCAGAGTGACGATAAAGGGGTGTGTGTCATGTTGACATGCCCCATTTTTAAGTGACCACACCCATTTTTTGCCACAACTCCTTTGGCGCGCGCACATGGGGGGGTCCATTTTTAAAATTGCCCTGGGCTCCAAATACACTAGTTACGCCACTGGTATATGAGCCCATTCTCGATTACATATGAGCACAGTCTCAACAGATGATTTAAGCTGAAAGGTTGGCTTGTAGATCCTCTTTGGCACTGTCTCTAGGACCCAGTAGGAGTAATTTTGGAGGAGTCTGGCAATACTCTGCCTCACCAGAATCACCATCACTTCCACTCTAATAGAATGGACATGGAAGGGGCTGATCTCTTCTGCTCCACCTTCGTCCCGCCTCCTTTGATTTGGGGGATGAGGTTCATGTACTTTGGCTGAAGCCCTTAACTGCTGCAACTCCAAAAATGACAAGGACCTGATTCAGCAGTATCTATTAGCTGGCTCTGTTTGGAAGCAGGTCTCCGCTAGAGTCTCCTCCTCTAACTGAGAGGAGGGTGGACCCAGGTCTTACTAGCCATGCCTCTCGCTGTGATGTAGCACTGCTCTCTGCTCTGACCACATGACCACATGCTCTTCTCTGTCCTGATCTAAGCCAACTGCCATCTGCCCAATGGTTCCTGGCCACCTCCTTTTAAAGTAACTAACACAAGGCCCTGCTCTTGGAGGAGCCTCGTGCCTTTTTCTATACTCTGACTAAAGTCCTTCTACATTGCAGCACTGCAGGATATCACATACTGATATAAATGTAAACATTACCTACTTTTAAATATTAGCCATTAGTATAGCTGCTGGATGAGGCTTTCACAGTCAGTAAGAATTAAGCAACCTCACAATATGCAGGTTATAAGGAACCCTTATTGAAGTTTAAGTCACAGACATAACACCTCTAACCAGAAAACAACAAAGTAAATTTATAATTTGCAAACAATATATTATTGCTTCATGATTTTTAAATCTTCATTGTCACCTAATTATTAAATGTTACAAACCTGTCTCTTCTCCATAAAGGCCTGACAGCTGAGCTCTGATTTCAGCCAGACTGTAAAATGAACCACTGAACCCTGGGGAAAATGGTTGTATGATATGGGTTGTGGGAGACGCAGGTAAGTAACATATAAGGATAAGCTGGTAATAAGGGCCTGATTCAGAGATAGACACAATGCCGATATTTAGCTGATCGATTATCAGTAAACCATACATGCCTACCCCCCCGGAAGTCGCAGGAGGCTCACGATTTTTCGGGTAACCCCCCGCACACCTGGAAGGGTAGGCAGAATAAGGAGAATTGGGCAGAATAAGGAGAATTTTCTTGCAGACCAGCAGGTCCTCGAGTAGGGGGAGTGAACTATTAACGCATTTCTATGAGAATTATGTAATTTGGCCCTGCCACCTTATTGGAAAATGTGCTGAGCACAGCTAATTGGCATGAGGGGATGGGCCTTAATGATGCGATCCATCTGGCCCAACCTCCCACCTGCTTCTCTTCCTCAGGCTATTCCCGGAGAGGCAAAGGAAAATGTAGGCAAGTATGCAGTAAACTGTGCATTCATCTAAGTCGCACAGAGCATGCATCAGGGTTCACAGGGTCGTAACTAGGGGTGTGTGAGCGGTGTGGCCACACAGAGTGCAGTGCTCTGTGGGCGGCACCACTGCTCACCCACAGTTCCTGCATCTGGCCAGCAGGGTGCCTATAATGGCACCCTGCTGCCAGAATCTCTGCAACAGTGCCACTTGGAACATCCTCAGGACACTCCAGATGGTCACAATGCTGCCCTTACAGCACCCTGTAATCACCCACTCCTGGCAACGGGTGCAGGCCGTGCCGCCTCCATGTGACGTCATGTGGAGGGACGTGGCCTGCACCAGGCACTGGGAGCACTAGCTACAGCACTGAGGGTACATTACAGTAGTCACTCCTAGTGACGTTTTACTCGCAATATTATTGAAAGTCAGGGCCCATTTGGGGACGGTAACGGGGAGTGTCGCAACTGTTTTCATTTCACAGCATGCATCTGAGGTACTATACTCAACAATAATGGATCTGGTGTCTGAGCAGAGCGATTATTATATCATCTGCAACCAATGCTGCATCTTTGTATGCAGTCACTTGGATTTGCGATGCCTGCGGGAGTCTCACTACAAATCCTGACAGCTGCAAAATTTGCACAGTAGCTGCGTACAAAGTATAGATGTGCGCCGACCCCTGTGTTTTGATTTTGTATCTGGATCTCCTCTGGTTTTGGATCTGGATTGGTTTTGCCAAAACCTCACCTCTGTGTTTTGTTTCTCGGTTTTGGTTTTGGTTCTGGATTTTTTTCTTAAAAAATTATAAAAACAGCTAAAATCACATAAAATGGGCCTTTTTATTAACCTCAATAACACTTACTGTATTTCCACTCATTTCCAGTCAATTTTGACAACCTCATTATATTGTTTTCATTAAGTTTAGGCCCAAAATTTGCACCAAGGTAGCTGGCTGACTAAGCTAAGCGGCAGCAGTGGGCAGCACAAACACCTGGCAGTTCAACTTCCAACATGGCACATAAGGAAACAAATGTTTTTATTATTCAAGAGAGGCCTGAGGGAGTTGGAGTATGTATGTAGTTGAAGGCAGGGCAGGGACAGGAAGGGTTGATTGGTAGTAAATTGAATTTAATTTTTTGATCCCAAAGAAAATTATTGAGGGAGAAGAGGAGGGGAGGAGGCATTTACAAAAAAAATATTTGACACATTCACATCAGTCCTTGACCCAGAAGAATCCTTGAGGGCCATGCCTGCTGCTGCTGGGAGTGGATTTTCTCATCACAGAAAAGGACCAGGAAGACTTCTAGTAGCACTTTCCACATGAAAAAGCATTTCCCAACCTGTAAAGGGACATTAAAAAGTGCCACTTAAACAGCACAGATGTGTGGACAAGCGTTAGATTTATGATTTAAGGCAGGGGTAGCCAACCCTGGTCCTCGAGAGCTACCAATAGTGCATGTTTTCCACGTCTCCTCACAGAATCACAAGTGTAATAAATAATTAACTCCACCTGTGGATCTTTCCAAATGTGTTGGTGAGTAATGAATATACATGTGCACCAGCTAGGTGGTCTGGAAAACATGATCTGTTAGTAGCTCTCGAGGACTGAGGTTGGCTACCCCTGATTTAAGGCCTTACATTGTGTCTTTCTTGAGAATCCTGCACCTGCTTCTGTGGCTAGGAGTGGATTTTCATCCCAGAAGGGGACCAGGAAGAATGCTTTCCAAAAACAATGGTATTGTGAAGTGGTTCCGGCGCTTCCTTTGATCTAATGAAAATCTTCTTTTTGGTATTTTTCTTTTAGAAGTGAGTTGTAGACGTTGGACCCCATTTTCACCGTGGTCCTGCGGTGGTTGCAAAATGCAATGCTGGCCTTTAAAGTGAGGTCTTCAATTCCTCCCACAAGTAGTGTTGTAAATGAGGAAATATATGCAACAAGCCTCCATGGTAGAGATCAATTTACCCAATTCAAGATTTTACACAATATTCAGTGTGCTCACCTTGAATGAGATATATTATACGCCTTGGACATTCATTTTCTCATCCCGATGTCCGTCGGTATATTACTATGAGGAAGCAGACGTAGGATCTGAGAAACATGTTGCTAGGTATTCATTATTATAAACCTCCACTCATTCATTTCTCCTTTTTCTACTTTTAAGATTTGGAATTATCTTTGCTTTATTTATTTATTTTTAGATTTTTGCATTTTTATATATTTAACATTTTTATTGAAAGAGAAATTGTTGTATGTTTTTTGAGGTCTGGTGAAATTAACAACATACAGTACCTCTAAGACCTTTTTATCATATACAGTTTAAGAAATAAAATTACTTTTTTATAAAGAAATGAGTCTATAGCCACAATTATTTTTGGACTGGGTGTAAAGACCCATAGTAATATACTGACGGACATCGGGATGAGAAAATGAATGTCCAAGGCATATAATATAACCCATTCAAGGTGAGTACACTGCATATTGTGTAAAATCTTGGATTGGATAAATTGATCTGTACCATGGAGGCTTGTTGTATGTAATTCCCCATTTACAACACTACTTGTGGGAGGAATTGAAGACCTCACCTTAACGGCCAGTGTTGCATTTTGCAACCACCACAGGACCACGGTGAAAATCGGGTCCAACGTCTACAACTCACTTCTACAGGAAAAATACCAAAAAGAAGATTTTCATTAGGTCACAGAAAGCGCCGGAACCACTTCACAGTACAATTATCCATTTGAGGGGCCTAGTTGAAAGCTCCTGCTGTTCCTGGCTGCATTCTGGATCTATCGTTAGACTTCACAAGGAACATAGGCCCTCATTCAGAGCCGTACGCTCTGAGCAGAGCGCACGCTCTGCATGAGGGCCGGGCTCCTTTTTCATGGAGCGTCCTCCTGGATGCTCGTATAGCTGTGGGTCACCACCCACAGGCTAAACGAGCGTGCATTTTGATGGCCGCGATGGTCGTGACCATCGCGACCATCGAAATTGCGAGCCGGAGCCTGCGGTTGAGGTTTTCAACCGCAAGCTCCGGAGTGATTTTGGCTCTATCAGAGCCAAAATCACTCCCACTGACATCACTAGTGATGTCAGTGGGCCAGCTTCTGACGGGAGGCGTTCCCGTGGGAACGCCCCCGTCAGGGAGGCACGCCCCCGGCACGCCCACCAAAGGGGGCGTGCTGTCAATCAACATTGACAGCACGCCCCCTTTGATCGGACACAACGAGCGAAGGAAAGTCCTTCGCTCGTCGTGTCTGGCGCATGCGCACGATGGAGCTCCCTCCGTCGTGCGCATGCTCAGTGCAGACCATCGACCCACTTGCGAGCGTACAGCCGCTCGCGAGTGGGTCTGAATCAGGCCCATAGTGCCAGCCACTTACATCTGTAAGTTCCAAAAACAATTGACTGTTAAATAATCCTTTGCAAACCTTCCGAAAACGCATTTCCCAACCTGTACAGGGACATTCAAAAAAACATAGTTAGTTAGTGGCCTTCAGTTCAAACTGCCGTTTTTACCCATTATCCACTTAACCAGAGCAGATATTGTAGACAAGCGGAACAGAGTAGCAAATGCAACAATTAAGAATTAAGGTTTAAGTCCTACGTTGTTTCTTGAGTGCCATGCCTGCTGCTGGGAGTGGATTTTCATCCCAGAAGGGATGAAGACATTGTTTTTCTTTCCAACGGACACAGATCTAAAGAGATGTAAATAACTACTGACAGGAAAAAGAGGCAATTTGGAGGCCCTTACACAAAACTGCCTTTGCTTTACTGCCCACCTTCCAGAGTAAAAGTTTTCAGCACAGGCGGGAACCTTGTCAGTGATTGGCTTGAGATTACTTCCCCAAAATGTGGAAAAGATGATGCCAATCAAAATGAACTACAAATTCTTTAAAAAAGACCTTTACCGTCAATTACATGCAAAAATTCCAGAGGCACCTGTAATGGTGGATTCCAGCTGGGACAAATTCATATTGTGCGAAGAAGATGATGTATACATCACCCCAGATTATACCATCACCCAAGCCTATATTGTCATCCCATCCCGTGTTGTGTATTAATTTACAGCTGCGCTCCCTGTTAGATAGGGTATTCATTATCCACTTTAGTAGATACGAGCTCCATTTTAGTCCATATCATCACCACACCCCCTACACATCTTCTGACCTGGGCTACAGGAGGAGCAGCTGCACTCTGGAATACAGTTGGATAGAGTTGCCCCTCTGCCTCGCTGAAATTTAGGTAGAGAGGCCATGGGTAGGGACTTAGAGTAGGGACACTATAATCAGAGAATGCAGTTTTAGCTGCTTTATTCCATATTTTAAACCATATGCTCTAATTTCACCTTTGAAAATGTTTATGCAAATCTCAGCAGAGGCGTTTTGTGATGCCATGGCTAATGCGCACACACACAAAACAGATTGATTGATTGAATTAATTTTTGGGGTGCAATTGGGAGGGAGAGCACGCGAATGAGGCAGCAGTCTCTTGATTAATGACACAGGCAGCAGCCCTGACACACACAAAAAAAAGGTTGATTGATTGAATTAATTATTGGGGGGCATTTGGATAAACGACACAGGCAGCACCCCTGACACACACACACACAAAAAAGACTGATTAATTGATTGAATTAATTTTTGGGGGGCACTTGGGAGGGAGAGCACCCGAACGAGGCAGCAGCCTCTTGATAAATTACACAGGCAGCACAGCACCCCTGCACACCTACATTGCTGATAAAAGTGGCTAACGTGCATACACCAAAAATTGTTTTTATTTATTCACTGATGGTGTGGCTAACAGCCACAATCACACACCAAAAATTGTTTTTATTTTTTCACTGGTGGTGTGGCAGGCTAACACGCACACACCAAAAAAAATTTTTCATTTTCACACTGGTGGTGTGGCTAATACGCAATTAAACACACACAAAAATAGTTTTTATTCTCACACTGGTGGTGTGGAAGGCTAACATGCACATACAAAAAATTGTTTTTATTTTTTTTACACTGGGGGTGAAGAAGAGCACCCCTGATGGACAGAGCACCTCCTGAACAACACAGCAGAACAGCCACCCAGCCCCTATGGACAGGACAACAGCCAGCAACAACCAGCCAGCCTCTATGGATAACAGCCAGCCAGCCCCAATGGACAGGACAACCTGAAAACAGCCAGCCCCTCTGGACAACAGCCAGCCATCCCCTATGGACAGGACAACCTCCAAACAGCCAGCTTCTCTGGACAACAGCCAGCCAGCCCCTATGGACAGGACAGTCAGCCCCTATGGACAGGACAACAGCCAGCAACAACCAGCCAGCCCCTATGGATAACAGCCAGCCCTTATGGACAGGACAACCTCAACTAGGCAGCGCAGCTCCCAGCACAACCTAGTTACAAGTCACAATGTACAACAGCAGCCACACAGCAGTGCAGCACAGCTCCCAGCTCCATCCCTCTTTACTCTCCACAGCCCTTAATGAAAAATGGCGGCGATCGTGGGACCTTTATAGAATCCAAAACCCACGAGAATCTGACAGCGGGATGATGATGTTTTGCCTCGTTTTGAGATCCGAATCAGGCGGGAAAACCTGAGCCGATTCGGATCTGACTCGTATCCCCTAAGTTCGGGTGGGTTCGGATGTCTGAGATCCGAACCCACTCATCTCTAGTACAAAGTCGCAGCTGCAATGGCATTAGTGTACATCTCTGAATCAGGACCACAGTTTTAATATCTATAGAGGATTTCGAAGCATGCACTGTACATTATACATCTAACTAATAAACTAACAACATTGATAGCTCATGTAAGAGACATATGCTGGCATCTAGTGGTTTCCTGAAGTAAAATGTTCTTTATGTATTATGTGTTGGATACACACAGTCTGCTTAGTAATGAGTGCATAGATTGGAGATTTTGCTGGAAAGCATTATAAAGTTAGGAGACGTATAGCTTGCCATAGATGAGGGCAGCACAAACATATACCATGATTAAGGCAATGTTGATGTTGCTCTACTTACCTGTATCATATAAGCTTCAGCTGTTATCAAGGTGGTGTCTATATTGTGCTTAGGGTGGTCATGGCTGTGATTGCACACAACATTGGACTGTACAACATTGTTGATATTGAAGATTGTTACTTCATGTACAGTAATTTGCTTTGCACTTGCTCTATGTGGCACAAATCCTTAAAATAAATAGTGGACCCTTATCATTTCATTCTTAAGTGAGCAAAACATGGATTGACAGGCAAGATTCATAGGTACTCTTTCTATGTGTACATAGTTGCAAAGCTCACACTATTTTTACATTCTACAACTGAGTTATTTTTTTCTAACTGATGTCAGGGTGTAGATGAGTAACTTGTGCTGTGGGTTCTCTGACCCCAAACCAGGTTCTATGTGGTTTCACTGCACTTTTATCTGGTGTCATTATGAACTAAAGATATATTTATTAAATGGTTGAAGCCTTAGCTTAAAGCCATTAAAAACATGATTAGCTGCTGCATGCAGCAGAATTGCAGACACATCAAAAGAGTTTAGGTGCATATATCCTAAAACAGAGGTGGCCAGGGGTGTTCTTTACAATGTGTCAGTTAAGAATGAAGACACCTGTGCCAGCTAAAGATAACCTGTTATGGGCCCTAAGGACAGAGGGCCTGATTCAGAGCCGCTCGTAAGCGGCTGCTCGTTCGCTCTGAGCGATGTTCGCACAACTGCGCATGCATATGGGTCATAATGCGAATGCGCAAAACAGTCATTGCGATCAGAAATCGTGCACTCGCAAAACCGCGAGGGGCTGCTAATTTGATTGACAGAATGTACCGTTTGTGGGTGGTAACAGGGGAAGGTGCTTGAAAATGGGGGAGTGGAGATCAGAACGCAGGGCATTTAATGGGAGTGCATAATTAGTAAAGGAGTGTCATCGACCACGTCACTTGGTTGTCTTTTAGCCTGAACTGCTCGCAGTGATAGCGGTAAGAAAAACCTACCACAAGCACGGCGAGCAGTTCAGATGCCTTTTGATGTACCCGATTAATCTAATAAATACCGGAGATGACGTGTGATGCGAACGACAAAGGAACGTCTTTACAAAATAGCGAGCGTATTTTTCGTTCGTTCGCTCAGACATAGAGGCGTCAACAAACCGCTAAGAGAGAGCGCTCAATTTGAATAGCCGGCCCCTTTTTTGGAACGACTGTCCGCAAATAGAGTCCGGCTCTGAATCAGGCCCAGAGGACATGATTCAGCAAGGAATGCACAGATGCAGACGCAAGCACACGTCCGCTGCGTGAATGTGCTAATTAATGCACATGCATGGAGACTGCAGCATAAGATGCAGATGCCGAGCCCCATATTAAGCCACCCATCTCCCTTTACTCACAGCCTGATCAGTACGCAAGATAGCATAAACATAATAACATCGAGAACCATCGGACCCATTAGCACAATAGCTCGCAAGCGGGTCGATGTTGCCCAAGTGCGCATACGCACAACGGAGGCGGCTCCGTCATGCGCATGTGCGAGACCTGAATAACGACGGCCAAGCTGTCATTATGGGTCTCGCACAAAAGGGGGCGTGCCTGTCCAGACGGAGGTGTTCCCATGGGAACGCCTACCGTCTGGGGCCGGCCCCACTGACATCACTAGTGATGTCAGTAGGAGTGCTTTTGGCTCTGATAGAGCCAAAAGCACTCCAGGGCTTGCGGCAGCGAGACCCTACCGCAGGGTCTCGTCGCATGCCCGATGGTCGCGATGGTCTTGACCAACGCGACCATCATTTTGGCCGCTCGCTATAGCTGTGGGTGGTCACCCACAGCTATGCGAGTGGCCAGGAGGTCGCTCCAAAAAGTAGGAGGGACGGCGCTGATTCAGAGCGAGTGCTCTGTCAGAGCATCCGGCTCTGAATCAGGGCCACAGTGCGTACAGTCTGCCTGCCATAATCCATTTGCACTGGCTCGTTCTTGAACTCGCAGTGCGATGCATACGCATGCGTAGCACAAAAACATCGGCCAAGTGCGTGCGCGTGTTCTCTCCTTTGCGTTCCTTGCTGAATCAGGCCCAGAGTTTGATGACCATGCCCTAAGGGGATGTAGTTAATAAACCTACCATCGGCATGCCAGCTGCTGAAATCCCGGTGCCGGAATCCCGAACCGTGGACAGTAGACCAGCTCCGTAATCCCAACATCAGTGGAGATACCGATGCTGGAATCCCAACAGCCCGATTGAAAGTATAATGGGGCTGGGTTGGCTGTTAGCTGCAGGGGGAGGGTTAGGCTTTGGCAACACAGGGAGGTTAGGGTTAGGCTGTAGGAGGGGGGAGTTTAGGGTTAGGCAACCCCTGGGGTGGGTTAGGGTTAGGCACTACCGGGGGGGGGTGTTAAGGTTGGGCACTAAGGGGGGAGAGTGGCACACCACTAGTAGAGGGGCAATGGGTAGGGTCACTATATCAAAGAAAGTAGTATTAGCAGCTTCATTCCTTTTTTAAACCATATCCTCTAATTTCACCTTTTGAACATGTTTATGTGAATCTTCTCAGCTGAGGTGTTTGTGGTGTCATTATGTTTGATATATTACGCATGTTATTTAGTACTCTGTGTTGGTCTTGTAGTCGGCATGTACATTAATCATTTATTCACGATTGAGAAAAGAAGTGAAAAGTTGCATCTTTTTATTGCTAATATTGTGTTATTAAATTGTAAAATTGTGAATATTACACTGGTTCCACTTACAGTGTCACAAGATTTTTTATGAATAAGAAAAGAATAACACACTGCGCTGCCACTTACAGTATCACAAGATTATTTATGAATAAGAATAACTCACTGCGCTACCACTTACAGTGTCACAAAATTATTTATGTATTTACAGTGATGTCATTATGTTTTATATATAACGCTTGTTACTTAGCACTTTGTTGTGGTCTTGTAGTTCGGCGTGTAGAGTAAACATTTATTCACAACTGAGGAAAGAAGTGAAAAATTGAATATTAGACTGCGCTACAACTTACAGTGTCACAAGATTAATTATGTATGCATAAGAATAACACACTGAGCTACCACTTACAGTGTCACAAGTTTAATTATTTATGAATAAGAATAACACACCGTGCTACGATTTATAGTATCCCAATACATGGACGATAAACTGCGGTCTGGCTGGCAGTGTCACCAAATAATAATAGCAGAGCTAAAGAATAACACACTGCGATACCACTTACAGTATCACAAGATTATTTATGAATAAGATTAACATACTGTGCTACCACTTACAGTGTCACAAGATTATTTATAAATAAGAATAACACACTGCACTACAACTTACAGTGTCACAAGATTATTTATGAATAAAAATAACACAGTGCACTACCACTTACAGTGATGTCATTATGTTTTATATATAATGCATGTTATTTAGCACTTTGTTGTGGTCTTGTAGTTCGGCGTGTAGAGTAATCATTTATTCACAATTGAGGAAAGAAGTGAAAAGTTGAATATTAGACTGCGCTACCACTTACAGTGTCACAAGATTAATTATTTATGAATAAGAATAACACACTGCACTACCACTTACAGTGATGTCATTATGTATTATATATAACACATGTTATTTAGCACTTTGTTGTGGTCTTCTAGTCGGAGTGTAGAGTAATCATTTATTCACATTTGAGGAAAGAAGTGAAAAGTTGAATATTAGACTGCGCTACCACTTACAGTGTCACAAGATTAATTATTTATGAATAAGAATAACACACTGTGCTACGATTTATAGTGTCACAATATGTGGACGATAAACTGCGGTCTGACCACAGTGTCACCAAATAATAATAGCGCAGCTAAGTTGCTCACGCACACACACAAAAAAACCCCCTTTTTTTGTGGATTGATATATTGATATTATTAATTTAATTTCACTTTTTTTTTTCACACTGGGGAAGAGCGCCCGTGAATGAGGCAGCAGCCCCTTGATGAACAACACAGACAGCACCCCTTTTTGGTGATCAACAAAGCACCCCTGCTGAGTGCAGACAGACCACCTGCAGAGTCACAAATACGTGGTCGATAAACTGCGGCAGTGTCACCGAACAATAATAGCACAGCTAAGTTGCTAATGCGCACACACAAAAAATATATATATATATTTTTTGTGTGGATTGATATTAATTTAATTTCACTTTTATTTTTTTTTACACTGGGAAAGAGCACCCATGAAAGAGGCAGCAGCCCCTTGATGAACAACACAGACAGAACCCCTTTTTGATGGACAACAAAGCACCCCTGCCGAATGCGAACAGGCCACATGCAGATTCACAAATACGTGGACGATAAACTGCGGTAGCATCACCGTACAATAATAGCGCAGCTACTGTAGATTACTAATGCACAGACACAAAAAAAAGCACTTTTATTTTTTTTACACTGGAGAAGAGCACCCCTGAATGAGGCAATAGCCCCTTAATGAACAACACAGACAGCACCCCTTCTTTATGGACAACACAGCACCCCTGCTGAGTGCGGACAGACCACTTGCAGAGTCACAAATATGTGGACAATAAACTGCGGTTTGGCCGACAGTGTCACCCAGGACTGGATTAAGGTCTGTGGGGGCCCCTGGGCAACAAACATGTGGGGGCCCCTATTAAATGTGATGAACTGGGGGTATGCGCAATGGGGACCCCAGCAGTATCAGAGCCCACAGTGGTAGTATCCCATATGCAGAGCCCACAGTAGTGGTGCCCTTTAAGCAGTGCCCCAGGAGTGGTGCCCCCTATGTAGTGCCTCCTATGCAATACTCCCATTAGTAGTGCCCCCCCGTAGTCATGCCCCTGTAGTAATGCCCCCTGTAGTAGTGATCCCCTGTATAAATGCCCCCAGTAGTAATTCCCCTGTAGTTGTGCCCCCAATGGTAATGCCCCCCAGTAGTCATGCCCCCCGTATGTGCCCAATAGTAATGCCCCCTGTATAAATGCCCCCAGTAGCAATACCCCTGTAGATGTGCCCACAGTAGTAATGCCCCCAGTAGTCATGCCCCCTGTGGTAGTCGTACCAGTAGTCATGCCCCCTGTAGTAGTACCGTCTGTATAAATGCCCCCAGTAGTAATGCCCCTGTAGTAGTGCCCCAATAGTAATGCCCCACCTTCAAGTAGTAGAGCCCCCAAGAGTAGAGCCCCCAATAGTAATGACCCCAGAAGTGGTGCCTCCAATAGTAATGCCCCACTGAGTAATGCCTCCCCCCAATAATGCCCCCAGTAGTAATGCCTCCCAGAGTAATGCCCCCAGTAGTAGTGCCGCCCCCTCGAATAATGCCCCCAGTAGACGAGCCTCTTGCACAATTTAAAAAAAAAAAACCCTAATACTTACCTTAAGCCCCGCTCCCGCGTCTGCTGCCGTCCACGTCAAGTCCGTTCAGCTGCACCTCTGCACTGCATGAGCCAGAAGCCGGAGCTCACGAGTCTCTGGCTCCGGCTGCTGCTACGGTGAGGGAGCTGGGCGCCCGCTGGTTACAATCTCACCGGCACCTGGCAATTGGTGCCTCCCTGCAGCGCCGGGGTTAGGTTGGCCGCAGGAGGTGGAACTGGTTCCGTCTCCTCCGGTTCAATTTAAACCCCGATGGGTGTGGGGCCCAAGAACGACCGCCCCTGTCGCCCCCCCCCTCCCCCATTAATCAGGCCCCGGTGTCACCAAACAATAATAGCGCAGCTAAGTTGCTAACGCACAAAAAAAAAGCATTTTTATTTTTTTACACTGGGGAAGAGCACCAATGATTGACAGAGCACCCCCCTGGACAACACAGTACCCCTTTATGGACTACAGCTCTAGTCCATTGATAGACAGGAAAACAGCAGCAGCCCTTATGTATAATATAATAACACAGCAGCAGCCCCTTGATTGACAGGACAAGTGACACAGCAGCTGCAGGACCCACTGAAGTCCCCCTTTATATACTGCACCCCCAGCCCCTTTATGGACAACACAGCAGCAGCCTTCAGCCCCAGACCCAGACAGGACAGACAGTGACAGCAACACATCTGTTCAGTTCAACTTCCACAGCGGGAGGATGATGTTTTGCCTCATTTTGAGATCTGAGTAACGTGGGAAAACCCAAGCCTAGCTTGGTTCTCACCTCGGATCTGGAAGTCTGAGAACTGGACCCGCTCATCTCAAATTTAAACATTTTTTTCCATCTAGCACAGTCTATAAAATGACAGTTAGAAGCAGATTGCTTGTTATGGGCAACTGTCTCCAAGATTTGCAACATCTCCCTCTAAGTGTGGCGCACTACTGTAATGTCTTACAACACTGGGCCTGATTCAGACCCGCTCGCGAGCGCTGAGTGCTCGCAAGCGGGTCGATGTTGCCCTAGTGCACATGCGCACGACGGAGGGAGCTCCGTCGTGTGCATGTGCGAGACCCGCATAGCGACAGCCAAGCTGTCGCTATGGGTCTCACACCAAAGGGGGCATGCTGTCGAGGGTGAGGACAGCATGCCGCCTTTGGTGGGTGTTCAAGGGGCGTTACTGCCCAGATGGAGGCGTTTCCATGGGAACGCCTACCGTCTGGGGCCGGCCCCACTGACATCACTAGTGATGTCAGTGGGAGTGTTTTTGGCTCTGATAGAGCCAAAAGCACTCCTGGGCTTGCGGCAGCGAGACCCTACCACAGGGTCTCATCGCAAGCCCGATGGTCGCGATGGCCTTGACCATCGCGACCATCTTTTGGCCGCTCGCATAAGCTGTGGGTGGTCACCCACAGCTATGTGAGCGGCCAGGAGGCCGCTCCAATTTTAGGTAGGAGGGCCCTGATTCAGAGCGAGCGCTCTGGTCAGAGCGTCCGGCTCTGAATCAGGCCCTCAGTACAATACCACACAGGCAAACTGTGACAGATGCAAATGACAGTTAAAAGAAACAGAGAACAGACAGAAAACAATACAGGGTATGAGAAAGAAGGCATATGGTAACATTTTTTTCCTTCCTCACTGTGTAATTTGCTGACATGATCTTCTCCTTGTCTTCTGGCCTCTTCTGACCATTGGTGTCTTCCTCACAGTATCTCCAACTTGGATCCACTTTCCATTGGTCCATCACCAACCACCACCTCTCTTTTCTGTCTCCTCTGGGCAGCATCCTCCTGTGGGGTCTACAACATTGTGGGCTCCTTCTGTAGCAATGGATTCCACCACATTTACACCCTCTTTTTCCTTTGTAATCCCTACAAAAGTCAATTGTATTCAGACTAACCCTGAGTCCAAGGGGTAAATTTATTAAAGGTTGGATTTGTGTTTCTGAACAATTTTCCATTGGTTTTGCAAACTGACCACATCTGGAGATTTACTATAGGCAAAACCAACAAAAACCTGACTTTAGAACAACACAATCAATTTTTTTAACATACACTAGAATAGGATCCGCAATTTAAAACTGACCAAAACTTGATGGCAAAACAATGGCGAATCTATTTTATGGGGTCCCCATTTTCTGAGGAATTCTAGGTCTGGACTTACCATTTTGGGGCTGGTTAATGTAATGTCAGGAGAAACCCCACACTGTGTGTCTCCTTTACCATAGAATTATCCCCCCTGATGGTTCAGCTCGGTGCTGGTTATTGGAAAATCAAAGGGACTCCAGTTTTTCCCCCAATTTTCCAGTACCAGACCAGGCTGAGGCCCTGGGCTGGTTACTCTTTTGTGAAGGGGGAGGGGAGACCCATACACAATTTTTTAAAATGTTTAACACTTTCTTTACTTTTATAGTAAATAGGTATGCACAGATCATAGTGATCTGTGCAGTGCTTCTGTTTGGAAGGGTTTGACTAGACCCCAAAGTCCCTTTAAACAAGGTACAACTATAGGTTTGAAATAGGAATTCAGTGAAAGTATTGCACAATGTATTTGGTATACAGTATACTCATGTTGTGCAATTACTGTAGGGGAAGAAGGTTTCCAGGGTCTTTTCACACAATAGTGTAATGTACTTTTCTCATCTTCAACCCATGACAGTTAATCATGGATCATCCTGTCATCTTGCTGAAAATGACTGGAAGTTTAATTTGCAGTTTGCATTCTTACCTCAAGTACTTTACTTTCTGGAAAAGCTTCAAAGGTCACATGATGATCGGTTATGCTTAAAATGTCCACAGTATCCACTCCTGGATTTTTGGGAGAGGTGTGACTATTATAGTCGTCTGTCTCCTGTCATTTTTTTGTTTGCTAACTGTCATAGTCAAAGAACAAATTTGTTAATTTCATATATTTAATTTTGTTTTCTAATAACATTATCTTTATTTTATAGTAAAGGGAAATCTGTAAGGGTATGAAAATCATGAAAATGGTTAAAATCTTGTCAATTTCAGTTAAGGCTAAAATGCAGAAAGGTTCATCTAAGAACCCCAAAAGTGAAAACTCCAGAGCAATTGCTCTTATTCATGTAATTTGGAGGGTTAGGGGGTAAATAGGACAGGAGAACAATACTTACTGTTCCCCTGTCAGGATTTGCACCATCGGGATGCCGATGTCAGTGTACTGACAGCCGACATCCTGTCCATCGGTTTTTCATACCGATTCCGACATCAGTGTTTCCCAACCTCAGTCCTCAAGGCACACTAAGGGGTAAATTTACTAAGAATCAAGTCTTGGAGAATTTGCTTTTTTTTCAAGTCGTTTAGCTTCACCTAAACTCGGGTGATTTGAAGCTCCTGAGACTCTCAAATTTACAAAGAAGTGAGTTTAGCTGAGAGTGAGATGGCCGATGGTTAAACAGAACGAGATTTCTCTGCCAAGTAGCAGGTTTTGCAGGAGATTTCTCCACCGAGTAGCAGGTTTTGCAGAAGATGACTCACTCGAGATTCCAGTGTCTTCTCTCTGCAAAACCCTCCCGAACAAGCAAGTCTGCACATATCAGTGAGATATGTGTAAGCTGCTTGTGCTGTACCTGTAAAAAAACGGGTTAAAAGTGGTTAAAAAAATTACATAAGGTCCCCCCTAAAGCTTAACTAGCCCCAGGCTTGCCAGCCTGTCCTGGTTTCTAAGATTACGGGGAACAAAATGTGTATGGTTCCCCTGTAATTTAGAAACCAACACCAGGCTGCAGGGACAGTCCTGATTTTAAATATAGGGGGGGAAAAATTGCGTAGGGTCCCCCTTATATTTAAAACCAGTACCAGACCCAAAACGGCCGGGCTGTAATGCTACAGCCTGGAGACCCTTTCACCGGGGCTCCAGGTACAAAGCATTAACAGCCCAAGCCGGTCAGGCCAAGCTGGGGTTCTCAGGGGAGGTGGGGACCCCCCAAAATAGGGGTCCCCCCTCTCTCTTAACCCCAGGCTTGGTCTGAAGCCTGGGGCTCTTCCCCGCACCACTGGAGCATTGGGTATGGGGATAATAAAGTGGGCAAATTTAAGTAAACTATTGTATTTTACAGTGGGACTACAGGTTCCAGCATGCTGCCCTTTGGCACTGGTGGAACTACAAGTGCCAGCAGATGGGCAGCACCTGTACCCCCACTGTAACGTAAATAGTTAAATAAAGACAAAACACACACACTGTGATTATTAAAACTTTATTACACACCCCTATCCATTCACACATACTTCCCTATACCAGATGTTTCTGTCCCCTTCTCCAGTAGAATCCGTAATGACTGGCCCTGCAAAAAGATTTCATACTCACCTATATCCAGGCGCTGGTCTCCGCAGTAATTCATTGCCATTGTAAAACAAAAAAACAAACTTACCGTTGCCACACATATTGATACCTCCCGAATGCCAGCTGACGGGACTGCACGGGGTTTGCATGCCCTGACAGCCAATCAGCGGCCACGCTGACTGTAGAGCTGCCGCTGATTGGCTCCGGCTACTGACAGTTCCCACGTGCTTGGTAAATTCCAGAATCCAGTGAAAAACTTCTCAAAGTTTGCCGAAGGTGTATTGAAGAGAGTTTGCTAACTCTCCAGTATTTTCCCGTAGCAAAGGAGATCTCTCTCCCAAGTTTGATAATAGTAAATTTGACAGTGGGAAAAAATGCCCAAACTCTCCCAAACTCTCAGCTTAGTAAATTTACCCCTAACAGTCCAGTTTTAGTGATATCCATGCTTGAGCACAGATGGTTAAATCAAAAGAACTGAGGTACTAATTAAGACACCTGTGCTCAAGTATGGCTATCTTTAAAACCTGGATTGTTAGGAAGCCTTGAGGTTGGGAATCCCTGCACTACTTGAACAAAAAAAAAATGTAGACACGTCTTGCAATTAGTGCTTCACCAATTCAGCCACACCCATTGCTAACAGGTGCATTAAATACAATATACAGCAAGGCCAGGGCCGAAACTAGGATTTTTGTCACCAGGGGCAAGACAGTAATTTGGCGCCCCCCATGTAATTCCCCCTGCAGTAGTGCCCATATTGTAATGCCCCCATAGTAATGCCCATATGTTAATACCCCCATAGTAATGCCCCTGTAGTGCCCACCATACAGTAATGCCCCTGTAGTGCCCATGCTCCCATATTAATGCCCCTGTAGTGCCCATGCTTTCATAGTAATGCCCCTGTAGTGCCCATGCTCTCATAGTAATGCCCCTGTATTGCCCATGCCCCATAGTAATATCCCTGTAGTGCCCTTACAGTAATGCCCCTGTAGTGCTCATGCCCCCACAGTAATGCCCCTGTGGTAATGCCCATGTAGTGCCCATGCCCCAATAGTAATGCCCCTGTAGTGCTCATGCCCCATTAGTAATGCCCCTTATTGCCTATGCCCCCATAGTAATGCCCCTGTGGTAATGCCCCTGCCCCCATAATAATGCCCTTGTAGTGCAGCTTACTAAAAAAAAAATACTTACCTTGAACCCTGCTCCTGCATCCAGCGTCACGTCCGGTCCGCCGGCTGCTCCTTGGAACTATGGGGGAGATGTCATGACGTCTCCCCCATAGTGCCCGTGGGGAGAGCCGGAAGCTGGAGTTCGGGAGAGAACTCCAGCCTCCGGCTCCGGCTACACCGCGTCGCTGCAGAGGAGGAGCCGGGCGCCCGCTGGTAATAAATATTACCAGCGGACGTCCGGCTTGGAGCCTCTCTGCAGCGCCGGGCTGGAGGTCACTGGCACCAGGTACAGCGGCTCACCCGGTGCACGTGCACCTCCAGCCCCCCCCTAGTTGCGGCCCTGGCAAGGCAATGTACATAGTCAAACATTAGCGGTATAATGGGTCATAATGAAGAGCTCAATGCCTTTTGTGGGATGCCTCCTTTCTAGCAGGTCAGTTTATCAAATTTCACCCCTGCGAGAACTGTTCCAGTCAACTGCTATTATTGTGAAATGGGAATGTCTAGGAGCAACAACTACTCAAATGCAATTAAATAGGTTGCACAAGAGGATGTAGCTAGTTTATCGACATTCAGGATATCCACAAGCACAAGTGGGACAGTGGTTTATCAAACCTGACCTGCCAAAATGGTAATAATGTGATGTACAGCACTGTCACCATGTTGGCTTTGGAACTTTAAACATGAAGCATTACCATCATGTTAAAAGTTCTAAAGGTTAGAATGCTGTACATACTACTATGCCAGCATGTCAGGGTCGCCATGTTGCTTTCCCCCATGTGCTTGTCTTGCTTTTCTGAATGTCCATAAGCCAGCACTCAACAAATTTTCATCAAATCTAGAAGCCAGCTTAAAAATTTAGGAGCCAGACCATGGTCTGTCACCAAAATATATGAAACCTTATATAGACCACCATACATGTCCCTACAATGTTAGCACAAAAAAAAAAATAAAGAAGTCTATCTGGCAGTGCACTGGGACTAATTTAAGTATAAAATATAACTTTTATTAATATTCATTAAAAAGGACACATGTAGCTTCACTAGAACAAAAAATGAAATAAAACTCAACACGAAATATTCAAATACATGTTTATGTGATGAAAGTGCAAAGTGAATTTTATATATATATATATATGTGATAAATAAATATATAAATGTGTATCAATAAAATGTATATTAATTTACTATATTCCACTGTTAATAGTGTATTAATTTATCTTAGTGGTAAATATGTATATGCATCAGGGTATATAAATATCCTGATGGTATCTTTGGATATAATAAATCCGTAGGAGTGGTATTGTATTTAATCGTTTACAAGAACTGTGACAGTTTCAGTCTTGAATACTTGTATCTATTTATTGATGAGTTTCTTGTAAACTAAAAGTATCATAGTATAGATTGCAACTGTTGTTACAAGAAGACATCAGTCATTCATACCACTAACTAATGTTTTATGAGTAGAATGTTTATTCTAGAGTGGATGATAATTGAACTTATTATTTATTATTCTGATATTCGTACATTGATTTCAAGATTAAAACCTAATATATTCCTTTTAAAGGCACACCTCCTGCTGTGCAAAAGTATACTCTCGTACAATAATATAATCACGGTCTCTGTCACTCAATGTAATGATTTATATTAGTCTGCTGAATTATTCCAATTATTATAAATACAAAACAGCATGAAAAAGTGTAATTTAGCAAAAACAGGATGACACTTGATATTTATGTGTCCTATTTTAATGAATATTAATAAAAGTTATATTTTATACTTAAATTAGTCCCAGTGCATGGCCAGATAGACTTCTTTCTTTTCTTTTGTGTGCTAGCTATTACATAAGTCGGGCGGTGGCACATCCTTGATGATTCAATAGAATATATGGCTCAATTGTAAATTTGGGATTATTGGATTAATCTATTGACCATATATACTGTATATATAAGGCATATTTGGGGTTTATAGTGTTCTGTGAGGAGACTACTATTGTATATGTCCCTGCAATGCCACTCAATCTCTCTACATGCCATCAGACCATCACACATGCAACTTCAATGATCTTTAGATTCTGCCATATGCCCATACCTGCTAATTGAAAATGTCACACAGTAGTGCCCCAATACATAAAATGCCACACAGTAGGGCCCAAATTCATATTATGCCACACAGTATGTCCCATACTCATAGTATACCATACAGTATGCCCTAAATTGTTAGTATGCCACACAATATGCCCCAAGTTAATTTTATGCCACACACTAGTGCCCTCATCTCAGTTCTGCCATACAGGAATGCCCCACATACTAGTGCCCCCAATTCATAGTGTGCCACATAGGATTGCCCCACATACAAGTGTCCCCAATTCAATGTGTCACTCAGGAGTGTCCCCAATTCACAGTGTGCAATGCAGGAGTGCTCACAATGCATAGTGTGCCACACAGAAGTTCCCCAAACACAAATGCTCCCAATTTAGTGTGTCACACAGGAGTGCCCTCATTTCATAGTGTTCCACACACAAGTGCCACCATTCATAGTGTGCCACACAGGGTTGCCCCCAATTAATAACAATATTATAGCAGGAGGTCAATTTAATGAAGTGCTGCAGTTCCCTGGTGGTCACAATCTTCCTCTGCTGCTGGCAGTACTGCAGCTCCCTGACAGTCACTCTTCTTCTCTCCATTGGCAGTGCTCCAACTTCCTGACAATCACTCTACTCCTACATACCAGTAGTGATGCAACTCCACACTGTCACTGTCCTTCTCCATACCTGTAGTGACCTTACAGCCACTTTCCTTCCTGCTGGCAATGCTGCAGGTGGATATGCCCAAGTATGGCTCCAGACAACCAGTATTGGTGACATCTATGATCTGGCAAGCAGAAGGGAGGAGGCAGAGTGATTGAGACAGGCCCCCAGCATCCCATCCACTCATGTAACCACCAACAGAAGTACGTTGTAAATATTTTTTTTTCAATTAGCTTTATTTTTCACGGTATCTGACTCTTGTAATATCTGGTCACCAGGAGTAAAATTTTATAAGCCACATCCATGCCCACTCACACAAGCTCACAGAATGAAACTGCAGATTGATGATTTGATAGCACATAATAATATTTGTGGGTTGCAACATTGTACCAAATTCCAAACTGCCTCTGGAATCAACACCACAATAAGTTTAACAGGAGCTTCATACATTGGTTTTCCATGGCCAAATAGTGACACAGAAGTATCTGATCTTCATTTGCAATGTCAAGCCTCATCTGGAGTGGTGTAAAGTACACTGCCATTGGATTTTGGAGCAATGAAAATGCACTCTCTGGAATTACGAATCACAATTTACTATCTCACAATGTGATGGATGAATCGGGGCAGATTGCTGTCTAAATGGTGGAGGAGGAATAATAATATGAGGCTATTCTTTATGGTTTGGCCTGGGCACCTTAGCTCCAGTGAAGCAAATTCTTAATGTTGCAGCATAAAATGACATTTCCACTCTGATTCTCAAGTATCCACAACAGGTCATGTTTTCAGGATTTCTTTAATCTTGCATAGGATAGTTACTCTATTTTGCTTTGTCAGCAGTCATATCACCTATTTCCACATACAGAAATCCTGAAAACATGACCTATTGGGTTACTTGAGGACTGGAGATGAAAACACCAGTACTAGAGCTCAGAGTGCTTCCAAATTTTTGCCAACATACAAAGGCACCATACACAAAGCAACATCCATCAAAAACTGGTTTACTGAGATTGGTGTTTAAGAACTTGATTTGCCTCCACAGAGCCCTGAGCTCAATCCTGTCAAGCACTTTCAGGATGAATTGGAACCCAGACTGCAGGCCAGACATTATCATCCAACAAATGCCCTTGAGGCTGAATGGATGTGAATGCCCACAGCTATGTTCCAAATCTAGTGGAAAGCCTTCCCAGAAAAATGAAAGCTATTATAGCAGCAAAGACAAACTAAGTATTCATTTGCTTGTATGTGTTAGGAATTGGAGGTTTAGTCAAGAAGGGTAATGTAGTAAGAGCAGATGACTTTAGCAGATTGTGGCCTGTGGGCCGTGAGCAATTTGCAGCCTTTTAGCCATGTAGCAGCCTTGAGGGCTGGAAACCTTGGTTGGTTGCGGCCTGTGAGCTGTGAGCAAGATGTGGCCTTTGGGCCATGTAGCAGCCTTGAGGACTGGTATGCCTTGGCTGGTAGCAGCCTGAGGGCCATGAACAAGATGCAGCCTTTGGGCCATGAAGCAGCCTTGAGGGCTGGTGTGCCTTGGCTGGTAGCTGTCTGTGAGCCGTGAACAAGATACAGCGTTTGGGCCATGTAGAAGCCTTGAGGGCTGTATGCATTGGTAGACCCTGGTTTGTCAGGAAAGTTCTCAAATAATTATTTTCTTCAGGGTAGGAGCATGCAATGACCTTTCAGGAATCCTTGAATGCTCCTCTTGTCCATACCCTTTCCAGTGCACAAGAAACTGAAGACATCCTCTAGAAATACTGGAGTCCAAGATCTTTTCCACAAAAAAATCCTGGTGCCCCTGGACAAGCACAGGTGGAGGTCTGACTGAATGTCTAGGAGAAAATCTGGTGGAAAGGAAAACCAGTTTCAGGAGAGAACAATGAAAAGTGTTATTGATCCTGAGAGTCCGCGGTAACTTCAGTCGGAAAGCCACAGGATTCACTTAGGAAATAATCCTGAACGGACTGATGAACTTCGGTCACAACTTTTGTGATCTCTGGTGCAGGTTAATGTTTCTGGCTGACAGCCAAACCAAGCCCCCCATTTGAAGCCTACAGGGCCTATGATGTCTGTCCTCCCAGACCTTGGAATGATCAGACGCTTGAAGAAGAGACTGACGTACTTTCTTTCAGACTAACCATAACTTGGAAACAGAGGAAGGAGAAGGAGTTGTGGTAGCCAAAGTCTCAAAGTAATTACTCCTAGGATGAATCCCGAAGTTGCAGAAGAACGGAGACACAGAGGAAGTAGAATGGCAGGAGTTGCTGTAAGCAAACTCAGTGAACAGCAAAAGAGACACCCAGTTGTTTTGACATTTAGAAATTAAGCAATGGAGGTACTGCTCCAGAGATTGATTGGCCCGCTCTGCCTGACCATTAGACTGTAGGTGGTACCCTGATGACAGGCTGACATTTATGCCCATATCAGCACAAAAGCACCTCCAGAACCGAGCAACGAATTGGGTACCACGGTCAGAGACAATGTCTAAGTGAAGTCTATGAGATCTAAAAACATGTTGCACAAAGAGGACTGACAATTCTTTGGCTGAGGGAAATTTGCTGAGAAGAACAAAATGTATAATTTTGGAGAATCGGTCTACAATGGTCCAAATGACCGTGCTGCGGGAAGATGACAGAAGATCCACCACAAAGTCCATTGCGATATGTGTCCATGGTTTGAAAGGAATTGGTAACAGACATAGCAGGCCAGAAGGAGTGGCACGGAGAGTCTTTTTTTCTTTAACAGATGTCACAAGCTGCCACAAACTCATAAACGTCACGAGACATGGACTCCCACCAGACAGAGTGGGAAAGAAGTTCAAGAGTCTTAGAAATGCCTGGATGACCAACAGCCTTGGACGAGTTGAAATCCTTAAGAACTGCCTTATGAGATCTCTCTGGTACAAATATTAATCCTGGGGGCATCTCAGGAGGAGCTCCAGACTGGCACCACCTAAGAGAGTCTGCCATGGTTCTTGTCAAGGCCAAATTTGTCTCGGAAGTAGGAATGATGGTCTCTTCCCCCACAGTAGGACAACGATCAACAGAAAAGCTACGAGAAAGGGCATCCGCCTTCACATTCTTAGACCCAGGCCGAAAAGGAGATGGTAAAGTTGAAGCGTGTAAAGAACATGGCTAATCATGCCTGTCTAGCATTCAGTCTCTTGGCAGTCTCAATATAAGCCAGATGTTTATGATCCGTCAACACTGAAACAACATGGTTAGCCACCTCTAACCAGTGCCACCAATCCTAAAATGCCCACTTAATGGCCAGAAACTCTCGGTTGCCCACATCATAATTTCTCTATGCTGACTGAAATTTCCAAGAGAAAAAGGCCTGTGGGTGCAATTTATCATCTTCCAAATCCCTCTGAGAAAGAATGGCCCCTACTCCAATCTCAGAAGAGTCCACTTCAACCACAAAAGGTAGGTCACAATTGGGATGCCGGAGGACAGGAGCAGACACAAACCGTCTTGAGAGAGTTGAATGCGTGAACGGCTCTGGAAGGCCAATTACCAACATCCACCCCTTTCTTGGTCAAATCCATGTTGGGGAAGATGATTGAGGAGAAGGATTTGATAAATCAACGGTAATAATTTGTAAATGCTAGGAACTGCTAAATGGCCTTTAGAGATGTGGGCTGTTCCGAATCCAAGACAGACTTCACCTAACTCGGATCCATGGAGAATCCACAAGAGGAGATTATGTAACCCAAGAAGGAGATCTTTTCCACCTCGAATTCACACTTCTCCAATTTGGCATAAAGACTATTATCCAGGTGTCTTTGCAGTACCAGTCTCACGTGCCATTGATGTTGTTTCACAGATTTGGAAAAGATGAGAATGCCATCCAAATAAACTACAGGAAAGACCCCCAGGAAATCCCTCAAGATCTCTTTAATAATGTCCTGGAAGATGGCTGGGGTGTTGGACAGACCGAAAGGCATAACCAGATACTTGAAATGCCCCAAGTGAGTGTTGAAAGCCGTCTTCCATTCGTCTCACTTCCAGATGCAGATAAGGTTGTACGCATCTTGCAAGTCAATCTTTGAAATGATAGAAGCCTCCCGTAATTGGTCGAACAGGACTGATATGAGAGGCAAGGGATAGACATTTTTACGGTGACTTTATTCAGTCCTCTAAAATCGATGCAGGGTCGGAGTGATCCATCTTTTTTCTGGTCAAAAAAGAAACCGGCACCTACCGGGGACTTGGATGGTCAAATAAATCATATTTCCAGAGCGTCCTCGATATACCCCTGAGTTGCCTCACTCTTGGGGACAGGCAAAGCATATAGCCTACCTTTGGGAAGTCTGGCATAAGGTATCAGATTGATGGCACAATCGAAGGTCTGATGTGGTGGTAGAACACTGACTTTCTTTTTAGAGAACACTTCTGCCAGATCATGATAAGGAGCAGGGATCAATGGAGATTCTAATGGAATGGCTTCTGCTAGTTGGACAGGATGAGACAGACAATGTACGAGACAGGAGGATCCCCATTGCAGAACCTCCCCAGTTTGCCATTGGATAACTTGGTTATGCTTCTTCAGCCACGGCAAACCCAGCACAACGGGAGCCAATGGACATTGAAGGAGGAGAAAGGAAAGTTCCTCCAGATGTAGAGCTCCAACGGTCAACTGTATCAGTGGCATCCAGAAGGAAATGGGAACTGAGGAAAGATTCCTGCCATCCAGAACAACAACTGCAACTGGACTGCACAAAGTTTCAGAAGTAAGGCTCTCATTCAGAGCCGCTCGTAAGCGGCCGTACGCTCGTAGTGAACCGATGTTGTGCAACCACACATGCGCCGGTGTAACAATGCGCATGTGCGTACGGCTGATTGCGATCTTTTTTTCCGTCGTTCGTCGAATAGCGAACAGGAAGTGACATGTCAAATCTGATTGACAGAACAGCCCGTTTTGGGGCGTTGACGGGGGTGGAGATGGGAAAACGCAGGCATGTCGAGGTGTTTTTTGGGCGTACATAAATTATCTCATGCGAACGGCCAATGTGAACGGAACAAGTGATACGTCACTGTCTGATCCACTTTCCATTCAAACTGCTCGTTCAGCTTGTGGTCTGGTATTCTCTACCGCAATGACGATGGTCTCTTCCTCCTTCCTGTGCCTCTTCGATGTTTTTCCGATTTATCAATTGTTGCCAGAAAAACAATCAACTTAGAATTGGAAACAAGCTTGTAATGTGTTTATCAAATAGTATTTTTTTAGTAGCACAAAACCGTACGCAGGTGAACTACTCAGCTGATAATTTCTGGATTAGACAATCAATTAGCCTACCAATTTTTGTGAAAAATATGTGTTTTTGCATTTTGTATTGGGAGATATTTTATTGCAACAATATTGTCATTATGTTTGTGTTTTTTCTTCTTTTTTAAGGGGCCAAGAAAAAACTCGTCCTTGTTTTTTGGCAAAGTGTTCATTAAAACTCCTAAATGGTTTTTAACCCTTTGGTTTCGGAATCCAAAATAATGTGTAGATTTCCGTTAATTTTTTTTTTGTGGTTTTTTGCGGGATTACCTATGAACCAGTTTTGGAATAATTTCACAATACAATTGAGCAGATTTGCCAGATGTTTTATTTTTTCAACACATTTTTTTTTTTCATGTGTAATTGTCATAAATCACATCTGGATAACGTAAATAAATAAAAAAAAAAAAAACAAACACACAAACACAAATAGTGGCAGTTGCCCAACACAAAATAACACAATTTAAACAAGAAAGGAGAGGGCAGTTTTGGCCCTTAAGGAATATGGGGCAAGCACAGAAGGAATGTGGGAAAATTAACCAGTGCTATCATCGCCTTTTGGCCCGTTTGGCCGGGGTAGGGTGGGAGCCTGACCGGGTCCGGGAGGTCCTTCAGCTGGCCTGTGCAGAGGCAGATGTTGGGGCCTCTGGACTAGGCATAGGGCTAGGCACATTTGGAGGGATGGCTGTTGTTGTGCCAGAGGTGGAGGGTCCTGATGTTCCGGCAGGAAGGGAGGCCGGCTCCACCATGTGCTGGCGAACGATCTGCTCCAGGGCATTTGCAATCCTGATGTTGGCCCCAGTATTTGCGGCCAGGGCCTGAGCAATGGTCACGTTGGCCGCAGCATTTTGCTCCATGGCCTCCACCACCCGTAGCAGACTGGTGTCCATCCTCAGCAGAATCTCCGTGTGGTGATCCGATTTAAAATTGAGATCCGTGAGGAGGGCCACTGCCTGCGAGGGGGATTGCCCTGGACTGGCTTCTGCAGGGTCCCCAGCCGGATCTACTGCTTCCTCCCCTCTGGAGCAGACTCATCCGCCTGTGTCTCTGTGAGAAAAATGAGAAAAGAGTAACATTAGAATCTACATATTGTCACAAACACATTTCAGAGTTGGTAACATAACAACATTTACCTGGGACAACATGAGGAGCCACAAAGTCTGGCATGTCCGTATCCATGTTGGACACGCCAAACACCTCCTCATCCTGCACACACCCCTGGGCCAGCTCTTCCAAGTCATTAAGCTCCAATGACACAGGGGTGGGACCCCCACCTGTCCCCCTTGCATGCCTAGCCCTATCAGCCAGTTTTTGCTTCAGACGATATTTGAAATAGCTCCATCTGTGGGTGAAAAAGTTGGCATTATTCCTGCAGTATTTGGCCCTGTAACCACTTTTTGTTAAAATGTAGTTTTTATGTCCTGGAGTTTGACATCCCGGGTTGCACGGTCAAACTCACCCACCCTATTGACAGCACTGGCTATGTCATCCCACATTTTCCACTTCTGGTTTGCACCCATATTCCTTTCTGCCTGTGGCAGGTTGTCATGGCACATTTGGACCAAAACCTCCATCTCCTTTCTTGTGAATTGTGGCTGCCTTTTTATTTTCGTTTGTTTCTTAGGCCGACTAGGCCCAGCAGCCTCAGACATGGCATCCTCCACTCCTTTTATAAAAAACATTTTTTAAATTTTTATGTCAAATGTTCCCAAAATTATTGGTATAAATAATCCTTTAATACAAAAGAGACAAATACTTACCAGGCGCCTCTTGGCCAGTGTTTTGCTGCTCTGTAGCCATTTTAGAGAGTAAAGTTTAACTACAGCAGACCATTTGTGAATTTCAGTGACGTATTTATAAATGTGTCAGCATTATTCGTCCGCATCATTGATTGTGCGATCCTATTATCCGTCCTTAATTTGAGCAGGAAAATAAAGACTATTTATGGCTTGGTGCGACTCGAGTCGAGGTGGCGGGTGATGAATGTTGGAGGTTTAGCTTGGAGGAGTGGATTGTTGGCGTGGTTTGTGGTTTGAGGCGGTTTTTTGGAGTTTGTTATTGGTTTTGGTTTTCTGACTTTTTTAGTTTCTGTTCGCTTTTTTTGAATTGGTTATTTTCTTTTTTGGTTCTTTTTTGAGTAAGTCTTTTTAAAAACCTCCTTAAAAAAATAATGGATCTAATAACCAAATGTTAGTACTTATTTTTTTTTTTTTTTTTTTTAGTTATTTAGGCATTGCCCCATTGACGTTTTTGGACTGTGACTTATTTGTCGGATTTTTTTTGGTTCATGAAGTTACAATTTCGATGTGTTGGTCTTCGCATATGTTTTGCAGAGTAATTTTTTATTTTGAATTTAAACAATCATGTCTTAACAAGAAATATAACGTACTCTTTAGCGAAATATAGTTCGAGTTGTATTTAATTTAAAATGCGAACTATTTAGCGCACTAATGTTTCCTTGTTAACCAGTAAAAAATGCAAACTATTTAGCGCACTAATGTTTTCTTACTAACCAGTAAAAAATGCGAACATTTAGCGCATTAATGTTTCCTTACTAATCAGTAAAAAATGCGAACTATTTAGCGCACTACTGTTTCCTTATTAGCCAGTAAAAAATGTGAACTATTTAGCGCACTAATGTTTCCTTACTAACCAGTAAAAAATGCAAACTATTTAGCGCACTAATGTTTCCTTACTAACCAGTAAAAAATGCGAACTATTTAGCGCACTAATGTTTCCTTATTGTCCAGTAAAAAATGCAAACTATTTAGCGCAATAATGTTTTTTTTGTGTAAGAAATGTAATGTCATGTTTTACCACTAATTGTAGCGTGCATTTCCTAACTAATGTGTGCTCCCTTCTATATTTTTTGGGAAAAAAAAATGTGTTTAGAATACAAGTGTTTGTGCTAAAAAAACTAAATATATTTAAAAATTTTGAAATGTAGGTTTTTCTACTCATGACAATACCCCGGCCTGTAAGCATCTTTGGATTTATTGGAAAAGATAAATAGTTTTTTTGGTTCACCTTTGTCTCAAACAATAACTACCTGGCTTACCATTTCAGGTTGATGTTGGTTTTATTATCTTGGCCATGTTTCCAGAACCCAACCAACCTCAACTTCGTCCCAGGCATAGGCCTCATAGGCGCGCAAGGCCCCAGATATATAGAACACGTGTCACCCTTTTTGGAATGCCAGATGATGAGGTCTTAAGATGATACCGTCTTCCTCCACAAATCATCCTAGACACTCTCTCATTAATAGAGAGTGATCTTGAACGGCAAATTGTCAGTCCTACAGCAATACCACCACTTATGCAATTAATGTCGGTGTTACATTTCTGTGCCTCAGGATCCTTTCAAACCACGGTGGGAATAGTTGCCAGAATCTCCCAATCCTCCTTTTCAAGGATCCTGAGGGCAGTGATGGCGGCCATTTTTAAACACCTCCATCATTTTATTCAAATGCCAGTGGATACGGGTTCCCTTAGTGTGGCGAAGGCCAATTTTTACCAAATAGCTGGCTTCCCACATATCATAGGGGTTGTGGATGGCACTCACATACCACTTCAGCCTCCAGCAAGGCTGGAGGCTATTTTTAGGAACCGCAAACACTTTCATTCACTGAATGTAATGGTGGTATGTGATGCCTCTCTCCAGATCCTGTCCCCGAATGCCAAATACCCCGGGAGTGCACATGATTCCTTCGTCATCTGGCAATCAGGGATTTGGCACAAATTAGACAACCTACAAGCTGGTGATGCGTGGCTTCTGGGTAAGTTGACACCTTCCGTGGCAACCAATGCAAAGCTTGTTACACAATGGTCCTGATGTTTGTTTTAGTTTTTTCACAGGAGACAGTGGTTACCCTTGCACGCCCTGGCAGCTCACTCCTTATTTGGCTCCTACACCAGGGCCACAAAGTGAGTATAATTCCACACTTACAGCCACCAGACAGGTGGTGGAGCGCTGTATCGGCCTTTTAAAAGGCCGATTCAGATGCCTCCACCGCTCTGGTGACGAGCTCATGTATTTGCCGGATATGGTTTCGAAAATTGTGGTCCTGTGTGGGATATTTCACAACATTGCCATAAGGAGTGGTGTCCCAATGCAGCCAGAGGATGCGTTGCCTGAGGATGGCCCCCCCGAGGTTGGTTGGAAGTCAGTATGTGGGGGGGCCATACGCGATGATGTGGTGGCCAGATATTTTAGGTAATTATTGTAAAACATTTGGTTAATTGACACAATGTAGACATGTTAGATTTTAATGGCCAATTTTAATACTATTTTTTTTTTTTGTCTTTTATTCCCTAAAATTACCCGAAAAAACGATGCCTACTACCTGATCCCCAAAATTCTCTTCATGTGGCCACATTGGATATAACTTCGGGAACAATTATTTCTTCGCCTCATTTGTGGATTCATGTTGGCCTGCTCCTTCTTCCAACAGTTCTTGAGTGTTGTTTGTGCTTTTTTTTTTGGGGTGTTGTTTGTTTTTTGGCTTGTGTTTTCACTGTGTGAATTGTTTTGTCACAATTCACTTTCTGTTTATTATTTATGTGTATTAAATTTTTGCTTGGCACGTGTAACCTGGGCCAAAAAATGCAAACTTTCATAATGGCTAATCCTGTAATGTGTTAAATTGTTAAGTAGTTTAACATGCTTTGTGGCTAAAAACAAACCCCAAAGGGATTATGGTGAATCAGTATGTTTTATAATCTAGACCTAAGCAGGTTTGCTTTAATTTTTACATTACCCACCCCAAAAAAAAAACAACAAAACCAGGTAATTCTCCAAACCTATTGGTATTGTTAGGTGTGTAATGTGCCAGCTTACATACTTGCTTGAGCTTTCTAGAATCTAATTTACATTACTTAAAAACTCATGCTCCAATAGTCTACTTATGTAAGGTTAAACAATCTAATATTTACAGACAAGGAATGAGACTCTAATAAATCAAAATATATTTTATTTTAAAAAACTTTTTGAGGGGGGAACAAGCAAAAAATTTAGTGCCGCAGGACCGCCAACATGTGATCCAGGACCACAAGCATCCCGACGACATGGCCCCTCAATGTGTGCAAGCCTTCCTGCATTGCTTGCAAACGCCTCTGGTCCTCTGTGGGTTTTTAAAAAAGTGTGGATTACTAAACTGACACCTTAATTTATATGTTACCAAACAGCTTAAAATTCAGACTATACTTAAAAAAAAAAAGTTTTGAAGAGAAAAAAAGAAATGGAAAACACAAATATTGTATAAATACAAACTATAAAAATTACACATAAAAAGACAAGCAAAAAAGGGGGAAGTACGCCAAAAAACTACATTTGTTGTTACCGTAAACTAGAAAGACACAAGTATGAGTGTTTGGACATGTGTGATATGTGTAAGGGGAAAGCATCCTAGACATTGTTTTTCAAAGATATATCTCCAAAACATTCGAAATACTTAACAAATTGGAAATGCACAGGCAAAAGGACAACATCACCCAAAACCCCCCCCCCAAAAAAACAAGCATAGTTTAAAAGGGAAACATACCGGTCAGATTGATGCCTGGTCCAGGAGCCCCGACATCGTCCTCCTCTGAGGTGGGCCAGTGCTGGTCCAATGGAGGAGGGGAGATTTCACTAGGGGTGGAGGGGGAGGAAAAGCGATGGGTGGGTGGAGGGGAGGGTGATGAAAAGAGAGGGGTGGGTGGAGGGGAGGGTGAATTTGGAGGGATGGGAATATTCAGAGAGGGAGGGACCTCAGGGACTGGCCGGCCTGGGCTGGAGGGGGAATTTGGGAAAGGTTGGGGAGAGGAGGTTTGGGTGGGAGTGGGGGATAGGGGACGAGGCCGTCGTCTTGCTCGCATTAGACATCGGAGTCTGCGAGCAAAAAATGATTCATAAAAATGTTTTTTTTTTTTTTTTTTAGGGGGGTTTAGATAAAAATTTACTCCACCAAAAATTTACCAAAAAATAAATAAAAAATGGAAAACATATACACGCAGGTCTGTACGAAATAAACAAACAGGGCTAGATGGAAAACATGCACACGCAGGTCTGTCCAAAATAAACAAACAGGGCTAGATGGAAAACATGCACACGCAGGTCTGTCCAAAATAAACAAACAGGGCTAGATGGAAAACATGCACACGCAGGTCTGTCCAAAATAAACAAACAGGGGTAGATGGAAAACATGCACGCAGGTATGTTTGCATTTTTTAGGATAAAAAAATACACTTACTTTCAGCTATTTGCTGACGCAAATTCGCCAAAAGGCGGGGGGACCTGCGGTGGAGATCCGACCACCGCCTTTCAAGCTGCCCGATATTGTGAGCGGATGCCCATATTACGCAGCCGCCGCCGCACCTCCGCATAGGCGAGCCGCTTGCGGAGGTTTGTGATGGGGTCCGGATGAGTAGTGATTCTCCGGTCCATCACATCTGTGAGGACCAGGAGTTCGCTTCGTGTAAATGCTGCGGCTCTCATGATGGCAATGATTTTTTCCACAAAAAACAGTTTTAATAAAGGACCCTGAAAAAATTTGATTGGCTAATGTACTTTCAAAAATAACAGAACGCATTGTATTGGTTATTGGTTATTGTATGAGTCATGTGACCTACACCCTCACAAATATAATGTGAATTATGATAGGCTTGATGCAGTGACATGCGTAAGCTAATTTAAATAAACAAATTAAAATACTAAAATATGCCTATAAAAAACAAAGGAAAACAATAGTATCAATCCTAAAAACATGTAATTTGTAAAAAAAAAACATTGGTGAAACCGTACGTATTCTGCGGTAAAAATGACACACACTGACAAGAAAAAAGTTTATTGACAATGAAAAAAAAAAAAGGATTGAAAACATGTGAATAGCAATTAAGGTAATTAATATATTGATTGCCATGAAACGATTAAAGTATGTTTGCAGAATGAAAGAGCAGGTAATCGAAATCTGACAGGCCCACTTCCGGAATTGACTTGTGCGAGCGACCAAAGCAACCAAAGAGGAGACGAACGGTCGCTATTTTGAACGGTCGCAAGCTAGAGGAGGGGTTGGGAGACTATAGGGTGAAAAATTAGCTACGAGCGAACATACGGATGAACGCTTGAATTTAAATATTTCCGCTCGTACGGCGGACGAGCGGACGGCCACTTGTGTCCGGGTCTGAATCAGGCCATAAGTCCCAACATCTCAAAGAATGCCAGATCCAAGAAATTTTCCACGGCTCCACTATCAATGAAGACACCTGGCCATGTGGTGATTTGCGTATGGTGGGGAAAAGGACTACATTTTTTGAGGAGATGGATGCAAGGCCTAGGTTCAACTCCACTACCATCTAGACTTTGCCTTTTCCCGACTTCACAGGGCAAAGTTGGGCCATATGTCCTTTACCTCCACAATACATGTACAGTCCCAGTGTGTGTCTTCTCTGTCTCTATTAATCAGGGAGATGGTAAGCCCCCAGTTGCATAGGTTCCTCCTGTTGTGCCAAAGGCATCAAAATCTGTGATGGCAGATTCTTTTCCAACCTGCGCTCCCGGAGATGTCGGTCGATGTGGATGGTTAGACTTATTAGGTTATCCAGTGTGGAGGGATGTTGGATCAGGAAGTCCTTTATCTGATCCGACAGACCCCATCGGAACTAACTCCAAAGAGCAGGATCGTTCCAACCAGAGTCTACGGCCCACTTCTGGAACTTCATACAATAATCCTCTGCTGTCCTGTTCTCCTGTTTAAGAGACTGAAGGCTAGACTCTACCATGGCTGCCTTGGCTGGGTCACCATAAAGTAACCTCAGGGCAGAGAAAAAGGAATCCATGGACTGAAGAGCAGTTGAAGTGGGGGGAAGACCGAAAGCCCAAGTTTGAGGATCTCGCTGTAGAAGGGAAATCACAATCCCGACTTGCTGGACCTCGAAACCTGAGGACAGAGGCCTGAGCGTAAAGATTAGTTTACAACTCTCCCTAAAGTTCACAAAGTCCTTACGGTTACCTATACACTGGTCAGGCAAATTCAACTTGGGCTCAAGAACAGTTGGACGGGCAGGTGTAGCCTGAGTCTCCTCAACTTTGAGGGAAAGTTCCTGCACTTTTTGAGTGAGTACCTGAATCTTGGCTGCCAGAATTTGCATAGGATTCTGCCCAGGGTCCATGACTAAAACTTCTATATAGTTCGGCCGGTGATAATGTTAGGAATCGGAGGTTGAGTCAAGAAGGAAAATGCAGTTACAGTCTTAAGAGCAGGTGACTTTAGGCAGATTGTGGCATGTGGGCCATGGCAAGATGCGGCCTTTGGGCTGTGTAGCAGCCTTGAGGGCTGGAAACCTTGGTTGGTAGCGACCTGTGAGCCATGAGCAAGTTGCGCCCTTTGGGCCATGTAGCAGAATTGATGGCTGGTATGCCTTGGCTGGTAGCAGCCTGTGGGCCGTGAACAAGATGTGGCCTTTGGCCCATGAAGCAGCCTTGATGGCTGGTATGCATTGGCTGGTAGTGGCCTGTGGGCCGTGAGCAAGGTGCGGCCTTTGGGCCATGTTACAGCTTTGAGGGCTGGTATGCCTTGGCTGGTTAGCGACTTGTGTCGCCAGGTTGGCACAAGTGTAGTTTGCTGGGTTGCGTACTCAGGATGCTGAGGTGCAGCCAATGTCACCGGGATGACACAAGCGATAATACGCTGGATCACGTACTAAGGACGCTGAGGTGCAGCCTTTGTCACCAGGTTGACACAAGCAATGGTATGCTGGGTTGCATACTTTGGACGCTGAGGTGCGGCCTATGTTGCCGGGTTGACACAAGTGATGGTACGCTGGGTTGCATTCTTTTGACGCTGAGGTGTGACCTGTGTGGCCGGGTTGACACAAACCACTGGACACTGGTTTGCGCACTCAGGACTGCAAGTGCACTCTGTGCCACCGGGATGACACAAGCAGCTGGGAGCTGGAATGCACATCGTGGCGTATAGATGACACAAGCGGCAGGTGGCAGATGTGATGCGGACCATGCCGCCTATGTGGTACAAATGGCAGGCAAGAAATAAGGCTGACAGGATAACTGGAACTTGACTGGAAACAACAGGAGACTGACCACAACCGGAAACAAGTGAAACACTATCACTGGTATCAGAGCAGCATTCACACCAGGAGGAAACAGAAGCAGGAGCCAATCCAGATCAATTCCGGCATGATGGACAGGAGGTAGGAGGAGTTTCACCGAACGCTCACTCGGCGTTCGCCTCGCCCTGCATACACAGTGTGGCGGCTTGTGATAGTATGTTCATCAAGAACATATGGGTGTGATGTTTGGGTGTCCATATACATTTGTCCGTGTTGTGTATCTGGTGCCAGAAAGAACTGAATGTAAAGGATGAGGAAGGAGGGTAAAGGAAACTAAAGGGTAAAGTGATCTAGGGATCAATTAGAATATTAGTTTAGGGGTTTGTAAGAGATCAGTCTCACATTACTTTTTGATGGGTTATCTACAGTATATCTAGGAACTGTATATGCTTGCTTGTTGATTCCCAACCTGCAATGATTTATCAAAGTAGCCTATTATGTTAAGTGGTACAGTATGTAGGGATACATATCTCCTTCAACCTTAATATTGGCCTGGAACTATGTTGTTGACATGCCTTAAGTTGATCCTGCTCATACATTGTTGAGGAGTTTGCATGTAGCGAGTTCTAGCTGCTGATGTCCTCCATATTCATAAAGAAGTCAGTTGTCTGCATTTACAGAAATTGGGGATCAGGTTGGAGATGCCTTTGGATTAGTGATATTTTCAGCAAATCCGCTTTCCATCCATATCCACAAGGTATCCAGGTTACCTTTAATTGTATTGTGCCATTTCTAATATTAAAGGGCTAAGTCAAGTATAATTGATTTTCATCCTGCCTTTTGGGCTCTTATATAGACAGAGTCTAGGATCAAATCCAGGTGCACCGACACAAGCAAAATACTTGTGATTGGCTGTTTACAAATAGTCCCCTGACACTGATTGGTTCTGTCTTTGTCATTAGAGCAATGTATGCTTTTGTGGTAGTGTTGATGCAATTTTGTTTTGAGACAGAACATTGTAGTTTAATTAATGTCTAATATCAATTGCTTTTTTACGCACTAATGCAAATTAAGTTTACAATATGGGCAAAAGTGGCATATGTCTGTGACGTGTGCTGAGAATAAAGCAGATACATATACACTATGTAGACAAAAGTAATTGGACAACTGACAGCAAATAGATCAATGAGATTTTATTGACATCAGTACTTTGTAGGTCCACCAAGTGCAGTGATTACTGCAGACACTCTTCTTGGCAAACTGACCGCAGGTTCCTGAACAACAACAGATGGTATGTTTTGCCTGGAACCTGTATTTAATATCGGCGGCTGAATAGCCGCCAGATCATATAGTGACAGCGGAACCAAAACGGACCTAATTCCCAACTGGGGCAGGTAAGTAACCTAACCCTTCCCTCCCCCCCCATTAGTACCTAAACCTAACCCCCCCTCCATAAACCCTAAACTTAACCGTCCCAGAGGGATGCCTAACCTTAACCCCCCCCTAGTGGAGCCTGACCCTAACCCCCCCTTTCTCTACCCTAACCCTCCCTGGGGTGGCTTACTCTAAGCAGGGCCGAAACTAGGATACCTGTCACCCGCTGCAAGGCAGCAATTTTGCGCCCCCTCCCTTCCTGTACCTGAAGTTTGCCCTTGCTCGTCCATGCGGACGGCTGGCATAAACCCCCTGGCAATGAGCATAAACCCCCCTGGCCAGTAAGGACCTCTAGCATTTGTCTCCTCTTTGGCGGTGGCCATTTTTGGATGGCCATTTTCTGAGTCTGCAGCCCCCAAGCCACCTTGAGTCAGCTTTTTTCACCCCCTGCAATCTGGCACCCGGTGCAAGTGCACCTCTAGCCCCCCCCTTAGTTGCAGCCCTGCTCTAAGTCCCCCCAGGGGTCCTTAAACCTAACCCTCTCTCCCGTGGCTAGATGCTAAGACACCCAGCTTACCTTCGTTCGGTATGTCGGCTGTCAGTATTTTGTAATGGGGCTAATGATAGGCATCAGGATTTCGATGCCTATCTTTAGTCCCAAGTCAGGATGCCAGTGTCGGGATATTGGCGGGTGGGATAGCGGCCGTCGGTATCCAGACTGCATCCCGTTTTGCCATTGTGCCTTGAGTACAGTGACCAACTGTGACACTGAAGAAAGTTCAGATGGCCTAGAACACACCCGTCAGTCCAATTCATCCCTGAGGTTCTCCATGGTGTAAAGATCTAGACTCCGAGCTGACCAGTCTATCTGGGCTACTGAATTTTCTGTATACATGTCCAGCATCGGCCTAGAAACATGACATGTGGCATTGTCATCCTGACTAAAGCATGCGTTTGTTCCATAGAGCTGCAAGTGTGTGGGCCTACCTACCAAGTGTTCTTGTCAAAACTGCCACATTAGTGGACATTTGCAACTCGTGTGCAATGGTATGCATGGTATGCTTTTCGCTTGCGTGGGGGTGTCCAATCACTTTTGTATATATAGTTTATTACTGTGGCTGACCAGAACCCTTCTTGTGCTCTGTATATGCATGGAAATATGTGGCTTTTTGAGTTATTTTTGCCCTTTTTGCGACCAATTCTGTATCAGCCTTATTGTGTTTGTTGTCCGAACAATTATTTTTTTACCTTCTTGTTAGCTTCATGACAGCTTCAGTGTACTCTCTTCTTTAACAAATTTTAACAAGTTAAAAATAGCTTTTAAACAATTAAAACAAACGCAAAGGGGGAGATTCAATTAGACCTATTTTAGTTGATAAGCAACCTGTCACAAACCTGCAGTGAGGCTCTCATATCAGAGAGGATCAGGAAGCTGGAAGGTTGCAAACACTATGGGGCATATCCAATTGGGTGCGAGGTTTAGCGAGGTAAAAAACCTTGCACCCAATTCTGGATTACCGCGGGTATTCGTGCTCCCGATATCCATGGTATCCAACAATAAAAAAGTAATTGCAGGGTTTCAGAGCTTAAAACCCTGCAGCGCATGAAAAAAAATTATGCTTATGTGTCTGGGTGTCTTATGTGGTCTCCTCTTATATATATAGGTATGTATTATTTATTTATTTATATAGCGCACACATAGTCCACAGCGCTTTACAGAGAATATTTGGCCATTCACATCAGTCCCTGCCCCAGTGGAGCTTACAATCTATATTCCCTACCACATGCTTGCACATACACACACACAATGGTCAATTTTTTTCTTTTGTTGGGAGCCAATTAGTCTACCAGTATATTTATGGAGTGTGGGAGGAAACTGGAGTACCCAGAGGAAACCCACTCAAGCACAGGGAGAATATACAAACTCCACACAGTTAGGGCCATGGTGGGAATCAAACCCACACCCTCAGTGCTGTGAGGCAGTAATGCTAACCACTACACCATTTGTGGATAGCACAATCCAGCACAGGGATTTAGCAGTGAAATGTGGAGGTTTGTACAGGAAAGACGGGGTACACCTGTCCGACATAGGCCTGGACATATTCAACAATGCCTTGCAGGACGCGCTTGAGGGCTTGAGGTGGTAGTGGTCGCAGGGTGGGGGCTTCGGTCATTTGTTCATTGGGACCTCGTGTGGCGGGGAAATAACGGTACACAAGGCATGGTAAGTGTGGGATTGTCAGAATGCATCGCATAGTCACCACTTAGTAGGCCACACGCAAAAGGCGGCATGTGCCATACAGGCTGCGTGCCAGGTGTGGGTGATACGTGCATGGTAGCTGGTCCCAAAAAGGTAGGGGGCGTGGTCGCATGCCTACAAGGTTGGGTTGGGCACACCCCAGCTGGGGGTTGGAGGGGGGCGCGGTTTCATGCCCACATGGTTGGGCCCAGCATGCCTCAGGCAGTATAACATCATGGGAGCCTGATGTACCACTTTTCTTTTCCTTGCCCTGCAACTGGTTGTAAGTTGTGTTATGTTGAAATAAAGCTGGGACCAATTTAATTGCCCAAAAAGTTGCATGGTCTCGTCTCAGGTATTGCTTAACGCAAGACAGCGGGTCGCTGGTAAGTCGACCTCTCAATCCTTACAGGGGCAAAGGTGCCGGGAAATGGCCATAGCAGCAAGATAAGGGAGAGGGACGCTAGGCGGCCTGCGGGCCAATGGCACAAATCCCTGGGGGGAGATGCTGGGGGCCAGACCAGTCCCTCTTTTAGCACCTCGCTAGCCCCACTGGCCAGTCGCAGGCAGCGGGACTGGCAGCAGGGGAGGGGGCGGAGATGGGGTTAAAAGAAGCAACCTTAATTGAGAGAGCGCTATTACCTTTCTCCCACAGCCAAGGACACCCACCCATCCCAGTGGGAGAGGAAAAGGTCTTAGGCGAGTACGGTTCAAGGGGTGCTCAAGGGGGCGGGGGAACTCCAATAGGTGATGGTGACAGAGGGGAGTGAGGGTCTGTCTTTGTTTTGTTTTTTTCTGTATATCTGTGAATATATTCTGGTTTGGAGACATCGTATAAAAGAAAAAAAAAGAAAAAACTTTTGAAATAAAGAAACATGGAATGGTTGTTTTCTCTTTACAGTAAGCTTTTTATGATTGTGTATTTTATTGTCTTTTGTATTTTATTGTCACAGTATTGTACGCGGGGAAAGAACGGTACACAAGGCATGGTAAGAGGGGGATTGTCAGAATGCCTCGCATAGTCGCCAATTAGTAGGCCGCACACCTGGTTCCAGCAAAATGTGGCATGGGTCATATGGGCTGCGTGCCAGGTGAGGGTGGTATGTGCATGGTAGCTGGTCCCACAAAGGTAGGGGGCATGGTCGCTTGCCTACAAGGTTGGGCTGGGCATGCCCTAGGTGGAGATTGGTAGGGGGCATGGTTGTGTGCCCACATGGTCAGGCCCAGCATGCCCCAGGCAGTATAACACCATGAGAGCCTGGTGCACCGCTTTTCTTTTCCTTGCTCTGCGCCTGGTTGTAAGTTGTGTTACATTGAAATAAAAAGCTGTGACCGATTTATTTGCCCCAGCGGCACTATTGCCCCATTTTGAGCCATTAAACCTCGGGCACCTCTAATCCTTGGGGTCTGGGCCCTTTGTACCCCTCTGTCACTGGGCCTGCCAGTGCTCCTGGCACCAGCTGTTCCAGTTCAATCCTGGTGTCCAAGTATTTCAGTTCAATCTCAGTATCCAGCATTCCAGTTCAATCCCAGTGACCAGCATTCCAGTTCAATCCCAGTGACCAGCATTCCAGTTCAATGCTGGTGTCCAGAATTCATGATCAATCCCGACACTCAGTGTTCCAGAGTCCAGTATCTGTCATTCCACTTCCCTCTATGCCACTCCACTGTATGAGGAAAAGTTACATAAAACCTCCCAGCTTGTACCCAGACCTCTCAGATATCATTCCATTAAATTAAAGTAGTCATCAGCCCATGTTAAAGACACAACTAATTTATTTAAATGAACCTAATTCTGGTGAAATAAGAGAAACACATTAAAATAAGCTTCTAAACTTTGCTATAGCAATTAATATACAGTGTCTCAATTTATTGTATATCTCATTGTTACAAAAAAGTATTTTAAATGAAAAACAAAAGTATAATAAATATCTATTTAATAATAGACAAGGTAGCCTTGTAATTATATCTGTGTTAAGCTGGGGGCGATCAGAAATCTATAAATTAAACAATGCCGGGATGTGACTGGATTTTCCAAAATGTTTTGCTAAATTATGGAGCAGGCTGTTCAGGTAATTAGAGGTAGTACCAGATATGTAATGGATATTACCTGCGCTCCAATAAGGTGTCACAGTCCAGATCAGCTTGGACCAGTCCCAGGAGTCAAGGGTTTTGGTATGAATCCTTGTTATTTGTAAAAAAAATATCCAAGTCTGTGTGAGCTTAGGGCCTGATTCAGACCCACTCGCGAGCGGCTGTACGCTCGCAAGTGGGTCGATGGTCTGCACTGAGCATGCGCACGACGGAGGGAGCTCCGTCGTGCGCATGCACCAGACACGACGAGCGAAGGACTTTCCTTCGCTCGTTGTGTCCGATCAAAGGGGGCGTGCTGTCAATGTTGATTGACAGCACGCCCCCTTTGGTGGGCGTGCCGGGGGCGTGCCTCCCTGACGGGGGCGTTCCCACGGGAACGCCTCCCGTCAGAAGCCGGCCCACTGACATCACTAGTGATGTCAGTGGGAGTGATTTTGGCTCTGATAGAGCCAAAATCACTCCGGAGCTTGCGGTTGAAAACCTCAACCGCAGGCTCCGGCTCGCAATTTCGATGGTCGCGATGGTCACGACCATCGCGGCCATCAAAATGCACGCTCGTATAGCCTGTGGGTGGTGACCCACAGCTATACGAGCGTCCAGGAGGACGCTCCATGAAAAAGGAGCCCGGCCCTCATGCAGAGCGTGCGCTCTGCTCAGAGCATACGGCTCTGAATGAGGGCCTTAGTCTGGCACTGGGAGCAGGGAGTCACAACAAGAAAGTCTGTGACCTCACCCGTATTGTCCAGTATCTCCCTATAGCGTGGTGGCGGCTGTGTAACTTCTAGGAATCACACAGCCGCCACAGTAGAGAGATACTCAAAGAAAGTTCCTTAAGCAAGACCTTAGAGGGGTTTTGTTTATTTTGATCTTCCACCTGAAAACTGAGTCTCTGGTTTGAGCATATTGACATTTGTTGACAGTTTTAAGAGCACACCAGAAATTAAAAACGTTAGCATCAGTCAGAGAATTAGAGGTATATTTACTAAAGGTCGTTTTTAAATCGATCAACATCGATGTTTTGTTTCTGGGGCTAACACACAAATTTACTAATACTTAAAAACTAATTCAAAAGTAGACTGTTTAGTAAATATACCCTTAGAGTCCAAATATAATGGACTGGCTAGCATCTGCTTCTGACAGGCAGTCGGGAGATAATCACAGTAAAGGAGCATGGTCAGACCATATAATAGGTCAAATTAACACAGATTAGGAGTGCTGCAACATCTGCTTATCAGGCAGAATTAAATCAATGCGGCAGTAAGAATTATGGAATGGGGCCCGATAGGTATAATCTTATTCCATTGGATTCTGGACCCTCCAAATATCAAAGCAATTGAATTCTGCTATCAGGCTGCAAAATGCCATGGAAGGGCTCGTAGTTGACCTAGAGGTAGAAGCCGTGGCTGTAAAGATCTATCTAGTATTATCTAGAACTACATTAAAATCCCCCAGTATGATGAATTGGCCTATCTTAAGCTTTTGTATATCCAAACACAATTTCCTAAAAAATTAGGCCTGATTAGTATTAGTGACCCACTTGTCCTCAAGGAGACAAGCCCACTCTTATCTACCACTTTCGAATGTAAAACAATAGACACTGTATTCTGAAAAGAGAATAGCAACTCCATTACTTTTAAACTGACTATTAGTAAAGTAACCTAGGCCCTCATTCAGAGCCGTTCGCTATTTGCGTTCGTTCAAAAACAAGGGGTGGCTATGCAAATGATCCTTTCGCACATTGCAGTCTGTTCACACCTCTAAGTCTGAACGAGCGAGCAAAACATACGCTCCTTTATTTCTTAAAAACGCCCCCTGGCCGCTCGCACCATACGTCATGTCCGCTATTTATTAGGTTAATCGAGTACATCGAACAGGATATGAACTGCTCGCTATTCTTGTGGTTGGTTTTTTCAACCGCTATTTTGCGAGCAGTTCTGAGTTTGAAAAAACCAAGTGACGTGGTCATTGATGCTGCTATATTAATTATGCACACCCATAAAACGCCCGTTTTGACCTTTAAGCACGCCTGCGATCGGCTCTCCACTCCCCGTTTTCAAGCACCTTCCCCTGTTACCACCCACATACGCCTCATTCTGTCACTCAAAATAGCAGGCACTCGCTATATTGCATACAAATGATTTTCAGCCGCACTGACTGGTTCGCGCATGCGTACTAAAAACCGTACGCATGCGCAGATGTGCGAACATCGCTCGGAACGAGCGTACTGCCGATAGCGAGTGGCTCTGAATGAGGGCCCTAGTCCTGATTAAAACCTCACATGACTCTGAAAAATCCTGTCTTAGGTATATGCCCATCAGGGACCAAAACATCTCTAGAGCCGTAGGCAGGAAGCAGCAGTCCATAGACACAAAGTGAGACCAGAAAGGTACAAAGGAGGCATGTTCCAAATAATAGCAATAGGACTCCAGGTCAGTATTTAGACCAGTCTGGTTGCACAATCATCACATCACAATCAGAAAGAAACTGGACTCCAGTGTCCAGAAATGACAAATGTCATATTAAACAAGCAATTTCACAGGAAAATCCCACTGGCGGAGTCTCCTGGGTGATGGGGGATAGAGCTCTCCATTTGGCAATAGGTAGAGCAGAAAAATCCAGGAAGAGTTAAAGACTTTCCAAAGTATCGGACTCACAAGCTATCCATGCAGGATACACTCCTTAGTTGGTAAGTTGTGGACTCAGAGGATAGTCTCCCTGGGGAGAGTATAGGCGGTTGACTGAGGTTGAGGCAAATGATTGCAGTTAATGAGGAGGTCTTTATCAATTGTATTAGGAATAAGCTTTTGGAAAAAAAAGTTAGAGACTGAAGGCCTGATTCAAGATGTACACAATGCCTATATATTTACACAGAGCTGAAGAGGCATCAGAGGTAGCCTGAGGACCAGAAATTTGCCTTTGGATCAGAGAATTTTACAGGTGGAGAGAAGGATACCTTTGGTTTTTTGTGAGGCATAGTGAAAGTAGAAAAATAGAAAAATGTTGATACACAAAAAAAATTTGAGTCACTCAAGTAGGGCCCACATCGGGAAAATTATAGGATACATGAGGGAGATACTGGTGCCAGTAGTAATGCCTTGTTATGGCTGGTATCATCTGGAGGGAACATGAGTGGTGGCAGGTAAGTATAGGCCATTTACATCTTAATGAATGTGTAGAAGTAGGGTGTCAGACTAAAGAGGACACTGATACATACTGCAGGCAATCAACTCACATGTACCTGTACGCCAGTTCCACTGTACAGGAGCCTGAGCCACAGCTACACAGAAAAGCAAAGGAGCCATTTGCACGGTCTGGTGTCCTGCACAGAGAGTGGAGGTGGTTCCGGCAGGAAGTCTGGGACCAGCATTAGAGCCTTTCTGTGAACACCACCAACAGAGGAGTCAGGAGCTGGAGCTAGGGATGGCCATCAGTGAGTTATCCATCTATGGTTACCATCAATGGTTTACAATCGATGACACTAAATCATCTATGGTGAACCATAGATGGTTTGCACCATTCAATGGCCAGTGCTGCTGAGAGGCACAGAGGGCCGTGGACCAATCAAATGGAGGATGGGGCTTAGCGGCAGTGGTGGATAAAGGGGGGGGACGATCAGGGCAATCACCCCCCCGTAACACACTACTGGCAGCCTCCTAAATGTGGGGACATGCTGCATCACGCTGCAAAGAGGTTTTTTTTTTTTTACGGGGGCGTGGCCACACTGCCCGTGATTAGGCCACGCCCCTTTTTCTTTGTCCTGAGCCTGCTTCCCACGGCCCTGGTGGTATCAGGAACAACTAAGTTGCTGGGGTATGTGTGAGAGGAGGGGCTGAGATATATTTAGATGGCCCAAGTATGCATATATGAGATATATATATATATATATATATATACATATATATGTATATATATTTATATATATTTACATGTGTGGGTGTGTATGTATGTACGTATATATATATATATATATATATATATATACATACAGAGCCGGCTCTAGGATTTGGAGCACCCTGTGCCAGCTCCACAAAGAGCGCCTTCACATCGTGCGCGGCAAAGCTGCGGGTGCCCAAAAATGGGGGCGTGGCTTAATTATCATAGGCTATGCCCCTTATGTGAAGTTATTTGGAGGCGTGCCCGCATGGCACGCCTCCAAATAACATCAGGCTGGGGGGGAGCCTCACTAGCAGGGCTTCCCCCAGCCCTCTCCTGTCACTGAATGGATGTCGCGCACATGTGTGCAGCATCCATTCAGACTCCGGGGTCCGGGAGGTGGGTCTCTCCAACCTCCCGATTTCACCACCCGCGGGCCACTTCGGCCTTCGGGTGGAACAGCGGGACAGTACTGTCCCGCTGAAATTGGGATTTTGGGGAGGGGTGTGCCCTCTATGGGTGGCACCCCTATTAGACCGCACTGGTCGAACACCTCTAGAGCCGGCCCTGTATATATACATATGTGTGTGTGTGTGTATATATATATATATATATATATATCACAAAAAATACAAATACCATGTACTATCACTTTAACCGTCTGTATTTTATGATCACCATAAATCAGTCCAGCACAACCAAATCCTGTACTGTATGTATAGGATAAATGGCACCAGGATCCTATCTTTATGGATCGCAGCACCCCTTTATATACCCAGGGATTCACTGGGTTCAGGATAATCTGGGAAGTATGAGAAGAAAAAAGGGAGTGCTCTATAGTGCATGAATCAATTTAAGTAAGTATAAAACCATTGTATTTCCTACACCGTTCACCTGATTTGGATGTAATTACCCTCAAATTAAATCTGAAAGTCTGCAGTAAAGCACATCTTGTTTGTTTAATTTCAAAACCATAGTGGTGGTGAATAGAGGCTAAAATATGAAAATTCTGTCAATGTCCCAATATTTATGCACCTGACTGTACATACCTGCATACAAACACAATTACATAGCACACATACATACACACATGTATACATACAAACAGTATACACATACCTTCAGCTGAGAGACTGTGTGACTGTGATGACGGAGGGAGCTCCTGTGGTGGGCATGTGCAGTAGTTGCCCTTGGACATTCTGCATGCAGAGTGTTGATCAGAGCTATTTGTACTCCTGCAACTCCGTGATCATGGTTTATTCTGAGATAGAGAAATAACTGTCATGTAGGGGTATTCAATATGGGAGCGATAACATCGTTTTTTGCATTAATATCGCACTTTTTAACGTTTTTGCGTTGATATCACTTGTTTTAGTTTTACACCGTATTCAATTTCAAAGACTTATCGCAGTTTTGAAAAGTCTTTCATAAAAAACGGTGATAACTTTTCACCATTGAATAGGTGTTGAAAAAAAGTGCAGAATTGGGGTTTAGGGGTGCAGGCTTTAAAAAAATAGCCTGCACCCCTGAGATTGACATTTAAAAAAGAACTGTGTCAAAAAAAGTTTAAAAAAAAAATAGGGACACCCCAAAAAATTAATTTATAAATTGGGGTGCAAAAAAAAAAAAATGGGAAAAAATTGTTAAACAATTGGCAAATAGGTTCAGGGCTATTCTGCATGTATGCGGCAGATGTTTTCTAGAATAGAATTATAGCGGCAGGTGCACAAATGCCGAATTTTTAAAAACTTACTTTAGGGACATCATGAACCCCAAATTTGATGGGACCACTTAAAAAAATGAAAAAAATAACCTAAGTGCTCTTCTGCATCACTTCTTCAATGTCGGGAAAAAAACACCTGCTGCGGCTATTTAAAGCCCTGACTTTCAAATAAAGGCTAAAACGGGGGTACCCATAGTGTTCCCCCATGTTTTTACAACTTTAGGGGGGTCTTAAAATTATTTTAAGGAAAAATTCGTAACTTTACGCAAATCCAACTTCGGAGTTTCCCGTTTTGTTAATTTGATATTGAATACGGGGATAAGCGGGAGCGCACACCATACCTTTCCGCAGGAAAAAAACTCCGATATGAAACGTTAACTTCGCCAGGGAAGTTAACCTTTCAAATTGAATACCCCACTTAGTCTCTGAAAAAAAATTCAACCCGTCAGGGAAGGTTTCTAGGTATTCAGAATTCCATCTGACCCACATATCATTAGGTTCATCATTTGTTTTACAGAAGAAAAAAAAACAGGGACATTAAAAATAAAGTAAAATGAATACTAATAACAGCTGTAGCTGGTAGCCACTAGTAATGAGAACAATATGCCAAACCCACCTTAAGCCCCCCCACTTCCAAAAAAAAAATAGTATGGCAGCACTAATAAAGTAATAATTTATAAATGGCAGACCATTTGTGTATGATTTAATTAGCTCAGCCACACTATTTTTGTTTGTTCCTTGTTTTTCTTTGGGAAATAGAAATGTGCTAAAAAAAGAGTAATGGTGCATACACACGATCAGATTTTTTCTTCAGATATGGACGATAACGATTTAAAAATCGTTCAGTCGTTCATATCTGAAGGAAAATCGTTCATATCTGACATGCCTGAACGATGGACGATCAACGATGCGCGTTCCCGTTTGTCAGATAACGATATCTGACATCTGATGGGTTTGCAGTCAGACTTGGACGATTCCATTCATTTTAATGCAGTCAAAAATCGTTCAATCGTTCAAATCGTTCAAATCGTTCAATCGTTCAGTCGTTCATCTGACAAATCTGACAAGTCTGACAAATCTGACCGTGTGTACGCTCCATAACAGTTGGGGGTCTTGTTTTATAAAACAAAGTGTGAAACAGCAATAATACAAATAAAAAATATGAAAAACAAAATAAATCTCTGTGACTTCAAGGATAAGACACAGAACACAAGTGATAAGAAATAACCAAAACATTGAATCATTAATATCAGAAAATATGTAAAACATATCTAATAGTAGAGCTGCATACACACACAACGATTTAGTAAATGAATGATTTTAGTAAACGATTTTCATTAATTTTTTCAAGGGAAAAATGAACGAAAATAGTTTACTACGATGATTCATTTACTAAATGTAATGAACGATTTTTTTGAACTACAGTCTGACTGAACTACAAACTACAAAGTACAAACTACAGACGTGAACGTGCATGAACGATAATCGTTCATCGTTTTAACTCAGAAAGTTAATGATTTTTTCAACGATTGAACGATAAACGATATCGTTATCGATAATCTTTCAAAAAATCGTTGTGTGTGTATGCACCTTAAGGATAATTAAAACACTGTTAAAAGTTGTAGTAATTAGAACCAGGTACACTAATACTTCTTAGTAGTGCCACGCAATCAATTGCATGAATTTGGAGGCATTGAGGGGCTGATTCAGTAGTGGACAAATTGCAAAGCTGCATGCAAGACTTGTCTAACAACCCTTGCTGCATTAGCGATCCCAGAACTGCGACCATCAGCCGTGATGGTGGATGGCACCGACCAGCTGATTAAGCCTCAGCCACACCTGGGAACGCTGCCCGTCCCTGTCCCCGCACCACCCTTTAAATGCCTCTGACTATCAATAAGGCAGAGGCATAGCAGGGGCTGCGTGCAATGACTCAGGACCTGTTCTGCAAATAAGCACGCGCAGATTCTGTGGGAATCGGGATTCTGGAATCTGAGTTCAGCATTGCACTAATGTGCCATGCTGAATCACCCCCTGAGATGATAATGTAAAGCACTTGCACTCCCTTAAGTTGTGTGAAAGACAATCAGTATTCTATACCACACAGAGTAATAATTACCAGTGATTAAATCATATATTCAGCCAATGGACTTCAGCAGATGGAGTGACTGTCAGCACGTATGATATTATGGTGTCTGTACTTGGAGCATAGAATGTAAGCAGTTCTTTCAAGCAAATTGTCCAGACCCTAAGTGGTAAATGGATGGATACTATAGCACTAAGGGCCTAATTCATTATGGTATGCAATATTGCGTACGCACGCAGTTCAGTGCGATTGTATGCTAATCCATGGCGATCGCAATGCTGCAGCAGCACTACATAAGGAAGCCCACTTTACCTTACATGCATATCCGTAATGGTTAGCAAGACTGCTAAAACATCGGTACAATCGAGTACCATAGGACCCATACACACAGTTAAGGCAGGTCGGACCTTACTCAGGAATTGCTTACTTTTGCGCATGCTATAAGGCCTCAGGCTGCGTAGGGTATCGCTGTGGATAATTTATGCATGCCCATGCAACGGCATTCAAACGCACTGGCATGCCTGCGGCACTTCCTGTCAATCACTCTGCAATGGGTCTGTGTCGCCACTGCGATCGCAGTCCCGATCACAGCAGCTGGATCGCGCACGCACACTGCGGTGCATATACAAGCACAGTATGCAACAATCAGCCATTTGCCTGCGTTTAAGCAACTGCGTTCCTTGCTGAATAAAGCCCTAAATAAAGCAAAGAGCCCTATAACATGTTTCATTATTATGTAACTATTGTTTAGCTGGAAGAGAGGTGAACAAGACTTTAGTATACAAGACACTTTGGGCAGGATGTACTAGAGTCAAAATGTGGCCAAAAGCTGCCATTTTCTGTGTTTTGACCACATTCCCTATGTGTACAAAAGCTACAAAAAGCAAAACTTTCAAAAGCTTGTACTCTGTAGGCAATGCCCAATGTCATATATAAATGACGTTGCCTTATAGAAGCCTATAGCTATCCAATAGGATCCCCCCCAGAGTCCCCTGCAACTTGCGCATTGCTCAGCGCATATGCAGAAGGACTCCCAGATCATACACTTAGAAGTCCTATCATCACAAATGACAGCTCTTTCTGGAGTATACATACAGTAAGTCATAATGTGATGCATTAAACATCCCGCCCCTAGTCATTTAGCTTGAATGGGGTGCAATACCATTTCAGAACATCATAGTATCAGCAGACCTCAGGGTAACAAATCAATGCACTAGGTTTATGTATAATGTATATGTGTGTGTATACACATATATATATATATATATATATATATATATATATATGTGTGTCTTTTTTCAGAAAAGTTTTATATTATGCTAAATTGCGAGGTGTACTTAGAATAGCTAGCCATTATACCACAAGATAAAAGGAAGTGCTATTTGGAGTGGGACACGCTAAGGAGGATCACTGTAGAAATTTTAAAGGTTATAACAATAAAACTTAGGGTCTATTTACTAAGCCTTGGATGGAGATAAAGTGTACAGAGTTACAGTACCAGGCAATCAGCTCCTAACTGTCACTTTACAGGCTGTGTGAAAAATGAGAGTAGCTGGATGGTTGGTATGTTATCTCCATTCCCTTTATCTCCATCCAAGGCTTAGTAAATAGACCCCTTAACTTGTAATGATATATCACATCGAACATAAGCAAAATATAAACATGAATTAATATGGTTGAAGAAACCTCAAAGTAGCAGTTGTGTAAATAAAATCTTATAGCTTGCACAAACACAGATAATGAATCAGGATAACACATGTACAAAGGTGCTTATCATGCAACAGTTATTGCAAGGTCACACATATCCTGAAAGCGAAAATGTATTTAAAATTATATTACCAGGATGAAGTCAAAAGGTGTCCTTTATAATTGCTATCCTCTATAATTAGAGTTAGCTCTCATGGGTAAGGTCTGATCAGCATTTGGTTCCATAGTAGAAAATCTAACGGTTTTAAAGATACCCCTGCAATGCATGGCAGAAATGTATAAGTCCAAGGATGGAGGAACATTTCAATAAACTCAGAGGCGCTCTTATTTCAAAAAGGACAGTCTCCTTTTTCAAATTATTTTTGCTGTTTTTGAAAGGTGGATTAATACTGAAGCAAGCTTATTCTGGTGGTGGCTAGGAAAAATATACACATTGGTATTCAGTGGCTTTCTTGCAATTTAAAAAAAAAAACTAAAACACTTTTTTGTAATATTGAGTAGATTTTGTTATGTGAGGATAAATAAGCAAACAAATATTTATGACAAGAAATTATTGAAAGAAAATTGAAAGCCTTTTAGGATATATTTTTTTTATAATTTGTGAGGGTTCTGCATAAATAATTACTGATAATTGGAATGTGATCAGCCAAAAAATGGCAAGATTAGATAAGCAGTATAAAAAATTATGTCACGCTATGTTGAATTACTAGTCACTGCCATTATCTCCATATTAAATAAAATATATATCCACAATAAAATAAACTGACCATACCATCACACAACCAAGTATTTAATATCTTATACTGTTAATAAGACCTCACCATCACCATAACATAAAAAGATACGCACGCATGCCCACACACTCCCAACCCGGTACCTCCCTGGATCTTCCAACTCCCTCCCTACTTATTGGTTTCTTCGCTCTACACCAAGTGATTTCAGACAATTATAGGTTGGTGGAAACACCTGCAATGTCAAAGAAAGGGAAATAAGCATTCAAAATAATTTTTAAAAATCATAATGGATTGAATAAAAAAAGTAAGTATAAATAATTAAATAGAGAAATTGTACACCTACCAAAGATATTCCTGCAATTCACAGTGCTGCAATCTCTTTTAACTAAGAAGGACATTTGACCACATAACACTTAAGCAAGTAAAGCAGGGGTGGGGAACCTTTTTTCTGCCGAGGGCCATTTTGATATAAATACCATTATTCGCGGGGATCGGTGCAGGCCATGCCCCCTCTGTGTGCCATCACATGGGGAGGAGCCACAATCACCGGTGATCACATCAACGCCCAGAGCATCCTGAGGATGCTCTGGCGAGCTGTAAGGGCAGCGGTGTGACCGTCTGAAGCTTCGTAAGGACGCTCCAGGCAGCACTGCTGCATAGATTCCGGCTGCAGGGTGCCATTCTAGGCACCCTGCTAGCCAGATGAGGATAGCAGAGAAAAGCTCTGAGGGCCAGACCAAATGCTTCCGCGGGCCTTATACAGCCCCCGGGCCTGAGGTTCCCCATTCCTGATGTAAAGTGAGGGACTGTATGCACACAATAATGGGTCTCACTGTTGGGTAAGGCAACATTTTTACTGATGTTAGAGAACCAGTTAAAATAAATAGGATGAATGGGGTTATTTTAAATTTATACTAATACAATATAATCATGACATTCTATAAACCATGATTAATAATTTCAACTGTAGCTCAGTTTTCAGAATTTCTGTAAGGGTTGAAAGAAAGAAGTCCATCTGGGTGCACAAACATACTATCTGATGTGGTATTTAAAGTATAACTTTGTTAAAAAAAATCAAATATTGTTAAAACATTGTATATGCTCAAGGGGAAATAAAATAAAAATCAAAGAGTAAAGAAAAAATAAAGATGTGTTTAAAAAAAATCAAGGGGTCCTCCATAGCTGTTTGTCTGTTATTTCACTTTTAATTTCTAGTTCTATTTAATAGTAGTTGCTGTTTAGATATAAACATATTATTTGCTATCCAAACACTATGCCAACATTATATTTCTTTGCTGACAGATTTTCCCTTCTTATTACCTTATTTATTCAGTAGAGGAAAGCTGATGTACTGTTCAGCAGTCTCAATAGAATGTAGCAATTGCAGATATACTGAGACTAATCTGATATTTTATCAAGATGTTCTTTATTGCAACTGTTGCTCTCTCTGTTGCAATCTGGAGCACAATGCACCATGTTATCTGTAAAGAAAGACTTTGGGGTCTATTTACTAAGCAGTGTTAGGAGACAGAATGAAAAGTGATAAGAAAGTGATAAGGTGCCAGCCAATCAGCTCCCAACTGTCATCTCACAGGCTGTGTTTGAAAAATGACAGTTGGGAGCTAATTGGCTGGCACCTTATCACTTTCTTATCACTTTTCACTCTGTCTCTTAACACTGCTTAGTAAATAGACCCCTTTATAATTAACTTCTAATGACAATAATCAGTAATATTCAATGTCACTGCTAGTATTTGTCCCTATCTTAATGAGATCATAGTTCCCTGCAGTCTCTTTCTGATATCCAATATAATGCTGGGCACACACGGGACTATCTGCACAACCAACAATATTGCTGATCAATTTCCCTGTAGTGCAGGACAAACGATATTTTGTGTAAACACTGAAATATATCTATGATAGATATCTTTCAGTGAAGTCATCCTGCCACATCTCTGAACAGGCAATTCTTGACAATATCGTCCAAATTGGTCTACATGTATGGACGACGAAAGATATCGTTATCGTCCAGCAGGAGCGCACATTGTTGGTCGTTCATTGCATATACTTGGAACAATATAAACGATATATCATTGAATGATATGGTTACCCTTCATATCGTTCAAAGATATCGTCTCGTGCGTATGCACCTTAATACAGCAAACCATTTACAATCATGGATATGATTTTATAATGCTGTTACTGAAGATGCTTCCTTATTCATTTAGGTCACCATATTATGTTATAAACTATTCTTTATTTCTCCATAATACAAAGCTTGGTGCACATAATGATGTAAATGAGTACACAGTTATTTGTTTAGAGGTAGTTATTATAGTGATTGTTTCACATAAATCATTGTGATGTTCTTCAATGAACAAATTACTCAGTACATCTGTTTTTATCAGACATGAATTGCAGTGATGAGTTAATGAAATCACCCTCTGATATAAATCAGTTTAATGATACTGCCCTACAGTCCTATATTCAGCTAACCACCATCAATAATACAGTCCACAATTGTGATAGCTATATAGCTGTATTGTGTAGATTTATTACAGATGTATCACAGTTCCACAACTCGATGTACCAAAATCTATGCTGCCACTGTGATAATCAGTTAGGTATAAATTCAGATATATTACAATATTGTGGCTGAATATACAAGTCTGTGGTTTCATTTGTATAATGTATATCTACAATATCTCCTCAGTTCTCACATTCATTCTCCACTCCTTCTCCCCTGTTCTCTTCATTACTGCTCCTTGCCTCTCTTCATTCCCTGCTCCCTTGATGGTGCTCTCCTCCTCCCTGGTTCTCTCCACTCTCTGCATTGTGCACTTACCTGCCAGCATAGGCGTAACTACCATAGGTGAAAGAGGTGCAGCTGTTATGGGGCCCAGAGCTGAGGGGGCCCATCTTCCATGTCAAAGTTAAATGTGTTATATACATTTTTCAACATTGGGTGATACATAGGGGGCCTTACAAACTTTTGCTATGGGGCCTTCAAATACCTAGTTACACCCCTGCCTGACAGTTAGTAAGCATCACTCTATTCTCCATTGACAGCATTGCAAACATGACCTAGAGGTCTATTTATCAAATATTATTTGCAGGATATTCCCTGAAAACACCCATTTGCAAATATTAAGGATCCCCCAAATGTCTTCAATATCTGCAGCAGTCCCTCCATTTCCGACAGCAAAGGTTTCTATGGTGGTTGTAAAGCTGTCAGACTTACCAACTCAGATGGAGTTACCCTAATGTAGCCTATGTGCTACTAATTTGCCCATGGTGATGCATGCACTGGGTGCACATGAGCATTGACTGTCGGATAGCCAAATCAGTAACGCTATCACAGTGCTTCCAGCTTTTCGCTAGTATTGACTATTATTATTTTAGTTATGATGAATAGGCCCTTATGTCTCTCCTCAGCCTGGGTAGCATTCCTGCTCCTCATCTCTGAGAGGAAGAGGAGCTAAGGGAACTGTAGAGGAGGCCAGAGGGTGGGCGCTACAGAGGTTGAAAGCAAGCACGTCAGCCAGAGGATGCAGGTTAGTCAGGATGGCCGGTGGTTTCATGCCAAAAAGTCGACAAGTATGGTACAAGGATGTATCCACTGGCTTCAGCACATTCAGAAAAGGTGGCTGACAGTGCCCCTTTTTCTGGGACGCTTCCTGACTCACCTCTGATCCTCCCCCAAGCTGCTGCAGCCTGTTAATCCAGACACTGCGAGTGATTACAGAGTCATGCGCAGATCTACAAACATTGGAGTTGTACATTATCCATCAAGTTTGCAATAAAACTCTGAATCAGCCCCACGGACAGAACTATGGGAGACATGGAGGTGCCTGCCACCGGGCTCCAGCTCTGAAGGGGCACCTCCTCCATTGTCCACAACATTTTCACCCCATTTAGGGCTGTAACTATGTACCCGGAGTGTACTGTCATGGCCGCCCAATACATGGCACCCTGTCCTGGGACCTGAGAAGCCACCATACACTAGTGGAGAGCTCCGCGTCAGACCATCAGTTGCTGCCTTTATCTATAGCCTGTCTGCATGCAAATTGCTACAATACAGTGTTAGCATCTGTGACGGGGGGAGGGGGGCACCAAAGTATAACTTGCCTCCGGGGCGTCTGGGATGAACTTACACCACTGCAGCAGCCCCATAGTTACTCCCTTGGAAATAAATATTCCACTATCGCAGTATTTCTCACTAAACTATTTTATTATAGCACAATTCCTGTAAGTGACAGGACCACCAGAGTACTTTAAATCTATGTCATATAAATGATAAGAATTAGGGGTGCAGAGACAGGATGAATGTGTTGTTCATAAGCTGGATGATTTGTTCACCTGTACACTTCCACTTAACAGTTTTCAAAGAGAGAACCTACAGAGAATGGCAGCAAACTGTGAGTAGGCATTTGTAGTCAGCCTTTCATCTTGTCTACTGACTTATGGAATTGGAGACCACGTCTTCTGTTTGCCTTGACTGTGTGAATGTAAATACATGATATATTAGTCTTTCCTTAGGTAATATGGGTTCTACTGCCCAAGGATAGATTGCTCACACTGAGGTGAGAGAAAAGGGTCAAATAAGAAAGTATACAACCGTTTTTACTCATCTTATTCCAAACTGAAATGTTTGTGAATTCATCACTATTCTATAATTTTACCTTAAAGTACATTTTCTACAATATAATGTAATGTTAACTATGTGCATTTTTAATTAGCATTATACTATAAAACATTGCAAATTTGCATTTTAAAAATTGTTGTTACTATCCCATTTATTCTTTTAGGTAGACTGTAACAAGGACTAAAACAAAAATAAGGTTATAAATGCTCTATAGAAATGTTATTCCCATTTAAGAAAAACTCCTAGAGAAAGATATAAGTCCATGTGAGCCACATAGAAATACTGGGTGCAGGGGGTGCTGTTTCTATGGGGCCCACAAGCTTAGGGGGGCCACCTCTGGGGCCTGGCTCACCTACACCCAAGTCATATAGTTATCTTTCAAGTTCCTGGAATTGCATGCTAAGCAATCGGGTCCATCCCATTTCTCGTGCTGTTAAAGGGGATTCATCTGCTCCTATAGGTGGTGGTTTCTGTATCTCCCTCTCAGTAAAGCCCCACACTGATATGACCCATCTCCTGCACTCCCACTTTGCCCTCACAAGCACACCTGAGAGTATGCTTCTCCTTGATTACAGCCTTTGTGAATTGAGCTGGGGTGGGGATTGAGCTCCAAGTTTAAGAAGATCTACACATCAAGTGGAATTTCCATCTGGTTGATCCCCAAGCTTCTGTCATTTTATAGATTGTGCTAAATGACAAATGATAGCTAGGAAATGATTGGTTGCTGTGGACAACTTCTTCTTTAATTTAATCTCTCTCAAAGACTCTCCCATAATATCAAGTGGGTGCCCTCATGTGGCATAATATGAACTGGGAGCACTGTAATGTTGCACAGTATGAACTGTGGGCACTGTAATGTTGCACAGTCTGAACTAGGGGCACCACCGCATGAACTGATAGCACTAGTATGGGGCATAACCTTAACTAGGACATCTGTATAGGGCATAAACTAAACAACCGCTGCATAGAGAGGTGACTCTGTCTCTCTAGAAGCATTAGGTAGGGGCCCTTTCAAAATGTTGTTATGGGGCTCACAAAGTTCTGGCTATGCCCCTGCAACATGTATACTTAAGACTAAAGTGAATCGGTATGTAATGCAGGCAGTCAGGATGCCTCCTGTCAAAATACAGATAGCGGCATCCCTATTGTTGGTTTCCCAACAGGGGTTGGGTAAGTATACTTACCTTTCCCCCTTCTCCCCCTAACTTGTAGTATTGATTCCTATAAGTCACTATGTAGCGCTGCAAGTCGCTTAAGAAAGAATTGCTTTCCAGTCCAATCGTGTGGTTCCAAAGCACAAAAAGTTATTTATGTAAAATGTAAGATTTAACAATTAGAGTAAAAAGCAATGAGAATAGTACAGCTGATACATACGCGTGCACACTGGTCCCAGTATACAGTCATCAATCCAGAAGTCTGCGGTCGCTAGAAGATGTGTGTACACTGAGGTCAGGACACAGCCTATATACCTTACAGGTTTCTAAGTTAACAAAGGGACAAACTGGCAGGTTCTAATTGATTCTTGCTTCTGGTCAATCTGGTCATTGGTCAGTTCATACGGTGTCATCAGGTGTATGGCTCAGTCTTCCAACGGTCACATTGTATAGCTTCCCGCCGAAGAACTGGTTAAAACTGGCTACAACACTGCATACTAGTAATAACATTTCTATGCAATAACTCCCTATCATCCATAACTAGCGGACGCATGATGTGACTTTTTTGCCGATAGAAACGGATGTCTGCAAATAAACAGGGATTTAGTATGGTACCAAACATCACATGTCCACTGTATTCTGAACCTTAGATCTCCCTTAAGTACATTTCACATCATAATTATTAGATAACAATACCTTTAATAACTCTGGAAATTAACTATAATGTGTGGGAACCATTTTATATGTATGCGTTCACATATGTGCGTCTGTGTATTGAAATAGCAAATGTGCGTCTATGTGTATGTACGTAAATATATACAGATGAGAGTCCATGTATAAATATGTGAATACGAATATGAGCATCTGTGTGTATATACAGTATGTATATATGTGTGCGTTATGTGTATCAGCGTATTTGTGTGTTGTGAATACGCATTTTAGTGCATTGGATTGCACCGATGCAAAGTAGCGTCCTAGTAACACATCATCAGACTATAGATGACTATATCGTCAGATAATAATTGTAAAGCGTTCATATCCAATTATTTGACTTTGACAGTAGCCTAACCCTAAACCTCCCCGTTAGTGCCTAAACCTAAGTCTCCCCGCTTTGTGCCTAAACCCAACCCATCCCCCCTTAGTGCCTAACACTAACCCCCCCCAAACAGGTGCCTAACCCTAACCCCCCAAAACCTAACGCTAACCCCGCTATGCTATCTAAACTTAACACTCCCCCTTTTCCCCTGCGGATAACAGCTAAGGCACCCCCGGCTTTCCTCATTCAGGCCAGCATCGGGATTAAGATAGGCATTTCGACGCCTATCTTAAATCCTGTGTCAGGCTTCCACCGCCAGGATTCAGACCTGCTGCATGCCGTCTGCCGGTTTGATAACTACATCCCAACTGAAGATGTGTGCCAACAGGCTTGGTATAATCTTTATGTTGATGATAATAATGACTATGTGCATGGATGTATGTATTACGATGGATGTATTATTGCTGACTTTTTTAAAGTCCCCTGCAGGTGGTCACTAGGAAGAGTAGAAGAATTTAGGAGGGTTACCTGCTCTTCTGGAAGTCAGTGGGGACTCACTGAAGTTTGGGGTTCTCCCCGGAAAACCAGAAGAATAGCTGAGAATGAAGCATATATATTCAACATTCAAAAATCTTCAGATACCTGCATATATTTTGAGACTATAAAGAAACACAAGCCTGATTGCAAGGTGCTTTTTAATTGGTTATGGGTCTCTGGGATCATCTATTCTAATATACAGTAAATAAAGCAGAAATATGTCTAAGCATGTAAAAAGGACAGGTCAGTGCAACAGTGGTTAGCTGCGGAGGATTAAGAGAGGAAGGAGCCTGTTGGCAGCCTCTATACGGGCCCCCTCCTCTCTCTGCAGTGCTGTAGCGATTAGACTCTGGCACTGTGCCAATGTCTACTGTGCATGTGGGGGTCTCAGTAATTTCCTGGTGATTTCTCTATCGTGAATGTACAAATATCCAGGAAAATGGCAACTTCTCCATTTCCCTGGTGATTTGTGCTACACCAACACAGGATTCCATAGAGGTAAAGATACTAAATGGGTGCAGGCCTTCCTGACCACTGAGACCTGTGTGCACCATACACCCTACACCCATTATAGATACACTACTGGAGATTAGCATTGCTCTCTTGCAGCTCTGGGATCTTAAGTTTTTGTCCCAGTCAGAGGACGAATATAAGTGTGTAGTTTGTATGTTGCATTTTTGTATTTTTTTCCCATGTGCTTTCTACACTCCAAAGACATTCTGTTAGGTCAGTTATCTACTAAATTAACCCTAGTCTGTCTGTATGGAATATAACTTGTAAACTACACTGGGGCAGGGACTGATTAATATAAATAACTAAATAATATCTGTAAAGCACTACGCATGTAGGCACTGAAAATAAAACAACTGTTAATAAATAATAATAAGGCAGAAGTATTAAATGCTCGAGCTGGCTCTCTAGTCAGCAGGGTGGTGCTCCAGGGAACCTGCAAGCCAAATATGGGTGCCAGGGGGCAGCAACAGTGCTACCCACCAGCATAAGCATGTACAGAAGCCATCAAAGGGTATGCTGCTCCTGCACTTCCCCCTCCACTGGGTCATGGACTACCCCATCCCCCCTCCCTCTAGGACATAGACTACTCATCTGGGCAGCCAGGTGAGTAGTGTATGTCCCGGTGGGAAGAGTGATGGGGCAGTCCATGACCCAGAGGAGGGGAAAGCGCTCCCCTTATGCCAGCTTCTGCATCCGCCTATGCCCCCTAGGCACTGCGTCCTTGGCCCCAGCACCACTTGCCCTCCCTTAGTTTGGGTTACAAAAACACATTGTACTGTATTTCACCTAGCCCATTTCAATGAGTAATTGTATGAGTTAATGGTTTACAATGTCACAAATGATTAAAAGGCGTCAAAACAGAGACACAACCCAAAAGCACTGCACAGATGGTGTAATGGTTAGCGTTACTGCCTCACAGCACTGAGGTTCATGGCTTCATTACCCACTATGGCCCTAACTGTGTGGAGTTTGTATATTCTCCCTGTGCTTGCGTGGGTTTGCTCCAGTTTCCTCCCACACTCTAAAAATATACTGGTAGGTTAATTGGCGCATAACAAAAATTAACCCTAGTGTGTATGTGTGTGCGCATGTGATAGGGAATATAGATTGTTATATTGTGTGTAGAATCAAAGAATGATTCTAAAGCAGAAGATTTCCCTTTTAGGTGGACTCATTTGACTGACAAAAATTTGTCTAAAACTTAACATTTAATAATTAAATAAGTAAATGAACAATAAATGGACTCCATAATACACACAAAAAAAGAAAGAAGGACATACAAAATTCCTTAAACATAAAAATACTCGCACAGCCAGCTTATAAGCATGTTGTTGCGGTATTAATCTGAATAGGGACAAACTAATAATGTTGTCCTCTATATTCAATAAAAACTCTGTATTATATATAAACCTATCAGTTTAGGTAAAATACTTTCATATATCTAGATTGTAATGTATTCATTCAAGGTTTATTTAGAACAAAAAAAGGTGAATTTGAATAACCATTACCCTAGTTGTTGGATTCCCAACAATTCCCGTGGTGCACCACCAGCCACAAGGTAATTTAATACAAGGTCTATGATAGGACAATAAATATATTGATAATAGGCTGGGTATATTAACAAATTCATTTTCTATTTATTCCTGTGCGGATTCAAAAAAAACTTTACCCCTTGTCTAGGGAATATAGATTGTAAGCTCCACTGGGGCAGGGACTGATGTGAATGGCCAAATATTCTCTGTAAAGCACTGCGGAATATGTGTGCGCTATATAAATAACTGGTAATAAATAATAAATAAAAAAAGCAAAAATTGGGCATGCTCTTATTTATGAGCAAAGCAAATATGTGCCTTTGCAGAAAACTAAATGTGCTACATGTTTGCACAGTTTATTAGTAGTAATTACCTTTTTATCATTGTTACTATTATTACTACTATTAATACTACTATTAATATTATCTTTTATTTCTAGGGTGCTAAATGGTTCTGTCACACCTTACTATTGTTGCATAAAAAACTAACATATAATAATATAGTCATAATATTGATCATCTAAACACTAAGCACTACTTATAAATGTTATTTATATAAGTTTATAACTTTTAATAGTGCATGTATATACAACTTTTGAAGTGTAAATATGCCATAAAATAATCCTGAAGGTGTCAATAACTGGGACATTTGTGATGGTAACATCTCCCTCATTATATCTCAGGCACACTTTTCCTACAGAGTGCAAATCTCTTCTCTACAAGGTGCTTGATTGAAAGGAGGAAGCTCCATGTGCTTAAAAGAATTATACAGTAGGTATGAAAAGAAAACAGTCAGTTTATTTTAATCCCAAACCTAAATTTTGTGTGTTTCCTCTGTGACCCCTATGAGGAATGTAATCTGCAAGCACTGTAGGCTAACTGGACTAGCAACTACTTTATCACTGTAGCAGGTAACCTTACGTAGTGTGTGGTCAGATTCAGATTTATTTTCACTCAGGCTACTTATGAAAGCTGCAGCTACATAATCTGTGGTATAATGTTTTAAAGTGGAACTAAAGTCATAAAAAACGAAGGCACATGCTAAAGTTCTATATTAGAGATATCAATTCATGACTTTGAAAGTGATAAATAAGTGCTATACTGACTTACATCTAGAGATGATCACGGACCACCATGTTTTGGTTTTGGCAAACCAACCTCAATTGTTTTGTTTCGAATATGGTTTTGCTTTGTTTTTGGATTCCTTTAAAATAAAAATAAAAAATCAATAAAACAACTAGAAATGTATCTTATCTCTCTCTAATAAATCTGCCAAGAGCAGAATTTCAATTCTTGATTGGGATGGAAGTTACATTATGCTAGAATGCAGGGCCGGATTAAGGTTTGAGGGGGCCCTGGGGGCAACAACTCTGTGGCGGCCCCTATCAATATAATTATATATATTTATATATACACGCACATACACCACATACATATATTTATATACTTACACACACATACATACATTCACATAGAGAGACACTTATATACACCATACATGCATGTGTCACACATACATTACACACAAACCTACACACACACACACATACTTACCTTGCACCATCTGCACTGCATGTTGTGGATGGGGAGGGAACCTGGCAGGAAGGCATCATATTATTAAGCTCCGCCCCCTCACGGCTTTGGCCACGATTCGCAGCTCAATCGGAAAAGGCAGGAGCGAAATGATACAATTGTAATGGAATTGCATCATACTGGCTCCGCCTCCAGCTGATTGACCCGTGAATCGCGGCATGAGGTGGGAGGGGCTTAATAACGGTGCCTGCTCTTGTGCAGCTGTTGCTGCTGTGTGGGGGCCCCTTTGGTGTGGGGGCCCCGGGACGACAGCACCTGTCGCCCACCCCTATAATCCGGCCCTGTTAGAATGCAGAGTTTAAGTACACATGCTGCTTAAGCCAAGAAGGCTTAGTAACATGTATTAATTAATTACAGGATGCACCTCCAAATAAGGCTGCAAATAGCTAATTTTAGCAAGCTGCGCATGTGCACAATAGAATCATTTTTACATATAATCAGGGGATATTCTAATTCAGATGGATGTTTGCTGGATCCAGGGGCATTTTAAGAGAGGAGGGGACCTGTGTGCAGACTCAGTATGGACCCCCTCCTCTCTGGCAGCGCGGTAGATACTGGCTTGGTGCCAGAATCTACTGCGCATGTGCAGGTCTCTGTGAAAATAATATAAATTGAAGCTAGGCACAATGTAGTGTAATAATGACTATCTATTTGTTTAAATTGAAGCAGCCTCCCAATAAATGTAGGGAGCTGTGCTGCTTAAATTACTGGAGGAGACAGTGTTTCATTAAAGTATCACTGCCCGGGGATTACAAACGGCAGCCTGAGTGAATTAATTAACAAGTGAGGCAGAGCATCTGTCATTGGCATTACACATGGAGTACAAGCTGCAGCTAGAATAAGGTAAAGACCGGACCAGCATTGTTAATTTGTTGGGAGAAAGCTAGGGATTTCCACCGGGACATGAATATTCCTATTCACTGCTGACCAGCTGACCTTAAACGGGAGTTAAAACTTATTTAGAACTACAAGCTCCTACGTGCAGGTGAATATATATTGCTCTAAACAGAAGTGACTATGCTTGCCAATTTCGATATCTGTTGATATTTGGAGTGATTCCAATTTTCTAAAGTCTCTAGTGGATTGGTGGTATATATACATTGTGATGCTCTTTTAGTTTTTGTAGCAATTAGCAAAGTGCTATTTTGTGTCTTATGGTTGTAATTTTAAAATAAACTTTCTTATTTTATGTGTGCTCATGTAATAATTTATAAGCGCCCCCTATGATATGTTATTTAGACATAACTAACTTTCATCACTCTGTGAAAATAGTGCCTGCACCTTATTCCCGTTGACATGTCTACAGAGCATGCTCAAGTCACTGGGAAAGTGGCAGCCACCATTTTTCCTGTGATTTTTTTGCTGGTCTGCACCACCCGCCCATTGCTGCAGAGCAGCACTCTGGAGACTATAGAGAGGTAAATATAGCTAGTTATGGGTGCAGGGAGTGATGTTTGGGACCTCCTGGACCCGGGGACCTGTGTGCACCGCACACCCTGCACCTATTATAGATTAACCATTGGCTGGATATCTCCTTGCGTGAAATGGGAATTTCTGGGCGGCAACCGGTTGACAATACTGTCATCGCATGCATGAGGTCTGTCTCATAGCAGTATGATGAGGGTGTCATGGGCATGTAGCTTGAGTTCCGTGCTATTCTGAGGTGTGCATACACGAAGGGAAGACTGATTCTGTTGGATTTTTTGAACCATGCATGGGGCAGGTGAAAGTGATCATCCTCCCCATAGAGACTCTATTGACCCCAATGGAACACCTTTACTTTATTATTTTCTTTTTTCTTTTTCTTTTGCATTATGGATTTTGTATCTAAGCAACAGGTATCTGAGATTGTGTGTAGTGTGCAGCTTTCCCATGCTGATTGCTCAATTTGCCATTTCTTTCTACTTTTTTACTTGTAGGATGAATCCCAGGGAATAAGACTTGGGGAATTTTATAGACACTATAGTCTTTGTATGGATGACTGAGCTAGGCTGTATACTGCTGTTACATGTCATAGAATATAGTTACTATTTAATACTTTTTTTTTCATTTCATTTTGGGTATCTAGATGAGGCTAGAAATTGTGTCATTTTATGGAATTACTGTTTTTGTTAGGTAGCTTTTAAACAGTTAAAGGGGCTGAAAACAAATGTAATTATATACAGGAGACACATAATAACCAGGTCAATGTGTAGGTTACTAATAGGTAGAGATGTCGTAGACCCCCGTGTTTTGGTTTTGTCAAAACTAACCTCAAATGTTTTCATTTTGATTTTGGCAAAACTACCCACAAGTGTCTTGGTGCAGTTTCGATTTTGAAGTTCTTTAAAAGATGTATAAAAACTGCTAAAATCTTGTAACGTGGATCTGTTTTTGTTCCTATGGTATTAGTAGCATCAAAAGTATTCATTTCCAGTCATTTCCTGTCATTTTGACCACCTCACAGTACCTGAAATGATGGAAAGACTTAAATGCATCCAAAATACACATCTGGTTTTTAGTTCTGAGTTCCAAACTTTTGGCCGTATTCAAGTAGCCGTGAAAAGTGCCGTTTGGAGAAAAGTTTTCTCCGGTTTGCACTTTTCGCCTGTTTTCAAAGTATCTCCATATTCAGTTCCCCGAAGTTCTTGCCTATGTGAAAACTCCATAGGCAGAAACAGGCGAAAAAGTTTCTCCAGCAAAAGGCTGGAGAAAAGAAGTGCAAAACCCATATTTTGTGTAAATGTGGGGACTTGGTTCAGAATCCTTTGGACACCCCTCTAATGACTAATAGGTAAAAACAAACAAAAAAAGAAGAACTAAATTCACCCCAATAAAGACATGTCATTTTTGGGGCAAAAATGAAAAAAGTGTTGGAAAATTTAAAAAAACTGGGAGGCCTGGTACCTGGGCTATATGGTTGGGACAGGAGTTTTTGGGTTCCACGAGGCTGCAGCAGGTGTATTTTTGAGGTTTTTTAAATCTTCATTTTAGAGACATCAAAATATACTAGTACCCATTATCAGATACCCCAAATTTAACCTCAGTTCTTATTTTTGAGAGTCAGGAATCGTTTCTACTTGGAACCCCAAAGTAATCCAAGCTGGGACTGGTTGGACTTGGAACTCCAAAGTTCGGGTGTGTTCAGTTTTCAGCAATTTCTAATAATAAGATCTTCCGGGTATCAGACTTCTCTCCAGTACTGGTGAAATTGAATTTTTTCTCCTTTGATCCCGTTGTTTGTAATTCTGTAAGGCATATTGAGGATACATCACTTACTTTGTGCAATTATGTATCTTTAGTTCAGGTCAGATAATTTTTTAGAAATCATTATTCTAGAATTCTAACCTATGCAGTATTAGTTGGTGGTGTATGATTGTTTGCTCCCATTTTCCTACCTCAAAATACAGATTATAGATGTGGTCACAACAGGATACATCAATCATCATCAAATTCATCATGATGACTGCAATATCTATAGTGCATAATAAATGTATAAAAAATGAAAACAATTTAATTAAAAATTATGACCCTCCCCCCTCTCTCCCCGGCAAACAAAAACATAATTATCAACAACCAGTTCTATGGATCGGCTACCATTAAAGAAGGGGGACAATGAGTGTTCTGCACAAGGCTATGTCAGAGCTGGTAACACTATGACACTATAACTGGATATCTAGAGATCATCAGATATGAATTTTTTTTATAATTGTTATTTCTTGGACAGTAAAGATACATGCATGGCCAGCAGTGGTTATTTTATTATTTATTTGGTAGGGGGTCATTAGGGTTGCAGACTCATATGACTATTGACTGATTAATATGTACAGCTGAATAAAGGTTAGCTGCCCAATTCTGATACTGTAGTAAAGACAGACATTTGTGTGAAAAACTAATTATAATATATTACAATAGTTAATTCTAAATAATGTCGACAAAACTGTAGGTCTATGTGGTGCGGTGGTCACTTATCTCCATTCAATGCCAGAGGTGCAACAGTGTCTTTTCCGGGTCTTGTAGTGTCAGGTGATGTGGAGATCTGGCGGTGTCATCTAATCCAGCAGTTCCAGCTGCGAGTATGCTAACCCATATGCCTAACCCAAATTCTCCCCCCCACAGACACTAGCCCTTACCCCGTCCTAACATTAAACATGTCAATATTTAAGTTTTTGAAATTGTGAATATGTTGACATGTCATTCTGCAGATGTCAACTTGTTCCATGTCATTTTGCAGATGTCAACTTGTTCCATGTCATTCTGCAGATGTCAACTTGTTCCATGTCATTCTGCAGATGTCAACTTGTTCCCACTACGGCCGTAGCTGTGCGGAGTATGTATATTCTCCCCGTGCTTGCGTTGGTTTCCTCTGGGTTCCCCAGTTTCCTCCCACACTCCAAAAATATACTGGTAGGTTAATTGGCCCCCAATAAAAAGTAGCCCTAGTGTGTCTGTGTGTGAGCATGTGTTAGGGAATATAGATTGTAAGCTCCACTGGGGCAGGGACAGATGTGAATGGTATTCTCTGTAAAGCGCTGCGGTATATGTGTGCACTATATAAATAACTGGTAATTATAATAATGTCGATATTTCAATAATGTTGACATCATAACTGGCAACTTTCTGGTGTTGACATTAGGATTGTCGACATTTTTAACGTTTTTATGGTGACTGCATCCCAATTCTAGGATCAAGAAAACTGTACTGCTCAAGAGGAATAAATAAACAATAAAATTAAATATATAAAACTACAAGTGGCAGATTTTATTTAGGGGCAGCGCTGCAGCTCCCCAGTGAAATCCTCCACCTCAGTGATCCAGCTGCTTTCTGTGACTGCACTGACTACATTCTGTGACTGGCAGTTACTTCCCATTGGAAGTGCTACCTGCCTGTCACACACGGCATAGGCAGTGCCAGGATGAGGTGTTTTCTGCCCTGGGACTGCCAGTCCAGGCTGCGATTAGCATGATTTCAGTGGGAAGCCATAGATCTGCTATTTGGCTGCCCTACCCAGCTTCTAGGGGTTGCAGATGATGCTGTCCTTAGATGCTGGAGTTTTGCATGTGCGGAGCCACCACCACTTGTGCACATATGCCGCTCCCGGTGCTTGCCAGATCCACTATGCAGGCATCTGAGGAGTCTGGACTGTCTTCCACTCTTCTTTGGCAGTGGCAACCCACCTCATCCAAGAGGGTAGTAGCCGCTGCTGAAAGCGACCATAATTTAACAATTTTTGTTATCAATTGACATAAAGACAAATAATTAAAATCCAAATATAAATGAAAGTTAAGAGAAGGCAAGTATTACATAACTTCTAATAAAAATAGTGTATTATATTCTCTACATAAATGGACCATTTAGCATAACATTTTAACAGGTGAAATATTTGGTTTGAAGTCACCAAGTCAACATTCGTAATGTCAACACCAAAATTTCAAAAGTTATGATGTTGACATTGTTAAAATGTTAACATCATAAATGTAGAAAAATGGAAAATTTAAATTTGTCAACATTAGCATCAGAGTTAGGGTTAGGCTTCGGTTTATTGGATAGGTTTGGGTTTAGAGTTCAGGTTAGATTTACCAAAATACTAGTAGCCCATTGAAGAAATATTGCCATGGTCATAATGTCAACAATGTCGACATGTTAAATGTAACGATGATAACGGTCTTTGCAGCAGATAACGCCAAGCTGAAATGTAGGGGGAGATGTATCAAGCCTTCTAAAGATTGGAGTGTGGGGAAGTTGCCTATGGCTTCAAGGTAACGCTTATCAAGTACATTCTATAAAATATAGGTAGAAGCTGATTGGTTGCCTTGTGCAACTTCTCCACTTTTCCACCTCTCCAATTGCTAGAGGTGCTAATTGCTGAGGTCTAAACAGACAAACCAATAAGAAGAAAAGCAGGTCTTGGATAACAATTACAGTAAAGAACTAAAATTATGGACAAGAATAGTTAAATCTAAGATGTTAATCAGTGTATAAAGATCAACTGTTCCTGGAATGTTATAGAAATATCCTGAAATGTTTCTCTATTACAGGTAGCTTTTTCAAATGCACCAATATTTAAAAACTAAACAACATTAGAGTTATGGCTAGGCTTATCTTTAGGGTTAGGCTTAGTTTTAGGGGTTAGAGTTAGGGTTAGGATTAAGTTCAGGGTTAGGTTTATGTTTAGTGGTTAGATTTAGGGTTAGGCTTAGGTTTAGGGGTTAGGCTTTAGGTTTAAGGGTTATGTTTAGGGTTAGAGTTAAAGTAAAACTTAGGTTAAAGGGTTAGAGTTAGGTTTAGGGGTTAGGGTTAAAGTTAGGTTTAGGGTTGAGCTTAGGTTTAGGGGTTAGGGTTAGTCTTAGGTTATTGGATTAGTGTAAGAGTTAGGGTTAGGTTTTGGTTTAGGCTTAGGTTTAGGGTTAGAGTTAGGGTAAAGTTTAGGGTTAGGATTTAGGGTCAGGCTTCAGTCTAGGGGTTAGGGTAGGAGTTAGGATTATGCCTAGGTTTAGGGGTTAGGTTTATGGTTAAAATTAGGGTCAGGATGTTACCTGCTGTTTAATTTGTAAATCTTTTTCTCCAAATCAGTTTTAATTATAATTTTAAATTACCAATGATAAAACCTTTATCCAAGGATTTAAAATAGTACTAAATTTTTATTTAAAAAAAAAAAAAAAAGTTTATATACTATAGACATTCCTTCAATTATTTTTCCCTTATTTATCGACTTGAAATATTTATACAGGTGGATAATAATTTCTAAATATAAAATAAAAAAGAAAGCTATAACTTGTGTAACACTCGCTATGCCCATGTGAGAGTTCTGCAATTGCATTAGACGTTTAGCTATAGTATTTCAGCTTTCATGACAGGTAATTGTTGGAATTATGTTTATCAAATTTTCAGCTCACACAAAAAGATCATTTATATAAAGATAAAGGGATTATTACAGGAAGTGCCACAGAAAACAGGAGGGACATCTTTTTTTTGTTATCAGTGTTTAGTAAGAATGCTAATAATCATTACATTTTCACCAATCTCCAAGACAGACTTAATGATCATTATTGCTATGATGGTGCTGTGATAACATAATAAGTTTCTCAATACCACCTTCATCCTCATCCAAGTGGGGATCCTACTGTTCTCTATTACTCTCTTTTTACTCTACCCTATTACCCATAATATGCTTTTAAGGTTCACCTCTTCTCTATCTAGCAGTCTGCATGAAATTATGCTACTCTTGTACATCCCTGCTCATTACTTCTTCCTTGTAGTGAAACACAACACTTTACTGTCACTATTTTGCATAAAAATTACAAGTGGTGTAAGGTGAAAAAGGTGATGTGTAAGGTTTACAACAACTTAGTACAGAACCATCAGATAGGCCTTCAGGCCTTGGTGTAACAACTCCTTAGCCCCTACTACACAGGCCTCCCCCCACATCCCCCACAAAGAAAGATAAATGAAAGAATTATTGCTCTTATCTAATTATAGCTACAACTCCTTGTCATAGGTTTTAAATTTTCAGATTTGTATGATTTGCAAATTAAATGCCTTTCTTACCCAGTGAGAAAATTATTTATTCTATGTATTGCTACTGAATATACTAGATTGATATACTAATCTACTATAGAATCTCATACTAACAGGCATTTAGGCATTGGAAACCCTTTATCCAGAAAATTTTAAAATCCAAAAAGTGTCACAAGAACCGGGATTTATGGTGGGTACACAGTGGGCGATTAAAGTGGACGACTGAACTATAACGATATCATTATCGTTCTGTTGTCCAATTTATCATCCATTTTTATCACAAAAACGATGAATGATAACGATGACGAGTGTTCCCGCGGGTCGTTCGTCATCATCGTTCATCGGGTTAACATGCAGGCCAATCTGACGATATTGTCAGGTTGCTGCATGTTGGAGAATGGGGGAAGAGAGCCCGGCGCTGAATGATATCGTTCAGCGGGTGTGCCCAATGTCATGAACGACATTGAGCACATCCTGCCGGGGACACACTAGATGATATCGCTCAGGGAGCATATCGTCTAGTGTGTATGCACCATTAGTCACACTTATCCTGTCCAGCGTTGCTTTATCAGTTACCAGGTTGACTATCCTGTCCCAGCCCACAGTACCATGCAGTAAGCACGTAGAAACCCTCTAGAGCAGACACCATGTTATTAAGCCCCACCCACTCATGGCACAATGCCGTGATTTGCCGGTCAGTAGGGAAGAGGAGGAGCCAATATGATGTAATTCCATTACAATTGCGTAATTTGGTCCCACCTCCTCCTGAATGACCCATGAATCTTGGAATTTTCTCATTAGATGGAGGGGCCTATTGACATGATGGTGCCTGGTCCCGTCCCCAGCTACAAATCGCAACTGCTGCAAGGTAGTTCTGTGTGTATATATGTATGTAAGGGTTGCCTATGGGATCCCGGCAGTCAGGTTGCCGATGGTCAGTACACCGTCAGCGTCATCCTGACAGTCAGAATCCTGATAGAATTTGGAAAGTAACCCTAAACCTTACATACAGTGAAGGCATCACAAACAGCATATTTTTAAACATTGATCATTCTTTTCTTTCATCATTATTTTATCCCCAAAATTCGCTTTTTTATCTATCTATATACATATTAAAATGTTTCTAATAAAAGTTATATTTTAAATTATCTGTGCACCAAAAATGACATTTCCAATCCTGCTCTTCTATTTTTTTATAACCCTTACCTTAACCCTGACCCAAGTTCCCTCAGCCTAACCATAACCCTCCCCCCTGCTGCCTAATCCTAATCCTTCCCTCCCACAGCCTAATCCTAACCCTCCCCCCGCAGCCTAATCCTAGTCCTCCTTTCCTGCAGCCTAACCCTAACCCTCCCCCCTGCAGCCGAATCCTAACCCTCCCCTCTGCAGCCTAATTCTAACCCTCCCCTCCTTCAGCCTAACCCTAACCCTCCCCCCTGCAGCCTAACCCTAATCATCCTCTCCCACAGCTTAATCCTAATACTCCCCTCCCACAGTTTAATCCTAATCCTCTGTTCCCACAGCCTAACCCTAACCTTCCCCCTAGTGCCTAACCCTAACCCCTAATGCCAGCCAGAACCATAATACTCACAATCGGGATGTCAGCGGTCAGGATTCTGGAGCCAGGATTCAGACTGCTGTCATGATTCTGGCGTTGGGATTCTGATCGCCATCATCCTGACCACTAGGATGCCGACTACATGCTGTATGTAAATGTAGGTGTGTATGTATGTGTGACATATACCTGTGTGTATGTGTGTATATATGTATGTGTGTATATATATATGTGTGTGTTTATCTGTATATACAGTCATGTCCATAAATATTGGGACATTGACAGAATTTTCATATTTTGGCCTCTATTCACCACCACAATGACTTTGAAATGAAACAGACAAGATGTGCTTTAACTGCAGACTTTCAGATTTAATTTGAGGGTAATTACATCCAAATCAGGTGAACGGTGTAGAAATTACAACGGTTTCTATATGTGCCACCCACTTTTTAAGGGGTCAAAAGTAATGGGACAAACTAAACAATCCTAAATCTAACTTTCACTTTTTAATACTTTGTTGCAAATCCTTTGCAGGCAATTACAGCCTGAAGTCTGGAACGCATAGACATCACCAGACGCTGGGTTTCATCCCTGGTGATGCTCTGCCAGGCCTCTACTGCAAATGTCTTCAGTTCCTGCTTGTTCTTGGGGCATTTTCCCTTCAGTTTTGTCTTCATCAAGTGAAATGCATGCTCAATCGGATTCAGGTCAGGGGATTGACTTGGCCATTGCATAACATTCCACTTTTTAGCCTTAAAAAACTCCTTGGTTGCTTATGCAGTATGCTTCGGGTCATTGTCCATCTGCACTGTGAAGCGCCGTCCAATGAGTTCTGAAGTATTTGACTGAATATGAGCATATAATATTGCCCGAAACACTTCAGAATTCATTCTGCTGCTTTTGTCAGCAGTCACATCATCAATAAATACAAGGGAACCAGTTCCATTGGCAGCCACACATACACACGCCATGACACTACCACCACCATGCTTCACTGATGAGGTGGTATGTTTTGGATCATGAGCAGTTCCTTTCCTTCTCTTCTCTTCCCATCACTCTGGTACAAGTTGATCTTTGTCTCATCTGTCCATAGGATGTTGTTCCAGAACTGTAATGGCTTTTTTAGATGTTGTTTGGCAAACTCTAATCTGGTCTTCCTGTTTTTGTGGCTCACCAATGGTTTGCATCTTGTGGTGAACCCTCTATATTCACTCTTGTGAAGTCTTCTCTTGATTGTTGACTTTGACACATATACATCTACCTCCTGGAGAGTGTTCTTGATTTGGCCAACTGTTGTGAAGGGGTTTTTCTTCACCAGGGAAATAGTTATTTTGTCATCCACCACAGTTGTTTTCCGTGGTCTTCCGGGTCTTTTGGTGTTGCTGAGCTCTCCGGTGCATTCTTTTTTTTTAAGAATGTTCCAAACAGTTGATTTGGCCACACCTAATGTTTTTGCTATCTCTCTGATGGGTTTGTTTTGATTTTTCAGCCTAATGATGGCTTGCTTCACTGATAGTGACAGCTCTTTGGATCTCATATTGAGAGTTGATAGCAACTGATTCCAAATGCAAATGTCACACATAGAATCAACTCCAGACTTTTTACCTGCTTAATTGATAATGAAATAACGAGGGAGTAGCTCACACCTGTCCATGAAATAGCTTTTGAGTTGATAGTCCCATTACTTTTGGTCTCTTAAAAAGTGGGAGGCACATATTGAAACTGTTGTAATTCCTACACCGTTCACCCGATTTGGATGTAATTACCCTCAAATTAAATCAGAAAGTCTGCAGTCAAAGCACATCTTGTTTGTTTCATTTCAAAACCATTGTGGTGGTGAATAGAGGCCAAAATCTGAAAATTCTGTCAATGTCCCAATATTTATGGACCTGACTGTATGTATTTTTTTTTTTTTTATGATGTGAACACTTGACAAAGGAGCCCAAGAGCCCCAAAACGTTGGAATACATTTGTGATAACTTTTAATATATTTTTTTGCATGTTAGTCTCCAAGTGCTGCAATAATTTTGCTTCTCTCTCTCTCTCTCTCTCTCTCTCTCTCTCTCTCTCTCTCTCTATATATATATATATACACTAGAAACCCCCCCCCTTAAAAATCCTGTGTTTGCCCCTGGAGCACTGTCGATCCATTTCCTGAGGTTCATTGGCACAGTCATGTTGTCTTTGATCAGATGAGCACCAGTATCCTGTCTCTACCTGTTTACTGCACTCACATGATCACTTCATCCTATCTCTGAAAAAAGTACCCTGCACTTGACACAAACACCTCATTGATACAATGTGGTTCTTTTCCTCCCAGTTATCTCCCACACTAGTGAGTTAGTGCTACCTCCGATCCACTGCCAGAATCTTTACTACTGGACTCAAGCAAGCTGCTTTCTCTGAGTTACTAAATAAACTCTGCAATCCTGCTCTGTATTCTGATTGAAAACCAACACCTGCCAGCATGTGTTCAAGCACCGATTCCAGTACAGTTCTACTACAGATACTCTCACCGGTCTGACTCAGGTCCAAACCTACAGTCCTACTCCTGTTGGCTGCTGCTATCTCCAGTCCCACTCCGGTTCAAGCATGTGGTTTAACTCCGGCTGGCTACTGCTCTATCCAGTCCCACTCAGGTACAAACCTACAGTTCTACTCCAGCTAGCTGCTGCTATCTCCAGTCCCACTCTGGTTCAAGCGTGTGGTCCCACTCCAGCTGGCTGCTGCTATCTCCGATCTCACTCAAGTTCAAACCTGCAGTTCCACTCTGACTGTTGCTCTCTCTTTAGGTCCACAGGCTTCTCTGCTGCTGCCTCTGGTCCCAATCTGGTTCAAGACTCTTTGATTTTACTGTACCTCCGGTCCCAGTCCAGTACAAGCCTTTGGTTCCACTCTGGCTACTCTGCTGTTACCTCTGGTTTCAGTTCGTTTCAAGTCTGCAATTCCACTCCACCTGGCTGCTGCTCCCTCCAGTCTTGGTCCGGTTAAAGTCTCCAGTTCCATTTTGGTTCCATGTCTGTAGCCTCTAGTTCATTTACAATGCAAGTCTGTGAGTTATTCTTCAATTCCAGCCTGCTTGTATTCTGAAGTCTCCTGGGCATCTCAAGTCTCTCCTAGTGATTCCAGTGCCATGTCTTCTGCCACAGTTACCTCATCTAGTTGCAAGTCTTCTGAGTATATCTCATCTGCTCATTGCAGGTTCAAGTGGACTTTAATCTCATTGTATTTCAGTTTACACCTGTCCTGCATCATATTGCTTTTACTCAGCATTGCAGCTCCTGACATACTCTGGGACTCACTACTCACCATACCATCGCTACCTTTGTCGATGGTGGTTGTAGCCCTTTGGATCTTTCTCTAGAGTGTTGGGGTTTATGCTGAGTCTCTACTACAACATTTATTCCAGTTGTTGGCGACTAGGTGCTGGATCTAAGTTCCTCTTTGAGGATTTAGGCACCAGTGACCCAGCTCTGATAATCGGTCTGCAGATTCCAGGTGGGCTACCAATTGCCTGAATTTTTTGCTGTGCTGCCTCCTGAATTCTCAAACACTGGTTCCATTCCCTTATCCCTATATGCAGGGTAAGGGGTTGAGTTCCACTCAATTGGTTCCAGACTGGGAGCATTGCAGGTGTCACTGACCTCTCCAAAGGCCCCAGGCTTATACCACATGGGTCTCACCCATTAGTAGTCCTCTGATTATAGCACTCTTATTCTACTACAGCCTGTCAGCCCAGGAAATGGGTCCTGACTCGGATCTAAAAACTCTAAGGGGTAAAGTTGCTAAGGGTCGATTTGATTTTTGTTTTGTAGTTCGATTTAGCTCACCTCAAACCGACTCAAATCGAAAGTTCAAATCCCTCTTCAAATCCTTCTTCAAATTTACTAACATTTGATTTGATAAGCATTTCCCAAATTCAAATTCAATTTGGTTCGGTTTGGAACAGTGATTTGCTGTTCGATTTGGCATGTTTATGTACAAATCGGGCAGCAAATCCCATTTCAAACTAAACTGCAAATCCCAAACTGAATAGAACTTAATAATGCTTCCACTTTCAGCATGATCAGTTCGTTTTCATACAGATACATGCATACATCAGTGAGATGCATGCATGTGTCTTACTGTAACAAGTAAGCTTATAAATAGTTAAATTTAGAATAAAAATTATGTGGGGTCCCACCCTAAAACAGAACTAGCCCCAGAATTCAATTTGAGTGCGATTTGAGTAAAATTAGGTTTTAAATTCGATTTTACATTCGATTTGGCCTTCAGTAAATACCCAAATGCAAAATCGAATGCCAAATCACTAAAAATGCAAAATCGAATGTTAGTAAATATACCCCTAAATGTGACAAATAGAAATAAAAACTAAACTAAACCATTGTATTTATATTTTCATATACACTGTAATGCTTAGCAAAATACCACAGGTAAAGTGAGGTTTGGCAGTGGTCATGGATAAATGTATTTTAATATTTTTTTAGGATTAGTGGTCAAAAATTATTTAAAAAAAATTATATTTGGAAGATACAAAATCCTAACTATTCCATAAAATAAATCCAATAACCTGTGTTAAAAAAAAAAGTTGGACATACAGAGAAGGAAGTTACAATGGTGAGTGCAGGGACGCACGATGCCACCACCCCCTGGGAACCCTGTACTGCTCTCAAAAGTCTTATGCAAAGACTTGTCTTATCCAGAACATTTGCAGTAGGCTTGAGCAGCATCATCAATCACAAAAATCAAATTTTGCTATGGGGCCTGATAATGCCTGTGAGGGGGGTGGGTGCATGGGAGCAAGTCCTGTAGTCTGGGGGAGCAGCAGAAGAACCTAGCATTGCCCTGGACATATATGTAAATATTGGCCTCTATAGCAGTGCATCCCTAAAGCTGGGCATACACGGCCAGATAAAATGTCTGTCAGACCGATAGACATTTTATCTGGCAGCCTGCCAGCCCCAGATGTCCGTGGCATACACTGTGAGATTTCTCTCACAGTGTATTAGCCCGACATTTGCGCTCCACCCCCGGGGGAGTAGACATTTCCCTGTTCCTTCCATGGGAAGGAACACAGGAAATGTCTGTCTTTTGGCCGCGGCTGGGCATACACTGCCCGATGCGGGCGACAGTTTACCGGTAAATATCGCATCGGTCGGGCATGCCCCTCACACGCTACAATTATCGTGGTGATCCGCGGATATCGGCCGGATCGCCCCGATAATTGTAGCATGTATGGCCAGCTTAACAGTGCATGTTTTCCAAATCCCCTAATTGGTGCACAGGTTATTTATTACTGGGTCATGCATTTTTAAAGATCCACAGGTGGTGCTATTTGTTTCATTTATGATACTGAGAAGAACATGCAGAGCTAGTAACATTCTAGTACATTACTATTTCTATTGTGGTCATGGTGTGGGCTGGGGAGGGGGGTTTCCATGTAGATGGAAACCCTCTCTGCATTTACCTATGCTGGACAAACCATGTTACACTGCAAGGGGTACATATACATGTATTTATTTTGCATGCAGGCTAATTACTGGCTGCATTGCATATTGGGCCTGATTCAGAGATTTATGCAAAGCCAATATTTTTGCAATTGTGATTACATCCATACATAGGAACCATTTGCAAAGTGAGTGACAGGCAGTGGCGGCTCCAGAGGTGGGGCTGCAGAGCAGTCCAAATTCAAATAGGAGAGCCACACCAACTGCCAGTGAGTCCCAGCCATCTATGTTTGGCAGTGTTTGAAATGGCAGTTGGTGTGGCTCTCCTATTTGAATTTTGGACTGTACTGCAGCCCCACCTCTGGAGCCGCCACTGCCTGTCACTCACTTTGAAAATGGTTCCTATGTATGGATGTAATCACAATTGCAAAAATATTGGTTTTGCATAAATCTCTGAATCAGGTCCAATATGCAATGCAGCCAGTAATTACCCTGCATGCAAAATAAATACATGTATTTGTACCCCTGTGGGTTGATGGTCGCGATGGTCAAGACCATCGCGACCATCGGGGCTTGCGATGAGACCCTTAAGGTAGGGTCTCGTCTGCCGCAAGCCCCAGAGAGCTTCCAGCTCTAATAGAGTCAGAAGCTCTCCCACTGACTTCACTGGTGATGTCAGTGGGGCCGCCCCCAAACGGCAGCCGTTCGTTTGGGAAACCTCCATTTGTGAAGCCACCCCCCCGCCATGCCTACAAAACGGGGCGAGCTGTCGATCACCATTGACAGCCGCCCCTTTTGTAGTGAGCCCCGGAGCGAGAGAATTTCTCTCTCTCTCCGGGGCTTGCGCACGCACAGTGCAGCCGCTGCGCATGCGCAGAGCCCAACCTCGACCCGCTTGCGAGCGCTCAAGCGCTTGCGGGAGGGTCTTAAGGAGACCCCTGGTCCCGAGAGACTCTGCCAGTGCCAACGGCGGCTTTTTTGCATCTTTTTTTAACGAAAATGCGTCTTAAGTTGCAATACCATGCAGCTGGTATGCACAAGGAGACTGCTGATTAATACGATATGTGACACGTGATATGATATTTGATATGTGACACATGATTTGTGATATGATATTTGATATGTGACACGTGATTTGTGATATGATATTTGATACGTGACACATGATTTGTGATATGATATTTGACATGTGACACATGATTTGTGATATTATTATTATTATTATCCTTTATTTATATGGCGCCACAAAGGTTCCGCAGCACCTTACACAGTACATAAATGAGCACACAAGAAAAACAGTTAATAGTAATACAAAACAATGCAGGACAAGGACAAGGTTATAAACTCAGCTGCAAAACACAAGCAGCAGGACATGAGCAACCAGGTGTTAGGTGCCGTTGTGGGGAGTTAGGAGTAAATGATACTATAAGTAGGGGGAGGAGAAACACGTGAGGATGAGGGCCCTGCTCGTGAGAGCTTACATTCTAAAGGGGAAGGGCAGACAGACAGGGGCGACACAGAGGGGTAGATAGTGAAGAAGGAGCATGGAGCAGTGGGTTAGGATAAGTGCTGCGGAATGTGTGTGTATAAGACGACCTGATGTTATGTAAAAATTAAGTCATTCATACATCTATCTCTATGATAGAAAATAGATTGTTTGTGTTATTTACATGAGAGATGTACAAAGTAAAGTAGAAGCACTTTAATTTGTGTGTTACATTTTAGCATCTATATACAGCCTGACAAGAAATGCAGCTATTATGGGACTGTCCCGCCATCCTAATACAGTAGTGACTACTTTAGTTCCAGCTGCTGGGTGCTATGCCATGCTCCTGTGAGTGGGTGCATCTCACATCTCACATCTCACGATATGATATTTGACATGTGACACATGATTTGTGATATGATATTTGATACATGACACATGATTTGTGATATAATATTTGATATGTGACACATGATTTGTGATATGATATTTGATACGTGACACATGATTTGTGATATGATATTTGATATGTGACACGTGATTTGTGATATAATATTTGATATGTGACACATGATTTGTGATATGATATTTGATACGTGACACATGATTTGTGATATGATATTTGATATGTGACACAAAAGGGAAGCTGGCTGTTGAACCATGTATCTTATCTGGGGTCAAAAATTCCTGTAAGGCATCATCTGCACAGGTATAGTTTTAGTGCATGTGAGAGCAAATGGAAGCACTTTATCTTGCCTTCATGCTCCAATGTGTGTAGTGCAGATGTAGACTGACTGTTCATTTCGGCATACTGTAAGACCCATTTTCATCAGATTTCAACAATGAACAAGAAATAATAGAGTGAATTTTAAAAGCAAGTTACTTTTGTCAGCTTCAAATAATTATTTCCAGCAGAAAACTAGGAAAAGGTTTATTAATAAAAAGTGAAAGGTCAAATAAAGCAGCATAGTTCTCTAAATTCTTATAAATAATGACTAATTCTAGCATCTCAACGTGCTTTCTTAGCTTTGGAAAGACTCCTGTTACTTGTGACCCCGATTGTTTTGGTTTTTGGATACTTTACAAAATGTCTGTGAAAAAAAATCTAAATCTGGGTAAACACCAGTAGCGGCTCCAGAGGTGGGGCTGCAGCGCAGTCTAAAATTTATATAGGGGAGCCACACCAACTGCCAGTGAGTCCTGGCCGGTGATGTTGGCAGCATTAGGAAGGGCTCTTGCTTTGGCTCCCCTATTTGAATTTTACACTGTGCTGAAGCCCCACCTCTGGAGCCCCTAATGGTACACACCTGTATAATCGTCGGACAGATCTTTCAATTCCCAATCTGTTCATGCGATATCTTAAAAGTGTGTTCATTCATGTTTTCTCCGAAGAAAACTGGTCATTTTGAAAGATCAGGTTTTATGTGCAGCTTCATTTTCATCCAAATCGATGGTACAAAATCGGACAAAAAGTGTAGTGTGTATGCAAGGCTGACCGTTCTGTCCGATGCCTGTGCCCATACTCCACCAGTAGCAGTGCCGCCTTTGTGTCTTTTCAGCAGATATTTTAGATACATGGCGGTTAATTTTCGCAGGTTAGATTGTAAGGTATTTAGGCGCTTATCGTCACTGTGAACGGGACAGAAGTGAAATTGACAGTAATATCAAAAGTATGGTTGTACAGGTGTGTACCCAGCTTAATACATTATGAATTTAAGTACATTACATCATTACTTTAAACTTTATTGTTTTCCTCTCAATAATTTTTCTTTTTAGCCTTATTTTGCCTTAAAGTAATCAGAGAAGGGAAATACATTTATCACACAGCACTTTTGTTGCCGCTATTATATCTGCACTCACTAGAAGTATCATTGCTCCCTGAAATGCAAAAGTGGGACCAAATAAAGGACTGAGGACATCTGTGCTGAAAATATATATGGCCAGTTGTGTGATGGTAAAATACAGCTGAGCACACAGAGTTTTAAGGGTTAATTGGATAGAAGTTGTTTCATTTAGTTAATGGTTGTTCTCACATAAGAGCAAAGTCTGAGCAGATGTGATAGAAGCAGGAACGTACCATTGAGTGTAAGAAGTAAACAGTTACCCTGTGCGCCACATAACATCCTGACAGTACATGTTCCCCTCCCAAAGTGCCTCCGATTTACTACAGTAAACATTATTTTTAGGACACACTTTTGGATTGAAGGCTAATTATTAAACTGTCTTTAATATTTGTGACACTTATGCAGGTGTCAGTCAGTACTAGGGCTTTGCTTGTAGCAAAGGTAAACTTTCTCTAAGCTCTCCATTTTCCTTCAGAAATAAGTACAGTCCTCCCAGAACACCAAAATAAGTGCTATACTGACCTATTTGACTTAAATTAAGAGTTTGTTTTTATATGTACCAACAGTTCTCACTGTAGACCCCATAAAGGCACAGGTGGAGATGTATCAAAGCTTGGAGAGAGATAAAGTGGATAGAGATAAAGTAGCAATCGATCCGCTTCTGTCACTTTACAGGCTGTGTTTGAAAAATGACAGCTTAGATATATATCCCCCACACTTTTAAAACTCTAAAGGTGCGTATCTACTAGCAGATAGTGGAACGACAGTACGATTACAACATTGTAATCGTACAGTCGTTCCTCTTCCCCTGCAGTGCCCACACTGAACGATATGTCGTTCAGTGTAGGTAGGCCAGGCGACAGGGGGGAACAAGGGGGACACTTGGACAGGGCCCCAAGATTCTGAGGGGCCCCGAACCCTCAAGAATTTTGGGAGCCCAGATCATGTGTCCCCCTTGCCTCTGCAGACAGCTACCTGCACGACCCCGCAGTCACGACAATTGGGGCTAGTCCCAGGCCCCTGCAAACAGAGGAAGGCCAGACCGGTACAGCGTGCGCGACGTCATGACGACGCACTGCTGAATCGGACCGAGGAGCCATCGGGTGTGTGAGCCGCCATAGAAGATAGAAAAATACAGGCAAACGCAGCAGGTAAGTGTTGGTAGAGGCCAGGCTGGGCTAGAAAGGGTCACAGGTCGGGTAGTGGGGAGATATAGATGAAGGGGGTGGCATACATAGAGGCTGGGGAGATGTGACAGGGGCTGAGGGAGAGGGGGACATGTGACGGGCTGAAAAAGAAGGGGAGATGTGACAGGGGCTGGCGAAGAGGGGTGACAGATACAGGGTCTGGGGAAGAGGGGTGACAGACACAGGGTCTGGGAAAGAGGGGTGTGTGACACAGGGTCTGTCACCCCTCTTCCCCAGGGTCTGGGAAAGAGGGGTGTGTGACACAGGGGCTGGGGAAGAGGGGTGTGTGACACAGGGTCTGGGGAAGAGGGGTGTGTGATACAGGGTCTGGGGAAGAGGGGTGTGTGACACAGGGGCTGGGGAAGAGGCGTGTGTGACACAGGGTCTGGGGAAGAGGGGTGTGTGACACAGGGTCTGGGGAAGAGGGGTGTGTGACACAGGGTCTGGGGAAGAGGGGTGTGTGACACAGGGTCTGGGAAAGAGGGGTGTGTGACACAGGGTCTGGGGAAGAGGGGTGTGTGACACAGGGTCTGGGGAAGAGGGGTGTGTGATACAGGGGCTGGGAAAGAGGGGTGTGTGACACAGAGGCTGGGGAAGAGGGGGTGACAGACACAGGGGCTGGGGAAGAGGGGTGTGTGACATAGGGGCTGGGGAAGAGGGGTGTGTGACACAGGGTCTGGGGAAGAGGGGTGTGTGACACAGGGTCTGGGGAAGAGGGGTGTGTGACACAGGGTCTGGGGAAGAGGGGTGTGTGACACAGGGTCTGGGGAAGAGGGGTGTGTGACACAGGGTCAGGGGAAGAGGGGTGTGTGATACAGGGTCTGGGGAAGAGGGGTGTGTGACACAGGGGCTGGGGAAGAGGGGGTGACAGACACAGGGGTTGGGGAAGAGGGGTGTGTGACACAGGGTCTGGGGAAGAGGGGTGTGTGACACAGGGTCTGGGGAAGAGGCGTGTGTGGGGGGGTGACATACACAGGGTTTGGGGAAGAATGGGGGGTGACAGACAAAGGGGCTGGGGAAGAGGGTTGTGTGACACAGGGGCTGGGAAAGAGGGGGGTTGACAGACACAGGCTGGGAAAAGCGGTGTGTGTGTGACGGGCTTGGATAAGGACTAGGAGAGGGTATACGGGGCCCCAAAAACATGTGTTCCGGGCCCCAAAATTTCTGTTGCCGGCCCTGAGTGTAAGCGCCCTCCCTCATCCCTGAACATGGTCTATCTGTCGTTATCGGCGGATTGGCCAGCATGTTCAGGCCATGATTGATGTCGGAAACGACCAGTAGAAGCGTGCATCACTGGTCATTTCTGACATTTTCATGCCAGATTTGTGCACGATTGATGAGCGATTGAACGAAAACGATATCGTTATCGTTCAATTGCTAATTTTAATCGCCAAGTGGATACCCGCCTTAAGTTAGCTAGATAAATCTGGATGGTATAAATTAATTTCTATGCCGCAACATGTATTTTATGGAGCAATATAAGTTACAGCACGGATGTGCTCACAAAACAATGAAGCTTGGATGAGTTATAACTCTACATTTATTAGTTTGTAAGTGCATCTTTTACATTCACTCTTTGTCTCTCGGATGCCCAACATGTCCTATTTTGTGTGCAACCCCTGCAAGCAGATCAACATTCCATTGTTGAAATATGTTTCTATTTCGTCATACATTCATTTGTTATTTCACACAGCTTATTTTTATTTGTTATTCAACCCCTCATCTGTATACAACACATACAGTTAGAGATATTGATACTGTAGGTAAGATTAACAGCCTAATGCTGGGCATACACTGCCAGATAAAATGTCTGTCAGACCGACAGACATTTTATCTGGCTGCCTGCCAGCCACAGATGTCGCCGGCATACACTGTGAGAGAAATCTCACAGTGTATCAGCCCGACACCCGCGCTCCGCCCCCGGGGGAGGAGACATTTCCCTGTTTCTTCCGTAGGAAGGAACACAGGAAATGTCTGTCTGTCGGCCGTGCTGGGCATACACTGCCCGATGCGGCCAACAGTTTCCTGGGTAAATATCGCATCGGACAGGCATGCTGGACAATCCAGCATGCCCGACCGAGCAATGTTTAACCCTCAGTCGCCCGCATAAACGCTGCAATTATCGCGGCGATCCGACGATATCGGGCGGATCGTCCCGATAATTGCAGAGTGTATGGCCAGCATAAGCTATACTTTCACTTCTTGTTGGTTGTTACAAAAAAATAGTAGGTACTCTCTATTGACCTCAAATTTCCAAATCCAGCTGATATTCACTGGAACCTCTCCATCATTGCATCATACATCTGATATCAGGGAATTCAAGCCACAAGAGAGAATAGTGATTCCTGTTTGATTTCCATGACATCAGAGATGACTGTAAGAGTTCGGCCTAGGATCGGCCGTTACTCACCCATCAGCTTCCCCTGATCTCTTGTGCGGTCAGATGTCAGGTGCGGCGGTGGGTGAAGCGCTGAGGATTTTGCCGTAGGTGCCCTTGGACTTCCATGTGCAGCTGTGACTTGGTTTCTGAGGTTGCCGTCATGGGCACAGCCATGATAATCCGCATCACCTGACTGTTCCTTCAACCAATGGTAGCGTGGTCTTGGTCAGCTGACACTGAACTCCTATGAACTGCCACCCATACATATAGGACTACCATATAGCAGAGCTTGAAGATTATATTATAGTTTTTGCTACATACTGTATCAGAACTCATCATTTGAAATTTAAAAGATGTAGGGAGGGGGGTATATTAATATGAGGTGCTTGGATATAAAAAATATTTATAAAACTAGAACAAAAAAGTATCCTCACCCTCTTCTAATTTATGTAGCTCATTTTGGTTAATCTTATGGAGGACAAATTGTTATCAATGTGCATATTATTTACATATTAGTTACATTTTAACAAATGCAAATACCTAAATTCATAAACTATGTAGTGGGGTACACCAAACTGAAACAGCATGTCACTACACAAGATATTGGTGTCTATTTAACAAAGCTTGAAAAGCCCTTTAGCTGCCCAAATCTAGTTCGTATACAAAGGGTATCCCTATTCACAAGGATATTATCAGCAATACCCCTGTGTACAGAAGTGAAGAATTGTTATTGACCACTGATTGTCCCAGCGCGTGTATCGAGTCACAAATTCATAAATAATGTATGCTGTAGGGATTACAGATTAAATGTTTCAAACCTTCTAAAGAGGACAAGTAGAGAACTTCCCCATAGCAACCAATCAGATTCTAACTATTTTATAGAATGTACTATATAAATGATGGCTTGAAGCTGTCTGGTTGCTAGAAGCTGTCTGGTTGCTATGAGAAAATTCTCCATTTGTCCTCTTTAGAAAGATTGATACATCTTGTAAAGTTGCTTTTATAGGGCTATAGATACATATGCTGATTAAATATTGGTCACAAAATTATTTTTTGGATATTGGACTGAATTTGGAAACTCAGCTAAATTTTATAATCAGCTGAATGGATTTTTGATCCCAAGTGAGTATATGCTTTTCATTTAATATACAGTGCATTCGGAAAATATTCACAGCACTTCACTTTTTCCACATTTTGTTATGTTACAGCCTTATTTTAGCAAAATTCTCCATTTGTCCTCTTTAGAAAGTTTGATACATCTTGTAAAGTTGCTTTTGTAGGGATATAGATACATATGCTGATTAAATATTGGGCACAACATTTTTTGGGGGATATTGGACTGAATTTGGAAACTCAGCTAAATTTTATAATCAGCTGAATGGATTTTTGATCCCAAGTGAGTATATGCTTTTCATTTAATATACAGTGCATCCGGAAAATATTCACAGCACTTCACTTTTTCCACATTTTGTTATGTTACAGCCTTATTCCAAAATGGAATACATTCATTTTTGTCCTCAAAATTCTACACACAATACCCCATAATGACAACGTTTAAAGTTTTTTTGAGATTTTTGCAAATTTAATTAAAAAAAGACAAAAAACGAAGAAATCCCATGTACATAAGTATTCACAACCTTTGCTCAATACTTTGTTGAAGCCCTTTGGCAGCAATTACAGCCTCAAGTCTTTTTGAATATGATGCCACAAGCTTGGCACACCTATCTTTGGGCAGTTTCGCCCATTCTTCTTTGCAGCACCTATCAAGCTCCATCAGGTTGGATGGGAAGCATTGGTGTGCAGCCATTTTCAGATCTCTCCAGAGATGTTCAATCGGATTCAAGTCTGGGCTCTGGCTGGGCCACTCAAGGACATTCACAGAGTTGTCCTGAAGCCACTCCTTTGATATCTTGGCTGTGTGCTTAGGGTTGTTGTCCTGCAGAAAGATGAACCGTCACCCCAGTCTGAGGTCAAGAATGCTCTGGAGCAGGTTTTCATCCAGGATGTCTCTGTACATTGCTGCATTCATCTTTCCCTCTATCCTGTCTAGTCTCCCAGTTCCTGCCGCTGAAAAACATCCCCACAGCATGATGCTGCTACCACCATGCTTCACTGTAGGGATGGTATTGGCTGGGTGATGAACGGTGCCTGGTTTCCTCCAAACATAATGCCTGGCATTGATGCCAAAGAGTTCAATCTTTTGTTTCTCATGGTCTGAGAGTCCTTCAGGTGCATTTTTGGAAAACTCCACTTGGGCTGCCATGTGCTTTTTATTAAAGAGTGGCTTCCATCTGGCCACTCTACCATACAGGCCTTATTTGTGGATTGCTGCAGAGATGGTTGTCCTTCTGGAAGGTTCTCCTCTCTCCACAGAGGAATGCAGCAGCTCTGACAGAGTGACTATCGGGTTCTTGGTCATCTCCCTGACTAAGGCCCTTCTCCCACGATCGCTCAGTTTAGACAGCAGGCCAACTCTAGGAAGAGTCTTGGTGGGTCCGAACTTCTTCCATTTATGGATGATGGAGGCCACTGTGCTCATTGGGACCTTCAAAGCAGCAGATATTTTTCTGTACCCTTCCCCAGATTTGTGCCTCGAGATAATCCTGTCTTCAAGGTCTACAGACAATTCCTTGGACTCCATGCTTGGTTTGTGCTCTGACATGCACTGTCAAGTGTAGGACCTTATATAATTATAGACAGGTGTATGCCTTTCAAAATCATGTCTAAACTACTGAATTTACCACAGGTAGACTCAAATCAAGCTGTAGGAACATCTCAAGGATGATCAGTGGAAACAGGATGCACCTGAGCTCAATTTTGAGCTTTATGGCAAGTTTTTTTTTATTAAATTTGCAAAAATCTCAAAAAAACTTTTTACATGTTGTCATTATGGGTTATTATGTGTAGAATTTTGAGGATAAAAATTTATTTATTCCATTTTGGAATAAAAGCCAAAATAGAGATTAATAAAAAGCACTGCTGATTGGAGACCCTTTAGCTTCATAATAATACATACAAATTAATGTCACATACAAATGGCCATATATAAGCACACAAAAATACAAGACAATTTACATAAACGACAGTATATAAAATTGTTTTCTAAAATATCAGGTTAATATCTGAGCATATAATTATAGAGCAGCCACAAAATATAGCAGGCCACCAACACCTCCACATATGTTGCTATATTGTGGAAGTGAATAATATAAATATACATATAAATAATATACATAAAAGCAGCTCCACAGATCACTGGTCATTCCTCTGGCTTATGTCCCAGAAAAATAACACTTCAAGGTTCCAAGTGTATTTTAATCTATACCCTTTTTATTGGGTCAAGGACCAATTGTATAGCAGTACTTTTTGTCCTTGATGGCTGAGAGAGACCTGATCATAGATATGTGTAAATACACAATCTCATATATTTTCTGTCCATTTAATAGTTGAAAACTTTCTCTTGGAGAGATAAGGATCTTACCATCACCTTGCGTCATATATATCAGAGGAATAAAAGAAAAGCACAATACAGAGGCAGACAGACAGTATATAGAGAAAAGGTTGGAAATGAATGTTTTGTTGAAGGATGGATAGATGAAGCTATTTTTACTTTGGTGCTGAAGGATATCCGGAGCCAGTATAGGGATTTTGAGGTGGGTTTGGAGTTGTGAGACAAGATCTGTCTTACCACAGTATTGAAGTAGGCCGATTAAAGTTTGGACAAGTGGTTGAGAAGAATGCTAGGTTGTCATAGTTAAGGGAGAAAAAAAAAGGTCTATGCCTAAAAGTTGGGATTGCATCTCTGGTAAGCGGGTATATTATATCAATATTTCAAAGATAGAGTTGATAGGACTGTGATAGATTTTGGATATGACAACTTGAGCAGACAGCAAGAGTGACACCAAGACAAATCATTCTTAGGAGGAAATTGTGGTGTTGTTGATGGTAAGATAGATCTGACGGATGATGGTAAAAAGCCACACGTTTAACTCTTTCTTCATGTTGTCCATTGTGCTCTACTACACTTATTTCTGTAACAGTACATATAACATATTAATAAATAAGGAATCTGTATGCATTAATAAAACCTTTCTTTCTTTAACCATTGGAAACTCAATGAGGCTGATTCTGGGACAGATGGAAACATCATTTGTCACAGTTGTGTCTGCACCTTTATACTAATAATACTACAAAGTCCTTCCCTGCTGTAGATCCGGGCATCAGAATGCAGATCTGCTATTTTGGTGTCACCCCCCTCCCTTGGATGGTGTCACCCAGTGCTGTCCACAGCCCTTAGTGATGCCACTGTCCAATGTGCATGAAGTGAGATGCCCACTGCAAGCGTCTGCAGATGCTGAATTACTGCTTGGTGCATCTTTAGATGCCCCATTACAGCCTACACCAGCCCTATGGCAGGTCCAGTTTCCCCATCAGAGTATGGCCTCCTATGTGTGGTTCAGTATCTTGTATGTAACAGCTTTCTGTGAAATGCCCATGACATACTCCTGACCCTCCCCTAAAAAGCAACATCTCCATGCATTTTTTTAGCCCCCCTCCTCCCCCTTAGCCCCCAGTCACGATCCAGGAATGCCCATCACCTTTCTGCAACCGTGTGTATAAATTTGTACTGCTGTTCTGTGTGTTCAAAATCGGGATACATGGGCCTGATTCAGATGCAAATGCAAGGCCGATATTTATGCAGATTGTTAGCCATTGCCAGGGCCGTAATTAGGGTAGTGCGACCAGTGCCATGGCACAGGGCACCACAGGGCATGGGGCGCTGTTTGGGATTGTTAATTTTCCTGTTTATTATCATTCTCACTTGTAGCTTCCTTTTCTTTTATCCCCAGCATCTCGTGGCCTCCCCCATCTCCTCCCTGGCCCTTCCTCATGAGGCCATGGCCCTTTTTAAAATGGGGATGGCGCCAATGCTCTCTCTGGCACAGGGCACCAAAAGGTCTAGTTATGGCTCTGGCCATTGCACTTGTGTGTAAGTCAATTAAGGAATTGAATTGTGATTGCACCCACACAGAGGATTCACTCGCAAAGTGAGTGACAACTAGTCAGTATTTGGGGGTTGCAGTGGGGGGTGGCTAGAAAAATGCAGGATTCTCGACAATTTAAACACATCTGAATCAGGCCCCAAGTGCTGTACAACTCAGAGGCATGTGCAGACTAAAAAGAATTCTCCACTCCATAATCTGTCTCCAAGAAAAGGGTGAAGTATCCAGGGTTAAATGTAACAATGTTTCTTTGCTGTAAATAGCATTCCCCACCCACCTTCACTATAATCAAAAAGCATTTAAAAAGCTGTGAGCATTGTATTCTAATTTTACTCACACCACTTTCTCAACAAACAGCACACTCCACTACATGATCTCCACAAGATCTGCTGTGTGTACTGTTCATTTTCTTTTTATGTGCTTAGCAGTGAGACCTCACGTCTAGTGTTGGTAGGGTATGCTTCCAGACTAAATTACAGGAGGTTGGTGCAATCAGACAATTGTTTGCAGTTTCCAACAAATAAAAATACAGCTGTATTTACACCATAAAGTTGTCACTGATGAACAAACTACCCAGTGATAGGAGACCATGATTAGTTTGTAATTTTTTCAGTTTGCAGAATCCTGCTTTCTGACAATATATATATATATATATATATATATATATATATATATATTATAATTTAAAGCTCAGTACACAATTTACGATGTGTGCGGGTTTGACCCACTGCAAGTTCTCAAATCCGATTGGTGGCTGTTGCTGCCTAAAGCTGGGTACACACTGACGGATATATCTGTCCAATCTGTCTGGTGGGAAGGAAAATCTGGTAATATATGGGAGCAAATACCAATAGAAATTTGCTCCAAAACCCTGGAAGACAGACCAGATTTTCCTTTCCACCAGACAGATTGGACAGATATATCTGTCAGTGTGTACCCAGCTTAACACAGGAATAATTTAAGAAGAAATTGTTTGTCCTGAGATACGCATCAGTGAGCATTGGTCAATTTAATTTTGAGTTCAATGGTGAGAGGTACTGTAAGAAAGGAATACATACGAATGTCCGGCAGTTCAAATCCCGACAGCGGCAGGCCGACACGGCTGAAAATCCTGATCGTCCCCAGGTAAGTATCAACTAACCTAACCACCCCTAACCCTAACCCTCCTTAGGGGTGCCTAACCCTAACCTTCCCCCCAGTGCCTCACCCTAATCCCTGATCTAAGTGCCTAAACCTAACCCCCCCTTCACCGCCTCCTAAACTCAAGTCCCCCGGGGGGTGCCTAACCATAACCCTCTCTCCCCCTAGCCTAACCCTAACCTCCCAGGAGAAATTCCTAAGCCTAAGTCCCCCCCCTGGAGCCCTAAACCTAACCCTCCACCCCCCCCGCGGCTGTCCGCAGCGGCGCCCGGCATTACTTTGATCGGGATGCCGGGCGCCGGTCTCCCGGTGTCTGTAAAATGACAGGCATCTAGAATTAGATGCCTGTCATTTAACCCTCACCGGGATAAAGCAGTCGGGAAGCCGGCTGTCGGGCTTATGTCCGCCGGCTTCCCGATTGCATACCGTAAGAAACAGTAGAAAGTCTTAGGGGTATATTTACAAAAGCACTTGTTCTCCAACTTGGACCTCAGGACCTCAAACAGTATATGTTTTCCAGGTCTCCTCACAGAATCACAACTGAAATAATTAGCTCCACCTGTGGATCTTTTAAAATGTGTCACTGAGTAATGAATACACCTGTGCACCTGCTAGGTTACTTGGAAAACGTGAACTGTGTGTGGTCCTGAAGACCAAATTTGAGAACCACTGTGCTAATGTGTGAGTTTTTAGAACTGGAGTTGTTGCCAATAGCAACCAATCAGATTCTCGCTGTTATCTTCTAGAAGATATTAGATAAATGATAAGTAGAATTTGATTGGTTGCTAAGGGCACCACCTCCACTTCTAAAAACCTACGCTTTAGTAAATATATCCCTTAGATTGAGAAGCCTCTTGCTAGTCTGTAATGTGAATGTTGTCCCACTGTTTAAATTGGACATTACTACTTAAAAAAGGTTAAAAAATAACTAAATGTATCCACTAGCAGTGGGAAGTAGCCAGCGCTGTAACTGGGTGTTACATCGTCCTGTGCCATCCATGCCACCCAGCGCATGACGTCATTCCGAGGGGGTGCGAGGCCGCAAGCACCTGGAAGAACAGCAGTGCCCAGAGTATCCTCAGGATGCTCCAGGAAGCTGTATAGGCTTCGGTGTTCACATCTGGAGCATCCAGAGGACTGACACCATGGGGCTGCAAATGTGCCACCCACAGGGCCATGTGCGGCGGCACTGCTCGAACACCCCTAGTTACGGCCCTTGAAGTAGCACACTGATTGCAAGCACTGCATTAGATGGAGCCAAGTTAATAAACTTTCTGCCTATCTGGGGTTTTAATTCCTTGTCCCCATAATACTGATCATACACTAGAATAACTTTCAAAAACTTCAGGCAGTGATAGTGTGTCTGTGGTATTTATGAGTCAGTAACGGTCAGTAGGGAAATCACCTTATACTATCTGTGTAGTGTGTCACAGTCGGTGGGCACGTTTTTTTTGTGAAAATTTTATTTTTATATTTTTCAGTAAAAACAAATTCAGGTATCGATATGGAACACAACAATAAATCATCAGAACAGCAGGAGCAGCAATCAAGCAGTAGCGCTGCAGCTGCTGCCACCACCAGTCATCATGACAATAATACTTCAACATCATCTACTAAAGCCGATGCTCAAGGTCACAGATGCTTTCAGTCAGGGCATCTAAAATTGAAAAAAAAACATATTTTACTAAATTTCTATAGAAAACAAATCCTCTAATAAAGGGAAAGTTTCAGGCAGAAAAACATAAAATTTCCAACATGCCATACACCTCATGCAGTGACAAGAAAAGGCTCAGGCCTTTTTCTGAGTGGTGGCTCTGCAACTGGTGTCAGTCAGGCATCCTCTTATGCCTCACATGACAATGAAAGAGGGTCTCACTCTAGGAGAGGTGTCAAAAAAATGAAAACTGGAATATTATTGGTGATAAAAATCACTAAGGCAGTAGAATAAACTGTGTGTTGTTCAGTAACATCACAAATCACTGAGGAAAGTCCACAAGTGCTATATGTGAGCCTGACCTTTCTGATACTGTACTGAGTCTCCCTCTGCCAATGTGGGGATGAGCAGCTCAAGTCAAGAAGATGCTGACATTGAGGATGCTATGGTGGAAGTGCAACAGGATGAGGGGGATATTTGTGTAGTTGACAGTGACATAAAGATGTTGATAATGAGGATGTTGTTTGAGCAAATGAGGCACATTGTCATTCCTGGGCACAACACAAAAAAAAATTCACCTCTTAGGTGTGGAATTATTTTTACCCTAATCCGGATAACAACTGTTTTGCCATCTGTAGCATTTGTAAAGCCACAATAAGCAGAGGTAGGGACTTAAATCATCTAGGAGCCTCCTCCATGTTACATCATTTGCAGTGCTTCAAGAAATGTATTTGGCAAATTCAGAAACTTATGCTAAAATAGTAACAACAAGCAGTCCAGCATCAGCTAGCTCCCTTCTCTCTGCTAGATTCAAGCACCTGCACTCTCCACTACCAACACCTTCATCATCAATATCCTTAATAATGATCGGAAGTAGTCCGCCTACAATTTGATAATGCTAAGTGAGTCCTCTCCTATCCAGGATTCCTCAGAATAATTATTTAGAGCTAGGCCTGCTGCTGCTGCTAGGGGTAGATTTTCATTCCAGAAGGAGACCAATAAGACTACTACTAGTAATAGTTTAAAAACACAATTGACTGTAAAACAATCCTTTCATAGAGGAAGCAAATATGACAGCTGTCACCCAGTTACACAGCGGATCACTGACGGCATAACAGCTATGCTAGTATTAGATCTGTGTCCAACATCCACCATTAATGTAGTTGGTTTTTGACATTTAATGGAGGTCCTGTGTCCCTACTACCAAATACCATCTAAATGCCACTTAAAAAGGTATTCCCCACCTGTACATGGACATTGAAAAAACCTAATTAGTGGCCTCCAAAATGTCTTTGTACCCACTGTCCACTTAACCACAGATATGTGGACAATTATAACAGGGCAAACTAAAGATTGCATGACTGTGGTAGCCCACTTGGTTAGTGTATTGCCTTCAGCAGCACAAACAGCAACATCATCTAAAAAAATGCCAGCTCATTCAGAGGCATCTCTGTCTTTGGCTTTGCTAAGTGGCATACTGGTGTCAACCTCTTAGACAAACTTAGGAAAGTCATTGCAAAATGGCTTACCCTTCTCTCCTCGGGATTTGGGATTTCTGACATCAAAACAAACATTGTGAGGGCAATACAGCTTATATGCTTCAGCAAATGGAGGAATAACAACAAGCCATCCAAACCTACACCGCAAGCTATGAAATAGGGAAAGGAGGGGGAATGTACCTTAGTCCAGCACACTGGAGAATACTTTCTGTTTTATGCAAGCTGCTAAAACCATTTGAAGTAGTAGCTAAATAAGTGAGTTCAGACACTACCAGCTTGGGTCAGGTGATTCCCTTAATTAAACTACTGGAAAAGCAGGTAGTGAAACTGAAAGAGATGATGAAATGTTGTGTTTTACTAAGGACATTTCCATCGTACATCACTTTTCATAATGGGCTTGCCAAGATTGTGTGTGTTTATTACTGTACCTTTACAGTCTTGTTTTGTATCTTGCAATGCCATCTATTCAGACACATGTTTTTTTAACTGTGTTTTCAATTTCTCTGATTTGTTTTTTTATAGTTTTAATAATAACACTGTAATCAATCTTTCATTCATTCAATCAATGATTTACCTGGCTTCCACTAAATACTCCTCCTCTATTTACCTGTTTTGACCTCAGGCCTCTGATCTAGTTTTTGAATAATGAAAACATTTTATTGTATTGTGTAATTTATATTAAACTGCCATTCTGACTGCCACTGCAGTACTACTCTGTTTCCTAGATGTGCTATATTCTTTAACCTGCCATGTGTTTGTGCCGCTGCTCTGTTGCCTAGTTTAGCCAGTCAGTTCGCTGCACCCTTTGGTCAATATGGGTGAAATTAATATTGTAAGCTGTGAGGTGGTCAAAATTCATTGGAGACTATTGGACATTAATGTTATTGAGGTGAACAATACTGTAGGAACATAAATAGGTCCAAATTAGATGATTTTAGATGGTTTTTATATATTTTTTAATAAGAATCCAGATCCAAAACCAAATGTTTGAGGATGAATTAGAACCAAAATCAAAACATATATATATATATATATATATATATATATACAGTATAATGAATATTGTGTTACTTTTTTCTTCTTTTCTTAAGGGGGTAGAAAAGGCATGACTGCATCAAAACTTGTAATAATGTGGATGTGGGACCAATGGCGTATCTATAATGGGTGCAGGATGTACCGTGCACTTGGGCCCCTGGGTCCAGGGGGGCCAACACTGCACCCATATATATTTATACTTACCAGTCTGCAGTCTCCAGAGTGCTGCCCTGTAGCACTGGGCCAGCGCTGCAGATAGGGAAAAATCACAGGAAAGATGTCGGCAGCCATTTTCCTGGTGACTTGCGCATGCACTGTTAAGATGTCTCTGGGAATAAGGTGCAGGTGTCATTTTCCCGGAGACCCACGCATGCACAGTAGATTCTGGCATTAAGCCAGATCTACTGCACTTCCAGAGAGGAGGGGTCCATATCAATGCTGCACACAGGCCCGGTCCTCTCTTAAAACACCCCTGTGTGGGACTACACAGCAATGGAACGTAAGTGATTGAAAAATAATTTGAAGATTAAATTTCAGTGTCACATGATTGGTTCACATCCTAAAACCTTTAGGGAAAGGTATGCTCTGGACATCATAGAGATGCATACAACCAAACATTCCATTGTTCATTCTATGTGATGAGTCTGGAGACTGATGTGGAGTGTGGAAGAATTACAGGTGTGTGTGATTATTTCCCCCTCTTACTTGAAATCAGTAACTTTACTCCTCATAAAGTGACTGCAAGAGGAAAACCACTGTGTATGTGTCGCATGGTTCTTCTACCTGCAGTCATTGGTTGTAGGATTGAAAGTGTGTGCAGGAGGTCACTGGCTGTGGGCAATTGATACTTTACAGAATTTTTGATTTTAGAAAATCTTGTGTTCCTAAAATTGAAAAAAACATTAATGAATGATCCATATGTATTTATTATAGTATGAATGATCCCTTGTTAGATACAAGCACAGCCATTAATTCTGCTAGATCTTTAATAATACATAAATTACATTGTCTGCTTGTTGAATTTTGGTGCCTATAATTTCCATTGTCTTACATAGAGTCAGAGGCGGATTTAGACATCATGGGTCTTTAAACAAGACACTGAATTGGGGCCCCCTTTACCCAGCCAGAAACTTACACTGGGTCCAGCACTGGTGGAGTCCTGGCCTCATCACACCTCTGTGGTACAGATCCACTACAGGAATACATGCAGAGGATGTCACAGTCCTTGACTGTCTCTTCGCTCAGGCAGGCTCCTCAGCTTGATTACACAGAATGTGTGGGGCCAAACGCACTGAGCCTGTGCAAAAACTATAATGGAGGCAGCCATACTACAGTGTCACTGAACTAAAGGGTGATGATTGTTCATCACCTTTCATATTATCATGGGATGGAACTTCAACCGTGGCTCCTGGAAGCCCCTCCCCCTATCACCATTTGTAACATGATTTTTCCAACCTGGCAACAAGATTCCTCACACTCAAAAATATATGTGTTATTCCTGTTTACAAAATAATGTTATTACCTTAATGCTCCTATTTCAGTACACAGACTAGTTTAACTGTCAAACTAATTACAGTTCACAAATACCAGTTAAAATAATTTTTGGATGGTTACACTTCAGTAAAGATAATGATAGTTTACTGTACCTCATTTTAAAACCCAATGCATACCTCCCAACTTTGCTGTGAGTGTGCATGGAAGACCTCGAAAAGGGGGTGGAGCCTCGGGAAAGAGGGCGGAGCCTAGCAGCACCTCTCAGACCTCCCTCTTTTCCATTGATTATTGACAGGAGGGAATGGGTTAGAAAGCCGAACGAGCACTGAAGGGGCGGGGACATAGGCTGGGCATAGCACACAGTCACAGTGCACTGCAGCCTGCCCTGTATATACTGTATTGCTGTATAGCCAGCGCTGTTTAATTGAACTGTGTCCCTGCACTGACAGACAGGTAGTAAGCACTCTCTTGTTTACACCCCTGCCATCAGGAATGTGTGGGTAGGCATTGCAGCAAAGACGTACCAGCCCGCCCCTGCTGCTTCCTCCACACACAGAACATATCTGCATGCACAGCGCTGCGTTTCTCCCTAGCTGTTCTCCTGCAGTTGCCGCTGGGTCATAGTGCGGGGGTAGTGCTTCCCAACCTCCCTCCCCGTACCTGATGCACCCGCGCACCCTCAGACGAGTGCTGGAGCCGGCACCCTGCAGCTGTCTAATCACTGACAGCCTGCAGGGATTATTCAGCCAGCTCAGCACTCGTGCATTTTTGGTGGAGCTTGCATTCCACCATTATTAAGCCCTATCGGCGGGCCCCCTGGATCCCTTCGGGCCCTAGGCAGATCAGGAAGTTAAAAAAAAATCTGAAAGTGTATTCAAGTAGAAGGGACAAAATTTACAGTTAACATGGTCAACTGAAAGTCCTCAGGGACCCCCTGACAGTTCATGTTTTCCATGTCTCCTCACAGAATGGCAAATGAAATTATAACCTTTGAAAATGTTTTAGTCAGTAACAAATGCACCTGTGTTTCAGCAAGGAGTATGAAAAAATGCATTGTAAGGGCTCCCTGAGGAATTTAGATGAGAAACACTGGGTTACAAGAATGGTAGAGCAAGAAGTTCCCAGGGTCATCATTCTAATTATACTGTAGTAGTTGAGTCTGGGAAGTTTTTGTTGTTGCATGAAGTCCGGTCAATAATCCGTTGAACATTCTTACTACAATCTGCCACTGGTAATTTTGTCTAACAAAAAAATATAAAACTGCTTAACCATTGCCTGCACATACCCAAAACATTGGGGTCAGCCCCCCAATGACCTTAGTACTTCTTTTGTGGCAGTGGTGACTTCAAAAGATAATGAACACAATGGTACATGTGACCAGGAAGTTGTTATTTTTGTGACAAGGTACTTGCTGTACTCAATACTATGCTGCAAGTGTCCATCCAAAATGCTCCTTAGATTTTTTTCAACTATGTTTTCTTCCTGTGAATATTTGTAGGTATTCTAATAATAATAAATACTGGTTTTCCACATCTTACTGGCAGCTAAGTGAGAGCTCTTAGTGGGAAAAATTGGAAGAACCCACCACAATCACGTTGCTTAAAAATTATATCTAGAAATAAAGATAGCTTATTCTGCCCTTGTTATCATGTTGTGTTGGTTCCCCATTATGTACCACATCCAGTTTATCATCTTCTTATAATGATTCTCACCATATCATGTCCAAAACATGTGACTCATAGTCCCCACAAGTTAATTATTCCCTGTACTGTGCAATGTCACTTCCTGTCAGCATGGCTTCCTGTACAATGAGCAGAGCAAATGACTGATCTCACTAAGAAGATGAGACTATTCTTATTTCATTATTAATCATCTGACTAAGGGCCTGATTCAGAGATGTACATCCATCTGATGAGGGGCTCCCCCACACTGAGCTCTTGTCATAATGTAGATATAAATCAAAGACAACTAGATGACAATGGGGATGAAGGGAATGTTATCAGCTACTGCTACTCAACGTATTTTTAAAGCGCAATCAATTTAAGTACAAAACCACCTTGTTTTTTTTAAATAAAATGACTGCCACTTTAAAAACAGAGGAAGACTCGCAGGAGTTCCCGCAGCGGTTCCAAGTCGCACCCTATTACATAAGCACTCTAGTATTTTATAAGAAGAAAGCTTTATATCTGTGCTGCAAGGTTTGCAGTTCACTCATTGTGCTGTGATATTTATGCCAAAATTGCCAAGTAAGGAACATGACTCATACATGGGAGATAAGATAATCCTTTAACTGAGCTTTGCACCCAGACCAAGATTTGAGTCAGATATAAGTAGTGCAATCTCTGTTTTCCATTGAAATTAGTTTATGGAGCTACAATTGTTCACTTGTTACACATTAAGTATTCCTTCCTACAATTAGGGTCTCCCATTAGTAACTAGTTATGTCATTATGGGGAATACAACTGTTTTGGGTGCCATGTTGTTAGGACCCTGAAGTGAATAACTGCTTTGGTGACAAAAAGAGAAAAGGTTGAAACATGGTCAGAAACTGTATGGTAGAAAATGGAGAAAACAACATGGAAGAGTTAATTTGATTTACTTGTAACGTAGAAGTAGTTCAGTGACTTTAATTAAAAATATGTCTAACATTAACTGGCATGGTAGCTTTCAGTAGTGTTTTGTGCTATGGCTAAAAGTTTGCTAACCTCACCTACAATTATGCTGGGCCTCTCCTACGATTGATTTGGCCTCACCTACATGAGGTTTGAAACAGGTATGCGGGTGCTTATACAAGCTAGGGGACAAGACAAGTTAATAACCTATAGTCTTGATCTGTGATGCCTATCCATCCTACCTAAAGGCACTGAGAGACAAAGCAGATAAATGGCCCCGGAGTAGTGCTGGAGGTCTAAAATGTCCCCCTGTGGTGCTGGTGAGGAATAGGTTGGTCACAAAGGAAAAAGGAAGTAAAATTTAAAAAGTGCTCTTGTGGATTAGCTGCAGGTTTAAATAGAAAACTATAATGTGATGTTAAAATCCTGCGTGTGCTTCCATTACTCTTATATCACTTTTTTATGCTTTAAATATTTCAATATTATGTATATTGCTATATTACAGTGGTCATTCCCTTGATATTTGAACATAATTAAATATTTTAATCAAATTTCATAATATATTCCATCAAAATGTTGGTACTTTTTTTGCGCTGGAGACTAAAAAAAATCCTTTTAATGCACAGGTTTCATACCTCCACAGAAGAAGTGTAACTAATTACAGATATTATTATAGGTAGAGTTTGTAAGTTAATTGCTACACATTACACAAACATAAATATTTATGCTTAAAATAAAATACAGAATAGAAAAACTGAATAACACATAAAATCCCACCAAATAGTAGCAAAAGTCAATCAAATAGTCATCAATAAAGGTGTTAAACATAACAAATTAATCAGCAAAACTTGCTTTACTTATATATCTTTAAAAACACTAGAAATTTATATTTTCTGATCTAGGATATTATTCAGTCTGCCCAAAATTTATTTCTGCAACAATGATGTGTACGAGGGTGGATCCAAAAGTCCGTGGCCTGACATACAGTAGTAGTAGATGTCGCCCCATATTGATTTCTGTATGTATTTACTAGAGGTCTTAGTAGAACACTGTGTAAAATTACGGCACAGTTATTTTATTTTTGCAAATATTGAATAATAAATGGAACATCACTAAAAGTTGAAAAATGGAGAATACTGAAAAATTGATAAAACTGAAATTTGAGCTGTCATTAAATATCTGCAAATAAAGATGACGTCTACTGAGATTCACACTCAAGCACAAGGAACACATTCATGGGAAGACTTTTGCATCTGACGACGATGATGTCATGACTGCTGTACAGGACTGGTAAGGGGGACCAATCACTGGATTTTTTCCTGAATGGAATCAAGAGGTTGGATCATTGATGGGAGAAGTGTAATGGAGTAAATGAAGACTATGAAAAAAAATAAATGCCATTTGAACTTAAATTTCTCTGTTATTTATGGTCAGGACACCGACTTTTGGATCCACCCTCGCACATAAATAATAATGAAATGCCGTTTCACTTATCTTTATCTGTGTATATCTCCCTTGCCACGGATAGGCCGAATGGTACATCCCTGTATGTTATCTTTCACATGTGTACATATGCCAGTAGTTGTCTAAAGCAGGGTACCAGGAATAAAATGTTGTGTATGAAATGGCTATGCTTTAGGGGTATGCGGTCAATATCCCAACTGCATGGATTCCGACGCTCAGAATGCCGGCGACAGAATCCCAACACTTGTCAGAATCCCGGCACCGGCATTCCGACCACCAGGATCCTGAAGGTAAGTAACGGGGTTGGGGAGAGGATTAGTGTTAGGGTTAGGAGTTAGGGTCAGGCACTAGGGGGAGGGTTAGAATTAGGTACTAAGGGGGGAGGGTTAGACTTAGGGTGCGGATAGGGGGAGGTTAGATTTAGGCACTAGGGGTGGAGATTAGTTTCAGGCACCGGGGAGGGAGGTTTATGGGTAGGGAATGGGGGAGGGTTAGAATACTAACCGACAAGTGTCGGTATTCTAACCCTGTCGGGGTGCCAGTGTTAAGATTCTGACCACTGGCATCCCGTATCCATCCCGATTTAGGAATGTATTTCTAATTATTTTTGTAAAGCCCCTGCTAATTACCAATGCTTATTGCTGCATATTGCGACAATTTTAAATGTATTTTGGGGGTATTCATCATTACATACACAGTGGGATATGGGTTCAGAAAGCAGCCAATTTCAGCAAAGGCTAAAAAGTAAAGTGATTCTTTATGCGATCACTTTACTTTCAAGTTTGGACATGGCTGAGCATGTGCGCCTGTACGTCCTTTAGGTCCCAGTCCCCAAAAATTTGCAAAGTTGTAGCCCTTAGGCAACAATGATTTGACACAAAAAAAGATGGCTTTTCAGAGATAAGTAATTTATTTCAGACCGCAGTCCCCATTGGCAAAAAACCCCTATAGAAAAATCATGCAGAAATGTGAACACCAAAGTGCATTTCGCTGAGTTGGCTTGCTGATGGCAAAGCAGGAAATGTACATGTTTCCTATACCTGTGCCAATATATCGTGCCAGAACTTGCAGATAGTGCAATCTTCTCTCAATGCCGTCCCAACAGTGGCATATTTTGTGGAGGTTTCTGTGATTATCATCGGCTATGGTCAATTTGCCACATAGGGTACTGCTGGCATTTGGGAGAGTCATTGCAACATATGGCCAGAATTGGGGGTGACCTCAAGGCCTATATAACTAACATCAATTGGAGTATCTGGGATATCTGAAAAAAAGGGTGCAATATATGACTGGAAATGGGTCTATTTGTGGCAATATATGTCTGGTTATGGGTCTATTTCTATATATTATGATTTGTAATAGGGGATTTGCCCTCTATACATGGTGATCTCAGAATGAAGCCTCTTATTGCAAGCCTAGATATATTTCTATATATCTGTCCTTTATAGCAAATACCTACTTTAGTTATAGGAATAAACTGCTAAAAGTTTTATGTGGAATGTAAGATCGCTAGGTACTGTATAATTATTTGCTATGATAAGCTATTCAGTACATCCTTTCCACAAAAAATTTGGAAATTTTAATTAAAAAACAAAGGCCCATCCTAAATGAAGCCAGGCCCATAGTTTCTAGTAGCGACACTCACTTAATATTACTTGCCCTTTTCATCTCCCACAATATCACAGCTGAAATGTTTTTGCAGCATGTGCATCCAAAGCACTCCACTCCTGTATCTCATAAATTAGAGGGTGTCAATTATATAAACGTGGTGTAATAAAATGAGTGTATGCACTTGTACCTACTTCTAGGCATATGATTTATGATTTATGATTTATGCCTCAATATGCAAAGGTATTTTGTTTTGGTTAAAACAAAGATTTCGAAGAAATGAAATCCCAAACTTGGCTATTATGTGCAGGAACCAGTCTGCTCAGATGTGAGAAGAGATGAGAATATATAAAGGGAATGTCAAATGCTGCCTAGTGATTGAGGGTTACATCCCTGGCTGTGAGATGTACGCTGAGAACTACGCTGGCAATTTTCAGTTTCTGCAATTAAATTGGTTTCATAGTTTGTAAAGGTAAGATAAGATACGGGGTCCATCAAGTTCTAAATTCCTTCCTGAGCATAATATATGTCAACCTGATAAATTTCCTAGGTCAATCACCTCATGACGTCTTCTACTACTTACAGCTACAGAAACTATTTAGTGTAAAAAAAAGCATCTAATTAATTTCGAAGTATGATGGTGAATTTGCCCTCACCACATTCTAATGGCGAAACCATCTTTCTGCCATCCAAAATTAAAAAAAGGTATTTGTTTTCTAACCTTGGTGTGAGAAGTCTATTAATCCGAGAAATCTAACCTTATAAGAAAGTTTCATAACAACTACCCAGTGTCTGTGATACCCGGAAGATGAAAAATCCATAGTATCCAGAAAAATAAAAAAATTTGACCAATCGTACAATACATGGCTATATTATGTTCTATTCAACTGAAAAAAATAAATATTTTTTAATTCAAATACAATCAGAACAAATGATTGCCCAATGTTCATTGCACATCAGCTTGTGACTCGTTACATTGGACCAGTATGATGTCTTTTGGTCTTTTTTCGATGGACACATTGTAAGTCTCTTGGGTTTTGGTAGACCTACTGTTATGATCACCTGGATGATCCCATTTAAGACCTCTAGAATCTCATTAGTGAGGTCTTCTAGCCAATAGCCCCCTACTGTTCCATTAGAGCTCCCTGGTACTTAGGTTGTCATCTGGACTTATGCTCAGAACAGTAAAGACTTACACTGTAATTCAGGTGATTGCTAGATGTATATGCAGCTAGTGGCAGAAGGTGGGCACTTCATAACCAGGAACAGGAGTGTATATCAAGAAAGAAATAAGAAACAGCGCTAGTGGGTAATTGGCTTGGCTGTGAGAATAACTGATACTTTGAGGCAGAAGGACGGGACACAGTATTGAGGCTGGATTAAGAGGCAAGGCCGCGGCTGAGGTCGCAGTACAAAGTTGACAATGGCACGACAAGGACACGAACATGAGTCAAATCTCTTTGGTAGAAGTGAGCTACTAAGCCATGGACAGAAGTTGTAGCTCTTTGGTGGTACTGACCAGTTAGTCCATGGGCAGAAGTCGCTGCTCTGTGGTGGTTATGAGCAGCTAGGCCATGGGCAGTAATATCAGGGTCAGGTAGAATTCCGACTGGCAGAGATTCTTTCTGGAACTCGGACAGGAACCAAAGTCTACACGTGTGGCATAAACTATAGCTTGTTAAACTATAACCGATAAATGCATTCTGCATTTATTTTCCTTTTGATGCATATTTTATTCACTTTTGCATCCACTGCCTGGCACTATGGACCTCATTCAGAATCGGTCGTAAGCTGCCGCTCGGTCGTACGCCTAACGACCGCAAAACTGAAAAAGGAAGCAATCGCACGGCCGGTCGGTCGCAACCAAAGTGATGCCCATACGTGAACAATGCACCTCCTCTAGCTAGCAAGTGATAGCAGCTAGCGATCGAGTCAATCGTTGTCAATCATTGTCAGTCGCTGTATGTTAATTTTCTTCTAATGGTTGCGGCCGCTTTTGTTGTGTGCAAATTACACCAAAAATTAACAAAAACACGCATAGAATAAGCCACCCTCATGAAATATATTTATTCTTATTATTCGCTAATGCAAACGCAGCTGAATCAATTACAAGCCAATTAGCAGTGTTCTTAGCTACAACAAATGATTATAGCTGCTTGCATTGTGTGGCTCAAAATAGAAACATCACTCCGAACATCAGTAACATTCGATAGTATCGATTGAACTCTGGGGCTTGAGAGAGCACGTACCCAACCTCAAACTGTTCGATCAGCCAGGCCTCGAACCTGCTCGCAGAGTGACTTTTACTACTTCCGGCCATCTATGTCGGTCGTAGCAGGTAATTTATGTACGCCCCTAAAACGCCCTGAAAACGGTGAGGAACGCCTGCGTTTTCAGACCACCACCCCCGCCAACACCCACAAACGGCCTTTCATGTCAATCAACTCTCAGAAGCCACTACCTGCTCGTAAGCTGTATGATCGACAGCATTTTGGATCGCAAGGTCTCATACGCACATGTGCACAACTAACCGTATGCATGCGTGGTTTGGAAACATCGGATGCGTATGACCGAGCGGCCGCTTACGACCGACTCTGAATGAGGTCCTATGTCCTACCAATTAGTCTGCAATCTAGTACTGCAAAGTCATTTTCCATTTCTGTTTTTCCTAGTTGGTTTCAATTTCACCAGCCATTTCATGGGATGATTTGCAATTGTGTTTAAATCTTTATGGACCTATATAGTTATTATTCTACTTTTTATGAATAGTCCTACATAATTTAGTGTCATTACCAAAATATAATTAGATTAATCTCTGAAAAAAAAACAGTTAGGGACCTATTTATCAAATAATATTTGTGGGATAATCCCCAAAAACAACAGTTTTGGGGGAAAATCCACAAATATTAACTATCACCCAAATTTACCATGGAGGAAACACAGGGGGCGATTCAGACCTGTACGCAATGCAGTGCACTTTCGCAGCCATCAGGAGCCGGGTATGCAAATTCCGTGAATGCACGGCCAGCCTTAAGGATGCCCTCTATGTCTTAGAGAGTGACGGCAGAGTGATCGCATGCCTGTGTAATTACGCCCACTTTTCTTTCTTAGCACACATCATCTCCAGGAAGTGTATGATTAATCAGTAACATCGAGAGCCATTGGAGCTGCTCGTAGCCCTTGAGGTAGACCGTACCCCACCGCAAGCACTGTGATCACTGCAGGCTGAAAAAAAAACAGGTGACGTGTACAATGACACTTCCATGCTAATTATGCATTCCCAAAGGACGCCGTTTTGATGCTCAGACACACCTGCGTTCACACATCCACTCCCCCGTTTTCCAAGACCTTCCCCTGTTACCACCCACAAAATGCACTCAGTCTGTGTACTGTGAGCGCACGATTCCCAATCGTAGTGGCTGGCTCACGCACACTGACACATATGCATACACACATGGGCGACTATTGCCCATAGCGTGCGATCACAGCATAGCGTCCGGGTCTGAATCAGGCCCACAGTCTCTCCATTTTTTACAGCAGCCACAGTCCCTATAGGCTTCTATGGGGGCATTAAACTGTCAGATTTACCAAGCTCTCTCATGCAAAGTATTCCAGAGTCTGTCCCAGATAGGTAACACCATGTCCAGAACTTATACCCTCCACGGCAATGGCTGCCGCACATGCATGGTCAGTACAGTAGGTCACTCTTGTTCTGGAATCCTGATAGATTTGTGGAGAGGATGCTGATGCAGTCACTTCACTCCGAATACATCACAGAGAGGGCCTCCTTTCAGAGCCCCTGTCCCTGCAGGTGTATATTGATACATTCAGATGAAACTTAATTTGTTCTTTCCAGCAAATAATCACAATTAAGGTGCCTAAGTACTGATAATGGTGGCAGTGCTGCAAATATTATCAGTCCATATCGAAATGGGAAAATTTTACTTGATTCTTCCTGCTATGTACTTACAATTTGTACAGGAACAGCACTTTTAATAAATTTTTCGGACACATTGGAGGAGACTTTCATGTTTTTAGATGACTCCTCCAAAGTCTTTGACACTATGCAAAAGTTCAGTGTTAGTTTCAGAAACTCCTTGGCAATGTATGGAGCTTGCAGGAGAGGGATCACAAGATTCCTCTCCACTCAGAATGCTTCTAAATATATAAAGCAGCTACTAATATGAAAAAGCTACACTTTTTGGCGCTTGGTACATAGGTGTTAGACTTCAGTCGCATTTGAGAATAATGAGCACTGTGGCCTGAAGTGCTAATTAGCCTTTCTGTGAAATCTCCTGCTTTAGGCTATTGGTACATAGCCAGGATACATAAAATTATGCTGGACTGTAGCTTCTACATAATCTTATGAAAAAGGGGCTTCCCAAGGACTAGGCTATTTCACAAATGTGCGCCACCCCAGAGACACAAATTTGCATGACATATTTGCACTGTGGTGGGCAGGGACATAGTACTGAACTTCTCAGGAATGGCATATAAATCAAGATATTTGGGGGTAGCATAGGCAAATGCAGGGGGGACCTGTCTGCCTGGAATCCCCCCTCCCCAGCCCACACCATGACCACAATAGAAATAGTAATATAATATATTGTTACTAGTGCTGCATGTTCTTCTCAGTATCACAAACGAAATAATTAGCACCACCTGTGGATCTTTTAACATGTATCAGCCAGTAATAAATAACCTGTGCACCAACTAGAAGATCTGGAAAACATGCACTGATAGAGATGCACTGCTATAGAGCCCAATATGCACACACTAGCGGCTCCAGGCACGGGCAAGCCGGTCAGTCGCCCGGAGCACCAAGAGATCTGGAGCACAGGAAAAGCCCTCCCTCCCGGCGCTATGTTGATGATATACGCACAGGGGGAGGGAGTGGAGGAGGGAAGGTGCGGCAACACAGGACAGTGCTGGGCGCTGCAAACCCTATCGCTGGCCCTGTATGTACATATACAGTATGTCCAGGGCAGTGCTAGGCTCTTCTGCTGCTCCTCCAAGCTGCCGGACTTGCTCCAATAGTCTGGAATGGCGCTCACATCTAAAATAAATACGTTCAGCTCAGGCAGTACACTTTGTACGATGCTTATTAAAGCTGGTTAAGTACTAATTCTGCCCTCTTCATTGACAGGCCACACTCACTCTTAAATTAAGCATTTGGAAACCCCCCCTCTGGAAATCCTGCGTTTGCCACTGGGGTAGAGTAATACCCCTTTTCCACCTAAATTCCGGGTCTGACCCGGAGTTGGAACAAAGTTCCTATCCGGATCAGACCTGGAATTTTGCCGGCGCCGACTCGGGATATTCCCGAGTCAGCGCCGCTCACACCGCAGTCGGGTCTGCATAGACCCGGCTTTTGTGGAGTGAAAGTGGTCACTTGGAGATGACGTCATCTGCAAGCGCCACTGAAGCCGGACCAATCGGCCGGCTAGCAGCGCACTCCAGGTCATCGTGACCCCGGAGTGCGCTGTTCTCACAGCCGGGTTTCACGGGCTACGCCTGTGTTAAACCCTGCTAGTTACCTGGGTTGGATTGCCGGGTCACTCGACCCAGCGATCCAACTCTCTGCCCTTTTACACCAGGGAGCTGCCCGGGTTAACCCTTCAAAAACCCGAGTTTTAGCTCCGGTGTAAAAGGGGTATAACACTAATGCAAAATGTTGATGGTGAAATTCATAATTAGTTACAGACAAAAAACTTTTTTTTATGAAACAGTTGTGAAATTTCTTCTCATCTCTACTCACGAAACTGATTGCCCAGAGGGGATATAGGAAAACCCTTTCTTTTATTTTTTCGATCAGCGTTTTCTTCCTAGATTCAACAAAGATTTGCAGAATGAGCGATTAATGTCTTATCCTAGTGGGCTCTATAGAGATCATGTTATGCAATTGAATTGCTGTGCGGTGCCAGTGAAGGACATCATTGTATTGTAAAGTGATTACTTAGGAAACAGTGAACAAAACGAATAGTCTCTGCAATTGCAATAGCGAGAGTAAAAATCACCCCTATCGGGAAAAAAATAGTAACACAGCAGGTAGACAGCTAGTACTGTATCTGCGATGTCTGTCTCTATATTATGAGAAAGGAACACAGGTATAATACACATACAAGTCTATTTTAGAATGTACTGTAAATAATGTGAACATTTAAAATAACAATGTGTCTTTCTTATGTAAAATAATACTATGTAAGGCAGCTACACGGCTCCTGGATTTTACCATTGCTAATACATTTAATGAATTAAGACAAACATGAAAGAGCCACTTAAAAATAAAAATCCTGGAAATAAAAATAAAACAAACGACAATTGGTCAGATATTGAGGCAATTTTCCTGTTCATCTATACAATAAATTATTGGTGGGACATCGTACTCCTGTGTAAAGAGAGTTGTATTGTATATAAAGAATCAATTGGTCTATTTCCTGTCCATTGTCACCTTTTTTCCTCCAGCCTGAAGTTCTCATGGTAAGATAATAAGCTGCGACCCTGGCTGCTGCCTAATAATTAGATAATAACTGGCATATATTATATACTGGCATTATAAGATCCCGGATCTAGATTTAGAGCACATTTCTCCAACTATTTCTAAAGATATTTATTGGACGCACATATTTATAGTTACAGTATATGGGATACAAATGGTTTGGTTACTGGACAAACTACCTAACGGATTTAATTCACCTGTACCTATTGTAATAATAATAATAATAACAACAGCGAGAGGGTAAAGGTAATACTAAAAAGGGGCATCACCTTATACATTTGTTATAACACGGGGGAGTTCGGATGAGGTGATTTGAGATTTGGCCGCCAGAATATTTTGCATGGCTGATTGTACTTTTTGTTTTTGACGAATTAAGGAAAAAGGAAGGGAATTATTTCCTGTATAAAACATCCCCCAAGTGTGAGAAGAGGAGCTGGGACACCAGGCACCCAGACACCTCTGCTTTTTCTGCAATAGATTTGAAATTTTAATTCTAGAGGGTGTTAATTCCTAATGAAGGCTATAACGCTGAGAGCAGGGTATGAGGGTCTGGGACACACCTCTTCCTCATGGCACCTGTGGTCTTCCATCTAGGTGCAAACATTAGATATTTACATACACTCTCACTTCTTCTGCTGGGTAATCAACGTGAGAAGCAGGACAGTCATCCACCAATCAGGCAGGAGAGCGAGCAAGATCAAAAGGAAAGCGGTACCAATCAGGGCAAAGTATGACAGGCAATCGTTGCCCTAAGTGGGATCCCCATCAGCATGGTTAGAACCTTAGCAGACTCCAATGTACTGAGGTCGTCAACTACACTACACAGTAACCTGACATAACATAGGCATGAGCGGCAGTGGGACTGAGAGCTGCAGTAAGAGCCTGCCATGCAGAATGGACCATCTCCTCAATGCTGTAGAGAATGAGCTTCAGGCCGGCAGTGAAAAAGGTGACCCTACAGAGAGGGAACTTAAAGTTACACTGGATGAAACTGACTTGTGGATACGATTCAAAGAGCTCACAAACGAAATGATTGTCACCAAAAATGGCAGGTACGTGTCTGATATAGTTCACGTTCACTGCACCCACTTGGATGGTCCTGATGATTACAAACAATGTATACTGACTTGTGTTTAACTGCTTCCTGAATTTCCATATTAAAATGTATGCAATGTAAGATACATAGACAATGAGAAAATAGATAAATCAGTTTTAAGTACAATGGTTGAATAACCAATGATATATAATAGATATTATGGCAACAAAACAAATGTACTGTTATTAGAAGTAAAAAGAGATGGATAGTCGACCAATTAAAATAATATATGTATAGAAAATATTTTATTCCTGTACATAGTCACAGTCATCTTTGTAGTTTTTCTGCAATCACATATTTACACATAATCACATTATTTTAAGAGCTTGTAGTAAAATAATTATTTAGAGTTTCTTGGCTTTAGATTGTATTTTTTTAATCAGTTCCATGTAAAGACAGCAGATTATTTGTATTTCATTTGTATCTAATGGAATTATGAAAGAGTGCAGAGTTACAAAATTATTACACTGGCAACATAATTTTTTTTTAAAAAGTAAATAAGTAAAGTACCTTCTTCCTAGTACAACATTCTCTGCTGTTGACCTCCAAATTTGATTTACAATCTGGGCTTAGTGTATTGCAAGAAACTGTTCCCACCACTTTTTATAATGAAATTTGTTTTGATTAAACTGATCACAAATATATTTATTTATGCTTTATTTACACAACACTTAGATATAACACAGTGCTTTATAGATAATAGTTATTCACTGACATCAGTCCCTGTCTCTTTGCAGCTTGATCCAAACCACAGTAACCCAATCACGGCAATCCAGACTTTCAATGGCTTACATGTGCCAGACATATAACATTTTATTTCTGATTTGCTGTACTTTGCACCTAAACACAAGAATGTACACACGTATAGGAGCTGGGCACATGATGCATACATTGCCACTATTTTATTTTTTAAAGTGGCTTTTTGTAAATATTGCATATTTTGGAGTTGTTCAAGATACCTCCAAAAATTCACTATGCCCTAATTTGTATTTTTTATTGGGGACCTATGTTGCCTTATTCCATTGTTATTTGTTTAAGCAACAGCCCACAGGCATTTACATGAATGAAAACAACTAAGCTTAAGTAGGTATAACACAAGTTTCATAAAATGTTTCCTTATTTCAAATGGGAAGTATTTTTACATCTTTTCATAAGAAAGACAAAACCTTTCAGTGTCAGTTTTATATTAAGGACTATCAGATAAAACGTGACGTGTCATCCCTAAAATTCATTCAATTGCAAAAGCTGCAATATTTCTCATTAACAATGTTGATATGCACATATGTGTCTGGCATAACTCTGAAGGAGAATTGTTTCAATATATATATATATATATATATATATATATATATATATATATATATGTATATATATATATATAAAATCTATAATGCCCACCTTTCCCTCTTCAGTCATATGCTCATATTACTACAGGTTGAGTCTCCCATACAGGGCCGTAGCTAGGGTAGTGCGGCCGGTGCCATCGCACAGGGCACCACAGGTCAGGAGGCGCTGTTTGGGCCTGTCAAATTTCTGTTTATTATCATTCTTGCTTGTAGCTTCCTCTGATTTCATTCCCAGCATCTCCTGGCCTCCCCTATCTCTTCCCTGGCCCTTCCTTATGAAGCCAAGGCCCTTTTTTGGGTGAATTATGTCCCCTTGAAAAATGAGGGGGCGCCAATTCTCTTTCTGGCACAGGGCACCAAAAAGTCTAGTTACGGCTCTGCTCCCATATCCAAATATTCAGAAATACGAGATAGTGAAACCTTTGCTTTTTGATGTTTCAATGTACACAAACTTTGTTTAAGGTATAAAATTATAAAAAATATTGTAGAAAAATAACCTTGTGTGTATATTACCCGTGTCTATAGGGTGTATATGAAACATAAATTAATTTCATGTATGTGCACAAACTTTGTTTGAGCCACAAAATAATTCAAAATACTATATAAAATGACCAGAAGGCTGTGTGTATAAGGTGTATATAAAACATAAATGCATTCTGTGTTCAGATTTGGGTCTCATGCCCAACATATTTAACTATGTTATACAATTATTCCAAAATACGTAATATTCTGATATCCAAACTACCCCTGGTCCCAAGCATGTTGGATATGGGAGACTCAACCTGTACAGTGTTTAAGGTTATTGAGCTAAAGCTTTATTTTTGCCACAAATTATATACATTTTTTTAATTTCTTGACTTTAGGAGAATGTTTCCTGTTTTGAAAATAAGTGTCACTGGCCTAGACCCAAATGCAATGTATTCTTTCTTAATGGATTTTGTGACTGCTGATAACAATCGCTGGAAATACGTGAATGGAGAGTGGGTACCAGGAGGTAAACCCGAGCCTCAGGCTCCGAGTTGTGTTTATATTCACCCAGACTCGCCCAACTTTGGAGCCCATTGGATGAAAGCACCTGTTTCCTTTAGCAAAGTCAAACTCACCAATAAAATGAATGGGGAAGGACAGGTAAAATTTTATCTCTCCCATTATTATATATAGATATACAAACCTAGGCACACCATGTATATTATTGCACTTCACACAACTGCAAATCTAGTCATCTCTGTTTTACATAAACATACCTTATATTTTCCTAAAACGGAAGTTTAAAATATTTTTTATGAAAAAACAGTGTTTGGAATGGACAAATGTTAATGAAATAGTTGAATTGTTGTTAAACTGAATTAGTAGAAAGTTAATTAAAAAATGTAATATTGTCTTTATAGGAGTGACAAAATTATAAATTGAAAAACAGACTTTACAATGCAACAAAAATGGCCATAGGTTTATATACCAAGATAAATAAATAACTGTTACCATGTGACTACATGCTCCATTAGAAAATACACATATGTACTCATTCTTTATCAAATATCCTAAGGCTGCAGAGGAAATAAGTACCTAAACTGTCATGATAACAACGTGGCTCCTTTAGTAATTCAGTAGAAATGAGCAAATCACTCAAATTTAAACATAACATTTGTAACTTGACCAAAAACTAGAGAACACATTCTATGGCTAAGATACTTCCCATCATAAACAATCTTTCATCTCTTTGCAGTGACTTCGAGTGGTTAGAAGGTTTTTGTTCTCTTGAGCTTTTGTTATATTTTCATACTGTTTTTTAAGTTACTCCATTACTTTGTACCTTCAATTTTATTTATAGTTCCTGACACAGTTGCTTCAATGTAAATTATCTTTAGCACCACCTTTTGATTTTATATATATATATATATATATATATATATATATATATATATATATATATAGTCAGAACCAGATACTCGGCACTACCACCTAAATCCTCAATAGTTGTAAGGTGCCTTCCTCAGTATAACAAATGCAATTAAGAGAAGTAGCAGGCGGCACTCGAACCATGTATCCAAAAGAATGACACGGAAGCTCCGTAGAATAAGTCAACGTTTCAATTCCATACAAAGAATTTTCATCAGGACATAACATGTAAAGCAATGAACACTTACCTATATAACCTCCACCAAGAACCCCTAAGTGAAAGTGCTGAACGGACCTCACTCCATGACGCTCGTCAGCGCCGTCCGGCTTGAAGTCGCGGCGGGGCCGACGTCATCAATGTTGGTCCGGTTGCTAGGTGATAGTAGAAACAAGTGAAAGAGGGAACACCCACACCAAGAAGCGGCTAGTCAGTTCTGTAGAGTATAGCAGAATTGAGAAAGGGAACAGAGATAGCCGTGACACAGAATAACATAAGGAATGAACAAAGCATAGATGACCGCAACAGAATTAATTGCTATACATATTAATACCATGGCACAGGGTTTTCAAAAGCAGCATGAAATAATAGTAAACAAATATACTGTAGAGTCAACATCAGCACGTTCACTTCAGAAAATAGACCTAACATATATACATATACCTATATTTTCTACTTACAAGGCATGCATATGATTTATTCCCTTGTGCCAATTATAAGTGGCACCTCAAAATGATTGCTTTCTGCCGTGACTGCCTGCAGGCCTCAACCACAGCCGTCAGTGATTGGTAATGTGTTCCGGAACAACATAAGATGCTTTCCAGCCAAACGATAATTAAAAAGTATGCCCAAAGTAAGGGCTTTCTGTTACATGCAGAAGTTTCTGCCCCATTGCAAGGAAATCTCTGTCATATGACACCAGAGATTTACATGCAAATTAGAAAGGTGCTGTTAAATGCATGAGATAATTGAATTAGGTCTCCCATGCAATGGACATATTAGTACTGATTATATAGGAGACGATCTGGTGTCTCAGATTACTGCTTCAGATCTTTTGTTGATAAAAATGTTGGTGTAAATAACGGGTTGTGCTAAATGTGTAAAAGTATCTATGGAAAGAATTCAGGAAAAGGGAACTTGTTTTTTATTTGTTTATATTTTATATTCTTTGCAGGATTATCCATTATCTAATGCCCGTGACATAGAGAAAAAATGTACCAAATTGCTAGCAAAGGGGAGTCCTATCCTAAAAATATGTTTGTCACAAAAGTTCCAAATTAGATTAAAATTACAAACCCAATATACTTAGTCTATATCAATATAGACATGGCACTATAAAAGGTACATAAATTTAAAATTCTGTAAATCGACAATCATTGTATAGTATTGTATAGCTTGTTTGTATAGAAGTGTGTTCGTGTGTGTGTGTTTTAGTGCAATATGCAAATTTCTGTAGAAAAGTCAAGACCACTAAGAGAGTATAAAGAGAGAGAAATTGTATATAGACTACTTTTATAGGGTCATGTAATGGTGTCTTTTATTTCCTTTATTTTCTTTTTACTATAACTGGTATGAACTACCATGGGATGTTTTTAGTTTGTTTGTTTGTTTGTTTGTTTGTTTGTCTTCAGAGATTTTGTATGAATTTCAGAGTCAGTATTTCATCTTTATAAATGTGCATTCTACATTATGTTGTGATAGTTTGTAGTTATAATTTCTATGTATGTATTTATTTAACATTTTAGATTATGTTGAATTCATTGCATAAGTATGAACCAAGGATCCATATAGTACGTGTTGGGGGACCACAGAAAATGATCACAAGTCATTCATTCCCGGAAACACAGTTTATCGCTGTGACTGCTTACCAGAATGAAGAGGTATGAATCACATTGTATTTATTCTTTTTGTAATGTAAGTTATACAATGCAATTTTATGTTCACTAGGGTAATATAAATTTGTTCCACTTGCCTGCTTTAATATAATTCATTTAGAAGGAACCTGACATTTTAATTAAATCCACACTGGTGTAATTAAAACATCAAACAGCTATTTGACTTTAAATCAGCATTTTTATATAGCAGCAGGGACTAAGGGCCAAATGTAATAGGGTGAGAGTTTAGAAAATGTTCGAGTTTAGCAGTAATCTCTCACACTATTACATTGGTCGAGTTGTATCTTCAAAATGGGAAACCATCTTGATGAGAGTTTTCTGAGTCTGAAAAACATGTGAGTTTGCATGTTCTCGGACTATTACATCGGCTGAGTTTAAACTCTCACATTTTCTAAACTCTCACCCTATTACATTTGGCCCTAAGTCTTTTACCCTGAAACTATTGAGACATTTGTTTAAATCTCCTTTGACTTTAAACGGTAATTTGGTTAACAACTGGCAAGTTGTTTATTAAACAAGTGAATTTATATATTTTTTCTATTGAGATATTTTTATCCTCTACGCCACATCCAGATGGACTTTTTTGTTGTTGTCTTTTTTTCAATTAAAGTGAGATGTTTCTGAAATGTCAAGTATGCTTTAACACAATCTGCCTAGCCATAACTTGCAAGACACTATGGGAATGTATCAGAAACAAAGCATTCCTAGGACTGCCATAACTTTAAATAATACAATTGGGAGACACATATAGGGGGAAATTCAATTAGCCACAGGGCTTACAACAGGATTTTCGCTCCCAGTTTAAGTGCCCAGAGCTATTCAGTTATAGCCTGCAGTAAACCCCTCGGCTAACTCCCAGTAACGTATAAATTCTGTGTTAAGTGCCAAGAGCTATGCAATTACCATGTGCAGTAAGAGCGCAGTAAGCCCAGAGGATACACTTAACTCAGGTGCAAGTACCACGGTTATTTGAAGAATCCCCGTATACACTTCACACTTTGGGGCTGATGCTCTGTGTAGGATAACATATTGTGCCTTTACCTACTGTGCATATTCCAAAACTGAGCGTATGTGAGTATGGGCGATGCAGAGTCATACATAGTTCCACCATATCTCCATTGGAAATGCGTAACTAGACTGTAATGCAGGCTTCCAATATGGACAAAATACAGAGTGGGCACACTGATGGATTTGTGGGCTAGGCAGAGTTGGCAAAAAGGACAAATATGCAATTTTCATATTATACACTAAGCATAGGCTAGTGCAAGTGAAAAATTATGACAATGACTGGCATTAAATTAACTATACTGATAGGGGTGGTTCAAAGATGCGTACAACTCTGCATATGGCTGAATATACACTTTTTTTTTACTTTGCACACAATATGGGATCATCTGAAGCTGAGTTGTATTCAGCTCCATATCAGGACCATTGTATTTAGCTATCAATTTACTAAGTGAGTTCATGTAATCTATTTCCACGAAATGTAATTTAAATCCCAGCTGTTGGGATGCCGGAGCTCACAATGCCAACACCGGATTCCCGATACCAGTCAGAATCCCGGCACCACCATCCCGGTCACCGGCATCCTGAAGATAAGTAGTGGGGCTAGGGGAGAGTCAGGTTGAGGCACTCGGGGAGGGTTAGAGTTAGACTGCAGGGGGGGAGGAAGATGCTATGTTTAGGCTTTGGCAGTGAGGGACTGGTTTAGGCTGCAGTGAGGGAGGGTTTGATTCAGGGGTAGGGGTAGGGTTAGGATACTTACTGACAGGTGTCAGTATCCCTGTCAGGATGCTGGAGTTGGGATTCTGACCGCCAGGAACCCGAGTGCTGGCATTCCATACCCTACTAATTTCCACTTATCCTGCTATTTCAGTGCATAAGGAGTCTGAATTATGGGAAAATGTGTGTAAAAGATTTTGTGGGGGGGGGAGGGGAGGGGTTGTTCTGTGAAAATCAGGACACACGGGAGCCCTAGGTATGCCATTACTCACTGTTTTCATTTTGATTGAGTAGTTTATGAGCTACACCTCTGAATTCTCACCTACATTTGAAAATCCACATGTGTGTGCTGGTCTCTAAGTAAACAAACTGAAATGGAATAGAAATATCTCCATAGCAATATTTATGTAGTTTCAGCTAAGAGAGCCATTTATTACTACTCTCCAGGATCAGGCTGGCCCAAAAAGGTACAGGGAAAACTCCCAAGTGGGCCCCCCTGTCACCCTTCCTCTAATGTGTGGTTCCAGATAGTGCACTCAAATTGTACATTGTTACTTTATTAGAGGGTCAGCTACCTGGTATTGCAGGAACATGGATAAACATGGGAGCTTGGTTTGCTTCTATAGAGACTACACTAATAGTGCGTACACACGGTATGACCAGTCAGCGATAACGATATCGCTGATGATCTCCCTGCACCTTCCCGGTGTGTTGGATGATCGATACGGATCATCCAGCACACCACCAAACCACCAACGACGGCCAGCAACCCGCAATCAACGATCGCGGGTCCCTATGTAACCTGGACAATATCGACCAGCTTGGCCTGCATGCATGGCCGATGGTCGACATCGTTATCATCCATACGTGCCCGCGCATCGCTGGTCATTTGAGGGTTGGAAGGCACAATAAAATGAATAATCTGAACAATAATGATATGAACAATATCGTTATCGTTCATATTGTGCATTTTTATCGTACCGTGTGACTACGCACCATAAGACTTGCCCTCTTGTCAATCAAAATTAGATGTTAGGTTAACAGATCTAAAGTAATATTTTCTTTTCTGTGAAAATAACATTTAAAATATATCTTATTGCAAACTAAAGAATATAGTTGTACAAAAAAAATTAAATATAACCAACACTGAAAACATCCCTGTGGAAATAATTTTAATTAATTGAACCTTTTTTTTTTTTTCAATGGCATGTATTTGACTTTTATTAGCCCTAATGCAGCTCTCATTCAGTTTTAGACATTGGTCCTCTATCATATGTAGAGTGCATTATTGTGGTACATATATCTCTTCTATTATTATTTTTATACTTATGTTACGGGCATGTGATAGCTTATACTGCATTAACTATCAGTATGTGTATATATGTATATATGTAAATATATATATATATATATATATATATATACAGTCAGGTGCATAAATATTGGGACATTGACAGAATTTTCATATTTTGGCCTCTATTCACCACCACAATGGCTTTGAAATAAAACAAACAAGATGTGCTTTAACTGCAGACTTTCAGATTTAATTTGAGGGTTATTACATCCAAATCAGGTGAACGGTGTAGGAATTACAACGGTTTCTATATGTGCCTCCCACTTTTTAAGGGGCCAAAAGTAATGGGACTATCAACTCAAAAGCTATTTCATGGACAGGTGTGGGCTATTCCCTCGTTATTTCATTATCAATTAAGCAGGTAAAAGGTCTGGCGTTGATTCTAGGTGTGACATTTGCATTTGGAATCAGTTGCTGTTGACTCTCAATATGAGATTCAAAGAGCTGTCACTATCAGTGAAGCAAGCCATCATTAGGCTGAAAAATCAAAACAAACCCATCAGAGAGCTAGCAAAAACATTAGGTGTGGCCAAATCAACTGTTTGGAACATTCTTAAAAAGAAAGAACATACCAGAGAGCTCAGAAGATCAAAAGACCCGGAAGACCACGGAAAACAACTGTGGTGGATGACAGAAGAATTATTTCCCTGGTGAAGAAAAACCCCTTCACAACAGTTGGCCAAATCAAGAACACTCTCCAGGAGGTAGGTGTATATGTGTCAAAGTCAAAAATCAAGAGAAGACTTCACAAGAGTGAATATAGAGGGTTCACCACAAGATGTAAACCATTGGTGAGCAACAAAAGAGGAAGACCAGACCAGATTAGAGTTTGCCAAACAACATCTAAAAAGCCATTACAGTTCTGGAACAACATCCTATGGACAGATGAGACAAAGATCAACTTATACCAGAGTGATGGGAAGAGAAGAGTATGGAGAAGGAAAGGAACTGCTCATGATCCAAAACATACCACCTCATCAGTGAAGCATGGTGGTGGTAGTGTCATGGCGTGGGCATGTATGGCTGCCAATGGAACTGGTTCCCTTGTATTTATTGATGATATGACTGCTGACAAAAGCAGCAGAATGAATTCTGAAGTGTTTCAGGCAATATTATATGCTCATATTCAGTCAAATGCTTCAGAACTCATTGGACGGCGCTTCACAGTGCAGATGGACAATGACCCGAAGCATACTGCAAAAGCAACCAAATAGTTTTTTAAGGCTAAAAAGTGGAATGTTATGCAATGGTCAAGTCAATCCCCTGACCTGAATCCGATTGAGCATGCATCTCACTTGATGAAGACAAAACTGAAGGTAAAATGCCCCAAGAACAAGCAGGAACTGAAGACATTTGCAGTAGAGCAGAGCATCACAAGGGATGAAACCCAGCGTCTGGTGATGTCTATGCGTTCCAGACTTCATTCTTTAATTGCCTGCAAAGGATTTGTAACAAAGTATTAAAAAGTGAAAGTTTGATTTAGGATTGTTTAGTTTGTCCCATTACTTTTGGCCCCTTAAAAAGTGGGAGGCACATATAGAAACCGTTGTATTTCCTACACCGTTCACCTGATTTGGATGCAATTAACCTCAAATTAAATCTGAGAGTCTGCAGTTAAAGCACATCTTGTTTGTTTCATTTCAAAGCAATTGTGGTGGTGAATAGAGGCCAAAATATGAAAATTGTGTCACTGTCCCAATATTTATGCACCTGACTGTATATATATAATGCAGAAAAAAGGGTCCGCACACACTAAAAGTCACAACTGTAGGGTGCCAGGTTATAATATAAATAGAAGCAAATCCTCCAATGTCACCAAAAGAAGGATAAAACCAGCACTCCAATGTAACCCCCTCTGCTGCCTCTTGAAAACGGTGCTAACCGAAACAGCTGTCGGGGAACGGCATGATCTTATGATGTCCAGACTCATGGTTCGGGTGAACATGACTACATGTCTGATGATATGAGATGCATATGTCCTGACTTTCTGGCTCATTGTGGCTGCTTTGTGGCTTCTTATGGCACATTAAAATTTAGATTTTTTTGCATTTACATTGGAGTGCTGGTTTTATCCTTCTTTTGGTGACATTAGAGGATTTGCTTCTATATATATATATATATATATATACACACACATATACATAAACATACGTACATACATACATACATACATACATACTAGCTGATGTACCCGGTTTCACCCAGGTATTTACTGTTTCCATTTCCATCTCACCACTCCAATGACACATTAGTCCTTCACCTCTATAGTAATGCATCACTGCTATAGTAAGACATTACCCTCCCTCGCCTGTGTACTAACACATTCCACTCCCTCACCTCTGTAGTAACACCATTCCCTCCCTTGTAAGTGTTATACCACATTAAAAATTCCCTTCCCTCACCTATGCAGAAATACAATCCCTCCCTCACACCTGTAATAACACATTACCTTCACTCAAATCTGTAGTTACTTATTCCGCTCCCTCACCTCTGGAGTAACACATTCCCCTCTCGCACCTCTGTAGTAACACATTACCCCAGCTCACCCATGTAGTATCACATTCCCCTCCCTCACCTCTGTAGTAACACATTACACCCACTCATCGCTTTAGTAACACATTCCCCTCCCTCACCTCTGTAGTAACACATTACCCCCTATCACCCCTGTAGCAACACATTCCCCTCCCTCACCTCTGTAGTAACACATTATCCCCCACTCACCCCTGTAGTAACACATTCCCCTCCCTCACCTCTGTAGTAACACATTACCCATGCTCACCACTTTAGTAACACATAACCCTCCATCACCCCATGTTGTAATACATTCACCTCACCTGCCTGTGTTGTAACAGATTCCTGTCCTTCACCCCGTAGTAACACATTTGACATTCCCCTCCCTCACCTGTGTAGTAACACATTTCCTTTCCTTACTATTCAAATACGGGAGCCACATCAGCCGCCAGTGATGTTTGGTAGCACTTGGGATGACAGCTGGAATTGGTGCCAGTCAATGAGACAGTCAGGCAGGACACTGCACAGGGGGAGGAAATATTTTAGCCCTTTTCACCCCCTTACAAGTCAAATTTAGAAAAATCGCTTCTTAGTGGGCATCTATACTCCCTGAGTTTCATGTTTCTAGGTTCAGGGGTGTGGGCTGGGAATTGATGAGTTAGTCAGTCAGTGAGTCAGTGTATAGATATATACACAGATGTGTCCACATACATCTTACCACTGTCCCTTTTTCTGTAAAATACTTTCACAGGTTCAAAGCAAACCTCTTTCTTAGAATATGGGCTGTAACAAGAATTTTAGATCTGTAAGAAAGCTAAATTAAATTAAATAAAAAAATAATTACCGAATGACATACAGAAAACATACCTGAAATATATAATACCCTCATTAGATTCAGCAAGCGGCTCTCCACAAGCTATTATTGTTATTACTATTATTTTATGGTCCACCCTCCACTAACAGCTGTGTGAAAGGAGATTCTGATTGGTAAAGGTATCAGTAATTTATTTTAAAATACAGATATATTTAGAGCTTTGTTCAATGCTAACTGAACAGTGAACACTCAGGCATACAGCTTGGCTCACTCATGCATGTTAATTATTACCTCTTTATTAAGGACCCTATTTACCACAATCCACACAAATGTGATTAAATAATTTTGCATAAATTTGCAATGTGAAAACAAAACTTTAGTAATTTGCTCTTGCCAGGACACAAGCCTTGATAAGAACCTGTTCTGAGCTGGAAGCAGAGAGCCGTTTAATGGTATCACTCTGCTTCCTAGTTCGGAGCGGCGTGTGTACTGCACAAGCGTAGCTGTCGGCCTGTACATGTTTTATTGAAGGCAGAAGGTGTGAGCAGGGATGTAACTAGGGGTGTGCGACATGTGCCATCACAAAGAGTGCAGGGCACTGGGGGCGGCACTGTCGCTGCCACAAGACATCTGCAGCCAGTAGCAATACTGCAAAGCTGCCCGGTGCGTACAAAGGATGCTACAGACATGCACCCTGCAACCTGTACAGCTACTCGGAGCATCTTGAGGATGCTCTGGGCAATGCTTTACTTCCGAGAGCCAGAGGTCCCGTCCTGTGGGTGTGACATCATGATATCACTGGTTTAGAGGGCATACTGTCACCCTCTTACAGCACAAAACCGGAGGATACCTCTTTAAAAGAAAATGCATTAGAATAGCCCATAGGTTACTATTTGCTAATACCATCATTAGATGGCATTAGCAGCCAGGGCCAACCTCAGTAAATCCGACAGCAAAGTAAGCCCCATAGAAACCTATGGGGCTGCTTTGCGTCAGAAACAGAGGGGGCTGTGACAGATATCTAAGATGTCTGATGCAGTCACTCCTTGTGAAATGCTGGGGATACTTAGATTTTAAATGGATCCCATAGTTTCAGATTACTAATTTTAATCAATAGTCCAAAATTCAAGTAGGAGAGCCACACCAACTGCCATTTCAAATGCTGCCAAACATAGATGGCTGGGACTCACTGCCAGTTGGTGTGGTTCCCCTATTTGAATTTTGGACTGCACTGCAGCCCCACCCCTGAAGCCACCATTGATTATGCCCCTATGTATTTAGACCGAACAAAGATAATGTTATATAGCAAAGAAAGTACTGAGCAGAGATAAATGTAAGAATCGAGGTGATACTTCATAATTAATCTAAAAGTATTTAATAAACAATAATTTATTGAACCTCTCAAACATGAAAATCAAAACAATCTCATAATTGTTCGAATTTTACTATCAAAAGATTTATATTTTGCCCATTTTTTTTCAGATTACCGCTCTTAAAATTAAACACAATCCGTTTGCCAAGGCCTTCCTTGATGCAAAAGAAAGGTAAGACATTATTAAAGCAGCTTCATTGTTTACATTTGTCTTTTCTTTTTCCATGGTATTGTATATTTATTGTATAGAACTCTTACTACTATTTGCAATTAATATTGAAACTAAATAATGATTTTATTTTGGATTTAACAGAAGTGACCACAAAGACTTCATGGATGATGTAGACAGCAATCAGCAATCTGGGTACACACAATGTAAGTCATTATACTGCCAAACAGATGTTACTATTGTGTTGTGTTATTAAAAGAAAAACATAATCTGGTAGCTTTGATGTAAAATTAACTTGTATCATGCTTTCTTTGTAAGTGAGTAGCTGGCTGATTCCTGGATCCAGTTCACTGTGTTCTCCTGCCAATCATCATTCTCAGTTTGGAGCACCTATATCTCTTCCCTCATCCCATGGCTGTGAAAGATATACTAACTTAAGAAATCACAGAGCATCACCCTATCCCAGTCCATATGCCCACAGGAACAACTCTCCACGTAAGTATGCATTTAGACAAGATCGCAATCCAAAGGTTTAGAGCACGTAGCCCTGCTGTAATTAAATTGTGGATTAGCACAATAAACATGGGTTTGGAGAAAAATTAAATCCAAACTTGCATAGAAATGTTTCTAATCTAAAAAATATATATATTATCAACAAGAAAAGGTAACTCTTCTTGTTGGTAATATACATTTTTTTACAATAAAAACCAAGAAAGACAAAATGACACTCTAGCTTTTGCAAGTATCAGAAAACATGCTTGATGCATTTTGGTATAAAACACTTATTTAAAAAAATGACAGCACTGCTAAAGGGCTAATTTCTAAACTGTTTACTACCAATTTCTTGCAGCAAGTTACACAGAGAATTCATCTGCATGTCTTCCCGTGTTCCAGTCAAATGAACACTGGCCTGGTCTGCAAATGCAAACACACACTGGAATGTTGTCAATAAATCACACAAGTGGAGCTCCATCTAGTTCTTGGTATGTATTAATATTACAGAGTAATACATCAAAAATAAACTGAAATTTAATGATACTTAATTTTAGAAATGTGTGTGTATTAAATTAAAATAATATAGCTCTTCCCAGGCCATAAACATGAGTTTAAGAAGTTTGCAAACCCCTTATTTGGGGACATTCATCAATAAAATAAAGCACTAGAATATTGTTGGGAAATGATGTGGTCCTCATTTATGAAGCATATTAGATTCATATCTTATCACTTGGTTTTGTGCTGGTGCACCTAGACCTGTCCAGCATACATCATGGGCATGTCTACCCTCTGCACATAAACTATATGTGTGCTGTGCAAACATCCCAGCAAAGTCCAACCTCCAACCACTTCACAATCATCAATCATTTCCTGAAATATTGTTTGATTTTGCCTTATGCTAAGCTTTTTATATGAAATATATTTACTTGGGCAAGTATTTGCATTACTGTATACTATGAAGTCATGAATATTTTGACAAGGAATTAGTGAGTAGGCTAGATATGCAAGCTTATTACAGAGGCCATTACATTATTCATACCTTTAAGTCCACAAGACAGAAAAAACTGAGATGACAATTAGACTTGATGAATTAAAACTGCCATGAGCCTTGGAAGTTTCTAAAACCATTGACCCCATGTCACACAGTATTTTTACCACATTGGCCACATATTTGAATAATACACCCTGCATCACTTGAATGTTCTCTCCACTCCACTGAAACTGCTCTCACAAAAGTCATCAACAGCTTCCTTGCTGCGAAATCAAAGGGCCACCATTTTCCTTGACTTCTATGCTGCTTTGGACAATGCGAACCCCCCCCCCCTCCTGCAAATCCTTCACTCTCTTGGTCTATGTGATACTGTCCTCTCCTGGCTGCCCTCCTACCTCTCTGACCATTCTTTTTCTGTCTCCTCTCATAACTCATCTACCCCCTCACTTCCACTAAAGGTAGGTGTTCCCCAAGGTTCTGTTCTTGGACCTCTCCTATTCTCCCTCTACACATCTTCTTTAGGTGAGCTCATCAGCTCTTTTGGCCTCCAATATCAACTCTACGCTGATGATACTTAGATCTACCTCTGCTCCCCTGACCTTTTTCCCTCTCTCCTCACTTGTTTCTCTAACGGTCACATGGCTATCTCTTCCTGGATGTCCCAGCGCTTTCTTAAACTTAACATGTCTATGTCTGATCTGATCATCTTCCCACCCTCCCGCATAACCTCACTTCCCACAAATTAATTATCTATTGACAGCACAACCATCTCCTCTAGCACCCAAGTACGCTGACTTGAAGTTATCCTTTACTCCTCCCTCTCCTTCAAACCACACATTCAGTACCTCTCTCAATCCTGCTATTTCCATCTCAAAAATATTTCCAGGATCTGACCTTTCTCATCCTGGATGCATCTAAGACCCTCATCCACTCTCTGGTAATCTCCAGACTGGACTACTGTGACCTCCTTCTGTCTGGCCTCCCTGATTCCTACCTCTCGCCACTCCAATCTGTCCTCAATGCTGTTTCTCAGCCTATATTCCTCTTCAAATATTCTTCATCTGCATCCCCTCTCTTACAAGCCTTACACTGGCTCCCCTTCCCCTTCAGAACCCAACTCAAGGTTCTTACACTCACAAATACTATCCCTTTTACAGCACAGACCTTTATCTCCCTTAACACTCCACTTCGATCAAAAAATGCACACAGCCTCTCCTGCCATCTGATTCCTTCCTCCCACTCCCGTCTCCAAGATTTTACCCATGCTACTCCCTATCTTGGAACTCTCTTCCTCCCCCTATCAGACTCATCACCTCTCTACAAAACTTCAAACAGGCTCTCAAGACCCATTACTTCATCATTGCATTCCATCTCTCATCCTAACCTGCTGCTCCATGCTCCTTCCACACTGTCTGTGTCACCCCTGTCTGTCCTTCCCTTATAGAATGTAAGCTCTCATGAGCACAGCTTTCTTCCATCATGTACTTCTTCATCCTTTACTCATATACATCTCCTTAAATTACTCATACTATCATAAACTCCCAACTCCCTAAGGGCACCTAACACTAGGTTGCTTATGCCCTACTGCTTGTTGAGTGTTATGAACGCTAATGCAGCAATGTTTATAAACCATGTCCTTGTCCTGCATTGTTTCATACTGTAAGTTGTTCCTTCACTTGTTCATGTAATTTGTAAGGTGCTGCGGAACCCTTCTGGTGCCATATAAATAAGGATAGCAATAGTAATAATAATAATAATAATAATAATAATAATGTTTAAATCACACCTTATAATCCACATTGTAGTGAACAGGTAGGGAATTGGAATATACAGGAAGCCTTTAACCATAAGCTATTTCTTCTAGATGGGCATGCTGCCATATAACCTGGGTTAAAAAACATTTCTAGTGGGGTGGACTCCATTTAGTGAAGTCAGTGTTGCAATACTAGTGTTACATTTTTTTCAATCTATTTTGGAATATGTTCTCGCTGGAGGATGGAGGATGTCATATCATGAGCATTGCTTAATACCCACTTTTTTATATTTCTTCACTCCCCTTTAAATAATCTATGTACAGTTTAACTAACATTATGACACACAATGTAACAGTGATTGGGATTGTCCATTTTCTATTTTAAAATGTAATTTCCAGCTCCGCTTTGATGTGTTCTTAGCCAACCATAGTTGGTGAGTATTTAACAATAGAGACATTTACAAATATAATTTCCCAGAAACACATCATTATAACCTAGTACTGACCATGCAAATTAACAATTAACAACTATGCATTAAAGCCTATAGGCACAAAATACTTTAAGCCCTATACATTAGCCACAGCATGTCCACAGAACATTTTTTCAATTTAAAAAGTGTTACAGATCAGACTTTAGTGCCACAACCATACACAACACCTCCCCCTTATTTAACGTTATATTGCTTATTTCATTTTCATATAATTGACTCAGTTAATATCTTTTTGTGACAAAAAATTATGCTGTGCAGGAAATGAGCAGCCTCGCAACCTCATCTCGGTATATCTAGCTTTGATCACTATATAGTGTGTGGTTTAGATAGATAGATAGATAGATAGATAGATAGATAGATAGATAGATAGATAGATAGATAGATAGATAGATAGATAGATAGATAGATATTATTCCACCTTTTTTATATGCTGAAATAAATGATCATGATGATGTTACACAATATAAATATTAATGAAATTCACAAAACAATGTCTTTACTGTCTAAATCTAAATTAATGTGAACATATTTTAAGTCAGTTAACTGATTAATATTTAAAAACATCTATCTCATTTACCAGTTTTTATTTGTTTTGTTTTATTATTTTTTTGTTGTTCATGTAGAGAAATAACTATTTTCACTATGTTTTCCAGTCAGTATCCAAGTTTATGGTCTGTGAGTAACAGCACTATTGCACCACTGTCGCAAGCAGGAGGGATTGCCAATGGTTTGGGTACGCCATACATAAGAAGTTCTACTGCACATTATACACCATACAATCAAATTGTTCCCTCACCCTCTATGGGATCTCCATTATATGAAGGTGGAAATACAGACCTAGAAGACAACCAATATGATGTCTCAGCACATGATAGACTGGCACCATCATGGGCACCAGTGACGCCCCCATCATTATAATAAAGACAGTTTTGTAAGGACACTTCTGGAATTTGCAAAACGATTATTGGCACTTGCCAAAATTTACTAACTTTAAGGGACAATCAACTTTTAAAGCAATTGCTTAAAAGGATTTTTTCTCTTTTTGATATATAAAAATGTATGGTTCAGATAACGTACAACAATGTGTTTTATGAAAAATTTAGTTTCTGAAAAATTATGTTTGTTTGAAATGCATTGTGTACAATAGACGCTACATGGTTCTCTCCTCCCAAAAAATTATTTATAGAATTGATTAGCACATATTCAAAGGTACATTTACACATATTTTAAGGTAAAAGACATAAATATTAACAGGTAATAAATATCATTATGCATTTTACCTACTTTTAAAAAACATTCAGTTTTATCCTGCTTCTTGTTGTTGTAAATAAAGCCAAGTTATCAGGCTAATAATAACATGACTAAGACAAAATCATTATTTATAAAGTGAACACACAAAAAAGATGAAAATGCTGAACTAAGTTTTTATCTGTTTTATATAAAGAATAAAAGTCTATGTTAATTATTTTGCAGGAATTTGCAATGTGTTTGCTTGTGCATCTTATATAAAGTTGTTCTAAGTTAAACATGCTTGTAATGTGTTGAATATACTGTATACATACGTGGTTATCTCAACACCAAAAGAGTATTAATTTCTCTCCTTGCCAACTCCAATAATACCCAATGTCTGCCTAACGGCTCTGAACTGTGGGCCTGACTCAGAGATGTACGCAAACCCAATGGCTAGCACACATCTCCCATGTTTTGGGGTCTGGGCATGAATAGGACCTAGTTTGCGCATATGCAAAATAGGTCCTGCGTTCTCATTCACAGACCCGTTCCCCTCTCGTGTGCGCATTTGAGGAGCGGAGTTGGCAACTGTTTATGGAAACAGGGGCATGAAACCCCCATTTTTCAGGAAAGCATTTGTCAGTGGATGCAGATTTCCTGGCCTCGCAAGTCAGGCTGCGGTAAGCTTCAGCTTCCGCAGCCTAGCCAAAGGAGCAACCATTGCAACCGATGGTTGTGATGGTTGTAATGGTGATCCCAGGCTGAGATCTTAGTCACAGTGCTGGGATTGCAGATGCAGCAAGCAGGTGTTTGTTTCCTAAAGACACCTTCTGCTGCATTAGCATTTTAGTCGGATAGAGTTGCATAGGTGCTCGTGTGCAGCTCTGCAATTCCGTACATCTTTGAATCAGGCCTGTGCCTTTAGCTGTTTGTGAAGGACGAAATTGCATTACAATTGCTGAAACATCATTGAAGGCATTCTTTGGACATAAACCATAGGAAAATGATATGCAAAGATGTAAGTCTTTAACATTAACACTTATACTACTGATTAAAGCGTTTGTCCATCTGGTAATTTTTAGTAACCAAGGACCTTGTGTTTCACCGTACAAACTTCAAATGTGTGTACATGTGTTCTTGTTTATGTAGAGATGGTAATGTCACATTATTGAATAGTGCCTCCTACACTCAATTTTCTGTGCTGTTTCTACCCCTTTGAAATTTTAATGGTTGGATAAACCTTACATGTACAGGAGTATTAGAACTACTCATGATGCACTGCCATGCAACATATTCACTGAATGGTGATTGAACCTTAAGCATTGTTTGAAATAGTGTTCATTCATAGCTTGTCAATTAGGCACTCCTTGAAAATAACTCATGATATTTTTATAAAACTCCTGATGAGCTAAAACTAGAACAAGTAGCATTCAGAGGAGAGGAGGATTCAACTCCCCAGCATCAACACAATGCACCATTCTAGAACGGAACATCACATCTGTCACCATTGCAATATCTGTATTACTGTAACTTGCCGATATGTGCTCCAAGATCAGTTAGTTGTTTCAGAAAGGTATAATGAGTACTGACAATTTTTCCAATACATGGATCTTTGAACGGTATTTTGGGTTAGCTCAAGCTAGATTCACTTTCTACTAAATGGAGTGTAAGACAGTGTACAATTGGTACCTTACGCTTCCAATGTTCTGCTAAATGAAAAGCTAGGTACACTCTAATGACTGAACTTATATCAGCACATATATAATTATATAATTACATCCAAAAGGCAGTAATTTAGAAAACATTTATTACATAAAGAAGCATTCATGACTGCAGTGAATACATTCAAAACATTACATAAATAAAAACAATCACCATTGATACAGTATAACAATACAAATAAGTTGCCAGTCTGTAATTAAAAATAAGTAGCTAAAATGTATCTAATAAAAATACACAATAATTGTCCACAGATTAAATAACACAGAGGAACATTAGTGGAGGAATTCCTGGCTCATTTAATCACTGTAGATAGCCTCCTGTTTGGTCCCCTAAGGCATAGGTTCTCAAACTCGGTCCTCAGGACCCCAAACAGTGTATATTTTCCAAGTCTCCTCACATAATCACAAGTGAAAAAATTAGCTCCACCTGTGGATCTTTCAAAATGTGTCAGTGAGTAACTACTACACCTGTGCACCTGCTACGTGAACTGTGTGGGGTCCTGAGGACCGAGTTTGAGAACCACTGCCCTAAGGGAACACATGTGGCTGGTGTTAATGTCCAGGGCCTCAGACCACTGTGTACTAGAGATGAGCGGGCCCGGTTCCCTGAGAACCAGACCCACCGGAACTTCAGGGATCCAGGGCGATCCGAGGCACCCCTCAGATCTCTCCTCCTGCCCCAGATCCCTAATCGAGGCAAAACCTTGTGATCCTCTCAAGGTTTTGCCTCGAGCGGCCGTTTTTTAAGAAACCCTTTGCCTTCAAAGGGCAAAGTGCTGATTGGCTGACAGAGCGGCTCCCTCCATTGTAGTCAATGGAGAGTCGCAGGGTTATTAAAGTTTACCCTGCAGTTCCCACCTTTGAGTACATTGGAGGAAGCTGTTCATTGGCTGAGAGATGGGGGATGACCTCTCTCAGCCAATGAACGCTTAGCGGGAGGGTTTCCATGGTGAAATCCCACTGCTAAGCTCTCATTCGGGAAGTACCGTTCTATTGAACGGTACTTAAGTATGTGGATCAGGATTTTTTTTTTTTGCCAAGTCCAGGGATGCCTACTTTGGTACGAAGAGGACAGAACCTCGCAGAGGAGATGGTGAGTATGTTTTTTTTCACAGGTCCCCTATGGATACTTTACCGGACAAGTGGACCGATGCTACAGGGATACATAGGTGAGTATGTGTACATGTATGTGTGTATGTGTGTGTACATGTGTGAGTGCATGTATGGTGTGTGTGTCGTGTGTTTATTTAAACATTTCTTTACAGGTGAGCTACAGGTACCAGAGGGCCCTAAATGCCCTGCATGCTGGTACTTGTGGTTCTCCAAGTACCAGCATGCAAGGCAGGCTTTCTGGGACCTGCAGTTCTACTTGTAAAGACAATGTTTAAACTTATTTATTTTTACGCAACACATACACTATCAACCCGCCACCCACCACCACCAGGGGTGGCGGGGATAGCCCCGGGCTATCAGGCTGGGCCTTGGGTGCCCCTTTATTGGGGGGTCCCCAGCTCCCCAGGGATCCCCGGCCTGGGCTGACTAGCAGTCAGCGCTGATGCTGGGGCTGGGGGGCCCAGTGCTCCCCTGGCTGTGGCATCAGCCCCCTGCTAGAAAATGTTTGGTGCTGGTTCTGGAAGATACCCTACTCATTTTTTTCCTGTGTATTTCCAGAACCAGGACCAGATCAGAGCCCAGTGCTAGTTGCACAGAATACAGGGGACCCTTACATCATTTGTCCCCCGTATTTTGGCAACCAGGGCAGGTTCTGACCAGCCTGGTGCTGGTTGTGCTGAAGTACGGGGTACCCCTACATCGTTTGTCCCCTGTATGTAAGCACACCCTGCACTGGGTCACTAAAGCCCAGGACTGGTTGCTCTATTGGGGGGGCACACCATTTTTTTCTTTTCTTTACACAGGTTTTTTTTTTATTAAATTTGCAGTGGCAGCAAAGACGGATCTCACTAACCCGTCCATGCTCTGTGTCAATCACACAGATGCAAGTAGCATGAACCTCCTGGTCTGTGCCTGCATCTGTGTCATTGAAATACACAGCAGCACAGACGGGTCTCACTGACCTGTCCATGCTCTGTGTCAATCACACAGATGCATGTAGCATGGATCTCCCGGGTCCATGCTACATTCATCTATACACGATCTCTGCACCATAACGTTGATTGGCTGAGAGCCGTGACAGATCACTTTGTCAGCCAATAAGTGCTTTGCCCATTGAAGGCAAAGGGATTTTTAAAAATGGCCACTCGAGGCAAAACCTTGAGATCCAGAGGTTCACAAGGTTTCACCTCAATTAGGGATCCAGGGCAGGTAGAGAGATCCGAGGGGCATCTCAGATAGCCCCAGATCCCCGAGGTTCGGGTGGGTCTGATTATCAGGGAACCAGACCCGCACTTCTCTAGTTGTTATGTGGTGGAACGCAACCCTCTACATGCTTCAGAGGATGGAGGAGCAGTAAAAGGCCATTCAAGCCTATATATCCACCTATGACATAGGCAAAGGAGGGGGTATGCACCTGACTCAAGTGCAGTGGAAAATGATTTCCGTGTTGTGTAAGGTTCTCCAGCCCTTCGAATTTGCAGTTCAGACACTGCCAGCTTGAGTCAGGTCATTCCCCTCATCAGGCATTTGCAGAAGCAGCTGGAGAAAGTGAAGGAGGAGCTAAGATGGAGTGATTCCACTTGGTATGTGGGACTTGTGGATGAAACACTTCATTTGCTTTGCCAGGATTTGAGGGTGGTCAATCTGTTAACATCAAACCACTACATTTTGGCCACCGTGCTCGATCCTAGGTTTAAGGTCTACGTGGTGCCTCTCTTTCTGGTGGACACAAGCCTGCAGAGGTGCAAAGACCTGCTGGTGAAAACACTGTCACCTGAAGTGGAACGTGACATGGCAACAGCTCCTTCTTCATTTTCTCCTGAAACTGGGGCTGCCAGGAAACAACTTAGATATCCTAACCAACCAGCTGGCGGTGATGCAGGGCAGGCAGGACCAAGTTTGGACATCTGGTCCGGACTGAAGGACCTGCCAACAATTTCTGACATGTCTACTCTCACTGCACATGATGCTGTCACCATTGAAAGAATGGTGGAGGATTACATCGGTGGCAGCATCCAAGTAGGCATGTCAGAAAGTCCGTACTTGTATTGGCAGGAAAAAGAGGCAATTTGGAGGCCCCTGTACAAACTGGCTCTATTTTACCTAAGTTACCCCCCCTACAGTGTGTATTCCAAAAGAGTTTTTAGTGCAGCCAGGAACCTTGTCAGCGAAAGGCGTAAGAGGTTGCTTCCACAAAATGTGGAGAAGATGATGTTCATCAAAATTAATTATCAATTCTTCCAGGTAGACCAGCCTCCAGAAAGTATAGAGGGACCTGTTGTGGTGGATTCCAGTGGGGATGAATTAATATTCTGTGAGGATGAGGATGTACACAACACTGAAGAGGGTGAGGAATCGGTGGATGACGGTGAGGATGACATCTTGCCTCTGTAGAGCCAGTTTGTGCAGGGACAGAATAATTGCCAGCTTGTTTTGTGGGGGCCCAAACGAACCAATCATTTCAGCCACAGTTGTGTGGCAGACCCTGGCGCTGAAATGATTGCTTTGTTAAAGTGTGCATGTCCTGTTTATACAACATAAGGGTGGGTGGGAGGGCCCAAGGACAATTCCATCTTGCACCTCTTTTTTTTCTTTGCATTATGTACAGTTTGGGGCCTAGTTTTTCAAACTGCCATCCTGTCTGCCACTGCAGTATCACTCCTAGATGGGTCACGTGTTTGTGCCGCCCACTCGTGTCGCTTAGCATAGTCATCCAGCTACCTTGGTGCAATCTTTTGGCCATAAAAACAATATTGTGAGGTGTGAGGTGTTCAGAATAGACTGGAAATGAGTGGAAATTAATGTTATTGAGGTTAATAATAGCATAGGACCAAAAAAATCCAAATTCTGTGATTTTAGCAGTTTCCAAAAAAACCCAGATCCAAAACCAAAACCCGGAAGGGTGGTTTTGGCAAAACTAATCCAGATGCAAAACCAAAACACAAAACATGCCTGCATTTCTCTGACCCCCCCCCCCAGCACCACCCCCAAACGGTGCTTCCTGTCACTCTACGATGGGCCTGCATACTCACTTTGAACGCAGTCCCGATTGCAGTGAGGCATTCGCGCACTGCGATGCATACGCATGCGTAGTACGCAACAATCGACCATCTGCATATGCTTTAGCAGTTGCGATCCTTGCTGAATCAACAGTCAACTAGCAGATTCTGCCACTATAGCAACATTCTTCTATGATGTCACAATTTTCTACTGCTTATATCCACTACACTTCCTTGATGAGGCCTACTCCAGGGAGACACTGGGCCTGATTCAGCATGGATCACAAGTTTGCAATCGCACGCATCCGGCCACTGCGAAAATATGCTAAAGAATGCATACACACTGCCACCGCAGCACAAGATGCAGATGCCCAGGACTTCATAAAAATGCCCCCTTACCTTCACTCACATTTGTAATAATGTGCAAGATTGCGAAAACATCGGTACAATCGAGAACAATAGGACCAATACGCAGAATAGTGGTTGACCTGACCCTCCCACAGGAATTGCTAAACTTCTGCATACAGTGAGTACTCAGGCTGCGTATGGGTTTACTGTGGATAATTTATGCATGCCCCTGCAGCAGCGTTCAAATGCACTGACACACCTACGTTCGCACGACCACCCCCCGTCACCACCCACAAATGGCACTTCCTGTTAATCACTGGGAAATTGGTCTGCGTACTGCCTGCAATCACATTCCTGATCGCAGTGCCTGGTTCGCGCACGCACACTGCGTCTTATATGCATGCGCAGAACGTGAAATCGGCTGAGTGCATGCGTCTTAGCACTTGCTATCTGTGCTGAATCAGGCCCACAGACCATGAGATGCATCATACAATTGCTTGTTTTTGTAAATTGAGAAAAATAATGCCTCCAGCTGGTCCAATGCCAAAGAAAGTAGCAAATTCAAGTCTCACAAACCCACAATATATATAAAAAAAATATATATATATTGTGACACAGTCAGGTTAGGGGGTCCCTCTCCTGGGTAGGGGACTCCTTCCTTACACACACAGCAGCCGGGAAACAGTACGCCAGACTGGATTCGAGTACAAGCTGGTCGGCGCCAGTCTTTATTGTGCAATGTCAGAAATAACATAAAGAAAACAAAACATAAATCCTAGCCCTGTCGGGGCACTAACTTCACAGGTAGTTCCCTCACTACAAGAACCTGGCAGGGCCTAATGCCCTCACCAGCAACAAAAGCACAGCACAACACTCACAGTTAGGTTTTCAAGTGTCTCTGAGCAAACTCCCTGTCTGCTCTCCCAGGTGAGACACTCAGCCCTAAACACACTAGGCTTATATTGGCCACTCTCAGGTGGAAACCCTAACAAGCCTGTTACCAGGCTGCAAGGCCCAAAACCTGGAGTGGCCATGGGTGGAGCCCTCCCTCTCCTCTCACCCACAACCCCCAGGTCCCAAACCGGCTTTTCAAAAAGCCGAGACTCAAGCCTGCTACACTGCAGACTTTCTCCTGGGGGTTTAAAACACATAAGACAGGAATCTGGGACAAATGTACCTGCCACAGACCACTTTACCAGTGATCCTATCACATATCCCCCCCTTTGTTTCGACCTGTGGGGCGGAACAACTGAAGCCCCCAAACAATGAACGCGTGACAACGCGTCTGGATTGGCCAGCTGGCTTCCTGGCCTGTGTTCCACTGAAAATTTAAAAGTTTGTAACGCCAAGAACCATCTCGTAATTGTCGCATTACTGTCCTTATTTTCAGACATCCACTTCAGAGGGGCATGGTCAGTGATCAATTTGAACTTTCTTCCGACCAAGTAGTACCTGAGAGCCTCTAACACCCACTTTATGGCCAACGCCTCCTTCTCCACTGTGGCATAGTTTCTCTCATGTACATTCAACTTTCTGCTTAGATAGAAAATAGGGTGTTCCTCACCCTCCTTGTTCTGGGACAGGACCGCTCCTATACCTACTTCTGATGCATCGGTTTGTACTATGATTTCCCTGTCAAAATTAGGAGTCATCAGGACTGGTTGGGAACACAACACTACTTTCAACTCCTGAAAAGCCTTCTCTGCCTCAGGACTCCATTCTACCATGAATTTTTGTTTGCCTTTGGTCAGGTCAGTCAGTGGGACTGCCATGGTGGCAAAGTTGGGTATAAACCTCCTGTAGTACCCCGTAATTCCCAAGAAGGCTCTCACCTGCTTCTTATTCAGAGGCCATGGCCAGTTTTGTATGGCATCAACTTTATTGAGCTGAGGCTTTATCAGGCCTCTGCCAATGGTGTATCCCAGATATTTTACTTCCTCCATGCCTAGACAACACTTTTTTGGGTTCGCTGTCAAACCTGCCTTATAGATGGAGTCCAACACTGCTTGTACCCTGGGAAAGTGAGACTGCCAATCAGGACTATGAATGACCACATCATCCAGATAAGCAGCTGCATACCGTCTATGGGGCCTTAGAATCCTGTCCATCATTCTTTGGAAGGTAGCAGGTGCCCCATGTAGCCCGAAGAGCAACATCTTGTACTGAAACAAGCCCTCTGGCACTGAAAAAGCTGTCTTTTGTTTAGCGCACTTGGTTAACGGTACTTGCCAATACCCTTTGGTTAGGTCAACAGTAGTTAAATACCTTGCCATCCCTAGTCTCTCAATCAGTTCATCCACTCTTGGCATCGGGTAGGCATCGAATTTTGAAACACTGTTCAACTTTCGGAAGTCATTGCAGAAATGCACACTCCCGTCTGGCTTTGGAATCAACACAATGGGACTTGACCATTCACTATGTGATTCTTCAATAACTCCTAACTCTAGCATATTTTTAATTTCTTTCGACACCGATTCTCTTTGTGCTTCTGCTAACCTATAGGGCTTTAGATTAACTTTAACCCCTGGGTCAGTGATTATGTCATGTTTAATGACCGAGGTTTTCCCAGGTACGTCAGAGAACAGCACCCTATTTCTGATCAGAAACTCCTTGACCTCTTGTTGTTGAATTGCCGACAGGGTTTTTGCCACTGTCACTTCGGGAACTAAGGGCCCTGGATTTACTGGAGGGGCTCGGACGGCCGACAGTACCGTTCTATCTTTCCAGGGCTTTAACAGATTTATATGGTATATCTGTTCCGGCTTTCTTTTCCCCGGCTGGTAAACTTTGTAATTGACCTGTCCCACTCTTTCTAAGATTTCAAAGGGCCCTTGCCATTTAGCCAAAAGTTTATTTTCCACAGTGGGAACCAACACCAACACTCTGTCCCCAGGAGCAAAGCTGCGTAACCGGGCATTGCGGTTGTATACCCTCTACTGTGCCTGTTGAGCCTGTTCTTGGTGCTCTCTCACTATCGGCACTACTGCAGCAATTCTCTCCTGCATTTGAGAAACATACTCAATCACCGTTTTGTAAGGACTAGAATGCCCCTCCCATGTCTCTTTGGCAATGTCTAGTAACCCCCTTGGGTGTCTCCCATACAACAAGTCGAAGGGTGAAAACCCGGTGGAGGACTGGGGAACCTCTCTTATGGCCAACAATAAATACGGCAATAGGTAATCCCAATCCCTACCATCCTTGTCGACCACTTTCCTAAGCATGTGTTTTAGCGTCTTGTTAAACCTCTCGACCAGCCCATCGGTTTGGGGGTGATAAACCGAAGTTCTTAACTGTTCAATTTTGAACAGGCGGCATAACTCTTTCATGACTTTTGACATAAACAGTGTACCCTGGTCAGTTAGTATCTCCTTGGGTATACCCAGCCTGCTAAAGACATGAACTAGCTCTCTGGCAATGGTCTTGGTTGACGTATTGCGCAACGGGATCGCTTCCGGGTACCTGGTAGCATAATCCATTATGACCAGAATATACTGGTGTCCCCTGGCAGACTTCAATAAGGGTCCAACCAAATCCATCGCTATTCTTTCAAACGGCACCTCTATAATAGGCAATGGAACTAGTGGACCCTTAAAATGTGGCCTGGAAGCATGATACTGACACTCAGGGCAGGATGCGCAAAAGTCAGACACCTCTTTATGAAGCCCGGGCCAGAAAAACCTCTGCATTATTCGCTCAGTGGTTTTCTCTACCCCTAGATGGCCTGCCGTTATATGACCATGGGCCAGATCCAACACTGTTCTTCTGTAGGCTTTGGGAACTATTAGTTGTTCCACAATATCTTCCCCCTTCTTAGTCACCTGATACAACAAATCCTGACACATTGCCATGTGGGGATAGGACAAAGGACTATCAGGGTCTACGGGTTTACCATCAACTACTTTTACATTCTCCCTGGCTTTACCAAAGTAGGGTCATTCAACTGCTCCATGGCAAAGACCTCTCTTCTGACCTCTAAATCAGGCAGACGATCACCTGGCCCAACAACACTTCCCACCTCAATGGGAGGCACATCAGTTGGCGGGCCACCGTCACGCTCCGCATTCTCTAGTTCGCCAACCATAGTAGAAAAAGGGAATAACTCTGACTCAGAAGAAACTCCCTCCTCCACTACATCGACAACCTTCTCAAATGGATCGGGGTTGTTCACCTCTGGAACAAAACGGCTTTCCCACAACTTCCAGAAGTGAGCAAAGTCTCTCCCCAATATTGCATCGTACACCAGACCATGCACCAAACCCACAGAAACTATAGCAGAGCCACATGGTGTCTCGATGTTCACCTCGGCCATAACATAATATCAAGTATCCCCATGTATGCAGGTCACACCAACAGTTTTCCCCTTACGCCTCAAGGGGTTCACCAGCTCAGCTTTTATAAGTGTCACCAAGCTACCAGAGTCTAACAGTGCCTCTACTCGGTTGCCATCTACAGTGAGTACACACATGTGCTTATCAGTCTCAGCCTGCCGGTCAGCCATACAGGCTGTCTGTGCAAAGAAAGACCCCCTGCGGTATACATGAGCAGTATCACATTGCATAGGTTCAGTTGTAAGTGAACAATTAGCGGCAATATGGCCGAAGCCACCACATCGGAAACACTGAGTCATATTAATGTCTATTCGTTTACGGGGCAAGAACCTTCCTGGCCTGGCAGGCCTGTCTCCTGGTTCTACACCCTCAGTCTTAGGTACATTCCACCGCCCAGCACCCTTCTCCCCTGGAACAGTCTTACCAGTGTCTGTGGGAGTTCGCCGGGGCGCCATCGGGGCTCGGTGGGGCATACTCATCAGCTCCTCAGCCACCACGTACCTCTCCACCAGCTCGACCAACTGGTCCGCGGACTTAGGGTCTGCATGGCTCACCCACTTGCGCACAGTCACAGGTAATGATCGCAGGTACCGGTCCATCATGACCCTTTCCACGATCTGTGGTCCCGTCAGCGTCTCGGGCTGTAGCCATTTTGAGGACAGATGGACGAGGTCATGCATCTGTGAACGTGGAGGCTTGTCCTTATGGAACTCCCAGCGGTGGACCCGTTGGGCACGAACAAAGGTGGTGACTCCCAAGCGAGTTAGGATCTCCTGTTTTAGTTTTTTATAGTCCTTGGCATCAGCCAGGCATAAGTCGAAATAGGCCTTTTGTGGCTCCCCAGACAAAAAAGGTGCCATCAGACTTGCCCACTGCTCCTGGGGCCAACTCTCCCTTTCGGCCGTTCTTTCAAATGCGGCGAGATAGGCCTCCACATCATCGCCCGAAGTCATCTTTTGGAGGAAGTGACTGGCTCGTACGGAGTGAGTGGTGGTGGGAGGACCAGTATTAACATCTCTGGGCAGGGCGACCAGGTGCTGTACCACCTCTTTTATGGCCTGGCTGTTTTCCGCTAAGGCCTGGTGGGTTTCCTCGATGGCGACCTGTTGTTGCCTCTGGGCTGTCTCCAAGGCCAACAGTTGCACCCTGGTGGATTCCTGCTGAGCTGCTGTAGCTTCCTGCTGAGCCCTGGTAGATTCCTGCTGAGCTGCTGTAGCTTGGAGCAAGGCCTTAATGATGTCCTCCATTTTGTCCTGGGGTGTAGGTTGGAAGCTGAACCTTGCCTCTCTGAGCATTGGCTGACGCCTCCTCTATGGGACTCAAAGGACACAGAGTTATTTCCACACTCACAAATTGGGCGTCTGTCCCTTTAATTTTTAAACGGAAAGTTTTCCTCTCGCTGCAACTTCAGTGTGTGTGGGTGCCCGCATTCTCCATCATATTGTGACACAGTCAGGTTAGGGGGTCCCTCTCCTGGGTAGGGGACTCCTTCCTTACACACACAGCAGCCGGGAAACAGTACGCCAGACTGGATTCGAGTACAAGCTGGTCGGCGCCAGTCTTTATTGTGTAATGTCAGAAATAACATAAAGAAAACAAAACATAAATCCTAGCCCTGTCGGGGCACTAACTTCACAGGTAGTTCCCTCACTACCAGAACCTGGCAGGGCCTAATGCCCTCACCAGCAACAAAAGCACAGCATAACACTCACAGTTAGGTTTTCAAGTGTCTCTGAGCAAACTCCCTGTCTGCTCTCCCAGGTGAGACACTCAGCCCTAAACACACTAGGCTTATATTGGCCACTCTCAGGTGGAAACCCTAACAAGCCTGTTACCAGGCTGCAAGGCCCAAAACCTGGAGTGGCCGTGGGTGGAGCCCTCCCTCTCCTCTCACCCACAACCCCCAGGTCCCAAACCGGCTTTTCAAAAAGCCGAGACTCAAGCCTGCTACACTGCAGACTTTCTCCTGGGGGTTTAAAACACATAAGACAGGAATCTGGGACAAATGTACCTGCCACAGACAACTTTACCAGTGATCCTATCACAATATATATATATATTTATATATATACATATATATATATATATATATATATATAATGACAGAAAATGTCTGAATAGTAAATGTGAAAATACTACAGTATGTTAAATTGCTATATGGGGACAAAGTTTTTTTAAAAATTTCCAAGTTGTCAGAAGGAATGGATGGACAAAGAATAAGTTGGTTCCGGCGCTTTCTTAGGATCTAAAAACTGTCTTGATATTCCCCTCATATAAAAAACGGAAAAACAATATATAGTGTGAACCTGCAAGAAAAAATTGCGAATCAAAGATAAGAATCACACTCACCCTATACAGATGAGTGTATCGCGTTGGACCTAATAATCACTGTGGTCCTACGGTGGTTGCCGATTGCAACGATGGTATCACAGATGGTTTATCTTGATAAATGGTCAAATGAAAAAATACATAGAATACACTTCCATAGTGCAGATCAATACGTTTCAAAAAGTCAGGTTATAACCAGTAGAATTTCATACTCACCTATTATAGTGTTTCATATGAGCTTTGGACATTCATTTGTATAGACCCCGATGTCCGTCGGTTTTCCCCCAATCAGGGTAACAAAAAGCTCACAATAATGTTCGAAGAATATATAATGCATATAAAATATATATTTTTATTTCTTCAAATAAAAATATTCTTTTATTTTTTTTTAAAAGTTGGATAATTAAGATGTGTACATATAGTAAAAAATGGTACTTTGCAAGTAATAAGTGACCATACAAACACATCAAATATATTAAAAACAAATAGACTTATGAAATAAAAATCTTAAAAATGTAAAATAAAAATAGAATTATACTAAGAAGAAGTGGAGAGTACCGGACATAATATCAAGCAACGCGTTTCACAGAACTTCTGTCTGCTTCCTCAGGCTGGTAAATCAGGAGGAATGAATGGGCAATTCATAACTCCAATAGTTCTATTCATGTGATTGGCCCCACAATGGTGAAAAAGACAACTAAGAGAAGCGATAACCCATTAAGCGGCTGAAATAAACACTTCATTCAAACAATGCTCAGAGAATCAAGTAGAATGCTGAAACACCACCAATTACCTCTTAGTAGTGACCTACAAAAGCTTCCTACTGCAAAGTAGTTCTTGCAGAAAGTGCACTGATTCACAGCCAGTCCCCTATTTTTGCACTAATTTATTTAGACAGAGACAACAAACAGACATACTACGGACTTCCTCCCCTTTCTCTCTTGCTAGCTTGATGCATGATGTGCATGTGCACTGCCTTCTGCAAGACTCTGCCACACCCACAAGCCAGCTGGCGACCTCCTTTTTTCATGCCTTGTCCCAATCATTTACACAGTCTGAAACCTTAACTAGAATGTTAACAGTGTCTATGGAATGTTCACACTGTCCACGGAATGTACATGAGTGTAAGCAGTGGAGTCCCCCTGACAACACAAAGTAAACAGTCAGCTATCAGATTCTACCACTTTAGCAATATTCTTCTATGATGTCACAATCTTCTACTCAGGGGTATATTAAGAGAGAAAGGAGCCCCTGTTCAATCCCCGTTAGGGGCACTCTCCTCTCTCCCCGGCTGCCGTCAGAGAACTGACAGCAGCAGTAGATTCTGGGCACAGGTCATAAGGAAAATAGTGATTTCTTACTGCGCATGTGCAAAACGCAGGGAAAATGGCAACGGCGCTACTCTGTGGGACTACGGAGAGGTAAGTAAAGAAAAAGTATGGGTGCAGGGTGTGCGGTGCAGGCCCCCCCTAGACCCAGGGGCCCGTGAGTACCACACCCATTATAAATACGCCCCTGCATCTGCTCCTTATAACCATTGCACTTCCTTGATGAGGCCTACTCGAGGCAGACTCAGACTAAGAAATGCATGAAATCATTGCTCATTCTTGAAAATGGAGAACAATAATGCCTCCAGCTGGTCTGAAGCCAAAGAAAGAAGCAAAGTGCGACAAACACAAAATATATGTAAAAAAAATAAAAATGACAGAAAATTTCTGAATAGTAAATGTGAAAATACTATGTTAAATTGCTACTCGGGGACAAAGTTTGCAAAATATCCAAGTTGTCAAAATGATAGGCAATTCATAACTCTAAGGGGCCCATTTATTAATGATCGCATTTTGCAATGCGATCAGGGCATGCAGTATCGCCCCTGATCGCATTGCAAAATGCGATCCTATCTGCCGGATGTATTATCTGGGACATGCAGGGAGACGGGCTCCGAAAAGAGCCCGTCCCTGCGATGTCTCCGGAGGGCAGTCGGGGCTTCTGCGCATGCACAGTCCCGCGGACTGCACATGAGCTGCACCCATTGCTGGCGGAGGGATCTGGCAGATCCCTCCGCCGGCTGATATGCGGTAAGTGCCCATAGGAAACAGCGGCTAACGCTATCTTTAGATGGCGTTAGCTGCTGGGGCCAATATCGGGAATGCTTCGCATTCCTGATATTGATACATTTGGCAGCATCGCATCCCCCATAGAAACCTATGGGGGAGGCGGCTGCCGGCGGCAATGGAGGGATCGCAGCAGGTATCGGAGATACCTGCTGCGGTCCCTCCTTCATACATTCGGGGGATACTAAGTATTTGAGGTAAACCCCCGAAAACAGATGTTTTCGGGGAATTTACCTCAAATGCACTTTGATAAATGGGCCCCCAAATGTTCTAACCATGTGGTTGGCCCAGCAATGGTGTAAATAGTAAATAAGAGAAGCAATAATAAATTAAGCGGGCTGAAATAAAGTGCTCCATTTAGACAATGCTCACACAATCAAGGAGCATGTTACAACACCACCAAAGAATTATGATGAGACGCTAAGAGCCTCCTGTTGTTCTGTCCAAGGTCCTTGCAAAAACTGCGCTGACCCACAGGCCGGACTGTATTTTTGCACCTACTTATTTTGGCATAGGCAAGCATTGTACACACTTCAGACTTCCTTCCCTCACTAACTTGATCGCTGGATGCATGTTTACATGTGCACTGCATCTGCAAGACTCTACCACACCCACAACCAGGCCCGGTTACAGGGGGGTACAAGGTGTACACCCGTGCAGGGCCCCGAGGTCTTGAGGGGTCCCGAGATTCAAAGGGCTCAGGTGCACAAATGGCATCTGCCACTGGTCCACAGCTATTAGTAAACCATAAATTGACCGCTCCTCCTTCGGCGGCCGTGCCTGGTGTGTATTGTACGGAAGACCCCCTTCCCCCACCATCACCTGGTCTGTAGCTGGTGCATGATGCTGCACCTCCCCTTCCCTCTGTCCCTGGCCTGCCGCTGCGTGAGATCCATCCACTGAGGAGCAGCAGCCACCACCACCGGGCATATAGACAGCACACACAACTTCAAGCTGTGCTGTGAGCTGTAGCTCTGCACCTCCACTGTCCTAATGGCTGGCTGTGGGAGTAATTGTAATATCATTGAACAAATTTAACGGGAGGCCGGACATATATATATATATATATATATATGTATTGTGATAAGGTCGGGGTAGCAGGTCTCTCTCCTGGGGTAGATGGACACCATCTTACACACAGCAGCCAGGAAACAGCACTCCAGTCGTTGATTTTCATGCAAGCTGGACGGTGCCAGTTTCTATTGTGGAATTTCACGAGTCAGATAAACAAAACATAAAATAAACCCTCGCCTGGCTGGGCACTAACTAGACAGCAAGTTCCCTATCTAACAGAACACTAAACAAAATCCCTGTCCACAGTACCTTCTGGTTTACAGCCAACAGTGTCTCAGAACAAGCTAACCTGCAGCCTGCTCTCCCAGGTATGAGACACTCAGCTACAACTGAACACAGCTTAAATCAGCCAGTTCCAGGTGTAAGCCCTAATGAGCCTACTACCAGGCTGAAAGGCCCAAAAAGCTGGAGTGGCCTGTGGATGGAGCCCTCCCTCTCCTCACATCCACACCCCCAGGACCCAAACCGGCTTTTCCAAAAGCCGATACTCTGGTCTGTTTACAAAACAGACTTCTCCTGGGGTTTTTTAGAACACATAGGCCAAAAACCTAGCACAAACGTACCTGCCATTGACCACCTTACCAGTGCTTCTATCACAATATAAATATATATATATATATATATATATATATACATGTACTGGTGTGCATCCTTTTGTGTTAATGTGTGTCCATATCCAGCATAAAATTTTTAGAAACAAGAATCCTTTAAGCACCAGAATCCTTTTATTTAGAGGACCGCTGCTCCCTTATCTTCCACATGGAGCAACCGTAATCCCACGGCTATGAAACACTAAAGTAGTGCATAAATGTTTAATATAATAAAAACATATAAAAATAATTATCTTGGTAACAGATGTACTCATACCAGATATATAACAGAGTGGGCTGGTTGCCACATGATTCAACACAAGAAGTCCAACAGCAATCTGCTCACCGTCCATCTCAGGAAGAACACCGGTTCACCATGCATGTCACTACCGATGCAGCATCTGGAGGCACGTCGTCCACCAGGATCGGGGCCAGGTGCCGAGGAGAACGAGAGGATAGATCACCTAAGCACGCCCTAATGCATTTCGTATATTACTTTGTCAGAGGTAGACTACATTATAAAACTCTCCATTTATGCACATACTGAACATATTTAACTGGAGGCTGGACCTATATGTTTTATATATGTATATATATATATATATATATATATAATATATATAGATGCATGTAGATTACATGCATCTTGATAGATGTAGTTGCAGGAGGGATGTGTGGAGGAGGGATTTAGGTGGCCCCCAGAGATATCCATGCAATGGTCCCCAAGATTTCTGTTGCCGGCCCTGCCCACAAACTGGCTAACGGCCTTCCTTTCTTCATGGCTAGTCTTCACAGTTGATCAGATAGTCTGAAACCTTAATTGGAAAGTTTAAAGTTCTACAGAATGCTCACATTGTCCACACAATCTTCAGGAGTGGATACCATGGAGTCCCTCTGGCAACAGAATCTAAACAGTCAGCTAATTTATTCTGCCATGCTTTATGATATCACAATCTTAGCACGCCCACTAAGTCTTGGCATGCGATCGCATTGTGTATGCAGACGCCCACCAGCCTGTCTTAAGACGCCCACTAAAGCACGTTATCTCCAGGAAGTGCATGCATCCAATGGTACCATCGAGTACCATCGGATGCATATGCAGCACTTGTGGTTGACCACAGGCCAGTGTTACCCAGGCCCGTCATGGCTCTTGGTGGGCCTGGTTGACCATACCCTAACGCAAGCACTGCGAGCACTTCAGTGTAAAATTTAGCCAAGTGACGTGTACTATGATGCTGCCTCTTAATTATGCATGCCTCTGAAATGGTGTTAAGACACTCAGACACGCCTGCGTTCGCTCTCCACTCCCCCGTTTTTAGTGGCCTGCCCCTGTCACCAACCACAACCAGTTTCTCCTGTCACTCATTCAGCCGGGCTGTCTATGCGCAGCGAGAGAACGCTTCCCGATTACTTGGACTGGTTCGTGCATGCGCACTGCGATGCGTACGCATGCGCAGAATGCAAAGATCGTCTGGCTTCGTGCGAATGAATCCTAGCGATTGGGTCTGAATTGGGCCCACAGTTCATAAAATATCCAAGTTGTCGCAATGAATGGGCAATTTATGACTCCAATAGTTCTATCCATGTGGTTGGCCCCACAATGGTGCAAAAAGAAAATAGGAGAAGCAATAACCCATTAAGCGAATAAAAAAGTGCAATTTGTTCAAACAATGCACACAATATAGGAGAATGTTGTAACACCACCAATCAGAGCCGTAGCTAGACTTTTTGGTGCCCTGTGCCAGAAAGAGCATTGTCCCCCCCCTCATTTTTCAAAGGGACATAATGCACCCAAAAAAGGGGAATGGCCTCGTGGGGAAGGGCCAGGGAAGAGATAGGAGAGGCCAGGAGATGCTGGGGATGAAATAAGAGGAAGATACAGTGAGAATGATAATAAACAGAAATTTGACAGGCCCAAACAGCGATGGGACCGGCCGCACTACCCTAGCTACGGCCCTGCCACCAATTACCTCTTATTAGTGGCCTACAAAGGTCTCCTTCTGCTCTATACAAAGTCCATGCAGAAACTTCACTGACCCAAAGCCAGGCCCATATATTTGCACCTATTTTTTTTGGCATAGGCAACAAGCAGACACACTCTGGACTTCCTTAACTCCATCCCTTGTTAGCTGGATGCATTATTTGCATATGCACTTTCTACTGTAAGCCTCTGCCACACCCACAACCCATCCGTTGGCCTTCCTTTCTTCATTCCTTGTCTGCACAGTTAATCAGACAGTCTGAAACATTAATTGGAATGTTGACAATATTTGGGATGTACTTATGAGACCAGCGGGCACGATGCTGCAGGTCTCAATACCAGCAGGGGAATCGCGACAAGGGACTTAAGATAGGTGTCAAAATACCAACACCTATCTTAATCCCGACGCCAGAATGCCAAAGGATGCCAGCCCGAATGAGGTAAGTCCGGGGTGCCATCCCCTGGGCGGGGAAGGTTAGGTTTAGGAAACATAGCACGGTTAGGGTTGGGTTTTGGGGGGGAGGTTAGGGTTAGATACCCCTAGGGGGGGTTAGGGTTAGGCACCACTGGGGGGGGCAGGTTTAGGCACTAAGAGGGGAGACTTAGGTTTAGGCACTAACAGAGAGGGTTAGGGTGCGGGGTGGGGAGGGTTAAGGTTAAGCTACAAAAAGGAAGGGTTAGAATTGGGGGGTTAGGGGGGAGAGTAAGTATACTTACCCGACCCCTGTCGGGATACCAACCATCTGGGTGCCACTGTCGGTATTCTGACAGAAGGTATCCTGACAGCCGCATTACATACCGATTCCCAGTATTTCTATGGGATGTTCACACTGTCCACAGATTCTTCAGAAGTGGATGTCATTGAGCCCCCCTGGCAACAGAATGTAAACAGTCATCTTACAGATTCTGCCTCTGTAACAATATACTTCTATGATATCACAATCTTCTGCTGCTTATAACCATATATGCACAGAGGGACTGATTCACAGTTGTACGCTACTGCACAGTATCTATGTCTTTATACACAGCTGCCGTGCAGTAATATGCTAATGCCGCAGGAGGCATCTTGTGTATATAAACACATCATGCCAGCTTCTATGATCTACTGCTGCATCATTGGAGGCAGGCATTGGATCACTCTGCTTGATCATCGGTCACCTGAGTAACATTCAGCTTACTGAGGATGGCCGGTGGTTTCATGCAGCTGAAGCCAGTGAAGCTGCATACAAGGACGCAGCCACTGGCTCAGTACGCCCAAAAAACGAAGCTGCATGATGCCTCATTTGCCCTGCCCCAAACTGTCACATCCTGTCACTCAGGCTTGCTTCATCTAGACACTAGAAAAAATGTATCACAAACCAAGGTGATCAATAATCACCCTTTCCACCTATCCCATTTAGTATCAGTGTACTTATATGTCTAACGGTGGGGGGGTGCACCCAGGTATAAAAACTGACATGAAGCAAAAAAGAAGAAGTATTCCTATAGTGGGGCACTCACTAGTATAATTATAAATATATACTCTCAAAACAGTGTATTAATGACCTATCTTATTGACAACAAATTCTTTAAAATATAACTTTTAATTGGCTCTTATAAAATAACCTCAGCGAAATATTAATACACATAACATAAATACAACTATTATGTTAATAAATTAAAATTTTGCTATCAACCACCTATACAGTATAATTAGTTGCAATCTTCACTAATCTAATAAAGCAGTTTAAAATGTGTCCGTCGAATGGCCGTCTATAGACCAGGGACAGAATAATATTATAGGTACCAAGAAAAATAAATAATCGTAATATATCAAGGGTATATTAATATAATCCTTATCAACACTGGGGTGGATATAAAGAGGGAGACGCACTACTCCACAGTAAAATCTCTTGGTTGGTCTACCCTCAAATTTAATATGACCTGTCCATCACCTTTTAGATTGAATACCAACCCAGTGCAAGTCTATTAACCTCCTTGATACAATTAATATTTCATCACTGTTTCGGAATCACCACAGATCGCAAATGGTCTCAGAGTTATTGGGAGGTATATAGATAATACAGCATTATGTTATTGATGGACAGTGTTGTAACACCAATTAGGGTCTCTTAGATCAAATATTACTGGAGTATATACAATCTAATAATTAGTATATGTATAGTATAGTCCTCATACGATCTACAGGCAAGCCTAAAAGATTAGCATGATAATCACGGGTATAATTAAATGACTCAAGTGCCGTAGGATATGCACCTCTCCGCTATTTAGTGTATGTTATAGTGGCTTCTGTCACAGTGCAAGTCTATTATCCCCCTTGACAAAATTAATATTTCATCACTGTTTAGGAATCACAATGGATCACAAACTATATCACAGTTACTAGGAGGTATATAGGTAATACAGTGTTATGTTACTAGTGGACAGTGTTATAACACCACTTAGGATCTCGAAGTTCCTCAGATCAAATATTTGCAGATTGTATGCAGTCTAATAATTGGTGTGTATGTAGTATATTTCTCATATATTCTACAAACAAACCTTGATAGCCACGGGTATGATTAAATGGCCCAAGTGCCATAAATTACGCACCTCTCCGTTATATATAGCCGGTGTTGTAATGGCTTTTGAGCACTGCCTCGCATGCACAGCTATTGACATTCACAAATATAGTTGATCAGGGTTTGGGGCTGAGAGACAAAGGGCTGGGTTTGGGGCTGATACATTCAGGGGCTGGGCTTGGGGCTGAGAAACACAGTAGATGGGTTTGGGGCTTAGAGATGCAGTAGATGGGTTTGGGGCTGAGAGACGCAGGGGCTGGGTTTGGGGCTGAGAGACACAGTATATGGGTTTGCGGCTGAGAGATGCAGGGGCTGAGGTTGTACTTTATGTGGAAGTGGCTATTTCAATGTATTTTATGCAAATTATAATTTTTTAAATATTTTTTTTTACATCCGGGTTTTCCAACGTATTTTATGTGGACATAATGTAATTATGTGTATATATAGGCGGCACTCCAGAGACTTCTACCTCCATGAACAAACTTGCTTTATTTTCAACATTTTGGAGTTACAGCCCCTTCATCAGGATACACACATGGGGGGAGGGGCCCAAAGCATATTCTTGCACCTAGGGCCAACCACTCTCTAGTTCCGCCACTGTGCATGATCGAGATAGAACCTATGTATGTGGGCGGTTACCAGGGGCGTATCTACCCATTGGCCTGGATAGCATTTGCCAGGGGTGCCGGCCAAAGGGGAGGCGCTGTCCAGCAGTGCCACCAGCAGCCAATGGGTGGACTACCCCAGGGGCTTGAACAAGCCTCGGTAGGCCCCTGGGCCCCACAAGTGTAGGGCAGACCGCAGTGAGAGAGGTGTGCCCTATACAGTAACAAACAGTTACTGTTTGTTAGCTGTCTTTTTGTTATAGCAGCCAGCCAATTAGAGTCAGACAGACTCTCATTGACTGCTGCGTCCACGGAGGGAGCCGGCTGGAGCTCACTCATGAGCTCTGCCTTCCGGCTCCCCCCCACAGCAGGTGATGGGAGAGACGTCATGACTATGGGGGGGGCGATGGCCACTACTGGGTGCACTGTATAAGTGGGACTACTACTGGGGGCACTGTATAGGGGGGACTACTACTGGGGCAAATGCATAAGGGGAACTACTACTGGGGGCACTGCATAGGGTGGACTACTACTGGGGCACTGCATAGAGGGGACTACTACTGGGGGCACTGCATAGGGGGGACTACTACTTCACTTCCTGAAATTATTGGGGGAGGGAGGCACCAGTCCATTACCTTGCCAGGGGCGCTCAGACCCCTACATACACCCCATCCGTTAATACAATACTGACAGTCCCGTGACTACGTGGCAGAAATTACCGACTGTAATAGTGGCACTGGTGTAACTATAAAGGGTGCAAGGAGTATGCTTGCTATGGGGCCTGCCGACCCAGCAAGCAACCCACATCACCATGTAGACTTTATTTTTTTATTCACCATTTATTAAAATTCCACAGGCTGGCAGGTGGGGATGGAGTCAATGGGTCTCCATCCGCTCTCTTCATCAGGTTTCGGATGGAGGGCAGAGACTGGGAGGGATGTGGCTCAGAAGTAAGCAAGGCTGCAGTGAGTTGTCGCAGGCAAGTGGAGTTTAAAGGAAGACCGAATGCTGTTGTGAGTGACTGTGTGTATAGGTCAAACTGTGGTGCTGCAGCTGTTGCCAGTCTGCTCATGGGAGCAATAATTTATAATTTATATAAATATAATATGCCCATTACTATTATATATATATATATACATATATATATATATATATATATATATATATATATATATGTATAGGATGTGTAGAATGGCGCTCTGGTTCAATCACAGGTGATATTGCACCGTAGTGCAAAGATAAAGTCCGGTTAGTGTTAACAGGTGTGACACTTAAATCCCTCTGGTGAAAGTGGCAGCAGTCTTCCCGTGTTCCTGAATGGCAGTTAGGGTGAATGTGATCTGGAAATGAGGTATGGAAAGAACATGCGCCTGATAGTGTAGTAATTAAAGATGTTTTTAGCACGTGCTCGAACATAAATATGTGTACCAGAAAATAAAACTTTAACGCTTATCTGTGGATCTTTTGCTGGGACCTCATATGGTGGGGTGTAATTACAGCTTCAGGGTGACCAGGAACCTTAAATAAGATTGGCTCGCATCGAGCCAAAATATGCACATAGTGTAGTAATTTTACATCCAAATAGAATGGTATAATAAATAGTTAAGAATGCGTACCAGAACGTCACTTGAATCACTGCAGGGGTACCCCTGAGGAAGTCTATTTGGACGAAACGCATTGGGACCCCTGTTCCAGCCCCTCTCCACACTGCTGATTATTCAGATAAGCAACTTATTATCTTACCTATATGTTTTTTAACCCTTTGTGTACCCTGTATCCCTATGTACTAAGTGTCAAAAAAAAACCTTGTTGATGAAGGGTCCCTCTGAGTAAGGGTAATTTTCTGCTTATTTTAAGCCGACCTGCTCCACTCACATACATTAAACGTTGGGGCCATTATGAGAGTTTGAAGAGGTGACTTAGTACTTTCTGCAGTGATTCAAGTGATGTTCTGGTACGCATTCTTAACTATTTATTAGGCTGCACTGCTGCATAGATACTGGCTGCAGGGTGCCAGATAAGGCTAGCAGAAAAAAGCTCATACTAAATGATTCCATGGGCCGTATTTGGCCCACGGGCCTGAGGTTCCCTATCCCTGTTATATAAAGCAACATATGTATGTATATACATATTAGTTGCAGCAGACTGAGTTAATATCAGCAGCATCCTGAAGAAGCAAGATGCAAATATTGTGTTTAAGCACATTACATCTGGGAATTAATTATCCACCTACTGTGTTAAGTGCTCCCATTCCACCTCATCTTCTATATACAGATTTAGGATCATCTGATCATTGTGCCATTTATCCAGGTTATTAATAAGACTGTTGAATCAGTCATATGATGATGTACCCCTGATGAAGTCTCATGTGGGAATGAAATGCGTTGGGTCTCCATCTTTTTGTGACTTGCATTTTTGATGTAAGCTAATCCATTTGGTACTTGTTGTTTTTGTGAAATAAATGGTACTTCATTCTAATACTGTTGAAGTGTTTTACTCAATACTGATAGTGGCCATTTGGCCTCTTTTTGGGTGTATCTCTTGTGTAAGTGTATTTTTCAGCATAACCTCAAGGAACTACCACATATCCTGAATACGATGCTTTTGTTGCCTTAAAAAAATCCAAGGACCAACAAGAATCCATTTCCAGTATCCACCTGAGAAGGAGAGGAAGTTCAATATCAATGTCATTATTCAGGAGCTGCCTCATTGCTGTAAATACTGACTTTATTATATTTGACGATTTTTAGTTTGTTTTTAAAAATGACTATAATATTTTTGGTCTTATAAAATATATCTATATGGTATTTGCTTACAAGAGCACCCTTTCTCTTCTTTCTTGGTTTTATATATATATATATATATATATATATATGAATATATATATATATATATATATATATATATATACAGTCAGGTGCATAAATATTGGGACATGGACAGAATTTTCATATTTTGGCCTCTATTCACCACCACAATGGCTTTGAAATTAAACAAACAAGATGTGCTTTAACTGCAGACTTTCAGATTTAATTTGAGGGTAATTACATCCAAATCAGGTGAACGGTGTAGAAATTACAGCGGTTTCTATATGTGCCTCCCACTTTTCAAGGGGCCAAAAGAAATGGGACAAACTAAACAATCCTAACTCTAACTTTCACTTTTTAATACTTTAAAGAGTTGATAGTCCCATTACTTTTGGCCCCTTTAAAAGTGGGAGACACATATAGAAACCGTTGTAATTTCTACACCGTTCACCTGATTTGGATGTAATTAGAGGGTTCACCACAAGATGTAAACCATTGGTGAGCCACAAAAACAGGAAGACCAGATTAGAGTTTGCCAAACAACATCTAAAAAAGCCATTACAGTTCTGGAACAACATCCTATGGACAGATGAGACAAAGATCAACTTGTACCAGAGTGATGGGAAGAGAAGAGTATGGAGAAGGAAAGGAACTGCTCATGATCCAAAACATACCACCTCATCAGTGAAGCATGGTTGTTGTAGTGTCATGGCGTGGGCATGTATGGTTGCCAATGGAACTGGTTCCCTTGTATTTATTGTTGATGTGACTGCTGACAAAAGCAGCAGAATGAATTCTGAAGTGTTTCAGGCAATATTATATGCTCATATTCAGTCAAATGCTTCAGAACACATTGGACGGTGCTTCACAGTACAGATGCACAATGACCCAAAGCATACTGCAAAAGCAACCAAAGAGTTTTTTAAGGCTAAAAAGTGGAATGTTATGCAATGGCCAAGTCAATCCCCTGACCTGAATCTGATTGAGCATGCATTTCACTTGATGAAGACAAAACTGAAGGGAATATGCCCCAAGAACAAGCAGGAACTGAAGACATTTGCAGTAGAGGCCTGGCAGAGCATCACCAGGGATGAAACCCAGCGTCTGGTGATGTCTATGCATTCCAGACTTCAGACTGTAATTGCCTGCAAAGGATTTGCAACAAAGTATTAAAAAGTGAAAGTTTGATTTAGGATTGTTTAGTTTGTCCCATAACTTTTGGCCCTTAAAAAGTGGGAGGCACATATAGAAACCGTTGTAATTCCTACACCGTTCACCTAATTTGGATGTAATTACCCTCAAATTAAATCTGAAAGTCTGCAGTTAAAGCACATCTTGCTTGTTTCATTTCAAAGCCATTGTGGTGAATATAGGTCAAAATATGAAAATTCTGTCAATGTCCCAATATTTATGCACCTGACTGTATACATATATATATATATATATATATATATAGACTCCAATAATCCTGGCACTCCGGAACCCCCTCAGGGGTAACTTGCTCTGGTGCTTTCCTTTAGGCAGGCCAAAAACCTCCAAATACAGTACAGAAAAACTGGATACAAAACAATTTTTTTAGTGTTGAATCAGCATGTCACACTGATTCAACACTAAACAATTTGTTTTTTATCCAGTCTCTGAGTGACGCCTTTTTTCTGTAATATATATATATATATATATATATATATATATATATACAGGTTGAGTCTCCCATATCCAAATATTCCAAAATACGGAATATTCAGAAATACGGAATAATTTTTGAATGACTGAGAAAATGAAACCTTTGATTTTTGATGGTTCAATGTACACAAACTTTGTCTAAGGCACAAATTATTAAAAATATTGTATAAAATTACCTTCAGGCTGTGTGTATAAGGTGTATATGAAACATAAATGAATTTCATGTATGTACACAATCTTTGCTTGAGCCACAAAATTATTGGAAATATTGTATAAAATTACTTGCTGGCTGCGTGTATAAGGTGTATATAACACATAAATGAATTCTGTGTGTATATTGGGGTCCCATTCCCAAGATATTTCATTATGATATGCAATTATTCCAAAATACGGAATATTCCGTTATCCAAAATACCCCAGGTCCCAAGCATTTTGGATATGGGAGACTCAACCTGTATATATATATATATATATATATATATATATATATATATACAGTTCGGTAGTGCAGGCACTCCCATTCAGATATTTCTTATGCCGTGGTGCTTGCCCAGTACTTGAAATAGCAGGGGGACGTGGCGTCACTCTCCGGACTTGAACACAAAGACTCAGAATGTCACAGCATAGCAGTCAACGTTTTGAGTTTATTGAACCAAACTCGTCATCAGGACAAAGAAAACCCAAAGTGTTCCCACCTTATATACCTCCTACATCCCTCGGTATGTCCGGTGTCCACTGGCTAAGCTTCCTGCTCCCCTGCACCACTCAGCCGAGTGGCACAGGGGAGCGGGAAGCTGAGCCAGTGGACACCGGACATACCGGACTATTATGCTGTGACATTCTGAGTCTTTGTTTTCAAGTCTGGAGAGTGATGCCGCGTCCCCCTGCTATATATATATATATATATATATATATATATACATATGTACTGTAATAAGATCAGGGCAAGAGGTCCCTCTCCTGGGGTAGATGGACACCTCCAAACACACAGCAGCCTGGAATCAGCACACCTGTCCTGGTTTTAATGCAAGCTAGCTGCAGCAATTTTTTTATTGTGCAGTATAAAAACAGAAATAATAAAACAAATCCTAGCCCGTCTGGGCACTAACTGAACAACAGATTCCCTCTCTCAAAAATGACAGGGCCTATTGCCCTCACCACAAATATAGGTATATGCACAGTACTCACTATAAGTATAAAACAGTGTCTCTGAACAAGCCTGCCTGCTTGCTCTCCCCAGGTGTGAGACACTAAGCCAAACCCTAACCCAGCTTATATGACCCTCTTCCAGATGCAATCACTAATCAGCCTGCTTTCAGGCTGAAAAACCCAAACATCTGAAATGGCCCTGTGGATGGAGCCCTCCCTGCTGTCTCACATCCACACCTCCATTTTCTGGCTTTTACTTAAAGCCCAAAACTCCAACAAAGCAGATACCGACTTTTCCTGGGTGTTTAAAAGATATAGGTTAGAAAGCTTGGACAAACGTACACTCCATTTAGCATTACACTAGTGCTTCTATCACATGTTTTGACCTGTGGGGCAGAACAACTGCAGCCCCCAAACAATAAACACATGACAAAATGTCTGCTTTGGCCAGCTGCCTTCCTGGCCTGTGTTCTACTTTAAACTTTAAGTTTTGCAATGCCAAGAACCACCTCATTATTCTCCCAATGCTCTCTTTATTCTCTGACATCCATTTCAAAGGGGCATGATCAGCGATTAACCTGAATTTCCTTCCCATCAAGTAGTAACTGAGAATTTCTAATGCCCACTTTATGGCCAGCATTTCTTTCTCAACCATAGCATAGTTTTTCTCATGTACTGTCAATTTTCTGCTTAAGTATATAATAGGGTGTTCTTCTACTTCTATGCTCTGGGACAGGACAATCATTGCAGAAGCACCTATGCCTAAATCTGATGCATCAATTTCCACAACAAACTCCCTGTTAAATTCAGGTGTCATCAGCACTGGTTGGGTACACAATACTACCCTGAAAAGCCTTCTCTGCTTCAGGACACCTATTAACCATAACTTTCTGTTTACCTTTGGTAAGGTCTGTCAGTGGGACTGCAATGATGGCAAAATTAGGTATAAATCTCCTATAATACCCCATGATTCCTAATAATGCTCTCACCTGCTTCTTATTTAGGGGTCATGGCAAATTTTTTATTGCCTCAATTTTATTAAGTTGGGGCTTAATCAAACCTCTGCCAATGGTATGTCAAAGAGACTTTACTTCTTCCATCCCTAGGCAACATTTTTTGATTTTTATAGATGGAGTCCAACACTGCTTGTACTCTGGGTAAGTGAGACTGCAAATCAGGACTATAAATGATTACATCATCTAGATAAGCAGCAGCATACTGTCTATGGGGCCTTAGAATTTTATCCATCATCCTTTGTAAGGTAGCAGGTGCCCCATGTAACCCAAATGGCAACATCTTGCATTGGAACAACCCTTCCGGTGCAGAAAAAGTTGTCTTTTCTTTGGCACTCTCAGTTAACGGCACTTGCAAATACCCTTAGTTAAGTCTAGAGTAGTTAAATACCTGGCTGTTCCTAATCTTTCCATTAGCTCATTTACACCAGGAATTAGATAGGCATCGAACTTTGACACAGTGTTCAATATATGGAAATCATTGCAGAAGCACAAACTCCCATCAGGCTTTGGAATAAGCACAATGGGACTTGACCACTCACTATGCGATTCTTCAATTACACCCAATTCCAAATTTTTTTTAATTTTTTTGGACACTGCTTCCCTTTTCTGCTTCTGGTAATCTATAGGGCTTTAGGATGATCTTAACCCCTGGGTCAGTGATTATGTCATGTTTAATGACTGTGGTTTTACCCGTTATGTCTAAAAACAAACCCTATTACTGATAAAAAATTCTTTAACTTCCCGCTGTTGAACGGCCAACAGGATTTTAGCTACTGAATGGCTCTGGGTTTACCAAAGGGGCTGGGATGGCTGACAGAGCTGCTCTATCCTACAAGGTTTTATAAGATTTACATGGTATAACTGTTCTGGTATTCTTTTACCAGGCTGGTAACCTTTATAATTAACCTCCCCCACTTTTACGAGAATTTGAAAGGGTTCTTGCCACTTAGCCAAAAGTTTTTTTTCTAGTGTGGGAACTAACACCAGCACTCTGTCCCCAGGAGCAAAGACGTGTAACTGGGCATTGCGGTTGTATACCCACTGCCGTGCTGTTGGACCTCTTCCAAGTGCTCTCTCACTATCAGCACCACTCAGAAATTCTTTTCTGCATTTGGGAAACATGCTCAATAACAGTTTTATACAGAATGGACTGCCCTTCCCATGTCTCTTTGGCACTGTCAAGTAATCCTCTTGGGTGTCTCCCGTACAACAAATCAAAAGGTAAAAACCTGGTGGAGGATTGGGGAACCTCTCTTATGGCCAACAACTAATAAGGTAACAAGTAATCCCAATCTCTACCATCTTTATCCACCACTTTCCTTAGCATGTGTTTTAACATTTTGTTGAACCTCTCCACTAACCTATCGGTCTGGGGGTGATACACAGAAGTTCTTAACTGATCAATTTTAAACAGGCGGCAAAACTCTTTCATGGTTTTTGACATATATGGGGTACCTTGGTCAGTCAGGATTTCTTTAGGTATTTCCAACCTGCTAAAGACATTGACTATATCTCTAGCAATGGTTTTTGTTGATGTATTGCACAATGGTATTGCTTCCAGGTATGTGGTAGCATAATGCACTATCACTAGAATATATTGATGGCCCCGGGCAGATTTCATTAAAGGTCCAAACAAATCCATAGCTATTCTTTCAAACGGAGCCTCAATAATGGGTAATGGGACAAGTAGACTTTTAAAATGTAGCCTTGAAGCATGATACTGACATTCAGGGCAGGATGCACACTATTCAGATATCTCTTTAAGGACCCTGGGCCAGCAAAACTTTTGTAAACTTTTGTACCCATGAGTGACCTGCGGTTATGTGACCTTAAGCCAGGTCTAACACTGTTCTTCTAGATGCCTTTGGAACTACAAGTTGTTCCATAATATCTTCCCCTTTCTTAGTCACCTGATACAAAAAATCCTGGCATACTGCCATGTGGGGATATGACAACTGACTATAAGGGTCTATGGGTTTACCATTAATAACTTTTATATTCTCCCTGGCTTTTACCAGAGTAGGGCCATTTAACTGCTCCACGGCAAAGATCTATTTTCTGACTTCAAGATCAGGCAGATGATCAACTAGTTCAACAACATTTCCTATCTCAGTGGGAGGCTCATCATTCAGCAACCCACCATCACTCTCAGCATTCTCTGGTTCACCAATCATGCTAGTAAAAGGGAACAACTCAGACTTGGAAGAAACCTCCACTGCTACTGTATCAGTAACCTTCTCAAATGGGTCTGGCTTATTTACTTCTGTAACAAATCAGCTTTCCCACAACTTCCAGAAGTGGGCAAAGTCTCTCCCCAATATTGCATCATACATCAAGCCAGAACCCAAAACCCACAGAGACTACAGGGTAACCACACTGCATTTCTATGTTCACTTTCGTAGTAACATAATATGGAGTATCCCATGCATGCAAGTCACACCAACAGTTTTTCACTTATGATTTAAGGGGTTCATAAGTTCAGCTTTCATAAGAGTAACCAGGCTACCCGAATCTAACAGAGTCTCTACCCGGTTGTCTTCTATAGTGACTATACACATTTGATTATCTGTCTCAGCCTGCCGGTCAGCAGTACAGGCTGGGTGAGCAAAGATAAACACTCTGCAATTGACATAAGTAGCATCACATAGCATAGATTCAGAGGTAAGTGAACAATTAGCAGCAATATGGCCGAAACCACTACATCAAAAACATTGCATCATATTGTTATCAAGTCTTTTACAGGGTAGGAACCTTCTTGGCCCTGCTGGCCTACTTCCAGGTTTCAAACCCACAGTCTTATGGTCATACCACCACCCAGAACCCTTCTCCCCTGAAACAGTGATCACCGGAGATCGCTGTTGCGGAATTGGGGCTCAGTGGGACACACGCAACAGTTCCTCAGCTGCCACATACCTCTCCACCAGTTCAACCAATTGTTCTGCTGTTTTAGGGTCTGCATGGCTCACCAACTTGTGCAGAGTTGCAGGTAGAGATTGCAGGTATCGTTCCATAATGAACCTTTCCATGATCTGTGGTCCTGTTAGAATCTCTGGCTGCAGCCATTTTGTGGTCAGACGGACGAGGTCATGCATTTGAGATCATGGAGGCTTTTCTGTGTGGAACTCCCAGCAGTGGACTTGGGTGCGAACAAACACTGTGTCTTTCAAATGAGTTAGGATTTCTTGTTTTAGTTTATCATAGTCTTTAGCATCAGTCAGGCACAAGTCAAAGTATGCTTTTTGCGGTTCTCCAGAAAGGAAGGGTGCAACAAGACTTGCCACACTGCTCTTTAGGCCAATTCTCTCTCTCGCTGTTTTTTTAAAAGCCATAAGATATACTTCAACATCATCACTCTGGGTCATCTTTTGCAGAAACTGACTGGGCCTTATGGGGCGAGTGTTAGTTGGAACATCAGTGGAAGCATCTCCAGACCAGGCTACTAGCTGCTGTATCACCTCTCTTAAGGCCTGGTGGTTTTCCTCTATGGCCACTTGTTGTTGCCTCTGGGCTGCCTCAAAGGCCAATAGTTGCGCCTTGGTGGATTCTTGCTGAGTCCTGATGGATTCTTGCTGAGTTTTGTTAGTTTCCTGCTGAGCCCTGGTAGCTTCCTGCTGGGCTGCTGTAGCCTGGGCCAAGGGCTTACCATTGTCCTCCATGTTATCTTTGGGTGTAGCATTGAAGCAGAATCTGGTTTCCCTAAGCATCTGCCAATGCCACCACCATGGAATTTACAGGATACAAGTTGATGTCCAAAACAACATATTGGTGTCTGTCACTTTAAATTTCAAATGTAAACTTTTCCTATTGCTGCAATTTTCAGTGTGTTGCCCACATTCTCCACCACTTGTAACAAGATCGGGGTAGGAGGTCTCTCTCCTGGGGTAGATGGACACCTCCAAACACACAGCAGCCAGGAATCAGCACACCAGTCCCGTTTTTTGTGCAAGCTATATGTGTATGTAATACGTATATATTGTAGTGGATAATGACATTGAAAAAGGTTGCTAGATATAATAATATTAGTTAATGATGATAATGGAAGATGATGAGGATATGTGAAAATGATAGAGTGCGAATGTTAATGTGTTAAAATGATAGGCAACACCAACCACACCTCTAGTGTGGCATTAGACATACCACTCTGGTGGAGACCTGAGTTTGGGGGGTCCCTTAAAAAATTTGCTATGGGGCCCACATAGTTGCCAATCCTGCCATTCAGTTATGCCCCTGAATGGCAGGATTCGAATATATTAGAGTATCAGCGGCAATCTGTCACACCACTAGCACTGATAAAAAACACAGAAGTGTATGGCAATGACTAAATAAAATGGCTCAGCAGGTTGCATGGTTAATAAAACAAACAGTTAATATATGTAGGTCTCAATTACATGGCACTCAATACCCTGTATGAACCTGTTATAGTGTGCAAATATTGGCCACTACTGCCATACTAATATCCCTGGGATTAGGCAGCAGCAGTGAACAAGCCTCAACAGTATGGTGTGATTGATGTGTGATACTGGCCCTCATTCAGAGGCGCTCGCAAAATGTGAGCAGTCGCTCTGAATGTGGGCAGCCACTTGTGTTTTGAAGTGCAGCCTCCTGGTCGCTAGCTAAGCTGTGGGTTACCACCCACAGCTTTAGCGACCGACCAGGTTGATGGTCAACACCATCGTGACCATCGGGGCTTGCGATGAGACCTTAAGGTTGGGTCTCGGCAGCCGCAAGCCCCAGGTAGCTTCCTGTTCTGATCGAGCAAGAAACTCCCCACTGACATCACTGTTGATGTCAGTGCGGTCGCCCGCAAAACAGCATGCGTTCCTTAAGGAATGCCTCCATTTGTGAAACCACCCCCCCTCCCCGCCTACTAAACGGGGCGAGCTTTCGATCAACATCTACAGCCGCCCCGTTGGTAGCGAGCCCCGGAGCGAGAGAGAATTTCTCCCTTGCTCCGGGGCTTGCGCACGGGCCTAAACATTGACCCGCTTGCAAGCACGCAGCGCTTGCGAGCGGGTAGAGATAAGGTCCACTGACTGAACGCATACCACACTGCCTGAAAATCAATAGCAATATACATATGTCCAGATCCAGCTGGGATTGATTGATATTGTTTTATATATATATATATATATGATTTTATCTGAAGTCTGAGCATATAATGACACACACATTACCCTATGCTGTGCTGTGCATGAGGATATGTAATATGTGAAATTAGCACAATATTATTGGAATATGATGCTGGTTGAGCACATGCCACACTAAAGTTATGAGACAACAATTAATAATAATATATATGTGCTAACCAAGCCGAGACCGAAATGACATCAGTTATTGGGAGAGATGTATGAAGCCCAGAAACGGTATCAGCGCATGTTAGGCGTTAGGGGTTTAGCAGTGGTATATTAGGTCTGGAGGAGGAGTCAACTTTCTCTTTCCAGTTTGTGATCCCGGACTGTTAAGTAACCTGTATCTTTACTGTCTGTTTTTTGTTATACAGCTTTAAATAAAAAAACTTTAATTTGTTTTATACCCTTTTTACACCGGAGCTAAAACCCGGGTTATTGCAGGGTTAACCTGGGCAGCTCCTTGGTGTAAAAGGGGTGAGGGTAATATCGCCGGGTCAAGTGACCCGGCAATCCAACCCGGGTAAACAGCAGGTTTTAACACGGGCTTAGCCCGTGAAACCCTGCTGTTCGTATGGCGCACTCTGGGTCTTGATGACCTGCAGTGCGCTGCAAGCTGGCCGACTGGTCCAGCTTCAGTGGCGCTTGGAGACGACATCATTTATTTATTTTTATTTATTAACAGTTTCTTATATAGCGCAGCATATTCCGTTGCGCTTTACAATTGGAAACATTGATAGAACAAAACAGGGTAATAACAGACAGACATAGAGGTAAGAGGGCCCTGCTTGCAAGCTTACAATCTATAGGAAAACAGGCATTGATACACAAGGATAGGTGCTATATATATTGCAATTTGGTCTGGCCAGAATGCAGAGTCTCCAAGCATCCAATTTCAAGCCGGAAAAGCTGGGTCTATGCAGACCCGACTGCGGTGTGAGCGGCGCCGACTCACGAATATCCCGAGTCGGCGCCGGCTAAATTCCGGGTCTGACCCAGATAGGAACCCTGTTCCAACTCCGGGTCAGACCCGGAATTTTGGTGGAAAAGGGGTATAACTTTCCTCCTTATTCCACAGCTCTTCCTCACAGCCGTTTCTTCTGTCTTTCTATTTCTTTATTCCCTTTTTTCCTGCTTTTCTCTTTCCCCTCAATTTCCTGTCACGTCCTCTCTGCCCACTTCCCATCACCTTTCCCTTTGACAATGCCCCGTCCCCGCCACAATGCCCCTCCTGCCCGCCGTCTTGTAGAAGCCATTAACGGTCGCCGCTACCTCACCTGTGGCCCGGGGTGCGCGCCTGTCTGCAGCATGCGCCAGCCCCTGCCCCTAGTCCTTTGCCGCGGCTTTGCTGCGGCTGCGGCAGCTGACAGGGTACTCTGGCCAACTCCGCTGGCTCCTTCAACCTCCGGCCTTCAGGCCTGGCTGGTGAGGGGCTCGGCGGGTGTGGTAGGGACGAAGTGCTAGGATTTCCTGATCGGTTGCCCTGTCCCCTTCATAGTGGCTGCCGCAATGCCCCCCCTGCCTGCCATCTTGTAGAAGCAGCTAGACCGTTAAGGGTTGCCGCTGCCAAACCTGTGGCCCGGGGTGCGCGCTTGTCTGAGGCGCTCACCTGCCCCATCCTCTGCGGCAGCTGACAGCATGTGCCCACCGACTGCTGGCTCCTTCACCCTTGGCTTAATTCTCCTGCCATCAGCGGGACAACGTGCCGAGATTCCCTGGCCGGTGGCCCCGCCCCCTTCATAGCGGCCACCATTTTAGATGCTGGGGAGGTCCGGACCTCCTAAGATTCACCCCTCTCTGTCCAAGGGACAGGAGGTTTAGGGATTTCTCCTGCTCTTAGTGTCCCGGTATCTCCCTTGAGCCAGGATGCTGGGATGTTAAACATCATACACCCCCCCTGCTTTCAATATGGCTAGGCCACAATTGCTGCAGGATAGAGCAACCCCTTATGGGGCTCTTGGCCCAGGTTGCTGGCACCAGTGTTAACCCCTCCACCTGCTGCGGCTAGTACATATGCAGGGCCGCAGGTTTGGGCTTATGGGCCCACCCCTGCCCCAAATCCGGCTTTTTGTTTCGCCCCATACTCTAACCAGAGCTCATACCAGCAGCCATTTGCCAATTTGTTTCTGGGTTTCAGCCACCAATTTTATGCCCATCCTGCAGGCACTTCACACAGCAATACGCTGCTGCCCTGGTCGTTCCAACCCCTGTGCCCCAACGTGTCCAGTTTGTTCCCGGGTGACACTCAGGCCAACAGCCGGTGAGCCAGCTCCCCCTTCCGCAAGCCCCTCCCCTGCCACCAACCCCAGTGCTACTTTCACCGGCACAGCCCCCATTAACCCCCCCGCCGCAGAGCGCCCCACCCGCGCTCATTACTATATGTGCACCTTCAGCTCCTGTGCCTAATGCAAGTGTGTCAACCCCACAGGATTCATTGGTTCAGCCGTTGACATCCGCATCGACTTCCGGGATGTCGTCGCAGGTGATCTTTTGTCATCATGTCAAAGCGTGGTGGGCGCACCGCACAATGAGGGACAAGCTTCCACTACCAAGGTTGCTCCTGTGATCCCATGGATGTCTGGAGCAGGTGAGATGAGTTTTGCAGTACCTTCAATTGCTCCACTGTCGCATTCTGACGACTCTTCCGAATCATCTAGTTCAGGGGAGAGGCCGCGCAAGCTTATGAAATACTTTGTGCAAAAGTTGAAGGGTAAAGGCAAAGGTCCTAAAAGAGCAGGAAGTGTAGCGGCTAGTTTGGTTCCGGGTTCTTCGGGGATGCGGTCCATTGCTCCAACATGGCGATATTGAGAGGGGTTAGGTCTAAGATTAGAGAGTGAATACGAAAAGGTCGATATGTCGACATGTTCACAATTACGCATGATGCTAGGAAGGCGTTAGATGTAGCAAAGTGGTAGCCGAGGAAGCTTGGAGGAGCTAATAGAATTGGCTTACCCAGATCAATTTAAAAAAAAAAAAAGTATGTGTTTGAGCGTGCTACATTGAGACACGCCCTGCTGAATGTATGAACGTGTTAAAGTGCTTCCATTTAGTGCAGGGCATGCAGGTTTCAGTTAGGCATATCATTTGGAGGCAGTATGATGAGCTTTTTGGGAAAAACCAAGATGGCCAGAAAGTTTTTAGTTTTTAGTTTTGGTTTTAAGGATGTTTAAGTGTGGCTGGAAGTTACACAGCAGGCCCGGACGTCTGTCTAACCTACTGTTGAGTATACACATCCCTTTCCAGCCCGCCCAGGATTTAATATGGGCGGAGAGGGAAAGTGCTACACATTTAACAATGCCTAGTGTAACAGAGGGACTAGCTGCTGCTACCGGCACGTCTGCATGCTTTGTGGGGGTAGTCACCCAGCGAAGGACTGCAGTCGTCCCGGGAGTCACGCAGCAGGAAAGGGGGATCAGCAAACTGGATCTAAGTAAAGCTGCATCTCCAATTAAAGTCGAGGTATTGGCGCGTTGGTTGAGGCGTTATCCTCTAAGGGAGGAAGCGGCCTTCCTATTACAAGGTTTTAAAGAGGGTTTCCAGTTAACGTTGGTTCATCCAGTTGGGGCTAGAAGAAATTTAATGTCAGCTAGGGATTTTCCAGAGGTTGTCACAGGAAAGATTGGATGTGGAGCTGGGATTGGGGAGTATGTGTGCCCCTTTTTACCTCACCTCCGGTGGAAGATCTTGGCATTTCACTGCTTGGTGTGGTACCAAAGTAATAACAAGGAAAATTCAGGTTGATACAACTCCTGTCTTACTCAGAAGGAGGGTCAGTAAATGACGCTTTAGATCCAGTCGATTGTAGTGTCACCTACCAGTCATTTGAGGATGCACTTGGTATCGTGTGGGGTTTTTGGGAAAGGGGCTTTGTTAGAAAAAATTTATATCAAAGCTGGTTTTGGTTTGCTCCCCTTACATCCCGGGTCATTTATGTACATGGGTTTTAAGGTAGGCAGTTAATTTTACGTAGATAAGTGTCTACCTATGGGCTGTTCTATTTCTTGTTCCTTTTTTAAATGTTTTTGCTCTTTTTTACAATGGTGTATTCAATCAGGTACTGGCCAGTCAGGCATCACTCATTCTCTTGACAACTTGATAGGGCCAGCTGTTGTTTTCGGTCCAAACACTTTTTGGGTCAATGGGAGTTCCCATTGCACACAAAAAGACAGAGGGGTAGGTTACTAAGTTGTCTTACCTAGGTATTGAAATTGACACTGATTTGGGTTTGTGTAGACTCCCCTGTGAAAGGTACGGTAGATTAGCAAGTTTTTAGTGAGTTTTGTTTCAGCCAGTACAAAATCTTTGAAACTACAGCAGTCACTGCTAGGTTTGCTCAATTTTGCTTGTCACATCATTCCCATGGGTGAGCTTTTTTGTTGCAGGCTGGAGCGAGCTTTCACGGGCGTCAAGAAGGCTCACCATATGATCCGATTTTCGGCTGACAGGAAGGAGAATTTTAAGGTTTGGTTGAGATTCCTACAGGAATTTAATATGGTTCGCTTTGTCTGTGGCCAATCGCAAACTTCAGTTGTCCACAGACACATCAAGGGCATTATCGAAGGCAGAGGCGGCTAAGGATCTGCATGTCTGAGTTTGTATGGCAAGGGCATGAGAGTGGGTGTTCAAAGGCTACTATGTCTTGCAGTTTAGCTGGCATTTCCTATTTCTCATGTCTGAATGGTTTGACTCATCCTACAAAATCATTTATTAATTCTAAAGCGCTGAGAGGTTGGGCGAGGGAGCAGGTGATTGTAGGTGATTCGCGTAGGCCAATAGACGTGGGTATATTGCAGGAGTTGGTTTTGCTAATCTCAGGCATAGCTAAGGGTGAATTTGAAGCGGTTTTGTTAAGTCTGTTTTTTTTTTTTTTTATTTTGTGATGGCAATTTTTGGCGTTTTATGGGTTGAGGAGTTAGCTGGGGCAAATAAAAAATCAGCCATCACAGGGTTGTTAGTGGATAATGTTGTGGTTTAGTGTAATTTAATTTTTGTAAAAATACAGAAATCGAAAATGGATCAGGTGGGTAAGGTGCGTTGGGTTTCTGTCTCCTCACATCCAGAGCCGAGCATCTGCCCAGTAACCCTAGCTAACAGGTATAATCAGCAGCGTCGATAGTGGGATCTCAATGGCTTATTCATGAAGATCTGTCCCCTCTCTCTAAGTTCCAGTTTACAAGTGTGTTCACTAGATGCCTGATAGCTTTGGACGTGCCGTTTGAAGAGTACGGCACCCATTCATTTAGGTTTGGGGCACCAGCTTGCGCAGCAGCATCAGCTTCTTCCACAGAGGCAATCAAGCACTTACGTAGATGGAAGTCTTCAGCTTACAAGGGTTATATAAGGGGCGATAAATTGCAGAAGTATTGGCGCTCCTGGCGAGTTTGTTATTTGGGAAAGCCAGTGCCTTATGCTATCCGCCACTAGGGGGGATTGGAGTTCTTTTCACTTTTGCCCTCAATTAGACATAAGAGGTTTTGTGTCATTCACCTCCATCTGGGCTGCCCAAACAACTCAGTTTTCCCCCCTTTTTTCGTTCATGGTTAGAGTTTATTATTATATCCCATTAAGGCTTATGTTATACGATTTTTCCCATCACAGATCTTTTGAGGAAAGATTGCCGGGTGTGGATTGTTGTGAATTCTTTTGTGTACTGGGCTAGCAGGCATAACTGTGCTACCTTAGCCCCTTTTAAGGTCCATTGGATTGGCTTGAGAGGTTTCACGTGGAGCTGCCTTTTGGACCTTCATTGGCAGTCTGAGAGCAAGTGAGGGACCCCTGACTGTCTAGTCGTGCACTTAGGTGGTAGTGACCTTGGCAAATGTGAGGAAGTTGAACTGATAATCATCATTAAGCGGGATTTGAGGTTGATAGAGCGCTGGCCACAGGTTAAGCTTTGCTGTTCTAAATAATTCCGAGGAGGTTCTGGTGCGGTACCCAGGGTACCCAGGGGCAGCCCTAGACAGAGCTAGGAGGAAGCTGAACACTGTGGTGTCTAGGTTGTGATTGGTTTAGATGGGCGTGTTATCAAGCACCCTCATCTTTGCTATGAGGAGGCACATTTATATATAGGCCGGATGGACTGTACCTCACTGAAGAAGGTTTGGAGTTTTTTGTCTCAAATTTCCTTGCTTCGTTAGAACAGTTTGGAGGGGCTAGAATTTCTTAGGTGGAGTTACGTGGCCATTTTTGTCCACGTCATTGGTGGAAAGCAGTGCTCCTTGGCGGCTCAATTTGAGTTTGGCTAGCATTCCCCCTTTGAGAGAGGTAAGTCAGTACTACCCAGGAGGGCTTGCGCACGGGGTGGAAAAATCCACCCTATTTTTGGTAAAGCGAACAAACATTATGAGCTGTAGACCGAGGTAGCACTGCTTTTTCACCTCCAGGACTAATTAATTCAATTGTAATCCGATCTAAATAAATTTGGCTGTGACCTCTTTTTTCCAATTCTATACAGTTGTTGTGTCTTATTTATTAGTTAAGTTAAGCTTAAGAGTGGTGTTTAAAAATAATAAAACTATGGGTGACTTAAAATATTAAAATGCTTGAATAAGCTTGAGAAGATATAAGCACACTGGGCCTGATTCAGACCCACTCGCAAGCGGCTGTCCGCTCGCAAGTGGGTCGATGTTGTGCACTGCACATGCGCACGACGGCGGGAGCTCCGTCGTGCGCTTGTGCCAGACGCGACGAGCGAAGGAAAGTCCTTCGCTCGTTGTGTCTGATCAAAGGAGGCGTGCTGTCGATGTTGATTGACAGCACGCCCCCTTTGGTGGGCGTGCCAGGGGCGTGCCTCCTTGACGGGGGCGTTCCCAAGGGAACGCCTACCGTCAGAAACCGGCCCACTGACATCACTAGTGATGTCAGTGGGAGTGATTTTGGCTCTGATAGAGCCAAAATCACTCCGGGCCTTGTTATTGAAAACCTCAACCGCAGGCTCCGGCTCGCAGTTTCGCTGATCACGACCATCGCGGCCATCAAACTGCACGCCCGTATAGGCTGTGGATGGTGACCCACAGCTATATGAGCGTCCAGGAGGACGCTCCAGAATTATGGAGGGTGGCCCTCATTCAGAGCGTGTGCTCTGCTCAGAGCGTATGTCTCTGAATGAGGGCCACTGTTTTTTATTTGGTACAGTACTAGTTAGAGCTGGTTTTGTTGATAGTTTATAATTGGTAGAGGTCAGTTGCCAATCATTATCGGTTAGACTATTAGCTGCCCCGTCAAGGCAGGGTTTAGCAGTGGTATATTAGGTCTGGAGGAGGAGTCAACGTTCTCTTTCCAGTTTGTGATACCCAGCATATTGAGAAATTGGTTTGTACCAATATATATTCGCTTGATAAAATTGATTTGTACCAATATTTATTTGTTGTGAGACATTGGTTTGTACCAATATTTATTTGTTGTGAGCAATTGGTTTCTACCAATATGTATTCATTGGAATATATTATGTTCTTTTTTCCAGCAGGTGAGGCATGTGAGGTTCTGGTTTTGTTGTGAGCAAGGAACACTGAAGCAGATTTAAAAATAAATACAGAGTTTTTAATGAGTGGCTTAACAGACATGAATGTGGACGATCTGAGACTATTTCCGCAGGGAGTCCATGCAGGCTGCATATTTGCTGGACAAACAAATGAGCCAAATCAGAAGCTGTGGGTAATTTCTTTAGAGGGACATAATGGACCATCTTCGAAAATCGATCCACCACAACCTAGATGGTGGTGTAGCCCTCCGAACTTGGTAAGTCCATTACAAAGTCCATGGAGAGGTTCGTCCATGGACGTGATGGAATTAGTAGAGGCAACAACTCACCTGCTGGAGCTTGATGGGAGGATTTGTGCTGGGCACATGGATTACATGAAGATACAAACTCCAATATGTCAGTCTTTATCGAGGGCCACCAGTAGGACCTTTTAAAAAATTCCAGGGTCTTCTGAGTACCAGAATGACCTGCGAAGCATGAGGAACGAGCTCATGTGAGCAGCTGCTTCCTTAACTCCGGGGCCACAAAAGTTTTCCCAGTAGGAGGCTGTAGCTGTGTGGTAGCAAACACCCTTGATTCCAGCACGGGGGTACTGTGCGAGGTTTCAGTATTGTTGTCACAGGGAAATTATCTAGACAGAGCATCTGCTTTCTGACTGAGGGCTCCATATTGAAAGGTCAGAGTAAAATGGAATTGAGCAAAGAATATTGCCCATCGGGCCTGACGAGGACTTACACACTGGATATTTTTGAGGAAGAGGAGGTTTCTATGGTCAGTGAAGACAGTAAAAGGGAATTTAGCTCCTTCCAACAGGTATCACCACTCTTTAAGTGCCAGCTTAACTGCCAAAAGTTCTTCTTCACCAATAGCGTAATTTTTTTCAGCAGGAGAAAACTTCTTGGAGAAGAAGCCACAAGGGTGAACTCGGTTATCCTCATACCGTTGAGATAGAACTGCTCCCACTGCCTCTGAAGATGCATCTACCTCCAACAGAAAAGGTCTATCCACGTCTGGTTGTCTTAACACTGGAGCAGTGATAAAAGCTTGTTTCAAAAGCTGGAAGGCTGTCTCAGCTTCAGGAGTCCATAGAGTAGGATTAGCGTCTTTAATAGTCAACACTCTGATGGGAGCCAACAGGGACAAAAATCCTTTAATAAAGCATCTATAGTAATTGGCAAATCCGAGCAGTCTCTGGATGGGAATCGGTATGAAATACCGCCGGCGGTTCGATTCCCGTAAGCGGCAGCCCGACAGATGGACAGATCCCGGCAGTGCCAGCCCAACAGGGCTGGAAATTCCGATCGTCCTTAGGTAAGTATATACTAACCTAACCCCCCTAACCCTAACCCTTCTTAGGGGTGCCTAACCCTAACCTCCCCCCCAAGTACCTAAGTCCCCCCCGGGGGCCCTAAACCTAACCCACCCCCCCCTCTGTCCGTTGGCAGTGCCCGGCATCCCTTCGATCGGGATGCCGGGTGCCTGTCTCCCGACGTCGGTTAGATGCCTGTCATTTAACCCACGCCGCGATAAAGCAGTCGGGAAGCCGGCTGTTGGGATCATGTCAGCCAGTTTCCCGAATGCATCTCCTCTGGATGGCTTTCAATGTCTGGGATCGGGACCAATCTAGAATTGTCTGAACCCTTTTGGGGTCCATTTCCAGACTGGAACCGGAGATGACATAACCAAGGAATGGCACACTGGGTACACTGAATACACATTTCTCTAGTTTACAATAGAGATGTTTTTTTCTTAAACGAGACAGAACTTTCTTCACATGTTTATGGTGCTCCTCTAGAGAGGAGGAAAAAATCAGTATATCATCCAGATAAACGACTATGGAGACATACAACAAATGCCAGAAAATCTCATTGACAAAGCCTTGAAAGACAGCAGGAGCATTGCATAAGCCGAAGGGCATCACGAGATATTCAAAGTGTCCATCTCTGTTATTAAAAGCGGTTTTCCACTCATCTCCCGCACGGATACGAATAAGGTTATAGGCCCCTCATAGGTCTAATGTGAAAAAAACTATGGATCTCTTGACTGTCGAATAGCTCTGTAATCAATGGAAGAGGTTATCGATTCTTGACTGTTATGTCATTAAGGCCTCGATAAGCTATACATGGTCTTAACCCACCATCCTTCTTCCCGATGAAAAAGAATCCAGTACCAGCAGGAGACGTAGAGGGACGAATGAACTCTTTCTCTAAATTCTCCTTGATGTACTCTGACATTGCTTTGGTCTCTGGCAAGGATAGAGGATAGGTGCGACCTCGAGGAGGCATCTTATCAGGCAGCAATTCTTTGGGACAATCCCATTCCCTGTGAGGAGGTAAGATATTAGCTTGTTGTTCAGAAAAAAACATCAGCAAACAGTTGATACTCTTTGGAAATAGCTGGAGGTACTAACAAGACTGTTTTCTTCATAGGTCGTATCTTGGGAAGACAGGATCTCTGACACTCAACTCCCCATGAAAGAATTTGCATAGAGCTCCAGTCTATCCTGGGATTGTGCAGACACAACCAGGGTAACCCTACAACGACTTCTTGGTAGAAATTTTAGATACTCAAAATGGAGTGCTCCAATGCAGACTAGCACTGGTTGAGTCTCCTTGGTGACAACTCCGTTAGCCAGAGGATGTCCGTCTACAGCAGTCAGAGAGCTTGAATGATCTAGGGTAGAACAAGGAATTTGTAATTTATCAATGAGACTAGAGGTCATAAAGTTTCCAGCTGCTCCAGAATCTAGTAGAGTAGTGACAAAGGCAGGTTTAGGCTTGACATCTATGGCCAAGATCAGGACAAAGTCTTTGGAAGTTGGGGACGGACAGATTACTCCTAACTTGATGTCCCCAGGATCAGTTAGGAATGAGCGTTTCCCAGCTTGCGGGTACAGGAGGCCACCAGGTGACCCGATCCTCTACAGTATAGGCAGAGGTTTTTTGATATTCTTCTCTGGCATTCTTCTCTGGAGAGGTGGGTATGATTCACCTGCATTGGCTCTTCATCTGTAGAAGGAGGAGATGGACGGGTAGAGGAAGGAAGAGTGATGGACTTAGTACAGTCAGTTCTTTGTTCCTCGGCCTGACGTTCTCTAAAGCGGAGATCGACTTTGTTACACAGAGAAATCAGATCATTGAGATTAGTAGGAAGGTTGCGGGTGACCAAGTCATCCTTCAAATTGTTGGAAAGCCCATGCCAGAAAGCTGAGATGAGGGCTTCCTCATTCCACTTGAGCTCTGATGCCAAAATCTGGAACTGTACTACATATTGGCTGACGGGACGGATTCCTTGTTTCAGTGACATAATGCTAGATGAGACTGATACAGTTCGCTCAGGTTCATCAAAAATCCTCCTGAATGATCTTACGAAGTCTGTATAGTTGTCCAGTAGAGAATCTGAATGCTCCCAGAGTGGGGAAGCCCAATCCAAGGTGGGACCAGACAATAGAGACACCAGGTAGGCCACTCTGGTTCTAGCAGTGGAAAAGTTGTCAGGCTGTAGGGTGAAATGTATATCGCACTGAAGGCCTGATTCAGACCCACTCGCGAGCGCTATGTGCTCACAAGCGGATCGTTGATGGCCCAGTGCGCATGCACACGACGGAGCCGGCACATGCGCACTGGGCCACCATGCGTGAGACCCAGGCCTGCATGCGCAAGACCCGGATAGCGACGAGCAAACCGTCGCTCCGGGTCTCGTACCAAAGGGGGCATGCTGTCAATGTTGAATGACAGCATGCCCCCTTTGGTGGGCGGTTTGGGGGAGTGGCTGCCCAAACGGAGGCGTTTGAACGTGTGAACGCCTCTGTCTGGGGCCGGCCCCACTGACATCACGAGTGATGTCAATGGGAGAGATTTCAGCTCTGTTTGAGCTGAAATCTCTCTGGGGCTTGTGGAAACGAGACCCTACCACAAGGGTCTTGTTGCAAGCCCGATGGTCGCGATGGTCTTGACCATCGCGACCATCTTCCTGGTCGCTCACTACAGCTGTGGATGGTCACCCACAGCTATGCGAGCGGCCAGGAGGCCAAGAAGCCCGGCCCTGATTCAGAGTGACCGCTCTGTCAGAGCGTCCGGCTCTGAATCAGGGCCTGATTCAGGAATCCACGGCAGAGCTTGGGGTTGCCGTCAAATTTACTTGGCATAGGAAGGTGTAGTCGAGGGGATGCCCTGTAGCTGGTATTATCAGACGGAGTAGTAGAGGTAACTATAGTTACATTAGAGGTAGACAAGGAGGTTTGCAGATTATCCTGTCGTTTGGACATTTCTTGTAGAAACTGAGCCATTTGATGTTGCATAGCCTCCAGGTTTTCAAAGCTGTCTGCAGTACATCGGAATAAGGCCCTCATTCAGAGCCACTCGCTAGCGGCAGTACGCTCGTTCCGAGCGATGTTCGCACATCTGCACATGCGTACGGTTTTTAGTACGCATGCGCGAACCAGTCAGTGCGGCCGAAAAACATTTGTACGCAATATAGCGAGTGCCTGCTATTTTGAGTGACAGAATGAGGCGTATGTGGGTGGTAACAGGGGAAGGTGCTTGAAAACGGGGAGTGGAGATCCGTTCGCAGGCATGCTTAAAGGTCAAAACGGGCGTTTTATGGGTGTGCATAATTAATATAGCAGCGTCAATGACCACGTCACTTGGTTTTTTTTAACTCTGAACTGCTCGCAAAATAGCGGTTGAAAAAACCAACCACAAGAATAGCGAGCAGTTCATATCCTGTTCGATGTACTCGATTAATCTAATAAATAGCGGACATGACGTATGGTGCGAGCGGCCAGGGGGCGTTTTTAAGAAATAAAAGAGCGTATGTTTTGCTCGCTCGTTCAGACTTAGAGGTGTGAACAGACTGCAATGTGCGAATGGATCATTTGCATAGCCACCCCTTGTTTTTGAACGAACAAACGCAAATAGCGAACGGCTCTGAATGAGGGCCTAAATCCGCTCTAGACTCCAGTTCCGTGGCCAGGTCCATAGGGCCAGTGCAAACTGTGAGGTTCTGGTTTTGTTGTGGGCCCGGGGTGGTAAAAGGAGCAGAAACTGAAGCAGATTTAGAAATAAACGTGGAGTTTTTAATGAGTGGCTTAACTGACATGAATGTGGAAAAACAAAAAGTCCAGGTATAGAACTAAAGTGCACTTGGAAAATGGTAGTGAAGCAATGGGAAAAAGTCCAGGTAATGAAGAAGATAATCCAGTATTCCAGGGTATGTGAGGCTGAAAAGAATTGCAGGTTGAAATGAGTTGCAGACTGAAGTGAATTGCAGACTGAAGTGAAATGCAGGCTGAAGTGAATTGCAGGCTGAAGTGAGTTGCAGGCTGAAGTGAGTTGCAGGCTGAAGTGAGTTGCAGGCTAAAGTGAGTTGCAGGCTGAAGTGAATGGCAGGTTGAAGTGATTTGCAGGCTGAAATGAATTGCAGGCTGAGAAATAATGTCCAGGGAAACTGCAAGTGGAGGCAAGGTGCAGGGTAACAGCTGACGCAGGTACTCAGGCAAGAGAGAGGCAAAGGAGGAGGCAGGAGCCAGCGGGGCTGGAACAGGCAGGGTGAAGCAGGTTAGGTAATGATCAGAACAGACAGTTGAATGAGCTCAGGAACTCTCTCTCTCAGCTCTCGCTGAGAAACACATTGCACTGGCAATGAAAGGAAGCTCGGCACTCCCTTAAATACCCAGTGCTGCACTGTGACAGGCCAGAGAAAGCATGTGACGCACCAGGATAGGGCAACTAGGTCACATGACCGGAGGCAAGATGGCGGCGCCCATGCCAGAGCGGAACAGAAGCACCACCAGGCCTAACCAGACCAGAGTAACAGTATACCTGCACAGGACTACGCACAGCCAATGCACCCTGCAAGATACCAGCACCACTGCCAGACGCCCCTCACCATAGCATCCTCACAGGTAATACCTGCTGGCTGGCATGCCGAGAAGCCCTGGTCGTGACAAGGCTCAGTAGGTGGAAAACTGTGCTCCTCGTCCTCCTTTAGCGCAGCAGAGCTTGGCTAGCATTCCCCTTTGAGAGAGGCAAGTCGGTAACTACTTTAGGGGGGAAACATGTCTTCATCCTAGGGAGGAACCAGCACTGTGCTAGTTAAGGGGAGGTGGTACTACCCAGGAGGGCTTGCGCACAGGGTGGAAAACTTCACCCTATTTTTGGTAAAGTAAACAATCATTATGAGCTGTAGACCGAGGTAACACTGCTTTTTCGCCTCCATGACTAATTAATTCAATTCTAATCCGATCTAAATAAATTTGGCTTTGACCTCTTTTTTCCAATTCTATACAGTTGTCTGTGTCTTATTTATTAGTTAAGTTAAGCTTAAGAGTGGTGTTTAAAATAATAAAACTATGGGTGACTTATCATGGCTGGGCATATAGTGATAAATACACTACTGCTGATTGTACCTATAACCCTATATGAATCTGTAAGTGAATACTATGCTACACCAGTGGATCAAATAATAATAACAGACTATAAGTCACAAGTGCTGGGAATAGGTCATATGATCTAGTCAACTGAAAATGAAAGATGGTCAAATTAATTCAGCTGCACTTTTAAACAAGTTTTGTTAAATAATATATATATAAACTGTGAAATTGTGTACTGATCTTGTTAATAAATATTGAATTGATATGGACATTGGTATATTCAATTTATTAGCAGTATTATAATTTTGGATCATTACTTCCATGTATTATGACCATAAACTGTATGTCATTGAGATCATATAATACAATATATAAAGAGAATCATTATTGAGCCCCTCTGAGGTGATTAGTCACCATAACACACTGTGAGTGATATATCCCTTTTACACCAGAGCTAAAACCCGGGTTATTGTAGAGTTAACCCGGGTAGCTCCTTGGTGTAAAAGGGGAAAGGGTTGGATTAACAGATCAAGTGACCCAGCAATCCAACCCAGGTAACCAGCAGGGTTTAACATGGAATAACCTGTGAAACCCTGTTCTGTAAATGGAGCGATCCGGGTCACAGTGACCTGGCCGGCTTCAGTGGTGCTTGGATATGACGTAATCTCCAAGCGTCCACTTCAACGTCAGTAAAAAAGCTGGGTCTATGCAGACCCGGTTCCAGTGTGAACGGCCCCGGCTTGGGAAAATACTGGGTTGACGCCGGCTAAATTCTGCGTCTGATCCGGATTGGAACCCTGTTCCACCCTCCGGGTCAGACCCGGAATTTTGGTGTAAAAGCTGTAATATTTAATTAGAGCTAATATAATACAGTGTAAAGAAGTCCATATACACTATGAAGTGGACATATAATGGGTATTGTGAGTTGGTACAGCTGTGTACTGTATTTTAATATTTTCTTACTTTATCTTTACGTTTTATTCCGCTGCAATTTTATGACATTATTAAAATTAATCAGTTATGTTTTATTGTTACTTCTATTGCGATACATTGTGCACTCATTTAAAGGGTCTTTTTTGCTCCTTTTGTGTATCTGTTTTTCAAGTACTGTAGTTAAGCAATTTGTATGACACATGCATTACACCGAGTGTATGCACACAGGTGCTGTAGTGATTGATAGAGACGGAGGGTATCAGTAATGCTGTGGAAAAATTATGGCCATTCCTTGACAGTGACTGGGTGGTGGCTAGTAATGCATGTAAAAATGCTCCATTCGATGGGCGTGTTATGGGAGTGTCACAGGCATGCCAATGGAAGCTGCTGCATTCACAGACGCAGAGCTGCAGGCATAGGAGGCTATGGTCAGATGGAGAAACTTCAACTGCTATAGGGCTGGTGCAAGTTTCAATGGTGCGACCGATAGTGGCATATAAAGATGCACCAATAGGTATTACATCAAGCACAGATGCTAAAAGTGGGCGTATGAGTCCATGCACAGTTGGCCACATGGATGTACAGTACACAAGGGAAGGAGTTTGTAGCAGAAGATGGATGACTGCCAATAGATGCATGCGCTCAGGCTCGTAGAGATCTGGGCCAGGCACGCGGCACTTTCAGAGGGCGTGACCTAATCTCAGGAGAAGTGGCCACATCCCCCTTTAGAAAAACATATAAAAAAGTATCTGAACGTTTTGGGGGGGTCAGCGGCAGAAGCCTATCATGCCATTTTGTAGCCCACCACACAGCAGTGTGTGCTGGGCTGGGGAGAGAGGCTGCTGACAAGTAAGAGAGAGGGGGCAGAGGCAGACCCCGGCCCTCACCAGGCCCCTCCAACAAGCCCGTGACCAGGTAATTAATACCAGCTCCCCCTCCCCCTTGGCTCCCCTGTGTGCGCTTCTGCTTGTTGTCTGTAATGGCTGAATAACAAAGCACTATACTTATTTCTCATGCTCCAGTGTTCTCATACCTAGAAACACAAACAAAACAAGTGGATGGGGGTTTTAAAGATAAGATTGCTGTTGCCGGCCCTGCACATTGATAGCATTAAGTATTGTCATTTGTCTTGTATTTGTTTAGACCTAATGCATATAATGCATGCATTTATTTGTATGTGGAAATTTTTATAACAGATTACTCATACACAGTCAATGTGCGGCAGGGGAAGAAACTGAACATTGAATATCATGTAGCAACTGCCCCAAATTGTAAAGTGCAGTGTTACTGTATATTATGGCATTTTCTGTGATCACTTTTCCATTATATAGGGAACAATACACTCCCTACTGTAATTCATATAAATGAGTGATGACATCTGATTGTAAGCAAAGACATTCAAATGTACTGTTTATACAGAAATTTTAAATAATATACATATATACTAGGGGTGTGCACCGGACACTTTTCGTGGTTTGTGTTTTGGTTTTGGATCTGGATCTTTCTTCGTGTTTTGGATCTGGATTGGTTTTGCCAAAACCACCCTTCCGTGTTTTGGGTTCTGGGTTTTGTGTTTTGGATCTGTATTTTTTTTTTTAAAAAAGCATAAAAACAGCTAAAATCACAGAATGTGTTGGTTTTTCTGCTCCTATGCTATTATTAACCTCCATACTCACTGTATGCAGAAGTTTAGCAATTCCTGTGGGAGGGTCAGGTCAACCGCTATTCTGCGTATTGGTCCTATTGTTCTCGATTGTACCGATGTTTTCGCAATCTTGCACATTATTACAAATGTGAGTGAAGGTAAGGGGGCATTTTTATGAAGTCCTGGGCATCTGCATCTTGTGCTGCGGTGGCAGTGTGTATGCATTCTTTAGCATATTTTCGCAGTGGCCGGATGCATGCGATTGCAAACTTGTGATCCATGCTGAATCAGGCCCAGTGTCTCCCTGGAGTAAGCCTCATCAAGGAAGTGTAGTGGATATAAGCAGTAGAAAATTGTGACATCATAGAAGAATGTTGCTATAGTGGCAGAATCTGCTAGTTGACTGTTGATTCAGCAAGGATCGCAACTGCTAAAGCATATGCAGATGGTCGATTGTTGCGTACTACGCATGCGTATGCATCGCAGTGCGCGAATGCCTCACTGCAATCGGGACTGCGTTCAAAGTGAGTATGCAGGCCCATCGTAGAGTGACAGGAAGCACCGTTTGGGGGTGGTGCTGGGGGGGGGGGGGGTCAGAGAAATGCAGGCATGTTTTGTGTTTTGGTTTGGCATCTGGATTAGTTTTGCCAAAACCACCCTTCCGGGTTTTTTTTGGAAACTGCTAAAATCACAGAATTTGGATTTTTTTGGTCCTATGCTATTATTAACCTCAATAACATTCATTTCCACTCATTTCCAGTCTATTCTGAACACCTCACACCTCACAATATTGTTTTTATGGCCAAAAGATTGCACCAAGGTAGCTGGATGACTATGCTAAGCGACACGAGTGGGCGGCACAAACACGTGACCCATCTAGGAGTGATACTGCAGTGGCAGACAGGATGGCAGTTTGAAAAACTAGGCCCCAAACTGTACATAATGCAAAGAAAAAAAAGAGGTGCAAGATGGAATTGTCCTTGGGCCCTCCCACCCACCCTTATGTTGTATAAACAGGACATGCACACTTTAACAAAGCAATCATTTCAGCGCCAGGGTCTGCCACACAACTGTGGCTGAAATGATTGGTTCGTTTGGGCCCCCACAAAACAAGCTGGCAATTAATCTGTCCCTGCACAAACTGGCTCTACGGAGGCGAGATGTCGTCCTCATCCTCCTCATCCCCGATTCCTCACCCTCTTCAGTGTTGTGTACATCCTCATCCTCACAGAGTATTAACTCATCTTCACTGGAATCCACCACCACAGGTCCCTCTGTACGTTCTGGAGGCTGGTCTCCCTGGAAGAGTTGATAATTCATTTTTATGAACATCATCTTCTCCACATTTTGTGGAAGCAACCTCCTACGCCTTTCGCTGACAAGGTTCCCGGCTGCACTAAACACTCTTTCGGAGTACACACTGGAGGGGGGGTAACTCAGGTAAAATAGAGCCAGTTTGTACAGGGGCCTCCAAATTGCCTCTTTTTCCTGCCAGTACAGGTATGGACTGTCTGACATGCCTACTTGGATGCTGTCACCGATGTAATCCTCCACCATTCTGTCAATAGTGACAGTATCATATGTAGTGACAGTAGACATGTCAGAAATTGTTGGCAGGTCCTTCAGTCCGGACCAGATGTCCAAACTTGGTCCTGCCTGCCCTGCATCACCGCCAGCGGGTTGCTTAGGATACCTATGTTTTTTCCTGGCAGCCCCAGTTGCGGGAGAAAATGAAGAAGGAGCTGTTGATGTGTCACGTTCCACTTCAGCTGACAGTGTGTTCACCAGCAGGTCTTTGCACCTCTGCAGGCTTGTGTCGGCTGGAAAGAGAGACACCACATAGGCTTTAAACCTAGGATTGAGCACGGTGGCCAAAATGTAGTGGTCTGATTTCAACAGATTGACCACCCTGGAATCCTGGCAAAGCGAATGAAGGGCTTCATCCACAAGTCCCACATGCCGAGCAGAATCGCTCCATCTTATCTCCTCCTTCACTTTCTCCAGCTGCTTCTGCAAAAGCCTGAAGAGGGGAATAACCTGACTCAAGCTGGCAGTGTCTGAACTGACTTCACGTGTGGCAAGTTCGAAGGGCTGGAGAACCTTGCACAACACGGAAATCATTCTCCACTGCGCTTGAGTCAGGTGCATACCCCCTCCTTTGCCTATGTCATAGGTGGATTTATAGGCTTGAATGGCCATTTGCTGCTCCTCCATCCTCTGAAGCATATAGAGGTTTGAGTTCCACTGCGTCACAACCTCTTGCTTCAGGTGATGGCGGGGCAGGTTCAAGAGTGTTTGCTGGTGCTCCAGTCTTTGGCACGCAGTCGCTGAATGGCGAAAGTGGCCAGAAATTTTTCGGGCCACCCAAAGCGTCTCCTGCACGCCCCTGTCGCTTTTCTGAAAATTCTGCACCACCAAGTTTATTGTGTGAGCAAAACATGGGACGTGCTGGAATTTGCCCAGATGTAATGCCCGCACAATATTGGTGGCGTTGTCAGATATCACAAATCCCCAGGAGAGTCTAAGTGGGGTAAGCCACTGGGCGATGATTTCCCTCAGTTTCTCTAAGAGGTTGTCGGCGGTGTGCCTCTTACTGAAGCTGGTGATACACAGCATAGCCTGCCTTGGAACAAGCTGGCGTTTCTGAGATGCTGCTACTGGTGATGCTGCTGCTGTTGCTGTGTAAGGTGATACATCTACCCAGTGGGCTGTCACAGTCATATAGTCCTTAGTCTGCCCTGTTCCACTTGTCCACATGTCCGTGGTTAAGTGGACATTGGGTACAACCGCATTTTTCAGGACACTGAGGACACTTTTTCTGACGTTTCTGTACAGTCTCGGTATCTCCTGCCTAGTGAAGTGGAATCTAGACGGGATTTGGAACCGGGGACACACTATCTCCATCAATTGTCTAAATCCCACTGCACTAATGGTGGATACCGGACGCACGTCTAACACCAACATAGCAGTCAAGGCCTCAGTTATATGTTTTGCTTGAGGATGACTGCTGTCGTACTTCATCCTCCTCGCTAAGGACTGTTGGAAGGTCAATTGTTTAGTAAAAGTAGTGGTGTTCCTACTTCCTCTCTGGGATGATGAACGACTCCCAGCAGCAGCAACAGCAGCATCGGCAGCAGGAGGCGTAGCAATGCAGGATCCTCCGGAGGAATCCTGGATAGGAGAGTGAGTCATGCCAGTGACATGGCTTGCAGGACTACTTCCGATCCTGACTAAGGAGGACAATGGGATTTAGGTGTCCCTGGACTGCTTACGGTCTTAGCCAAAGTTTCTGAACTTGACAGTAACTTTTTATGAATGCACTGCAGGTGCTGTATAAGGGAGGATGTTCCTAGGTGGTTAACGTCCCTACCCCTACTTATTCCACCTTTACATATGGTACATATGGCAAGACAGTTGTTGTCCGGATTTGGATAGAAATATTGCCAGACCAAAGAGGTGGAATGTTTGGTCTTCTGCCCAGGCATGACCGTGATGGGCTTTTTCATCCCACGGACAACAACTGTCTCCCCCTTAGCCTGATTTAAACAAACCACATCACCATCAGAATCCTCCTTGCCAACTTCCTCCTCAGCGCCAGCTACACCAGTATCCTCATCCTATTGTACTTCAACAGTGACATCTTCAATTTGCATATCAGCAAGTGGACTGTGGGTGCTCCTTTCAGCACTTGCAGGGGGCGTGCAAATGGTGGAAAGAGCCACCTCTTCCCGTCCAGTGCTGGGAAGGTCAGGCATCGCAACCACCACCACACTTGGACTCTCCTTGGGAATTTGTGATATCTTCTTAGAATGCACAGTTCTTCGCTGTGCTTTTGCCAGCTTAACTCATTTGATTTTTTTAGTGGGAGGAGGGCTTCCATCGTCATGTGAAGCTGAACCACTAGTCATGATCATAGGGAAAGACCTTAGCCATTCCTTGCCACTCCGTGTCGTAAATGACATATTGGCAAGTTTACGTTTCTCTTCAGATGATTTAAATGTTATTTTCAAGGTCATTTTCCTGAACTTTGTCATTTGGGATTGTATGTGCCCTCTACTATGACATTGGGCATCGACCTTGGCAGACGACGTTGATGTCATGTTTTCGTCTATGTCATGACTAGTGGCAGCAGCTTCAGCACTAGGAGGAAGTGGTTCTTGATCTTTCCTTATTTTATTTTTATCGGAGAAAGTTTGGTCGTCCATTTATGTTATATTGATATATACGTGCAGCTAAGGCGCACACAAACACAGAAATTTTTTTTTTATTTTTGTTGGAGACTTGTGCGCTTTGTGGGTTACACCACCCTTTAAGAAAAGAGCCAGATGGCCCTTTACTTATGGGACACAGGCGCACGCTTGGCGCTGCTCCTTTGTTGATGCACGTGCAGCCACAGTGCACACAATTCACAAACACAGAAAAACATTTTTTATTTTGTTTGGACTGCCCTTTGGGGGTTACAGCACCCTTTAGCGGTCAATCCAGCAGGCCCTTTATTTATGGGACACAGGCGCACGCTTGGCACTACTTTGTTGATGCACGTGCGGCTACTGCGCACACAATTCACAAACACAGAAAATATTTTTTTATTTTGTTTGGAGTGTACTTTGGGGGTTACAGCACCCTTTAACGGACAAGCCACCTGGCCCTTTACTTATGACACAGGCGCACCCTTGGCACTACTTTGTTGATGCACGTGCGGCTACTGCGCACACATTTCACAAACAAAAAAATATATTTTTTTATTTTGTTTGGAGTGCCCTTTGGGGGTTACAGCACCCTTTAATGGACAAGCCAGCTGGCCTTTTACTTATGGGACACAGGCGCACGCTTGGCACTACTTTGTTGATGCACGTGCGGCTACTGCGCACACAATTCACAAACACAGAAAATATTTTTTTATTTTGTTTGCAGTGAACTTTGGGGGTTACAGCACCCTTTAACGGACAACCCAGCTGGCCCTTTACTTATGACACAGGCGCACGCTTGGCACTACTTTGTTGATGCACGTGCGGCTACTGCGCACACAATTCACAAACAAAAAAATATATTTTTTTATTTTGTTTGGAGTGCCCTTTGGGGGTTACAGCACCCTTTAACGGACAAGCCAGCTGGCCTTTTACTTATGGGACACAGGCGCATGCTTGGCACTACTTTGTTGATGCACGTGCGGCTACTGCGCACACAATTCACAAACACAGAAAATATTTTTTTATTTGGTTTGGAGTGTACTTTGGGGGTTACAGCACCCTTTAATGGTCAAGCCACCCGGCCTTTTACTTTTGACACAGGCGCACACTTGGCACTACTTTGTTGATGCACGTGCGGCTACTGCGCACACAATTCACAAAAACAGAAAATATTTTTTTATTTGGTTTGGAGTGTACTTTGGGGGTTACAGCACCCTTTGGCGGTCAAGCCACCCGGCCCTTTACTTATGACAGAGGCGCACGCTTGGCACTACTTTGTTGATGCACGTGCGGCTACTGCGCACACAATTCACAAACACAGAAAATATTTTTTTATTTTGTTTGCAGTGAACTTTGGGGGTTACAGCACCCTTTAACGGACAAGCCAGCTGGCCCTTTACTTATGACACAGGCGCACGCTTGGCACTACTTTGTTGATGCACGTGCGGCTACTGCGCACACAATTCACAAACAAAAAAATATATTTTTTTATTTTGTTTGGAGTGCCCTTTGGGGGTTACAGCACCCTTTAACGGACAAGCCAGCTGGCCTTTTACTTATGGGACACAGGCGCATGCTTGGCACTACTTTGTTGATGCACGTGCGGCTACTGCGCACACAATTCACAAACACAGAAAATATTTTTTTATTTGGTTTGGAGTGTACTTTGGGGGTTACAGCACCCTTTAATGGTCAAGCCACCCGGCCTTTTACTTTTGACACAGGCACACGCTTGGCACTACTTTGTTGATGCATGTGCGGCTACTGCGCACACAATTCACAAACACAGCAAAAATATTTTTTTTTTAGCACTTGGGGGGAGCACCCCTGACAGACAGAGCACCCCCTGGACAACACTACAGCACCCCTTTAGGACTGGGACACTGCACAGGACTTTGGAGTGGACACAGCCCCTCTGGACAACTAACTGCACAACACAGTCCAGCCAGCCCCTATGGACTTTGAAGTAGTGGACACAGCCCCTATGGACAACAGCAGCACAGCACAACACAGCCAGCCCCTATTGGACTTTGAAGTAGTGGACACAGCCCCTATGGACAACAGCAGCACAGCGCAGCACAACACTACTCTGCACTACACTACACTACACTACACAGCCCAGCCAGCCCTAACTCCCACCCTCCCTCTTCACTGTCCACAGCCGAGTGAGAAAATGGCGCCGACGCAGGTACCTTATATAAGATTCAAAACCCGCGAGACCCGGAAGGCGGGATGATGACGTTTTGCCTCGATTTCAGATCCGAGTCAGGCGGGAAAAGTCGAGCCTGACTCGGATCGGCCTCGGATCGGGGGGGGCTCGGGGGGGTTCGGATTTCAGAAATCCGAACCCGCTCACCCCTAATATATACATGATTTCTGCTTTATATGGTGCTTGGGTAACACTACCTCGGAGTTCAGGGCAGAGAGGAATGTCTCCAATTATACATCAGAACAATAATTAGAGCAGACTTTTGATCAGTTAGTGTACATTGATGCTGGAGGGCCCGGAAGAGAGGGCCATCGCTGCTAGAGAAAGACAAAGAAGGACTTATCTGAAGGAAAAAGCCACCAGTTCCCTTCCATAGTAAGCCACCGTTTACAGAGCTGTAGCAGTAACTTGGCAACATTTTCCAGCAGTGGATCATTTAAATCACCAAAGATTAAAAATAATCCAGTGAGATGCAACCACAGAGGGCCAATCATAACTCATCACGGACAGGTCAATCATAGCTCACAATGTCATGGGCCCACCCATTCATTGTGGCTATAAATTTGGCTTCTTCAAGCGGGTGGGCTAGTTCATTGGCAGAGAAGGAGCAGTGAATAACTCCTGGAGAAAAAAGGATGCTACTCAGTATAAAAGAAAATGAGGCACCACATCCAAGACAGAAAAGACCATCTGGAAGAAGAGGCATTACGACATAATATATCAATAGAAGAAGACACCAGAGAAGGAAGCTTCATTAGCTGGAAGAGGCCAGGAGATGACAGGTCAATAAGTGAAGAAGAGTTGGCAAAGATGGCAGTAGGGAAGTTAAAGATTTGACACAATTACTTCACTCTCCCCTAGTTAAAATTACAGTTAGAAGCTGAACTGTTGGTACTTTATCTCTCTCCACTTTATCTCTCTCCAAGCTTTGGTAAACCTCTCCCTTAGTGGTCATTAGGAGAAAAGTAAGAGGATTAGACTGTGTGGTAACAGTGGCAGGAGGGCAGGGTTTTTAGGCAGGAAGGAGGAGAAAGAGGGGGGCAGGAGAAGTGTAGTAGGATAAGAGGGATGAGTGGGGTGAAGACTGAAGAGCAAGATGCAAGGCCTTGTAGGATATATGCAAACAAGGGGCAAAATATAGAGAATACGAGGAGGCCATGACCTGAGTCAGATTGTAGATAGGGGCACATGACCTAAAGCAGAATAAAGAATGTGTGAGCATTACCTTGTGGAGTCCATTATCTCTAAGAATAATAAAGGCAGTGCTGCATCAAGCAGTCCTATGCACAGTATTGTTTTGGTAGGAGATGGGATCTTCTAAAGCAATAGTCACACCTCTCCATGCCCTGGTCATGCCCCTTCCACCTCAGAAAACAGATGATATTGTGTCATTTTGCACTCTCCCTGAATGATGTTCTGCAAGGTATATAACAATATGAGCTTTTGCAATACTAACAATACCAGTGCAAAAAGGACAGTAATGAAGTGCAGTGGGGGGTGACAGGGTGTAACTCCTGACATGCATTGTCCAGTTTTAGTGATGAAAAGGTCCCAGATATCAAGCTGCGTACTCCTCACTTCTAAATCTTCAGGACCAATGTACTTCCATCATCACTGACAGAGCCCAACCTACCTGCAATGTATTGTTGAGAACAGCTGTCGGACATGCCCACTAAGATACAGAGGCTGATGCCCAGCACTAGGGATGCTTCACTTCCTCCCTGTAATTGTCAAGACTCTGGGCACCACTGAACAGAGCAAATAAAGCTCATTGTTATGAATAAAAAAAGCTAAGACTGGGTCTTGGGTAGCAGACGGGCCCCAAAGGGGTTGGCAGGCGGAGCCAAGTGGTGTTGCCCTTGACCAGCACCCCTGGAGAGTCCCATACTGGCCAACCCCTAGTTTCAGCCCTGACTGCACCTAGCTCACACTAGCGAATACTGGGTCTGATTTAGCAAGGATCACAACTGCTAAAGCGTGCGTAGATGGGAGATTGTTGCGTTCTGTGCATGTGTATACATCACAGTGCACGTTTGCGAATGCTTCACTGTGATCAGGAGTATGCAGACCTATCGCAGAGTGATCAACAGAAAGTGCTGTTTGGGGGGGGTCGGAGAAAAGCAGGCATGTCAGTGCGTTTGAACCCTGTTGCAGTGGCGTGCATAAATTAGCCACTGCGATGGCACACACAGCTTGAACTCTCACTGTGTGCAGGAAAGTTAGCAATTTAGTGGTAGGGTCAGACCTGCCTTAAATGTGCGAGTGGCTCCGATGTACTTCAATGTTACCAATGTTTTTCTGGATTGCAAGGTATTAACGATGTGCGAGAGGGGAAGTGGGCATCTGCATGTTGTCCGTGCGAGTGCTTTGTGATTGCAATTATTAGCGATCTTTGCTGAATCAGGCTCACTATGTGTAGAAATGGTAATGCTCCTCCCTGCATTTCCTGAGGTCATGTCAGTTCTAGCCAGAAATTACAGTATGGATAGAGGAGCACCAACTGAAAAGTCACCCCCTCCCTAGGTGTGTGTGAGTGCATTTTGGAGAGATACTCTGGCTCACAGATTATGGGACAAAGTAGAGGGTAACCACCATTTACCAAACTAGGATCTTGCCAATGTGAACTGGAGCAATGAAGCAGAATGTAAACTGCAAGCACTACAGTATAATGTGATCTGTGGACACTATTGTAATGTGAACTGAGGACACTATAATGTGGTATAATATGAACTAGGGGCAGTACATTGTACCACAATGTGAACTGGGGGCACTGCAATGTGACATAATAGGAACTTGTGGTATTGTGTGGCATAATGTGAACTAATGTTGAAATGTTAAAAAAAAATGGCAGCTGCTCAATCAATCTGATAGTACTTTTTCAGGTGCATGAAAGGGAGGGGTCATACCAAGTAGAAAAAGAGAAGGGGTTTTAACCCCCCATTGTTCCTCAGCACACTGAACCATACCAGCAACAATATATGAACACTATGGGCCAAATGTAATAGGGTGAGAGTTTAGAAAATGTGAGAGTTTAGCAGCAAACTCTCACATTGGTTGAGTTTTATCTTCAAAATGGGAAAACATCTGAATGAGATTTTAAATCGTGAGAGTTTTTTAAGTCTAAAAAAACATGCAAGTTCGCTCTGTTACTTTGTTTTTGGACTCTTACATTGGCAAAGTTTAAAAAGTGTCAGAAACTCTCAGTTTTCTAAACTCTCACCCTATTACATTTGGCCCTATATGGTAATAGAATTTCAGAGATATTAGTTGCATGCATTTGCAAATACATGGGATGCTGCTAGGCCTCGTCAAGGCTTCTCTGTCACTAGCAGTCCCTACACTAAACGGTTCACGTCCGGGGTGCAGAGCACCCCAAATTAAGTCCAGCCCAGGACCCCCTCAGGGCATCACACGAAAAATGGAAAAAGAGTGACAGTGCAGTGTAAAGTATAGAAGTGTGCAAGTAATTACTAAGTGTTAAGGGGTTAAAATATATGTGAAAATTACATGAATATTAAACAAACATAAAAAGGTGATGTGAAAAGAAACTATGTGTATTAAGTGGTGATGCCCTCAGGAGGCCCAGCCAGAGCAGCCTCGGGGGCCCTACGCCCAAACGCTCACCCCAAATGTAATGTATGCCAATTAAAGCCTCATAATAAAGACACATATATATTTTTTGGCAAATGTAAGGCCTCATGATAAAGGCACATACATAAATGCATCCGAATTGAGAGCCAGCTTACCTGGGAGTCACCCCTGGGAACTCCAACTAGCACTACTAGAACCAGCATGCCCTGCTCATGCTGGCTCATTCATGCATCTCATAACCACAAACAAAAAAATGGCATCTGCTCAATCAATCTGATAGTACTACCATTTTTTTGTTTGTGGTTATGAAAAGCCTGCTGCCTAACAATGACCCTTCAGTAGTGATAGCTGGCATGTGTATGCAATGATTATAATCAACCCCCAATTCACTCCCACTAAGGGGGGCATTCAATATTGGAGCGAAAAGTCCGTGCTGGACTTTTCTCTCCACATCAGAGGTATTAAGGGGATAAAGTATCTGGCGCGCGCCCGCTTTATCCCCATATTCAATTCGAAAGCTGCAAAAACGGGACCCAGTGGAAAGGTATCGGAAAAAATTCAGGAATTTTCGGGAAAGCATCCAGGGACTTCCCTAATGATGTCCTTACATGGGGGATCACTATGGCTACCCCCGTTTTGGCCTGCGGAAGGTAAGTATGGTTTTTAAATAGCCGCGGTAGGTGTTTTTTTCTGACAGGGAAGAAGTGGTGAAGAAGAGCACTTAGCTTTTTTTTTTTTTACAAAAATTTTATTTTATACTGCACTGCTCCTGAATTCCAACTATCATTTCCCTACATTAATGCATACTGTGCAATATATATGGGCATCCCTCTTACTATTGTTTTCACTGGATTTCTTGCAATTACTTCTACAGTACACTCAGATAAGATAGACGCTTGCATTAGTAACCTAATTTTTTCACCTCTTATTACTGGTGTTGTTTTGCCATCTAGTGGACATTCAGTGCAAAAGCATAAATTGATATCAATATTCTTTGCATATTAGACCTCTCTCAAATGTTGATACAGTCATGTGTTTTTTTTTAAATATGCTCCTTATAAACCATGTTCATTTAAGAGGTGAACATTCCAACATTATAGTTACTGTGATTAGGATACTCCAGTGCAGGATGCAACAAGTGTCCCTGTAAAAGGGAGTTTAGGCACTTTTGATAATATATTGAAATATATATATTTTTTTTAGTTTATTATATGGTGGAATATAGTTGAATATTATTTTATTTTTGTAATATTCACATATGGAACCAGCTAGCTCTTCTGAGTGTTCCAAATATTTTATTTTAAATGTATAATACGGTTGTACTGTACAATTTCTTAATGTATTTATTTTTAATTTTTCACATGGATTTTACTTTAAAAGCTTTTCTTAATTTTAAACTGCTGTGTTTGTAACACTATTGCTGTTTTTTTACTAGGGCAGAAGTTCCCAAACTCAGCCACTACAGTCCAGATTTTAAGGCTATCCATGCTTGGGTCCAGATGATTAAATCAAATGGACTGAAGTACTAATTAAGTCACCTGTGCTCAAACCTGGATATCCTTAAAATGTGGATTGTAATGGTGGAGTTTGGGAACCTCTGGACTAGGGAATACATGAAAAAGGCACATAAGACAGTACTAGTGGATCCAGTGCAAATTAGTTCTAATGTAATTGGTATTAGCCATGCCCTGCATGGGAACCCTATGCATTTAATAAGACCTTGCAGTTCAGCATTTAAAATGGCTTCCACTTTGTATACTGTGTATAATTATTATGGGCAAAGTATGTTTGGATCCTGTCTACACCACTAGGACCTTGTTTGATAAGTTGCTCCAGATCTACAGGTGACAATATCATGTCACTATTTTAACAGCTCCAGGAAACGGCCCATACACACTGCATATACTGTGGTCAAAGCAACACGTGCCATTGTAGATATGACAAATAGTAGTATACAAATAAGTTAATATCTGATTTGAACTGGCCATTTATATTACAAGAATCCTGTGATTGGTCTCCAACAGGGACCCCCCACAAACTAGTTGCACCCCTGCCACACTGCACCTGCTGCCCTCTGTTGGTATATGGAGTGTACTACTGCGCTTCCTCCATGATGCAGGGCCGCAACTAGGGGGGGGCTGGAGGTGCACGTGCACCGGGTGAGCCGCTGTACCTGGTGCCAGTGACCTCCAGCCCGGCGCTGCAGAGAGGCTCCAAGCCGGACGTCCGCTGGTAATATTTATTACCAGCGGGCGCCCGGCTCCTTCTCTGCAGCGACGCGGTGTAGCCGGAGCCGGAGGCTGGAGTTCTCTCCCGAACTCCAGCTTCCGGCTCTCCCCACGGGCACTATGGGGGAGACGTCATGACATCTCCCCCATAGTTCCAAGGAGCAGCCGGCGGACCGGACGCGACGCTGGATGCAGGAGCGGGGTTCAAGGTAAGTATTTTTTTTTTTTAATAAGCTGCACTACAGGGGCATTATTATGGGGGCAGGGGCATTACCACAGGGGCATTACTATGGGGGCATAGGTAATAAGGGGCATTAATAATGGGGCATGAGCACTACAGGGGCATTACTATTGGGGCATGGGCACTACAGGGGCATTACCACAGGGGCATTACTGTGGGGGCATGAGCACTACAGGGGCATTACTGTAAGGGCACTACAGGGATATTACTATGGGGGCATGGGCAATACAGGGGCATTACTATGAGAGCATGGGCACTACATGGGCATTACTATGAAAGCATGGGCAGTACAGGGGCATTAATATGGGAGCATGGGCACTACAGGGGCATTACTGTATGGTGGGCACTACAGGGGCATTACTACATTACTATGGGGGTATTAACATATGGGCATTACTATGGGGGCATTACAATATGGGCACTACTGCAGGGGGAATTACATGGGGGGCGCCAAATTACTGTCTTGCCCCTGGTGACAAAAATCCTAGTTTCGGCCCTGCATGATGCTCCATACTTGATGCATCTGCTTCTTTACCAAGCTTTATTCTGCTCATGTATGGCACCACCTTCTGCTTGAGCATCGCAGTGGTACATGGATGTGTACTAAGCTCCATGTGGGAACCCTGTATATCCTGCAATCTGCCTACATACATGACCAGCTGGTCCACTATAAGCTCCGCTCCATCTCTGCTACCAGCATGCATTAGCCCGGCCTGTACACTGACAACATTCACTTTTTGTTTGACCTACATATGTGTGTTGGCTGGATAGGACATGGTGCACAAGTCAGGCAATGAATGTTTAGTAGCATTGCCCACACAAGTGGCTTACATAGGGGGACTATAAATCTTAAACTGGACTTGGAAAAAAAAAAAATCAATAGAAGCTGTTTTACCTTCAGTACAGTTATAGAAATGTTAAAGTGCTTATTTAATAAAGCGAAACGAACAACCCCCATTTTAGTTGCTCCTCTTCAGGATTAGCCTGGAGGGGAAATGCAGCTGACAATTGAATGAGTGGGGCTGGGCTCTTTGCCTCATTAGGCCCCGCACTGCAAATCACATAATTATAGCTCCTCTCCCTCCATATAGGTCCACAATTCCCTGTATTATCTCCCCATCCTGCCCCCTTTATTAGGAAGTGGGCAGGATGCTGGAGATACACCCACTCTTCCGGGGGTGCGGGGCATTACCCCAAAAATTTCTGCTACACCTTCCGGAGAGTATGAAAAGTATGGTTTTATTTTAATAAGTTCTACCAAGGAAACAACGGACAAATGTGTGCCAGTGATAATGGTGCCTATGTAACCAAGCATACAGACAGGGTCAGTGTGAACACAGATGAGTATAATATTGCATACAGTATGAGTGAATATATGCATTGTTTTCCATGTATGTAATGTGTTAGCAATTATGGTCCACTTGCATTCAGCTCTGCATCAGACATCAGAACCTTTATATTATTGGTGTTTTAAATAAAATAAAACATTGTAATATTTGGTATATAATAGTTAAGGAGTTGAGTGCAGTAATCATTATGCAAATGAGTAACACAACAGCTGTTGTACATAGTGTGGGTTTTTAGCAAACTTGTTTTGCAAGGAGTGATGTAAGCTGCTTTGTTTTGCTGTGCCTGCTTGTTTTCAATGCGTGCTGATATATTACAGAACATAATATCACATTGTAGTCTAGAGCATGTTATTTCTGATCCCTTAAAAAAATTAAAATTCTCTCTCTCTCTCTCTCTCTCTCTCTCTGTCTCTCTCTCTCTCTCTCTCTCTCTCTCTCTCTATATATATATACACAGTACCAGTCAAAAGTTCAAAAGTTTGGACACACCTTCTCATTCAATGGTTTTTGTTTATTTAAATTATTTTCAACATAGTAGATTAATACAGAAGACATCAAAACTATGAAAGAACACATATGGGAAGAGATGTATGAAGCCCAGAAGCGGTATCAGCGCACGTTATGTACGCTGACACCGCTTCTACCCGATGTATGATCGGGGGTCTGGGCGGTAAATGACAGGGGCGCTATGGGCCCCCTGTCATTATCGGCGCTGCTATCTACAAGATAGCAGCACTGATAGCCTGGGCCAAGTACGAACGGTCATATCGCCTGACCGTTCGGCCCACTGTAGCTGTCGTTATCGACAGCTACAGCCTGCCGCTAGCCTATCCCCACAGCAGGGACAGCGCTGTCCCTGTTGGGGCTGCAGCCAGCTCCAGGCTGCACACAGGAATCTCACGATGCTTGCGAGATCCCGCGCATGCTCAGTGGAGCTTGCCGGGACTGACACACAGCGCGTCAGCACTAGGCTGAAGCGCTGTGGTCTCTAGCAGGTAACGCCAGAGGGGGGAGTTAATGCTCCCCCTCTACGACTGATGACATGTTATTATATCTCATTGGTAGTGCTCACTGGAGGACACGACAGGAAGCCTGAGGGGACGTCATCAGCAGCGGGCGCCGGGATCTCCCCACCCGCTACCCATCAGGGAACCAGTGCTGCCGGACACGGTAAGTGATGACCGGTGTCCGGCACACTGTGACATTACCCCCCCCTCTAGGGGTGGGCACTGAACACCCCACAAACAGTTTGTTAGGGAACTTCTGATGGAATTTTCGAAGGAGTTGAGATGCATGGATATCCGAAGCTTTAACCCAACAACGTTCTTCCGGCCCGTATCCCTACCAATCCACCAGGAATTGAATTGCACCTCAGGACATTCTGGAATCAAAAATCTGTTTGACTTCATACTCCTCTTGGTGATCCACTGGAATTGCAGTGGGAGGGTTGCACTGTCTCGAATATCGATTAAGCACCAATGGTTTCAGAAGAGAGGTATGGAAAACGTTGGGAATCCTGAGAGTGCCAGGAAGTTTCAAACGAACAGCCACCGGATTGATGACCTGAAGAATCTGGAAAGGACCAATGAACCTGGGAGCAAACTTCATGGTGGGAACCTTTAATCGCAAGTGCTTAGTGGATAACCAGACTTTATCACCAGGGTTTAGTACAGGACTCCCTTTTCTCCTCTTGTCTGCCACTCATTTATACCTGGAAGAGGTTTTACACAAATTCCTTTTCACCTCCCTCCAATTCCTGAAGAACCGACTCGCTGTGCCACCTACAGCTGGGAGAGATTCTGACTAAAGTGCAGGTACTTCTGGTATCACAGGATGTAGCCCATATTGAATTAAGAATGGAGAATACCCTGCCTGATGACTCATGGTACAAGTTATTGTGAGCAAATTCAGTCCATGCCAACAAGGAAACCCAATCGTCTTGATTAGCTGAGACACATATCCGAATGAATTTCTCTAAATCTTGATTTATGCGCTCCATTTGACCATTATCCTGAGGGTGGTATGTAGATGAGAAACTCAAGTTGATATTAAAGCATTTACATAGCGATCTCCAGAACCTGGAAGTAAATTGTACCCACGGTCTGATACAAAGGGTCTAATTCAGACCCGGTCACAAGCACCGATTTACTTGCAACCAGGTCGATAGTTAGCCCTGCGCACATGCAGCGGCCGCACTGCACGTGCACAAGCCCCAGAGCGACAGTGAAACTTTCTCGCTCCGTAGCTCTCTACAAAAGGGGCGGCTATCAATGTTGATCGACAGCTTGCCCCGTTTAGTTGGTGGGCCAGGGGGTTGGTTTCCAAAATGGAGGCGCTCCTTAAGGAACTCCTACCATTTTGTGGGTGGCCACACTGACATCATCAGTGATGGCAGTGGGGAGTTTCATGCTCTTTCAGAGCAGGAAGCTCCCTGAGGCTTGCGGCTGCTGAGACCCAACCTTAGGGTCTCGTCGCAAGCCCCGATGGTCGCGATGGTGTTCACCATCGTGACCATCAACCTGGTCGGTCGCACAGCTTACCTAACGACCAGGAGGCCGCACTTCAAAAATGAAGCGGCCGCCCTCATTCAGAACAAACGTTCTCTTCTTGCGAGCATCTCTGAATGAGGGCCAATGTCTTTTGGAAACCCGTGTAACTTGAAGATTTCCTTTATAAATGATTCAGACAACTTCGGAGCTGACGGTAACCCTTTTAATGGAATGAAGTGAGCGACCTTGGAGAACCTATCCACCACTACCCAGATAGTACTGAATCCCTGGCAGAAGGGTAGATCTGTTATAAAGTCCATGGACATATGGGACCAAGAACCATCAGGTACTGAAAGTGGACATAAAGATCCCAAAGGGAGTTGAGAGGACACTTTATGCTGAGCACAGATGGTACAAGCTGCTACAAAGTTTTTGACATCATGATATACAGGTTAAAACGGTCAAAAAACAGTGACCATCTGGAATGGTGATAATTCAGACAATGAGCAGTTTTGAAATAAGTGAGGTTTTTGTAATCTGTGTAAACTGTCACCGGAAATTTTGCCCCTTCCAGCAGGTATCTCCACTCTGCAATGCCAGCTTAATAGCTAACAACTCCTTATCCCCAACTGCATAATTCTTCTCTGGAGCAGAAAACTTACGGGAAAATAACCCACAAGTGTACCACTTGCCCCACTCATCCTTCTGTGACAGTACCACCCCAACTCCAACCGTGGAAGCATCCACCTCCAAGCAGAAAGGCATATTGCAGTCAGGTTGTCTTAGAATAGGAGCTGTCATAAAGCACTGTTTTAAAAGAACAAAGGCCTCTTCAACTGCAGAAGACCATCTCAGGGTATCTTGTACTTTTTTGGTAAGTGCAGTGATTGGAGCTGCTATGGTCGAGTAGTCTTTAATGAACTGGCGATAGAAATTGCAGAATCCCATGAATCATTGTATTGTTTTTAACCCAACAGAATGAGGCCAGTTAGTAGTGCAGCTAGTTTTGCTGGATCCTTCTGAAGGCAGGAACCAGAAGTAATGTATCCCAGAAACGTTAGCTCTTTTTGCTCGAAGGAACATTTTTCAAGCTTGCAAAACAACTGGTTGGCCCGGAGTCGTGTCAGCACTTCACATACATGCAGGCAATGACATTTACAACCTGTCGCCATAAAAAACTTTCGGACAAATCCAACAATTATATTTATACCTCTCTCCTGCTGCTTCTATTAGCTGGTGACATATCACCAAATCCAGGCCCAACCCACATGCCACACCCACAACGAACTATAAATCCAGCTAACCTTATAAACATTGCGTGCCTCCCTTCACCACCCAAGTCACTAAAATGTGCCTTATGGAATGCACGCTCTGTCTGCAATAAGCTAACATCCATCCACGACCTCTTTATTTCAACCAACCTCAACCTTCTGGCAATAACAGAAACATGGCTTACACAATCAGACATGGTCTCCCCTGCTGCACTTTCACATGGTAACCTACACTTCTCACACACCTCCAGGCCTGGTAATTGTAAAGGAGGTGGGGTAGGAATATTACTCTCCCAATCTTTCACATACACAGTTCTCCCACAGGTACCTTCACTCACATTTACATCATTTGAAGTGCATTCTATCAGGACTTTCACCCCTTTCTCTCTGCGAGTTGCTGTTATCTACCGCCCACCTGGGCCACCCCTACAATTTCTGGAACACTTTTCTGCCTGGCTCTCTCACTTCCTATTCTCAGACATCTCCACCATCATTATGGGTGATTTCAATATCCCCATTGACAGTACACAATCTCCTCATGCCTCCAAACTACTCTCTCTAACCTCCTCTCTTGGCCACTCCCAATGGACTGACTCCTCTACTCATCAGGAGGGCCACTGTCTTGATCTTGTATTCACCAGACTATGCTCAGTTTCTGATTTCACTAATGCTCCTTTCCCTCTCTCAGATCATAACCTTATCACCTGCACACTCTCCTCCATTACATCAACATCATTGAAATCAACCAAACCTAAACGCAAAACCCGTAGAAATATTAATGCCATTAACCTTCAACAACTATCTACCTCTCTAAAACAACAGCTTTCGCCAATTTCTACATTCACTTCTCCTGAGACTGCTGCATCACACCTAAACCAGATTCTAGAAAAAGCCCTCGATGAAGTAGCTCCAGCTACCCATCACACACCACGTAGAGTTAGACGTCAACCGTGGCATTCTAGCTTAACAAGGCATCTACAAAAACTCTCGCGTAAAGTTGAACGTCAGTGGCGAAAGTCTTATACTCCAAGTGACTTCCTCACATATAAGACTATCTACAACTCTTATCGTACTGCTCTGGACACTGCCAAACAAACATATTTCCAATCTCTAATCTCTGCTCAAGCTTCTAATCCAAAGAGACTTTTTAATACATTTAAACTGCTTCTTACCCCTCCATCACCCAAACCACCTGCTACTATCTGTGCACAAGATCTTGCTTCCTATTTTAGGGACAAGATTGATAAGATCCGAAATGAAATAGTAAGCTCTTCCTCAGCTAGTGACCTGCACAATTCCCTACCTGCACCCTCTGGCACATTCTCCTCATTTGATCTCACAAACGAAGATGAAGTATCTACACTCTTTTCATCCTCCTACTCTATTACCTCTCCTCTAGATCCTATACCCTCACAAATCAGTAAAGCTTTGTCTCCTGTGCTTATCCCAACCCTAACTAAAATCTGTAATCTCTCTCTCTCTACTGGCAACTTTCCATCACTGTTCAAGCATGCAGTGATTACTCCCATTCTGAAAAAACAAAATTCTGACCCTAGTATGCTCTCAAATTACCATCCTATCTCCCAGCTCCCATGCCCCTCCAAACTACTTGAGAGACTTGTCTACACCCGCCTCACACACTTTCTTAACTCACACCACTTATTGGACCCACTTCAATCCGGCTTTCATTCCCAACACTCCACAGAGACAGCACTGACTAAGGTAGTAAATGATCTTGCCACTGCCAAGGCTAAAGGCCATTATTCACTTCTAATTCTTCTAGATCTCTCTGCTGCTTTTGACACTGTTGACCACTCTCTTCTCATACAAACACTACAATCCATAGGTCTTAAGGGCACAGCTCTTTCTTGGTTTTCTTCCTACCTATCTGATCGCTCTTTTACTGTTCATTTTTCTGATTCTGCCTCCTCTTTGCTACCTCTATCAGTTGGAGTACCGCAAGGCTCTGTCTTAGGTCCTCTGCTATTCTCAATCTATACCACCTCTCTTGGCAAACTAATCAGCTCTTTTGGATTTCAGAACCATCTGTATGCGGATGATACTCAAATCTACCTATCCTCTCCAGATTTATCTCCATCTGTATTGGTCCGTGTCACTGAATGTCTTTCTGCCATTTCATCTTGGATGTCATCTCGCCACCTGAAACTTAATATTTCTAAAACAGAATTAATTATATTTCCACCGGCCAATAACAGTTACCAACCTGATCTCTCTATCACTGTTGATACCTCGACCATCCACCCCACCCCACAAGCTCGCTGCCTTGGTGTCATCCTTGACTCTGAACTGTCCTTTGTTCCCCACATTCAATCTGTCTCAAAATCATGTTACATACACTTAAAAAACATATTCAAAATTCGACCATATCTCACACAAGACACTGCAAAAACTCTAATCCATGCACTTATTATTTCCCGCATTGACTATTGCAATAGCCTCCTTACTGGTCTTCCCAAAAACAGGCTATCACCATTACAATCCATTATGAATGCAGCTGCAAGGCTTATCTTCCTTGCAAAACGTTCTTCTTCTGCTGCCCCGCTCTGTCAGTCCCTCCATTGGTTGCCGGTTTTCTACCGTATTCAATACAAAATACTTTCACTTACACATAAGGCTATTAACCAAACCACACCAACATACATCACTTCACTCATCTCAAAATATCTCCCAACCCGACCTCTCCGCACAGCACAAGATCTGCATCTCTCATCTCCATGCATTACTTGCTCCCATTCACGGTTACAGGACTTTCTTCGCACTGCACCCACTCTATGGCATGAACTACCTCGCACAATAAGACTTTCATCTAGTCTTCAATCCTTCAAGCGATCCCTGAAAACTCACCTATTCAGGCAAGCTTATCAAATTCCAGAACCTCCCACATAACCTTCATAGCTTCCATATCTAATTACATCCCCTTTTTACAGTCCACACACAATCTCACACAATGTCTTTCTCTCACATCCTCATGACATTTGGTCAACATTCCTGTGTGACTAGATCATGCAGCCAACCAAGAAACTGTGCATTCTGGCTGGACCAAATGCAATATATAGCACCTATCCTTGTGTATCAATGCCTATTTCCCTATAGATTGTAAGCTTGCGAGCAGGGCCTTCCTACCTATATATCTGTCTGTTATTACCCAGTTTTGTTCTATTCATGTTTACAATTGTAAAGCGCAACGGAATATGCTGCGCTATATAAGAAACTTAATAAATAATAAATAATAAATGACTTGTTACATCCTCTGAGAATATCAGGATACCATCTAGATACACCACAACGTATTTGTAGAGCAAATCCCTTAAGATGTGATTCATATATTTTTGGAAGACAGTTGGTGCATTGCTAAGCCCAAAAGGCATGACTAGGTACTCGAAGTGACCATCACGAGTATTGAAGGCTGTTTCCACTCATCTCCAGCCCGAATCTTGATTAAATTATAGGCCCCACAAAGATCCAGTTTGGTAAAAATCTTGGCTCCCTTAATTCAGTCGAAAAGTTCAGATATCAGAGGTAATGGAAACTGGTCTTTGATGGTAATAGCATTCAGGCCCTGGTAATCTATGCATGGTCTCAGACCTCCATCCTTCTTTTTGACAAAGAATAGACCGGCACCCGCAGGTGATTTGGATTCCCTAATGAACCCACATTCCAGATTCTCCTGAATATACTCAGACACTGATTGGGATTCAGGAAGTGAAAGAGGGAAGATTCTCCCGCGAGTTGGGTCTTTTCCAGATAATAAGTCAATAGCACAATCCCAGTTCCTATGAGCAGGAAGAGACTCGACTGCTTTCTTACTAAAGACATCTCAGAAGGACCGGTGTGAAGCTGAAAGCTGAACTTCCGGAGAAATTACTGAACTCCTTATGGCTCGCTGAGGAAGTTTGACGGATGACAAACAGGAACCATGTCATCGAGACAGAATTTGAGGTTCCTCCCAATCTAGCACAGGAGAATGCTTGCGAAGCCTCAGAAGACCCAGGATAACCGGACTCTCAGCTGATGGAAGTATATAGAATGCTATTGATTCCAGATGGAGGGCCCATACTTGCATCTTAATCTCAGACATCTGAAAGTGGATGGTCGCTGTAGGAAGTCTATTCCCATCTACTCTGATGACACTGATTTGCAGTGGCATAATCAGAATCCCTAGCTCTTGAACTTTCTTAGCCGTAGTGAAGTTGCCATTGGCACCTGAGTCTAGAAAGGCCCTAACGACTTCAAAGGACCTCCACAGGACCACGGTCACATCTATGGAGAACTGTGGAACTACACAGTTTTTTGGGGTGTGTTGTACCTAATCTGACCACCCCTTGATCAATTAGGCCTTCCCATTTCTAGGATGTTTTGGACAGCCGGAGAGAAGATGACCTGGTTCACCACAGTATAAGCAAAGTCTGTTTTTAAACCTCCTTTCTCTTTCCGCGACCGGAAGATGAGATTTCCCAACCTGCATGGGCTCTTCTGGAAGTTCCACAGGTGACGTGAACCAAAGAGCGAGCTTAAAGGTAAACCAATGAGACTATTCCTTTTCTTTTGCTCTCTACCTATGGCGAAGGTCCACCCAGATACACAGGGAAATCAAGTCATCCAGAAAGGTTGGCAATTCCCTGGATGCGAGTACATCTTTGATTTGATCGGATAGACCCTGCATGAAAGCGGCAACTAAGGCTTCATTGTTCCAACCCAATTCTGAGGCAAGGGTACGGAACTGCACAGCAAACTGTCCTGTGGATTGAATGCCTTGTCTCAGTTGTAGAATAGCAGATCCCGCAGAGGAAACTTGACCAGGCTCATCAAAGACCCTTTGGAAAACCTTCAGATACTCTGTGCTGTTGTTAAACAGAGGATCATTTCTCTCCCACAATGGAGAAGCCCAAGCCTGAGCCTGACTGGACAGCAGTGAGATCACATAGGCCACTTTCGTCCTTTCTGATGGGAAATTTGCTGCTTGGACCTCAAATTGAATTGAACTCTGGTTCAGGAATCCTTGACAGTCCTTTGAGTCCCCATCATACTTCGTAGGATTTGGGATGCGTAATGGTGCGGAAGTACTTGCAGCTTGTGCAGCCACCATAGGAACAGATTGTACCAGTGCTGGCTGATGGTACTGACTTGTTGCATTAAGGTCTGTAGACACTGCATAATCTGAGCTTGATCCTGTTCTTGTTTCTGGACTCCAGCAAGTAGATTCTCAAGCAAGTCTCTGGGTGATTGGTTACCAGCAGCATCCATGTTGTTTGGGCCAGAGTATTCTGTCACAAACTCTCAGGTGGATTGTGGATGCCACCCATATTCAGAGAATTGACTAGACCTATTCCTGAGGTGCGGAGTCTAATGTGTTGGAGGTATTCACCAGGGACCTTCGCAGGAAGGTATGGGTTTGGCTGTGTCCGACACACAGGTCACGGCCCTCAGGTTAGGTTTCCCTATACAGGTGCTGGGACACTTGGTTAGAGTGCAGAAGACTTTGCGTAGTCGACTAGCCGGGTCAGAACCAAACAGACAAAACAGTACCAGGGGGCAGGCATAGGAATGGTACCACGGGTCACAAGGAATAGCCAAGGTCAGAACCAGATATCTATGCAGAACCAGGGATCAGGCAGAATCAGAGTCACGAGCAAGCCAAGGTCAGAACCAATAATCAGGATATGCACAGGAATGCTGGTGTATGGCAATGGAGCCTATACTATGGCACTGATGTGCTCCCAGGAACTTCCTTACATAGGTCAGGGTTCAATCCAGCCCCAATCAGCAATTCCCTAATCCAGACCTGACTCTTATTTTACTTGCAGTACAACGCACACCCCAAGGGGTGCCACAACCATCTGCACACCATCAATAGAGGAAGCCTGCAACAGCAGCTGGTGCAGACATCTCCCTGCCGCTCACCAGAGGACACAACAGGAAGCTTAAGTGGACATCAGCAGCAGCGACGGAATCTCTCCGCCCGCTGCCTGTCAGGGAACCAGTGCTGCTGGACCCGGTAAGTGATGACCAGTGTCCAGCAAACTGTGACATTGGCATTCTAATATTTCTGCTTTTATTGATTATCACTTGCAGCCTCTAGCACAAAAAAAGCCTAATTGAAAGACACAAATGATGTCCTACAGAAAGTAGCTGCTTTTAAATGGGAGGCAAATATGTTTTTATGTAGTGCCGATGTAAGCACATTATACACTATCATTGATATGGATAGAGGCTTGACGGCAGTGTCTTTCTTTTTAAACAACAGCAAGTTGAGTGATTTGCTCAAAGATTTTATTTTAGAAGGTATTAAATTTATCCTTCTAAATAATTATTTCTTTTTTGATGGCACATTTTATTTGCAAATCGTCGGCACTGCCATGGGTACCAGGTTCACCCATAGTTATGCAAATTTATTTATGGCATTCTGGGAGGACCACCAGATTTGGCAGACAGTGGCCTTGGGGCGAATCTGGTATTCTGGCAGAGGTACATTGACGACATTTTATTTGTGTGGAAGGGAGATGAGGACTCCCTCCTCCAATTTTTTAAATCTCTTAATGACAATGATATGGCTATTAAATTGACTTTTAACTACAGTAAGACCAAAGTCAACTTTTTAGATTTATGTTTTTATGTGTCAGAGGGGAGTTTTAAAACAAAAAACTACAGGAAGTTGACAGATTCAATTAGTTTTATTGAGCTATCAAGTCTACATCATGCAAACTGGCTAGATGCCATCCCATATGGACAGTTTGCTAGAGCCAAGAGAAACTGCACTGATGAGATAATTTGCCATGAACAATTGGAAGAAGTTTCAGAATGCTTTCGAAAAAAGGGGTATAAATCCTCAATAATAGAGAAAGTGAGATTAAAAGTAGATAATGTTAATAGAATGGAACTTCTGAAGGTCAAAGAAAAAGAGCATAATACATGCGAAAAATTTCAGTGGGCCTTCATTAGCCAGTATAGCAATAACCACAGAGAGATGGAAAGGATTTTTAGAGCTAACTGGAAACTGTTGTTACAGGATCCTATTTTATCTAAAGAATTACCCACCAACACTGTTTTTATTTACAAAAAGGTTCCATCTCTTAAAAACCATCTGGTGTGAAGCAGTCTGGATATGGAAATCAGACAAAGCATCCGCACTAAGGGTTTCCATAGATGTGGTTTTTGTTTGATGTGTAAGACCGTCAAAAGTGAAACCAGTAAAATCCAAGAATTCACTGTAAATGGTAAAAATTATAAAATTGATAAATTTATTACCTGTAGTTCAAGAAACGTGGTTTATGCTTTGGAATGTACATGCAGCCTTTTATATGTAGGGAAAACAACAAGGTGTATGAAAATCCATTTAGCAGAACATATATATATATATATAACATAAGAAAGGGCCTAGATACACATACAGTATCTGCTCACTTTACAAAGGCCCATAAATCTAAAGAATGCTGCATTAAAAAAGTTTGGGGTATTCAGCTAGTTCTGCCAAAAAATAGAACTAGAGACTTGGAATGGGGACTCTCTAGGAATGAGATGAGGTGGATCTATGAGTTAAAAACCTTGATACCAAAAGGACTAAATAGTGAGTTCGAATTAAAATGTTTCTTGTCCTGATGAAATCCTGCAGTTTAGTCTTTTTCTTAAATTTCCCCTTCCTGCATATTGATTTTAATGTTAAATATTGTTGTCATTTAATTTATGCATATAGTACTATATTTTAAATAATGCATTATGCACTTTAATGATTATATAGATTTATTGTTATTATTGTAATCCATATGTACTGAAAAGCTGACTTCCCCTCAATTGAGGAAGATCCACTTCCTGGCAGTTGGAACGCATGAGTGGCGTTTCTGCATCCACCTTGATACACTAGTTGTGAAACACAAGGTGTGGAACACAAGCTAGTGGGTCACATGACCCGCAGCACACGCGTGACGTCATCCTCATTGCGATGGCAGCGACACCCGAGGGGATACACATGTATCAGGAGAGAGGCCAAGCCTAGGACGCATAATTGCAGGTCAAATGACCCGATGCACTAATATGACATCACCACTGCTGCGACAGGAGCAAAAGCCAGCGGTTCATTAAGTCTTAGGTGAGTGTGATTTCTATCTAATTGCTAGGGTATTTAAGGGGAGTTATTTCTACTACAGCCATGCTTCTGATGAAGGACCCACTAGGGTTGGAAACACGTTATGCTTGGCTCACTGTGGTATTTGAGGCCATCGCTATTCATAATTGTAATTGGGGAGACACAGTCTGGACCTGTATCTATTACTCCAGCCTGACTTCCATCTGGATGACTCTAGGAGGATTTTGGAAGCGGTGCCGCTCAGCCACAAAAAGATTTGTGTTATATGCTGTTTTATTCACTTGATCTTGTAAGTGCATTTTTTTCATTAAATTACATTTTTATCATAAGGTTTTGCACTATTCTCTTTTTTCTGTTCTTGTATCTACCCACTGTTTGGGAGATACAACTGTTGTTTCAGATCCAGGATCCAAACACCCGTGGAACATTTTTTCTAATAAGGTGGACTTACCCTTAAAGAAGGATTGCTACTGGATTATATGTAATATGACTTGATTAAATATGTGTTTCAGTGGTTTAATCAATTGATTTTACTTATACAGTGGTTTACATGTGGAGATAGGAAGCGAGGAATTATATATACATTTTATTTCTTATTGGCATTCTCTCAATCAACTTCATGAGGTAGTCTCCTGGAATGGTTTTGTATTAATAGGTGTGCCTTGTCAAGAGTCAATCTGTGGAATTACTTGCCTTCTTAATGTGTTTGAGACCATCAGTTGTGTTGTGTAGAGGTAGGGTTAGTACACAGTGGACAGCACTATTTGACTACTGTGGTAATCCATATTATGGCACCAACCACTCAACTCAGTAAAGAGAAATGACAGTCCATCATTACTTTAAGACATGAAGGTCAGTCGATACGGAAAATTTAAAGAACTTTGAATGTATCCTCAAGTGCAGTTGCAAAAACCATCAAACGCTATGGTGACACTGTCTCTCATGAGGACCACCCCAGGAAAGGAAGACCAAGACGTCTGCTGCAGAGGATAAGTTCATTAGGGTTACCAGCCTCAGAAATTGCTACTTAACAGCACCTCAGATTAGAGACCACATAAAGTCTTCACAGAGTTCAAGTAGCAAACAAATCTCAATATAAACTGTTCAGAGGAGACTGCGTGAATCAGGCCTTCATGGTCGTATTGCTGCGAAGAAGCCACTACTGAGGATGAACAAGAAGAAGAGAATTGTTTGGGCCAACAAACACAAGGAATGGACATTAGACCAGTGGAAATCTGTACTCTGGTCTGATGAGTCCAAATTTGAGATTTTTGGTTCCAACCACTGTGTCTTTGTGAGACGCAGAGAAGGTGAGCAGATGGTTTCTGCATGTGTGGTTCCCACTGTGAAGCATGGAGGAGGAGGTGTGATGGTGTGGGGGTGCTTTGCTGGTGATACTGTTGGTGATTTAGTCAAAATTCGAGGCACACTTAACTAGCATGGCTACCACAGCATTCTGCAGTGCCATGCCATCCCATCTGGTTTGCACTTACTGGGACCATCATTTGTTTTTCAACAAAACAATGACCCCAAACACACCTCCAGGCTATGTTAGGGCTACTTGACCAAGAAGGAAAGTGATGGAGTGCTGCGTCAGATGACCTGGTCTCCACAATCATCTGACCTAAACCCAATTGAGCTGGTTTGGGATGAGTTGGACCGCAGAGTGAAGGAAAAGCAGCCAACAAGTGCTCAGCACCTCTGGGAACTCCTTCAAGACTGTTGGAAAACCATCCCAGGAGACTACCTCATGAAACTGATTGAGAGAATGCCAAGAGTGTGCAAAGCTGTCATCAAAGCAAAAGGGGGCTACTTTGAGGAAGTTAACATATAAAACATATTTTGATTTGTTTAACACTTTTTTGTTTACAACATAATTCCATATGTGTTCTTTCATAGTTTTGATGTCTTCAGAATTAATCTACTATGTTGAAAATAATTTAAATAAACAAAACCCATTGAATGAGAAGGTGTGTCCAAACTTTTGACTGGTACTGTATATATATAATGTGATAGAAGCACTGGAAAAGTCTGGGATGGCATATATGTGTGTCCCAGATTCCTATCATATGTGTTCTAAGAGCCCAGGAAAAATCTGTTATGCCAAACAGACCAGAAGTGTCGGCTTTTGGTAAAAGCTGGATAATGGGTCCTAAGGGTGTTGATGTGAGAAGAAAAGGGAGGGCTCCATCCACAGGCCATTCTAGGTGTTGGGCCTTTCAGTCTGAGAGCAGTCTAATTAGTATTTGCACCTGGAAGTGGCTCAGATAAGCTGTGTTAGGTTTTGGTTCAGTGTCTCACATACCCTGGGGAAGAACATAGACACTGAGGTTTGTTCAGAGACACTGTGATATTTGGAAGTGTTGTGTTTGTGGTAAGGCAGTAGGCTCTGCCACTTGTAGAGAGGGAATAACTTGTCTAGTTAATGCCCAGGCAGGCTAGGATTTATTTTTAAGTTTTGTTTGTTTTGTTGTTTATATTGCACAATAAAACTGGTTCCGACTTCCGACCAGCTTGCACGAAAACCCTGGACTGGTGCGCTGTTTCCTGGCTGCTGTGTGTAAGAATGTGTCCATCTACCCCAGGAGGGGGACCCCCTACCCGGACTATATCACTATATATATATATATATATATATATATATTCAGTTTATATTTAAAGAAAACCTAACGTTATACATGAATATCCGTGCAGAGATAATGTACAGCTCAGAATTATTGTTGCTGTACAAAACTAGCAGGAACTGTCATACTGTATATGTTCACATTTTCCTATGAATATTGCATTACTTGTTTGCAACAACAGATTAGGAGTGTTAAGAGTGCCGGTCCTTACTTCTTCTATTCTTTACATTATATATAGAACAATCCATTCCAAGAGGTTCCACCAGGGGCCCGGGTACAGAAAAGACCAGTACACTGTATCCAAAGTGCCACTGATTTTAATCTCTACAACAATTTCTTTTATAGCAGCACAATATCCAGCAGCATGTTTGAGATCTTCAGCATATCATACATTACATAGTCATCCTGAATAGTCATCTCTGTGGTTAATCATCCTACCCAGTGTAAAATCCCATATATAATAACATACAGTCAGGTGCATAAATATTGGGACATTGACAGAATTTTCATATTTTGGCCTCTATTCACCACCACAATGGCTTTGAATTGAAACAAACAAGATGTGATTTAACTGCAGACTTTCAGATTTAATTTGAGGGTAATTGCATCCAAATCTTGTGAACGGTGTAGGAATTATAATGGTTTCTATATGTGCCTCCCACTTTTTAAGGGGCCAAAAGTAATGGGACAAACTAAACAATCCTAAATCTAACTTTCACTTTTTAATACTTTGTTGCAAATCCTTTGCAGGCAATTACAGCCTGAAGTCTGGAACCCATAGACATCACCAGACGTTGGGTTTCATCCCTGGTGATGCTCTGCCAGGCCTCTACTGCAAATGTCTTCAGTTCCTGCTTGTTCTTGGGGCATTTTCCCTTCAGTTTTGTCTTCATCAAGTGAAATGCATGCTCAATCGGATTCAGGTCAGGGGATTGACTTGGCCATTGCATAACATTCCACTTTTTAGCCTTAAAAACTTCTTTGGTTGCTTTTGCAGTATACAGTGCAGGAGATACGGATCGGAAATTTGGTAGGGGCAGGTATAACTGTCGCACGGTGCTGCATGCCAAATTTCAGGGCAAAAACATAAAAAATGTAGGATTTGGGAGTAATCTAAATGCTCCAACTGTCAGTTTTTCTGACTTTGTCAATTAGGAACTCTTTTGTGCAGTAGTCTATGGGGGATTTTTGGGAAGGCAAAACTCAAGTTAGGGGTGAAATTTAGACTTGAGGTTTGTTTTATTAGGTAGCTATTGTGCCAGGGTACGTGCTTTTGGGGTTCAGGTGAATTAGAAAGTTAGAGTTTTCAAACTATTACCTCAAGAATGCGCCATTATAAAGATAGGACTTTTCAAACTTGTTGCACAGCTGCAGTAGCAGCTTCCAGCAGGTGTAGTCATAGTGGCTTCACTTGGGTACAGCAAGATGGCCGTCATTTGCGGGCGGTAGCGGGCAAAGCAGCGGCGGTGGGGACCACAGCAAGTGGCAATTGTCAGCGGGGCATGCAGGTGTCGGCAGGGGAACGGGTGTTGGCGGCGGCGGAGGGTCCAGCGGTGGTGGAGGGTCTGGCAGTGGCGGAGGGTCCGGCGGCGGTGAGAGTGTTGGTGGCGGGCATGGACCCAAGAGTATTCAGACTCCACTAGCCATTATGCCGAATACGGCAGTGGTGCCCATTTCAAAAATGGCGCCTCTGTGCTATTTTTGAAATTCAAAGAAGCCCGTCGCTAGCTAATCACGGCTCGCGGCAGCCATCTTTGAATTTTAAAATGTGCGCCGCTGCCTTACTCGGCAGAATGGCTAGTGGGGACTAGATCCTCTCGGATCCATGCCCGTCGCCGACACCCAAACAGGCGCCGATCCCACAGCTGCCGCTGCCGATGACGTCGCGAGCCGTTATTGGCTCGTGGCGGCCATCTTTGATTTTCAAAGAATGCCGCCGCGAGCCAATCATGACTTGCGATGTCATTGGAGGCAGTGGCACCAACAGAGGACCAAAGAAGCCCTGGGGAAGTGGCAGCCACCCCCCAGGTGAAGATGCCAGAAGCCCTGTTGGGTGGGTGCACGCCAGGCGAAGATGCTGAAGCCCTGGTGGGTTGGCGCCCACCAGGCAAAGACATCGAGCCCTGGTGGGTTGGCGCCCACCAGGCAATGACGCCAAAGCCCTGGCGGGTTGGCTCTCGCCGGGCGAAGACACCGGAAGTCCTAGTGGGCAGTGGTTATGCAAAAGTGTTGACACAGGCTGCCGCCCACTAGGTGAAGATGCCAGAAGCCCTGGCGGGTGGGCACCCACCAGGCGAAGACACCAAAGCCCTGGCGGGCACCCCCAGGTGAAGATGCTAAAGCCAAAGACACCGGAAGTCCTAGTGGATGGCGGCTATGCAAAAGAGCTGACACAGGCTGCCACCCACTAGGTGAAGAGGCCGAAGCCCTGGCGGGTTGGTGCCCACTAGGTGAAAATGCCAAAGCCCTGGCGGGTTGGCGCCCACTGGGCAAAGACACCGGAAGTCCTAATGGGCGGTGGCCATGAAAAAGAGCTATCACAGGCTGCCGCCCACCAGACAAAAACACCAAAGCCCTGGCGGGTTGGCGCCCGCCAGGTGAAGACTTGTAAAATAAAATATTACAATATTAAAGTGTGTTATGTTATTTTAATATTTTTTTTTACAGGTGGACTACAGGTGGCAGTGGGCCCTAATGCCCAGCATGCTGGTACTTGTGATTTTCCAAGTACTAGCATGCAGGGAGACGTGCTGAGACCTATAGTTCACCTGCAAAAGAAAATATTCTTTAAAATGCACCACACAACGCACTCAACCCAGCACCCACCGTCCAGGGGTGCAGGGGATAGCCCCGGGCTATCAGCCTTTGTATGGGGTACCCTGAGGAGGGGGAACCCTTTATTGGGGGGGTACCCAGCTCCTCAGGGATCCCCGGTCTGGACTGACTAGCAGTCAGGGTTGATGCTGCGGCTGGGGGGCCTGGTGAAAGGGCTCCTCTGGCTATGGCTTCAGCCCCCCGTTAGAAATAATCTGGTGCTGGTCCTGGAGAATACAGGGGGACCCTACTCATTTTTTCCCACTGTATTTCCAGAACTGGGTCAGAGCTCAGTGATGGTTGGACAACTTATGGGGGCCCCTACGTCATTTGTCCCCCGTATTTTGGCAACCAGGGCTGGTTCTTACTAGTCCGGTGCTGGTTGTGCTTAAATATGGGGGAACCCTATGTCATTTGTTCCCTGCATTTAAGCACACCCATGACTGAAAAATGGCATGGCCCCACCCCCCCCAGAAAACAACCAGCTCGGGCTTTGGAGCCCCAGTACTGGTTGTGCTAAATACAGGGGACAAATGACGTAGGGGTCCCCTGTATTAAGCACAACCAGCACCAGGCTTTTGCAAACCTGTCCTGGTTGCCAAAATACGGGAGACAAATGACATAGGGGTCCCCCGTATTTAGCGCCACCAGCACAGGGCTCTGAACCAGTCTTGGTTCTGGAAATACAGGGGGAAAAATGCATAGGGCTCCCCCTGTATTTCCTGGAACCAGCACCGGACTCCGTCTAGCGGAGGGGTGATGCCACAGCCAGGGGAACCCATTCACCGAGTCCCCCAGCCACAGCATCACCCCTGACCGCTAGTCAGCCCAGGCTGGGGATCCCTGGGGAGTTGGGGACCCCACAATGAAGGGGTCCCCCTCCTCAGGGCACCCCAGGCCCAGGCTGATTGCCCGGGGCTATCCCCGGCACCCCTGGGTGGTGGGTGCAGGGTTGATTATGTATAGTGTGGTGCATAAGAAAATATAAATATTGTCTTTTGCAATAGTACTACAGGTCCCAGCAGGTATCCCCCGCATGCTGGTACTTGGAGAACCACAAGTACAAGCAGGCAGGGTATTAAGGCTGGCACCTATAGTACCCCTGCAAAAGAAATATTCAAATAAAACAGACAGACACAGTCTTATAAATCTTTTATTTACCGGGACCTTCACCTGGAGCGCAGTGGCCAGTAAGCTCTTTTGCGTGGCTGCCGCACATCCAGGGCTTCTGCGGCATCTTCACCTGGAGCGCGGATGCCAGTAAGCTCTTTTGTGCGGCCACCGCACATCCAAGGCTTCCCGTCATCTTCATTCTTCAGCTGGTCTCTCCAGCTCACCGGTAAAGTGTGGTGCATGTCAAAATATAAATATTGGCTTTTGCTGTGGAACTACAGTTCCCAGCAAGCCTCCCCTGCATGTCGGTACTTGGAGAACCACAAGTATCAGCATGCGGGGCATTACGGGCTTGCTGGTACCTTTAGTTCCACAGCAAAAGCAATATTGACAAAAACACACACCATAGAAAAGTATAATTTTATTAAAACATACATGCACACACACATGTACTCACACATGCGTACACACTATCTCACATACTCACCTATGTATCCCTGAAGCCAATCTGTCCTCTTCTCCAGTAGACAATCCAATGGATTACCTGTGAAAAAAAATTCCATAATCACCTCCTCCTATGCATGGATCAGGTCCTCTTCACACAATCCAGGATCCAGGGTCTTGGCAAAAAAAAAAAAAAAAAAAAGGAGATAACCGGGGCTGCCCGATTGACAGCTCCGCCCGGGATTTCAGTACAGAAATCCCGATGCGGAGCGCTCATTGGCTGAGAGAGGCAAGCTTTCCGCCTCTCAGCCAATGAACGGTTCTCACCATTGAATTCAATGGTGAGAGCCGAGCGTGCCCTTTTCACAAATTATTGAAATTCAAAGATGGCCACCGCGAGCCAATCATGGCTCGTGACGTCATCACCCCGCCCCCTCAGCTGTCTTAAATACAGCCAGCAGCGCGTGCCCCGTCCATTCAGTCGTCGGCCAGGGAGCTGAAGAGAACAGCTGAAGAATGAAGATGATGGGAAGCCATGGATGTGCGGCGGCCACACAAAAGAGCTTACTGGCCACCGCACACCAGGTGAAGACGCCGTAGGAGTCCTGGATGGGCGACGGCCATGTAAAAGAGCTTAAAGGCCATCACCCTCCAGGTGAAAGTTCGGCATAATAAAATACTTTTAAAAACGGTGTTTGTTTTATTTGAATATTTATTTTGCAGAGATACTATAGATGCCAGTAGGCCCTTAATGCCCCGCCTGCTGGTACTTGTGGTTCTCCAAGTTCCAGCATGCAGGGGATGCCTGCTGGGACCTGTAGTACTATTGCAATAGACAATATTTATATTTTCTTTTGCACCACACTATACATAATCAACCTGGCACCCAATGCCTGGGCCTACGGTGCCCTAAGGAGGGGGACACCTTTATCGGGGGGGGTCCCCAACTTTCCAGGGATTCCCGGCCTGGGCTGACCAGCAGTCGGCGATGATGCTGCGGCTGGGGGGCCCGGTGAAAGGGCTCCTCTGGCTGTGGCATCAACCCCCCAGCTAGACGGAGTCCGGTGCTGGTTTTGGGAAATACAGGGGGATCCCTATACATTTTTCCCCCCTGTATTTCCAGAACCAGGACCGGCTCAGAGCCCTGTGCTGGTTGCACCAAATATGACGGACCCTTACATCATTTGTCCCCCGTATTTTGGCAAACAGGACAGGTTCTCAAAAGCCTGGTGCTGGTTGTGCTTAATACAGGGGACCCCTACATTGTTTGTCCCCTGTATTTAGCACAACCAGTACTGGGGCTCCAAAGCCCGGACTGGTTGTTTTCTGGGGGGGGTGGCTATGCTTTCTTTTTTAAATTTTTTTTAAACACATTCAATTTTTAACATAAATGCGTAGATCTCACTGCTGCACTCGTCCATCTGTGACTTATTGATTTGATTTTCTCAGGTGTATACTCACTACCAATGAGCCCTCTGTCGCCCACTGATGCCCCTTTTGCACTGCACCACTTCCACTGCTCTGCACCACTGCTGCTGCCGCTACCCCACATGACTACATCCATCGCGCACTATGCACCAAACCCATATATCCCAACATTTAAATATGTTGAGGAGGTACAGGTCACGTGCCCGAAAAGTGGGCATGGCTTGCTGCAAAAGGGGTGGATCCTTGAGGCTTCCCCCGATTTCATCACTTTGGGGGCATGCCCAGCACTCTCTGAGTTACTGGCCAGCCCCCAGGCTCTACCTACATAAGAACAGATGCCGTACGCATACGCACGGCATCTGTTCTCCTCCTGCACTCCCGCTTGCTGTTAAATGGGTGGAGCCTCACGGCTTCCCCCGTTTTTGTCACTTTGGGACTGTGCCCAGCACTCTCCGAGACACTGAGCAGCCCCCAGCCTCTCCCTACACAAGAGAACAGATGCACATGGCATGTTCTCCTCCTGCACACCCGCTGCTCTGCTATGCAGAGCAGCAGTTTGTGCTCCCCCAACTTCCCCCCCACCACGGGACACTGTGGCCTGCAGGCAGGACAGTCCCAGAAAAACGGGACTGTCCCATTAGAAGTGGGACAGTTGGGAGGTATGCAAACCAACCTCCTGTGTGCGGTCCCCTCTTCCACCCTCTGTCATCCACTGATGCCCCCTTTGCACTGCACCGCTGCCACTGCTCTGCACCACAGCTGCTGCCACTACCCCACAGGCATACAGCTGTCTCGCTCTCTACACCTCCCAAACCAACCTCCTGTGTGCTGTCCCCTCTTCCACATGTGTTAGAGTACCATTTTGTTGCCCTTCTCCCCTGCAGGTGGCCTGGTTTGCTCATCCAAACCCTGATAGTTAATACATTTTAAAAAATGCTATGAAATTCCATAGACAAATAACCTTACGGTTTCATATGTCCCATTAAGGCTGCTTAGACATGGTCTGAAAATTCACAAAACCTATTGATTTTCTGCCACTCAAACTTCAAAAAGCAATGAAATTACGATCATTAAGGCTGACGCCTTAATGGACGTGTTCCTTGCGCAATACAGATATGGTATGCCATCACCCTGTGGTTAATGGCAGATTCAGCACTCTCACAAAAAGAGATTGCTGTCACTCACAAAATGGTGGAGCTGCTAATTCACAGAATTGTGTGCTCATTGCAATACACATATGCAGTCTATGCAACTGAGGTCTGAGCAGTTATGTGGCTTCCACATCCCACTCAGTGCCCACAATCTTCCCATATGATCACCAAAACAATCTCACTGGCTTTCAACATCCTTCTCACTGCATACATTTATCTCATTTAGAATACACCTTCAGTTGCCTTCTTTTTTAAAATATACTGTGTAAGCATGTACACTTTTTTCCCCTATATGCCTTCATGCTGCTATATATTCCCCAATCCCTACTGCTGTGTGGTCTCCCAACTGTGATAGTCTGTGTTCCCTCATCCGCACCAATGTTTTTCCCTAGCCGCACCGCCCTGTATCCGTGCCTTCTCCACAGCCACGTTGCTGTCTTTCTCATCTGTGGCACTCTTTCTTCCTCCATCTGCACTACTCTGGTCCCCCAACCATTCAACTCTGTCTCCCCCCCCCACCCGCACCCCTCTGTCTTCCTCCCCATCCACACCACTCTGTCTTCCCCAATCCCTACTGCTGTGTGGTCTCCAAACTATGGTAGTCTGTGTTCTCTCATCCGCACCAATCTTTCTTTCTCCATCTGCACCTCCCTGTATCCGAGCCACTCAGTTTCCTTCTGAACCACTGCCTTCCGCTAAGCCACGCTGCTGTCTTCCTTTCCTCTGTGGAACTCTTTCTTCCTCCATCTGCACCACTTTGTCCCCCCCAACCGTGCAACTCTCTCTCCTCCCCCCACCCGCACTACTCTGTCTTCCTACCCATCCACACTAATCTGTTTTCCCCAATCCCTACTGTTGTGTGTTATCCTATTTGTGCTAGTCTGTATTCCCTTATCTGCACCAATCTGTCTTTGCCCATCTGCACTGCTTTGTCTTCTCATTTCCATGCCACTCTCTTTCCCCATCCACATCTCTGTCCTCCCAAACCATGCCACTTTGTTTCCCCCCATCTGGACCACTGTATTCCACCCATCTGAATTACTTTGGCAAACCCCCTCCCTCTGTACTGCTTAACCTTCCCTCCTCTACACGCCTTTGTGTCTCACCTATCCACACTGCTGTGTCTCCTCCCCCCATCCACACCACTTTTATCTCATCTGCGCAGCTCTATTTTCTGCTTTGACCTCAGTTGCATAGACTGCATGTGTGTATTCCAATGTGCACACAATTGTGTGAATTAGCAGCTCCACCATTTTGTGAGTGACAGCAATCTCATACTGTGAGAGTGCTGAATCTGCCATTAACCACAGGGTGTGATGGCATACCATATCTGTATTGTGCAAGGAACACATCCATTAAGGCGTCAGCCTTAATGATCATAATTTCATTGCTTATTGAAGTTTGAGTGGCAGAAAATCAATAGGTTTTGTGAATTTTTAGATCATGTCGAAGCAGCCTTAATGGGACATATGAAACCGAAAGGTTTTTTATATAGTGTTATAATGGCATAAATCCCACTAAAATGATTGGACACACTTAATCACAAAACTGTGCATTATTTCCAATGTCTGCACGCCACCCGCCTGATATATTTTCAACTGTCACAAAAGCCTCATCACATAGCCACAGCACTATCATTCCACAAGTGTATACAATATCAACACTCACAGAGAAACTACTCAGAGAAAAGCAGCTCATCACTGCCTCACTGACAGAAAAATCACACTGATCTGTAAATACAGACAGCATTGAGGTGCTGATATTGTCACTGGTAAGTGCAGATCGGAATTTACTGAGGACAACTCACATATGATAGATGCTGCTGATGACAGAGACAGATGGTATCACAATGTATTACTGAACTTGGTCATTATGATGACGCATGTTGATCACATACACTGAGCTGCTTGGCTTAAGGCTCACTTCTTGAAGGGAGTTGCAGATAATGCAAATGCAGTAAGAGAGTGATAATGATGATGATGACAAATATACTGTATCTGTGGAAGATTAGAATTCTGAAATTTGGTCCAGAGTCAAATCCACTGGTTGGATGATGAGGAAGATATTGTAGAAAAAAATCATTATTACACTATCAAAGTATAGAGAACACAATATCTATAAACATAAAATCTATAGGTGGAAACCAAAACTGTTCAGAAATATATGAAGAGGAAGAGCCAGAGGTGTCTGTTGACAAAAGAAATAAAAATGGGGAAACAAGCTCCATTTGCTCAATGAATTCTGAGGTAGCATATGGCACAGGTGTCTGATTCCCTCTGTTGTCACTGCCTAGATCTTTATGTGTGTGTTATTCATCAGCTTATCATGGTTAATGGAGGTATACATCTATATCTGGATAAAATGTGTGTTCTTGCAAAAGGTGGTGATACCAAGAAAATGGATGGCAACTGTCAACCCAACTACTCAAACATGGGTGGCTCTAGTATAGAAACTATTGTAAACTATTGAGCATGAAAGGTTTGTATATACTGGAAGCAGCTGATGGTGAACCTGGAGAACTGCTCTATTTACAGAGAGCTAAAAGGATATGGAGGAGCAAAGGGCTTGATTTCGAGATTATGCAATGTAAATATTTTCTGTATGCGTACACACAGTGATTGCTTTGCGATTACACTCACACAGAGGATTCACTTGCGAAGTGAGTGACAGGTAGTCAATATTTTGGGGAGGTAACTGGGGGTGGCTAGGTAAAGGCAGCCCTGTAGGGACCGTTTAAACTAGGGGTATGCGCCGGTCACTTTTCGTGTTTTGTGTTTTGGTTTTGGAGCTGAATCTTTCTTTGTGTTTTGGATCTGGATTGGTTTTGCCAAAACCACCCTTCCGGGTTTTGTATTTTGGATCTGTATTTTTTTAGAAAAAAGAATAAAAACAGCTAAAATCACCGAAGGTGGGTTTTTTTTGTTCCTATGCTATTATTAACCTCAATTACATTAATTTCCACTCATTTCCAGTCTATTCTGAACACCTCACACCTCACAATATTGTTTTTAGGCCAAAAGTTTGCACCTAGGTAGCTGGATGACTATGCTACTAAATGCTAAGCAACACAAGTGGACGGCACAAACACATGGCCTATCTAGTAGTGACACTGCAGTGGCAGACAGGATGGCAGTTTGAAAAACTAGGCCCCAAAGAGTACATAATGCAAAGGAAAAAAAGAGGTGCAAGATGGAATTGTGCTTCGGCCCTCCCACCCACCCTTATATTGTATAAATAGGACATGCACACTTTACCAAACCAATCATTTCAGCACCAGGGTCTGCCACAAGACTGTGGCTGAAATGATTGGCTCGTTTGGGCCCCCACAAAACAAGCTTGCAATTAATCTGTCCCTGCACAAACTAGCTCTACAGAGGCAAGATGTCGTCCACATCCTCCTCATCCACTGATTCCTCACCCTCTTCAGTGTTGTACATCCTCATCCTCACAGAGTATTAATTCATCCCCGCTGGAATCCACCACCACAGGTCCCTCTGTACGTTCTGGAGGCTGGTCTCCCTGGAAGAATTGATAATTAATTTTGATGAACATCATCTTCTCCACATTTTGTGAAAGCAACCTCCTACGCCTTTTGCTGACAAGGTTCCCAGCTGCACTTAAAACTCTTTCGGCGTACACGCTGGAAGGGGGCTTCTTAGGTAAAATAGAGCCAGTTTGTACAGGGGCCTCCAAATTGCCTCTTTTTCCTGCCAGTACAGGTAGGGACTGTCTGACATACCTACTTGGATGCTGTCACTAATGTAATCCTACACCATTCTTTCAATGGTGATAGCATCATATGCAGTGAGAGTAGACATGTCAGAAATTGTTGGCAGGTCCTTCAGTCCGGACCAGATGTCCAAATTTGGTCCTGCCTGCCTTGCTTAACCACCAGCAGGTTAGTTAGGATATTTAAGTTGTTTCCTGGCAGCCCCAGTTGCAGGAGAAAATTAAGAAGGAGCTGCTACCGTGTCATGTTCCGCTTCAGCTGACAGTGTTTTCACCAGCAGACTTGAGAGCCCACTTGAGCTTTGCATGTCTCTTGTGCTGGCCCATTGCAGGGTGCTGGAGGAATTTGTGTCTTGTTTTGTCTTGAGTGATATCTTTGGAAAGATGACTTCTGTGAATGCACCATATTCTCAAATATCATTGGGTGGATGGCACCCCAACAGAAGGTAAAGCTGTACAGAGGTGGTGGGTGCTTCACATAGGACTCCTGATCTTAATACCCCCTGCCTTAGACTAATATTATGCAGTATTTTCCAAAAGATTTTGATACATGGTGATGCAGATTATGTGACTCTCCAGTGTACTTCAAAAGATATGTACAGCATACATTATATAAATCACGATGAAACCTAAGGGACTGAGTATGGGTTAAAAATTCTTGCCATATAACAAAGGCTGAAAGCACGAGAGATCTATCTAATGCTGCAGACCGCAGTCCCCATTATTCTCAAAGGGGACTATGGTCTGGCACAGTTTACTAAGCTCTGAAAGCTTGTCCCCATTAGCAAATGCTGTCCTCAGATGGCATTACTATAGCTACTCTTTTCCTATGGGGAAAGAATTACCGTAAAGGGATCTTCTGAATTGTCCATGGCAGTTTCAATGTTCCTCCCCTTCTTTTGTGAATGCATGACCTGATAGACACTCATGCGCCCCTATAAATATATGACCCCCTAGATTGTAAGCTCCTAGGAGCAGGGTCCTCCTCCCCACTGTCTCACAGCATTCTTCTCTAGCACTTCTACGACAGCCTTCACCTTCCCAGCTGTATTGTGTATGGAGAATTGTGTTGCTAATTGATACTTGTGCTCTGTTTATAAGTTGGTTACTGTATTGTAATGTAATGTTCTGTGTACCCTTTACTGTATGTATGCCGCTGCAGACCACTTGTGGCGCCCTATAAATAAAATGTACTAATAATAAAATTTAATAATGCACAGTGGCCGAATCAGCAGTACAGGGAAAAGGAGAGCTAAGACTTTGCTGCCAAACCCTTTGCCTGAACAGGCTCCTATTGAAGCCACTGCACCAGCAAGGTTTTTTATTAAATATCTCTGGAAAATCATACATATGCGGCAATAAGGAACAATACTTTTTGGGGCAACATGGCTACCAATGATACATATACCTCCTAGCTTGTTCTTACCTACACATCTAACCCATAACTGGTCACAAGCACAACATTTATATTGGTATGTTACCCCCAAAACGTTTAATATATTTATAAAGCTCAATGTAATAGGGTTGTTTTTATGTACAGTATAAGCAATGCATTGATAATGTAGACTTTTATATAAGCCCCCAATCTCCACTAACTGGGCACTGACATGCCTTTCTCTCAGTGAGTGACACTGTGCTGAAATATGAGAACAAAGACAAAAAAACCTGCTAATATAAAAATGTGATATAAGTACTGTAATTTTTTTTAAAAAAATGCATATATTGCTAATAAAAAGGAAATAGACAGAGATATGTATATGGCAATATGCAAGTTCTAATTGTGGAATATGTCTGTGCTCAGGTCTAGCGCAATACGGCAGCTGGTCCTGCACTGCAGGGAGGCTTCAGTCTGGAGAGGCGCTGCCTATTACTCCATTTGCAGGGCACCCGCTGATTTTGTTAATAGCGGGCGCCTTGTGGCTCCTCTCCTGCAGCTGGAGGCTGGAGCTTACTCCTGAGCTCCGCCTTCTGGCTCCCGCAGTATGTGAAGGGAGAGACGTCAAGATGTCTCTCCCACAATGCTGAGCGCAAGGAGCTGTCAGACAGGAGCAGGGCCTCATGTAAGTACAATGTTGTGTTGTGTGTGTCATTATGTGTAATGGGCACTACTACTATTGGAATTGTATAAGGGGCACTACTACCGTGGGCATTGTATAATGGGCACTACTACTGTGGGCATTGCATAAAGAGCACTAGTATTGTGGCCATTATGTGTAAGGGGCACTATCACTGTGGTCATTGTGTGAAAGGGGCACTACTACTGTTGGCATTATGTACAAGGGACACTACTATAAGCATGATGTGTTTAGGGGCAGTACTGTGGGCATTGTGTACAAGGGACACTACTGTGGGCATTGTGTATAAGGGGCACTACTGTGGACATTGTGTATAATGGGCACTACTGTGTGCCGTGACATGAGTAAGGGACACTAATATGTGGTGTAATGTGAATCAAGGGCACTATGTTCTGTGTAATGTAGATAAGATTGTGCTACCATATGGCATTATTTGAATTGGGGGTAATATTTTGTGGCCATGCCCAATTCTTGTGAGACCATGCCCCTTTTTGTGACGTGCCTCGATGACACTGTCCCTTTATTAAAAATAGGAGGGTGGGTGCAAATTTCAGTATAAACATATACCGCATGGATCTTTTGCAATTGTTGGAAGGAGTTTACTTATGTTCAGCCCATCCCTCCAGCATCCTGTTAGTTACACTGAGCCAGCAGTCACTAGGACCCACCAGAGCTTGGTCAGAAGGGGTCCAATCTCTGATATGCGCTACTGCGCATGTGCTGCATCTCTTCGGGTCTTTACTTTATTGTGTACATGAGGACAGGACTGAATCTGAGACATTTTAGCACCCAAACATTACCGTGATTACCCTATACCATCACATATATAAAGTCAGTGGCGGATGTACATTGTTTGGGTCCTGAAGCTTGAACTATCATGGGGGACCATTTGCATCCAGCAATAATAGGACAACATCCAGCAAGGTCCAAAGGCCTTGCTGCATTTGCAAGGACCTTGAGGCCCAAATGACAAATATGTAGAAACCCCTCAGAATGAGACAGTAGATAGACAGATAGATAGATGTATAACTCCCCAGAGAGTGAGAGACTGTAAATAGATAGATAGATAGATAGATAGATAGATAGATAGATAGATAGATAGATGTAGAACCCCCCCAGAGAGTAAAAGACTGTAGACAGATAAATATATAGATAAAGTAACCCCCCAGAGAGTGAGATACTGTAGATAGATAGATATGTAGTAACGATACTGCGTTTGAACCTCTATATACCCCTGCCTATACCTTCTAATAAAGACTCCAGACCTAGAACCTGTGGTTCCAAAGCACAAAGTATTATTCAAGTAAAAGTACAGCAGATACACGCTATGATCCTCATATAATCTTAGTGCAAACAGACCCAAGTACAATTATACATACACAGCGCTCTCTGGTCCAGATGTTAGGCATCAGCAAGAAACCCCTCGTCAATCAGCATTCAGCACAAAAGACTAGGAACCCAGGGTCAGAGCACACATATTTATACCCCCCAGGAATAAACACAATAGAGAAGTTTGTTGCTAATACCATTGGTCCTAAAGGAGAGTGCATATGTTACAAGGAATTTAACAGGTTGGTTCAAATAGATACAGTCCAGCCTCTAATAACTGGAGGTCTCTGGTTTCCCGCCTCATGCAAATCCTAACAGTTGTTCATATAATGTACATTTTGTTGCTTGAAGTCTCTGCGGTCCATAAGTTGAGAATGCATGTTGCGATCTCTCCATCGATATTACCGGAATAGTGCGCATCAGTACAATACCAAACATGGCTTACTTATCACGTATAAAACCTAATCTTTATTTCATAGCAATTATAGTAAATGTGCATACTTGAATCTTATACCTTAAAGCTTATGGAACCTTGTATGTGAATATGTAATGTGTGAGTATGTGGGGTTTGATGTAAAGACGCTAGTTAACTTGGGGCAGATGCATGTGCATGGAGCTAATATTCAGCGTTTACATACAGGGTCTTATGCATTCGCTAATATGCAACTAGTTAACAGCGCAATTGTGCGTATTAATGTGTGTATGAGAAATGGTGCACTTAAATATCACTTAAACTCACAGTGATTACGCAATTATAGCATGAGCCTCTACAGGCACGTGAATTCATTAGAGCACAGAGATAACGCTGATCTGAAGTCTTAGAGAATCTGTGTGGAGGGGGACCACCATAGACCGACATGGGGAGCACTTCTTCGCTCTCAGCTATCCCTTGAAGTGAACACCTGGCAGTGTCGAATGCTGAGCATTATAGTTCCATGACTTGCTCATGCCCCAGCAGCCCCCACCTTTTTCAGGCTCCAAACTACTGGTCTTTGTTCTCCCAGGGCCTGTGTTGATGCAAATTAGCACAGCTACAAGACCCAAACCTCAGATAACACTCTTGGCTTTGAAGGTATTTTATTGTAGGAAGCCTGCTAATGTAAGGTGCTACAAACGACCCTTTTGCTGTATTCAAGCAGGGCCACCTGGAGTGAGAGCAGACGTTATGTCCATGAAGCTTGTCTTCACAGGCTAGTTGTCACGTGGCCATTTGCTCTGTTTAGCTAATGCACTCCAATCTTGATATACTGTACAGCCATTTCTGAAATATATCCATTAGGGGAATTATAATAATATACACACTTTATCCAGAGCACCCAAACTACGTAAAGTCATGAAATGGGCTTTTGATGAATCGCTGTAACTTAAGGCGATGGTCACAGATGCAATCGCATAATGCTAATAGTAATATCGCCACATGTACTAAAGTGTGAGTTTATCTAAAATGGCGCTTAGGCGGACATTCGCAAAATGGCGTCTTGTGATCTCATTTCCAAGATGGAGTCGCTGCGATCCAATTTTAAACTGATCTTGTCTCAGCCAATTATCCAGCTTCGACAGTAGATAGATATATAGATGTAGAAACCCCCAAAAAAGTGAGAGAGAGACTGTAGATAGATACAGTAGATAGATAGATAGATAGATAAATGTAGAAACCCCCTAGAAAGTGAGAGAGAGACTGTAGCTAGATACAGTAGATAGATAGATAGATGTAGAAACCCCCCAGGAAATGAGAGACTGTTGATAGATGTAGAATCCCCCCAGAGAGTGAGAGACTGTAGATAGAGATATGTAGATAGTTATATAGATACAGAAAACCCCCAGAAAATGACAGACTGTTGATAGATAGATGTTTAAACCCCCCAAAGAGTGAGATACTGTAGACAGATAGATAGATAGATAGATAGGTAGATAGGTAGATAGGTAGATAGATAGGTGTAGAAAACCCCCAGATAGTGAGAGACTGTAGATAGTGTCAAAGAGTTCCAATATTAACTTATCTCAGTGCCATCATGCAAGGCCCAGAAGACTTAGGCCCTCATTCAGAGCCGTACGCTCTGAGCAGAGCGCACGCTCTGAATGAGGGCCGCCCTCCATGATAATGGAGCGGCCTCCTGGATGCTCGTATAGCTGTGGGTGACCACCCACAGGCTATACGAGTGTGCAGTTTGATGGCCGCGATGGTTTTGACCATTGCAACCATCGAAACTGCGAGCCGGAGCCTGCGGTTGAGGTTTTCAACCGCAAGCTCCGGAGTGATTTTGGCTCTATCAGAGCCAAAATCACTCCCACTGACATCACTAGTGATGTCAGTGGGCCGGCTTCTGACGGGAGGCGTTCCCATGGGAACACCCCCGTCAGGGAGGCACGCCCACCAAAGGGGGCGTGCTGTCAATCAACATCGACAGCACGCCCCCTTTGATCAGACACAACGAGCGAAGGACTTTCCTTCGCTCGTCGCGTCTGGCGCATGCGCACAACGGAGCTCCCTCCGTCGTGCGCATGCTCAGTGCATAACATCAACCCACTTGTGAGCGGACAGCCGCTCGCGAGTGGGTCTGAATCAGGCCCTTAGATTTTAAATAGTTCAAAACTTAAACAAAGGAACAGGCATGGTTGTAATAGGAGCTACAAAAGGATATACCACCTAGCAGAGTCTCTTGTTACAGACAATGTGGATGTGTGGGGGTTTGAGCTTGTGCAATGCATGATGAGAGGAGGTATATAAATTGAAGCAACCAAAAACTGCTCCCTTTTCTCTGCCATTCCCATCCAAGACACAGACACACACATGGCTCACTGGACTCCTCAGACTATTCAAGGTACTCTGTCCTCTATAATAACTTGTCTTCTTTAATTACTCTATTGCCTAAACTTTCCTTTCCTGCCTATCTATAAGAGCTAACACTCACACTAGATAAGCTAATGAATCTGAAATCCTTGCCATGCGGTTTCACCCCACATACATAGCAACACAAAGACACAAGGACGACCTCATGGCTACCATGCCATGAGGCTCTAACACATAGCACACTCTCTCTCTACACTCACACATGTATTTTCACATAATCACATCCATACACACACAATTGTTTTCTCTGATAGATTGCCCTCCACAATTTATCTATAGACTAGTAGTTTCGCCGTATGTGCAGAGGGAACAATTTACCCTTAATTATAGTATATCTTATATCCCCCATACACACACGCTTATATCCCCCATACACACACGCTTATATCCCCCATACACACACGCTTATATCCCCCATACACACACGCATGTACACTTCTCACACTACTTCCCGCCATGTGTTTTCTTTATCTCACAGTCTTATACACACGTACAGAGGATAGCAAAATTATATAACACATGCATACAGATTCCTTACATACACACATACATATAAACATATATACATATATTTGCATGAACACCAAGGTTATATACTAGTGAAAGATTAAATCGAATCTGCATTGAAATTTATTTAGTAACTGCATGGGGTAATGCATTACTGGGATTAAAGTTAGAAAATCACTTCTGAGGTTATGTACTGTACTGCATACTATATTATCCTTTGTATTATTCGTATGTAAACCATCTATCTTGCAATTCCCGTTTATTGAGTAAAATACTTTTTATATCATGTATATGGTATATAGATAACTGAGTATGATTTCAAGGTTTCATTAATATGCAATGATACATTATGGGTAACATATGCAGGGGACTTGATAGATTTGTCAAGGAATATTTGGGTGGCATTGGCCCGGTAATAGCTTTTTATGGTAAAGGACGGAAAAAGTAAAAAGACTGTATGGAAGATAAATAAAGTAATCTAGGGGGTCACAGATGTAGCAATATCAGACAGAGAAAATAGATTAAAGAGGAAAATATAGTGTCATAGTCCTATAATTAATTATAATCATCACTACTGATAAAGAAAAGATTTTGTGTAACTATGAGACCCTCAGAGAGGAGTGGAGGTTGCGCAGACACCGCATTAAAATACTCTAACATATGGCGCCCGAACAGGCCTGCTTAAAATTGTGATCTCCAAAGGCCATGGAGAATCACAATTAGAAACAGAGAATTTTTTTATTTGCTATAATGGTTACACAAAATATCTTTAATGTCTTAGTGAAATATTCTTAAGGGAAAACATAATAGTATGCTGCCTATGGTTAATGCTGTAACATTTCTTTCTCTCGCTGGACTAGGGAACTGAGAGTTAGTCAGCACTAGGTTTGATTGATTACAAACTTGAGATATTATATAAGGAATGTTATAACAAATTTTAAAAAATTTTTCTCTTCTCTCCTTATCTGAATATTTACTTGTGACCAACTAATGTAGAACACTTTATTCTGGTTATTTTTTTTTTTTTTTTTTATGTAGGGCAGCCTCCTACTGACCCTGTAAAGAAAAACATTTCTAACCTGTATTTCGTATAGAAGCACGTCTTCGAAAGTTGTCTGGTGGGTACGCGTAAGTGACGCAGTAAGAATTTTGAGCAGACAGCGCGCGCAGGGAATCTCTAGTAAGGCGTAAGTTTGCAACTTTCGCTGGGTGATCTCAGGTCTGTAAGATAAATTCTCTAATCTGAACCAGGATTGAGGACTTCATTTCCATTTATACAGACAGAAATAGTAATACACCGGTCATAACTCAGGTAGATACTCAGGTAGATATGGATTTTCTTACCATTAAGAAGCTAGCAAAAGACAGCATGTTTAATCCAGTTTTACCAACTAGCTACACATCAGCTGGGAATCTGTGGTGACAATTGTTAGATCAAGTTTATAGTCAGGATAAACTTTGTAATGATAGATGGAATGTTAATAACAAATCTAAAAGGTTAAAAATGTTAGCTAAGCTATTAGAAGTTTATGAAGACATAATTTGGACACCAGAGCATGCAGAAATGTTAGCTAGAAGTATGTTGACTAAAAAAGAAAAAAATGCTAGATCAGAAAGACAATTGTAAAGAATGCACAGAAAGAGAAATTGAAATTGCGCAGTTATGCATTGAACTTAATACTGCAGATGAGAAAATGGCTACTACTGAGGCGCATATGGCACAGATGCAACAGGATCTGGATAGTAGAGCCCAAATGATGATGAATATGCAGGGTTTAATAACTGATCTTTCTAATGCAATCAAAAATTTGTCTACAAATAATCCTCGGATTGATCTCACCGGATCAATACCCACAAAACAGGTTTGAGTATATAACAGGGAAAGTAGTGGTGCAACAAGGAACCAATCAAATTAATCTGATATGGCATCTCATGCAACACTACTTGATATCAGGGATGATCAGCAGGGTTTAAGTACCCCTTGTCACAATCCTGGCTAGTTTTTACATTTTGTGACTTACCTCTGCCAGCTGCTCCATGGATCTGTGTTTGTAATTCTCCTGGGACATCTGATCTGGCTGAATCATGTTGGCTGTTACATCTCTGTGTGTGCAGAGCTCTCACCTCCCCACACTGATTAAACACCTGGACCCTGCTCTGTCTGTGAGCATTGCTAGTCTTAATTGGAATCACAGGTGTGGTCCTGATTCTCAAGAGTTGCAGAGATGAATACTCCCTCTGCATGCTGTGCCTTGCTCCACTCTGAATGCCACTGCCAGACCACCTGTCTGTATCCACCAATCGCTGCTAGACTCTAGGTATATAGCTCCTCCTCTAATAGCACTCAGTGCTTGAACATCTTGTTACATTCCGTGGTGTACAACTTATGCTATAGCTGTACCTCTGAGTACCAGTATGTCCCAGGCTCCTGCTGGTTCCTAGACCAGTGCTATCCATAAGCCTGCTGTGTTCAGCTATCCACGCTACCAGCCTCTCACCTATGGCTCCCAGGCCGCTCCAAGTAGCTTCCATGCTACCAGCTTCTCCACACGGCTCCCAGGCCGCACCAAGTAGCTTCCATGCTACCATCTCTCACCCACGGCTCCCAGGCCGCTCCACGTAGCCACCCAGCTACCAGCATCTACCCACGGCTATCCAGCCACTCCACGTAGCCACCCAGCTACCAGCATCTACCCATGGCTATCCAGCCGCTCCACATAGCCACCCAGCTACCAGCGTCTACCCACGGCTATCCAGCCACTCCACATAGGTACCCAGCTACCAGCATCTACCCACGGCTATCCAGCCACTCCACGTAGCCACCCAGCTACCAACGTCTACCCACGGCTTCCCAAGCCACAACAAGTAGCTTCCATGCTACCATCCGTCTGCAAGCCCATCTACTAGTAACCCGACCAGCTCAGTCAGCCTTCCTGCCGGTCCCAGTCCGGTTCCTCTAAGTCCACTCACCTCACGGCTCATTAGCTGCACCAAGTAGCTTCCGCGCTACCATCCATCTGCAAGCTCATCTACTGGTACCCCAACCAGCTCAGTCAGCCTACCTGCCGGTCCCAGTCTGGTCCCTCCAAGTTCCTTCTGGTCTCATTCCAACATCTCAAGTTTCCAGTTCCAGTCACTCATCACCAAAGGCAGTTCTCACTGCTACCCACTTCTTTTGTTAAAAGAGCTATTCATCTTACCCATGGTTCCAGTCCAGCTGGCCTCCAGTGATTCCAGTTCATCACCTGATACAGGTAACTCACTAACACCAACTGTGACAGTATGTTCAAGCCTAACGACGGTGGCGGATCAAGCTCCTAATCCTGGATCAAGTGCTTTCCGTAACCTAATCACTCGCCTGGATTCACAGGAGGTGGTACAGCATCAAGTACTACAGCTTCTGCAAATTCTGACTAATCGGCTAGATGATACCCAAATCTTACCTGAACCCCTAACTACTTTCCATCAACTGCTGGAACAGCTACAGGCTCTACTCAGCAAAATCTTTCAGCTCATTCCTGAATTTCTTAGAGCTACCTCTGTCTCAACTAAAAACTCTGTCTTGGAATCTCTAAGAACCAAAGATTCTTACATGCCAAGTAAAGTGAGACATCGAAGTTACCCGCGCTCCAAGCTCTCTGTGGCTGAACGCCAGTGGCGTAAAGATTTACATCTCTGTCGCTATTGTGGAGCTTCTGACCACTTTATCAAAGGCTGTCCCCTTTGCAATTCCAGCAGTATAACAATGTGTCAACGTCTCAATGCCTGTTCCGGTCCCGTCCCGGATTCTGCCTGTTCCGGTCCCAGCCCGGATTCTGCCTGTTCTGGTCCCAGCCTGGATTCTGCCTGTTCCTGTCCCAGCCCGGATTCTGCCTGCTCTGGTAGGGGACTCCAGTTGGCAAACCCAGGAGGGGTCTCCAGTCTCAACCCCAAGAGGGTCCTCAAGTCTCGTAACCCAAGACGGGGTTTTGAGTCACTCACCCCAGGAGGAAGTCTCTGTCCTCGCATCCCAAAAGGGGGGTTCATGTTCCATACCCTAAAAGGAAAAGTCGAGTCAGCTTCCCCAGAAGGGGATTTTGGGTCCCATACTCCAACAGGGAGTGTCAAGTTCTATACTACAGGAGGGGACCTTAAGTCCCTTACCCCAGGAGAGGGTTACAAGAATTATGCCCCAGGAGGGGGTCTCAAGTCTCGCACCCCAGGAAGGAGCCTCCAGTCTTGCACCCCAGTAGGGGGTCTCAAGTCTCGCACCCCAAGAGGGGGTCTCAAGTCTCGCACCCCAGGAGGGGGTCTCAAGTCTCACACCCCAGGAGGGGGTCTCGCGCCCCAGGAGGGGGTCTCAGGTCTTGCACCCCAGGAGGGGGTCTCAGGTCTCGCGCCCCAGGAGGGGGTCTCAAGACTCACACCTCAGCAAGGGGTCTCAAGTCTCGTACTCCAAGAGGGGGTTTCAAGTCTCGCACCCCAGTAAGGGGCCTCAAGTCTCATGCCCCAGGAGTGGGTTCCAGGTTCCAGTTCCCAGGGAGAAGTGTCATGTACTACTAATCCTGATCATGGTTCCTGTTCAGCATCTCCTGAAAATATCGTTCCAGAGGATGACAGTTTCTGTAGCCTGTTCTCAGCCTCGAATGTTGAAGCTGCTGTCTCTGGCTCCTCAGGACTCCTTCCACTTCCTTTAGTTGGTCCAAGTACCGAACAGCTGTCAACTTCAGTGGTTTTGATTCCTCAACAATCAGAGCATCCTCAAGTCTCTTTCAGCCCTGTACCCGAATGTTCTCCACAATCCTCGAACACACAAACTTCATTGGATACTCCAGGATACATATATTTTGATGGGGACTTATCGCACTACTTTGCATTACTGGAGCAATATGCTGCAATCATGGAAGCAGATCCAGCTTGTGGTATCACTCCTACCAACTTTACTAAGTACCTTCTCTCTTCCTTTAGAGGTAAGGCGTTGGACTGGGCCAATCCTCTCATCGAGTCTAAAGATCCTGTGCTTCTAAAAATAAAGACTTTCAGTGAAGCTGTTATTAAAGAGTTTGGTCTTAAACCCGTCAAATGAAATTCTAGTGAAATTCTCAGTTCTGAAAATCGATCCAAGCAGTCTGTCGGTCCTACTAAAGAATCATCCTCTGCTGAGTCCTCCACTTCCCTGAACATGAGATGTGCGCCCACCTCCTTGTCCTCTTCATACTGTGGTAACTCCCAAAACACCATCAAAATTGGTTATATTTCGCTTAGTTCCTCCCAGGAGTCCTATCAGTGTTCAAGTCTTACTAAACCTTCGATTTTACCTTTAGATACTGACTCGGAGTCTGAACTCAATTCTGCATATGATAATTCTCCATTCCCTGAAAACCATCTGCCATTCGACCCTGTCCTTTCCAGTTATGTGTTTCCACAGGAGTTACCAGAGATCCCATGTCCGTTGGTTGGCACAAAACATTCTCCCAGCAGAAAGAAGAATCGACGAAGGTCTTGAACCATCCCCTTTGAAGAATTTCCACTCCTGGTATCCCAATAGATGTAAGAATTAAGAGGATATCTAAAGAGATGTTTCTAGAGTGATGGTGCCCCTATGGTTGAAGCTCCTGTAATGTCATGTTTGGAAGAAAGTTTTTCAGTTTCCTGGGTGTCTCATTTTTTCATGTTCTCCATATGTATTTATTTGGGTGTTCAGAGTCCACCCATGAAGAGGGGGGTACTGTCACAATCCTGGCTAGTTTTTACCTTTTGTGATTAACCTCTGCCGGCTGCTCCATGGATCTGTGTTTGTAATTCTCCTGGGACATCTGCTCTGGCTGAATCATGCTGGCTGTTACATCTCTGTGTGTGCAGAGCTCTCACCTCCCCACACGGATTAAACACCTGGACCCTGCTCTGTCTGTGAGCATTGCTAGTCTTAATTGGAATCACAGGTGTGGTCCTGATTCTCAAGAGTTGCAGAGATGAATACTCCCTCTGCATGCTGTGCCTTGCTCCACTCTGAATGCCACTGCCAGACCACCTGTCTGTATCCACCAATCGCTGCCAGACTCTAGGTATATAGATCCTCCTCTAATAGCACTCAGTGCTTGAACATCTTGTTACATTCCGTGGTGTACAACCTATGCTATAGCTGTACCTCTGAGTACCAGTATGTCCCAGGCTCCTGCTGGTTCCTAGACCAGTGCTATCCATAAGCCTGCTGCGTTCAGCTATCCACGCTTCCAGCCTCTCACCTACGGCTCCCAGGCCACTCAAAGTAGCTTCCACATTACCATCTCTCACCCATGGCTCCCAGGCCGCACCAAGTAGCTTCCACACTACCATCTCTCACCTACAGCTCCCAGGCCACTCCACGTAGCCACCCAGCTACCAGCATCTACCACGGCTATCCAGCCGCTCCACGTAGCCACCCAGCTACCAGCATCTACCCACAGCTATCCAGCCGCTCCACATAGCTACCCAGCTACCAGCGTCTACCCACGGCTATCCAGCCGCTCCACATAGCCACCCAGCTACCAACGTCTACCCACGGCTTCCCAAGCCACAACAAGTAGCTTCCACGCTACCAACCGTCTACAAGCCCATTTACTAGTAACCCGACCAGCTCAGTCAGCCTTCCTTCTGGTCTCAGTCCGGTTCCTCCAAGTCCACTCACCTCATGGCTCATTAGCTGCACCAAGTAGCTTCCACACTACCATCCATCTGCAAGCTCATCTACTGGTACCCCAACCAGCTCAGTCAGCCTACCGGCCGGTCCCAGTCCGGTCCCTCCAAGTTCCTTCGGGTCTCATTCCAACGTCTCAAGTTTCCAGTTCCAGGCACTCATCACCAAAAGGCAGTTCTCACTGCTACCCACTTCTTTTATTAAAAGAGCTATTCATCTTACCCATGGTTCCAGTCCAGCTGGCCTCCAGTGATTCCAGTTCATCACCTGATACAGGTAACTCACTAGCACCAACTGTGACACCCCTATGATTTATCTTGCATTACCAGTGGTACGTACACTGGAATTCCCATTAACAAAGGTGGAAAATACTATTGGTTCAGAGGTACAAGAGTATAGAAGTGGATGGGAAGTATTAGATGCCACTTCTAGCTCTGTACAAGCCCACAATAGGAAAAAGGATTTGGTTTCTTTTAATCAACCTCCTCAAGGAAATTATATAAAGAAAACAAGAATCCTGTTAGATCTCAAAAGAGAATTTCCACAATATGATGGTAATGTAGATCCCTTCACTTCATGCGATATTTTTGAGGGACATTGTACACAACTTAGTGTAGCCCCAGAAGATCGCATGGATTTGTTCAAATTGTGGTTACCCATTCACCTCAGTCAAAGGTATAACATCACTGGGGACTCTGCCCCCAAAAATGGCTGTTACCATGACAGAGAGGAAAGACTTTCTGCACTTATGATTTTAACAACAGGACATAAGGAAGTAACTCCCAACATCCTTGCTAACTTTAAACCCACCATACAACATGAGCCATTAGCTCTATGTGGTAGGTTTGAAGCCATGTATATGACTATAACCAATGACCATAGATCCCATACTCCACCAGGCATGATTTGCACATTTGTGGAAAAATTCACATACACAAATGTCAATCTGCACACAATGGCAGAAAGGGAAACCACAATTGCAGGTGCAGCCAGAATAATTGAGGACTTCAGAAAAGAACTATTGAGTTCTAAGAAATCTGTCCAAGTTAGGCAACATGATATGCACAGAGGCATAAGGAAAGAATGCCACCATACATACCGTGAACATGGTCAAACAGTATTTCAGTCTTCTGCTCCACCAGCAGAGACTGAGAATCTGATTTGTTACAGGTGTAGACAGAAGGGACACATAAGAAGAGATTGTCCTAAACAATTCCCTGTCCAATCAGGAAATACTAATGGCTTCAAAAAGCGATATAGTAATTCCGTATGGACAAAACAATTTGCCCATCCCACATTTACAGAAAAGTGTGGCAACTTTAAATGTGCAAGCAGAAAAGAATTCTGCTCCACAGGTAAAGACAGCACAACAAAAAGAAGTAGCAGTCTGTACAACAGAAGTTCCCACAGGAATTCTGATGCAGATGGATTGAAGGTCAGGAACCCCAAAGGATCTGTCACCAATATGTAACCTCATATTGGATCCTTCAGGGATACCCCATATCATGGCAAAAATAAAAAACATTTGGTTGCAAATCATGCTTGACACTGGAGCTGAAATTTTAATGAAATTTCATTGGAACATGATTTAGACCCAGATAGCCCTCAGTGTATCGTGGTCGGCTTTGATCATGAACGGGGGGGGTGAGAGCTCATAGGATTAATGAGGTCCATGTAGAAATCAGCAGTGATTTCTCATTAACCATCCCAATGTGGTATTACACAGGATCCGATAATATCATTGGAACTGATGTAATGGCACAAAATGGCTGGTTTCTGGATCTGGCAAATGGTATGATATGGAGGGGTCCCAGAAAATCAAAGATTTGTGTTATACAACGGTATTTTCTGAGCTCACCCATACACACAAAACTGAAAAACAACATGCTTGTCCATAAATGGCCAGAGGTTTCTCACAACAAAGACCTTGAACCTATTGTGTACAAGTATCCAGAATTATGGGCACAAGATAAAAATGATTGTGGAAGAATTGTTGATGTTCAGGTAGACATTCAAGGGCCAGATCCACTGCCACAGCGGCAATATCGATTCCCCCCTGAAGCTATGGAATCTGTTGTAGAATCTGTAGCAGATTTAGAAGATAGGGGAGTGGTCATAAAGGGAAGTTCAAAGTGCAATAATCCTTTATGGCCTGTTAAGAAGAAAGATACGAACACGTGAAGACTCACAATTGATCTCCGGGTTCTGAACAAATACACCCCATGTCAGCACAGGTAGTTGCAGAAACACCAGACATAATGGTGAGGATAAATGGCAAAAGCCAAGTGTTCTTAACCATTGATGTGGCTAATGGATTTTTTTCCATAGCTTTGACTGAAGGTTACAGGTACAAGTTTGCTTTCACTGTACATGATACGCAATACATGTTCTGCATACTACCCCAAAGGTTACATAGTAGTTCAACTTATTTTCACCAGGCATTAGCAGCAGTGCTGAGTGTTTTCTCATGCCCAGAATGCCTGTTGGATAATGGACCTCAGTGGAAGGAATATCAAAATCTGTCACAAGGCTAAGTATGTCCTTTCCCAGTTGTTAAACACAACTGGAACAGAACATGATTGTGGTCAGGTAACACATTCCTTTACTACACCATTCTTTAGACAGGTAGTGCACCCTGATGACAGAATCATCTTTGTTGATGGGTCATGTTTTCATCTTGATGGATCATATGTGACAGGATATGCAGTTTTGGATGAGACCACAGGAACTCAGAGTCTGGTTAGACTCTCAGGTCACCTGTCAGCCCAACGTGCTGAATTGGAGGCAGTGAAGGAAGCACTCTTCATCCACCCCCCCAGGGAGATGCACTATATATAGTGACAGCTCATATGTAGTGCGGTCTCTCACATTAGATCTTGAGACTTGGCAAAAATGTGGATTCGTGGACAGCCAGAATAAACCTCTGGCACACGTTTCAGTTTTAAGGGAACTTTGGGAATGGGGTAAGACCCATCCCGATGATACAGCAATCATCAAAGTGTCTGCACAGAAAAAAGGGAGCAATCCCCTAATCTTGGGTAACAATGCAGCGGATGAAGCGGCAAAAATGGCAGCAGTATCTGGGATCTTTCGGGATCCAAATGCTGAAACTTTGCCCTCAGCCCTGGTTGGAGTATGTAGAAAATTCCTTGAAGAAGGACCGGTGTCATTTGAAGAGGAACAGGCAAAAGATGCTGTTCTTATGACTCACAGAATTCACCACAAGATCCCTGGTCTATAAGACAGGTTATACTGTGCCACTCATCAGGAGAAGGATTAGAACCTCTCTCTGCAGTACCCTCACATCTTCAAGTGGAACTGACAAGGCTCATTGGACACCCTGGCCGGGATAAACTTTTCTCTCTTTTAAAGAGCAAATTATACTGGTCAGGAATGTTCAAAATAGTAGAAAATGTCACCCAACAGTGTTTGGTGTGTGCCCAAATCAACCCTCGGGCATCAGCACTTAAGCCAGTGTTACAGTGTGGGCCTCCTGCAGAAGGGCCCTGGTCATCCTTACAAATAGACTTCATAGGACCACTACCAGCTGGCAGCAGAAATTGTCAATATGCCTTGGTAGTAGTTGATGTGTTCTCAAAGTGGGTAGAAGCCATTCCTACAACAAATGACTCAGCGTCCACCTCAGCACGGGTTCTATGGGAACAGATTTTGTCACGCTGGGGTATCCCTAGGATCATAGAACCTGATCGAGGGACCCATTTCACTGACAAGGTCATGAAAGCCCTTTGTGAACTTCTGGACATAAGGCAGTGCTTCCATGTTCCTTATCATCCCCAATCAGCCGGGGTCGTGGAACCTATGAATCGGACCATCAAGACCCGGTTAGCTAAGTCCCTGTTGCAAAAGGGCTCTTCTTGGGTAACAGCCTCACCAGCAATACTCATGGGTATTAGGGCTACGGAAGCATCCACCACAGGGATCACTTCATTTGAGCTCATGACAGGTCGCAAAATGCCACTTTGTTTCCCTAATGAGCCACAATTGTCAAACCCTATGAAAGATCATGAGAAATGTGTTCCTGCAACAGGTACAAGATAATATCAAGGGACTGTTGCCTTATGCAGCTATGTGGCTGCATAAACCCTATCTACAGGGGGAGACACCTATGCCCTCTGAAGGTGAGTTATGCCCTCTAAAAAAACTAAGGTTATGGGTACTGGTACTACTGGTAGGTGTGGTACTGGTAGGATCCATTACCCCTCCTAATAACAAGAGCGAAAAGGGGGAGTCAAATATAACAACGCAAGTAAATGATATGAGATCTGAACCTATTAATCAGTCAGGTCTATTAACAGTAGAATGTAAGGAAGGTAAAATCCAGATGCCCTACCATAATTACACTTTTGTATCAGGCCAATGGTATTTATATAGATTTTGGAGAGAGGGTTTTGCTGATGGTAAAGGCCAACACTATACACCGATAGAAAATGTGTCTGCTATTCAATATGAATTACATACATTATGCTTGAAAGAATACACCCACTTTAGAGACACTGATTCAATGCCCGTTAAATCCATCCAATGGGTTTCAAAGGACCCACATTTACATCCATATAGGAAAACAATTAGTAATGTCACTGAAGTTGTGTGTACTAGAGATGGTGTATTGTACCATGAAGACACCACAGGGGGAGAATGTGATGGCTGGTATATTCTTAAAGCCACCTTTATAGGATCTTATGTTCAGGAAAAGTTACATGTTAGAACATATTTTGATAGACCCATACCCATTATAGGTACTATGAAAGCATATTGTATGTTAAGAGATTCCAGACTGTTAATTACAAGGGAATCCAAATACGCCCAAGGACACATCCCCACAGATTACTTACAAACTAGTGTCATGATGCTGAAATTAAACTGCAGCAGCACAGGCCAAGTAATATGGAACGATCATGTTGGATCAGTGGACATGGAAGGTTTGTACAGAGCAGTCATTTTGAAAATCAGAACCAATGCCAAAAGCCCTAAATACACTCAGATAGAGGGATCACCATCCATACAATCTTTTATGATATCCATAATGAGAGATACGTGTACAACAGAAGTTACTGGGTACTATTTTATCACCTATGCTCATTGGGAACTAGACAAACAAATGGTAATGTCTGACGTGAATCCATGGAGGTGGGATATAGTTTGCAATGGTATAGACACCCCCATAATTGATGTATGGATGGTACCCCTGTGACTGAGGAGTACAGGAATAGATATGTGTCCTTTGATTGGAAGGTCCCCAGTGGTAGAGATATCAATTTTGATATCAAAATAGATGGACCTTTCAAATGGCCATTCTGTGAAGCAGTAGATGAAGGGTGTTGGACATTTTCACAGTGGGTTTACCTCTCCAAAATAAACCTATAAAATTCCTTTCCGTACAACCAGGGGATAGTGACCAGTGGTACCTGTTTGAAGGGAGAGGACAGATATGTGTGACTATAGTCAGTATCCCTTATGAGACAGAAAACCTACAACCAGTAAAACCACACTTAGATGCTTGTAGAATCCCTGCCCATAAAATAGCAGATATAGTTGCTCCCCAACTCTCTTCTCCATGGAAAATAATAACGGACGTTAAATTTGTATTTGTACCTGGAGGATTTCAGTAGAGGACTTCAGAGTACATCACTGGGACCATAGATGTGAAAGGTTTGTGAGAAACCAAATAGACATGCTAAAGGGTTCGGTAGAATCTGGACAAGAAGCAAGAAGAGATGGCTTGAAACTTAGGAAAAGTAGGAACAAAAGAGATATCATTGCCACATTCTTGGGAGGAGGGGCATTAGGATTAGGGACTCTAAATACTATGGACTTAGAAGTTCTGAGGAATAAACTTGGGAGTCTGGCACAACATATAGGAGAAGGAATAAAGACCCAATTAGATGTAAATCACATCCTTCAAAACTTACAGCATTCTCACATAGGTGCCACAACTTCTCTATCTTTAGCCCTCCAAGAAAAGTTTAAGGGTTTAGTAGTGGGTTTAATTGCAGAACAAGATGGAACACACTTAGCTCTGGCATGTATGCAGGTTCAGAGTAAACTCTCAGATAATCTGAAACACATAATATCTTCCCTCCATAATGGTCACTATCCATTGAACCTTAGACAGCGGATAAAACCATTTGTCCCTTCATTTGCATTGAATCACACAAATTGGTGGCTCACTCAGTTGCATGGGTGTCATAACCTGACATGTATTGCTTCTTCCCTAGCTCCTGTTTCAGGTAAGGAAAAGCAAGGGTACACTGCAGTGAACTTGGGCATTCTCATGTCTGGAGAGACAATTCTCCATCCACATCTACAATATGACATTTTAACATATGAAGGATTTAATCTGTATCTATTTGATACAGATGGTTGTTGGAGACAAGAGGATGCTATATTGTGTCAAGGAGATCATGAAAGGGTTCTGCTGGGACTCTGAAGGATCGTGCTTAATGGATGCTAGTCCAAAACCATCATCTAACTTAAAATACCTGGGACAAGGATACTGGTGCTCGTATCAAATGCAAAATGCCTCATATACTGTATATGCTACTAACTGCATGCAAAGAGGAACTCTCCTCCGAGGAGTGTATTGTACCCTTAATCCCATTCTAGGTATCGATGTAGCAGATGAGAGAGGAAGAACGCCAGTGACCCCAGAGAAGCAACTAGATATTCACCCAGACACCCCAGTGAGGCTTCAAAAGATTCCACTCCGTTTTGGTACAGAACTCAAGAACTGGCTTCTCGACTTCGGGAAAGAGTATGACATCCTGAAGGAACTAACGAAGAATGAGAACCAAGCAGCTATCAAACTGGACCATGATTCCACCAAAATAACAAATATTATACATGCATTAGAAGAAGACTCTAAAGTATCTTGGTGGGAAAGTATCTTTGGATACAGTCCAAAGTCAACATCATTCTTCAACCATCTCATACACCCCATAATAGTTCTAATTTTTTTAGTATTGATTATGTACATTGGGTTGTCTACCGGAAGATAAAAAGACTGAATGCACAACTACAAGACACAGTAAAAGTATACAAGGAAGATCTTTTAAAGACTAAAAGTCGACAAATGAGGAACTACTAAGGGTGAGGGGGGGTAATGGACCACCAAGATACCAACATAATTTCCTGGACTTTTTCTTTATTATATTTTCTCTCTTCGGGGGGGGGGGGGGGTTCCTGCTGTGAACAACAAGGAATACACAGAGGTTTTTTTTATCTCCCCATAAATTTTGAAACTTTAAAGAATTGTTTGAAATTTTGACTGGCAGGACTTTGCGTATGGGCTGGAAGGACTTTGATATAGATAGATAGATAGATAGATAGATAGATAGATAGATAGATACACACATTTTTAACAATACATTGATTGAAATATTGTATCTGTTTATTGTAATGATGTTGACTACGAAATGGTTGTCTTTGTTTAATATGTGCAACTACAGAAGTGAATGGGAAGGTAGGGGGAAGTAATGTGAAGTACATTCCCAATTTGTAGTGTCGGATTTCCGACAACAGGGGGACTGTGAAAGAGCTCCAATATTAACTTATCTCAGTGCCATCATGCAAGGGCCAGAAGACTTTTAAATAGCTCAAAACTTAAACAAAGGAACCGACATGGTTGTAATAGGAGCTACAACAGGATATACCACCTAGCAGAGTCTCTTGTTACAGACAATGTGGATGTGTGGGGGTTTGAGCTGGTTGGATTCCCATCCAAGACACAGACACACACATGGCTCACTGGACTCCTCAGACTATTCAAGGCACTCTGTCCTCTATAATAACTTGTCTTCTATAATAACTATTGCCTAAACTTTCCTTTCCTGCCTATCTATAAGAGCTAACACTCATACTAGATAAGACAATGAATCTGAAATCCTCTCTCTCTTTCTCTTTGTCTCATCTACATGCTCACAGGCTATCAGGCCTTGCCATGCGGTTTCACCCCACATACATAGCAACACAAAGATACAAGGATGACCTCAAGGCTACCATACCATGAGGCTCTAACACATAGCACACTCTCTTTCTATACTCACACATGTATTTTCACATAATCACATCCATACACACACAATTGTTTTCTTCTTATAGATTGTCCTCCACAATTTATCTATAGACTAGAAGTTTTGCCGGATGTGCAGGGGGAACAATTTACCCTTATTTATAGTATATCTTATATCCCCCATACACACACGCTTATATCCCCCATACACACACGCTTATATCCCCCATACACACACGCATGTACACTTCTTACACTACTTCAGCCATATGTTTTCTTTATCTCACATTCTTATACACACGTACACAGAGGATAGCAAAATTATTTAACACATGCATATAGATTCCTTAAATGCACACATACATATAAACATATATACATATATTTGCATGAACACCAAGGTTATATACTAGTGAAAGATTAAATCGAATCTGCATTGAAGTTTATTTAGTAACTGCATGGGGTAATTCATTACTGGGATTAAAGTTAGAAAATCACTTCCGAGGTTATGTACTGTACTGCATACTATATTATCCTTTGTATTATTCGTATGTAAACCATCTATCTTGCAATTCCCGTTTATGGAGTAAAATACTTTTTATATCATGTATATGGTATATAGATAACTGAGTATGATTTCAAGGTTTCATTAATATGCAATGATACATTATGGGTAACATATGCAGGGGACTTGATAGATTTGTCAAGGAATATTTGGGTGGCATTGGCCCGATTATAGCTTGCATGTTTAGCTCACATGGAGCTTTGATTGTTATGCATAACATAACAATGGCAACTCTCTGTCTGAGTTTTTTATGGTAAAGGATGGAAAAAGTAAAAAGACTGTATGGAAGATGAATAAAGTAATCTAGGGGGTCACAGACGTAGCAATATCAGACAGAGAAAATAGATTAAAGAGGAAAATATTGTGTCATATTCCTATAATTAATTATAATCATCACTATTGATGAAGAGAAGATTTTGTGTAACTATGAGACCCTCAGATAGGAGTGGAGGTTGCGCAGACACTGAATTAAAACACTCTATCAGATAGATATATGTAGAAACCCCCCAGAGAATTAGAGACAGTAGCTAGATAGATGTACAACCTCCCCAGAGAGTGAGAGACTGTAAATAGATAGATGTAGAAACACCCCAGAGTGTGAGATACTGTACATAGATAGATAGCTAGATAGATAGATAGATAGACAAATATATAGATAGATAGATAGATAGATAAATAGATGTAGAAACCCCCCCAGTAAGTGAGAGAGAGACTGTAGATAGATATATGTAGAAGCCCCCCCAGAAAGTGAGAGACTGTAGATAGATGTAGAACCCCCCCAGAGTGTGAGAGACTGAAGGTAGATAGATAGATAGATAGATAGATAGATAGATGTAGAAATCCCCAGAAAGTGAGAGACTGTAGATAGATATGTAGATAGATAGATGTACAAACCCCCCAGAGACTTAGAGACTGTAAATAGATGTAGAAACCCCCAAAGAGTGAGAGACTGTAGATAGATAGATAGATAGATAGATAGATAGAAAGATAGATGTAGAAACCCCCCAGAGAGTGAGCGACTGTAGATAAATAGATATAGAAACCCCCAGAGAGTGAGAGACTGTAGATAGATAGAGAGATAGATAGATAGATAGATAGATAGATAGATAGATAGATAAGCCCCCAGAGAGTGAGAGTGTAGATAGATAGATGTAGAAACCCCCCAGAGAGTGAGAGACTGTAGATAAATAGATATAGAATCCCCCAGAGAGTGAGACACTGTAGATGATAGATAGATAGATCGATAGATCGATAGATAGATATAGAACTCCCCCAGAGAGTGAGACACTGTAGATAGATATATGTAGAAACCCCCCAGAGAATTAGAGACAGTAGCAAGATAGATGTACAACCCCCCCAGAGAGTGAGAGACTGTAAATAGATAGATGTAGAAACACCCCAGAGAGTGAGAGACTGTAGATAGATAGAGAGATAGATAGATAGATAGATAGATAAGCCCCCAGAGAGTGAGAGTGTAGATAGATAGATGTAGAAACCCCCCAGAGAGTGAGAGACTGTAGATAAATAGATATAGAATCCCCCAGAGAGTGAGACACTGTAGATAATAGATAGATCGATAGATCGATATAGAACTCCCCAAGAGAGTGAAACACTGCAGATTGATATATAGATGTAAAACTCCCCCAGAAAGTGAGACACTGTAGATAGATAGATAGATAGATAGATGTAGAACTCCCCCAGAGAGTGAGACACTGTAAATAAATAGATAGATAGATAGATAGATGTAGAACTCCCCCAGAGAGTGAGACACTGTAGATAGATAGATGTAGAACTCCCCCAGAGATTGAGACACTGAAGATAGATAGATAGATAGATAGATAGATAGATTGATAGATGTAGAACTCCCCAAGAGAGTGAGACACTGTAGATAGATAGATGTAGAACTCCTCAAGAGGGTGAGACACTGTAGATAGATAGATAGATGTAGAACTCCCCAGAAAGTGAGACACTGTAGGTAGATGTAGAAACCTCACAGAGAGTGAGAGACTGTAGATAGATCACATACAAAACCTCTGTAGGATCCCAGCTATTGATCCTACTGAGTGATCTCCCCTAAGCTACATGCTCCCACCTCTGAGCTGCATGCCAATCCTCAGTCAGCTCAGCTTTCAGTTTGTGGTCATCACTGCAGAGCTGACTTCTGGTAGATGGGACAGCACAAATGGAGACAGGAGCATCTAGTGGCACCTGGCAGTACTGTACTCAGCAGTGACACTGACAGTAGCTCTGTATACTGCGCCCGGCCTGCTCATAAGAGCCATCCCCTGGACGGAAATGTAGATAGAGTGTCTGTTGGCCAGTACTGATCAGGGGGATATCTTGGTACTCAACCTCCCCCCCTACATGCACTACTGTAGAGCATATTCTAAGGTCAATATTAAGTACTTCAGCCAATTTGATTATTATTCTATATCTAAAATAACCTTATTTTAATAACACACACTTAGAAAACTCTTTGATTTTATTAAAAATGTCTCTCATTAAACAAAATTTGCTTCAGGGCTCCTTCGGGGTTAGGGGCCCTTAAGCTTAAGCTTCATTAGTTTCACAGTAGATCCACCTCTATATATAGTAGGGTACCAGGGCTAGCATCCACCGATGCATTTGCCCAGCTCACGCCTGGTGCACTACAATGCCCAGCTCACGCCTGGTGCATTACAATGCCCAGCATCACCCTCACATGAAAATGTGGACTGAGGCACTGATTCAGAGCCGGATGCTCTGACAGAGCGCTCACTCTGAATCAGGGGCGTCCCTTACTTTTTGGAACGGCCTCTAGGCCGCTCGCATAGCTGTAGGTGACCACCCACAGCTATAGCTAGTGGCCAAAAAGATGGTCGCGATGGTCAAGACCATCGCGACCATCAGGCTTGCGACGAGACCCTTGCGGTAGGGGTCACTGCCACAAGCCCTGAAGTGCTTTTGGCTCTATCAGAGCCAAAAGCACCCCCACTGACATCACTATTGATGTCAGTGGGAGTGCTTTTGGCTCTGATAGAGTGATGTCACTATGTCAGTGGGGCCGGCCCCAGACGGTAGGCGTTCCCATGGGAACGCCTCCGTCTGGGCAGCCACGCCCCTGGCACGCTCACCAAAGGGGGCGTGCTGTCAATCACCATCGACAGCATGCCCCCTTTGGTGCGAGATCCATAACGACGGCCTGGCCGTCGTTATTCGGGTCTCGTGCATGCGCACGACAGAGCCGCCTTGGGCAACATCGCACTTGGGCAACATCGACCCGTTTGCGAGTGCTCAGCACTCGCGAGCGGGTCTGAATCAGGACCTAAATGCAACTAGTGCCAACACCTGCATAACACACACGGTATGTCAATACCTTGGCCAATACATATGTACGTGGGTTTAACTTCTCAATTGGATGACTAATGCACTAAGGACTTGATTTAGAGATGTATGCTATTCTAATATTTACATCATTGAATGATTATTGGTCGACTACACATGCTTCACGGCTGCACTGCGTACAGGGTTGTCTTAACAGCAGTGTGGGTCCTGGGCAAAGCAATGCACTGGGGCCCCTACTCACCCATTCACGGGAAAAAATGTAAATGGCCAATAAAATTAAACCCACCTGCATGCCCATCAGACCTCCCATACATGCAGAGAGACTGGTCTGAAGCTGGAGGTAGAAGTGAAACTGGGACTGAGGTGAGTACTCGTCACTAAGGGGAGGATGGGGTGGGGGAGGTTAGATCAGAATACAGTGCACCAGCGGCCGGCTTATAAAAATATTACAAATTTACCAACTGGACACAGCTGCAGGGGGGCGGGTTGGTGGGCCCCTACAAGCTTTGGGCCCTTGGGCAACTGCCCAACAAGCCCAATGGAAGAGATGGCCCTGACTGCGTACACCCCAAGGTACGCTTGTGATGCTGCTCGCTGTGAGGATTACTATGCAAAGTGATTAACAGTCAGGGGGAGGAGATGTACAGAGACTGTTTGGGAAAGGTAACAGGGAGTGGCAGCAAAAAACAATGATCGGAATCCTGAACGAAGGATCTGGGTAAGTATGCGTGTTAGCCCGAGGAAGGGGGGGTTAGGTTTAGGGATCCCAGTTGAGAAATTAGGGTTAGGCACCCCCTGGGTAGGGTTAAGGTTAGGCAGCAGGGAGGGAGGGGTTAGAGTTAGGCACCACCGGGGGGGATGTTAGGGTTAGGCACCCCCCAGGGAGGTTAGGGTTAGGCACCACTAAGGGAGGTTTAGGGTTGGGGGGGGGAGGGAGAGGGTTAGGTTACTTATTGCCGGTATTTCATGGCCAACTTGTTCAGACAGCCATTCTGCATAACCATAGGGCTTCTCAGATGGTCAATTATTTTATGATCTGCGACAGTGGCTACGTATTTTACACACTTGGATCTGAGAAGCCGCTTGTGGGCATCTCAATATATTTCCATCCGGCTACATTAGCATATTTTCACACAGTAGCTGCGTGCAGGATTGCATCTGCAATGCATTAGTGTACATCTGACTAGCCTTAAGCACATTCCACTACCGTATGTCTGAGACAGTTTCACTATGCTACTACTATCTGCTGTCACCTTAATATTCTGCTACTACTATCTGCTGTCACCATAATCAGTGACGGTTCTAGGGGCAGGTTAACAGGGCTGTCCCCCGGAGAGCCAGACCCTAGAGGGTGCCACTGAGTCCCAAAAGAAAAAAGAACCCAGAAGAGAAAAAAAAACTGCACTCCCCCCCTTCCCCCCCGCTAGCTGTTGCAGGGAGGCTCTATATGACGGGCGCCCGCTGAGATTTGTTACCAGCGGGCGCCCAGCTCCCTCCCTGCAGTGGTAGCCGAAAGCAGGAGCTCACTCCTGAGCTCCAGCTTCCGGCAGAGAGCACTATGGGAAGGATATCATGACGTCACTCCCATAGATCCGAGGAGCAGGAGCTCACTCCTGAGCTCTGGCTCCCATAGAGAGCACTATGGGAGGGACGTCATGACATCTCTCCCAGAGATCCATTGAGCCGCAGTAGGACCGGTCAGCAGCAGAAGCAGGAGCGGGGCTTAAGGTAAGTATTGTGTTTGGAATTTTTTTTTTAGAAGAACCAGCACTGGGGGCACGACTATAGGGGCATTACTACTGGGGGGATTACTATAGGTGGCATTACTACTGGGGGGCACGACTATAGGGGGCATTACTAACGGGGATAGTATTACTGGGGGCATTACTACTGGGGGTACTAGTAATGGGGGCACTAATAATGGGAGCATTACTACTGTGGGCACTACTGTAGGCGCATTACTAATGGGGCACTACTACAGTGGGCACTACTATAGGGGGCACTACTATAGGGGGGCATTACTACTGGGGAGCATTACTACTGGGGAGCATTACTAATGTGGGCACTACTGTAGGGGGCATTACTAATGGGGGGATTACTACTGGGGAGCATTACTAATGGGGACATTACTACTGGGGGAACTACTATAGGGGGCATTACTAATGGGGAGCATTACTAATGGGGGCACTACTATAGGGGGCATTACTACTGGGAGGATTACTACTGGGGAGCATTACTAATGGGGGAACTACTGTAGGCGGCATTACCACTGGAGGCACTACTAATGGGGGTAATGCATGGAGGGCACCACTACTGGGGCCTTTGTGTAAGGGCCACCACTGCTTTGGGAATTGTATAAGGGGCACTACTACTGTTGGCCTTGTGCAGAAGGGACACTAATTTGGCATTGTGTAACAGGGGCACCACTGTGTGTCATAACATGAACATGAACATGTGTGGTGTAATTTGAATTGGGGATAATGTGTTATAAAGGTAATTAAGGTAATTACTGTGTGTGGCATAATGTGTTTATAAAGGGCATTACTGCGTAATGTATTATACAGGGCATTACTGCATGTGGCATAATGTGTTATACAGGTTATTACTGCATATAGCATAATGTGTTATACAGGTCATTACTGCGTGTGGCATAATGTGTTATAAAGGGCATTTCTGCGTGTGGCATAATGTGTTATAAAGGCCATTACTGCATATGGCATAATGTGTTATACAGGTTATTACTGCATAGCATAATGTGTTATACAGGTCATTACTGCGTGTGGCATAATGTGTTATCAAGGCCATTACTGTGTGGCATAATGTGTTAAAAATGGCATTACTGCATGTGGCATAATGTGTTATAACCGTGTAAGGTGCTTTACTGCGCATGGCAATTATTCGCCATGAGGGGAGAGCTTGGGGGTAGCCCAGCACCTCCGTAAGTGCTGGGCATGCCCCACAGCCCACAGTGTGATAAATTGGGGGTGTTCCACAAGGACGTGCCCCTTCCCTGGAAGGGCATGCAGAGGAACACCATCTAAAAAAGCTTTTTTTTTTGCTTGGGGGCGCAACTGGGAACTTTCGCCCTGAGCTCCACAATGTCTAGAACCAGCCCTGACAATACTACTCTGCTCTTACTATATGCTGTCACCATACTACTCTACTACTAATATCTGCTGTCACCATACTACTCAGCTACTATCTGCTGTCACCTTACTACTCTGCTACTGCTGTCACCATACTACTCTGCTACTATCTGCTGTTACCATACTACTCTGCTACTACTATCTGCTGTCACCATAATACACTGCTACTCTCTGCTGTCACCATATTACACTGCTACTCTCTGCTGTCACCGTACTACTCTGCCACTACAATCTGCTGTCACCATACTACTCTGCTACTACTATCTGCTGTCACCTTACTACTCTGCTACTGCTATCTGCTGTCACCATACTACTCTGCTACTATCTGCTGTCACCTTACTACTCTACTACTACTATTTGCTTTTACCCTACTATTCCAATACTATCTGTTTTCACCTTACTATTCTGTTACTACTATATGCTGTCACCATACTACCCTGCTGCTACTATCTGCTGTCACCGCACAACTCTGCTACTACTCTGTGCTGTCACCATACTACTATGCTATTACTATCTTCTGTCACCATACTACTCTGCTACTATTAGCTGTCACCTTACTACTCAGCTATTACTATATGCTGTCACCATACTACCCTGCTGCTACTATATGCTGTCACCTTAATACTCTGCTGCTACTATCTACTGTCACCACACAACTCTGCTACTACTCTGTGCTGTCACCATACTACTATGCTACTACTATCTTCTGTCACCATACTACTCTGCTACTACTAGCTGTCACCTTACTACTCAGCTACTTCTATCTGCTGTCACCATACTACTCTGCTACTACTATATGCTGTCACCTTAATACACTGCTACTACTATCTGCTGTCACCATACTACTCTGCTACTACTATCTGCTGTCACCATATTATTCTGCTACTATCTGCTGTCACCTTACTACTCTGCTACTACTACCTGATGTCACCATGCTACTCCTATCTGCTGTCACCTTAATACTCTGCTACTACTATCTGCTGTCACATAAATACTCCGCTACTACTATCTGCTATCACATTAATACTCTGCTACTACTATCTGCAATTAGTTAAAATTACCACATCAACTTTTTTCTCCACTGTTTTCACAGCCAGTAGAAAATAATGGGGTTAAATAATATTTTTTGCATAATGCAGAGAATACACCTGGACTAACTGTTATAATGATAGGCATCATGGATTTTCATAGGTATCCCATTTTAAATTGCTGACCTGACCACCTTAATACAGCCTCTAGAGCAAAATATCAAAATATGTATTTAATTTATTTGGGAATCTGAACATTCAAATAATTAATTAGCAGCTTGATATTGTGGCATAAAGTACATGTCATTGAAACAATATGCAAATGCATACAATGTGGCTACATTGTGAATTATCTGGTCAACCAATAACATTTGCCCAAAACAAAGAGGTGCATTATCTTCTGCAAAAATGAAAATCCAGCGTCCTTTGCTCAGACACAATACTTACATTGGTTCAAAATACTCTAGGTGTTTTCATGCAACATCAGATCAAGAAAACTGGCCACAAAAAACACAAATGCACTGTAAACATGAAGTCCTGGGAACACGTCACAGTAAATACAGAGTGGCATTTATACTTAAATCTAGATTTCTGTAATAGATAATTCGAAAGAAGTAGTAAAATGCATTGGCAATAGCTACAGGGACGGTTTGATTTATAAGGATATAAATAAAAAGCCCATTAGGCTCTCATTCAGAAGAGCAAGAGGGAGGCGGGGGGAGCATTGATGTCAGTGGAGGCAGCATTGACGCAGATGCCTGTGACGTTAGCATGGGCTGCAGAGAACCAGGGGGAGGAGGGAGGTAGAGTACATGTAGTACAAGTGTAAATCAGTCTCTCACAGATCAAATCGCTCATGCATTAAGCTTTTGGTTAAAATCCTGTAATATCTGGGGGGAAAGGTCAAAGACAATGAATGTGTTAGTGTAACCCAGTCGAATCTGTGCAGACATTACTTGCATCTTTAGACATTGAAGTGAACAGCTGGGAAAGAATGAGTTACTTGTACAGTTAACATGTTTATAGATCCAGTAAACCAAAGCTATATACAAAACAAATATATGCTAGTATATATGTCACCTGCAACAATCTTTAATGCTAGTCTATGTGAATATATGCACATCCTGTATGTGCACTGTGTATTAAAAATTGTGTTTTCTAAAAGTTAAAAATATCTTTCTGTTTGCACGGACATTAGTTTCGTGTCATATTAATATGCCAGTAGTTATCCTATTTAGTAACAGTGTAACAGTGTCAAATTCTTGATCTGACATTTTCCTAGTACTGAGATGTAATGTGCTGGCGGTAATGATGTTCCAGTGCCTATGGTTAGTGCCTGACATTCTGATGAGTCCAGGCTACCTGCGTCTGTTCCCGATTACCATTTCAATGAATCGCAGAAACAGCCGCTGTAGCAATAGAGCTGCTGACGTCACCGCCTCCTGATGGACGTGACAGCATCTATAAACCGAGCATCAGAATCTTGTACAAGAACAAGTAACTTCCACAGAGACGCCAGCCTTGCTCTCCGAGACCCCTCTCTCTCTCTCTCTTAGCAATCAGAACTTCTTACTGCAGACTTTCTCTCCGAGACCCCTCTCTCTCTCTCCCAGCAATCAGAACTTCTTACTGCAGCCTTTATCTGCGAGACCCCTCTCTCTCTCTCTCTCTCTCTCTCTCTCCCAGCAATGAGAACTTCTTACTGCACTAAGCTCACCCAAATGCTGAGCTCCCCGACTTCTATCATTGTTTTGTTTCAGAGCATGAAGAATTAATTTACAATCATACATACCAACATATCAGCACTTTATTATTGGAGCGTTGGACATTTGCTCCCCATTCAATATATTTCATAGCACCAAGTGCACAGGACTAGACTCGATGCAAGACGGCTGCAGGTACAGTAACTGACTTTTTTGCATAGAAACAAGTGTGTGTGTGACTTTGTATGTATATATAAATCATGGATATGATAGGTTTTTGTGATGAGCTCTGTATTGATACTGTTTTAACACATTGTTGTTTGATATTAATTATAGTGATGTTTGGTTCGGATAATGTACAATACATATACAAATGAAACTTATTTGATAGATTTCTCCATGCAGATACCACAATGTTGGCTTCAACTAGAAGAACCAGAGACAACTTGATGCCTCCCACTTGTAGAACAGCGGCTGCACATGTTCTCCCATCAAGGAAGACAATCAGAATGAATAATAATGACGAATGTCGTTCAAAATATTATCCTGCACTCTGGCCAAGGAGGGGGACAGCAAGCAGGACACTGACACCTGCCTACCTTACTGTGGCTCCATTAAACAGAGCAGACCTTCAGGTGCATTATCATGACCCATTTCCAAGAACTTAGCATGGGAAGCTGGATTTGGTTACAGTGAACCATATTCATGCTCTCACCTGTCCTCCATATATCACATGGAGAATGTAACATACAGGTACCATCCCTGTGGCCTCACTCACATCTATCCTTATGTATTCCCTCCACCGTCTTGAAACCTGCTGGTAGCTGGAAAACGAGAAATAGAGAACTGAGTATTTCTTTGATGAAATTGTGATTTGTAGAATTTCTCCTCTTAGTCCCTGCCTCCTACTTGTTCTCTAGCCACTCCAAAGTCTCTCTCTCCCATAGAAAACCATTTTCTTTTTATCTCTGCTACCACTCAATCAATTCATCATCCCTGGAGCACCACTAACACGAAATTACAGCTACACCCTGCAGATGTCGAAAAAACGTAAAGCAACCGATAGTGAGTCTGACAACCCCAGGGCTGTATCCCCAACAGAGCTTGGCAGAGCAGATCAAGGTAAGGGACTCTTACTGTGTCAGACTATAGACAGGATCACCTTGAGAATTAGCCAATAATTGAATTGTGCCGATTGTTATTTGTGTGTTGATACTATATTGCTGCAATATGTAATCCCTACAACGTGGGTAACATGGGTGGGTCATGTGTGAGGGGGGGATGGGTTTTGAGGGGATTCCTACTGTCTTTAGGAGTCAAGAACTTTTAAAAACAATGATAACGTTGGATCTGCCAATCAGTGTATTGCATGGATCAGTGTACTTTTACATTTAGTTATTTTATATGTAAAGCATATATTGATTGTTATTGCTTTTTTGTGCTTTCAGTCTTTTGGTTGTTTGCTGGCCTAACGTCATTATCATTACACATTTATTTTCAATGTGCATATTTCCAAAATCCCTTATGAATATTAGTACTTGATGGTGTTAGGGTGAAATGTGTAACTATGGTGCATTTTGTCAGATCATGCCTTTGTTGCATGTATAACACTGGTGTTTTTACAGATTATTTTATATCAGTATGCTTGAAAAATATTTATGAAATGCAAACTTAAGTGAAAATGATTGTATTGGAATTGCTTAGGTGGATTTTTTTCCTGTTTATTATTTATAACATGTGGTGCATATTTCTGTATATAAGATACCACATATGTGTGTTTTTAAACATAGATTATGTATTTATTTGTGTATTTATGTTATTGTTATCCTTTGTGTGTTTGTCTGTACTACTGTAACAGTTTATTATACAGATGGAGTCAGGAGTCAATTTTAATGGACTATAGTAAAAAAATGTTTGATTGAAAATACGTGATAAATGAAAGGGATTGTAGTTTTTGGTTTTTTTTGTAAATAGTGTTGCAGGATATATCATGTATGATGGAATACCTGGAAAATATATTCAAATTGTACTGTTTTATCTACAGTAAGTGTGAAGATGACTGATACATAAAAATGTGACTTTTTCAAAATTGAGGAGTTTTTTAATTGAAGATATTGCTAGGTAAAATTAGGTTCTTAACACATTTCTCAGCAGGGCTAAATGTATAGTATTAACCTCTCCAACTCCTGTGCTGAGCCCTTTTTGGTACTTTCCAGGCTGGTCACATTCCAACATCAATATTTCTAATGTTTAATGCAGTAACCAAACAAATGACACTTTATTTTTTTATGGCTTTGTTTTCTTCTGAAAATACAACTAGTCGTTATATTTTTTCTAACATAGGAACTCAAATATACCCTAAATGGGCAAATGTGTGTATTTCCAAAACAAAAAAAAGTACAATTCTGTACATTGGTTTTCACAATAAAATCTGCACTTGAAAATGATAATTCCTGTTATTATTTTACTAGCTCTTTCCACCTTGAGTTAAACACATAAAACATGTAGGAATAATATAACCCATGAAAGCATACCATTTTGAAAATGAGAAAACCTACTAAATCCTTTAATTACACGTATACTGGACAAGCTTGTCATTGGATTTACTTATTGTTTTGATTGGATGGCAGAGCAGCACGATGAGAGGATCAAGAGCCATTTGAGTTCCTAGAATTTGCAAATCTGAGAAATTGCTCTAAAAATTGTCAATATGTGCATATTCACACCATATATGATTAAGGGGCAAATTTTTCAATAAATACTTGCAGCTTATTCCCTGAAAACACCTGTTCCATAGGAACCCTCCCCCGGCAATGGCTGCAGTGTATGCGTGGTCTGTTGACCATGCATGTGCTGCAGTCCCAGCATAGGAGTGAAGAGACCATGGACATGATAACTACACTCACAGCACATGGCACGGTTGGGCTCCTTTGGGAGCCCCTGTCCCTGCTGGTGAATTTTGTTACATTCGACTGACATGATCGCATCCTGCAAATGCGATCATTAACAAATGATACCTCTACTTGCCTCCAACATAAATTAGAAGCTGTAGAGTAAATATTGTGTATATATTGAATGCATTTTCTTTTATGGCAGTGTTTATAGATGCTTTGCTGATGTGGAACAGCAACCACCTCTACTGATCCAAACTCTGACCGAGATCTCTTTCCCACACTTCTTAAAAAAATATTAGAGGTTATTCGTTGGGAAGAGAATAGTGTGATAAAATAAAGAAATGGTTTATTGCATAAGCCACTGCTATGTACATTTCAAACTGTGTTGGTTGTCGAAGATTTATGATTCCATTTGCGTTCAATTAAAACTTGTTACTTGCAGATATTGGAACTGAAGATTCAAAGGAAGCTGATGTCTCTCACAAAGGTTGGGAGAGACCTTCTTTTACACAATGGTGCCCCTGAGTGTGTACATGCCAGTATGAGAGAGCTAGGGCTCTTTTACTGCTGTAAACATATATCTAGATAAAATAATGTTTTCCACAGCACAAGGTGTTATTGTTTAGTGACCAGTACTAAGGGGCTACATTATTTGAAAAAGGAAAAGCTCCTCTTTAAAATGTGGGCTCCCATAATTTAATTAAAGCCAGAATGGGGGAGATACTCACCCATTCCTAGATGCAGAGCCGGATTACGTACAAGGCAACCAAGGCGGCCAGCTAGGGCCCCATGTGTCTTAGGGGGCCAGTCTGCAATCTCTGGCCATTTAACTTTTTTACAACTATAAATTAACTTTGAGGGAAGGAGTGGGTTGCGTGTATCACCGGGCCAGCATGTCTAGGGTAATGGCAGTGCTGCTCCAACAGCAGCCCATTCTGACAGAGCAGTAGGGCATTCTTTCTTGCTGTACTGTCTTCTCTCTAGTGACAGGGTCAGAAGAGCATGTGCTGAGTCCTGGTTGGAGGAGCTCAGCACATGGTGATTGGAGAAGCCCTTATAGGAGAAGCCAAGTCAGCTCATGCTCATCTGACCCCTGGGATGGCAATTAGTGGGCTGTCCATCAATGGTCAACATTGATGGTTCCATCAGTGACTACCATCAATGGCACTAAACCATCTATGGTAAACCATTGATGGTTTGCACCCCTCAATGGCTAGCACTGCTGGGGGGCATGGTGGGATGCAGATTAATCAGTATATGGGAAAAGGGTTTAGGGGCACTCGGGGGGGAGGGGCTAAGTTTCATGCTGACAGAAAAAGAAAAAAAATCAGGTTCTAGTCTGCCATTGAGTGAAGAAAACTGTTGGTAGTTAACCATCAATGGTTGTTAACTATTGATGGTTGATGATTATCCCTACCCTGAAACAGTGCATGTGGACTCCATTCTCTCTGCCTATCTCCTCTGTAAGTACCTTGCCTGTCACCTACTGTAGCAGCACAGCTCCACCCGCAGCACCTTTCTGTAAAGGGAAAAAAAGGTGAAAAAATTTGAGCGCTAGATCAAAAACTGTAGATGAGCAAAAGGTATTTATTAACAATGAAATGTAAAAAACATCACATTACAAAGATTTACAAATCAAATAGGCACAATAGAACAATGACATTCTGCAAGCCAAGCAAATAATGCATCAAGTGAAAGTATCACTGTTATGTTGACTGTATTGTTTTTGCAAACTGACACACTGTAGTTCTTGATTAATAAATATAACAGAAACAGTTCGTGCAGAGTGGTAGAAATACTGTAGCAGATACATCTCTTACCACATGATATCCTTTTAGGTGTGCACTGAGAGATATGTGTTCCGTTTGTAGTGCAATTATGCAGACGTAACAGGTTACTTCATAAGTGATAGTTGTAGTATTCACTGATTGTTTATGTTGGTTTTGATCCTATTTGGACCATAGACCGGAGGTGGTACTCACAATCAGCAGGCTGGACACCCATAAAATCCTCCTACTATAGTCGTCGGTGAGTGGGAGACAGATCCTCTGTGGTGTGCCGGATGTACTAAAAAAATAGACCTCTCAGTGTAGTCTCTGAGCCGGGTACGGGAATAAATATCAGAACCGCACAGAGGGCCGGATTCAGAGCCGCTCGTAAGCGGCCGTTCGTTCGCTCCGAGAGATGTTCGCACAACTGCGCATGCATATGTGTTGTAATATGCATGCCCGAACCAGTCATTGCGGACGGAAATTGTGTGCTCGCAAAATAGCGAATGCCTGCTAATTTGAGTGACAGAATGAGGCGTTTGTGGGTGGTAACAGGGGAAGGTGCTTGATAACGGGGAGTGGTGATCCGAACGCAGGTGTGCCAAACGGTCAAAACGGGCGTTTTAAGGGTGTGCATAATTAACAAAGCAGTGTCATCGACCACGTCACTTGGTTCACTTTTAGCCTGAACTGCTCGCATGATTGCGGTAGGAAAATCCAACCACAAGCACTGCGAGCAGTTCATATGCCTTTCGATGTACTCGATTAATCTAATAAATAGCGGAGATGACGTAGGATGCGAGCGGCCAGGGGGCGTTTTTTACCAAATAGCGAGCGCATGTTTCGTTCGCTCATTCAGACATAGAGGCGTCAACAGACCGCAAAGAGCGAGCGCTCTATTTAAATATCCGGCCCCTTGTTCTGAACAAGCGAGCACAAATAGCGTCCGGCTCTGAATCAGGCCCAGTGTGTGTGTGTTTTTTTTTCTCTTGGGGGCCAATGTGTGCGTGATTTTTTCCCATGCAGACTGATGGTGTGCCTTAGCAATGTTAGAATCTTGTTTGGTGTGCCGCGAGTTGAAAAAGGTTGAAAATCATTGGTGTATGCAAATATTGTTCTCTATTCATTTGACCACTGATCCCAATAACAATTGTGTCCTTAACCCTCTGTCTCCACCTGTCAGAGACAGGTCGACTAAAACTTTCTAATTTATTTTTAAATGGGGGGAACATGACATCGCATTGAGAATCAGACAAAGTGTCTTGGGTCTGCAAAGCCGCAGGTGGGTCCCTCAATACATTAGCAGGAGGCTACAGCAGTAGCATATTTTCACACAGCAGCTGCGTATGGGATCACAGCTGCAAATGCTTTAGCATACATCTCTAAATCAGGCCCTCTGACTGGTCTGTGGCCATGCAGCCTCATGCGTAGCAAATTGCAATGTACTGTGTGTTCAGGCACCTTTCTATCATAGCCAACATTAAGCAATTATGCTACAGCAACTCTTCTGTGGGATCGGACCAGATGGGACAGTCTACTCTCCCCATGCGCATCAGTGGGTCTTGGGCAACCATGACCCTCTTGGCAGTTCACCAGATGTCCTTACTTGGACCACTTTTGGTAGGTACTAACCATTGCAGACCTGTCATTTTGGAGGTGCTCTGAACCAGTCATCTAGCCATTACAATTTGGCCCTTGTTAAAGTCGCTCAGATCCTTACACTTGCCCATTTTTCTGCTTCCAAAACATCAACTTCAAGAGCTGAGTGTTCACTTGCTGCCAAATATATCCCACCCCTTGACAGGTACCATTGTAATAAGATAATCAATGTTATTCACTGTCCGTGGTTTTACTGTTGTGACTGATCGGTGTATATTGTTAAAGTAATGGCTTTGGCTTCCTCTGCAGTGTGGTGTAAAGTACAGTACATGTGAATAGCAAACTTGTTGTGAGTTGCCTCTCTCTATCCAGCATCTGCAAATCTGTATGAATGATTTATTAGTATTGAGCTTTGTAATATAAAACAATATTTTATTACACAGGTCAGACACAATATAATGTATATTGCTAGTGTCATTGTTATGTTATCTCAACTATTTTACAAAACTCTTACCAACCTTATTTGACAATCTAACTGAAGTCACCCCTCATTATTAGTAACATATAAGCTAAGCACAATTTCCAATATCAGAACAGACCACTTGCAAATTCTGTTTTATATTGAATGCACTACATGACTCTAGTGCATATGTTCTCAAACTCGGTCCTCAGGACCCCAAAGAGTGCATGTTTTCCAGGTCTCCTCAGAGAATCGCAAGTGAAATAATTATCTCCACCTGTGGATCTTTTAAAATGTGTCAGTGAGTAATGAATTCACCTGTGCACCTGCTGGGTGACATGGAAAATGTGACCTGTGTGGGGTCCTGAGGACCAAGTTTGAGAACCACTGCTCTAGTGATTGAGAAAAGTCAGTGATTTTAAACATATTAAACTGGGGCCGCATGGGTGTCCCTCTAGCGTTGTCACTAGTTGCACATTAACCTTAATCTCAATAATAAATTTAAAAAAATGTAATCAAAGAAAATTACACATACTTGTAATAACATATTACAGACATTGTACACATATGTTAAAAGCTAAAAGAAATCTTACAATTAAGCAGGTAGGAGCTGGGGGTAGCAGGTAACGACTCGGATAGAGCAGGGCCATCACTAGAGCAGCGCAGCCTGTGCCATGCACAGAGTTTAGGAACCCCTGGGGGAGGGACCCGGCCACCACTACAATCTCCATTTACTGGGTGCTCGCTGAAGTGTTGTTACTGGCGGAGTGCCCGGTGGCTCCTTCTCTGCACTCCGAGGGCTGGATCTCACTCTGGAGCTCCGTCTTCCGTTGCCCACAGTGTGTGTAGGGAGAGATGTCATGACATCTCTCCCATAGTGCCTGGAGCGCAGTGGCTTGTGGATAAAAGTAGCACAGGCAGACAGCTATGTCTAGTATAAAAGAAGGCATAGGGCAGTAGGAGATGCTGGAGTGGCCACACACTGCCAGAAGACAGAGCTGTCACCATGGCATATAACCTGTATCCAGCTATTTTTGCTGACCAGACCTTCTTCATTAATGTCTTCTGCAGGTAAGTGGCCTCATTAAACCACACCAGGGACGTGCAGTCAGGGGAGGCATATGTGTCATAAGAATATACTTATAACACATATTCTGTGGAAATACCGGTCAGTGAGGCAGATGTGATATTACTGACAGTGACTGTCCTGGCTGTCACCGTCAGTGCTGTACTCTGTGACTAAGCGAGTGTCAGTGTCAGTCTGCAGGGCCCAGGCAGGCAGCATGTGAGTGTTTAGTTTAATACATTCAATATACTCACTATCACTACTCACTAAGTGGCTATTTTGTTGCCCAGGTCTTCCATCAACTTAATAGTGCCGCACCAGCTATTAGGTAATCTGAAGCCCTGGACAACATATTCAAATATGTTTTCTACATCAGGGTCCATAGGGTATCCACAGGATACCTTGGGGTATAGGTGATGACATCAGGCATCGGGCACCATAGAGTTAAGTTTTCAGCCTCCCAGGATGCACTAGGGTTCTCCTCCTATACCTCGCCCCCGAGCCAAGGCATCTTAGTTTCGTTGGTGCCCGGCTCGGAGTCGGAGCACCTGTTTAGAGGGGGGCTAAGGATAGCCCCTGAAGTTTTCTTCAAGGCAGCTGTGGCTGCCCATCTGGAAGTACAGCATGGACAGTCACTACTGACGTCCATGCTGTCTTCCCTACACCCCGCTGGTACCAGAACGCCGGTACTGATCCGGGGATGCTGGTAGGCATCTGGGGTCACAGCTAGCGGTGACCCCAGATGTTTTGAACCATGGCCGGATTCAAGGGGGGCAGCAGGTAAGCAGCGGGGTCCGCGGTGGGTCCCCGCTGAAACATGGTCCAGAGTCCCCAGGCAGGGGGCTCCCTGGGGACTGGCTGCAGCGTGGAGCCAGGTAACAAACCTGCGCTTCCACTACCCCCCTAGGACAGCGGACCGCAGCTGAGCGGTATTGCTGCGGCATCCCAGGGGTTAATTGCATGCCAGGGGAGCGCGCCTTCCCTGTACACAGCTGGCGCCTCCCCCGCTGCACACAGCCCTCTCTGCACCTGCATTTGGCCCTGTGGCAGCGCTCCTCCCCCAGGCCGGCCTCCTCTCTGCTCCTCAGTGGCCATCTTTATGGAAGCATGGTGAACGCTGCTGGAGGCTGCTGATCGGTGGCATCGTGGTCTGGGTCCCCTGGCATCCGATGATTCTGAATCTTTCTGACAAGAACCTCCCCGTACTAAAGAGTCGGCACTAAGTCTAAGGTTTATATTCCTGGCCTTATTCGTGCAGTCCGCACAGTTTTAGTTATTGAGGATGATGATCCTCCAGTGTCAAAGTCCAAATATGCCTTTTTCAAGGATATTAAGGGTGACGCCACAGTGTTTCCTCTTTCGGGTCAGTTAGTAGACCAATTAGAGAAGGCGTGGAAACATCCTGGCAAACGGTATCAGCCTCAAAGACGTTTAGCGGTGGCTTATCCGTTTGCGGACAATTATTTCTCTAAGTGGGGATCCCCTCAGGTGGATTCTCATGTGACACGCCTAGTCCGAAGTGCCACATTGCCCATGCCCTCATGTCCTCCTTGAAGGATGCTACAGACCGTAAGGTGGAGATCTGCCTAAAGTCCATTTATTCCCTCGCGGGGGGGGGGCATCCAGACCGGCTGTGGCCGTATGTTGGGTAGCCAGAGCTATGGAGCGCTGGGCCGACAGTTTGGAGGCGTCTTTGGATTCTGACTGTTCAGCTGTACAGTCCGAGTTGATAGGCAACCTCCGGGATTCGGACACTTAGATCAATGAAGCGGCCTTGGATATCAGTACCCTCACTTCTCGCATTTCCTTGGCAGCTGTGGCTGCTCGTCGCACCTTTTGGTTGCGTTCCTGGAAGGCGGACGCTGATTCCAAAAGGGATTAGAAGTTTTGCCATTTAATGGAGAAGTCCTCTTTGGGCCGGATCTGGACAAAATTGTGGCCACGCTGGCGGCAGCCAAGTCTGCATGTCTCCCGTCTGCTGCGGTCCCTTCCAGTTCGGGTACATCATCCTTTCGGCCTTATAGGGCCCAGGGTAGGCCTAAGGCACAGTCCTTTCCCAGACAGGCTGGGCCCAAGAAATCGGCCAAGCCCAGGAAATAGGCCTGGAGTACCAGACGTCTGGCCCCTAAGTCTGATGACAAGCCTGCGGCCTGACGGTCCGGGCCTCCCTTTGGGGCATCCCAAAGTGGGAGGCCGCCTGCTGCAGTTCGCCCAATATTGGTCGGCAACTACGACAGACACTTGGGTTCATGAGGTGGTTTCTCACGGGTATGCCCTCTCCTTTCGGCACAGGCCCCCATCCCGATTCTTCACCACGGGTCTTCCCTTAGACCAGACAAAAGCCATGGAACTGCAGAAGGTTTTGCACACTATGCTCCAGGCTGGAGTTATAGTGCCTGTTCCATTCTCCCAGAGGGGCCAGGGTTTCTATTCCAATCTATTTTTCGTGCAGAAACCCAATGGGTCTTACCGTCCGATTCTCAACCTCAAGGCCCTCAACAATTCCTGCCGCGGTTTCGGATGGAGACCCTACAGTCCATTATTCTGGCGCTGGAACCTGCGGATTACATGGTGTCGTTGGACATACAGGACGCTTACCTGCATGTCCCTATTCTTTTGCGTCACCAACAGTTCCTCAGGTTTGCAATCTGCAACGATCACTTTCAGTTCTGGGCGTTACCTTTTGGCCTGGCGACAGCACCACGTGTGTTCACCAAGGTTATGGCGGTCATGGCGGCGTCCCTGCGGCTGCAGGGAGTCCGCTTGTTGCCGTACCTAGACGACCTTTTGTTGGTAGCAGGGTCTCCAGAGCTCCTTCTATGCCACTTGGATCTGATGATTGCAGTACTGCAATGCCACGGCTGGTTGATAAACTGGCAAAAGTCCACCCTGATCCCGTCTCAGAGGATTCTGCACCTCGGAGCCTTATTGGACTCCACTCAGCAGAGGATCTTTGTGACTGGGGAACAGATCTCTGTCTTGCAGTTGAGGGTGCACAGTTGTCTGCAGAGTTGCCGTGTGTCTCTACACTCGGCGATGAGGTTACTGGGCTCCATGGTGTCAGTATTCGACATGGTGGAAAATGCCCAGTTTCACTCCAGACCTCTGCAGCAATTGATCCTGTCCAAATGGAATGGACTGCCTCAGAGTCTAAAATCCCAGACGATGCTTCTCACTCCGGAGGTTTGCCTGTCCCTTGCCTGGTGGTTGCAGATGACCCATCTCAACAAGGGTCGTCCGTTTTGGGTGGAGAACTGGGTCCTATTGACAATGGACGCCTGCCTTCGGAGCTGTGGAGTGGTCACGGGTCCACACTTGTTCCAGGGGGGATGGACTCAGGCGGAAACGGAGCTTCCAATAAACATCTTGGAACTCCGCGCCATTTTCAATGCTCTCCAGCATACATAAATCGTCAAGGAGGAACCCGAAGTCGGGCGGCACTCGTTGAGGTGTCCCGCATTCTGGTCTGGGCGAAGCGCAATCTCCCGGCCATATCAGCAGTATTCATCCCGGGAGTTCTCAACTGGGAGGCGGACTTTCTCAGTCACCAGGACATTCATCCGGGGGAGTGGTCCCTGCACCAGGACTTCTTTCAACTTCTGGTGGACAGGTGGGGTCTTCCAGAGATCGACCTCATGGTGTCACGGCACAACAACAAGTTGCCGGTGTACGGGTCTCGCACAAGAGACGAAAAGGCGTCTTTGGTGGATGCTCTGTCCGTCCAGTGGACGTTCCGGTTTGCTTATCTATTTCCACCGTTTTCCCGTCTTCCTCGGGTAATCCGGAAATTCAAACAGGAAGGAGGAACGCTCCTGTTGATAGTTCTCGCGTGGCCCAGGAGGCACTGGTTCTCAGACCTTCAGGGTCTGTCCGTGGACAGTCCTCTGTGGTTGCCGCTGCCACCTGACCTACTGTCTCAGGGTCCTTGTCTTCACCCGGACCTGACTCGGCTGTCTTTGACGGCGTGGCTGTTGAGACGGCCATGTTAAGGTCCAGGGGGTTTTCCAGCTCTGTAGTACGAACTATGCTAAGAGCTCGGAAGCCTTCTTCTGCAAGAATATACCATCGTGTGTGGCATACGTTCTTCCAGTGGTGTCGGCCGAGAGGTTATGCACCTCGGGAGTTCCGTCTGTCTAGAGTGTTGGCTTTCCTACAGGCGGGACTAGACCATGGGCTTCGCCTTGCTTCTCTGAAGGTGCAGGTGTCTGCTTTGTCCGTCTGGTTCCATCATAGGATTGCTACAATCCCTGATGTGCGCACCTTTATGCAAGGTGTTCTTCGAATTCAGCCGCCATTTGTTCCACCGGCGGCACCTTGGGATTTAGCTGTGGTCCTGAGGGCTCTCCAGGGAAGCCATTTGAACCACTGGGCTCAGAGGACCTTAAATGGCTGACAGCTAAAACAATTTTCCTTCTGGCCATCGCTTCGGCCAGACATGTTTCTGACTTAGGGGCTCTATCCTGTAGACCCACTTTTATGATTTTTCATGAGAACAGGGCAGTGCTGCGCACTCGTCCTGAATCTCTTCCCAAAGATGTTTCACGTTTCCATATCAACGAGGAAATCGTTGTGCCGGCTTTTAACTCACCCGACCTATCAGTGGCTGAGGCCACTTTGGACCTTGTGCGGGCCTTAAGGATTTATGTTGACTGCATTTCCTCGTTTCGGAAGTCGGACACCTTGTTTGTCCTCTATGGCTTCCGTAAAAAGGGTTGGCCTGCTTCAAAGCAAACTTTGGCAGGTTGGATTCGGATGGCAATTTCAGTGGCTTATCTTCATGAGGGCCTTCCGGTTCCATCCTCTGTGAGGGCTCATTCCACTAGGTCTGTGGGTCCTTCGTGGGCATCTCAACGTGGTGCCTCTGCAGTCCAGATCTGCAAGGCTGCCACGTGGTCCTCTGACCATACCTTTGTGAGGTATTACGTGTTTGACACCTTTGCCGCTCAGGATGCTTCCTTCAGGCGGCGGATTCTCCTTTCAGCACAGGAGCATCCCCACCCTTGAAGGATACTGCTTTGGGACATCCCCAAGGTATCCTGTGGATACCCTATGGACCCTGATGTAGAAAATATGAGATATGGTAAGAACTTACCTTTGTTATCTCTATTTCTACGAAGTCCATAGGGTTCCACAGGACTCCCGCCCTGTCGCACCTGTGCTGCAGATGGGCTTTATGCTGGTCACCGGTTTTTCCATCTCCCTCTGGTGAGAATGTGATTCTTGTGTGTGTCCAGATCTTTTTTCTCTCTCTTCCTTCTCCTCCTCCGGCCTATGGCTTGGTACGTAACGGAGATGCCTTGGCTCGGGGGCGGGGTATAGGAGGGGGACCCTAGTGCATCCTGGGAGGCTGAAAACTTAATTCTATGGTGCCCGATGCCTGACGTCATCACCTATACCCCAAGGTATCCTGTGGAACCCTATGGACTTCGTAGAAATACAGATAACAAAGGTAAGTTCTTACCATATCTCATATTTTAGTGTTAGGTCATGAATGGAATAAATTTGATTATTTACATAAGTATGACCACCTATTACAAAAATCAATAAATCCTGAGTTGTTCAGATACAGGTGAATGTATTTCTAATTATTATGCTGTTGGCTTTGAGTATTCCTGTGCTGTAAATTCTGTTGAGATACTGGGGAATGTATGTTATTTTGCAGCCTACCAATTGGTGGATTTAAGGTACCTCTTATGGATCTACAGTATATACTATATGTGTGTGTAAATCTGGTTCTGATACTAGCCAGTGCCTCACCAGTCACTGACCTCACCGCAAGCCACTGTGCCACACACACCGAGTGCTTATATATATTCTCTTTGATAAAGCCCCCTGTTGAGCCGGCAAAATGCATCAGAGGTTTCTATGTGTGTTTGTGTCTTTTTGGATCCCTTTTGCCCGGTGCTCCATAGTGACTGATTTACCTAACTAACATCACCCCTCCGCTCGCAATAGTAGCAGAAGAGTGGTGAAGCAGACACAAAGAGAAATGGAGCCCAGTGCATTTTTGCAATAAGCAGCAGGTGGGTACCTGATCCCAGAGTGGAGAGCGGTGCTGCAGGGCTAGTGGCGGGTATCACGTATCGCTAGGGTGATTTATCATCACACGTAGCTGGACTTCATAGTGAAGCACTTCCATTGGATCCTGTGGTAAAACTACATTGAGCTCACTACAGACTGTCCCTTAAACTGAATGAGTGAGAAAACACTTATGAACTTTTTCACTGAATTTAAATAGGCACTTTATCTATTTGTGCGCAGCGTGAAGGGCTATTATGTATATGAACAATTGATTTCCGAAAGAAAACAATAATTATATGTTGTATTTGAGATATTAAATCTATGTTAATGTCATTCTATTATTGTGTCTTGACTTTTAAATTCTGCCCTATTGATGGTTGAGATATATATATATATATATATATATATATATATATATATATGTGTGTGTGTGTGCATGTGTGTATATATATATATATTATAAGGGCACAGACGTGCCCTTATATTCAGGCCCAGCGACAGGGGGGTACAAAGGGTACCCCCGTCCCGGGCCCCATGGCTCAGAGGGGCCCCAAGGTTCAGAGGGGCCGTGGCACATAATTGTAATTAATCAATTGATTAATTAAATGAGTTAAAGATGGGCAGTCTGTTGCAGCACAAGTTGACAAAAAAAAAGGACGCCTGCAGTTATCCTTTTCCGGCGACCCCCAACCCCATTACCTGGTCTGATGCGGCTGTAATGACGTTGCAACGTCATTACAAATCACACTGCGCCAGCCCTTCCCTGGTCTGTCCCTGCCACCACTAAGGAAGAAGCAGGGAGGAACACAGGCAGCTTAGCAAGAAGGCAGAACACAACCGTAGCTCACCTGCCGCAGGGTACCATATCAAGCAGCAAGCTGTAGCAGACAACCTAGCAGCAGCCTGCATAGACTGGTAAGTTAAAGTGTATTTGTTGCTACATATTATATATATATATATATATATATATATATATATATATATGTCGACAAAAATCAGTGGCACTTGGAGCTTTTGCAGAAATGTATTTAATGTGTACCCAAACACATGTCACCAACGTTTCGGGCCCTTTGTCAAGGTAAAAATGTATAGCAAGGAAAGAGAAGAATAGCTTACCTTATACCAAAGAAGCCCGCCAAGTGCAAGTGTCCGGACGCCGCCCGGGACCCCTCATGATGTTGCCGGAGTCCCGCATTGAAGACGTCACCGCGTCGGGCATCTATGGGAACCTAGGTAACCAGGGCGCCCGCGCTGTGATGCGGCTGGCCGTCCTGTAGAGGAAAATGTGAAATGTTAAGAACTGGTGCAAATAGAATCGAATGTGAATAAAAACAAAAATAACCATACACTGCCCGCATCATTTACAACACACCACGGAAACCAGGCCGATAGGCCAGGAGACAACATGTAGAAAAGAAGGGGGAAGGCAGAACAGAGAAAGATATTGCATGCACTAACTCTGGATGATAATCCTGTTTCATATGGCAATTGTCAATCAACTACTGTATATTGTAGAATGGACGAAAAGGGGACAACGTAGGAGAGAGAAAAAAAGGAAAACACTTTAAATACAGAAAATGCAAATACTGTATTTCTATTTAAGGTTAATTGATTAGGAACTATGAAGTCCAAAAACAGAAAAAATTGGAAAAAATTAATAAAGTATTGACCCTGCAAGATTAATTGAACACATTCCAATTAATCCTCTCATTAGGGCCGTGGGGACTGATGGTCTGTAGATTATATATCCATTTGGCTTCTACCTGAAGGAGACGGGTTGCCAGGTCCCCACCTCTTATGGTTTTAGGCACGTGATCTATGGCCATATGTCGAAAGTCACTAAGAACATGTTTTTAAAAAAAAAAATCATTCTACAACATGACAAGTGATTCAGCAATGTCAGCAGAGGACACCCCTGGATGCAGGGGCATCTCTATTCAGAAGGGAGAAATATACAGTTTTACCGATGATGATGCGGAACGACTCCGCTTCATAGAACATTTTTCATTCACAGACAAGCATCAGGGAGCAGAGGATGCATATTTTCATCTATTGAAATTTAAGAAGAAAGAAATCGATCTCCTTCTGCACGGAATCACATTGTCAGATTATCACAGAGAGAAAATGATCCCTCGTGGATTCAGAGTTCGGAATGTACCCACGATAGGGAGGTACAACCCGGATTTTTGTAAGAAATGGGTAGGAATATTGAACAAGTGTAGTCTGGACCTCATCCTACTAGTAATCGTGGAGGTTGGGAGAGAATTGGAATCGATTAAAGAGAGAATTTTCATCAGCGAAACTGATTGTAAACCTATTCTACAACATGACCAGTCCAACGACTGGTTGGGAAAACTACAGGTACAGTGCAAAAATTACCGCTGGGATCTGACCAAATTCAAGAGGAGCAAGTATTTAATTGTTAAAGGGGATTATGACGAAAATCGCGTCTATCGTTGGCTTATGGGAGGAGACATTAGAGGTAAGACACAGGCCTTTCAGACCCAGATCTGGCTGGCGACAATGCAAGGAAGGATTTAATTGCACTGCAGCTTCATCCAACAGCGACAGCGAGTACAATCTGGTCGACTCTGGGGACCCTCAGGAGGGGATTTCCAACCGCCCAGTGATTAGTCGGGAGAAGTCCAAATTGTCAAAAAACAAGGGGCGCTCACCCGTAGGGGGGGTCAGTACAAGAGGCTCTGCAGGGGCAGCCATCAAAAAGAAGCCTCAATTTATCGACCCGTCAACTTACTGAGTTAGAGATGCAGGTATTATATAAGGGCCTCTCGTTCATCCCCACCAATCACCATGATGAATTTTCATGGAAAATATCTTTACACCAATTTTCACGCAAATTGCGCCTTCAAGAACATTTTGGGAACAAACTAGTGACACCTAATACCGACCCTCACTCAGAGTTCATTAAAAGCAAATCAAAATCATATTTTGACCCCCCATCAAACAACTCCTCCATAAGGACATTTTCTCGACTACTGGATGAGTCAGTTACTAGGTACACCGCTGCGTCCCCAACCCGCCATCACAATCTTTCTAATGCTGAATGGGAGGCACTGAGGAACTTAGCAAACTATCGGTACATCATTATCAGCCCTGCCGATAAGGGGGGCGCGATTGTTGTACATAATCTGTCGGATTATAAACATGAAATATATCGACAATTGGAGAGACCACCAGGACGTCCGATAATCTCGGCCAGAGATTCTTTATATCAACCCATCTCAATTTTTGGACAGTATTATCCAACCATTACTTTTGAGACGTCCCTCCTATATCAAAGACACTTCTAGTTTTTTGAAGTTACTGGGGGAGGTACATGTGGTACCGGACAACACATTGATTTGTGTCATGGACATCTGCAGCCTCTACACTTCCATCCCACATGGAGATGGATTGGAGGCTATGAAAGAGTTCCTAGTTTTGGAAAATGTGTCCACTATTGACCACAACTTATTTTTGAAATTATTGGAATTAACTTTAACAAGGAACTATTTCCTCTTTGACGGGCGATACTTCCTCCAGTGCACTGGTTGCACTATGGGGAGTAATGTCGCCCCCTCATATGCGAACATCTACATGTTCAAGGAGGAATATCATATGTTCTTGACCAATAGTGAAGTGTCAAAATACATTATATTATTTGCGAGATATATAGACGATCTCTTTATGCTATGGACAGGGGGTAAAGAGGCACTCCTGTCCAGCATTAATTCCAGGGACTCTCCGATAAGGATCACCTACCAATACAGTTTACAATCCTTGAGTTACCTTGACGTGCAAGTTTCCATTAGTGAGGGACGTATCATTACCAGCATTTATTCTAAACCTACCGATAAAAACACCTCGTTGTCAGCCAACAGCCACCACCCTCCAGCCCTCAAAAAGGGTCTCCCAAAATCGCAGATGGTGAGAGTGGCAAGGATCACTAGCGAAGACACAGAGGTCGAGGCGAATATTGATTGTATCATTTGGAAATTTCTGCAGAGAGGGTATGATCCGTCCTTGTTACAGCAACAAAAGGAGGAGGTCTTGAGTATGCCTAGAAGCTCTCTGTTTATTCCAAAAGACAGGAACAAGGAACACGTCATTCTGTGGAAAAGCAGATACAGTACGAGCAGTGCGGTTATCCAGCGGGCCACCCGGGCACTCTGGCCCATCATCAATTCAGATAAGGATCTTTTATCTTTAAAGAACAAGACCACTAGCTTGCTTTACTAGAGGGCATAACATCAAGGACATGATAGTCCATAATGACATTACCAATTTTGAGAAGAACAACAGTAGTTCAGGTGGAATGTTTTTGACAAAAAAGCCGGGTTGCTACAAGTGCTTGGGATGCACCACCTGTCAACATATGATCACTGGTCATTCGTTCACTCATCCCCATTCCCAATGTATTTATTACATCAAACATACTCTGACGTGCATGTCATCTTTTATAATTTATTTAGTCAGCTGTCCATGTGGTCTCCACTACGTGGGGAAGACCACCAGGACTATGAGGGAACGAATGGCCCTCCATTGGTCTGCCATTAAAGCAGCCCTCTCCGGCAAGACTACAGACCAACCTGTGGCCCAACATTTTTTTGAAAAAAAACATGTTCTTAGTGACTTTTGACATATGGCCATAGATCACGTGCCTAAAACCATAAGAGGTGGGGACCGGGCAACCCGTCTCCTTCAGGTAGAAGCCAAATGGATATATAATCTACAGACCATCAGTTCCCACGGCCTTAATGAGAGGATTAATTGGAATGTGTTCAATTAATCTTGCAGGGTCAATACTTTATTAATTTTTTCCAATTTTTTCTGTTTTTGGACTTCATAGTTCCTAATCAATTAACCTTAAATAGAAATACAGTATTTGCATTTTCTGTATTTAAAGTGTTTTCCTTTTTTTCTCTCTCCTACGTTGTCCCCTTTTCGTCCATTCTACAATATACAGTAGTTGATTGACAATTGCCATATGAAACAGGATTATCATCCAGAGTTAGTGCATGCAATATCTTTCTCTGTTCTGCCTTCCCCCTTCTTTTCTACATGTTGTCTCCTGGCCTATCGGCCTGGTTTCCGTGGTGTGTTGTAAATGATGCGGGCAGTGTATGGTTATTTTTGAATTTATTCACATTCGATTCTATTTGCACCAGTTCTTAACATTTCACATTTTCCTCTACAGGACGGCCAGCCGCATCACAGCGCGGGCGCCCTGGTTACCTAGGTTCCCATAAACGCCCAACGCGGTGACGTCTTCAATGCGGGACTACGGCAACATCATGAGGGGTCCCGGGCGGCGTCCGGACACTTGCACTTGGCGGGCTTCTTTGGTATAAGGTAAGCTATTCTTCTCTTTCCTTGCTATACATTTTTACCTTGACAAAGGGGCGCGGTGCCCCGAAACGTTGGTGACATGTGTTTGGGTACACATTAAATACATTTCTGCAAAAGCTCCAAGTGCCACTGATTTTTGTCGACCTATTGCTATTATACAGGAGGCACTGGAGTACATTGATGCAGGTTTAGCAGAGTGCCAGTCCGTTGGAATATTATACATATACATATATATATATATATATATATATATGTGTGTGTGTGTATATTTATATGTATATGTGTATGTTTATATATATGTGTATATGTGTATGTTTATTTTTAACATGGGTCTGTATATTTATGTGTGTATTTATATATGTATATATATATATATATATATATATATGTAACTATTTATATAAGTGTGTATGCTTATATAGAGTATATGTATGTATGTATGTATGTTTGTATATATGTATTGTGACACAGTTAGGTTAGGGTGTCCCTCTCCTGGGTAGAGGACTCCTTCCTTTCACACACAGCAGCTGGAAAACAGTACACCAGACTGGATGCAAGTACAAGCTGGTCGGCGCCAGTCTTTATTGTACAATGACAGAAACAACATAAAGAAAACATAAACATAAATCCTAGCCCTGTCGGGGCACTAACTTCACAGGTAGTTCCCTCACTACCAGAACCTGGCAGGGCCTAATGCCCTCACCAGCAACAAAAGCACAGCACAACACTTACAGTTAGGTTTTCAAGTGTCTCTGAGCAAACTCCCTGTCTGCTCTCCCAGGTGAGACAATCAGCCCTCAACACACTAGGCTTATATTGGCCACTCTCAGGTGGAAACCCTAACAAGCCTGTTACCAGGCTAAGAGAACCAAAACCTGGAGTGGCCGTGGGTGGAGCCCTCCCTCTCCTCTCACCCACAACCCCCAGGTCCCAAACCGGCTTTTCAAAAAGCCGAGACTCAAGCCTGCTACACTGCAGACTTTCTCCTGGAGGTTTAAAACACATAAGACAGGAATCTGGGACAAATGTACCTGCCACAGACCACTTTACCAATGATCCTATTACATATCCCCCCCTTTTGTTTCGACCTGTGGGGCGGAACAACTGAAGCCCCCAAACAATGAACGCATGACAACGCGTCTGCATTGGCCAGCTGGCTTCCTGGCCTGTGTTCCACTGAAAATTTAAAAGTTTGTAACGCCAAGAACCATCTCGTAATTCTCGCATTACTGTCTTTATTTTCGGACATCCACTTCAAAGGGGCATGGTCAGTGATCAATTTGAACTTTCTTCCAACCAAGTAGTACCAGAGACCTCTAACGCCCACTTTATGGCCAACGCCTCCTTCTCCACTGTGGCATAGTTTCTCTCATGTACATTCAACTTTCTGCTTAGATAGAAAATAGGGTGTTCCTCACCCTCCTTGTTCTGGGACAGGACCGCTCCTATACCTACTTCTGATGCATCGGTTTGTACTATGAATTCCCTGTCAAAATTAGGAGTCATCAGGACTGGTTGGGAACACAACGCTACTTTCAACTCCTGAAAAGCTTTCTCCGCCTCAGGACTCCATTCTACCATGACTTTTTGTTTGCCTTTGGTCAGGTCAGTCAGTGGGACTGCCATGGTGGCAAAGTTGGGTATAAACCTCCTGTAGTACCCCGTAATTCCCAAGAAGGCTCTCACCTGCTTCTTATTCAGAGGCCGTGGCCAGTTTTGTATGGCATCAACTTTATTGAGCTGAGGCTTTATCAGGCCTCTGCCAATGGTGTATCCCAGATATTTTACTTCCTCCATGCCTAGACAACACTTTTTTGGGTTGGCTGTCAAGCCTGCCTTATAGATGGAGTCCAAAACTGCTTGTACCCTGGGTAAGTGAGACTGCCATTCAGGACTATGAATGACCACGTCATCCAGATAAGCATCCGCATACCGTCTTTGGGGCCTTAGAATCCTGTCCATCATTCTTTGGAAGGTAGCAGGTGCCCCATGTAGCCCGAAGGGCAACATCTTGTACTGAAACAAGCCCTCTGGCACTGAAAAAGCTGTCTTTTGTTTGGCGCTCTCGGTTAACGGTACTTGCCAATACCCTTTGGTTAGGTCAAGAGTGGTTAAATACCTTGCCGTTCCTAGTGTCTCAATCAATTCATCCACTCTTGGCATCGGGTAGGCATTGAATTTTGAAACACTGTTCAACTTTCGGAAGTCATTGCAGAAACGCACACTCCCGTCGGGCTTTGGAATCAACACAATGGGACTTGACCATTCACTATGTGATTCTTCAATAACCCCTAACTCTAGCATATTTTTAATTTCTTTCGACACCGATTCTCTTTGTGCTTCTGGCAACCTATAGGGCTTTAGATTAACTTTAACCCCTGGGTCAGTGATGATGTCATGTTTAATGACCGAGGTTTTCCCAGGTACGTCAGAGAACAGCACCCTATTTCTGATCAGAAACTCCTTGACCTCTTGTTGTTGAATTGCCGACAGGGTTTTTGCCACTGTCACTTCGGGAACTAAGGGCCCTGGATTTACTGGAGGGGCTCAGACGGCCGACAGTGCAGTTCTATCTTTCCAGGGCTTTAACAGATTTATATGGTATACCTGTTCCGGCTTTCTTTTCCCCGGCTGGTAAACTTTGTAATTGACCTGCCCCTCTCTTTCTAAGATTTCAAAGGGCCCTTGCCATTTAGCCAAAAGTTTATTTTCCACAGTGGGAACCAATACTAACACTCTGTCCCCAGGAGCAAAGCTGCGTAACCGAGCATTGTAGTTGTATACCCTCTGCTGTGCCTGTTGAGCCTATTCCAGGTGCTCTCTCACTATTGGCACTACCGCAGCAATTCTCTCCTGCATTTGAGAAACATACTCAATCATGGTTTTGTAAGGACTAGACTGCCCCTCCCATGTCTCTTTGGCAATGTCTAGTAACCCCCTTGGGTGTCTCCCATACAACAAGTCGAAGGGTGAAAACCCAGTGGAGGACTGGGGAACTTCTCTTATGGCCAACAATAAATACGGCAATAAGTAATCCCAATCCCTACCATCCTTGTCGACCACTTTCCTAAGCATGTGTTTTAACGTCTTGTTAAACCTCTCGACCAGCCCATCGGTTTGGGGGTGATAAACCGAAGTTCTTAACTGTTCAATTTTGAACAGGCGGCATAACTCTTTCATGACTTTTGACATAAACGGTGTACCCTGGTCAGTTAGTATCTCCTTGGGTATACCCAGCCTGCTAAAGACATGAACTAGCTCTCTGGCAATGGTCTTGGTTGACGTATTGCGCAACGGGATCGCTTCCGGGTACCTGGTAGCGTAATCCATTATGACCAGAATATACTGGTGTCCCCTGGCAGACTTCATTAAGGGTCCAACCAAATCCATCGCTATTCTTTCAAACGGCACCTCTATAATAGGCAATGGAACTAGTGGACCCTTAAAATGTGGCCTGGGAGCATGATACTGACACTCAGGGCAGGATGCGCAAAAGTCAGATACCTCTTTATGAAGCCCGGGCCAGAAAAACCTCTGCATTATTCGCTCAGTGGTTTTTCTACCCCTAGATGGCCTGCCGTTATATGACCATGGGCTAGATCCAACACTGTTCTTCTGTAGGCTTTGGGAACTATTAGTTATTCCACAATATCTTCCCCCTTCTTAGTCACCTGATATAACAAATCTTGACACATTGCCATGTGGGGATAGGACAAAGTACTATCAGGGTCTACGGGTTTACAATCAACTACTTTTACATTCTCCCTGGCTTTTACCAAAGTAGGGTCATTCAACTGCTCCACGGCAAAGACCTCTCTTCTGACCTCTAAATCAGGCAGACGATCACTTGGCCCAACAATACTTCCCACCTCAATGGGAGGCACATCAGTTGGCGGGCCACCGTCACGTTCCACATTCTCTAGTTCACCAATCATAGTAGGAAAAGGGAATAACTCTGACTCAGAAGAAACTCCCTCCTCCACTACATCGACAACCTTCTCAAATGGATCGGGGTTGTTCACCTCTGGAACAAAACGGCTTTCCCACAACTTCCAGAAGTGAGCAAAGTCTCTCCCCAATATTGCATCGTACACCAGACCATGCACCAAACCCACAGAAACTATAGCAGAGCCACATGGTGTCTCGATGTTCACCTCGGCCGTAACATAATATCGAGTATCCCCATGTATGCAGGTCACACCAACAGTTTTCCCTGTATGCCTCAAGGGGTTCACCAGCTCAGCTTTTATAAGTGTCACCAAGCTACCAGAGTCTAACAGTGCCTCTACTCAGTTGCCATCTACAGTGAGTACACACATGTGCTTATCAGTCTCAGCCTGCCGGTCAGCCGTACAGGCTGTCTGTGCAAAGAAAGACCCCCTGCGGTAGACATGAGCAGTATCACATTGCATAGGTTCAGTTGTAAGTGAACAATTAGCGGCAATATGGCCGAAGCCACCACATCGGAAATACTGAGTCATATTAATGTCTAGTCGTTTACGGGGCAAGAACCTTCCTGGCCTGGCAGGCCTGTCTCCAGGTTCTACACCCTCAGTCTTAGGTACATTCCACCACCCAGCACCCTTCTCCCCTGGAACAGTCTTACCAGTGTCTGTGGGAGTTCGCCGGTGCGCCATCGGGGCTCGGTGGGGCATACTCATCAGCTCCTCAGCCGCCACATACCTCTCCACCAGCTCAACCAACTGGTCCGCGGACTTAGGGTCTGCATGGCTCACCCACTTGCGCAGAGTCACAGGTAATGATCGCAGGTACACGGTCCAGCACGACTCTTTCCACGATCTGTGGTCCCGTCAGCGTCTCAGGCTGTAGCCATTTTGAGGACAGATGGACGAGGTCATGCATCTGTGAACGTGGAGGCTTGTCCCTATGGAACTCCCAGCGGTGGACCCGTTGGGCACGAACAAAGGTGGTGACTCCCAAGCGAGTTAGGATCTCCTGTTTTAGTTTTTTATAGTCCTTGGCATCAGCCAGGCATAAGTCGAAATATGCTTTTTGTGGCTCCCCAGACAAAAAAGGTGCCACCAGACTTGCCCACTGCTCCTTGGGCCAACTCTCCCTTACGGCCGTTCTTTCAAATGCGGCGAGATAGGCCTCCACATCATCGCCCGAAGTCATCTTTTGAAGGAAGTGACTGGCTCGTACGGAGTGAGTGGGGGTGGGAGGACCAGTAGCAACATCTCTGGGCCGGGCGACCAGGTGCTGTACCCCCTCTCTTATGGCCTGGCTGTTTTCCGCTAAGGCCTGGCGGGTTTCCTCAATGGAGACCTGTTGAAGTCTGTTAGTCTCCTGCTGAGCTGCTGTAGCTTCCTGCTGAGCCCTGGTAGATTCCTGCTGAGCTGCTGTAGCTTGGAGCAAGGCCTTAATAATGTCCTCCATTTTGTCCTGGGGTGTAGGTTGGAAGCTGAACCTTCCTTCTCTGAGCATTGGCTGACGCCTCCTCTATGGGACTCCAAGGACTTCCACACTCAGAAATTGGGTGTCTGTCCCTTTAATTTTTAAATGGAAAGTTTTCCTCTTGCTGCAACATTAGTGTGTGTGGTTGCCTGCATTCTCCACCATATTGTGACACAGTTAGGTTAGGGGGTCCCTCTCCTGGGTAGAGGACTCCTTCCTTTCACACACAGCAGCTGGAAAACAGTACGCCAGACTGGATGCAAGTACAAGCTGGTCGGCGCCAGTCTTTATTGTACAATGACAGAAACAACATAAAGAAAACATAAACATAAATCCTAGCCCTGTCGGGGCACTAACTTCACAGGTAGTTCCCTCACTACCAGAACCTTGCAGGGCCTAATGCCCTCACCAGCAACAAAAGCACAGCACAACACTTACAGTTAGGTTTTCAAGTGTCTCTGAGCAAACTCCCTGTCTGCTCTCCCAGGTGAGACAATCAGCCCTCAACACACTAGGCTTATATTGGCCACTCTCAGGTGGAAACCCTAACAAGCCTGTTACCAGGCTAAGAGAACCAAAACCTGGAGTGGCCGTGGGTGGAGCCCTCCCTCTCCTCCCTCTCCTGGAGGTTTAAAACACATAAGACAGGAATCTGGGACAAATGTACCTGCCACAGACCACTTTACCAATGATCCTATCACAGTATGCATATATGTATGTGTATGTATAATATATATATATATATATATATATATATATATATAATATATATATATAAAACACACACACATAAATAAATATATATATATATATATATATATATATATATACAGTGAAAAAACTAGTCAAGCTTGTAAGACGCTTGCTCAGCCTCTTTTCCTTAAGACAATACTCAGATTTTTTTTATCTCTGTATAGCTTCAAATACTGAGAGAAGGTGTAACGGTTCATTGGAACATACAGTGGAGGGATTTGTGGGTGCAGGAGTCGAGGGTGGATGGGGGGGGGTCTGTTATGGGGGCCCCAGAGCTTTTCAGCTTTAAGGCTGAATAGAAAAAGACAGATTTCTCTCATAGAGAATTCCTGAAGGAGGGGGGAAATGGGGTTTAAGGGCTACACCTCAAAAGGTATTGGAGGTACCAAGCTAAAATTTTGCATGGCAGGGTAGAACTGTCACTGGTGCTGTATGCCAAAAAAATAAAAAATGAGGATTTGGGAATAATCTTAAATTCCAAATGTCAGTTTTTTCTGACACTTTCACTTAGGACCACTTTTCTGCTGTAGTCTTAGGGGTATTTTTGGGAAGGCATAAGTTAGGGTACAGGACAGATTTAGACTTGGGGTTTGTTTTATTAGGTTGCTATTGTTCCAGGGTAGGGCTTTTTGGGGTTCAGGTAACTGAGAAAGTTACAGATTTTAAACTATTATCTCACAAATGCCCCATTGTAAAGGGGGGTGTACTCATTGTGCCTTCACCTGGGTGCACCAAGATGGCTGTACTGTGCCGGTGGTAGCGGTGGTGGGACTCGTGTGAAGGAAGCAGGTGTTAGCTGCGGCCAGGACCTACGGGAAGTAGCAGGTGCTGGCGGTGCGGGCGTTAGCGGGGGTGCAGGCTGTGTTACCCAGTGGTAGTGCGGGCTGTGGGAACTGTCGGTGATGGCGCTTTATTGGTGCCTGGCCTGGATCCGAGAGGATCCAGACCCTGCCAGCCATTCTGCCAAGATCAGCAGCGGTGCCCATTTCAAGAATGGCACCTAATCACCATTTTTGAAGTGAATACAAGATTTATCATGGACAGACCGATGCAGCTTCGGATCAGGGAGATCCCTGATGCCTGCATCAGTGTGTAAGAAATTAAACACAGATGCATGGAAGGGATCAGTGAGATCCGTCTGTGCTGATGTGTTTAAAAAAGTAAAAACCTGTGTAAAAAAACCACACAAAAAACGTCATGGCCCTCTCCCCAAAAGAACAACCAGCACCGGGTTTGGAGACCCATTACTAGTTGCGCTAAATACAGAGGACAAATGACATATGGGTCTCCTGTATTAAGCACAACCAGCACCAGGCTATTCAGAACCAGTCCTGGCTGCCAAAATACAGGGGACAAATGATATAGGGGTCCCCTGCATTCCGTGCAACCAGCACTGGGCTCTGAGCCAGTCCTGGTTCTGTTAATACAGGGGAAAAAATGAGTAGTGTTTTCCTGTATTTACCAGAACCAGCATCAGACTCTTTCTAGCAGGGTGGGGGGTAATGCCACAGCTAGGGGAGTCCTTTCACCGGGTCTCCCATCCAAAGCATTACCCCTGACCGCTAGTCAGCCCAGGCCGGGGATCACTAGGGAGCTGGGTGCCCCCCCAATAAAGGTTACCTGGGGCTATCCCCAGCACCCCTGGAGCAGTGGGTGCCGGGTTGATTATGTAGTGTGGCGCAATTGACAGTAGTAAAAATATTGTCTTAGACTGTGGAAATACAGGTCCCAGCAAGCCTCTCCCGCATTCTGGTACATGTAGAACCACAAGTACCAGCATGTGGGGTATTACGGGCCCATTGGTACCTGTAGTTCTACAGCAAAATAAATATTGAAATAAACACAAGACACACACACCATTGAAAGTAAAAGTTTATTAAAACATACATGAAAACACATGCGCACACACTATCTCACATACTCACCTATGTATCTCTGAAGCCATCATGTCCCCTTGTCCAAGTAGAATCCATAGGGCACCTGTAAAAAATGATCCATACTCACCTCCTCCTATGCATGGATCTCATCCTCTTCATTCCATGTAGCATCCCCAGGCTTGGCAAAAAAAAAAAATGAAGTTACGTGGACCAGAGGGCCTGATTCAGAGCCGGACACTCTGATAAGAGCGCTCGCTCTGAATCAGGGCACTCCTACCTCTTATTGGAGCGGCCTCCTGGCTGCTCGCATAGCTGTGGGTGACCACCCACAGCTTATGTGAGTGGCCAAAAAGATGGTCACGATGGTCAAGACCATCGGGACCATCGGGCTTGCGACGAGACCCTGTGGTAGGTTCTCGCTGCCGCAAGCCCAGGAGTGCTTTTGGCTCTATCACTCCCATATTGCCGAGGAGCGGACGCCGGGGACGGAGCTCAGGAGTGAGCTCCGTCTTCCGGGTCCCGCAGAGCACTATGGGAGTGATGTAATGACGTCACTCCCATAGTGCCGAGGAGCGGACGCTGGGGTATGGACGGCAGCAGCACTGGAGCGGGGATAAAGGTAAGTGTTTGTGTTTTTTTCTTTTGTGTGTGTGTGTTTGTTTGTGTGCGCGCGGAGGGGGGGAGCAACTACAGGGGGCTAACTACAGGGGGCTAACTACAGGGGGCTAACTACAGGGGGCTAACTACAGGCGGCTAACAACAGGAGGCTAACTACAGGTTGCTAACTACAGGGGGCTAACTACAGGAGGCTAACTACAGGCGGCTAACTACAGGGGGCTAACTACAGGGGGCTAACTACAGGCGGCTAACTACTAGAAGGGGCACTACAGGGGGCTAACTACTAGAAGGGGCACTACAGGGGGCCCTGCATAATGGGCACTACTACAGGGGGCATTACTTTAATGGGCACTACTACAGGGGGCCCTGCATAATGGGCACTACTACAGGGGGCATTGCATAAGGGGCACTATTACAGGGGGCATTGCATAAGGGGCACTACTACAGGGGGCATTGCATAAGGGGCACTAGTATAGGGGGCATTGCATTTTGGGGCACAACTACAGGGGGCACTGTATAAGGGGCACTAATTTGATACACAGTTTACAGGTTATAAACTATGTTCCCAATAATCTGGTTCTACACAGACATAAAAACTTGAGCTGAGGTGACGGACTGGCAGGAGCAGAAAGGAGGGTTGGTGAAGTAGATCTGTCAGGGTGGTATGTAATGGGCATTACTGTGTGTCATAATGTGTAAGCGCCATTACTGTGTGGCATAATGTGTTGTATGTGGCATAATCTGTTGTATGTGGTATTACAGTGTGGCATAATGTGAAATAGGGGCAGTACATCATGGCTTTCATTTGTTATAAGCGCTTTACTGTATGTCATTATGTGTTATATATGGCATTATTGTGTGGGATGTGTAAGGGGCATTGCTGTGTGGCATAATGTGTTGTAAGTGGCATTCCGGTGTGGCACACTGTGTTATAAGATACTGTGTTATAAGTTACTGTGTGGCATTACTTAGTGTGTCATAATGTGTAAGGCACTTTGCTGTATCATGTAACCACACACCTTAAACGTAGGCTTTGGGTATGTTTGATCTTTGGGAGGGTGGGGGGCGTCTGAAACTTTTTTGGAATGGGGGAGCAAAATTTATAGTTACGCCACTGCGCACTAGGGCACCATCGACCCGCTTGTGAGCACTCAGCGCTCATGAGCGGGTCAGATTCAGACCTAGAGAACTTAGGCCCTGATTCAGAGCCGCTCGCAAGCGCTGTGTGCTCGCAAGCGGCCCAATGTTTAGGCACTGCGCATGCACCACATCCGGTATGCGTGTGCGCAAGCCCCGTCAAGCGGCTACAGGGCTCGCAACAAGATGGAGTCGGCTGTCGATGGTAAGTGACAGCTCGCCCTATGTTGTGGGCGGGTAGGGGGGTGGCTGGACAAATGCAGGCATTCCCTTAGGAATGCCTAGCGTTTGTAGGGAGGTCAGTAGTGGACTTCCTGCTCTATTAGAGCAGGAACTCCGCTCGGGCTTGCAGCAGCCTAGACCTTTCCGTAGGGTCTTGTCGCAAGGTCGATGGTCGCGATTATCGCAATGGTCTCCGGGTCGCTCGCACAAGCTTTGGGTGGTCTCCCACAGCTTTGCAAGTGGCCGGAGAACTAAAAAAAAAAAAACGCCCACAATCCCAGCGTGCGGGCAGCAGCAGCGAGCAGCTCTGGATCAGGGCTCTGTCCTCTAAGGACAGTACTACCCAAATGACGGCTCTACCGTGGGATTTTAGTATAGAAATCCCTATCCAGAGCGCTCATTGGCTGAGGAAGGCGAGCCTTCCACCTCTCAGCCGATGAACGGTTCTCACCATTGACTTCAATGGTGAGAACCGTGAATATAACTTAAGGTTCCTTTCATGCCCATTTAAAAAAACATGTCTCGCTATGTCATCGTCCCGCTCCCTTGGCTGGAATGTATAAGCCAGCACGAGGCAGCAGCACAGCAGTCCAACGGTGGGGAGGCCGCAGTGAAGAGCTGCGGAAGAAAGAAGATGCTGGGGAAGTCCAGGATGGGCGGCGGCAATGTAAAAGATCTTAAATGCCGCCACCCCCTATGAAGGTGCAGGAAAATAAAATATTAAAACAATCAGTGTTCTGTTTTTATTTTAATATTTCTTTTACAGGGGTACTATAGGTACCAGCGGGCCCCTAATGCCCCGCTTGCTGGTACTTGTGGTTCTCCAAGAACCAACATGAGGGCAAGGGTTGCTGGGACCTTTAGTTCTACTGCAAAAGACAATATTTTAACTGTTATCGACCAAATTTATACACAATCAACCTGGCACCCACCGCCCAGGGGTGACGGGGATAGCCCCAGGCAATCAGCCCAGGACTGGGGTGCCGAGGTGGGGGCACCCCTTTATTGGGGGCCCCACCTCCCCAGGGATTCCTCGGACAGGGCTGACTAGCAGTCACGGCTAATTCTTTGGCTGGGGGACCCGGTGAAAGGGTTTCCCTGGCTGTGGCATTACCCCCTTGCTAGGAATGTTCGGTGCTGGTTCTGGAATTTACAAGGGAACCCTACACATTTTTTCCCCTGTATTTCCAAAACCAGGTCCGGATCAGAGCCCAGTGCTGGTTGCGCTAAATACAGGGGACACCCTACGTCATTTGTCCCATGTATTTTGGTAACCAGGACTGGTTCTGAATAGCCTAGTGCTGGTTGTGATTACTACAGGGAACCCCTAAATAATTTTCCCCCTGTATTTAGCACAACCAGCACTGGATCTCCAAGCCTGGGGCTGGTTGAGCTTTGGGGCTTTTTTTCTTTAATACTTTTATTAATATTTTTACAAAGATGCATGGATGGATCTCAGTGATCCTGTCCATGTATCTGTGTCTTTTATGACAGATGCTTACTGCACGGATCGCACTGATCCATGCGGGCATCTGTGTTTTGATGCAAGCAGGGATACTAGGTATGTGAGACAGTGAGTGTGCATGTATGTGTTAAAATACTTGTACTTTCATGGTGTGAGTAATGTCTTTCTTTTAATATTTCTTTTGCAGTGGAACTACAGGTACCAGTGGGCCCATAATGCCGTGCATGCTGGTACGTGTGGGTCTCCAAGGACCTGCATGCCAGACAGACTTGCTGGGAACTGTAGTTCTCCTGCAAAAGACAATGTTATTTCATCTTACTTTGCACTACACTATACACTATCAGAGCCGTAACTAGACTTTTTGGTGCCCTGTGCCAGAAAGAACATTGGCGCCCCCTTCATTTTTCAAAAGGCCATAATGCACCCAAAAAAGGGCCATGACTTCATGGGGAAGGGCCAGGGAAGAGATAGGAGAGGTCAGGATATGCTGGGGATGAAATAAGAAGAAGCTACAAGCAAGAATGATAATAAACAGAAATTTAAGAGGCCCAAACAGCGCCCCCTAGCAGCACTACCCTAGCTACATCCCTGTACACTATCAACCACCACTCCAGGGGTGCATGGATAGGCCTGGGCTATCAGCCTAGGGATGGGGTGCCCTGGAGAGGGAGACCCCTTCATTGGGGTCCCCACCTCCCCAGGAATCACCGGCCTGGGCTGAGTAGCGGTCAAGGGTAATGCTTTGGCCAGGGAACCAGTGAAAGGGTTCCCCTGGCTGTGGCATTGCCCCCGCTAGAAAGGGTCTGGTGTTGGTTATAGTTAATACAGGGGACCTCTACACTGTTTGTCCCCTGTATTTCCAGAACCAGGACCTGCTCAGCTGAGATCAGTGCTGGTTGCACTAAATACAAGGGACCCCTATGTCATTTGTCCCCTCTATTTAAACAACCAGGACTGGCTGTGAAATCACGGGGCTGGTTGTGCTTTAGGGAAAAGAGAGGGAGAGACACCATTTTAAAAAAATTTACACTTGTTTTCAATTTTTTTAACACAGATGCTTGGACGGATCTCACTGATTAGTCCATGCATCTGTGTCTTATTGTTTTTGTTTTTTTCTCAGATGCATGCACACACCAATCGTACTGATCCATGTGTCCTTCTCTGAATAATTTTTTTCACACAGATGCCTGCATCACAGATCTCAGTTATCCGTGCATGCAGTCAGTTTACTTTAAATCTTGCATGATAGTTCTTTTGTCAAAATGTGCTGTTTAAGCACCATATCATGTCCTGGAGTGCCGGGGAGTGTTCAAGGGAAATTGTTCACGATATCGCACTGTGACCACATCATTCTGTGTGTAGGGGCCTTAAGAAACAGTTCAGGGCTTGGACCATCAGTGCCAGTGTGCCCCTTTGTACCCCGCTGGTGCCCCTGTGCACTTCCCCGCTGCTGCCATTGCTCCCTACCAGTGCTGCTGCCCCTGTGCACTGCCCCACTGCTGCCACTGTCCTGCACTCCTGCAGCCTGCCCACTGCAGCCATCTCTCCCACTGCACTCCCGAAACACCTCCTTTGTGCTGTCCCCTGCACCACCAGTGTTAGTATACCATTTTGTTGCCTTCTCCCCTGCAGGTGGCCCGATTTGCTGCTCCCATCCCTTATGGTTAATAAATTATAAAAAAGCAATGACATTTCATAGACAAAAAACCTTAAGGTTCACATGCCCCATTAAGGCTTCTTAGACATGATCTGAAATTTCACAAAACCTATTGAATTCTGCCACTCAAACTAAAGAAAGCAATAAAATTATGATAATTAAGGCTGATGCCTTAATGGACGTGTTCCTTGCACAATACAGACATGGTATGCCATCACACCCTGCGCTTAACTGTAGATTCAGCACTCTCACAGAGTGAGATTGCTGTCACTCACAAAATGGTGGAGCTGCTCATTCACAGAATTGTGTGCTCATTGGAATGAACATGCAGTCTATGCAACAAAGGTCTGAGCAGATGATAGAGCTGTGCAGATGGAATAAGAATGGGGTGGATGGGGGAGGAGACAGGGCAGTGTGGATGGGGGAGACAGAAAGGCATGGAGAGGGGGAAGATTAAGCAGTAGAGATGGGGGGAAACCAAAGTGATTCAGATGGGTTGAAAACAGTGCTGCGGATGGGAGGAAGACAGCAGCTTGGATGGGTGGAGAAAGAGTGGCATGGTTTAGGGGGACAGAGCAATGTGTATAGAATGTGACAGAATGACATGGATAAAGGAAAACAGAGCAGCGCAGATGGGTAAAGACAGATTGGTGTGGATGAGAGAATACAGACTAGCACAAATGGGAGAACACACAACAGTAGGGATTGGGGAAAACAAATTGGTGTGGATGGAGGGAAGACAGAGTGATGCGGGTTGGGGGGAGACAGAATGGCATAGTTGTGGGGTACAAAGTGGTGCAGAAGGATGACGAAAGAGTGGCAAAGATGAGGGGAAGACAAAGCAGTGTGGCTCGGGGGAAGGCATTGGTGCAGATGTAAGAAAACAGATTGGCACAGATGCAGGAAAACAGGGTGGCGCAGATAGGGAAAGACAAATTGGTGCAAATGAGGGAATATAGACTAGCACAGTTGGGAGACCACACAGCAGTAGAAATTGGGGAAAATAAAGCAGCATGGAGGTGTATAGGGGAAGAAAGTGTACATGCATAGACAGAGAGTATAATAGTTTTAGTAAATAGGGAGCTATATGTGTATTCTAAATGAGATAGATATATGGAGTGTTGCAACCCAGTGGGATTGTTGTGGTGACTGAATGGGTAGATTGTGGGCACTGAGTGGGATGTGTGTGCCACATAACTGCTCAGACCTCAGTTGCAAAGACTGCATGTGTGTATTCCAATGAGCACACAATTCTTTGACTTATCAACTCCACCACTTTGTGAGTGACAGCAATCTCACTGTGCGAGTGCTGAATCTGCAGTTAACCACAGAGTGTGATGGCATTCCATATCTGTATTGCGCAAGGAACACGTCCATTAAGGCGTCAGCCTTAATGATCATAATTTCATTGCTTTTTTTAGCTTGAGTGGCAGAAATTCAGTAAGTTTTGTGAAATTTCAGATCATGTCTAAGAAGCCTTACTGGGACATGTGAAACCATAAGTTTTTTTGTCTATGGAATATTATGTATGTGTGTATATATATATATATATATATATATATATATACGATACTGCAAAAGATTTACGCAGGTGTGGAAAAAATGCTGCAAAGTAAGAATTATTTAGAAAATAGTAGTGTTAATAGTTTATTTTTATCAATTAACAAAATGCAAAGTGAATGATCAGAAGAGAAATCTAAATCAAATCAATATTTGGTGTGACCACCCTTTGCCTTCACAACAGCATTAATTATTCTAGGTACACTTGCAGAAAGTTAGGGATTTTGTAGGATTATAGTCAGGTGTATGATTAACCAATCATACCAAACATGTGATAATGATCATCATTTTCATATGTAGGTTGAAACACAGTCATTAACTGAAATAGAAACAGCTGAGTAGGATGCTTAAAAACTGAGTGAGGAACAGCCAAACTCTGCTACAAAGGTGAGGTTGTGGAAGACCGTTTCATGCCACAGGTTACACACCATGGAAGGACTGAGCACAGCAACAAGACACAGGGTAGTTATAAAGCATCAGCAAGATCTCTCCCAGGTAGAGATTTCAAAGCAGACTGGGGTTTCAATATGTGCTGTTCAAGCTCTTTTGAAGAAGCACAAAGAAATGGGCAACGTTGAGGACCGTAGATGCTGTGGTCGGCCAAGGAAACTTAGTGCATCAGATGAAAGACACATCATGCTTCTCTCCCTTCGAAATAGGAACATATCCAGCAGTGCCATCAGCTCAGAACTGGCAGAAACCAGTGGGATCCAGGTACACCCATCTATTGTTTGGAGAAATCTGGACAGAAGTGGTCTTTATGGAAGAATTGCAGCCAAAAAGTCATACCTTGGACGTGGTAACAAGGCCAAGTGACTCAACTGTGCACAACTACATAGGAACTGAGGTGCAGAATAATGGCAGCAGGTGCTCTGAACTGATGAGTCAAAAATGAAAATTTTTGGCTGTAACAGAAGGCAGTTTGTTCGCCGAAGGGCTGAAGAGCAGTACAGTAATGAGTGCCTGAAGGTAACAGTGAAGCATGGTGGAGGTTCCTTGCAAGTGTGGAGCAGCATTTCAGCAATTGGAGTTTGGGATTTGGTCAGGATTAATGGTGTCATCAATGCTGAGAGATACAGGCAGGTACATATCCATCATGCAATACCATCAGGGAGGCATCTGATGGCTCGAAATTTATTCTGCAGCAGGACAACGACCCCAAACATATAGCCAATGTCATTAAGAACTATCTTGAGCGTAAAGAAGTACAAGGAATCCTGGAAGTGATAATATGGCCCCCACAGAGCCCTGATCTCAACATCATAGAGTCTGTCTGGGATTATATGAAGAGACAGAAGGATTTGAGCAAGCCTACATCCACAGAAGATCTGTGGTTAGTTCTTCAAGACGATTGGAACCACCTCCCTGCTGAGTTCCTTCAAAAACTGTGTGCAAGTGTGAATTGATGCTGTTTTGAAGGCCGCGAAAAGTGCCATTTGGAGAAAAGTTTTCGTTGATTTGCACTTTTCACCTGTTTTCAAAGTATCAATATTCAATTCCCTGGAGTATTCGCCTAGGCAAAAACTCCATAGGCAAAAACACTTTTATTAGGGCTATCAATACACTTCTATATTGATTTCTAGTGTTAGTGCAGCTTTTCCTGGGGTACAAACTGATTTCCCCAAAATCTTAGGTACTTTTCGCCAGTTTTACTATTTGCCAATTTCGTGTGTTTCCGTTTTCACGTCTTTTGGAATTGAATACGGAGATAAGCAGGAGCGTGCAGGGAAAAAGTATTGCCTAAAAACAGGCGAAGGTGGCAAAAACATCGCAGTTAATTGAACTCGGCCCTAAATATTGATTTGATTTAGATTTCTCTTCTATTCATTCACTTTGCATTTTGTTAATTGATAAAAATAAACTATTAACACTACTATTTTTGAAAGCATTCTTACTTTGCAGCATTTTTTCCACACCTGCCTAAAACTTTTGCACAGTACTGCATATATATAAATGTAGTAATCTGTAGTAATGTTTATCTATCTATCATTTTGGTTAAAATAAGCTCACACTACAACGTCAGTAGACATATTAAAAGATACAGTTGATAACTGACAGCTGTATTGCAAGTCACATGATCAGCCTATAAATCACATCCTACCTGCATTTCACCAATGCTATCTGTCTGTCTATCTAAAATAATTTTTATATAACATTTAGGTTAAAATAAGCATACCTTACATTGTGACATGTCAGTTGATCACTGACAGTTCTCTACTAAATGATGACCTTTCTACCAAAGCTGAGTGATATAACAAAGGCTATTTATGATGTAATCAAGTCACATGGTCAGCATACTGAGGTAAATAATCATCTATCTATCTATCTATCTATCTATCTATCTATCTATCTATCTATCTATCTATCTATCTATCTATCTATCTATCTACGGTATCTATCATGCATTTTGCCATTGCTGTTTATAATTTATTTATCATGTATCTATCATTTTTATTAAAATAATCTTACACTGAAAAGCCAGTAGGTATATTAACAGATACAATTGATAACTAACAGTTCTATAGCAATTCACATGATCAGCATATTGAGGTGAAGAATCACATCCTGCATGCTTTTCGACATTGCTATCTATCTATCTATCTGTCTGTCTGTCTGTCTGTCTGTCTGTCTGTCTGTCTGTCTATCTATCTATCATTATTTTCATACATAACATTTAGGTTAAATCATACCTTACATTTTGTGATACCAGATCAGCAGAGTTGTTACTTGACAGTTCTCTAGAAAATGTTCAGGGGCAGATTACCAATGGGGAGGATGGAGCTACAGCTCCAGGCCATACTTACTGATCTTAGTAAGCTCCTCTCCAGGAGAAGCCAGGAAAGGAGATGCTGCTGACAGCTTCAAGCTGGGGCTAGGCTGTAGACGTCATTAATCCTCACCTCTGTCATGGAAAATGCGGCAATTTCCAGGTACGCGAGGAGGGGCCCCTCTGTATGGACCTGCAAATTCCCCGTATAATCTCTCCCATTCTGCCCACTTCACTAGGAGGTGAGTTTCGGGAGATCCACTTACTTTTCTGTGGGTGTGACAATCCCGGTGCCAGTATCCTGACTGCTGGAATCCCAAAGGTAAGTAGTGGGGTTAGGGGGAGGGTTAGTATTAGGGGTTAGGCACTAAGGGGGAGGGTTAGGTTTAGGGTGTGGAGAGGGGGGGTTAGAGTAGAGAGAGGGGGAGAATTATGATACCTACCAACAGGTGTTGGTATCCTAACAGTGTAGGGATGCCAGCGTCGGGATTCTGACCGCTGGGATCCTGAGTGCCGGCATCCTTGTGCAATAAACCTGCAACAGAAACTGTAAATAACAACTACGGATGAGTCACAGTGTTGCTTTATCACGCAGGGGGTATAAGATGTTATCCAACAACAAAGCTAGCCAAGCAATGTAAAATTCGGTATGCATTACAGGTGTGCGCCACAAGGCCATGCCCCTTCCCTGCGTGATCACACCCCCTTTTATGGTACGCTTTGTCCCTATGTAAAATAAGGGGCGAAGGGGCCCTTTCTGCTATAGGGCACCAGTTACAGCTCTGGGTGAGAGTATGAAACCCCCCCCCCCCCCCCTGCGCATTACCCAGCACTGACAAAAGTATGAAAAGAAACTTAGGGGCCTGTTCATCATCACTTAATTTTCGCAAAAGTAGGTGATTAAGTATTCGGGCCATTCATCAACGAGGTAAAGCAGGAGATATCACAGATATCTCCTACTTACCTTCCTCTCACGGAATGGCTTGCTGTCCCCATACATGACTTTGGGAGCATTCGCTATATTCAGATGGTGAATGCTCCGGCATTGCAACCCTATGGGAAGAAGGCCCGGGTTGCTAAGAGGGATCCTTTCATATCCCTCCGCCCCTCTCTGGCTCCTTCCACGAGACATGCGCATGCATGACCTGTAGGTCGCGCATGCGCACTCCTGTCACTGGAGCAGTGAAGCCGCACGCGGGGCAGCTGATATCACATCAGCTGTCACCGCGTCGCAGCAATGATGAATTGCTCTGGTAGCAGTGGCAATTTAGAGTGTTAAATATCGGGGTCCAATATCCAATAAAAATATCCAATGAAAATATCCAATAAAACACATTCCCCATTTATTATTACTTTTCAAGTGTAGCAAAACTGTGACATTATCACAATATAATAATATTGATTTTGTGAATACATGCAATAAGCTACACCACTTTAACATCCAGTACCATAAAATACGTGTAACAGTCCGGCGCCAGGTGGCATTTTAAACCACTATAATACTATTTTCTACATATGTACACATACTTTGCCTATATTTCTTTATTTTAATTATATTTCACCTTGTATTTTGGACTCAGCTACTATTATTTTAAGAAGCTTAAATAAAAGCTATATTTTAATATGAATATGATATTCTGACCCTATTAGTGCACCTGGAAAAATTGTATCTTTTGTTTTGTTCTTTCAATGTGTTATAACTATAGGATTATTAGGTAGCACCTTCACACATACTAATTATTATAAAAATATAATAGGTGAAGTTTATGGGTCTTAGATAATAATAATACACGAGAAAATATATCTACATACAGGTCAGGGGATTGACTTGGCCATTGCATAACATTCCACTTTTTAGCCTTAGAAATCTCTTTGGTTGCTTTTGCAGTGTGCTTCAGGTCATTGGCCCTCATTCAGAGCCGTACGCTCTGAGCAGAGCGCACGCTCTGCATGAGGGCCGGGCTCCATTTTCATGGAGCGTCCTCCTGGACGCTCGTATAGCTGTGGGTCACCACCCACAGGCTATACGAGCGTGCATTTTGATGGCCGCGATGGTCGTGACCATCGCGACCATCGAAATTGCGAGCCGGAGCCTGCGGTTGAGGTTTTCAACCGCAAGCTCCGGAGTGATTTTGGCTCTATCAGAGCCAAAATCACTCCCACTGACATCACTAGTGATGTCAGTGGGCCGGCTTCTGACGGGAGGCGTTCCCGTGGGAACGCCCCCGTCAGGGAGGCACGCCCCCGGCACGCCCACCAAAGGGGGCGTGCTGTCAATCAACATTGACAGCACGCCCCCTTTGATCGGACACAACGAGCGAAGGAAAGTCCTTCGCTCGTCGTGTCTGGCGCATGCACACGACGGAGCTCCCTCCGTCGTGCGCATGCTCAGTGCAGACCATCGACCCACTTGCGAGCGGACAGCCGCTCGCGAGTGGGTCTGAATCAGGCCCATTGTCCATCTGCACTGTGAATTCTGTCAATGTCCCAATATTTATGCACCTGGCTGTATTTGTTGGTGCGAGATCACACCCCTTGTTAGTGTCTATAAAGGTACAGCAGTATATAGTGCTGGAAATTTGGTGGTTTTGATCAGGGATGTGCAGAAAAGGTAGACAGAGGAGGCAGTGCACTTTTTACTCCAAAGTTTTGACTATAAAAATGATTAGAATAATACAAAGAAGATATTTATAATATTTTCTTTACATTTTTATTATAATTTTTATAGTCAAAATTCTGGAGTATACTTAAGTATGACAGGAAAGGCTCTGCTAACCTGCCTCACCTCACTGCACATCACTGCTTCTTCTAACATTTGTGATACCAAGATTAAGTAGTTTGGTGGTGCCAGAAGCATGGGTTGTATATTTGAGTGAGTGTGACTGTGTATTTCATTTTTTATAAAAAAAAATTTGTTCTTTGCATACTTGATTCCTTAGTATTATACTAATCCATGTACAAGTTAATAAATTGCACAGAACAGGTAAGACATGAAGTCATATATATGAGAAAACAGCCGGTGTGTCAGGGGGTATGGGTATTATATGACAAGGTTCGTGTATTAAAATAGGCAAATTTATTGACAATTAAAATATAATAAATAAATATACATATGTCCCTGGATAGTCTAATGAAAAAGACTGTGCATTGTATCACATTAGTAATCTTTCTGTAGAAATACCAGTGTCCAAATTGAATGGCTGCGGGCCCGCTGGCTGTAAAAAGATTGTGTCCAAAACTTGGAGATACAGATTGATACAATTGTCACCACTATGTTGTAAAGTATCCTTTGAGTAACAGGAGAAATATTTCAAGTAGCCCAGTGTTGCCTTTTATATGGATGAACGGTCTATGATACGGTGTCACGATGGAAAGCTCTCACCTGTTATCTAGGGAACTTGGATCTCCGTATGACGGCTCTTTCTGTAGCGGCGGCAATTCCCGTGATGAATAGACTCTGTCCCCGCGAGCAGCTTGCAGCATGAAGCGCAGGAGTCACAGCTGGTGTTTGCTGACCTTCCCCTTGTGGTGTTCGGCAAAGGGACCGGGCTGTACAGGCGCTGGGATGGCTTACAGCGGCACAGCTCAACCCAGGTGAGGGGAGCTGAGAAGCCTGTGTAGCCTGAGTCAATAAAAATCTCCGTGTTCTGTGGTAGCCAAGGTGGTTCAGGGCATGCGTGGAAATATCTTGCAGCGTTGATGGTATTAGCCAAGCAGGAAAGGTATCAGGATAATGCAATGATAATCCAGGGGTAGTTCAAATGTTTGCACCTACGCGTTTCGACGCTCCTCAGGCGGCTTTGTCAAGGTATAGGTGAACTGCCTTTGTCTCAAATTTATAGCACTGCAAGCTCACTTAGAATAATTCATTAGTCAATTCAAAACACATGAAAATAGAAACGAACCTTGTCAGTCAATAGGTGTGATCAGATTGGGAGAAGCATATTATGCAGCTGAACATTTAAATTACAAAGAATAGAAATAAAACATACAAACTTATTTATATATGACAAGCTTTACATATATCATTAGAACTAGGAGATGATAAATCATTACTGAGAAATAAATTAATTGCCTAATAATGGATAGCAATAATGAGAGTTAATCTTAAAAAGCTATACATAGAGTGTATACGTTTGGTAATCGATAGGTTAAAAATATTCTTCTTTCTATTTTTTATGTATATTCAATTTAGACACATATTGAATGCAGATAATAGAGAGAGGGAATATATTAAATTAAAAATAAAAAAGGCACTGAAATATACTGCACATAGTAAAACCACACAGAATATACATATGTGCATGTATATTATCTTGGTAATTAATCTACAATTGTAGGTAGATTAGTAGATTAAACCCTAGTGGTATATTGATAAATATTACATAATATTAAAGTATAAAAAAATATATATATATATAACATGCAAGTATACTAAAAATATTGTAAAGCATGATGTAAAGACGGAGGACTCAGAACACAGAATTTAATTCTATTTGTTCATTTAACCCATCAGGATATAAGATATTCATTTGGAAGATCCAAAATAGCTCCTGACAACATAAGGATCTAAATCTATCGCCTTTTCTGATGGTTGGGGGGATATGTTCTAACCCTACAATCTTAAGTGAATGGTCATTTCTGTCATGTACATTAGCATAGTGTCTTGAAACGCTATGGAGCATATTTCCTTTTAGGATGTTTCTTCTATGTTCCAAGAAGCGTTCTTTTAGGTTTCTGGTGGTACGCCCTACATATTTCATGTTTTCACAACAACATGATAACATATATATGACAAAATTAGTGTCACAGTTTATAAATTGTTTTATTGTTATGTTTTTACCATTATAGGCTGTTGTAATTTCTTTCATGTTATGCAGAATATATTTACATGTTGTACATCTCGTTCTTCCGCATTTGAAGCAGCCTTTTGGTTTTTCTGGTAACCAAGTCCTGTGTCCTATCACATCAGGATCTTTAATGGATTTAAGACAACTGGGAGCAATAATGGCCCTCATTCAGAGCCACTCGCTATCGGCAGTACGCTCGTTCCGAGCGATGTTCGCACATCTGCGTACGGTTTTTAGTACGCATGCGCGAACCAGTCAGTGCGGCCGAAAATCATTTGTACGCAATATAGCGAGTGCCTGCTAATTTGAGTGACAGAATGAGGCGTATGTGGGTGGTAACAGGGGAAGGTGCTTGAAAACGGGGAGTGGAGATCCGATCGCAGGCGTGCTTAAAGGTCAAAACGGGCGTTTTATGGGTGTGCATAATTAATATCGCAGCGTCAATGACCACGTCACTTGGTTTTTTTAACTCAGAACTGCTCGCAAAATAGCGGTTGAAAAAACCAACCACAAGAATAGCGAGCAGTTCATATCCTGTTCGATGTACTCGATTAATCTAATAAATAGCGGACATGACGTATGGTGCGAGCGGCCAGGGGGCGTTTTTAAGAAATAAAAGAGCGTATGTTTTGCTCGCTCGTTCAGACTTAGAGGTGTGAACAGACTGCAATGTGCGAACGGATCATTTGCATAGCCACCCCTTGTTTTTGAACGAACGAACGCAAATAGCGAACGGCTCTGAATGAGGGCCAATATTCTTAAGAGATTTATTTTTTCTATAAATGAAAATTGGTTTTTCAGGTAAAATATCTTTTAGAATTGTATCATGTTTTAAAATAGAATAATTTCTCTCTATAGCTCTTTTTATTTGAGAAGATGATTTATTATAAGTGGAAATAAAGGCACAGTTATTTTTATTTTCAGATTTACTATACATCAATGTGTCTCTCTCATTAGTTTGTACTGACGCTTGTTTTGATATTAGAAGATTTTCTCTATCCATCTGTTCTACCTCAACTAAAGCTTTTTTCAATAACTTCTCTGGATAGCCCTTTTCTAGAAAGTTGTCACACAGGGATCTTGCCTGTATCTGGAAAGAATCCAGATCTGAGCAGTTGCGTCTAATATGCATCAATTGACCTTTCAGAATTTTTTTTTCCACGGTAAATAATGTGAACTTTTAAAGTGCAAATAATTGTTGCTAGCAGTATCTTTACAATAGTTGGTAGTGGTTATTTTATTATTTTGAATGGATAGAGTGAGATCTAGAAAGTGTATCTGGTTTCTGTCATATGTGTAAGTGAAAGAAAGATTGTGGGAATTGGAATTAAGAGATGTGACAAAAGACTGTGCACTAGCAAGATCCCCATCCCAAATAATAAAAAGATCATCAATGTAACGGCCATAGAGTACCAGAGACCCTCCGAGCCCCCCATTCCACACACGGGAGGACTCAAAGTCCCCCATGTATAGGTTGGCGAAGCTCGGAGCGAATCTGGTCCCCATGGCCGTTCCAACCACCTGTAAGTAAAATGTGTCAGTAAAAAGAAAATAATTGTGAGTGAGAATACATGAAGTCATAAAGCAGGAATAAATTACTTCTTTCACGCAATCAGCATTTTTCTTTTATTTAACTTCATTAGGTATATTTTGCTGCATCCTTTTAATCGATAGTTTCTTTCAATCTCTTTTATCTGCATAGTGTGAAACCCCTTTCTTGATGCTTCTATACCATTGCTGAAAGTACACATTGCTGAGAATGAAATCTTTGAACATATAACATCCTATATACTGCACCTCATGACATCATATCCAACCAGTCCCCCAGCTCTCCAGCTCCTCCTTTCCAGGATTACCCCTCCCCATCCATTTTACCAACTCTGACATCCTTCTCCCCTTTATCTGGAGAGGAATTCATGGCCCTCATCCGGTCCTCCCCCCCTTCCACCTCCCCCCTTGACCCAATCCCCTACCGCCTCCTCTGCTACCTTTCTCCTTCTGCCTGCTCCCATCTTGGCCACCTCCTTAATCTCTCCCTGTCATCAGGCACTGTCCCTTCTGCATTCAAGCATGCCCTTGTCTCTCCCATTCTTAAAAAACTTACCCTTGATCCTAATATTCCCTTTAACTACCGACCCATCTCTCTCCTCCCTTTTGCCTCCAAACTCATTGAGCATATTGTTTACAACCACCTTACCACCTTTCTTTCCTCCCACTCCCTTCTTGACAATTTTCAATTTGGCTGCCATTCTCTCTACTCCACAGAAACTTCCCTCACAAAAGTCAGCAACAACCACCTTGCTGCCAAATCCAAAGGCCATTACTCTCTGCTCATTCTCCTTGACCTCTCTGCTGCTTTTGACACTGTGGACCACCCTCTCCTGCTGAAAATCCTTCACTCCCTTGGTCTAAATGACACTGCCCTCTCCTGGCTGTCCTCCTACCTTTCTGACTGATCCTTCTCTGTTTCCTCGCATGACTCCTCTTCCCCCACACAGCCTTTTTCAGTAGGTGTTCCCCAAGGTTCTGTTCTTGGACCTCTCCTATTCTCCCTCTATACTTCCTCTCTAGGTGAACTCATCAGCTCTTTCGACCTCCATTATCATCTCTATGCTAATGATGCTCAGATCTACCATTTCTCCCCTGATCTCTCCCCCTCTCTACTGACTCATATCTCTAACTGTCTCTCTGCCATCTCTTCCTGGATGTCCCAGCGATTTCTTAAACTTAATATGTCTAAGACATAGCTGATCGCCTTCCCATCCTCCACCATAACCTCACTTCCCACTATTTACTTATCTATTAATGGCACAACTATCTCATCTAGTCCCAAAGTACACTGTCCTGGAGTTATCCTGGACTCAGCCCTCTCCTTCAAACCACATATCCAGAACCTCTCGCATGTCCTGTCATTTTCATCTCAAAAATATTTCCAAGATCAGACCCGATCTCACCCAGGATGCTAATAAAACCCTCATACACTCACTGGTCATCTCAAGATTGGACTACTGTAACCTCCTCCTGTCTGGCCTCCCCAATCCCATGTCTTTCATCTCCAGTCTATCCTCAATGCTGCTGCTCATCTTTCTCTTCAAATGCTCTACATCTGTATCCCCTCTCCTACAAGCCACCCACTGGCTCCCCTTCCCTTTCAGAAACCAATTCAAGGTTCTCACCCTTGCTTACAAAGCCCTCTCCCAATCTCCTCCCATTTATATCTCTGATCTAATCTCCGTTTAGTCTCCTGTCCATCCTCTTCGTTCAACTAATGCCTTTCATGCCAACTGATTACTTCCTCTCACTCTATTCTCCAAGATTTTGCCCGTGCTGCTCTGCACCTTTGGAACCATCTCCATCTCCCCATCAGACTCTCCACCTCTCTACAATCATTCAAATGGGCTCTCAAGACCCACTAATTCATTAAAGCCTTCCAGCTCTCATCCTAACTTTCTGCTGTATGCTCCTTCCTTCCCATCTATTCAATCTGTGTCACATCTGTTTGTCTGCACTTCCCTTTTAGAATGTAAGTTCTTATCAGCAGGGCCCTCTACCCTCTTGTGTTTCTCCTTACTTTACTTTCATCTACTTCTTACTCCCCACTAGGGCACCTAACACTTGGTTGCTTAAACTCTGCTGCTTATGTGGGTGTTATGGTCGCTAATGTAGCAATGTATATTATCCATGTCCTTGTCCTGCATTGTATTGCATTGCAATGTCTTTGGTCACTTATTTGTTTATATACTTTGAAAGGTGCCGCGGAACACTTGTGGTGCCATATAAATAAATGATAATAATAATAATATTATTAACCGTGACTCTTTTTTTTTTTTCAAGCTGAGCTTTAACTACACAAATGCTGTAGTATAATTGTGTGGTGGTGGGGGAGAGGGGAAAACACAAATGTAGAGCGTTACACTTTAGTGATTCAAATGCCAAGGGTAAAACACTATATCTAACAAAGGCATTTTGTTTTCCTCTAGAAAGATATTCTGCTGCATCTGCCTGTAATATTGTTAGTCTGTTGACATCATACTGTAAGTTACTGTCACCAAGGTAGTGAAGCTGGTTGTCAAGGAAACCTCAAAGCTGTACTGCAGTATACATAGCTTTACATAGTTGACAGTCAGTGGTGTAAGTTCAACCCAGATGCCCGGAGGCAAGTTATAATTTGGTGCATGCCGCAGATCATTTGAATCAGCAGAAGCTGCTTGTGCGTTCTATTCACATCACTGTGCAAATAAGATGCATTTGAAGGGAAAAATTAGCACAAAAAGATGCTCTGCACTACCGAGTCACTCTGCGCTCATGTGTTATGTGTCGCATGGAGGATAGATGTATGTGGACACATCTGTATCATACTTGCCTACTCTTCTGGGACTGTCCGGAGCCTCCCGAAAATCGGGTGCCACTCCCGACATCCCGCAAGACTAGGCAAGTCCCCCGGAATGGCTGCTGGCACCCCGCAAACCCCCGCGCCAGCCGCAAAAGTTGGCGGTCCAGGGGTGAGACTACTGCACGAGTACATGGCTAGGGCTGTACACAGGGAGGAGTCTGACAGGAAGTTGTGGGTGAGGGGGGCACCGGACATGTCACACTGATATAAGAAGCTGCAACACCAATAAGTAGAGACAGGCTATAGATAGACGGAGGCGGCAGCTGATGGTCTGACACGGAGCTATCCACTAGTGTATGGTGGCTTCTCAGGTGCCGGGAAGAGGTGCCATGTATTGGGCAGCCATGACGGTACGCTCTGGGTACATAGTTACAGACCTAAGTAGGGTGAATATATTGTGGGCAATGGAAGAGGTGCCCCTTCAGTGCTGGAGCCCAGCGGCAGGCGCCACCATTGTCTCCCATACTTCTGCCCCTGTTGACAGTAAAGAAAGACATGTAATTTCATTTTGAATACTTTTTGTTTTTTCTACTTTTAATGTACTGAACATTACACTGAATTGTATTGTAGTATAAGGCATATTAACACATTTTAATGAATCTCCCCTGTCACTTTGGCCAACACTGAGAAAGTTCTGAAAATCTGCTATAAAATATATAATTATAATTATTGCATGTGGTAGAAAAAAGACTGAGGTAGGCAACATATAAAAGTACAGTATGAACGGTTACTCAGAGGCAATTAACCATACTTGCCAACTCTCCCTGATTGTCAGAGAGACTCCCTGAAATAGCAGCAATCTCCCTGACTCCCTGAAGAGTCCAGTAATCTCCCTGATTATGTAGCTGTTATATTAAAAAAAAAAAAAAAAAGAAAGAAACATACAGTATGTACATTCAAATGGGATCTTTAGTATAATTTCTCTGCATCGGGTATAAGGCACAATGATCCCTATGGCTACATGTATTTTCTGAAAAGTATCAGTGTGTTTTCATCAACAAGTAGATCTTACTAACTGCTCTGGGGCTCATTTAAATTTGGATGTAAGTCAGGTTCATGACGCATCTCTCAGATGTACCGTAGCAATAAATGCCCACTTTACCGTGCGCTCATCGTATTACTTTCACAATCTCACTGAAATGCTTTTTCAAAAGTAGGCAAGTATGCAATTAACACACAATTAATGTAGTCCCATGATGGCCTTAAGCACTGTCAGATAATCAATGTCATCATCAAACTGTATTTTACACATATTTGCCTACTTTTGAAAACTAGCTTCAGGGAGATTATGAGCCCTTGAGGGGGTGTGTCATGTTCTGCCCAAAGAGCGTGTCTAACTCCACCTATGAATGTATTTATTGCCACTCAGTGGTGTGTCCTGCACCGAACTTGGTGTCTCCCACAGGATGCCGGAGGATAGGCAAGTATGCCCCTTTCCCATATAGTGTCCAACATGCACCCTCTTATACCTACATAGTGCCCAGCATATACACAAACACCATACCCATGCATTGCTCAGCAAACATCCCCATGTCCATACAGTGCTCAGCATACACCCTCCATACCCACACAGTGCCCTGAATACACTTCATCATACCCACACACTCACACAGTGCACAGCATACATACACCCCCCATACCCATACAGTGCTCCGCCTACACCCCCATACCCATACAGTGCTCCGCATACACCCCCATACCCAAACAGGGCTCAGCATATACCCTTCTACAAACCTATAGAGTGTCCAGCATACACACAAGCACCCATACCAATACAGTGCCAAGTATACGCACAACTCCCATACCCAGACAGTGCCCAGCATGAACCCTCCCATACCCACACAGTGTCCATAATATACCCCCACATCTCGCAGCATACACCAACCATACCCACACAGTGCCCAGAATACAGTACACCCCTCCACACCCATACAATGCCCCGAATACACCCCCTTACCCACACAGAACCCACCATACACCCCACACATACCTATACAGTGCCCAGCATACACCCCCCATACCCACAGTGCCTAGCATACACCCACCACATGCCAATATAGTGCCCTGTGTACACTCCCCGTACCCACACAGTGTCCAGCATATAACCCCCATACCCATGCAGTGCCCAGCATACACCCACCCCATACCCAAACATACTCCCCCGGTTACCGGGCTCCCACTCTGCTCTAACGGGGAGAGCAGAGGCGGGAGCCGGTACCAGTAATCAGCTATGTGGTCTAAATAGACCGCAAGCTGATTGCTGTAAAAAAAAGAAAAAAAAAATGAAACATTTTTTTTTTACTTACCTGACTCCAGGGACCGCTGATCGGGCCTCCGGTGAAGGCTCCTCTCCGGTCAGCTGGTCTCCCACAGTGCACTGCTGTCCGGTCATCAGGTGATCGGGCCCCAGTGCAGTATGGGAGATCACCTGATCGGGAAGCCCGGAGAAGATCACCGGAGGCCAGGAGGATGCAGGTAAGTGTAATGAAGGGAGGGGGGGTCTCGGGGGGGAGGGGCTGGGGGGTTGCGGGGGTCCGCGATCGTGGGGGCGGGGCTTAGCGCCGTGGGGGGGCAGCAGCGGCGGTGGGTCGGCGCATGCGCGGGCTCCTAGTGGCGGTATTTTTTCCGAAAATACTGCGACTAGAGTGCGGATGGGATCCACAGGAACAGAGCTTTATCGCAAGCTCTGTCCCTGCAAGGGATTTATAGTAAATCCCTGTGATATTGCCTGAATTCGCAATGCGAATTCACTCGGTAATATCACACTACAATCCGCATTCAATATGCGGATTGTAGTAAATAGAGCCCTATGTCATCTTCTTCTGAGATCTTTTGATGAAATGTGCATTGCAGTAAATGGTCACATACAGTAGGTGATATGTAACGTATCATCTCCACCAATGTACATACATTTTTTCCATCAAGCTAATAATCATGTTATGGGAAACAGTGTCAAAGCTTTTTGATTAATCTGAATAATCTAAATACTGTATATCACATCAATTGCACTAACCAGACTCAGTTTGAAACTTGGGGCCCAATTTAAGAACGTACCTTAATACTAGTGGCATATTTTGTTTAGTATTGCAGTGATACTAATGTATATGCCACTGGTATTCAGCATTACTTACTCTCTTTGGCATTGGTATTAATTAGGGGTGAGCGGGTTCGGATTTCTGAAATCCGAACCCCCCCGAGCCCCCCCGATCCGAGTCCGATCCGAATCAGGCTCGACTTTTCCCGCCTGACTCGGATCTGAAAACGAGGCAAAACGTCATCATCCCGCCTTCCGAGTCTCGCGGGTTTTGGATCCTATATAAGGTACCCACGTCGGCGCCATTTTCTCACTCGGCTGTGGACAGTGAAGAGGGAGGGTGGGAGTTAGGGCTGTGTAGTGTAGTGTAGTGTAGTGCTGCTGTTGTCCACTACTTCAAAGTCCATAGGGGCTGGCTGTGTTGTGCTGTGCTGCTGTTGTTAATAGGGGCTGTGTCCACTACTTCAAAGTCCATAGGGGCTGGCTGGACTGTGTTGTGCAGTCAGTTCTCCATAGGGGCTGTGTCCACTCCAAAGTCCTGTGCAGTGTCCCAGTCCTAAAGAGGTGCTGTAGTGTTGTCCAGGGGGTGCTCTGTCCATCAGGGGTGCTCCCCCCAAGTGCTAAAAAAATAATATATTTTCTGTGTTTGTGAATTGTGTGCGCAGTAGCCGCACGTGCATCAACAAAGTAGTGCCAAGCGTGCGCCTGTGTCATAAGTAAAGGGCCGGCTGGCTTGACCATTAAAGGGTGCTGTAACCCCCGAAAGTACACTCCAGTCCAAACCAAAAAAAAATTATTTTCTGTGTTTGTGAATTGTGTGCGCAGTAGCCGCACGTGCATCAACAAAGTAGTGCCAAGCGTGCGCCTGTGTCATAAGTAAAGGGCCGGCTGGCTTGACCGTTAAGGGTGCTGTAACCCCCAAAAGTACACTCCAGTCCAAACCAAAAAAAAAATTATTTTCTGTGTTTGTGAATTGTGTGCGCAGTAGCCGCACGTGCATCAACAAAGTAGTGCCAAGCGTGCGCCTGTGTCATAAGTAAAGGGCCGGCTGGCTTGACCGTTAAGGGTGCTGTAACCCCCGAAAGTACACTCCAGTCCAAACCCCAAAAAAAATTATTTTCTGTGTTTGTGAATTGTGTGCGCAGTAGCCGCACGTGCATCAACAAAGTAGTGCCAAACGTGCGCCTGTGTCATAAGTAAAGGGCCGGCTGGCTTGACCGTTAAAGGGTGCTGTAACCCCCAAAGTACACTCCAGTCCAAACCAAAAAAAAAATTATTTTCTGTGTTTGTGAATTGTGTGCGCAGTAGCCGCATGTGCATCAGCAAAGTAGTGCCAAGCGTGCGCCTGTGTCATAAGTAAAGGGCCAGCTGGCTTGACCGTTAAAGGGTGCTGTAACCCCCAAAGTACACTCCAGTCCAAACCAAAAAAAAATTTATTTTCTGTGTTTGTGAATTGTGTGCGCAGTAGCCGCACGTGCATCAACAAAGTAGTGCCAAGCGTGCGCCTGTGTCATAAGTAAAGGGCCGGCTGGCTTGACCGTTAAAGGGTGCTGTAACCCCCGAAAGTACACTCCAGTCCAAACCAAAAAAAAAATTATTTTCTGTGTTTGTGAATTGTGTGCGCAGTAGCCGCACGTGCATCAACAAAGTAGTGCCAAGCGTGCGCCTGTGTCATAAGTAAAGGGCCGGCTGGCTTGACCGTTAAAGGGTGCTGTAACCCCCAAAGTACACTCCAGTCCAAACCGAAAAAAAATTATTTTCTGTGTTTGTGAATTGTGTGCGCAGTAGCCGCACGTGCATCAACAAAGTAGTGCCAAGTGTGCGCCTGTGTCATAAGTAAAGGGCCGGCTGGCTTGACCGTTAAAGGGTGCTGTAACCCCCAAAGTACACTCCAGTCCAAACCAAAAAAGAATTTATTTTCTGTGTTTGTGAATTGTGTGCGCAGTAGCCGCACGTGCATCAACAAAGTAGTGCCAAGCGTGCGCCTGTGTCATAAGTAAAGGGCCGGCTGGCTTGACCGTTAAAGGGTTCTGTAACCCCCAAAGTACACTCCAAACCAAAAAAATATATATTTTCTGTGTTTGTGACTTGTGTGCACTGTGGCTGCACGTGCATCAACAAAGGAGCAGCGCCAAGCGTGCGCCTGTGTCCCATAAGTAAAGAGCCGGCTGGCTCATTTCTTAAAGGGTGGTGTAACCCACAAAGTGCACTACTCTCCAGCAAAAATAAAAAAATATTTTCTGTGTTTGTGTGCGCTTTAGCCGCACGTATATATATCAATATAACATAAATGGAGGACCAAACTTTCTCTGATAAAAATAAAATAGGGAAAGATCAAGAACCACTTCCTACTAGTGCTGTTGCTGCTGCTGGGAGTTGTTCATCATCCCAGAGAGGAAGTAGGAACATCACTACTTTTACTAAACAATTGACCCTCCAACAGTCCCTAGCGATGAGGATGAAGTACGACAGCAGTCATCCTGAAGCAAAATGTATAACTGAGGCCTTGACTGCTATGTTGGTGTTAGACGTGCGTCCGGTATCCGACATTAGTGCAGTGGGATTTAGACAATTGATGGAGGTAGTGTGTCCTCGGTTCCAAATCCCGTCTAGATTCCACCTGCATCCTCAAAGCAGCAGCGACAAGCGTGCGTCTGTCTGTTAAAGGGTGGTGACACCCTCAAAGTGTGCTACACAAACAATTAAAATATTGTTCTTTTTTTTTCTGTCTTTGTGAAATGTGTGGGCTGTAGCCGCACCTGCATCCTTAAAGCAGCAGCGACAAGCGTGCGTCTGTCTGTTAAAGGGTGGTGACACCCTCAAAGTGTTCTACACAAACAATTAAAATATTGTTCTTTTTTTTCGGTCTTTGTGAAATGTGTGGGCTGTAGCCGCACCTGCATCCTTAAAGCAGCAGCGACAAGCGTGCGTCTGTCTGTTAAAGGGTGGTGACACCCTCAAAGTGTTCTACACAAACAATTAAAATATTGTTCTTTTTTTTCGGTCTTTGTGAAATGTGTGGGCTGTAGCCGCACCTGCATCCTTAAAGCAGCAGCGACAAGCGTGCGTCTGTCTGTTAAAGGGTGGTGACACCCTCAAAGTGTGCTACACAAACAATAAAAATATTCTTCTTTTTTCTGTCTTTGTGAATTGTGTGGGCTGTAGCCGCACCTGCATCCTTAAAGCAGCAGCGACAAGCGTGCGTCTGTCTGTTAAACGGTGGTGACACCCTCAAAGTGTGCTACACAAACAATTAAAATATTGTTCTTTTTTTTTCTGTCTTTGTTAAATGTGTGGGCTGTAGCCGCACCTGCATCCTTAAAGCAGCAGCGACAAGCGTGCGTCTGTCTGTTAAAGGGTGGTGACACCCTCAAAGTGTTCTACACAAACAATTAAAATATTGTTCTTTTTTTTCGGTCTTTGTGAAATGTGTGGGCTGTAGCCGCACCTGCATCCTTAAAGCAGCAGCGACAAGCGTGCGTCTGTCTGTTAAAGGGTGGTGACACCCTCAAAGTGTGCTACACAAACAATAAAAATATTCTTCTTTTTTCTGTCTTTGTGAATTGTGTGGGCTGTAGCCGCACCTGCATCCTTAAAGCAGCAGCGACAAGCGTGCGTCTGTCTGTTAAAGGGTGGTGACACCCTCAAAGTGTGCTACACAAACAATTAAAATATTGTTCTTTTTTTTTCTGTCTTTGTGAAATGTGTGGGCTGTAGCCGCACCTGCATCCTTAAAGCAGCAGCGACAAGCGTGCGTCTGTCTGTTAAAGGGTGGTGACACCCTCAAAGTGTTCTACACAAACAATTAAAATATTGTTCTTTTTTTTCGGTCTTTGTGAAATGTGTGGGCTGTAGCCGCACCTGCATCCTTAAAGCAGCAGCGACAAGCGTGCGTCTGTCTGTTAAAGGGTGGTGACACCCTCAAAGTGTGCTACACAAACAATAAAAATATTCTTCTTTTTTCTGTCTTTGTGAATTGTGTGGGCTGTAGCCGCACCTGCATCCTTAAAGCAGCAGCGACAAGCGTGCGTCTGTCTGTTAAAGGGTGGTGTAACTCTCAAAGTGCTCCAAAAAATAAAAAACTATTTTTTTTATGTGTTTGTGACTTGTGTGCGATGTAGCCGCACTTGCATCCTCAAAGCAGCAGCGACAAGCGTGCGTCTGTCTGTTAAAGGGTGGTGACACCCTCAAAGTGTGCTACACAAACAATAAAAATATTCTTCTTTTTTCTGTCTTTGTGAATTGTGTGGGCTGTAGCCGCACCTGCATCCTTAAAGCAGCAGCGACAAGCGTGCGTCTGTCTGTTAAAGGGTGGTGACACCCTCAAAGTGTGCTACACAAACAATTAAAATATTGTTCTTTTTTTTTCGGTCTTTGTGAAATGTGTGGGCTGTAGCCGCACCTGCATCCTTAAAGCAGCAGCGACAAGCGTGCGTCTGTCTGTTAAAGGGTGGTGACACCCTCAAAGTGTGCTACACAAAGAATAAAAATATTCTTCTTCTTTTTTCTGTCTTTGTGAATTGTGTGGGCTGTAGCTGCACTTGCATCCTCAAAGCAGCAGCGACAAGCGTGCGTTTGTCTGTTAGAGGGTGGTGTAACCCTCAAAGTGTGCTCCACAAACAATAAAAATATTCTTTTTTTTTTTCTGTCTTTGTGAATTGTGTGGGCTGTAGCCGCACTTGAATCCTCAAAGCAGCAGCGACAAGCGTGCGTCTGTCTGTTAAAGGATTACATCGGTGACAGCATCCAAGTAGGCATGTCAGACAGTCCGTACCTGTACTGGCAGGAAAAAGAAGCAATTTGGAGGTCCCTGTACAAACTGGCTCTATTTTACCTGAGTTGCCCCCCCTCCAGTGTGTACTCCGAAAGAGTGTTTAGTGCAGCCGGGAACCTTGTTAGCGAAAGGCGTAGGAGGTTGCTTCCACAAAATGTGGAGAAGATGATGTTCATAAAATGAATGATCAACTCTTCCAGGGAGACCAGCCTCCAGAACGTACAGAGGGACCTGTGGTTCCAGCAGGGACGAATTAATACTCTGTGAGGATGAGGATGTACATAACACTGAAGAGGGTGAGGAATCTGTGGATGAGGAGGATGAGGACGACTTCTTGCCTCCGTAGAGCCAGTTTGTGCAGGGACAGATTAATTGCCAGCTTGTTTTGTGGGGGCCCAAACGAACCAATCATTTCAGCCACAGTTGTGTGGCAGACCCTGGCGCTGAAATGATTGGTTTGTTAAAGTGTGCATGTCCTGTTTATACAACATAAGGGTGGGTGGGAGGGCCCAAGGACAATTCCATCTTGCACCTCTTTTTTTTCTTTGCATTATGTACAGTTTGGGGCCTAGTTTTTCAATGCCATCCTGTCTGCCACTGCAGTTTCACGCCTAGATGGGTCACGTGTTTGTGCCGCCCACTCGTGTCGCTTAGCATAGTCATCCAGCTACCTCGGTGCAACCTTTTGGACATAAAAACACTATTGTGAGGTGTGAGGTATTCAGAATAGACTGGAAATGAGTGGAAATTAAGGTTATTGAGGTTAATAATAGCATAGGAGCAGAAAAACCTACAAATTCTGTGATTTTAGCTGTTTTTATGCTTTTTTTCAAAAAAATACAGATCCAAAACACAAAACCCAGAACCCAAAACACGGAAGGGTGGTTTTGGCAAAACCAATCCAGATCCAAAACACGAAGAAAGATCCAGATCCAAAACCAAAACACAAAACACGAAAAGTGGCCGGTGCACACCCCTAGTATTAATATGTACCATGACTGCTATGCCCTTCCAACACGTTTTCAACTCAATCCAAAATATGTCAAATCTGAGGAGAAAGCACAATCTGAAAGTCTTGTTGACAGATTGCCCCATCTGTCTCCCTAAAACTTAATTATGTATCACCAGCAGATATTCACTATGCTCTTGTTCTCACCTTTACTGGAACAGGATTCTCCTGGTGGCTGGTGATAGTATCCTGTTGCAACAGACTTGCTCTTTAACTGATGTCATCAATGGGATTAGGTTTGTTTTGTCAACATTTATCATGACAACATTTATAATGTCAACATGGTCATAATGTCAACAGGGAGAAGGTTGACATCCATTATGTCAACATTGTTGTAATATTGACTTGAGGTAAATGTTGGCAAAACTGTGTGTCCCAGCAGTGCAGCAATCACCTGGGATACAGCTGTGTCTTCCCCCCCTCTTAAATCATGCTGCTGTGTGCTGAGCTGCAGTGGGAGACAGCTCGCGGTGGCTGAGCAGCAGCCCGGAGCAGTCTCATATGCCTGTGTGGGGGATCGATCACACTGATCGCACTCCCCTCCCCAGCGGCGCTGCAAACCTTTTCTTTAAAAAATCCTAAAGGGACGTGGCCACACCTTTCCAATTAGAACACACCCCCTTCACCCAGGCCCGGCCGGCCTCTCTATACCCCTGGTAGCGAGTAACTGTAACCCATAATACTAATCCTCACCCCTAACCCTTCCCCTATTGCGTAAGCCTCCCTTCCAGCAGCCTAACTCCAACCCTCCGCTCACTGCTGAATGTCAACATTTCACATGTCAACATTCTGCAGATGTCAACATGTTTCATGTTGACATTTCAACAAGGTTGATATCATAACTGTCAACATTATGGTGTTGAAATTATGATTGACACCATTTTGAATATCAACATAGAGACTGCCTCCCCTTCAATGTCAGCCAACTTGACCTATGCATTAGAGTGTGTTGGATAAGAACTAAGCTCCCTGACACTTTTCCCTCTACCATTGCATCTATGGGGCCCATTTATCAAACTGCATTTGAGGTAAATTCCCCGAAAACACCTGTTTTCGGGGGTTTACCTCAAATACTTAGTATCCCCCGAATGTATGAAGGAGGGACCGCAGCAGGTATCGGAGATACCTGCTGCGATCCCTCCATTGCCGCCAGCAGCCGCCTCCCCCGTAGGTTTCTATGGGGGATGCGATGCTGCCAAATGTATCAATATCGGGAATGCAAAGCATTCCCGATATTGACCCCAGCAGCTAACGCTATCTGAAGATAGTGTTAGCCGCTGTCCCCTATGGGCACTTACCGCATTTCAGCCGGCGGAGGGATCTTCTAGATCCCTCCGCCGGCAATGGGCGCCGCTCATGTGCAGTCCGCAGCAGCCCGGATTGCGCTCCACACACATCGCAGGGAAGGGCTCTTTTTGGAGCCCGTCTCCCTGCATGTGCCGGGTCATACATTCGGCCGGTATGATCGCATTTTGCAATGCGATCATGGGCGGTACTGCATGCCCTGATCGCATTGCAAAATGCGATCCTTAATAAATGGGCCCCTATGTGAGTAGAGAATCTTAGGATCACAATGACAAATGAATAAAAAAAAGTAAAGATAATTAACAAACTGTAAAACTTGTGCCCTGCAATGCACTTCTATTTACCCACAGCACCGATTACTCCACCACACACATAAGGGGGTGCACTCATGTTCCAGATTTTTAGCCACTGACAAGTCTTCTTATAACTGCACAGGACTCACTGAAAACATGCATGTTGGAAAGAGTTCCTAGTCATTTCAAAGTCAAAAATAACATCACTGTAGAACAAGCCATTAACTGTGTTATCATTTGCTTCCTTCAAGCGTTCCCTGAAAACTCACCTCTTCAGACAAGCTTATCAGATTCCAGAAACGACCACATAACCTTCGTAGCTTCCATGTCCTATTACATCCCCTCTCACAGTCCACACATAACCTCACACATTGTCTTTCTTTCACATACTCCTGACATTTGGCCTACATTCCTGTCTGACTGGATCATACAGCCCCCCAAGAAACTCTGCATTCTGGACGGACAAAATTTTAATATATAGCACCTATCCTTGTGTATCAATGCCTATTTCCCTATAGATTGTAAGCTTGCAAGCAGGGCCCTCTTATCTCTATGTCTGTCTGTTATTACCCTGTTTTGTTCTTTAAATGTTTCCAGTTGTAAAGCGCAACGGAATATGCTGCGCTATATAAGAAACTGTTAATGAATTAATAAATAAAAAAATGTGCTCATTCAATTGGGACTTTATTGTAGCAAGCTCTGTCCCTGCATGCGATATTTGATACATCCTTGCAATGTATTTAAATATTGCATTGCAAATCCTGGCAAATTTCTCACATCACATCTGCATCTGAGATGCGGATTGTGATAAATAGAGCCCTTAATATTTTATAGCATTGATACGATTGTACCAAGAAATGCACCTTCCCATATAATATGACTGTTGGAGAATGATAAATATTTGTGAGAAGTAATATTGTGTACCCATCAACCAACATCTTGGCTCCCATATTTATTCAAAAACTAGTTCAGTCATACAAAAATAGTTATAATGTCACTGTGTACTAATGTTCAACTTACAGTAACAGCATTTTTTATGTTATAAATTAAATAAAAACATACAATATAATTTTACTAATTGTCTAGGTACTATGGCCCTCATTCAGAGGCGGTCGGAGGATGCAAGCGGTCGCTCAGAAACTGGGCGGCCGCTTGCATCCCGACCAGCCGCCTCTGTTTCGGTCGTTAGGCTGTGGGTAGCGGGTCTCACGCATGCGCACGAAGGACCGTATGGCCGCCTCTGAATGAAGCCCTATGTACTAAGCAGAATATATCTGTATGACATTGTAATGGAACAGTCTCACTCCTAACGCTGTCATATACCAGTGATACACTTGACAACCTGCAAAATAGACCTATTGCTAATTGGATTTAATAGCATTTATTGGTTGCGAGCTCATAGTATGTTAAATTCAACATTGAAAACAAATTATTGTACTTATGGTATGAAATTATGTTTTTTTCTTTCATGCTTTTCAATCATGTACTGTTCTGTAAGAGGATTTTTCTGAAGCCTCGGTTAGTGCTGTTTTATACCCAATATTCTGAGTTGTGCAAATTCAGAGAGAAATTTAAAAAAAAACTTCAACATTTTTAAAGTATCTAGTTGAATTTATTTGAAGACAAAAAAAAACAAATAATGTTCAGTTGCTTTATGTTAAACGGTGTAACCTCTCTTTTACATTAAAGCTAAATGTGTGTCAGAGCTCAGAATTGTGCAAAAAGATAAGCCTCTCTCGGATATGTGGAAATTCAGCTTACAACTAAGAAGATTAAGCAATGTTTGGTTTGCAATTTCTTATAGAATACAAGGACAAACACCAACATAGAGAACATGTAAAGACAATCTGCTGTATCCCATTGAAGATGTGCATAGCCCACAATGGATTTGTTCAAGTCCTTAGAGAACTAATCAGGAGTGTGTTAGAAAATACTTCGGTAGATGATTAAAAGTTGAAGGATAACTAAATGTAATAATTTGGAGCTCAAACTACTTCTTATAAATAATTATTTACTGATATGTTTTCTCAAATAAAACAGAAAGAAGATACAACTAAGTAAGGAAATATATATATATATATATATATATACGATCAAATTTATATGTACTTTAAATCTTTTTGAAGCATAGTCATACTGTTTCAGTATATAGGTGGAGTTCAAATTAAGCAGATCTTGATATACTTATTTGGACATTGAATATATATATGGGAAGTGCATTGTTGATGCTATCAATCCACTTCTCACAGGTGTGCAGCTCTGAGACGTGGGTCAGCTAGGATAGTTGAGTAGTTCTAGAGGACCAGAGTGTAGCAGCTCATACAGCGTATTAATGCAATCTGACTCACATGGGAGTGTGTCACCTGGTTTGATGTTACCTAGGATCTCAATATTTGGATGGGCTCCAAACTTTATGTTATCATGGGCTGCACAGCCTCAATCAGTCCCCAATGCTTACTTGCATTTACAGTAAGTAGTCACATATTGTCTTCCATTCCTGCATAAATGTCAGGTCCCTAATGAATGCTAGTGCTGCCTACTATAACATAATAAGGCTGATTAACATTTACTGTATTCCAGGGTCTACACAAATGATGGTCAGTTTGCTGTATAAGCCAAGGCTTCTGTATCGTCCCTGTCCCTGTCATAGATGGCTTGGTGCATTTTATTTATTATTATTTATTACCAGTTATTTATATAGCACACACATATTCCGCAGCGCTTCACAGAGAATATTTGGCCATTCACATCAGTCCCTGCCCCAGTGGAGCTTACAATCTATATTCCCTAACACATGCACATACATACACACTAGGGTAAATTTTTGTTGGGAGCCAATTAACCTACCAGTATATTTTTGTGGGAGGAAACCGGAGTACCCGGAGGAAACCCATGCAAGCACAGGGAGAATATACTAACTCCACACAGTTAGGGCCGTGGTGGGAATCGAACCTCCAACCTCAGTGCTGTGAGGCAGTAATGCTATCCATTACACCATCTGTGCTGCCCACAGGACAAGTTCAGCAATACCTCATTAGAAACCTTATATACTGAAGTGCCATACATTCAGCAAAGATTACTAGTGGTGGTGGACAGGGTTGTGCTTCTGTTTGTCCACATATTTTATAATAGGCAAAACTAGTGCTGCTGACTGCCAATCACATTGAACATACAATTTATTTCATCCTGGACCACCAACTCATGGCATCCCTGCAAGTGCTCCGTGGCACACGGCTTGGAGACCACTGTTATAACCCAATATATGCAGAACTATATAGAAACTTTTCTTATTTTCAAAACAATATATGTTTGATATCCTTTGTGAATGAGCAATATGAAAAAACATGTTTTCAATAGAAAACTAAAGATTCTAAAGAATAAGCGACAGCTTTAGTACTTTATTAATAATGATTATACAGAGGTGTAAGAATTGGATCTGAAAAGGTACAGAAAAATGATGTGACGATAACCATTTCATATTAGTGACATGTATTTAGGGGATTAGATTAGTATTAGAAGAGAGAATTAGCTGTAGTGCATAGTGTTAGAAATCTTACTGTAATAGACAAATGGTAAGTGCCTCAGTTATTGGCTCATCCATCTTTATTTGCTTATTAATGACAGCTGAAAAGTGACAGTATTTCAGCCAATTTTAAATGATACAGACTGGCAAGTAACAGAGCTTGGATATGTCCTTGTACATCTGTCATGTGTAGATATGACACAATGCATTTTAGTGCACTGAAGTTATGCTGCTAATTCAGAGATGTGTATTTCAGGAACACAGAGAGCTCTAATTCCTTAGTACTATTTATCAACCTCTTTTGTCATCAAAATCATGTGGAAAATGATTTAGGCACACCAATGTAGAAGACTCACAAACTACATTATTCCTAATGGGGATTGCGGTTTGGCCCAATTTACGAAGCTCTGAAAAGCTTGGCGTGATGGCTAATGCCATCTTCAGTACACAATACATTATCTATTATAACAATGGCTTAATTGTGTCATACTTCAGCCCTTAAAATTATGGTTTTGGTTGCAGTTCTGCACCTATTTTCAGATTTATTCATTTAACAATATTGAGGGATAACCCCCCAAAAAAAATGTTTTCAGGAGGTACTCGCAAACATTAATGATTCCTGGCATTTAACATGGAGGAACACCAGCAGATATTTCCAATTTTGGTTTCCAATTGCAAAGCAGACCCCATAGATTTCTTGGAGACGGCTATGCAGTCAGATTTACCAAGCTCTGGAATGAAATTCGCACCCTGGAGGAAAAACTTTGCTAGTCACAAGGTCTATAGAGCAATCCCAGTGATGATAAGGTGAAATAATCTATCCCAGTTGGTTACTAATGAGATAATGGAAGCTCTAATATTGTTGTGGAATTGCAGGGTAAACATTCACAGTGGCAGAGCGCAATCTCTGAGGAGGATGAATCTTATCTAGAAATAGGCTCAAATAAGAGAGACCCCAAGAGAGACCTTCCAGGTGAGATCAATCCAAGTGTTGGGAATGGTTAGTGTACTGTAACCACAGCATTTCTAATATTGTTTCATATACTGTAGTCTCGAGTCAGTGATTTATGTGACAAGCTTATGTTTTACACTCTACTAGTTAAGTCTACTCTGCTCTGTGCAGGTCTGCATTAGTTTGCCTATGTCTGGCTACCTTTTACCATGTGACAGGTCAAAGGGTTGAATCCTTCATTTTAATACTGCAGTATCTGTGTGGTAAAGACTAGTTCAACTTCAGTTATTGTATGTGGAAGTGACGTGCACTGAGGGCGGAAGTGTAGTTTCCTGCCCACACAGTGCACCAAAAAAAGAAAGTTAACTCCTCGCGGACTCGCTTCGCTCGCCGTGCTTCAGGTACGGTGGCTCGCTACGCTTGCCACATGGTTATATCCCCCTCTATGCCCACTTGGATTGTAGGGAATGACGTTGGACACTGCTGATGACGTCATGATCAATCTATGGAAGGGGATCTAGCTGTTACCATATCTGTGTTTAACATGCTGACAGGCTGTGTAAGTCTTCTGAACCCCCACAAGGCTAATATCTTCTTATCGCTTATGCACACACTCATGTGCAGTTTATCCTCTTATTTTGTTATCACAAGTACAGTGACCTACTCTGCAGAACCACAGTTGTATTATATGGACAATCATTCCTGTCTATGTTAATAAATGTACAAAGTTCCAGAAAACTCATTGTCTGTGGATTAAGAGATGAACTTGGTTTAGCTATCTGAATAGTTACACACTGCTTACGTGTAATGAGGGTCAGAATACCCCCTTTTAATATACACAAGAATTTGTGGTGAACTCTAAGGGGCCAAATCTAACGGGTATAATACTAACAGTGTTGGACTTGTGCAAGGATCCATTATTCCAGTTTTCCCTTTTCCCTGAATTTTGAACATTGGATTGGGAGGTCGTGCCAACAAATTTTAAACAGAACATTTGATGCGACCTCCCAATCTTGATTGCTGCAGGAGGGTTAACAGCCATTTATCGGCAAATGCTCCTGCATTGGGACAGCGTACACACCTATACAATCCAACGGCTGACCTCTTCATTTCTAAATAACAGCCTGACGACTGTATAAGTGTATACCCAGCTTAAGGTGTCTGTCTGATATGTGAGAGGTGATGGGTTTGAGTCCCAGGTATGACAGTTTTTTTAGATGTGTGTTACATAAAAGAGGATGTAAATGAAGGTGCTTGGGGAGGTGGCCAGATGGAGGGGCGTCGGCCCCAGCCAGGGAAGAGATAGGGATGGCCAGGAGATGCTGGGGATAACAGAAAAGGAAGCAACAAGAGAGAATAATTATAAACAGACAATTGACAGGCCCAAGCAGCGCCCCCTGCCCTGTGGTTTCCTGTGCTGTGGCACCTGTCACATCACCCTAGTTACAGCCCTGGGAACAACACGCCCACATTTCTAAAACACACACCGTCGTCACCCCCGTCCTGCACCCAAACGGCCGCAGGGTGTCAGTCATGCTGCTGCTTGGGGGCACTGCGAGCGCAGAAGGAGACCTGTACATGCGCAGATCTCTCACCATTGATATTGTAAGCAAACCATCATTTGTGTACAACACTGATTCAGGCCTTGTGTTTGCAAATGAAAATGATGTGTGTAATTTATAGTTGATGAATAGAGCTGGACAGTCAATTTATTCCGCATTATGATGTGATTGAGAGAGAAGTAGGGATAGGACACACAAAGCATTGCAAGAGTAAAAGATACATATGCTCAAATTCATACAAGTCATGTTTCTTATTTATTTGGCTTACCAGAATAACAACTTATGTAATTAACTTCTGCATACTGACTGTGGGGGAGCACTGTCGTCGCAGAGAAGTGGGCCAATAGATGATCTACACAGCGCTGGGCATGCCCTCAGAGTAATGAAAATGGAGGTGTGCTGCGAGGACATGCTCTTTCATGAGATGCGCACCTTTGGCGAGCGCAAGGAGGCCTTACTTTCCAAGTCCATATGTTGGGAGGTATGAGAGCAAGTTATATTGATTGATATTTTTTTTTTGCTAGGCTTATGAAGCATGTTTTATTGTTAATCAGATGCAATTGTTATTACATAACATGAACATGACTGTTTTATAATTATTTTTAAACTTTAAAGGTCATTAGAGTTAGATTCAAATGGAATATGTGGCTTTTTTGGCTGCAATTTGCATTTTCTGAGTGTGCATACACATTATTATGCACATGCCGTATGACGGGATGTAATCGGCATCTCGGCATGCAGGATGCCGGCAGTCTGAATACCAGCACCGAAATCCCAACAGGACGGGATCCCGGCACCAGTATCCCGACCGCTGGCATCCTGAAGGTAAGTATCGGGGTGTTAGGGGGAGATTAGGATTACCGAAAGAGAGGTCCTTTGCGGGGATAGTCATGCATACAAGCATTACCAACGCCGGCATGCATGTGATGACCGGCGGAATGCATCACGCATCCCGTCCTAGGACTTATGAAGCTGTGTGTATAAGCTTTGCCAAAAAAGGAGAGTGTTTTAAGTATTTGTGTAAAAAGTTTCCATGACTGTAAGATGTAGCCTTCTAAAGAGGACAACTGGAGAAGAAGTCCATAGCAATAAATTAGCTTTTAACTAGGATTTATGAAGTACATTCTATAAAATGATAGGTAGGCTGATTGTTAATATTGGCAACTTCTTCACCTATCTTCTTTAGAATGTTTAATACGTATTCCCCAATGAGTTTGAGACAAAAATAAAAACTGTTGAAAGAGAGGCTTGGAATGATTAACTACAAGAAAATAGTGGAAAACATACTAAAATAATACAAAGCATTAGGTTGTTCGATTAACTTGAAAGTGTACTTTCTGAATGATCACTTGGCGAAGCTGGCAAATTTACCAACTGCCAGAGATTGTGCAATGCAGTTAACACCAATTGAAGATGGCATTAGCCACTGTAGCCTATGGGCTACACACTTCACATATTTAGCCTGGAGAGGGTTCCCCCAAAACCTTCCACAGGTAATGGCGGCCGCGCATGTCAGTGGGACTGCGCACGCACAGTAGTACCAGCAGCTCTCCGGGCACATCACAGGAAGCCCCTGCAAGTGTAGTATTATACATTATGGTGATATGATTGCATCTTGCAATCATGGGTGGTAATGTCAGACCCAGATTGCATTGCAAATGCGATCATTAATAAATGGCTCCCTTAGAGTTTTATGTATAGGAGACAGGTACTTAAGATAAGAATGATTCTCTATTGCACAGGTTCTCCAACTCGGTCCTCAGGACCCCAAACAGTGCATGTTTTCCAGGTCTCCTCACACAATCACAAGTGAAATAAACCTGTGGATCTTTTCAAATGTGTCAGTGAGTAATAATAAATAAAATAAAACAGAAACACACAATAAATAAAATAAAACAGAAACACTGGTTGCATAATATCTTTGCAATAGAGATCACAGTATAACACATTTATTTATTTATTAACAGTTTCTTATATAGCGAAGCAATTTCCGTTACGCTTTACAATTGGAAACATTTATAGACCAAAACAGGGTAATAACAGACAGACATAGAGGTAAGCGGTTCCTGCTTGCAAGCTTACAATCTATAGGGAAATAGGCATTGATACACAAGGATGGGTGCTATATATTGCAATTTGGTTCAGCCAGATTGCAGAGTTTCTTGGGGGGCTGTATGATCCAGTCAGACAGGAATGTCGGCCAAATGTCAGGAGTATGTGAAAGAAAGACAATGTGTGAGGTTATGTGTGGACTGTGAGAGGGGATGTAATAAGACATGGAAGCTACGAAGGTTATGTGGTCGGTTCTGGTATCTGATAAGCTTGTCAGAAGAGGTGAGTTTTCAGGGAACGCTTGAAGGATTGAAGACTAGAGGTAAGTCTTATTGTGCATGGTAAGGAATTCCATACAGTTGGTGCAACCCAAAGAAAGTCCTGAAACCGTGAATGGGAGCAAGTAATGCATGGGGATGAGAAATGCAGATCTTGTGCTGAGCGCAGAGGTTGGGTTGGGAGATATTTTGAGATGAGTGAAGTGATGTATGTTGGTGTGGTTTGGTAAAAGACCTTATGTGTAAGTAACAGTATTTTGTATTGAATACTGTAGAAAACCGACAACCAATGGAGGGACTGACAGAGCGGGGAAGCAGACACATGAAAGTCCTGGCATTTAGTATTTCGCCAAGAATGCTGGTGTCGCAGCAGTTACTGAACCCAAAACCCTTACGAGATTTTCTTCCACATTATACCATAATGTACTGATTTATGATTCCATTTTGGGGCACGATAAACTCTATTGTATTTGTCACTTGTAAGAAAGTATAGTACCATAACATGCACATATAATTGTGTCCACAAGAGGGAGCTACTGCACTGTAAAACATGACATATTGTTTAAAAACGTGTGTGCGAAATATACTTTCAGTTTAAAAAGAGCATTTGGTTTTTCTGCATGATACACAAATAAATGTGACGGGGATTAAGGGATTAAGATACAGGTAAGTACATAGATCCATGTAAATATAAATATATATATATATATATATATACAGGTGAATGTTCCCGGTACGGCACTCTTCGCTCTTAATACAGTAAAGAACCCCCTGGGAACGGGTGGGTTTCAACGTTTCAAGATACTTTAATCTTTTCGTCAGTATTCCTGACGAAAACATTAAAGTTTCTTGAAACGTTGAAACCCACCCGTTCCCAGGGGGTTCTTTACTGTATTAAGAGCGAAGAGTGCCGTACCGGGAACATTGACCTGTATCTGTGATCTGTATCGGGCACCTTGCGACTTTGCAGCGATTTGGAGGAGTGACAGCCGCTGTTGGTATTTGATATATATATATATATATATATATATATATACATATTATACTATCTGAAGAAACATGGTTTAGAAAATGAAAAAAGAACCTGCTAAAAATATCTACAGTTCCTTTCCAATAATAATAATAATAATAATAGGGAAACAGGTAGTGGAGAGAAAAAATCAAAACACCAGAGTAAATGTGAGACACTACGCATATTGCAAGCAAACTCTTCCACACAAAGCAAATTACTTCCTAGGATCATTAGCAAGCCTATACCTCTAGAGACTGCACTTGTTGGGACCTTTAACTCTAATCTTATCTCTTCCATTAAGACGTAAGTGCATCAACGATATCTTGTTGACAGCCTCACTGCTGTGCAGAATTCTTAAGTCTTAAGCTGCATACACACGGTACGATCTGCACAACCAACGATATTGCTGAACGATCTCCCTTGAACTTTTCTGTAGTGCAGGACAAACAATATTAGGTGTACACACTGAAAGATATGTATGATAGATATCTTTCAGTAAAGTCATCCTGCCATATCTCTGAACATGTAAATCGTGATGAAATTGTCCAAGTTGGCCTGCATGTATGGACGACCATAGATATCATTATGGTCCATGCGGGAATGCGCATCGTTGGTCATTTGTTGGTCGTTCACTGCATAAAAATTAACAATCAATATGAATGAGTTATCTTTTATATAATTCATAAATATTGTACCGTGTGTGCGAACCATTAGTTGTATTTTGCACTGCATAGTTAGCCATATTTAGCCATCAGTGTGCAGTGTGACATTGAGCATATGATACAGTATGATGGGACTTGTAGGTGATTGGATTGACGAGTCTTAAACTGGGTACACACTGGGTGATATATTGGCCGTTCAATCGAATGTCCAATATATCGCAAGCAGGTCGGCGGGTGTGTACCCCCGACATGTCTGTCAATGATGTCGTTCACAGACATATTGCATCTGCTCTGCAGCACAGCAGATAGCTGATACATCTGGCTGTGTGTACAGACGGTCAGCCTACCACCCGTACACTTGCTGTAAGGACCACCGGTTACTGACAGCTCAGTTGTGATATCAGGGAACACACATCAAGTCTGCATAGCTTACCTGATCGGCCACTGTGTCAATGGATCCGACCATCGGCAGATCTTTTGGCACAGTGTGTACGCAGCTTTATAGTCTATCTATTGTTAAAGCTGATCTTCCAGCAATTTAAAAGTATTTATTCTATATATATTAAATATATATATATATATATATATTTAAATATATATATATATATATATATATATATATATATATATTGTAGAAGTTGTATAGACCGGCGCACTGGTTAGAGTCTTAGAAACGTATTGCACTGTTTGTGCAATAAATGTGTTTCAATGCAAAATAAAGTCCATATAGTGCTAACACGTGTGACAGTTTGATCCCTCTGGTGGAGGTGGCAGCAGTCTTCCCGGGTTCCTGAACGGCAATCAGGACAAATGGGATCTGGAGGTGGAATTGGGAAAAGGCATGCACCTAATAGTGTAGTATTTCAAATAACAATGCACGTGCTCAAAATATATTGTGCGTACCAAATAATAAATCTTTAGAGCTTATCTGTGATTCTTCACTGGGATTCCATATGGTGGGGTAGGTATGGTCCTCCAAAAGAACAGGAAAACATTAATAGGAGAGGCTCCAACAGAGCCAGATAGAACACAAATATAGTGTAGTATTTTGTTTATAAGCAGCGCATATAATTCAGTGTATAATGCGTACCAGAAAGATACTTGAACAACTGCATATGGTATTGTGTACCCTGGTAACTCCTCTAGGATCCCATAGTAGCCCCCATAGTCCGCATACAGGTGGATAGGGTTAGCTTCAAATAAGCAGAAAATGACCCTTATCACAGGTGTGCTTTTTCACAAAGGGGGTTTTAATAACATTTACAGGGATACAGAGTATACAGGGGTTAACAAAACATAAAAGTTAGAGATAGTAAAAATGCTTATCTGCAATGTATTCAGCAGAGTGGAGAGAGACTGGAGCAGGGTCCCAACGTGTTTCGTCTATTAAGACTTCCTCAGGGGTGCTGGTAAACCTCTTGGGGTGCCCTTTATATACTGTACATGACAGGGTACTAATCAGCGCTATTTCGGCAATTTTTGCCGTTCTGCGCATGCACGAACCCCTGCGGCCATCTTGTATGACATCATCTATGACGTCTGATGTAACCCATGATGCCGCTCGGTTAGTGATGCGCATGCGCAGATCGCGGCGGCCAGCTAGCAGTGCCCGCCGTGATCGCGTCTGTCTATGTATTTAGCTAGTTAAGCATGGGGAGCAAGCACTCTATGGGAGTGAATGGGGAAAACAACAACAAACATAACTATCAGGTGGCACGCGAGTGGCGGTGGCCATCTTTTTGGTTTCTTATATGAGAATCTAATGGGCGGCCATTTTGTTGGTGGTATAGAGCCCATGATGTGACACAAAGCGGCCATTTTGTTCAAGATAAACTGGACATAATCATATATTCAGTGACTGGACACTGTACATAAAACTGATCAGATAATTACAACTTATATATGAGATAATTGCATAAAATAGTCACTTTATAAAAAAAAAATGGACAAATGCTGCTAATTGTCTCACACGTGGCGGTGGCCATCTTTTTGGTTGTTAATACATAATTAGAGTAGGCGGCCATATTTTTGGTGGTAAGTTTCCCAAAGTATGCCAAATAGTGGCCGTTTTGTTTTTCATATTTCAACTGAAGACAGTATGACATATACAGTTGGTATAATAACAATAAATAACAACGTAAGTAACAATACATAGAACCATAAAATGACATCCCATAGAGTGCTTGCTCCCCATGCTTACATAGCTAAATACATAGACAGGCGTGATCGATGCGGGCACTGCTAGCTGGCCGCCACGATCTGCGCATGCGCATCACTAACCGCGCGGCATCATGGGTTACATCAGACGTCATAGATGACGTCATACAAGATGGCCGCGGGGGTTCGCGCTTGCGCAGAACGGCAAAAAATGCCGAAATAGCACTGATTAGTACCCTGTCATGTACAGTATATAAAGGGCACCCCAAGAGGTTTACCAGCACCCCTGAGGAAGTCTTAATAGACAAAACGCGTTGGGACCCTGCTCCAGTCTCTCTCCACTCTGCTGAATACATTGCAGATAAGCATTTTTACTATCTCTAACTTTTATGTTTTGTTAACCCCTGTATACTCTGTATCCCTGTAAATGTTATTAAAAGCCCCTTTGTGAAAAAGCACACCTGTGATAAGGGTCATTTTCTGCTTATTTGAAGCTAACCCTATCCACCTGTATGCGGACTATGGGGGCTACTATGGGATCCTAGAGGAGTTACCAGGGTACACAATACCATATGCAGTTGTTCAAGTATCTTTCTGGTACGCATTATACACTGAATTATATGCGCTGCTTATAAACAAAATACTACACTATATTTGTGTTCTATCTGGCTCTGTTGGAGCCTCTCCTATTAAGGTTTTCCTGATCTTTTGGAGGACCATACCTACCCCAACATATGGAATCCCAGTGAAAGAATCACAGATAAGCCTTAAAGATTTATTATTTGGTATGCACAATATATTTTGAGCACGTGCATTGTTATTTGAAAATCTACACTAGGAGGCGCATGTCTTTCCCCAATTCCACCTCCAGATATATATATATATATATATATATATATATATATAGTAGAAGAAGCAGTGATGTGCAGTGAGGTGAGGTAGGTTAGCAGAGCCTTTCCTGTCATACTTAGGTATACTCCAGAGTTTTGACTATAAAAATTATAATAAAAATGTAAAGAAAATATTATAAATATCTTCTTTGTATTATTCTAATCATTTTTATAGTTAAAACTTTGGAGTAAAAAGTGCACTGCTGCACATCCCTGATTAAAAGCACCAAATTTCCAGCACTATATACTGCTGTACCTTTATAGACACTAACAAGGGGTGTGATCTCGCACCAACAAATACAGCCAGGTGCATAAATATTGGGACATTGACAGAATTCACAGTGCAGATGGACAATGGGCCTGATTCAGACCCACTCGCGAGCGGCTGTCCGCTCGCAAGTGGGTCGATGGTCTGCACTGAGCATGCGCACGACGGAGGGAGCTCCGTCGTGCGCATGCGCCAGACACGACGAGCGAAGGACTTTCCTTCGCTCGTTGTGTCCGATCAAAGGGGGCGTGCTGTCAATGTTGATTGACAGCACGCCCCCTTTGGTGGGCGTGCCGGGGGCGTGCCTCCCTGACGGGGGCGTTCCCACGGGAACGCCTCCCGTCAGAAGCCGGCCCACTGACATCACTAGTGATGTCAGTGGGAGTGATTTTGGCTCTGATAGAGCCAAAATCACTCCGGAGCTTGCGGTTGAAAACCTCAACCGCAGGCTCCGGCTCGCAATTTCGATGGTCGCGATGGTCACGACCATCGCGGCCATCAAAATGCACGCTCGTATAGCCTGTGGGTGGTGACCCACAGCTATACGAGCGTCCAGGAGGACGCTCCATGAAAATGGAGCCTGGCCCTCATGCAGAGCGTGCGCTCTGCTCAGAGCGTACGGCTCTGAATGAGGGCCAATGACCTGAAGCACACTGCAAAAGCAACCAAAGAGATTTCTAAGGCTAAAAAGTGGAATGTTATGCAATGGCCAAGTCAATCCCCTGACCTGAATCCGATTGAGCATGCATTTCACTTGATGAAGACAAAACTGAAGGGAAAATGCCCCAACAACAAGCAGGAACTGAAGATATTTGCAGTAGAGGTCTGGCAGAGCATCACCAGGGATGAAACCCAGCGTCTGGTGATGTCTATGCGTTCCAGACTTCAGGCTGTAATTGCCTGCAAAGGATTTGCAACAAAGTATTAAAAAGTGAAAGTTAGATTTAGGGTTGTTTAGTTTTTCCCATTACTTTTGGCCCCTTAAAAGGTGGGAGGCACATATAGAAACCGTTGTAATTCCTACACCATTCACCTGATTTGGATGTAATTACCCTCAAATTAAATCTGAAAGTCTGAAGTTAAAGCACATCTTGTTTGTTTAATTTCAAAGCCATTGTGGTGGTGAATAGAGGCCAAAATATGAAAATTCTGTCAATGTCCCAATATTTATGCACCTGACTGTATATAAGGGCAGGGTACAGAGACAGGTATAAAATGTGCTGCCAGCAGACTGAAAGTTAGTGTGGAGAGCTCTTCCTTCAGTGTTCACCCCCTGTGTCCTGAGCAGCAGCCAGGCTGTCAAGCGCAGGGGGTGGAGCCGAAGAGGAAGTCTTTCACAGGGGAAGCTGGGAAAGCCGCGGCAGGAGTCAGCGGAGGAAGCTTTCAGCTGACAGGAGGCGGCATCATTGGTGGAGCAGCAGCATTGCTGGTGCCCAGCGCCAGGGGTCAGCAGCATTTGAGGGACACTGAAAGCAAGTCTCCAGTGGGGTAAACGGTGGAAGTAGCTTCAGGCAGCTTGAAGGGGCAACTTATTACTACCCTACCTGATCAGACTGTCTGCCCATTGGCTGAAAACAGAGGAGTTGTGCAGAATAAATCGGTCGGAGACGGCTAACAGGCAGGGGCAGCCTGTGTATCTGTGTGTTCAGTGAAGTTCAGCATGCAGTGAGTAAAATCCGTTCCACACTGCAATCACAGTAATACCAGGTACACAATAGGCAATATGTCATCCAATCCGGCCAGATCGTATTAATAATTCCCCTTTCACATGGCAAATGCCGAGTCGCACCCAGGATTTGTATACGCGTCCATCCCGGGGGCGACTCAGCTGAGACCCCTTTCAGACTGGTGGCCTGACCCACCATGTGGTCACTTCACTCTGAGCACATTGTAGGAAAAGGCTCCTCTTGGAGCCCCTGTCCCTGCATGTGCTATTTCATAAATTCCAGCATTATTATCACATACTGCAATGTAATATTATACCCAGATCGCATTGAGTATGTGATTATTGATAGATGGGCCCCGTAATGTTTAAAGAACTAATTTCCATACAAGTATTTAAAGGAATTATTTATTGACTATTGGCTTTTTAGTTTTCGCTGCCAACTCTTATTGTATAGCTCTTATTGTAACTATTCCAAATTCTGAATAACACTTCCATAACATGCCCATGATACGGCCCCTTTTTGCAATAACTTTAGGTCACCTCCCAGTCTCCACCCTGAAATGCCCAGGGATCACACATGGTATGTAGTTATGTGACCGGCGGCCGCAGAATGCCGGCTAGGGATATATGATAGGCGTCGAGATACCAACACCTATCATAATTTCGACGCCAGAATCCAGGATGACGCAGGCCCAAATGAGGTAAGTCCGGGGCACCCATCCTCTTAACCTCGGGGTGGGGAGGATTAGTGTTAGGGCACCCTGGGGGGACTTAGGGTTTGGCACCCCCGGGGAGGGTTAGGGTTAGGCTAGGGGAAGGGGGGATAGGGTTAGGCACCACCAGGTGGAGGTTAGGGTTAGGCACCTCCCCGGGAGGGTTAGGTATAGGGTATGGGGAGGGAGGGTTAGGTTTAGGCACCCCTGGGGGTAGGTTAGGGTTAGGCACTAGAGGGGAGGTTAGGGTTAGGCACCCCTAAGGTTAGGATTAGGAGGAGGAAAGGGGAGAAGGGTGGGTTAGGTTATTTACCTGACACGGTCAGGAATTCCTCCCTTCGGCCAGACACTGCTGGAATTTTAACTGGCGACATTTCAATCCCATTCCATCTCAAACTTCTTCTCCAGTGTTAGCATTTTCATACACATTTGCGAATGGCATAGAACATCTGGGTTTGAACATGCACAGATTGAGATCTCTGGACCTTTCGTGCATGCACACTAGCTAAACATCGCTCAACTCTTATTATTATTATTATCCTTTATTTATATGGCGCCACAAGGGTTCCGCAGCGCCTTACAAAGTACAGAAACAAATGAGCACACAAGACAACAATTATTAACAGTACAGACAATGCAGTACAAGTACATGATTTATAAACAATGCTGTATAACACCTAAATAAGCAGCAGGGTGTCAGTAAGCAGTTTTAGGTACCATTGTAAATGAAAGTAAAAGTAAGGCAAGAAGAAGCACGTGAGGAAAGAGGGCCCTGCTCGTGAGAGCTTACATTCTGAGGGGAGGGTCAGACAAACAGGGGTGACACAGATGGGCTAGATAGTGAGGAAGGAGCATAGAGTAGTGGGTTAGGATGAGCGCTGGAGTGCATTGAGGAAGAAATGGGACTTGAGGGCCCATTGGAAGATTAAGAGCCAGGAAGCCAAGTGATAGAGGAATTTTGCAGGAGCAGTGGTGTCAGAGGGGTATAGCCAGGGTTTGGTGATGGCAAGGAGAATCAAGGCATTGCAAATGAAGTGCTCATGAACGGAGACCAGTTTATTATAGACAAAACTGGCTTTCCAGAGGGAACAGGAGAGAGGGACAAAGTTAAGAGGCGAGAAGAGAATGAGATTATTAGGGTTGATGTCGTGTGGAGGTGATATTGATCTAGAGAAGGAGGATAAGGAGTGTGGGGTTATGTGGCTGGCTTCTGAATGAGGAAGGGTGACAGTAGGTGGTGGGTAAGGTGGAGGTTTAGTGTGGTGTGGGGGGGAGAAGGATAGGTAACGTGAAGAAAAGAGAGGGTGCAGAGTTTAGTGGTGGTGCAGCAGGACCATGGTGGAAGAGAAGTTAATAATACTGGAGTTGTGGGAGATGCAGTGGAGAGACTTATATGTGATGAAGAGAGACAGGGGAGATGAAGGAGGGGGAGAAGGTAGAGGGGACTATGGTTGGAGAAATGAGGTGAAAACTGGTGGTAGAGGAGAAAATAATGCAGCAGCTGAGTGAGGGAGGAGTAGAAGAAAAGAGACATTGTGTAGATGAGGCAGTTGGGGGGGGGAAAGTCAGTAGTAGTAATGAGTGAGATGAGGGAGCAGTACAGGTCAAAGGTCAAAATCAGATAAAAGGAAGAACAGTGCTGGAAGATGTAAGGCACAACTACAATAGTATATTATAACCAAAAAAGGAGTTTAGAGGTGTTCAAGTTGTAAGACTTGAGAATTAGTATAAAGTATGAATATATTAAAAAAATTAAATAAAAGGTATAGGTGTGAAACAATGGCAGATACTACAGTGGTATAAAGATAAATTGACAGTGGTATTGGAATGATTTAAATATTGTAGAGAAGAAACAAACATACAAGTATTAAATGTTCAGTAAGCAGGTAGTTGCTTGCAATGCTGAAGCAGGGTGTTGGCAAAAAGAGTGTCCAGGTTATAATGGAAGCTGGTGGCTGAGTAGCAGGGTTTCCAGAAGCTCAGAAGATCCTTTGTTTTTTCCCCAAGTTTTAGAGAGTTCTTTTAAAATGTCGTCCTCCTGCTTAACTCCTGACTAACTCTTTAAGTTATGCTGTACATGTACTCCCACTTAGAAAAAAACCCACTTTGAAATAAAACCTAGCAGCCTTGTACAAGCCTAAAGCCTTGTGACCTACTGATTATATAGTTAAGCATAACATGTGTAGTCACTGATTACACCCACCCTCAATACCCTCACCCACACCAGATACAAGTCATAAAATTCTAATACAAACAAGCAGAGCCAAAACAGCATCCCATGAAGCTAGGAGATAAGATCTGACTGAATAATTAAATTTAAAGTTACTCTGGAGTTTACAGATGTTAATTAAAGACAGTGGCCCTCATTCAGAGCCGTACGCTCTGAGCAGAGCGCACGCTCTGAATGAGGGCCGGGCTCCATTTTCATGGAGCATCCTCCTGGACGCTCGTATAGCTGTGGGTCACCACCCACAGGCTATACGAGCATGCATTGTGATGGTCGCGATGGTCGAGACCATCGCGACCATCGAATTTGCGAGCCGGAGCCTGCGGTTGAGGTTTTCAACCGCAAGCTCCGGAGTGATTTTGGCTCTATCAGAGCCAAAATCACTCCCACTGACATCACTAGTGATGTCAGTGGGCCGGCTTCTGATGGGAGGCGTTCCCTTAGGAACGCCCCCATCAGGGAGGCACGCCCCCGGCACGCCCACCAAAGGGGGCGTGCTGTCAATCAACATTGACAGCACGCCCCCTTTGATCGGACACAACGAGCGAAGGACTTTCCTTCGCTCGTCGCGTCTGGCGCATGCGCACGACGGAGCTCCCTCCGTCGTGCGCATGCTCAGTCCATAACATCGACCCACTTGCGAGCGGACAGCCGCTCGCGAGTGGGTCTGAATCAGGCCCTGTATACCCAGCAAATTCAACTGCGGGAACATTGTAATAGCGTCCATCTCTAAATCAGGCCCATAGTCTGGGATATGAAACAGAAGAAAATTATACTAGAATAATCAGATCAAAGTAGCCTTTGCCTTTAAAAGAACATACCTTTCAACACCAAGACATATACAAGTTGGGGAAGGTCACTTTGCAGACTTTTCCTGCCAGCCTGAACTGTTTTACCAGTGGCCATTTGCCGGCCTTGGTAGATGAGGACTTTGTGAGGGAGTGCCATGAACCATCTGCCCAGTATGTTACACTGGGTTAGGCCTCAACCAGGTGGATGCTAGGGAGCACTGCCTGCAACCCTTTTTCTACTCCCTGTGAGAATGTCACAGTGAAACACCCAGTGACCACACTAAACTGTGTTATAACTGTCCATTTGCGGGCTTGGTGGATGAGGACTTGGCAAGTGAATGCCAGGTCACAGAGGATTTATTGTAGATCTTGGATCAAGGATGTTACAATGACCCATGTGAGTATGGGTCCTACAGCTGGGTGGATGTCAGGAGACACAACCTACAATCGATTTTCCCAACCGAGGGAGAAGTAGCCACACAGCCTGTCTCCAATACTGCCACAGAGCTGCAGTCCTTTAGTTTCCCTTATGCTGATTTTGAGGATATGGAAGTCATTACAGAGTACCAGCAAGACATTGGGGTAGAAGTTGCCATGATCGCCCTATGACCACTCTAGCAACAAAACCTCTAGGGGAATCCCTAAGGTGAACACCAACCAGAGCCATACACAGTGTTATATTTGGATGAAGGTAGATGAATTAGGGAAGAGGGAAAGGCACTATGATATAGTGCAGCGGTTGGATACTGGGGTATCATTAAGCTAATTGTAACATAAAAAATTTATTTTTTAAATTACCCACCAAAAAAACAAACAATATTGTTTTATTTATTATTCACTGCACATACACACAGTTTACAGCATGGGATAAATAGATTAGATCGATAGATCGATAGATAGATAGATAGATAGATAGATAGATAGATAGATAGATAGATAGATAGATAGATCTGTTCTTGGACTTTCCTCTTGGTTTATAATTGGAAACATCTGTGTTAAAATAACTTTCTTATCAATTAACTAGTTCAACACAGGTGATGGCAATCATTAATTAAGAGGAAAGTCCAGGAAGAAAATTTTGTCCCTCCTGGAATGGGTCATGTTGGGGGGTACGTATATAGACATACACAAGCACACACATATATATATATATATATATATATATATATGTATATATGGCAGCAGTGAGGCACAGTGGTTAGCTTTGCAGCCTCACATCACTAGGGTCATGGATTTAATGTCTGGAGTTTTGTATATTTTCCCTTGCTTGTGTGGTTTTCTTCTTGGTGCATACATAGAAAAACATAATGGTAGGTTTATGGCTTCTTACAAAATAGATCATAGTGGTTGTGTGAATGAATACACATTCTCTCCATTCCACCTCTCTGACCATCATCTTCTCTCTTTTTAAATGATCCCTCCCTCTGTTTCCACCTCTGCCTCCTAAGGCTACATCACTTAGAGTAACATTGGGGCTATCAACACCATTTCCCTTCTTGACTCACTTCTCTCCCCTATTAGCTCTCTCCTGCCCTGAGCAACTTCCCTATACAATGCTTCCCTTAATTCTGCTCTTGAATGTGTTGCTCTGGCAATCACTACTCACCCTTGCAGATCCACAACTCAACCCTGGCATTCCAAATGCACCAGATAATTACAAAATTGTTCACGAACCGCAGAGCAACAGTGAAGGAAATCATGCTCTAAGACAGACTTCCTCCATTTCAAATTTATATTCTCATCCTACAGTGCTGCCCTTTCGCTCTCTAAACAGTTGTATTTAATAAAAAAAAGAAAACATCTTCTACTCCTCAAACCTCCGACATCCCTTTGCCATTTTAACTCCCTCCTCTGTCCACCCCCTCCTCGCTTTCCCTCATCATTCTCTGCCATTAACTTTGCCACCTACTTCACTTCAGAAATTGAATCCATACCACATCCCAGCAGACTCTCAGCACCCAGCACCCTTTTTCCCAGCCTACCCCTCCCCATCAATCTTACCAACTCTGACTTTTTTTCTTCTGTATCTGGAGAGGAAGTCATTACATTAATCCACTCCTCTCACCTTTCCACCTTCCTCTTGACCCTATCTCCTCCCACCTCCTCCACCACCTCCCTCCTTTTGTCTGTTCCCATCTTGTCCACCTCCTCAAACTCTCACTCTAATCAATCACTTTCCTCTCTGCATTCAAAAATGCCTTTGTCTCCCCCATTCTTAAAAAAAGTGTACCCTTGATCCTAACACTCTCTCCAACTACTGATTGATCACTCTACTCCATTTTGTCTCCAAACTCCTTCAGCATATTATTTACAACCACCTTACCGCCTTTCTTTCCTCCTATTCCTTGCTACACCATTTTAGTCTGGCTTCCATCCACTCCATTCCACTTAAACTGCCCTCACGAAAGTCAGTAATGATCTTCTTCAAGGGCCACCACTCTCCTCTGCTCATTCTTTTTTACCTCTCTACTGATTTTGACACTATAGATCACCCTCTTCTCCTGCAAATCCTTCACTCACTTGGTCCTTGTGATTCTGCCCTCTACTGGCTGTCCTTCTAACTTTCTGACCGTTTCTTCTCTGTCTCCTCTCATGACTCCACTCCCCCCCCAGGTTTTGTTGTTGGACCTCTCCTATTCTGCCACTATATGTCCTCTTTAGATGAGCTTATCAGCTCTTTTGACTTCCAATATCATCTTTATACTGATTATACTCTTATCTATCCTTTACTGTCCTTACCTCTCCCCCTCTCACCGCACTCATATCTCCAACTGTCTCTCTGCTATCCTGGATGTCCCAGCGACTTCTTAACCTCACTTCTAACAATTTCACTATCTATTGACAGCACAACTATCTCCTCTAGCCCCCAAGTGTGCTGTCTTGGAGTTATCCTTGACTCCTCACTCTCCTAAAAACTACACTCAGTACCTCTTGCAGTCCTCCATTTTCCATTTCAAAAATATTTTCATGATCAGACCTTTATTCATCCTGGATGTATATATCCACTCACTGCTCATCTCCAGATTTAGCTACCCTAACCTCCTCCTACTGTATCTGACCTACCTGACTCCCACCTTTCTATACTCAAATGTGTCCTCAATGCTACTGCCCAGCTCATCTTCCTCTTCAACCATACTGCATCTGTCTCCACTTTCCTGCAAGCCCTACACTGGCTCCTGTTTCCCTTCAGAACCCATTTCAAGCTTGTCACACTCACATAGCCCTCACCCATTCCTCTTCTATTTACATCCCTTCACACTCCCACCTGCTCTCTTCTCTCCACAAATGAATGCTGCCTCTCCTGCCAACTGATTACTTCCTCAGACCTCCGCCTCCAAGATTCGCACATGCTGTTCCCTACATTTGGAGTTCTCTACCTCTCCCTATCAGACTCCCACCTTTCTACAAAACTTCAATCGGGCTCCCAAAACCCACTACTTCATCAAATCCATCTCTAATCCTAACCCTTTATCCCATGCTCACTTTCTACTCCGTTTGTGTCACCCCTGTCTGTCTGCCCCTCCCCTTTAGAATGTAAACCCTTATGAGCAGGGCCCTCTTCCCCAATGTGCTTTTCCTTATCTTACTTATACTATCATCTACTGCATACTTTTTACAACAGCATCTAACAATTGATTTTTGCCACCCTGATGCTTATTTGAGTGTTATGACCACTGATGCAGCAATGTTTATAAACCATGTGCTTGTCTTGCATTGTATTGTACTGTAAGTCATTGTTTTCTTGTTCTGCTCATTTGTTTATGTACTTTGTTAGGCACTGTGGGAACCCTTGTGGCGCCATATAAATACATAATATTATTCAGTCAGCCACATTGATATTGACAATAGTAATTAACACAGAAATAACTCTTATTATGTAAACGCTATGCAATATATTTTTTGCCCTTATATGTTTTTGTTAAAATGTTCCCTGATTTTTTAAGTAGTTTGTTTTCCACTGATTCTGTTTATCTAATTTACGTTGCCAAAATGTTTGTCTCTCTGGAAGAACAATTGTGCATTTTGCTGAATGCATTCAGGTTTTTATGCATTCATGTTACTTTTTTATTTTAGGCATGGCTTTTGGCTTTGTTCATAAGGAATTTGAAGAGCTTAGAGAGGTTTATTTTTTTCTACCCTTTCTTTCTCTCTCATTGCTAACCCATTCAAAATAGTGACACATTAACTACAGAACTCTAGACAACACACAACCTAAAGGTTCTAAAAGCTGATGTGATAGCTACAGAACTGATGTGATAGCTACAGAACTGATGTGATAGCTACAGAACTGATGTGATAGCCACAGAACTGATGTGATAGCCACAGAACTGATGTGATAGCTACAGAACTGATGTGATAGCCACAGAACTGATGTGATAGCTACAGAACTGATGTGATAGCCACAGAACTGATGTGATAGCCACAGAACTGATGTGATAGCCACAGAACTGATGTGATAGCCACAGAACAGTGGCCCATGGCAGAACCTTATTACTGTCAAGTCAGGACAACTATTATTACAAGCTAATTAAAACATTTTTTTTATTATACAATCATGCAACATAAAAAACATACAGCCAGCTCCAAATTCTTATGTTTGTGTGTAAAAGGGAACAGGAAATGAATCTCACAAAGACAGGTTTGTAAAGACTGAACAAACACTGAGACCTGGAATGTAGTCAGCAATAATACTATTACCAAACATAATACTGTAAATTGACCTTTTAAGGAACTACATTGGTTAAAGCTGTATATCTATTTGCATGCAGTATTTTGCTTTGTTCCATGTTGCCCCTGCTCTCTGTTATTAAAATATTAAATGAAGTGAAACTAATTGGACATTAAAAGGTAATGGTATCACATTACATCTAGGGATGTAGTTTATTTTGTAACTTTACACTTAAGTAGTGCACTCACATTGGAATCCAAATTCTGACATTGATATTTATATTATGTCTCATTATTTAATATTTTTGAAGAGAACTTATCTTATTTCTGTTGCTGAAACATAGACATAAAGGGGCCAATACAGAGGTGAATGGAAGTCAGTTTTGTGGATGGATTTTATTGTGTTTTTGCACAGCACATTCCACAGCTGAGAGCACAGGTGTATGGGTGATTCAGAGTCATACGCAATACAATCGCGCCTCTACTTTCCGGTGAAGGGGCGGGACTTTGTGGTAACTGGGGGTTCTCACGTAGACAAAGTAGTTTGCAGAGTTGAGTGCACATAAAGATAATACCAGTTTTCAGAAAGGAACTCTTGTGCCAAGGTACGGTCTGGTGCTAATGAGCACTGATATTGATGATGGCTATAAAAGCAGGCTTATGAATGGAGTGATACAGTCGCATAGATGTATTCAATTCAGCATACTGATGAAAAATCCACATTTATATCCATGCATACAATGCAGGTGTAATTACATCTGACCAGTGTTCTACTTAACCACAAAACGTGAAGACAATGTAATGATCAATTCTGGAATTTCTAAACAAAAATCCCTAGAAATAAGTAAATCTCATGTAATACAACAAACTTAAACAATATTAACCAGTGATGCACCAGTGTTATATTATAATGTGTCAAATCATGACAGTAAAGAATGGAATTATCTACATATGTTAATCTGTTTCTTCTCAAAGATTCCTCAGCAATAAAAACAATAAAGTTAAAACACACAAGGTATTGTATCTAAGCATTTGGTAACACCCAATACCATTACACTAAATTTTGCATAACTGGTCAAATATAAGTATAAAATAATTGGTAGAAGGATTGAAGTTCAACTGTCAAAATATCTTTTTCAAAACATTGTTAGATTTTGAAGCATCAAATATATTTTGGTACCTAAAAACGTATTGATATTTCTGCTAAGTAAATGCAAGGTAAAAGCAAGATAATAATGAAATCTGTTGTTCTTAATTCCTTCTAAAATATTTTTATTTTACATGGCGCTTAGCTTATTACAAAGGCATTTCAAGTATCTGTACTACATCATTTCACATAATGAACTTAGTTAAAACATAGTCAACAACAATGACCTTCAAAATGAAGTGTTTTGTTATTCACAATATATCTTGATTTATCTTATTAAGCGTATGTGAGTAAAACAATTTATAACACATACCAAACATTGTTTAAAAGATCAATTTCCAGTACCGATACATGTTCATTTTATTCACAATGATTAAGAACATGAATATTTTGTCACTTAAGGTTTCAAAAAGCATGTTCTTAATTTTTGGAACTTATTTAGAGTGTAAGTGCAAATTCTGTTTATTACAGTTCTATAGCATTTCATTAATCTTTTAATATAGTTTCTATTGTATTTCTATAAATCTGCTATGGGCTTAGAGATAATACTACTACTGTAACTACTACTGCGGTACCCTGGTTGTTGGAATGGGCACAGATAAGTTAAGGCCCCCATACACCAGCGACGGATTGTTGCGATGCTGCGATCCCCAGATGCCAGGTCGGAGGATCAGTAAAATCCTACATGATAATTTCACCGATGCTTCAACAGATCGGAGAACATCGATGGCCGTCTGGCATTTCCGACCAGCAGATCGTTGTTTCCGATCCGATCGCAAGATCCTGCAATCTGCCGGCTTGTTTATTGGGGGCCTTTAGATTTAGGCGGTACCTTACAGCTGGGACGATAATAGAAATGAATGAGGCTTTTTTATTGCTTTATCAGCTAGACAGGTGATTTATTTTTACAGATTTGCTCTACATGTACAGTATTGTACGTGAAAGGAGTAAACTTTATTAACAATATGTCTAAAAGAATATTAATATTTTAAACTGTTATCAATGTTTATATGAGTTAGCAGGGATACTTAACTTATATAGGTGTTGTTACTTTGTTATTAATTGACAAGTTAGCAGGAGTAGAATCTGGGCAAGATTATTGCTGATTATTCAGCACTTGTCATCATGTGTATCTTTTTTTATCATGTGTATCCCCTAATAACAGGGACTGCGATCTGAAGTACTAATTAGCACTCAGCCAGTGATTTCTGTGAAACTTCCTGCATTGTGCTATTTGTACATAGCAACATTTCTACAAAATTTTATGGAAAAAAAGCTTGATAAATAGTCCCCTTAAAGAGAAAACAACAGGTGTTTGTATTTTTATTGAAATTCATTATTAACACTCTTCTCTCTTGGTTTGATTATAATTATATTGTTATATTGTGTACAAATAAGGTGATACGACTTTTCTAAAGCTGCCCATCCACTAGGCGATTAAACCTAGCGATGGAGCGATAACGACGGTCGTTATCGCTCCATCTCTTGGTAATCGCCTGCGAATCAGGCAGTAAAAGGTTAAAAACGACCAGCGATGCGCGCGCCCGCTGGTCGTTTTTAACATCATTCATCACCCGAACATAATGGTCAACCTGACGACGACCGTCAGGTTACCATGTTCGGGGATGATTGATATGCATACACTGAACGTCTGAACATTCAGTGTATGCAGTTCACCCCGCGGGAGACGACGGCGTCGTAATCGTGCCATCGTCCCCCGCATCGTTAAGTGGATGGGCAGCATAACACTGTTAAGCCACATCTCTACACTATTTCTATGTCATAATATTTAAGCGTAATGTATGTATGGCACAATTGCTGCTGGATGCATTATGACATATAGTGCATATAAATGCCTGTTCTTTTATGCTTCTTTGCTTTCTTCCTTGTTTGGGGTGCAAATGTGTCCAATGCTATATGAGTGTCTTTGTTTGTTTTTTGCTTCAGCTGGTTTTCTACTGGCCCTGAGCTCTCCCCTTTGCATTTTAAAACATGTCAGAGCAGTAACTATAAGAACCAAATATCAACATTATTGGTAGCTGGATTAATAAATAATGTGCGGCTCATGTAATATGCTGCGAGCTTGTGCCGCTGTGGGAACACATGCGAGTGTTCTCGTATTTTTAAAGCGCCAATCATTTTAAAGGCAATAATAAGCTGTTTCTGCTGCTTAAGCAAAATCACTTAATATAATAGCAAAATATCTTAATAAAATAAATAGAAAATAAGATTCTAACTGAAAATATGCAACAAAAAATGCAACCAATTAGTATTTCTCTAAGATTGCGCAACTAAATCTGAATTTGTGCTGTCCTGTTTTGTCCATTCAAGTTTTCATTTCTTTTCCAAGAATATCTGATTCTTCACAGGAATTTGTTTAGGTAAGCCACATAATATTACTTATATATACAGGATAATATTTGCAGGGAACATTATTCTGCTAGTGTACATCACACACAGATATTTTTTCATCCACACCTTTTTGTATCATTCCATAGGGTTTTCTAATGATTTTAATATAGTTTCTTTTTGGATATTTTCCCCTTTCCTCCCCCTCCCAAAATATTATGCCATACATACACTATATACACAGTGCATTACAGACAGCTTCTTATTCATCTACAAAGTTTGCATCTGACATTTGTACTATTCATACACATTCATGTGCATGCGGTAATTACAGGAGTGGGATCCCACCAATCCCTCCCATGAAAAGTTTGTGGAGATACAGCCAATAGGCTACATTGGATAAAGCCATCAAAAAATAGTGTTAGTTATCAGAGCCAACTTCTGAAAAGCTTGGTACAAATCACAATTTGGCAGCCCCCATAGAAACCTATGGGAGCTGCCTTTCTGATAAATATATACATACTGAGGAAACAGGCAGCAACCAAGGGAAGGGTGGCTTAAGTGTGACCAATAATAAAGCTAACGTAGAATGGTAACATTACTTCCTGTGGGAAAAGCAGAGATATTTTGCCAGAATGCCTAAGGGTATAAAAGTGTACCTTATTCTATGCACACTGAGGAGTGGGCAGTTTAGGCATTGGGTATTTTTAATAAATATTTCATATCAGACCACTTTCTACAAACAGCACTCAGACAAAGAACATCAGGTAACTGAACCTCTTGCATGTACTATCCCATCTAACCCTGTGGGATAACAACACAGTAAATAGGACCTATTTGTGTCAGTCACTGCACTCGCTTCTGCCAGAGACCAGAACAACTGGGGTAGTGGGGGTAGTGGAGTGGCATCTTGGGCAGCAGAAGGAGTTGTTGATTATATTATAAGAGGATAATGTGTTTGGTCATTTATTCTAAGGGATTACAATCTCGCAATACACTCTGACTACACTCTCACATGCTCCACTTGCCTCTTGCATCTGGATTTCATCAATTTCTCTCTGGCAGACAGGATCACAACTGATTTATTCAGTGGATTAGATAATATTTACATATGTTACCTTTGGTCATTGTCAGTGTATATTTATTATTCTCTCACAGAGTTGTATTACTCTACAATTTGTACCAAATGTCTGCTAAAGTAAGCAAGGCTTATGAATTACTTTGTCTCAAATAATGTAATCCTCCTAAAAAATGCCTAAAAAGGGTTAGATACCAAGTACAATTTTACAATACTGATGTACCTTATTGATTCATAAAATGCACTGTATATTGCTTTTACAGTCTAAGTTTTAGTGTGCAAGGACTATTATGCTCCTGTACTGGTTTGATTGTTATGAATTGTAATTTTTCTGTGTTCCATACTGTGCAGCACTGCACAGTATTGGGGCTTTATTAATGAAGGATAAAATGAAAAAATATATAAATGTTGTAAATTATAAAGCACAACTGAATAATAATAATAATAATAAGAAGAAGAAGAAGAAGAAGAAGAAGAAGAAGAATATTATTATTATTATTATTATTATTATTATTATTATTATTATTATTATCTGTTAATAATAAATTATTTTTCTATAACTCAATCAATCTGGAAATTCCCAAATCCATATCCTTCCATGGTCACAGCCACCATCAAATCCCATCTCTATTATAAATTAATTGAGGACCAAAATAAAATAATTGTACAAAATATGAAAATGTTAATTCACGGTGAGTGGTAGCCATGAACAATTGCTGTTCAAGGGCCTTTATAAACTTTACAAATGTTACACCCTGATATAAATTAGCTAAAATAAGCTAAAAGAATAGATTAACTAAAATAAACCTAAAATAAACCAACTCTACAAATTCACATAAAAATATGTGAATTTGTAGAGGATGGAAAATCATATAAATCATATAAATATTTGACTCATGTTCTCAGGGGTGGAACAGCAAATTGCCAGGCACTAAAGCAAAATTTTGGTAGGGGCTAGGCAATGCTGCTTTAGTCTCTTGTGAGTATGTGTGGTGCAAAGAGACCATCTTATCTGCTGTTGAGTGTGTGTGTGTGTGTGTGTGTGTGGGTGGGGGGGGGTATCATGGGGAAATCTCACCTCTGGGCACCATAACAGCCTCATACCATGCACCACTGGTAATTCTCCCACTACATGTTCTAATATACAGTATAGTAGTTATTAGAAAAATGTAAAGCCTTGAGAAGCCTGGTTTAAAAAAGTTGTACAGATATTTTAGAGTGTAATTCTGAAAAAGTGATTTTCATTTAATTTGGATTTTTCTTTTTTCTTTCACTAGTTAGATTTTGTAATAAATGTCTGGACTTATCGGCAATATCATTCCGTACATCAGGCAAGGCATGTCAAACTGTGTGTTTGCTATTGTAGTGACTTGCAGTTAGAATACTATATTAAAACTTTGTTGCCATAAATTATATATAAATATATATGATATATAGGTTTTACCAAAATATGTTGCAATTTTCCTCCACAGGAGAGGCACATTGAAGTTTAAGATTTAATTTAGAATTATTTAACATTAAATAGGACCTTTAGTGTAAATGACCTTTAGTGTAAATGAAAACAATGTTTTATTTTAGACAATTGACCCCACAGCAGGTGTGCTTGACTGCTGGACGTGTGGTATTTTGCTTTCTCACCAGGTATGGCTATTTTTGCTGTGAGCCTTCTGCCTACCACTGAAATCTAAACATTCCCTTAGTGTATGAAAATGATAGATTCATTCAAAAATATTGATTGAGTTTAGTTCATTGTTTACATTTTCCTACTTATAATACTCATTATTTATTGTCAGTAACAATTTATTTATAATTGGAAATTTAACAAATTAGATCTGGAGTCAGATGCCTGGAAGGGAAGAGGTGTCTTCATCTAAATGTATTGCTTAAGTTTGAAAAGTAGTTTGGATCTCTCAAAACCTTTCATTAAGTTTTTATATAAAATATATTTAATTATACAAAAATATTGAAAGCAAATATGGAAACACAATACATAAGATAATATACATACAGTCGCTATAAAATCTAAACAATACATAAGATAATATAGATACAGTTGCTGTAAAATCAGGAAGACTACAATAAAGACATAAATACATAGACGAATACATAGATAAAAACATAGGGCCTGATTCAGACCCGGTTGCAAGTGCTGAGCGCTCACAACCGGGTCGATGGTGGCCCACAGCGCATGTGCACGACGGAGGAGCCGGCTCCGTCGTGCGCATGTGCGAGACCCGGCTAGCGACGGGCACTCCGTCGTTCCGGGTCTCGCACCAAAGGGGGCGAGCTGTCGATGTTGAGTGACAGCTCGCCCCCTTTGGTGGGCGGGCTGGGGGTGTGGCTGCCCAAATGGAGGCGTTCCCATGAGAACGCCTGTCAGTGGAGAACTTCCAGCTCTGTTAGAGCCGAAAGCTCTCTGGGGCTTGCGATGAACGAGACCCTACCACAAGGGTCTCGTTGCAAGCCTGATGGTCGTGATGGTCTTGACCATCGTGACCATCATCATGGCCACTTGCTATAACTGTGGGTGGTTACCCACAGCTATGCGAGCGGCCGAGAGGCCGCTCCAAAAATAAAAAAGTCTGGCCCTGATTCAGAGCGAGCGCTCTGTCAGAGCGAGCGGCTATGAATCAGGCCCATAGTTCATTAATCACATTTACAAAAATATCACCAGAATTGTAGCTTTATTTTCTTAATAGATTATGTACATAATAGTTATTTAAACCAGATACAGTATAATTTTATTAACAAATATGCAGATTTGTTAATAAATGTATTTTGCCAAACTAATCAGCTCTTTTGGATTTCAGTATCATATGTACACGGCTGATACTCCTATCTACCTATACTACCCAAATATGTTACCATCACTATTGGTCCATGTCACTGAATGTCTTTCGGCCATTTCATTTTGGATGTCATCTCGCCACCTCAAACTTAATATTTCCAAAATAGAATTAATTATATTTCCACCGGCCAGTAGTAGTTACCAACCTGATCTCTCTATCACTGTTGATAATGCGACAATCAACCCTACCCCACAAGCTCGCTGCTGAGGTTATACTTGACTCTGAACTGTCCTTTTTCACAACATTCTATCTGTCTCAAAATCATGTTAAATACATATAAAAACCATATCCAAAATTCGACCATATCTTACACAAGACACTGCAAAAACTCTAATCAATGCACTCATTATTTCCCACATAGACAACTTACTGGTCTTCCCAAAAACAAGCTCTCACCACTACAAAACATTTTGAATGCAGCTGTGAGGCTGATCTTCCTCGTCAAACGTTCATCGTCTGCTGCTCCACTCTGTCAGTCCCTCCATTGGTTACCGGATTTCTACCATATTCAATACAAAAAACTGTTACTTACACATAAGGCTATTAACCAAACCACACCAATATACATCTCTTCACTTATCTCAAAATGTCTTCCAACCCGACCTCTCCGCTCTTCACAGGATCTGCATCTCTCATCTACATGCATTACTTGCTCCTATTCACGGTTACAGGACTTTTTTCGGTCTCCACCCACTCTGGGGAATGCCCCCCATGTACAATAGGACTTTCCTCTAGTCGCCAAACCTTCAAGTGTTCCCTGAAAAGTCACCTCTTCAGACAAGCTTATCAGATTCCAGAACCGCCCACATAACCTTCATAGCTTCCTTATCTAATTATATCCCCTCTTACAGTCCACACATAACATTCACACATTTTCTTTCTTCACTTTCACATCCTACTTACCCTAGGCCAACATTTCTGTATGACTGGATCATACAGCCCACCAAGAATCTATGAAATATGGCTTGACCAATATGCAATATGTTGCACCAATCCTTTTGTATTAATGCCTATTTCCCTATAAATTGTAAGCTAGCAAACAGGAACTTCCTACCTCTATGTCTGTCTGTGATTACCCAGTTTTGTTTTATTAATGTTTCCAATTGTAAAGGACAACTGAATATGTTGCGCTATATCAGAAACTGTTAATAAATAAATATTTACATTCATAGTGAACTAGCTGATGTGCTTGGTTTCACCCTGGGAGACCTGCGATATTTACTATTTCCTACATTCCATTTTAACTTAATTTATATGCTTAATTTATTTTATGCATCTGGGGTTAAAGAACATAGTATCAATTTAAATAAATTGCGTCTTTTAAACTTTTCTTTAATATGAATGAATGGAAGGTGGGTTATAAGATGTATGCAAACCTTTTTCAGTACTCAAGGAATTATTTGTAAACCACATCGGTGGTTTGCTCCTCATGTGTTAGGATCACCAGGCTGCTGGGTGAGCTCACCCTGGAGCAGGTCACGTAGAACTGTCCATGTGAGAAGCTGTCCTCCTTCAAGTCCATTCCTGCCACCTTCAGTGACTTCCCCTGGGACTTTTTGATGGTCATTGTAAACCAGACCTTGACGGGGAACTTTAAGAGGTACTCTGATGGTATGAATGGTATGCGTGACATGAATACCCATTCCCCCTAAGCACAGCTGGTGAACACTTCAGCCTCAATGTCATTCCTGTGGAGGGCCTTTACTTGCAACCTGATGCCATTGCAGAGTTTGGGTGGGTTGAGGTTCCATAGCAACATCACTTGAACTGCCACTTTGAGGAGAAGCTTGAGGGCTGTGAGGCCAGGAAGGTTGATGGTGTTGAGGAACTCCACAGGGTAGTGGACTGCATCATCTATTTGCACTAGAGTCCACAGACCTGTACTCCATTTCTGCCCCTTTGCATTTGACTGAGGTAGAGTCTCATTAATGATGGTAGCTGTGTCATTCTCGGGGGTCAGTATGGTACAGTCGCACAGCCAATCCATTGACTTTTTTATGGATTTTGACAATAGCAGGGTATATCCTGGCTGTGAGGTTTGCTGTGATGTTCACTTTTCTTTTGGACTCGGAATACTCTCAGGCCCTGATTCAGAGCCGGACGCTCTGACAGAGCGCTCGCTCTGAATCAGGGCCGTCCCTCTGAATTTAAGAGCGGCCTCCTGTGAGAGGCCAAAATGATGGTCGCGATGGTCAAGACCATCGCGACCATCGGGCTTGCGACGAGTCCCTTGCAGTAGGGTCTCGTTGCCACAAGCCCTGGAGTGCTTTTGGCTCTATCAGAGCCAAAAGCACTCTCACTGACATCACTAGTGATGTCAGTGGGGCTGGCCCCAGAAAGTAGGCATTCCCATGGGAACGCCTCCGTGTGGGCAGCCACGCCCCCGGCACACCCACCAAAGGGGGCATGCTGTCAATCACCATCGACAGCACGCCCCCCTTGGTGCGAGACCCATAACGACGGCTTGGCCGTCGTTATTCGGGTCTCGCGCATGTGCACGACGGAGCCACCTCCGTCGTGCGCATGCGCACTTGGCCAACATCGACCTGCTTGCGAGTGCTCGCGAGTGGGTATGAATTAGGCCCACAAACCCCTATTTTGAGTAGGAGTTCGGAGAATTGCCCAGCGGAGACATCACCCCTCATGTGGACACTGATGTTCTTCCTGAGAGAGAGTTTCCAGATGACAGACCACAGACATGATGCCTTAACTTTGTAAACTTGAGTTCCCCTCATTGCTACTGGCAAAGATTGTGGGAAGTCTCCTGCTAGCAGTGCGGTGATACCCACCATAATTCCATTGTTGCCCCTGATGATTTTGAGGGTTCTGCTCAGTGCCTCAAAATCCCCGTTGCACTCTCATCCCATGCAATGAGCTTAAAGTCCTGCAGCACTTGGGCCATGTTGCTTTGTCATCCAATCACCTCGGTTGAGAGGAAATATTTTACCCCTTTTTGCTCCTTTGGAGTCGAATTTCAAATAATCCCTGTTTTGTTTGTGTGTAGGTCATGGAAGAAATATACTTCCCGAATTTCATGTTTCTAGGTCCAGTGGTTTGGGCTGGGCATTGATAAGTTAGAGGATCAGGACATTTGTTTTTATATTTTAGGAAAAGGTATTAATACATAATTCTAAAAAATCAAAATTTTGGTAACATTTCTGGAAAACGTTTTATACAGTTAGAAAAAACTTTACACACACACACACATATATATATATATATATATATATATATATATATATATATAGGTTAATGATGGACCGGCACTCACAGTTATCGAGTTGTAATGACCGGGGTGCTGGAGCCAGGAGACAGCAGGCAGAGGCAGGCTGAATCTTAGTATACATACGCAAGGCAGCACTCCACGGATTTGTCACACAGCATAAACAAGCCAATACCAGGCTATAACATAGCAACGTTTCAGATTTATTTCAAATCTTTCGTCAAGCTGAATATACAAACAAAGAGTCTTACCTTAAATACTTTAAACACCCAAGTGAAAAGCAGCTCAGGGCGGGCATCCTTCCCCTTCCATCGGCGTGCGGCGTGACATCACACGCCCCGCATCCAACATCAGGTCAGCTGTATGCCTGTTGCCATGGAGATGTGAAACCCATCACCAGTTGTTTCTATAGATACATATAAACAAACTTGCCTACAGCGCTAAATATGACTGACAAGGGAACATATGTATAAAGTAGGGATGTGCAGGCTCGGTTCTACTCGGTTCCGTTCGGTTTTTTTACCGAATCTTATTGGCTATCCAAAACTCGTGACAGCTGAAACCCAATAAGATTCGGGAAAAAAAACCGAACGGAACCGAGTAGAACCGAGCCTGCACATCCCTAGTATAAAGCTAATCTCGTATAAAAGACTGCAAAAACCTCAATGTAATGGGAACACTATCACTGATAGATATCTGCAATCTAATAATATATCAAGTATCCACTAAACATAAAACCAATGTAAACATGATTGAAACACAAACAAATGGCAAAGAGCATCAACATTTACATAAAACAAGATAAATTTAATTGCTCGTTGAGGCCTGCCGGGGATACCGTATTCAAACGGTGTATCGACATTGCTTCCAATCTCAAAAGGTTTTTTGCCCGATCACCACCCCTTACTGACGGTAGAATTTGATCTATAAGTTTGTACCTAAGGGTCGCTAAACTATGTTTAGCTGCTACAAAATGTTGGTCACTGTCTCTTCCCTCCAACGCTAATCTAATGGAGGACCTGTGCTGAGCCGCTCGTTCCCTAAAGGTACAAGTGGTATCTATAGAAACAACTGGTGATGGGTTTCACATCTCCATGGCAACAGGCATACAGCTGACCTGATGTTGGATGCGGGGCGTGTGATGTCACGCCGCACGCCGACGGAAGGGGAAGGATGCCCGCCCTGCGCTGCTTTTCACTTGGGTGTTTAAAGTATTTAAGGTAAGACTCTTTGTTTGTATATTCAGCTTGACGAAAGATTTGAAATAAATCTGAAACGTTGCTACGTTATAGCCTGGTATTGGCTTGTTTATGCTGTGTGACAAATCCGTGGAGTGCTGCCTTGCGTATGTATATATATATATATATATATATATATGTATATATATATATATATATATATACACAGTGCATCCGGAAATTATTCACTATGCTTCACTTTTTCCACATTTTGTTATGTTACAGCCCTATTCCAGAATGGAATTAATTGATTTTTGTCCTCAAAAGTAAGTTTTTTGCAAATTTAATTTAAAAAAAACACTAAGAAATCACACGTACATAAGTACTCATGCCATGAAGCTCAAATTTAAGCTCAGGTGCATCCACTTTCCACTGATCATCCTTGAGATGTTCCTACAGCTTAATTGGAGTCCACCTGTGGTAAATTCAGTTGATTGGACATGATTTTGAAAGGCATACACCTGTCTATATAAGGTCCCACACTTGACAGTGCATGTCAGAGCCAAAAGCTAGCATGAAGTCCAAGGAATTGTCTGTAGACCCCCGAGACAGGATTGTCTCGAGGCACAAATCTGGGGAAGGGTACAGAAAGATATCTGCAGCTTTGAAGGGCCCAATGAGCACAGTGGCCTCCATCATCCATAAATGGAAGAAGTTTGGAGCCACCAGGACTCTTCCTAGAGTTGGCCGGCTGTCTAAACTGAGCGATCGGGGGAGAAGGGCCCTAGTCAGGAAGGTGAACAAGAACCTGATAGTCACGCTGTCAGAGCTACAGCATTCCAGGAGAGAGGAGAACCTTCCAGATGGACATCCATCTCTGCAGAAATCCACCAATCAGGCCTGTATGGTAGAGTGGCCAGACGGAAGCCACTCCTTAGTAAAAAGCAAATGGCAGCCCACCTGGAGTTTGCCAAAATGCACCTGAAGGATTCTCAGAACATGATGAGACAAAGATTTAACTCTTTGGCGTGAATGCCAGGTGTTATGTTTGGAGGAAACCAGGCACCGCTCATCACCAGCTCAATACCATCCCTACAGTGAAGCATGGTGGTGGCAACATCATGCTGTGGGGATGTTTTTCAGTGGCAAGAACTGGGAAACTAGTCAGGATAGAGGGAAATATGAATGTAGCAATGTACAGAGACATCCTGGATGAAAACCTGCTCCAGGGCACTCTTGACCTCAGACTGGGGCGACGGTTCATCTTTCAGCAGGACAACGACTCTAAGCATACAGCCAAGATATCAAAGGAGTGGCTTCAGGACAACTCTGTGAATGTCCTTGAGTGGCCCATCAAGAGCCTAGACTTGAATCCAATTGAACATCTCTGGAGAGATCTGAAAATGGCTGTGCAATGACACTTCCCAGCGTACGGCATCTATTCACATAAAGGGAGAGCTTCGGGGAAGCCCAGCACTTCTGTAGGTGCTGGGCATGCCCTCATTAGTGACACCACTGGCTGGGCAAATCCTCAACAGTGACATCGGCGGGGCTGCGCCGCATTCACCCGACAGCCATGCCCCCATATCGGGGCGAGCGCAGCTTCACAGGCGCATGCGCTAGTGCCCTCCCCTAATCCTAGCAGGACTACTATGTATGTATGTATGTGTGTGTATATATATATATATATATATATATATATATGTATGTATGTATGTATATATATATATATATATATATATATACACAGCATAGCAATTTGAAATAAAAATATATATTGTCAATATTAAAACATAATAATAATCAATATTTCTCAGCATATGGTTAAATAAAATGTACATAATAATAATAACATATATATATATATATATATATATATATATGTGTGTGTTATTATTATTATGTACACTTTATTTAACTATATGCTAAGAAATATTGATTTGTATTACATTTTAATATGACAATATATATTTTTATTTCAAATTGCTTTAAAAATAATACACTTTGATAATATTTAGGGACATATTTATAAAATATCACATTTTAGACCCGATATAATTGAAATTTCTTATTGCTGCTATTCGCTGCAATAAGAAATGATTTACTGCGAAAATGTATAAAGAATACAAATGCAGGCTCATGGGCTCCTAATGGAGCACATCCCTGCAATGTGCTAGTAGTGAAGCAATCACATTATCGGTCACCTCACTACTATATCGGGACCCCCGGCATGCTACTGTGCATGTGCGGTGAGGAACCCTCTCCCAGTAAATTTAGCAAATTGTAGCCCATAGATTACAGCGGCTAATGCAGTCTTCAGATGGCGTTAGCTGCCAAGACCAAAATCCGGAATGGTAAATCTGACAGTTTTGCGCCCCCCATAGAAACCTACAGGGCTGCGACTGCTGTCCGAAGTGGAGTGACTGCCGGAGACCCGGCAGTAACAAAGTGCATACGGAAAATGTGGTAAAACCCCGGAAACAGGGTTTTTACAGCATTTTTCGTTTAGTGCATCCCGCCCATTGTGTCCTCCACTTCAGGGTTATTTTCAGCAAGTCAACACATTCAGTTTAAACTTTAAACCATCCCCCTCACCCCCCAATATATAGGGGTATACCTGCTATCTTCCAGTTCAGGTTTGTTGTGCTTCTGCTTTCCCAAGTTGATCTGCAGCCCTACTACTGCTTTTGCAGCAAAAACCATCCAATCAGTGCGGAGATGTCACTCAATCTTTCTGCTGTAATAAGAAAATGCTGCACTGATTTCCTGGGTTACACGCAGCTGCAGCTCAGCCAAATCAGTGCAGCGATATGTGTTGATTGGCTGAAAATTAGCCTGAATAGGAGGGCATAATATTTTATAAACTTGGAACTTTCCATCTGTGTGGAATAACACTTTTCCTGAATATCCTAAAATAGAAGCACAGAATTTTTTTTTCTTTTGCATGTATATAGTTTTAAGGTTTGATAACACCTTTTGATTTCTTTGGGTGCTCTGGTGTATTTGCGCAGTGAAATACCATATTGTTCATATGGCTACATAAGTCAATATACAGTACGTGTTATTTTTGGTGTCCAAGTATAAACACCAAGATTTTTTGTGGGATTATCCACTAGGGGCACCAGCTAAAATTTTGCCTAGGGCACCAAATTGGCTAGGGCCAGCGCTGGACGAAACTGCCCAAAGATAGGTGTGCCAAGCTTGTGGCATCATATACAAAAACAATGAAAGGAAAAAAACTATTTACAGTCAAAGCTGCAAATACCCCGGCGCTCAATACAAAAATTGTTTGGTTATAATCAGTGCCAGCTGCAAGTAATACAGGTTTGGTCAAAAACCTAGAGACAGAAGGCTCCACAAAAACAGAAGAAAGTATAGAATTGTTTTACTGCGCTATGCACTGTTGGATTTACAAATTTAGAAAACTCTATATATGGTTTGCTGTCTGTTTAATTAAACAGGAGGCTTGAATAAAATAAAATAAATCTGATACTTTAATACAATGGTCTACAGATAGACACTGATAATCAAATGTACATATATAAAATCAAACAAGATGAATCAATCATATAATAGCAAGGATCAAATGCCTCTCTAGCTTAGGTGCATTGCTAGGAGAATGTAACTGTATCACTGAGATTTCTACAGCATAGCGTTCTAATGTTCACCTCCTACACCAATGGCTACAAATGTAGCAATTAGTTTCCAATGGTGAGGCAGCTCACTTACACTGCTTAGATTGCAATCACTACTGGCGTCCCAGTGTGAAATGCAGTCACGCTGGAGGATAAACGGGTAAGTAATGACAGTTGGAGTATCTCACCCCTGGAAATCCGTGATCACAATAGTGTCCGTCCCAGCTCAGCCCGTCTGGACGTTGTAATTCCGCGGCTGGATGAAGCCGGGTGCCGTACAGCCAGGGACAGATGCTGCTAATAGAGCGGTGGCTGTGTGTCAGCTGGCGGTGAGCCCGGCCGGAGACAGGAGCTGCTGGTGGAGCGGTGGCTGTGTGTCAGCTGGCGATGAGCTCAGCCGAAGACAGGTGCTGCTGGTGGAGCAGTAGCTGTGTAACAGCTGGCGGTATGCTCAAAACCTCCAAATAAGCGTGCGGCAAGTATTGATATGCTGTGGAAAAATCTCAAGTGCCTGGGTGATGACGTCAACGCGTTTCGTCCCGAAAGTCACGGTTTCCACGGGACGAAACGCGTTGACGTCATCACCCAGGCACCTGAGATTTTTCCACAGCATATCAATACTTGCCGCACGCTTATTTGGAGGTTTTGAGCATACCGCCAGCTGATACACAGCTACCGCTCCACCAGCAGCACCTGTCTTCGGCTGAGCTCATCACCAGCTGACACACAGCCACCGCTCCACCAGCAGCTCCTGTCTCCGGCCGGGCTCACCGCCAGCTGACACACAGCCACCGCTCTATTAGCAGCATCTGTCCCTGGCTGTACGGGACCCGGCTTCATCCAGCCGCGGAATTACAACGTCCAGACGGGCTGAGCTGGGACGGACACTATTGTGATCACGGATTTCCAGGGGTGAGATACTCCAACTGTCATTACTTACCCGTTTATCCTCCAGCGTGACTGCATTTCACACTGGGATGCCAGTAGTGATTGCAATCTAAGCAGTGCAAGTGAGCTGCCTCACCATTGGAAACTAATTGCTACATTTGTAGCCATTGGTGTAGGAGGTGAACATTAGAACGCTATGCTGTAGAAATCTCAGTGATACAGTTACATTCTCCTAGCAATGCACCTAAGCTAGAGAGGCATTTGATCCTTGCTATTATATGATTGATTCATCTTGTTTGATTTTATATATGTACATTTGATTATCAGTGTCTATCTGTGGACCATTGTATTAAAGTATCAGATTTATTTTATTTTATTCAAGCCTCCTGTTTAATTAAACAGACAGCAAACCATATATAGAGTTTTCTAAATTTGTAAATCCAACAGTGCATAGCGCAGTAAAACAATTCTATACTTTCATCATATTCAAAAAGACTTCAGACTGTAATTGCTGCCAAAGGTGCATCAACAAAGTATTGAGTAAAGGTTGTGAATACTTATGTACATGTGATTTCTTTTTTTTTTCAATTACATTTTCAAAAATCGCAAAAAAAACTTTTTACACGTTGTCATTATGGGGTATTGTGTATAGAATTTTGAGGACAAACATGAATTTATTTAATTTTGGAATAAGGCTGTAACATAACAAATGTGGAAAAAGTGAAGCATTGTGAATACTTTCCATTTTAGCCCTTCTCACTCCCTTAGGAGTTGAATTTTTAAAATTTCTGCTAAGTGGGTGCCTACATAATGGAAGGCATATGCTCCCTGAATTACATGTTTCTAGGTCCAGGAGTTTGGGCTGGGAGTTGATGATCAGTAAGTCAGTCAGTCAGTCTGGACATTTGTTATAATTATACTTCCACTTCTTGCAGGATCAACCATGACTACTGGCTAAGAGGGGCAGGTGGGACTGCTGCAGTGCAGTCACAGCCCAGTCTGGTTGTTGATCCATCACAACCGCTTTCCGGAAGTGACTGTAGCCGTGCAGAGTTGGGAACTCGCAGCCTCCTTGATCCCCACTGAGACCAGGCAGCATGAAGACTATCTTCCCACAGCCGTGGGTGGGTGATCCTATTTAGGATTACAACCCTTATGAAGCCAGGCTAGCAGGAGGGGGCAGAGGACAGGTTGCCATGGCAACCGAGGGGCCAGTTAGGTGGGCTTAAGATGGCCATACACCATGACGATATCTACTAGTTGGCTGGTTGGAATGATAATCTGGCAATGTGTGGGAGCAAATGATAATCAGCCGTTTGCTCCCTTTAACGCAGAAAAACATCCAGAAATGGTTGTTCCAACTAGTTGGGAGAATCAAACATGTTTTTTTTCCCAACTAATCATTCTAGTGTAACGGGAAAGTTGCCCCCAACTGAACGATAAGTAGGTGGACACTGGCAGCAGTGTTTGCCTACTTTTGTCATACTCACCTTTTAACAGCAGAGGGTCCCATCATCAGCGGGTTTCATACAATAGCCAACAGCAGCAGCGGCAGTACAGTGGGTGGAAGAGCAGGGGCAGCCTTCGGAATTCCATACTGCCGGGCTGCCCCTGTCAGCCTGGGATCGGCAGCAGCAGTTTCCTTAGCAGTCGGAGGCTGTGCCTCTGTGACAGCAGACGTTTCTTTTCTGCCATCACGGCCATTCACCAGGACCTCCGACCGCGATTCTCCGGTGGCAGGAAAGGTTCTTCTCCTTCCCCAACTTTCAGCCCCTTTTTTCTCAATGGGAGCTGGTGCACTGCCACATGCCAGGTGGGGAACAGTGACAATGGTGCTGCGGAAGCAGTACTGCATAAGCTTCCAACACAGATGGCAGATTCCTGACACGGGTGGCTTATAATCCTATACAGTACTTAAAGAGTGTAGTACTGTATAAGATCAGATGCCACCTGTGTCAGGAACATATACAGCATTACTGGTGCTGCTGGAAGCTGGTGCAGGAATCAGGACTCATATGGCATCAGCTAGCAGTGATCATCAGCAGGTACACTGCATGATCTGCTGCCAGTGCAGAATTAACCACGGCTCAGCCAATTAGTGCTATTTCTGCTGGCTGCAGCAGACAGCACTCTATGTAGAAAAACAGACTGTGGAGTATCCCCTAGATATCCCCCAGCACACTAAATTGTACCTGCAACAATACTTGAAAACTATATGGTAATAGAGATTCAGAAATATTTGTTGCATGCATTTACAAGTACATGGTAAGCTGCCAGGCCACTTCATGGCTTCTCTGATACTGGCAGTCCCTACTCTGCATGATAACAGAACCCACCCTGGGCCATGTAATTGTCTAGTGTAAGGCCTCATGATAAAGGCACATACAGAAATACAAATTGAGAGCCAGCTTACCTGGGAGTCACCCCTGGGAACTCCAACTAGCACTACAAGAGCCAGCATGCCCTCCAAATGCTGGTTCATTCATGCCTCTCAAAACAGCAAACATAGAATGAAATCAACCATGTACTTGCAAATGCATGCAACAAATATCTCTGAATCTCTATTACCATATAGTTTTTAAGCATTGTTGCAGGTACAATTTAGTGTTCTGGGGGATATCTTTTTTTTTTTCTTTACTGAATACCCTATAGGTGGAATGCACTCTTGCGGTTATTGCGGTCAAACCTCCGAAAATGATCTTTTCAGAGGTGTAAATTGATCATATTACACATCATGCCTGTAGCAATAATCGATGTCACCAAGGAACAGAAAACAACTATGATACATATGCCAACGTTTTGTTCAAACAAAACAGTGAAGCACCAGACTCTCATTAAGCCCACGGGGAACCGTGGTGTCTAACCTGATAATCCAATTAGCTTCACATTGTAAAAGTTTTTTACCACGATTGCCACCTCTAAACAAGGGGGGCACATGGTCAATTATACGATATCGAAGAGAGGCAATGCTATGTTTAAATTCGGCAAAGTGCCTCGCTACAGGTTGCTCGCCAGTGCCCGATGCATGTGCCATCCGAATTCTAAGGGTGCATTCAGTCTTTCCTATGTACATCTTAGAACAGGGGCAAGTAATTGCATATACAATGAAAGTACTGGTACAGGTCAAATGGTACCGAATATTGTATTTAACCCCTGTGAATGGATGGAAAAACGCTGAACCTGTCTGTAAAAAACTGCATGTTGTGCCCAAAAATGTCTGGGACCGATTCTTGCCCAACTGTGTGATGTCATTACGCACCAAAAAAATCACAGATATTTTTACCTCTGCAATAACACGACATTAACCGTGTATTCTTAAGTGGGTGCAACTCCTTGTCCGTGCTAATGATTGGCCACAACTTTTTAGCTTGGCTGTTGATGGTAGCACTCATGTGGTTAAACTTGTTAACCCATATATGTCTCTCTAACCCATCCACAACAGCTCTAGGGGCACCTGCCAATAGTCTATCAGGGGAAACTAACAGCGCTTTATTCTTAGCACATACCAAATCTGACATTGCATATCCTCTTTTAGAGAATTTACTCAACATAATATCAAGTTGTTTAATGCATTGTTCACGATTCTCGGAAATTCTCAAAGCCCGTAAAAACTGTGAAAAAGGCAAAGACTTTTTTAATGGAACTGGATGAGCACTGCTAGCTAATAACAGGATGTTTCTATCGGTGGCTTTAACAAACAGAGAGGGTGCTAGTCTCCCACCACGCTTAGTGATGGTCACATCAAGGAAATCCACACTTGTAAGACTGGTTTTATATGTAAATTTCACAGGTCCAACTTGACCGTTGTAATTCTTGAAAAAACACAATAATATTGTTAGCAATGACTGGATCACTGAAAAATACATCATCTTCGATGGAGAACATATATACGTATTCGCATATGATGGGGCCACATTGGACCCCATCGTGCAGCCTGATAGCTGCAAGTAATAACCACCATCGAACATGAAGTAATTCCGAGTCAATGTTAACTCAAGAAGTTCCAAAAAAAACTCTACACTGTGACCTTTAAACAAAGGATTATCAGTAATGAGCCTCCTGGTAGCCTGTAGCCCTTCATCATGGGGAATACACGTGTAAAGACTACACACATCTACTGAACAAAGTACACAGTCATCAGGTAAATCAACCAAATTAGCCAGTGCAATCAACAAACTGTTGGTGTCCTTTAGATATGTAGGTCTAGCTTGAACACATGGCTGGAGCAACACATCTAAGTATGTAGAGATAGGCTGATATAAGGAGCCATGGGCGGCGATAATCGGCCGACCTGGAGGTTTGACAGAGTCCTTATGAATTTTTGGAATCAAGTACAGGAGAGGTTTAATAGGAAAATCAACTCCCAAAGCTTTTTTAACAGTACTCGTAATTGATCCTGCCAAACAAGCAAACTCCAACAATGAATCAAGTTCTTTCTTAAATAACTGAGTCGGATCATGGGGCAGTTTTTTATAAGTCAATTGTTCACTAAGCTGTTTATAAGCTTCTTCTCTGTAATCAGCCACATTCAGGACTACGATGCCTCCACCCTTGTCTGCTTGACGAAATAGAATATTATCATAGGAGGCAAGTTGTTTAAGAGCTATGCGTTCATCTTTGTTTAAATTCCAAAATCTGGGCATCTTAATGTTGGAATCCTCACAAACAGCTCTATCCAAGAGCCTTGTGAAGGTTTTAATAGACACATTATTGCTGACAGGGTCGAAGGTGGATTTTTCTTGCAATTTCAATAATTGCGGTGGTATATCAGAGGGAACAGATGGTTTATCTGCAAAAAATTATTTGATCTTTAAGCTTCTATTGAGCATGTACAGTTCTTTTTTCCATTGGGTTTGGCTAAATGGAACAGTGGGTACAAAAGAGAGACCCTTCCCCAAAACTGTGAGCTCAGTGGGGGATAAGGTCCTATTAGATAGATTAAATATCAAGTCCTGCGACCCTTGGGAGGTCTTCCTCTCCCTCTTATTTTGTTGGCCTCTACGGGTATGTTTGAACCCATCTCTAAATAACGTGCTCTAGTACAATTGCCAACAGGAGAAAGAATACGTTGCCTGGATTTAAACTTGGCAGAAGTGTCAGTGTCGCTTTCAGTAGTGGCCGTATCATCAGATGTATCAAGCCGGGATCTATTGTAAGTACGTCTAAACAGTGGACTCTTATCAGTATTAGGATGAGCACCCGTCAGCCAATTATATACTCGTTGCTGCTCGTAGTCCAAGTCCACCTTCCTCTTTTTCTCTGCTTTAAATTTAATGAGCTCGTTTTTATAGGACTCGACTTGTACTTTCAATTTGGACTCCCAATCACATTGTTTATCGGCCTGTAATGTTATAAGATGATTGGACTCAAACAATTTATATATATATATACAGAGGTCGAAGTGGGGCGGTATACGGCGGTATGATATACCGCCACTTCCCGCCGCCACTTAATTTTTGCTGCAGAAAATGTACCAGCGCTAGGATCGAGTATGGGATCCCATCCCTGGAACTCATGTTTTATATATTATGCATGTTATTTAGCACTTTGTTGTGGTCTTGTACTCGGCATGTAGACTAATCATTTATTCACGAGTGAGGAATGAAGTAAAAAGTTGCATTTTTTATTGCTAGTTTTGTGTTATTAAATTGTAAAATTGTGAATATTACACTGCGTTTCCACTTACAGTGTCACAATACATGTAGGAATATTACACTGCATTTCCATTTAGTGTCACAATATTTTTTATGAATACACTGCGCTACCACTTAGTGTCACAATATGTGTTGAATATTACACTGCGTTTCCACTTACAGTGTCACAATATTTTTTATTATACACTGCGCTACCCTTACAGTGGCACAATATTTTTTTATGAATATACTGCGCTACCACTTAGTGTGACAATATTTTTTATTAATACACTGCGCTACCACTTAGTGTCACAATACGTGTTGAATATTACACTGTTTACACTTACAGTGTCACAATATTTATTATGAATATATTACAGTGCAGTATTACTGACCGACAGTGTCACTCACAATACTTTACGAATTATACACTGCAGTATAATGAACCTATAGCTTCACTCACAATATGGCCAGCAGTGTCACAGTGTTTTGGATACACTGAGGAGGAAGGGGAAGAGGGGTAGGCATACAGCATCACAGTGTGGGGTACAGCACAAAAAATATTTTTTACGTTTTTGTTTTTAAACTTTTAGTTACTTCTTTTTTTTTACAGCCCATGGACGGACAGCACACTAGATGGACAGCACAACCCTGGACAGCACACCCCTTGATGAACAGCACAGCCCACCCCTGGATTAGCAAAGAAATGATAAATAACACAGCTCCCTGGACAGAGCACAGCACACCCTGCCTGCATTGGACAACACAGCCCAGCACAGCACACTCCTGTATTGGACAACACTACCCAGCACAGCACACCCCTGTATTGGACAACACAACCCAGCACAGCACACCCTGTATTGGGCAACACAGCCCAGCACAGCACACCACTGTATTGGACAACACAGCCCAGCACAGCACACTCCTGTATTGGACAACACTACCCAGCACAGCACACCCCTGTATTGGACAACACAACCCAGCACAGCACACCCTGTATTGGGCAACACAGCCCAGCACAGCACACCCTGTATTGGACAACACAGCCCAGCACAGCACACTCCTGTATTGGACAACACTACCCAGCACAGCACACCCCTGTATTGGACAACACAACCCAGCACAGCACACCCTGTATTGGGCAACACAGCCCAGCACAGCACACCACTGTATTGGACAACACAGCCCAGCACAGCACACCCTATATTGGGCAACACAGCCCAGCACAGTACACCCCTGTATTGGACAACACAGCACAGTCCTGACAGCCCAGTACTCAGAAAGCCATTGGCACTGATCACCGCGGGGAGGGACTTATATGATGACATTTTGCCTCGTTCTGGGATCCGAAGTAGGCGGGAAAACCCGAGCTGGATTCGGATCCCGGCCCAGATCGTGAAGTTCGGGTGGGTCCGGTTCTCTAAGAATCTCTAAATAAATGACCATCCCAGCATGAGAGATTGTTAGGTCTTAAGTAATGTGCCTGTGAGATAATAAGTTGATTCTTACTGCCACTTGTGCTGACACAACAAGCATTGACATGTGTGGTGATTATAACTGCAAAATACCTTGAGAAGAGAAATATTAAAAACTATAATTAATTAAAGCTACTTAATTTAGTTACCTATATTTTCATTAGCAGTAACATTGCACCCCAAGACCTGCTGCATCTGCACTACATTTGTCCTACTGTTATCAAACCTGTACATGCACCTGTTTGCCCTACAGTAGTCTGAGATGGGAGAATGTGAGCTACTTGTTGGTCCAAGCATACTACATATTGTAATGTCTATTGAATGGGGTTGAAATGCTGGTGGCTCCGACAGTATCAAGATCCCAACTGGGGCACGTAAGTACCCTAATCCTCCCCTGTCCCCCACCTAACCCTAACCCTCCCTTTGTGTAGCCTAACCCTAGCCTCTCCCACTAGTGCCTAACCCTAACCTACTCCCGGAGGTGCCTAACCCTAACCCCGCTTTAACGCTCCCTAAACCTAACCCTCCCTGGGGGGTTGCCTAGCCCTAACCTCTCCCTGGGTGGTACCTAACCCTAATCTCCTCCCCAAATCCTAACCCCGCTAGACTCCTTAATCCTAGGACTCCCCCCCCCGTGGCTAGCGCTAAGGGCGTCCCGGACTTACCATTGTTCGGGATGGCATCCTCTGCGTACCGGCGTCAGGATTATGATAGACATCGGTATTTTGACGCCTATTATAAATCACTAGCCGGCATTCTGATGTCGGGATTGTCCGGTCACATGACTACATCCCATGTCTACATTATGTCTTTTTGTAATAATGCATTATTTGCCTATGTTGATGTCATTCAGGTGATAAAATTGGTGTTGCCTTCTTAGTGTTAAAATAGATGTGTCTAAACAGAGAACATATCCTTTAGACATAATGTTTCTGGTCAGTAAAAATGCAGCAGAAAATATTATAGTGCTCTACATCATACATGACAATTCTGTATATTTGTACTTCCGTTATATTAGGCAAATGTACCTTTTTTTCCTATAATCACTTTTAGTAATACAGATTCAAATCTATCATTCAATTCTGCCTCATAGGCTTGTAAATTTACTGTGCCAATAAAAACATTGTCTGCTACACATAACATTGTCCAAAAGTGAGCAGAGGTAGGGCCCTGATGAATTTGTTCCAGTTCTCTGACGTACTTTTTCCACTGGGCCTCTGAGTTGAGCTAAGGAGTGGTAGATATAACATTTCATATTCTCTCAAGAGAGCAAGAAAAAAATCTGAGGAAAGAGGATATAATGGACAAATAAGATGACAGAGCTGACAGCGGTGGCTACTGTTCTGACGAAGGCTTGGCTCAGCCCTCCCTTTCTTACTTGTTCATTTCATTACAGTGACATAGTTTTATTCATGAGCCTATTCTCTGCAAGCCTCTGAATCTAGTGATTCTGAAATATGCTTGATAAAGGATTAATTAACTGAGATTAACGTCAGCAACATACATTACAATTTTTTTTGTTAGTTCAGTATATAGCTGTTATTTGACAAGCATGAATCAATTAAGAGTAAGAGTTAAGAGGATTTAACAGTTCCTGAAATCCTCCCACTCCATGTTTTCTGGTATTAGTATAAATCTGGTCAGTGTAAGTGAAGTGTTGTATTGCGTCATTGAGTGAATTCAGTGAATAGTACATTTTTGTAGTTAGATCAATTATCTTACCATATAAGTCAATAGCTGTGCACAACATTTTATTTAGAAAAATGGAATGGGGAGTGCATATCAATAACATGGGGAGTGCATATCAATGACATGGGGAGTGCATATCAATGGCATGGGGAGTGCATATTAGTGGCATGGGGAGTGCATATCAATGACATGGGGAGTGCATATCAATGACATGGGGAGTGCATATCAATGGCATGGAGAGTGCATATCAATGGCATGGGGAGTGCATATCAGTGGCATGAGGAGTGCATATCAGTGGCATGGGGAGTGCATATCAATGGCATGGGGAGTGCATATCAATGACATGGGGAGTGCATATCAATGACATGGGGAGTGCATATCAGTGGCATGAGGAGTGCATATCAATGACATGGGGAGTGCATATCAATGACATGGGGAGTGCATATCAATGGCATGGGGAGTGCATATCAATGGCATGGGGAGTGCATATCAATGACATGGGGAATGCATATCAATGACATGGGGAGTGCATATCAGTGGCATGGGGAGTGCATATCAATGGCATGTGGAGTGCATATCAATGACATGGGGAGTGCATATCAGTGGCATGGGGAGTGCATATCAATGACATGGGGAGTGCATATCAATGACATGGGGAGTGCATATCAATGACATGGGGAGTGCATATCAATGGCATGGGGAGTGCATATCAGTGGCATGGGGAGTGCATATCAGTGGCATGGGGAGTGCATATCAATGGCATGGGGAGTGCATATCAATGGCATGGGGAGTGCATATCAATTTTCCACATTATCAGGCTTGCCGACTTTCTGTCTGACCTCCTTAGCAGGTGCTGCAGGGGGCGTGGTGGCGGCAATGGTGGTATGGGGACATGGTGATGCAACTGCGTCTTCGCGGCCCTGCCCTCCACTATTCAATGCTGAAATTTCCGGCACTGTAAAGCAGGGCGTGGGCTACGGTGACACAATTCAGCCATAAAAGTATATATATTTTTTGCAGGCTTTTAGCAAGAAATCCTTGTGACAGGATCCTGACCAACAAACAGGTCTAGAGTAAAGAGATTACTATCAGTATTGCTGCCTCTGACTCTGCACAGAAAACAACTGCAATAACTGAGATGGGAATAACATGGAGGCTGCTGGGGAGGGATCAGGTGCTTTCCCCATAGAGATAAAGCAGCTTAACCATCTAAAGATGTCAAGCTCCAAAAAGTTAAGCAAATAATGGGGACTGTGATCTGCAGCATTAGTTTGCCCAGGCTATAACTCTGATATGTCCTGAGTTAGGCATTTCTTAAATTGCCCTGATGCCTACTTCATATGCTTTTTGCTTCCATAAGTAGACCCCTCAGTATCAAAGTAGGTAAAAGGAACTGTCTGCCAAATGCAACAGTTATATGCAATAATTAAGTAACTCAAATATTAACTGGTATAGTGCTATTCTCCAAATGTATAAAATCTTATTGGCCAAAGGTGAAACAGAAATGGAAATAAGAGACAACATAAATCAATTGTTTGGCAATAAGAAAAACAAATTTACAAAGTAAATGGCAGAAAAAGAAACACAGTTTTTGAAATTCCTCACAGAATCCTTGTAGGCATCAAAAGATAATGTAACACTTATAAAATAGTTATGTAATATAAGCCACTGAAGCTACAGAGAGGTGAAAGAAATCAAGTGAGAACTGGCTCATTAAGTATAAATCCCCAGTTATGAGTCAGTTTGCATAAATGATTTAACACATATTAATTGTAAGTGATGTGTAAAATTGTGTAAAAACTTATAAGCTAGCTACAAAATAATGGCAGACAGATGTTACATTTGCAGAAGCTACTGTTTCAAATCACTGTTTTATTAGATGACAGACCGCAAGGCAGTTTAAATATCTTCCTTTCATGTGGAGGCCTGGAGATGTGGTCACCTAGAAAGGGAGAGGCAACACCTGGTTGGGGATGCCGCCCTCTCTGGTGGGATGTAGCGCTGCCTAGCTTGTCTAAAGAGCCTCCGCTGTTAATGCATAATAATTTTTAAGCTTATTATTATTATTATTATTATTATTATTATTAATTCTGCACAAAGTGGGGCATATTCAATTAGGTGCGAGTTTACTAAAAATATCGCACCTGTGGGGTTTTTCCAGTAGGTGCAAGATTTTTGGTATTCAATTGGGTGCAGGATTTTTTTTTTTTTTTGAGCATCTCCAGGACAGGGCTAATTTTTCCTTAAATCCTTATTTTTAGAAAAAATGTCAAGACCTGCTTCTGGACCCCTGTGGCACACCCCTAATGACTAATTAAGCACAGTCTACAATTAGCTTAATTAGTGCTTAATTACTCACCTTCTGCAGTGCTGTTTTCCACCCCTGGTTCTTTTCTCCAGCTTCCAGCATCACAGACAGCTTCTATGGACTGGCCAGGCACAGGACAGGTACTACCGCTAACCCTGCAACCCACTAGCCCTACACCCCACTACCTAACCCTGAAACTGCTCCCCACGCACACTACCTACACACTACCTATACAACACTACTGTCCCTAACCCTGCACCTGCTCCACGTACACACTACCACCATTACACTACCGCTAACCATGCTCCTGCTCCCTGCAGACACTACCTACACTACATTACAGCCACTAACCATGCACCCGCTCCTTGCACACACTACCTTCACTACACTACCACTGCTAACCCTGCACCTGCACCTCACCCGCTTGCCAAAGTAAAAAAAAATGTGCCCCCATTGGGATTTTGCCTGAAAAAAAACTCTGCAACCATTTATTTTAAATTTCATACTGCAGGTATCGGGAGTGTGCATACCAGCGGCATTCTAAAATTGGTAGTGTGGTGCACTTAATTTTTTGTGGGCAAAACCTTGCGCCCATTTGGATATGCCCTAGCAAATACTGTGAATGCAAGTTTCCTTAAAATTAAAGCTATAAAACTTTGATAAACAGTGTGTAATTAATTTAGTGCAATTATTACTATGGTGTTATGTAGTGATAAAAATAATAAAAAGAGATAGTCAGCATGGATCGTTTTCTGATATGGAGCACTTTTCTCACAATAGTGTTTATTGTTTGCACTATTTGTAAGTCTCCAGTCCAAAGTGGCCTACTAATTGCTGCGATACTCTATTTTTAGAATATGTTCATTGCTGTGACTGTCAGGGGACAAGATGTTTTCTTTGCCTCAGGCACCACTTTTAGGCAAAACATAACAGACTGCAAAAAGATGCTGATCTCAGAGCCTCCTCTCAGTACAATGTCACCTTTTGCTGAATGGCAGACTCTTAGTCATCTATATCATTATCATGCACTTAACTTGTCTCCTAGAACTTACCCAGATAGCTATGGTCCAGCTCTAGAACTACACTGACAGCTCCTCCCCATAACTTACTTTAGTGACAGGGGTTGGTTGATTGGTTGTTTGCTTGCTTGGTTATCAGTTATTCCCTGGAAGTGGGCAGATACTGTATATTTAAGTTTTCAAACTTTCACAATTAGTGCATTTCAGGAAGGAACAACACATAGAGGTCTATTTACTAAGCAGTGTTAGGAGACAGGAGATAGTAAAAAGTGATAAGGTGCCAGCCAATCAGCTCCCAACTGTCATTTTTCAAACAGCCTGTGAGATGACAGTTAGGAGCTGATTGGCTGGTACCTTATCACTTTTCACTCTGTCTCCTAACACTGCTTAGTAAATAGACCATTCAGGCTTTCAGTATTCAGTTAACCAAGACCAGACTGTTTACCATATCTTTACTATCATGCAGAAATCAGTAAGGGACGTACCTTAGGTGGGAATGTGATATGTAAACAGGTGAAAGAGGCAAAAAGAAAGGTGTTGAATACATGCATTTTTATAATTGTAAGTTTGATTATTAAATTAATAGCAGCAACTGATCAACACTTAATACCAACAAATGAACATTTATTATATCTTGAATAAAATTAATCAAGAAGTTTATTCATTCACATATAACCTCTCAAGTGTGCTGCGGTATTACTGCTCTAACTAGTGATATGGATAATTTATCCATTAATATCCAACATATATTAGAGATGTGTGGTTCGGTCCTCCAGAAATCCGAATCCACCCAAATTTTGTGAATCCGGGTAAATCCGAGTCGCGGTTCTAATCTCCTGTGGAGATCCGGGTAAACCCTAGTCGCTGTTCTGATCTTTTTGTGGTTCGGAATTAGGTTTTAAAATCCGAATTTCGGGCTTTGGATTGCATAAATTACATGATTTTAGCTGCTCTTAAAACTTTTTTGTAATTTTTATTTGAAAAATCCAGATCCAAAACCAAAACACTTGAGGGTGGTTTGCAAAACCAAATCCAGATCCAAAACCTTGAAGGAGATACAGATCCAAAACCAAAACATCCCTAATATATATACAGTGTACATGATGCACTGGACATTACTGTTCTGTACAGTGTGAGTGTGAATGGCGACGATGAACTACCATTAAGATCAGTATGTTCAGTGCATTGTACCTAAGCCTTCCATAGGAAGCATCTAGCTTTTTGGTATCACACCCCAAGTGCATATGTTGGTGGAATTATAGTAAGTAATAAGAATAGCTGTTCAGTTTCACAACACTAGGAACTAATTTTAAGAGGAACTAAGAATCAAATGTCAGAACACTGCACTGCATGCCACCTTTGTGGCGTTATACATTATTTGTGGACAATGCATTTCATTGTTCACTTTGATATGAAATATTTACCTGAACTTTGGAACTGTTATATTTTTCCATAATTATGAAAACACCATTCTGAAGATAAAACAAATTAACAGAAAAAAAGAAATACAATGTGAAGAAATCACAGCCCTCATTGTCAGGTATAAACGAAATATAATCTCAGTTGCACTTTGATATAGAGTAATACATCTGATATGGCACAGTTTAATGCACTCTTATCAGTTATCTTTCAGTGCTTTAAAAGTATGCATATTTCAAGTGATTATTATTACTCTATTACATAAAGTGATTTTACAGACTGTATTACCAATGATAGATTTTTTTGCCTCTTTGTTTCAATTAAAGAAATCTTAAAGTCTAAGGGCCGTATTGAATTAGGAGCGACAAGTCACGTTTGGTGAAAAGCATTTGCCGGTGCAAACTTTTCGTGCGTATCGCACTAACCAATTGCTGGAGTTTTCACATGTGCGAAAACTCCATAGGCAGAAACCGGTGAAAAGTTTTCCCCATCTCAGAGCATGTGATATAATGTGCAAAATCCCTATTTTTGGCTAAAAATGTGGGGACTCAGTTCAGAATCCTTTGGACACCCCCCTAATGACTAATTAGACAAAATTATATTAAAATTAGCTTAATTCCCCCTAATAATGACATGTCATTTTTGGGGTGAAAATGTAAAAGTGTTGGAAAATTGGTTTAAATTACTGGGTCAAGTACTTTGGGGGGCTGTATGGATGGGACAGGTATTTTTTTAGGAGTATTTACACTTTATAGACACAAAAATATACTTGCACCCATTTTAATGTACCCCCAATTTAACTACAGCAATTTTTTTTCCAAAACAAATTGCATTATATAATTTTTCCACACTAATACAAATATGCATACAGCAGCCATTTGACTCACTTTAAGAACACAAAATACTTTTATCAGGGCTATTAATACACTTCTATTTTGAATTTGAGAATTCAGTTAGGTTTTTTATGGGGTACAGACTAATTTCCCCAAAATGTGCTGTACTTTTCGCTAGTTTCGCCATGCGCAATTATTCCACATATGCGTTTTTGCATGTTTTGCAATTGGATAGCGTGAAAAGCGGGAGTGCGCATTGAGAAAGTACGCAAAAGATCGCATCAAAACTGGCGAATACAGCGATAACTTCGCCATGCGAACGCTTTTCACCAAACGTGAATTTTCACACCTAATTGAATACGGCCCTTAATGTATTAGACTGTGAGCTGGAACCGCTGCGGGTTACATGTGGGTATGTCCATATTTTTAAAACAGCATGCATGTTAAAGAATGGTTTAGCCTTTAACATGTATGCTGCATTAAAAATATGGGCATACTCTCATGTATTCCTGCACTGGCGCCGGCTCGAAATCTATTACATTTAGCACATTATCTTTAGGAAGTTTTCGGTGAAAATACCAAATGGTTTTAGGTAATGGCTGCTGTCAGAAATATGAAATTCCTCTCTGCTGATGTAGTTTGCAGGAATCTATGATCTGTAAACTTTCTTTGTTCTAGGGAATGTTTGCCACCAACTACAGCAGGTGGGCTTGGGTAGTAGCTTAAATACAGGAAAGTAAATTTTTGACATCACTAACTTGATGACAATAACAGTGAAGCCACATATGCCCAGCAGGTTAGGTCATGCAAAGGTTATCATCAGTGGGGGTTTTATACACTGGTATTCTACACATCAATGAAAATAATGCATTACTTAATGAAGACACAGAATCAGGTTTATATAATTATATAAATGAACAGCAGTTTATTGATAAACAATAGGTATATATATATATATATATATATATATATGTGGGTATAACCCGACAACGTTTATATACTCAGATTGAAGGGTTATCCCAAACATTATGGGGATCCTCCCCCATGTGACTAGCAATCACAGCATGGTAAAGCCAGACCACCAGCACAGTACAAGCCACCTTAAAACATTTTCGTATCAGAATATCACTGGGCACCATTCACTGGAAGAGGGGAGCAGCTGGTGATGGGGGGGGGGATATCCCCTAAGCGGCAAAAAGACATTTGGATTGGATTGAGTGGGACACCTCTCACGACACCATGCTAGCACAGATTTACAAGGAGTGACTATAATTATATAAAGAGGCTTATACTTTGTATTTATAAACCCTGCTACACACACACTGTAGTGATAATCGGGGGTAAAAAAAACAAACAAGCTGTGCCTCTTGGAAAAGAACTCTCATTTGATAGGAAATTCTTAAGTGGTTATTTAAAACCTACAAATATGCACCTTTCATAATAGAACTATGAACCAAGAAAACTGATTTACAGTTTTGGATCAGCATTATTAAATACTTGTTGCTAGGTGTTCATAATGTATCTTTTAAATGTGATTTTGTTATACAGTGATATCTGTTTTTATATATTGTCTTTATAATAGTATCTGGAGATTGTGATACATTTTTAGATATTTGTTTCTATTGTTGCATTATTACATGGCAATTGCTACATTGTACTGTATAAATAAATATCCATCAGCACACACAGGCCCTCATTCAGAGGTATTCGCAAGAATCAATCACTCTCTCTGAATGAGGGCGGGTGCTTCTTTTTTTCCTGTGCAGCCACCCACAGCTTAGCAACCGACCAGGGTGATGGTCACGATCATCGCGACCATTGGGGCTTGCGACAAGACCCTAAGGTTGGGTCACGGCAACCGCAAGCCCCAGGGAGCTTCCTGCTCTGATCATTTTTTATTGTTACATTTATAGAAAAAAGGGGGCCCTCTATATAATAAAGGTAGCAGAGTTTAGTGCATATAAGCATATAAAAAAAGGGATTTACCCTCCAGCAGATTTATTTCCATATCTACAAAGGCTAACATGTAGGGTATGAATTCACCTTTTATGCCCTTGAAATTAGGGGAGGTGTCTCTCCAGAATGCATACATTAATACTCTATTTTTATTAACAGCAGGGGGCAGTCTTGCCTTAATTATGAACAATACATATTAACTTGATAAATTTACCTACAAGAAATGTCGAGGTCATGGTGTTATTTGTTATTATTATTATAAATCCCATATTGACATATTTACCCTCAATAACAACTTACTGTGCATGTCACTATGTGCACTGCGCAGATTTGAACAAAATCTACTAAAAAGATAGTCTTGTTCCAAAACAAAACCATCTGCAAAGCTTGCATCAGCAGATGAAAGTGGGGCAAGAGTCAAACAAACTTGCACACGTACAGCTGGATGGGGCTACTGTCTTACTGAGAAGATTTTTGAAAGCTTACTGGTAGCAAGCCCTATAACTAGAACACCAGAGGGTTAATATTGTGTATGGTTGGAAATTGAACAGACTAACATCCACACTTTGGGCTTGATTCAGAGACAGATGCATTGGTGATGTTAGTGCAGATCGGGTGATTGTGTGCTAATGCCCATGTGTGAATGCCTTATTGTGCACACTCAGCGATTACATTGTGATTATGCACGCAAAGAGGACCCACTTGCAAAACGAGTAACAGGTAGTCAGCGTTTGGGGTTGTAAAGGGGGCTGGTTAGAAAAACGCAGGTGTGTCTGGCCGTTTAAATGCTGTTTCGTGGGTGTGTATAAATTAGTTATTGTGATGTCATGTGTAGCATGAGATCTCTCTGACAGGAGAGCTGCAGTGTTTGCAGCTGGTCAGACTTGACTTACATGCTGCATGACTGCCCGATGTACATCAATGATACCAATGTTTACACTTTTGCACATCATTGTATGGATATTAGAAAGCAGCAGTTGGGGTACCTATGCTCAGGTATGCTTTCTAAGGCATTAGCAAGTGCGGTCTGTAAGAGTATGCAGTTGTGTTTGTACTGTCCGTCTCTGAATCAGGCCCTTTAGGTCTGGACTGACTGAACAGTTTATTTAGGCAAACAGTACTGGAACACCTTGCCAAAAGCAAACCCCAAGAATAAATTACTTTATATATACAGTATATATAAGCAAATCAAGAAATAGAAGTTAGAACAATTTAACTGAAGAATAAAGTGTTTGTTTGAACTCTCTTTCCCTTCTATATTTATTTTGTTCTCCAGGAACTGATAAGGATGGTAAGCAATTGTAAAAATAAACAAAAAAACTTTAAAAACTTTGTTTTGAAAGGAAAGGAAGAAACAAAATTTGGGCTTCTCAATATTTAGGGTCTTTTGAAACCAGTCTCTCTGTTCTTTTCTGGTCCCTTGGAGGGTCTATGTGAATGTAAGAAAAGATAATAGACTAAGGTGAAATGTGCAAATTATAGATTCCTGACAACTATATTCTGTTCTTCAGGAAATTACCATCTAGCAACAGCTGATGTGCTTCAACCACACTTAGTGGTTGCTCTGGCAAACCTAGGCCCTGATTCAGAGCCGGACTCTCTGACCAGAGCGCTCGCTCTGAATCAGGGCCCACCTCCATAATTATGGAGCGTCCTCCTGGAGGCTCGTATAGCTTTGGGTCACCACCCACAGCAAATACGAGCGTGCAGGATGATGGTCGCGATGGTCTTGACCATCGCGACCATCGCCAGTGCGAGCAGAAGCCTGCGGTTGAGTTTCTCAACCGCAGGGCCAGGAGTGATTTTGGCTCTATCAGAGCCAAAATCACTCCCACTGACATCACTAGTGATGTCAGTGGGGCCGGCTTCTGACGGTAGGCGTTCCCTTGGGAACGCCTACGTCTGGCAGGCACGCCCCCGGCACGCCCACCAAAGGGGGCGTGCTGTCAATCAACATCGAAAGCACTCCCCCTTTGATCAGACACTATGAGCGAAGGAAAGTCCTTCGCTCGTTGCGTCTCGCGCATGCGTACGACGGAGCTCCCTCCGTCGTGCGCATGCGCAGTGCACACCATCGACCCACTTGCGAGCGGACAGCCGCTCGCGAGTGGGTCTGAATCAGGTCCCTAATCTCTTCTTGATAACTCAGTCTCCACTAATGTTATGAAAATTACCACACTGATGACTAATGGGACATGTGGATAAATGTTTGTAGTGGAAGACCTTTTGAGATGCTTTCATTTTGGCAATTCCTCTGAAAAATGTGGCCTCTAAACTGAGCATGTCAAAATCTGCAATATCAATACCATCATGCAATCATCAATAATCAATTCATCCTGTCTGGCTGGAGAGTAAGGTTTTCTACAGGTATTGAATAATTGCTGTAAATTATAACAAATTGGGTGCAAGGTAAGTAGATAGGGGACAAGTTTCTTTATCAGCTTTTTCTATGTATAATTCTACTAATGAAATCTGTAAACGAGATAGTTTGGTACCCTACGGTGTTTTTATAAAACAATGGGTCTCAGATATTCATTAAGGTAAGCTCGATTCCTTTTGCCGCAAAGATTAAACCTAAGACGAAAGCCAGTGTTTTAGTATTAGACACTGTGGGGCTGATTCTGAGTCAGATGCAGTGCTGATACAGACTCAAGAGCCCAATGTTTTTATTACAGTGTATGCGTCTGAGTCTTGCTCCCTGATTCTCACCTTCTCTACAGTTATGAAAGCCATGTTTAAGAATTTTAGTGGTTGTTCCGGGAAAGTGATGGGATGGCAGAACAGATGCATGCTAATGTTGCATCTTATGGGAGTATTGTTTGCTTGGTATTAATGTGTCTCTGAATGCGGCTGTGTTCAGAGATGCACTTTCATTAAAATAGGAGGCCATACTATAGAGATGCACCAGCTCTAGGGAATCTGCACCTTCCATAGAGCTGGTGCAAGTTTTGATAGTGCGACCGATGCTGGTGTCTAAAGATGCACCAGTCAGTTATGCGGCATCTATAGATGCTACAAGTGGGTGTCTCAGTCCATGCACGTTCAGATACACTCTTTTACAAAGGTGGAGGAATTTGCAGCAACATTAGCATAAAGACGTAGACGTGCCTGTGGTAAAATATATGATAAGGAAGGCAAGGTAATCAAAAAAAGAAAAGGAAGGGAATCCACCAAGTAGATTTTATTTTCAGGCAGGTATATTTATTTTAGAATTAAGTTTCTTTCTATGGTCCATTGCCAAATGTCCAAAGCTTCCATGCAAAGGAACATTGAACATTTTCCCACATTCTGTGTATGTAGGACATAGCTGTCATAAAGTCCAAACAGAGAAGAACTTTAGAATTGTGTATATCGGGATGTACAAGAGACTGTAGAGCTAATTTCTCAGCTTTAAGTTCTAAAGTGCTTATTTGAAGAAGAGATTCCTCCTTTGACCATTATTTCTCATATAGCTCTGTGTTGGGAGACAGCTTCCTATCTATGGTTCCCACCGATCCAAGATTGCTCTGGACAGTCTGGAAATTGGTCCTCTGTCCAGACTGTCAGAAATCCCGGATGTACATTGTCCAAAAATCACACCCAGCATCTCCTAAATTCGAAAGACCGCCTGACTATTGTGGTGCTTGTTTCTTTCCACAAGATGTAGTCGGCAACCCTTTTCGCAGCTACTTCCTGGCTGCAGTGAGTTGATCACAGAGAGAAGCTGCTTCATTACCACTTATATTAAAATTTGTTAGAAGTCAGCATTCACAGCAGGATAAGAGAAGCATTCCCAGCTAGCTGAGTAACTTTGCTACTTCCTTCAATTTATTTACTATCCTGCTGATCCCTTCACTGAAGAACTTTTGCCAGCTTAAGGAAAAAGAGAGAGCGGTGGAGCATAGAGCTTGATATACAGTATGTTAACAAAGCTTTCCATGTAACAGTTAGGCTGACCACTTCTTAGCTCCTTGGAACAATATAACTGCATTTAGAAATATTTATTTTAAAGTATATGTCTTTATAATAATGGATGTCTAGTGTTATTTGACTGCTAATATTTGCATTAACCACATAAAATGAATAGATTTATTAATGATTATTTGCACAGTTCTACTTGTTTCTGTAGGGTAGCATCTGAATGTGGAAAGTGCAGTGCTGTTTTTTTTTTTTAAACCATGTAGGCACCTATTGTCATGATCCGTACGGGAAGTTCCTCAGATGATAACAAAAGTCAGGGGGTTAGAGTGGCTAGGGAACAATTAGGTGAGTGACAGTGACTAGGTCCTCCTTTTGCAGCCAAACCCAGGTTTGGCTAGACCTGCCCAGAGGTGCGGAGTCTAACTCACTTGGTGGTCTTCACCAGTGACCCCTCCAGTTGGGATTTGGGTTTTGTGAGCAAGTCGTGGCCCTCTGGACAGGTATCTGGGAGTGGTAGGCAGACCAGAAACTATACTAGAGAGAGTTGGCACAGGGAACCCTAGAAACGTAATAACACTAGGAAACACTAGAATCGAAATGGTTACTGGAGATGACCAAGATGCAGACTTGCTCCAAGGAACACAGGGAATGCAGACACTGGGATGTACTGTCAGAGTCTGTGTTTGTTGTTGACCCGGGGTGGAAACAGGAGCAGACACCAGAACAGGTTTAAGCTGAAAGGTGGGTTGTTTAATGTGACTGTTCATAGACATGAATAATAAGATAAACTAAAGTCCAGTAATAAATGAACTTATATATGTGGCTGAAGGGAGCTGTAGTGAATGGGAGTAAACGAATGTCAAGATCAGTGACAGAGATGAATCCAGATAGACTGTGATAGTGAAGTGGATATCCTGGTTTGCTGAATAGTGGCTGAAGGGGATATTCGGTAATGCTGTGATAATGGTTGCACAGAAATGGGTTAACTGAGGAGACAGGTTCAAGCAGGAGTGGGTTAACTGAGTAGACAGGTTCAGGCAGGAGTGGGTCTGGTGGAAGGTGCAGGGCTGATCTCAGTGGAGAGCAAGGCAAGGCAGAGTGGTGCAGGCTATGCATGGAGCCAGAGGCCGACAAGGATCTAGGGCAAGCACCGGAGCACAAGTCTAGGTTTCAGGAGTGCAGAGAACTCTCTCACAGCTATGCTGTGAACACATTGCACTGGCAACTGCAGGGAGCTCCAAACACCCTTAAGTACCCAGTAGTGGAATGTGATAGGCCAGAGTGAGCAGGTGACCTACAGATGATTGGCCTGCTATGTCACATGTCCAAAGACAACATGGTGGCATCCAGACACCTGTGATGCAGAGATGCCGCTAGACTTACCCTAGCCAGGATGGCCCAATCCTGGCAGACCTCTGTGTACAGCCAATGCCAGTCTCCATACGCCAGCTCCCCCAACAGAAGGACCCCGCCACAGCGCTCTCACCGGTAAGGACCGCAACAATAGCCTGGTCATGGCATGTACTAAGAATTGATAGAGATTAAATCACAGGCTTGGTCTGGGAAGCACTGGGAAATGTAGACACAGGAGTGCACTAAGAAGTGTTAGAGATCCATTCGCAGGCTTGCTCTGAGAAACACAAGGAAATGTAGACACAGGAGTGTACTGAGAATTGTTAGAGATCTTGTTGCAGGTTTGCTCTGAGGAACCAGGGAAATGTAGACACAGGAGTGTACTGAGAATTGTTAGAGATTCAGTCACAGGCTTGCTTGAGAAACACAGGGAAATGTAGACACAGGAGTGTACTGAGAATTGTTAGATATCCAGTTGCAGGCTTGCTTTGAGAAATACAGGGAAATGTAGACACAAGAGTATAATGAGAATTGTTAGAGATTCAGTTGTGGGCTTGCTCTGAGAAACACAGGGAAATGTAGACACAAGAGTGTACAGAGAATTGTTAGAAATCCAGTCACAGGCTTGCTTTGGGAAACACAGGGAAATGTAGACACATGTAACACAGGGATTCAGCCTGAAAGCTAAACTAGTAATCAGCATAAAAGCTAACACATGTAACACAGGGAGGCAGCTGGAGAGCTGAACAGCACACTAAATAACAACAAAAGAGCTGTTACATGAAAAACTGGAGTTCAGTGAGAGAACTGAAGTGACATGCTGGGAATCAGCATGGAAGCTGATACAAGTAACACTATAAGACAGCGAAAAGGCTGAAGCAACACACTGGAGATACTACATGGAGAAACACCAGATAATATCACAGTCACTGGAACAGCGAAGTTGAACAGCAATTTCCTGTTTCTGGAGTCAGAATAAATACCCCTGGGTAGCTGGTCATTGGCTCAGAGGATCAGCTGAGTGACTGCAGGACTACCATTGGGAAAGACTAGTCAGGTGATATGGACCAACATGGCTGTGCCAATGCCAGGCACCCTGGGAACCAGGACGCACGCACAGAAGCCATAGCAGACCCTGGGGAGAATACTCAGTCACCGCTCACCTCCTTTTCCAGTGACTGAACACCTAAGCCCAAGGACGCCAGCATGTAGTTAAGTAGTGGCCGATCCCAGGCCGCATCCTGACACCTATGCCTGGTGTTTAATCATGTAGATAGTTAAGTACTGACTGAAGCCTAGACTAGGAGGTTGTCACACAAGGTCAGCAAGGTAATGTAATTGTAATGTGTTATGTGTAGCCTGATGAGAAAAGGGGTATACTGGGCCCATATTGTGGGTGATGACATATAAAGAAGGAAAAGGAGGTTCTGACTGTAAATAAAAGGGCATAATGGTGACTCTTTATTAGAGTTGTAAGGAACTGGACTAAAATCTGACAAATAAAGTAGTTATAACACTAGTGCATTTTTGGCCGCACCTCAAACCATTCTGGAAAATGAAAAGGTGGTAATCCTATTCATATACCAGAGAAGACACATCCACTGTGATCTTTAGAAATCGGATACCTGGAATTTGTAATAGTCAGTGAAGCCCAATTAGGAATCTCCCATATGACATGAGAGGACAGCTAAATCATACCTGACTAGCAGTGACAGCTTTGTAAGAAAAGCCTGTGAAGAGCGTATGAATTTCTGCATAGGAAAGGAATATGGAAGAGGGCTCTCATTATTCCAATTAGTGCCACAAAATCAGTGAGAGATATTGTGGGCTTTTGCAAGAAAGTCAGAGCTGAACTCTGTACTACTTTCCATTTCTCTGGAGAAGCGACCACTATTGTTTTTTTTTTTTTTTACAACTATATTCGTAGTTTGCAATGTGATTTATTTTGAAATGAACAAACATGTTTATTGTTCGCGTACAACATGGCTCAAGGAACTCATGCATACTGTATAAAATCTTGTGTGAGCTTACCTGCCATCTACCTATGGTGCTCATGTAAGCATTTGTGTAAGCATTCATTTATTGAGATTTGCTTTTTCACTCATTTGGGTGATTTATTGGTAGAGCAATCTATATTCTGGAATTTTTCTGGGACTACGTAAAACAACATTAATATCATCTGTTTGAATGTGTGGTGAAGAACTATCAGTATTACAACATATTTTCTTTTATTATTTGTTTCTGTTACATATTACTGGAGGATACATCTTAAATAAACATATCTTTGGGATTAGAAGCCTGTTCTTTATGAAACAAAACTGTATGTTGGGACAATCCATACCGCATGTACAGTATGGTCAAACATTGTTTTTTGGATATGTTCATATGAGTGGTTGACTCTAATTGACATTTTCATGCTTTGCAGTGTAGCGCCAAAGGATTGAATTTCAGTTTACTCACAAAACATTAGACCGGTAACCCAACCACTACTTTTGCTTGGTGCTAGGGCAAATCTTGGTGTAGTTTCTATAGAAATAAACAAAGCATCCATATTCATCCATGTTCCTGCTCTACCAGGTAAATGACCCTCTAATAGACCAACAATGTATAATTTGAGTGCACAGACTTGAACATGGATGTTGTGAGGTCCTCTGGGCAGTCTGACCTTGGAAATGGTACATTAATATTGTATACTAAAACTCGTTCCTTTTTTTATTTACAATTTGCATTAAAGTCACTTGTATGCTGACTGATCAGCAATGAGGAATCTATAGTGCTTTGTAGTGACTAACAAGCACTGTGCAATCTCATGATAATGATGATGATGATAAGGATGATGATGATGACAATTAGGTGTGCAATACATTTCTGGATGCACAAAAAGTATTATATTTACAAACAAAGTGAACGTTACATTTTTTCATTATTTCAAATTTGCCAGAGAAGCCTATGCAAAGTTGCATGTACTCAAGCCACTTGTTGAAGTAGCTGGACCATTCTGAGGCAGATATGTCTTCTACATGCTGGATGAAGGTCTCCACTGCAGCTTCCGGTGACTCAAAATGAATCCCATGCATCTTGCGCTTGTTTTGTGTGAACATGAAGTCGTAGTGGGCTGGGTCTGGACTGTACAGTGGATAACCAAGCTCCTGGATGCGTTTATAGGGCAGAAAATACACCACTTTCCTGGACTTGTGGGCAGATGCAGGTCATGATGGAGAAGGGCACCACGAGTGCAAGTATTTGGATGATGCCTGGAAATGGCTTACAGCACTTGCGGAAGGCATTCGTTGGCGGTGTATTGCTACACGAGTACACGAGTGGTACGGTAGCTACATGACCAGTCTTGGTCACAAAAACAGCCACCATCTGCTTAGCCATGCTACACTCACATCAGAACTTCTGTGGCGGCGCACCTCCTACTTGGGTACACTGAGGCAATTGTTGTTTGGTCTCTTTGTTGAAACTGTAGATGCAGGATTCACCGCCACTGATGATATCCCAGACAGAGTTTGAATGACCGCCATCAAACCTGGGCAGAATGTTGTGGCACCAAGTCACCCAAACCTCCTTCTGCTCTTGAGGCAGCTGATGGAGCACCCAGCGCTGAGAAATCTTGCTCAGGCCAAGCTTTTTGTAGAGTATCAAGCAGACAGATCCTGATGAGCCTCTTATCTCTAACTGGGCCACGGTCACATTGGTGTCCGCCTCAACTATGGCCCACATGGCAGCAAAGTTGTCCTTGGTGATGTCAGCCACAGGTCGCCCACATCGCTCCTCGTGTTCCAGGGACCATCTCCCATGCCCAAATTCTGCAAACCACTCAAACACAGTAATTCAGGACAGTGCTTCCTCCCCAAAAGCAGCTTGCAGTCAGTCAAAACTTTCCTGCTGTCACATATCACTCTTGTAGTCGTAGAAGATCATAGCTTTCCAGTGGTCTCTGTTGAGCTCCATAATGAGTTTGTTGTATGTGCTGCCTATATGGTTCTGTGCCCTGAATTTTCACAAGAACTTTAGTCAGAGATTACAGTTCACAACCAGTCGGATTGTGTCTTCTCTACCTATGTACTGCACATCCAGAAACTTATTGCACACCTCATATTTATTTGTGCTACATGCAGATGTTTATTTTTAACATGCCGTGATCAGTCTTTCTCTATTTGGTTCTTGAATGGCATCAAGCTTGTATATATTTGATAGTGCATTGTGAGTCTCTATTACCTGTGTATTGTATGCATGATCACTAATGCATCACATTCTGTGTACATGAAATGATGAGTGGTATTATAGATCTACAAGTAATCATTATATAAACTAATGTGTTTCTTTAACATTATTTCTCACTAAGGGCATGATTCTGAGTCTTATTCAGTAGATGCAGAAGGAAATAATGGAGATAGGAAAACTACTGCACTAGTTATGATAAATTATTTGATTCAATACCCTATATCATATAATGATTGATATATTTTATGGTGATACCCTATAGGGAATTCTTCCTGAAGAAGTCCCTATAGGACGAAACTGGTTGAGGCCAGCTGACCCAGGCTCTCTAACATTTGGACATTTATACCTAAGAGGACTGGGTACCATCCTAAAAGATAAGCATAAGTATTTTTTTTTACTTTTTTGTATGTTCCCTAAACTGTCTCCCTATACTGTTGCATCCAATGAAACCCGTGTTAAAATGTACTGACGGGGATCATTTGTATCTAGCTTGTGTGTACTGATCACATACATTTCCAAGACGAACTGGAAACAGGGACACTAGGAGGCACTTGGAAAGACATACTACAGGCTATAAATATAGCACTATCTGGTACGCAGCCCTTGGTACTTTTGTTATATTACTAATTTAAGGAAATACTACACTATATCATTCCTCTCCCCCATGGGCTTGAATGAGCTCTTCTTAAGGTGATCCAGCCGACGACATCTTATCCACCCCATCCAGTATGAACCATGTACTTTTGGAGTTCAGATAAGCTGTAAAGTTTTTTTCTTTTTGGTATGCACATATATTTTGAGCACCAGTTGCCAATTTACTCAATAATGTTACACTATCAGGCGCATGTCTTTTTAACCCATATATATATATATATATATATATATATTATAAAATGTATGGAAATGCCCCCTTAAAACTCCTGCATTTGCCACTGCAGCTCCAGGGGTGGGAGCCACACGAACTGCCAGTGAGTCCCGGCCATCTATGTTTGGCAGGGTTTGAAATGGCAATTGGTGTGGCTCTCCTATTTGAATTTTGGACTGCTTTGCAGCCCCACCATTCCGGGGTTGCTGTCTCTGACAATTAGGTTGACCAAACATAATAGTATAAAAGAAAAAGAAAATAATTGTCTGGTATTGGCGCACGCCAATACCGGACAATTATTTTATTTTTCTTTTGTACTATATTAAGTCTTATTCAGTTCTAAATGCAGCCATATTAGGAAAACTAATGAATTGCAAACAGAATGCTAATGCCACTCCATTCTAATTAGGGATGTGCGTAGACCCCCGTGTTTTGGTTTAGATATCTGCTTCAAGGTTTTGGATCAGGATTTGGCTTTGCAAATCACCCTTAAGTGTTTTGGTTTTGGATCTGGATTTTTTAAATAAAAAATATATAAAAAAAGTTTTAAGAACAGCTAAAATCATGTAATTTATGCAATCCGTAACCCAAAATTCGTCTTTAAAATCTGAATTTCCGAACCGCAAAAAGATCAGGACCGCGACCCGGATTTACTTGGATCTCCTCAGGAAATTAGAACCGCGACTCGGATTTACCCGGATTCAGGAAATTCGGGTGGATTCGGATTTCTGGAGAACCGAACCACATATCTCTAATCTTAATATATACACATGTATGTGATAGAGCTGCACCACTCTTATGCAGGAACAGCTGTCATCATGACCATTGGCACTTACACCTAGCATGGGGTAAGTGTAAGTGTCGATGATAGTGATGACATCGGAACTTTGCACCTAGAATTCATAAGCACATGGTAAAATAGTGAGTAATGCTAGCTACATGAGAGATCTTTCTTTTGTGTGCGTTTGCATTATTACTGCCCAGTTGTGATCCAGAAACACTCAATTAGCGGCTGCAGAGAAATGGCTGAAATGCGTACCTTTTTGTATCATGTGCATGTTCACAAAAATGCGTATACAACCTGTGACACGTGCACGATTGGTATTTGTGGACGCATTCGGACATACGTGTGACTCAGAATCAGGCCCTGAATGTGCATATTTGTCATTTAGTGCATAAAAAATTCATTAAAAAAAAAATTAAAATCAAAGATATTCTGCTTTTTCAGTGCACAGGAATTTATGTTTGTCCAATCACAGTGTTGCAATCCTCTGGCTTTAAATAGTTATAATGGTTATAATGTTATAGAGAATACAAGATAAAACAAGAATGTGATATTAGAGAACATCTGGGGAATTGTTTAAAGGAGAACTAATGTGATTTCATTTTTTTTATTCAATTGTGTAACTTTTTCATTGACAACAATAATATTCTCCTGTCACTATTCACCTGTGGTATAAGTCCAGATTAGCCAATTTACTAAAATGAAACTGCATTGCATGGCAAAACAGCATAATAAGCTATGTGTAATTTCACTAGTGAAAAAATTTATTCTTTTACATTTCATTTTATAAAATAAAATGCAAACATGGACAGCACGGATGATGTAATGGTTAGCTGTACTGCCTCACAGCACTGAGGTCTTGGGTTCCATACTCACTATGACCTTAACTCTGTGGAGTTTGTATATTCTCCCTGTGCTTGCGTGGGCTTCCTCCGGGTACTCGGTTTCCTCCCACCCCCAAAAAATATACTGGTAGGTTAATTGGCTCCCAACAAATGAACCCTAGTGTGTATGCATGTGCTTGTGGTAGGTAACTTAGAGGTATATTTTATTTACTAAGCTTTGGAAAGAGATAAAGTGAACAAAGATAAAGTATCAGCCAGTCAGCTCATAACTACCATTTCCATCCACTTTATCTCCATCTAAGGCTTAGTAAATATACCCCATATATTATAAGATCCACAGGAACTTATGTAATTAACTAAACATTCTCTGTACAGCATTGCGGAATATGTGTATACTATATAGATATTTGGTAATAAATAAAACTGTATTCTGCAAAATACTGTAGATAAGTGCATAGTGGTACTGATCATACCTTGTTTATTGTACAACATATAATAATATGTGCATTGTGAATTTAAGTAAACTACTATTCCTTTCTATTAGAGCTGGTTAAACTTGTTCTTCACTAGTCCTATGTAGTAAAAGGAAGTTTGTATTTTCACCCTCCTAAATACACTTTAGTATATCATACAGTTTGGGGTTGAAAACTGCTGGAGTTAGAAATTTAGTGATACTAATATTAAGTGCAAAGTGCAGCATGTTTTTCACTTACAATTAGTGCCACTTTCAATTTAGAGCTCAAATCAGCTTCGTAAACCTAGCCCTTGATTTGATTACTTCAGTGTCCATTAGTAAAACTCATATATATGTATTATAAGGATGAATGCACCCATATTGTTAGTTATTATTGATGTCATCTTGTAAATACCATGACCATGGTTATGGAATACCTGGGTGATTTATGATATCCTCGTAATTTACAGTAGGGGATACATAATCCTACTGTATATATAAAACATTTAGTTTTCAAATATTAGATTACATACAGATTTGAACTATTGTAATTAAATATAAAATTCATATATCAGTCGTATAAAAAAAATTAAATGCAGGATTTAATTTCAGCAGAAAATGAAAAAAAACTATATAAATATATTCATTCATGATACATGAGGCTAAATTTACTAAAGCTTCTAAAACAGACAAGTGGTGGTGTTACCCATAGCAACCAATCAGATTCTGTCTATAATTTTCTAGGATGCAATAGAGAAGTAATAGCTAGAATCAGGTTGCTTTGGACAAAACCAGCACTTAAATTTTTAGAAGCTTTTTTTGTTAAATCTACCCCATTGACCCCCTCTACCAATGTGAATGACACCGCTACAGTAATAGCTAAAATGAAAATATAACAATTGTATTTCTATTTTTATACAAGCAATAGGAACCCACTTATTATATAACAGTTTGGCAACAGAAGATATGTAACATTTTAGATGTGTTCTCGATGGTGGCAGTGAGGCAACATAACTGAAGGCCCACTGGGAAAGGGGCTTACACATGGTCAGTCACAAACCATGACATTTAAATGTTTTTCACTATTGCCGCTTTTATACTGAAATTTCAGGTGAGACCCGGAGGTTGGAACAGGGTTCCAATCCGGATCAGACACAGAAATTGCCCAGTGCTGACCCAGGATATTCCTGAGTTGGCGACGTTCCCACCGGAGCCGGGTCTGCAGAGACCCGGCTATTCCAGGGTTGAAGTGGACGCTTGGAGATGATGTCATCTCAAAGCGCCAGTGAAGCAGGCCAATCGGCAGGCATGCGGCACGATCCAGGTCACCATGACCCGCATAGCGTCATTTACACTGCAGGGTTTCACGGGTTATTCCTGTGTTAAACCCTGCAAGTTACCTGGGTTGGATTGCCGGGTCAGTCGACTTGGCAATCCAACCCTTTCCCCTTTTACACCAAGGAGCTACCTGGGTTAATCCTTCAATAACCGGGGTTTTAGCTCTGATGTAAAAGGGGTATAATTGTGGAAGGGGTGCTGTGTAGGGCTTGCGGTGGAAAATATATGCTACATGTTAAACTGTATACATTTTTGTGGTTAAAAAAGTAGTATTTGTTAAACCCTGTCATACAATCACAACTTGACTCTGATATTAAAGATTATTTCTCTCTCAACTCCAGTGCTACTTCTCCACCCCAGCTATTTTGGAACGCTCATAATGCAGTGATTCGAAGAACCCTAATTAAGATAGATGCCTCCACTAGGAAGGCCAGGACTAAGAGACTATTTGAACTTATGGATCTTGTTGCTCTATTAGATAAACTCCATAAAACCTCTGGTTTGGTGGAAGACCAGAGCCGGCCCTAGCCCATTTGGTGCCCTAGGCAAAATTTTAACTGGTGTCCCCTAACAACTTCCCATACCGAGCTGAACAGCCCCTCAGGAAAAAAAACAGGCAGCACTCCACAGTAGGTGCTGTCAACATTTTAAGACCCATCTGTCTTTTCATCAGGACATGTCCTGATGAAAAAACCAAAGGGTCTTGAAACGTCAACAGCACCTATGTGATTTGTGACAATATATCACTTTTTAACAACTACTGATGAGTGCCGTCTGTTTTTTCTCCTGAGGGGGCTGTTCAGCTCGGTATAGGAATTTGTTTTTTATTCCTTACTTAGGAGGGAACCCTCGAGATCACCAGTAAATTTATCCAGAGTGCCGGATTGAATGCTATATATATATATTAAGGGTGTCCACTGGCCACTTTCGTGTTTTGGTTTTGGATCTGGATCTTTCTTCGTTTCTTAAAAAATAAAAAAACCCGCTAACATCACATACAGGTACTAGTGGGCCCTTAATGCCCTGCATGCTGGTACTTGTGGTTCTCCAAGTACCAGCATGCGGGGCATGCTTGTTGGGACTTGCAGTTCTACTTGTAAAGACAATGTTTGATATTATTTATTTACACCACACCACACTATCAACCCGCCACCCACCGCCACCAGGGGTGGCGGGGATAGCCCCGGGCTATCAGCCTGGGCCTGGAGAGGGTGACCCCATTATTGGGGGGGTCCCCAGCTCTCCAGGGATCCCTGGGCTGACTAGTGGTCAGGGCTGATGCTGCGGCTGGGGGGCCCGGTGAAAGGGCTCCCCTGGCTGTGGCATCAGCCCCCTGCTAGAAAAAGCCCAGTGCTGGTACTGGAACATACAGGGGAACCCTATTTAATTTTTTTCCCCTGTATTTCCAGAACCAGGACCCGATCAGAGCCCAGAGCTGGTTGCGCAGAATACAGGGGACCCCTACGTCTTTTGTCCCTCGTATTTTGGCAACCAGCGCTGGTTCTGACCAGCCCGGTGCTGGTTGTGCTTAAGTACAGGGGACCCCTATGTTGTTTGTCCCCTGTATTTAAGCACACCCAGCACTGGGTCACTAGTGCCCGGGGCTGGTTGCTCTTTTTTGGGGGGAGGGCACGCCATTTTTTTCTTTTTTTTTTACACATGTTATTTTATTTTTTTTTTACCACAGCAGCACAGATGGGTCTCACGGACCCGTCAGTGCTCTGTGTCAATCAAACAGATGCATGTAGCACGGATCTCCCGGGTCCGTGCTACATGCAAATGAGCACCATAATGCTGATTGGCTGATAGCCATGACAGACGGCTCTGTCAGCCAATCAGCACTTTGCCCATTACAGGCAAAGGCATTTTTTTAAAATGGCCACTCGAGGCAAAACCTCGAGATCCGACAGAAGATCTCGAGGTTTTGCCTTGGGAGAGGGAACCGGGGCAGACAGGGAGATCCGAGCTTGGGATCGGATCGCCCTGGATCCCCGAAGTTCGGGTGGGTTAGGTTCTGAGGGAACTGAACCCGCTCATCCCTAATATATATATACAGTCAGGTCCATAAATATTGGGACATTGACAGAATTTTCAGATTTTGGCCTCTATTCACCACCACAATGGTTTTAAAATGAAACAAACAAGATGTGCTTTAACTGCAGACTTTCAGATTTAATTTGAGGGTAATTACATCCAAATCGGGTGAACGGTGTAGGAATTACAACAGTTTCAATATGTGCCTCCCACTTTTTAAGGGGCCAAAAGTAATGGGACTATCAACTCAAAAGCTATTTCATGGACAGGTGTGGGCTATTCCCTCGTTATTTCATTATCAATTAAGCAGGTAAAAGGTCTGGAGTTGATTCTAGGTGTGACATTTGCATTTTAAATCAGTTGCTGTCAACTCTCAATATGAGATCCAAAGAGCTGTCACTATCAGTGAAGCAAGCCATCATTAAGCTGAAAAATCAAAACAAACCCATCAGAGAGATAGCAAAAGCATTAGGTGTGGCCAAATCAACTGTTTGGAACATTCTTAGAAAGAAAGAATGCACGGGGGAGCTGAGCAAAAACAAAAGACCCGGAAGACCATGGAAAACAACTGTGGTGGATGACAAAAGAATTATTTCTCTGGTGAAGAAAAACCCCTTCACAACAGTTGGCCAAATCAAGAACACTCTCCAGGAGGTAGATGTATATGTGTCAAAGTCAACAATCAAGAGAAGACTTCACAAGAGTGAATATGGAGGGTTCACCACAAGATGCAAACCATTGGTGAGCCACAAAAACAGGAAGACCAGATTAGAGTTTGCCAAACAACATCTAAAAAAGCCATTACAGTTCTGGAACAACATCCTATTGACAGATGAGACAAAGATCAACTTGTACCAGAGTGATGGGAAGAGAAGAGAAGGAAAGGAACTGCTCATGATCCAAAACATACCACCTCATCAGTGAAGCATGGTGGTGGTAGTGTCATGGCGTGGGCATGTATGGCTGCCAATGGAACTGGTTTCCTTGTATTTATTGATGATGTGACTGCTGACAAAAGCAGCAGAATGAATTCTGAAGTGTTTGGGGCAATATTATATACTCATATTCAGTCAAATGATTCAGAACTCATTGGACAGTGGTTCACAGTGCAGATGGACAATGACCCGAAGCATACTGCAAAAGCAACCAAAGAGTTTTTTAAGGCTAAAAAGTGGAATGTTATGCAATGGCCAAGTCAATCCCCTGACCTGAATCCGATTGAGCATGCATTTCACTTGATGAAGACAAAACTGAAGGGAAAATGCCCCAAGAACAAGCAGGAACTGAAGACATTTGCAGTAGAGGCCTGGCAGAGCATCACCAGGGATGAAACCCAGCGTCTGGTGATGTCTATGCATTCCAGACTTCAGGCTGTAATTGCCTGCAAAGGATTTGCAACAAAGTATTAAAAAGTGAAAGTTTGATTTAGGATTGTTTAGTTTGTCCCATTACTTTTGGCCCCTTAAAAAGTGGGAGGCACATATAGAAACCGTAATTCCTACACCGTTCACCTGATTTGTATGTAATTACCCTCAAATTAAATCTGAAAGTCTGCAGTTAAATCACATCTTGTTCATTTCATTTCAAAGCCATTGTGGTGGTGAATAGAGGCCAAAATATGAAAATTCTGTCAATGTCCCAATATTTATGGACCTGACTATATATATATATATATATATATATATATATATATATACAGTATGTGTAGAAACTCCACGACTAATACATGCTCATGTGCCTTCTGCAAACTGTAAACAAGTGGAACAAATCAGCGGCACTTGGAGATTTGTGAAGAAGTTTAATGTGACCCCTGACATCACACCGATGTTTCGGGGCTCACACGCCCCTTTGTCAAGGTAGAAGAACTAAGAATAAGAAAATACATCTTACCTTATAAAGGGAGAAGCCCACCAAGAGAAGTGAATGGACGCCGCCCGGTACTCCCTGTGTCACAGCCTGAGTCCCACAATGATGACGTCATCACGCTGCATGTCTCTCGTTATCAAGACAACCAGCAACCAGGATGCCAGCAGATCGACGCGGCTGGCTGTCCTATTACAGAAAAAAGATAAGATGGCAATAACTAAGTGTAAATGTATGACAATTATACAGCAAAAGCAAATATCTATGTGCATTGCAGCATTTAATAGCATCGGTGTGATGTGAGGTGTCACATTAAACATCTTCACAAGTCTCCAAGTGCCGCTGATTTGTTCCATACACATATATATACTGTGACAAGGTCACTGGCTTCATAGTGGAAGGAAGGTATATTTGCCCTAGATTCCTGACCGATGTCTTTTGAAACCTCAGTAAGGTGTTTGTGTTAGAAGCTTTTTGGGTTATTAGCTTCACAGGAGGCTAATTAGGGTTTTCAGCTGTGTGGCTGTTTTTTAGTGCTGTGAGGCTGATCATTAGGGAGAGACACTGCCTGGGGAAAGGACAGTCTTTCGTGTCTGTGTGAGAGAATCAGCTTAATGAAAAGCAGGCAAACTAAACCTGGAAAAACCTTCTTATAGTTTGTATATTAGTGAGCTAGGATCACTTCTGTATAGCTAGTGCCAGATGGCAAGGTGTTTATTTTTGTTTATTTTGTTTGTATTGCCTAATAAAACTGGCTGAGGTCAGTTGCACCAGACCAGTGGACTTTGTGTGATTTCTATACATGGTGCCCACCCCAATGTCCCTCTCCCAGCTAGAGATAGCTAATATAGCTAAAGGACTAACTAACCTGGCTGGCTGCCACCTTCTTTATTTAAATTATGAATTATGCAGCGCTGTGCAGCTAATGCTGCTGCTGAGGATGCCGCTTGGTCTGATGGCTGGGCGGCTAAAATGGAGGCGGTGGCGGAGCCGTGAGTTGTCACTCACGGCTCTGCTCCGCAAAGGCCCATGGGAGGAGTGGACACGGCTGGGCATGTGCAGCAGGGAAGGGGGTGGGGGTGGCAGCAGAGCCCTGGAATCCCCCTAGGCATTCCAGGTGCCCCTAGGCATTTGCTTATTATGCCTATGCCTAGGACCGACTCTGTGGAAGACTATCGTAAACTTATAGCTGCTAGAGGGGAACTTGGCCTTCTTCTCACAGCAAAAGTGGAGTCTTCTCTTAAGTGGCTTAGCCAAAACTTTTATGAAAAAGGCAATAAAGCTGATAGGAAACTGGCATCCAGACTATGGCCCGTATTCAGTTAGTTTTGCTCCCGCAATACTTTTCCACCTGCTGGACTTTTCGCCTGCATCGCATGTTGTTGATGCGGAAACTTATTGTGAGCGCCCCCGCTATTCACTGTATTCAGTTCCAAAGGACGCAAAAACGCGTCCCGGCAAAAAGTGCTGTCAAAAATGGGGAAATCAGCCTGACACCCCCAAAAGATGCACTAACATTGGGAATCAGTTTAGACTGTCCCCGAATAGGCCCTCTGAAGCTATTTGGGGTACTTTAGTGCTGTCAGTTGCTTCTAAATAGCATCTTTGCACAAGTGGTGAAGAATAGCATTTAGCAGTATTTTTACGAGAAAATAAGTAGTCCTGTCAAATTTGGGGTATAGGTTGAGTCTCCCATATCTAAAATGCTTGGGACCAGGGGTATTTTGGATATCGGAATATTCAGTATTTTGGAATATTTGCATACCATAATGAGATATCTTGGGAATGGGACCCAAATCTAAACACAGAATGCATTTATGTATCATATACACCTTATACACAAAGCCTGAAGGTAATTATATACTTTATTTTTAATAATTTTGTGCCGTAAACAAAGTTTGTGTACATTGAACTATCGAAAAGCAAAGGTTTCATTATCTCAGTCATGCTAAAAAAATTCCGTATTTCAGAATATTCCGTATTTCGGAATATTTGGATATGGGGGACTCAACCTGTACTTGAAAATGGGTGCAAGCATGGTTTAAAATCGCTAAAGTTAAGTTTTAAGTAACACCAAAAACGCACCTTCAGCAAGCACCTGCAAACAAAAAAACACCTCCCTCATACTTGCAGACCCCCCAAAAGTCTATTTGGCTACTTTTTAAGTATGTACCCCTACTTTGTACTTTTTCACCCCCTTTTTTAAAGTCTTTTTTTGGGTGTTCCACACTTTTTTTTTTAATGCAGTTAGCCTTTGGGGGGCTGTCCCAAGGCTGCAGAGTGGTTTCGCCACCTTTGCACCCCAAAACTGCAATTCTGCACTTTTTTCCGCCTGCTATTCATAGGCAAATGTTTTTCGCCTATTACATTGCATTGACTTTTCGTGTATGTGAAAAGTATTTGGAATTGAATAGGGCGAAACCTTTCCGCCTGGCGAAATGACGTCATCCACGATACTTTTTTGCAGATTTAAACTTTTCGCCGCTAATTGAATACGGGCCTATTTTCTAAACTTTTGCAGAATAATGTTCTAACCATTAAATCTCATTAGGGAGAATTTGTTATGGATCCCTTACTTATCACTGAGGAGTTTCGAAAATTCTATTCTAAGTTATATTACCTTTTGTCTTCTTCGTATAACTCCCCTGCTGCTGGGGTCTCTATACAGAACTTCTTAACCAGCTGCCAACTCCATAAATTGTCCTTCTCTGCTCTTCAGTCATTATGTGTCACAATCGAGAAGCAGTACATTACGGAAGTGATTAAAGGCCTCAAGACAAATAAAGCCCAAGGCCCAGATGGCTCCACATCCACCTATTATAAAGTAAATCTTTTAACTCTATATTGTCCCCTTATCTTGCTGGGGTGTTCAGTGGTGTGATGTCCGGGGGTTCTTTCTCCAAGGAGGCCCTAGAGGCAAGACCATTGTTATTACCAAAGAAGGGAAGGATACCGCCAATTGCATCCATTACAGACCCATCTCGCTGTTAAACACTGACATCAAGATATACTGTATGCGAAGATTCTTGCCAATCATGTGAACTCCATGTTGCCCAGCCTGTTTCATTACAACCAGGTTGGTTTCATTCCAGGGAGGCTGGCCCGTGACAACACCAGGCGAGTGATTAGTCTCATTCACTCAAATTGTACCCGCACTTCAGCCCTGGTGCTCTCCTTGGACGCTGAGAAGACCTTCAACCGGATTAGCTGGCTCTTTATGGTCGAAACATTAAAATCCTTTGGCCTCGGAGGCGACTTTCTCCAAGGCATCCAGGCTTTCTACTCTATTCCTTATAACCAATGTCACTAGGCAAGGGTGCCCATTGTCACCCCTGATTTTTGCTTTGATTATTGAACCCCTTGCAGCTCAAATCCATCTCGACCCAGACATTGGGGGGATGGCACTTGGCAAGGCAGAATACAAAGAGTCTCTCTTTGCTGATGACGTTCTCCTAAATCTAACTTTTCCTCATACATTTCTTCCCAAACTTTTTCAGATCTTATCCGACTATGGTTCGCTCTTGGGTTATAAGTTCAGCTTTTCTAAAATGAAGTCCCTCGCCCTCAATATCTCATGGCCCTAGCCCTCCTGCATCACAACTATAATTTTGCCTGGTGTCCCTCTAAAATGGAATACTAGGGAGTCTTTATTACTAGTAGGTACAATACCTTGTATACAGAAAATGTTCCCCCTATGCTTAAAGCCATTAAACTAGACCTCCTTTGTTGGAGGGATCTCATTATTTCCTGGCTAGGCAGGATAGTGGCAGTTAAGATGAACCTTTTGCCCAGACTACTCTATTCTTCCAGACCCTACCTGCTGCTGTCCCTAAACTACTTTATCACAAATGCACAGGTGGTTTGTCCAATTTTTATTGTGATCTAAACCTCCAAGTATTAGCTTTCTCACTCTCCGCTGCCCCACTAACAATGTTGGCAATGGATTCCCAGATGTCACTCTTTATTACTATTCTACCCATTTAAGTCAGGCGATTGCCTGGTTTGCTTCTTCCCAGACACCAAGGTGGGTAGAAGTGGATGCTAACTCGTGTGGTATCCCCTATTGTAGGACTGGCTGCGTCTGATAGACACAAGTCTGCTCGTTCACATCTGGTTATAGCCTTCACATTCTCTATTTGGGATCACTGCAAAATTTGCCACAAAGTTACTTCCTATCCTTCCTTTATTTCCTGTTGACCATTTCCTGTTGACCTTTTGACCCCACTGACCATTTGTACCTGTCGACCTTTTTACATGTCGACCTTTAGTGTGTGTCCCATTTAGCATACCTTCTATTACCTCTTTTACTTATATTCAAGTTTGACATTTTATCAACTCTCTCCCCTTCAGCTCTATAAACAGATCCTTGACTTCATTTGAATCTCTGTGCCTCCATAATCCCCTTATGAAGGATATTATATCTGTTCTTTACAATATCTTGCATAATGTTAAATGACCAGACATTCTGGGCCATGAACTCCAGTGGGAAAATAATCTAGGTAGCCCACCTGATGAGGACACATGGTCTGTGGTACAGGAAAGGGTATCTAAGTCTTCTATTTCCTCCTCAATTAAGGAAAATGCATACAAGATATATTATAGATGGTACCTGGTACCTGCCTGTTCACACAGAATGTATAACTCGGTCTCAAATCAGTGTTGGAGAGGTTGCAGAGAGGTGGGTACTTTCTTACATATATGGTGGTCTTGCCCTAATATAGTTCTGTTCTAGGATGGGGTTACCCATCTACTGTCAAAAGTTTTTAAGGTACCTTTGACTAAGTCCCCTTGGTCTGTTCTCCTTGGCTGCCCACTTGAGGGCCTTACCAAGCAAGCCGATAAGCTCTCTTTACATATTTTAAATGCTGCTCAATGCTTATTTGCAAGACAATGGAATTAATTGACCAGAGCCAGCCCTAGCCAATTTGGTGCCCTAGGCAAAAGTTTGACTGATGCCCCCTAGCAGATAATCCCACCACCAATCTTATGGCCGGTACACACTAGAAGATGACTAGTGTGTACCGACCTCGTTAGCGACGGGACCCGGTGGGATGCCAACTTCGGCAAGTGCATACACACTTGCTTATGCTGGCAGCAACAAAGTGACGGTGGCATAGCACTCGCTTACGATGTTGCCCGTCACAACTGCATGTACTGTAGGTATGAGGAGCGATGTTGCTGACAAAGAGCGGGGTATTGAATATATTGCATCATCAATATTCAGAGAAGTGGGGTGCACAGCTGCTAGAACACACACACACATATCTATACAAATATACACATATATGTCCTCATTCTGGTATTTTATGGGTCTTTTATGTTCATACATCTCCTCTGTCCTGATGATTGGGCCCTGCGCGGCCGGGAAACATTGACGCAGTTTTGCGAGGATTATGATGTATAATTACTTATAAAGCAACACTTGTTATCTTACAAAGTCCTGTAGTGCTGTACTTCTTGCTGGACGTGAGTTGCAGTGGGACATTGGTGTGTATGTGTATATATATATATATATATATATATATATATATACACACAAAATAATTGTGTAAGGCTGTCATGTCTCCTCCATGTACGACCCCCAATGGTTCCAACTGTGAGAGAGTCAGGACAGCCTTTGGAGAGAAAGACTGGCCACCAGGGTACGTATAGGAGTGGTGGGGTGAAAAGGGGTATTGAGATGGAGCCATGATGGGGTGGGGGTCAGGACGTGGCTGCGACGGGGGTGGGACGGAGTAGGAGGACAGCAGAGAGGGGGTGGGATCAGCCAGATAAAAGGTAGAGCAGAGCAGGAAAGGGGGGGTTAGAGACTGGTGACAGACAATTAAACTATATACAGTGTATATATACATATATATGTACATACACACATATATAAAGTGTATGTATATATATATATATATATATATATATATACAAAAGGTACTGATAATAGTGCTAGTCCCTATGTGGATTCTGTAAACACCAAGGTCCTTTGATGGATTAGTAAATGTTCTACTATAATCCCGTTGTCACAGTGGCTGCTTACAGTTCTCCAACTGGGGCATGTCGCACACCTGCGGGATAATGTCCGTAGACACCAAGGGTATCTAGCTTTTAAAATAACCCTATATTTATTTATTTATTTGGAAAGTTTGCACATACAGAAACTATAAGAAAATGAACACCGTATCTGTGAGACCACAACTAAAATGGACGCCATTCCGGAGACAATGTGCCTATACACTAATATAGGGGAATAGGGAGAGCTCTGAGATAGCGGTCATAAGGACATTATCCCGCAGTTGTGTGACATGCCCCATATGTACACAAACTGTATCTAGTGGAGATCGCCGGTTTGTATATGCAGCGGGACCTCCCGCGATATCTTCTGGTCCCATGCAGACGCATTAGTATCCAAAATGGCGCCCGGACCTCCGAAAAATGGATGTGCCATTTATGGACATTATGGACTAATTGGACAGGGTATATATGTTTAAAACTCTCCATTTGTATTGGAAGTATCCTCCTGACGAAGTCCAGCCATACAGGCGGAAGGGAACGAAACGCGTTGAGGCTGTGGGGACCACCGCTATCTGGGACTGCTATATCAATTCAGATAAGCTTTCAAAATCACCTTTAAGTTGTAATTATGTATTTTTTGGTGTTATGTGTTTGAAATTAAAATCTTTTAAATATACTACACTATGCAAGCACTTTATTCCTCCCCATTTATCATCCTACCTGGCGTGAAGTGACTGTCCTACACTATAAAGGAATGCAAGGTTGCTGACCGAGGACATATCATTATATGCTTATTTATTAGGCACACACGGTACGCTTTGTAATTTAATATAAGTGTGCATCTGATTATATAATAATATATACTATAAGGCGCTCGTTCTCACCTTTTGTATTTTTATATATATATGTATTTTTTTACGCCCAGACACACGTAAAAAAATATAATTTGTGTGAGGTACTGCATACCTTACAGATCAGTAGCAGCAGCCAGCAGGTTCCGACACCCCGATCAGCAGCACTGCAGGAACACTCAGGAATCAGGATCAGTCACCCGGGCAGCCCTCACGGAGCTGAGGCTAAACTTCTTGGCTGCAGTGCTCAATGATGCACTTGTGGGGGCGTCACCTAGATAACATCACACGGAGGTGCGGGCTAGCGAAGCGGCAGCTTTCCACTGCACTGCACTGCACTGCTATGTGAGAGGGTGCCACAGAGGGTTTTAGTGGGCGGGAAGTCAGACGCCCGCTGGCGGAGGCATTGGAATCATACTGTGTAGCAGGGAACAAAATATTCCCCACTACAGCAGCACAGGCAGCTTCATGGAGGGGGGGGGGAGGGACAGAGCCCTGGTATGCCCCTTGGCATTCCAGTCGCCCCTAGGCATTTGCTTAGAATGCCTATGCCTCGGACCGGCTCTGGAATTGACCCTCCTTCTCGTCAGCAACTCATAAATAAAATCTGGCATGTGGCAGCCATGGAGAAAATATTGGCTTACCTTCACAACTCCTCCCTTAAGTTTCTTATGGTATGGAGCGACTGGTTTCTATATAATAACACCAGGCCACATGGGACCCTACCCTCTGGCTTTTCGGACCTCCTGTTCTGATGTTACCACTTCCCCTCTCTACCATGGTGATTTCCCCTTTTCTTAATTTAGGGATATTTGCTTACACTCCCTTAATTTGTAACACTGACTCGGACTAGGCCTCTTTATTTTCCATGTCCCCCCTTTACATCTATCTCTTAACTTCCTTTCCTCTTCTACCTCCTATTCTTCCTTCTTTCTTACGTTTTTACGATATATTTTTGTTCCCACATTCAGGGGGTCATTCAGACCCGGTCGTTAGCGCCGATGTGCTCGGACCGGGTCGATGGCCCCCCACAGAGCATGCGCACGATGGCGCCGGTGCCGTTGTGCGCATGCGTGAGACCCGCTATGACCGACAGCGCCAGTCGTAGCGGGTCTGGATCCAAAGGGGGCGAGCTCTCGATGTTGATTGACAGCTCGCCCCGCTTGGAAGGCGGGCCGGGGGGGTGGCAGCCCAAACGGAGGCATTCCCATGGGAACGCCTACCGTTTGGGGGCGGCCCCACTGACATCACTAGTGATGTCAGTGGAGAGCTTCCAGCTCAGACAGAGCCAGAAGCTCTCCGTGGCTTACGACAAGGGAGACCCTACCCTAGGGTCTTGTCGTAAGCCCCGATGGTCACGATGGTCTTGACCATCGCGACCATCACCTTAGGCGGTAATAAGGCTGTGGGTGTTAACCCACAGCCTTACCACCGCAAAGGAGGATGTCTTGAAAATTCGAGACGTCCTCCCCTCATTCAGACCGACCGCACGCTCTGTGCGACCGGCTCTGAATGAGGTCCTCAGTTCTGTATTATTATATATTGTTTCATTTAAATATGTGTTTTGGCACTTGACGGTTTTTCTTTTTTTCTCTATATTTGCTTTTAGATCAGTGTATTGTTAGATCTGTATTTTTAGGTTTGTATGCAGCTCCACGTATTTTGTTTTGGTGTATTCTAAATATTTTTTCTTATTTGCCACTGCATATATTTTTGTATTTTTCATTTAATTAAAGAATAAATATGTTAAAAAAAGTAGTATTTGGGACTAGTGTAATGTCTGTCTGTCTGACATGAAAGCTTGGTGGAATGTTAGTGCAAATAATGGATGATAATTTAATGTGTTGAGGTTTATTGGTGTCAGGGCAGTAACTAAGGGTGTGCAAATGGTACCGCTGCACAGAGTGCAGAGCCTCGTGGGCTGCACTGTCACTGCCCCACAGCCCCTACATCTTGCTAGCAGGGTACCTAGAACAGCACCCTGCTGCCAGAATCGCTGCTGCAGTACTGACCAGAGCATCTTTGGACACTGCATATATGCACACTGCAGCATGTACAGTCTCCCGGAACATCCTGAGGATGCTCCAGGCCAGTGGCGGGCTGGGCCGGGGGGCAGGGTGCCATGTGCCCCCCGGGCCACAGCGTCATGCGGGTCGTGGGCCAGTGCAGTCTGTGTCACGGAGTTCGGTCAGCACTACACAAGTGACAAACACACAGCCGCCGGCTCCGGCAGCTGTGTGTTTGATCAGCAGCCAATGAGAGTCTATCAGACTCTCATTAGCTGCTGCTGCGCCCACTGCAGGAGCCGCTCCATCTTCCGGCTCCCGCAGTGGGCAATGGGAGAGGCGTCATGATGTCATATAATGTCTCTCCCATAATGCAGAGCGGCCCAGCCCGGGAAGGACAGATGGAGGAGCGGATGGTGGCGGCGGGAGCGGGGATTCAGGTAAGTGTTTTTTTTGTTTTTGGTTTTTTATATTACGTATGTCTACTGGGGGGGTCTGGCACTACTGGGGGCACTACAAAGGGGGGGACTACTACTACTGGGGGCTCTACAAGGGGGATGGGGGACTACTACTACTGGGGACTACTACTACTGGGGGCACTACAAGTGGGGACTACTACTACTGGGGGCACTACAAGGGGGAGGGGACTACTGCTACTGGGGACTACTAATACTGGGGGCACTACAAGGGGACTACTACTACTACTGGGGACACTACAAGGGGGGTGGAGGACTATTACTACTGGGGACTACTACTATTGGGGACACTACAAGGGGGGGACTACTACTGGGGGCACTACAAGGGGGGGACTACTACTACTGGGGGCACTACAAAGGGGGGAGACTACTACTGGGGGCACTACAAAGAGGGGGACTACTACTACTAGAGGCACTACAAAGGGGGGGACTACTGCTACTGGGGGCCATACACAGGGGGGTGACTACTGCTACTGGGGGCACTACAAAGGGGGGGACTACTACTGGGGTCACTACAAGGGGGGGACTACTACTGGGGGCACTACAAGGGGGGGACTACTACTACTGGGGGCACTACATGGGGGAGCTACTACTACTGGGGGCACTACAAAGGAGGGGAATACTACTACTGGGGGCACTACAAGGGGGATGGGGGACTACTACTACTGGGGACTACTACTACTGGGGGCACTACAAGTAGGGGACTACTACTACTGGGGGCCCTACAAGTGGGGACTACTACTACTGGGGGCACTACAAGGGGGAGGGGACTACTACTACTGGGGACTACTAATACTGGGGGCACTACAAGGGGACTACTACTACTGGGGGCACTACAAGGGGGGTGGGGGACTACTACTACTGGGGACTACTACTATTGGGGACACTACAAGGGGGGGACTACTACTGGGGTCACTACAAGGGGGGGACTACTACTACTGGGGGCACTACAAAGGTGGAGACTACTACTTATGGGCACTAATAAGGGGGGACTACTACTGGGGTCACTACAAGGGGGGACTACTACTGGGGGCACTACAAGGGGGGGACTACTACTGGGGTCACTACAAGGGGGGACTACTACTACTACTAGGGGCACTACAAAGGGGGGGCTACTACTACTGGGGGCACTACAAAGGGGGACTACTACTGGGGTCACTACAAGGGGGGACTACTACTGGGGGCACTACAAAGGGGGGACTACTACTGGGGTCACTACAAGGGGGGACTACTACTAGGGGCACTACAAGGGGATGGGACTACTACTAGGGGCACTACAAGGGGATGGGACTACTACTAGGGGCACTGCAAGGGGATGGGACTACTACTAGGGGCACTGCATAGGGGGGAGGGGACTACTACTAGGGGCACTACATAGGGGGAGGGGACTACTACTGGGGGCACTGCATCGAGGGACCACTGCTGGGGGCTCTATATAAAGGGCAATACTGGGGGTACTGCATAGGGGGGAGACTACAACTGTGGCCACTATTTAAGGGGTATTGCATAAAGGTTACCACTATTGGGGGCACTGCATGGGGGGTGGACTGCTACTGGGGGCACTATATAAGGGGCACTGCATAGGGGGTACTACTATTAGGGGCACTGTATAAGGGGCTTACTACTGGGGGCACAAGGGGCACTGCACAGGGGGGACCACTACTGGGGGCACTATATAAGGGGCTTACAACTGGGGGCACAAGGGGCACTGCATAGGGGGGATCACTACTGGGGGCACTATATAAGGGGCTTACTACTGGGGGCACAAGGGACAATGCATAGGGGGGATCACTACTGGGGGCACTACTGGAGGCCTGCATAAGGGTGTTCTCTCCTGTGGCACACGGGGGCACTGCATATGGGCACTACGACAGGGGGCTGCCCCTAATCTTTATTTTCACCTTACATTAATCCCATATGGACCTGTCTCCTCCCTGGAACACTTGAGGGGGGGGCGCCGTAGCACACACATTCTTCGGGGCACCCTGGCTACATGCTACTCCTCTGCCAGGGCCGCCTGCATGCATTTGCCTCCCAGGCTAAAAGTTGCCAGCCAGCCCCTGCTCCAGGCAGTGCTGTAATTCCTGGTGCTGGTCGCTCCACCTTCTTGGTATGATGTATGATGTAATGTGCTTAAGGGGTGTGGCCAACACAAGGCGCAATAAAGACCTGTTACGGAGCTGATCGATGTATACAATTTTTAGTGTGGGGATCTCTGGGCCTGATTCAGAGCCGCTCGTAAGCGGCCGCTCGTTCGCTCCGAGCGATGTTCGCACATCTGCGCATGCATATGGGTCGTAATGCGCATGCGCCAACCAGTCAGTGCGGTCGGAATTCGTCTGTTCGCAAAATAGCGAGTGCCTGCTAATTTGAGAGACAGGATGAGGAGTTTGTGGGTGGTAGCAGGGGAAGGTGCTTGAAAACGGGAAGTGGTGATCCGAACGCAGGCGTGCCAAATGGTCAAAACGGGCGTTTTAAGGGTGTGCATAATTAACAAAGCAGCGTCATCGACCACGTCACTTGGTTGTTTCTTAGCCTGAACTGTTCGCATGATTGTGGTAGGAAAATCCAACCGCAAGCACTGCGAGCAGTTCAGATGCCTTTCGATGTACTCGATTAATCTAATAAATAGCGGAGATGACGTATGATGCGAGCGGCCAGGGGGCGTCTTTACAAAATAGCGAGCGCATGTTTCGTTCGCTCGCTCAGACATAGAGGCGTCAACAGACCGCAAAGAGCGAGCGCTCAATTTAAATAGCTGGCCCCTTTTTCTGACCGAGCGAGCGCAAATAGCGTCCGGCTCTGAATCAGGCCCTCTGTGTAATAGGTAGGGTTTAGTAGAATGTGCAGTACTATTTATGTTGACAATAGGAAGACATACTGCAAATTTTGTGGTTTTTTTTTATAAGTTTAAGAGAAAACGAAGAGGTCTTTGCAAGGCACAAATTATAATAATAATAATAATAATAATAATAATAATAATTGTATTTATATATTGCATTTCTCCAGTAGGACGCAAAGTAATAATACAGGGTAAGTGAGGCAAAGATAATGGGTGAGGTACCAGTAAGCGAGAAAGGCATGATATTGCTTTGAGTACTTTTGGGGAAAGTGAGAAATCAACAGTGCAGTAGAGGGAGACTAAATGGATGAGATGGTTATGGGATGCTCGCAGTCAGGATCCCGCCTGTCAGGATCCCGACAACGCTAGCATACCGTCACTTGTTGTTTGGCATGCTAACCCACCCCTCTCCCTACCCTAACCCTCCCTCTTGGTGCCAAACCCTAGCCTCCCCCTTAGTGCTGAACCTAACTTCCCCTTCCCACACCCTAAACCTAAACCACCCCATTAGTGCCTAACCCTAACCCTCCTCCAAGTGCCTAACCTTACCTTAACCCTAAACCTAACCCTCTACCCCACCCCGCTACTTGACTTTGGTATCCTGTCGATCGGGATGTCGGCGTTGAGATTGTGAGAGACGTTGGGATTCTGGTGCCAGCAATATCAGTGCCAGAATCACGGCTGCTGGGATATTGAAGTTATCCCAAATGGACACCACAGTCGGAAGTAACTAATTATACGTTTTTCTGTGTGTTGGTGATATAATGTGTCATTCTGTATTAGTGGAGTAAGGCCCTCATTCAGAGCCGCTCGTTAACAGCAGTACGCTCGTTGCGTTCCGATGTTGAATAACCGCGCATGCGTCGGTGTAACACTGCGCATGTGCGTACTGCAGATTGCGAGTTTTTTTGGACTCGTTCCTAAAATAGCGTACAGGAAGTGACATGTCAAATGTGATTGACAGAACAGGGCGTTTTAGGGTGTTGACGAGGGTGGAGATGGAAAAACGCAGGCGTGGCGAGGCGTTTTTGGGGCGTACATACATTAGCAGATGCGAGCGTAAAATGTGTACGGACCGACTCCTACGTCACTGGATGATCCTCTTTCCCTTCCAAATGCTCGCACAGCTTAGGGTCTGGATTACTCGACCACATTGGCGATGGCCTTCTCCTCCGTCCCGGGACTCCACGATGTTGTTGCGATTAATCGCGGGAGGGCAGAAAAGCAATTAGTGTTGGATTGCGAACCGGCTTGGTATGTGTTTTGAAATCAGTTTTTTGGGATAGCACAAAACGTACGCAGGTGGAACTCAGAGCTGCTAATGTCAGGATGACACAGTCAATTTGCGTACATTTGGGGGGGTTTATTTGGGCAGCAATTTGGTGGTTAGGGCCTATTGTAACAATAATTTCATCATGTTTTCAGTTTCGCACCATTTTATTTGTGCCTCTTGAATTTGACGAATTATATGAATTTTTAAACGTTCCTTAAAGAGCCCTTTTTTTTTTTTTTGTTTTGGCCGAGTTTTTGCCTTTTGGCCCAGGATTAAATGTAACCCATTTGTACAATAATTTCACAATCCAATGTCATTGTTTAATTTCCAATTTATTGCTCAAACAAAAAAACTTATTTTAAAAATTTTGGGGACATCTTTTTTGCCCAAAGATATGTTCCCAAATCAAACAAATTGGCCCAACATAACTGTTGACATAAACATACATCCAAAAAATAAAAACATTTCACAAGAAAGGAGAGGGAAGTTTTGACCCAAAAGGAATATGAGCCAATCACAGAAGGATTGTGGGAAAAGTCACCATTGCTGTCACCGTTTTTTCACCCGTTTGGATGGGGGAGGGAGGGCGCCAGACCGGGTCCGGGATGTCATCGGGCTGGCCTGTCCAGAGGCAGATGTTGTGGCCTCTGGACTAGGCATAGGGCTAGGCACATTTGGAGGATTGGCTGATGTTGTGCCAGAGGTGGAGGATCCTGATGTTCCGGCAGGAAGGGAGGTCGGCTCCACCATGTGCTGGCGAACGAGCTGCTCCAGGGCATTGGCGATGCGGATGTTGGCCCTGGTATTTTCCGCCAGGGCCTGACCAATGGTCTCGTTGGCCGCAGCATTTTGCTCCAGGGCCTCAGCCACCCGTAGCAGACTGGCGTCCATCCTCTGCAGAATCTCCGTATGGGAATCCGATTTGAAATTGAGTTCTGTGAGGAGGGCCACTGCCTGCGAGGGGGATTGTCCTGGACTGGCTTCTGCAGGGTCCTCAGCCGGATGTACTGGTTCCTCCCCTGCAGAGCCAGCAGAAATTCGGCGGCCAAGGCTCCCCTCTGGAGCAGACTCATCCGCCTGTGTCTCTGTTAGGAAAAAAGAGAAAAGCCTCACATTACAATCTACATATTGGCACAATAACATTTCAGAGTTGATGACATCCAAAGATTTACCTGGGACAACATGAGGAGCCGCAAAGTCTGGCATGTCCGTATCCATGTTGGACACGCCAAACACCTCCACAGGCTGCACACACCCCTGTGCCAGCTCTTCTAAATCCGTCAACTCCAATGACACAGGGGTGGGACCCCCACCTGTCCCCCTTGCATGCCTTGCCCTGTCCGCGAGTTTTTGCTTTAGGCGATATTTGAAGTCGCCCCATCTGTGGGAAAAAATGGAAGCCATTATCCTTTGGTTTAAAATGGGGTTTGTTTTTAGGGGGGGCAAGGGTTTACTTACCGCCGTTTGACATCCCGGGCTAGACGGACATAATCACCCACCCTATTGACAGCAACGGCTACCTCTTCCCACATTCTCCACTTCTGGCTTAGACTCATATTCCTGTCTGCCTGTGGCAGGATGTCCACACACTTCTGGATCAAAACCTCCATCTCCTTTCTTGTGAAATGTGGCTGCCTTTTTTTTTTGGCCGCTTTGGCCGGAATACTGGGCCCAGCAGCCTCTTCCATGTCATTCTCCTCACCTATTTGTGTAAATTTACAGAATTCACAAAATCACAACTTGCCTAATCTTATGTTTCAAATTAATCATTGATACAAAATGCATGAAAGACTTACCGCCTGACTCTTGGGCATTTTTTCCCTGGTCTGTCGCCATGTCTGAGGTCCAAACAAGAAATACACCAGAATTTGAATGTGTTTTCGTGACGTATTTATACATGCGTCCTTATTTTGCGGCCGCATCATTGATTGTGCGGCCCTATGATCCCTCCTTAATTTGTGCGGGAAACGAAACACTATTTATGGCTTGGTGTGTCTCAAGTCGAGGTGGCGTTTTTGGATTGTTGGAGGTTATCTTGGCAGGAGGTTATTGATTACGTAGAAAGGAGTTGGCGGTTGGAGATTCGTTTGTTGGTTAGATTTGCGGGTTTTTTTTCCGTTATCTTTGTTGGTTTATATTTTTGGGACCTCGTTTCTTGATTTGGTAAGTTTTGTGAAGTCTAACTTTTGTTCAATTGTTGTTTCATTGTGTTTCTTATTTTTTGTAATTTTTGGATCCATAATTTCTTCTATTTTAGATTTTGTTTATTTTCGACCCAAAAGACCTTTTGATTTTGACTCTTATATATTTGCTCTTGGTAAGTCCATTTTTTATCTTGTATTTGCAAACTAATTAGCGCATTTTTAGTAGTTACTCTTGTGACTTGTATTAGCGAACTAATTAGTGCATTTTTAGTAGTTACTCTTGTGACTTGTATTAGCGAACTAATTAGCGCATTTTTAACAGCTTAATAATCATTCTAACTTTTTGGTGGTTTCTCTTTCGCTTTTTGTGCCAACATTTCGACCCATTTTGATGTACTGTGTTAAATGTCGCTTTGCTGTTTTGCTAAATGGGTGTTTGGCATATTTTAACTTTGGTCTAGCACAAAATTTGTAAACAAAAATGCACAGAGTGAAATGTGTCAAGTAATTTTGGTGTTTATTTTCAGTTTGGACGTATCATGACAATACCCCGGCATGTAAGCAGCAATGGATGGTATCATCAAGCTAAGTTGTTTTAATATAGTTTTGGGGTGGGTCAAAAGCCTTACTTTGAAATCTTTGAATTTCAGGTTGATCTGGGGCGGATTGTTCTGGCCATGCTCCCGGAAGCCGACCAACCTCAATCTCGTCCCAGGCGTAGGCATCGTAGGCATGCAAGGCCCCAGATATTTCGAACACGTGTCACCCTTTTTGGAATGCCCGATGATGAGGTTTTAAGACGCTACCGTCTACCTCCCAAAATCATCATAGACACTCTCTCATTAATAGAAAGTGATCTTGAGCGGCAAATTGACAGTCCAACAGCAATACCACCACTTACGCAATTTATGGCGGTGTTACATTTCTGTGCCTCAGGATCGTTTCAAACAACAGTGGGAATAGTGGCGGGCATCTCCCAATCCTCCTTTTCCCGGATCCTGAGGGCAGTGATGGAGGCACTTTTCAAGCACCTCCATCATTTTATTCAAATGCCTTTGGATATGGGTGCCCTTAGTGTGGCCAAGGCCAATTTTTACCAAATAGCTGCCTTCCCACACATCATAGGGGTTGTGGATGGTACTCACATACCACTTCAGCCTCCAGCCCGGCTGGAGGCCATATTTCGAAACAGGAAACACTATCACTCCCTGAATGTAATGGTGGTATGTGATGCCTCCCTCCAGATCCTGTCCCTGAATGCTAAATTACCCGGAAGTGCACATGACTCCTTCGTCATCCGGCAATCAGGGATATGGCACAAATTAACCAACCTACAAGCTGGTGATGCGTGGCTTCTGGGTAAGTGGAGACCTTTAGTACATAACAATGTTAAGCTTGATACACAGTGTTCCTGATGTTGTCAATTCTTTTCCATAGGAGACAGTGGATATCCTTGCATGTCCTGGCTGCTCACTCCTTATTTGGCTCCCACACCAGGCCCACAAAGTGCATTTAATTCCGCACTTACAGCCACCAGGCAAGTGGTGGAGCGCTGTATCAGCCTTTTAAAAGGCCGATTCCGATGCCTCCACCGCTCTGGTGGCGAGCTCATGTATTTGCCGGATATGGTGTCGAAAATTGTGGTCCTGTGTGGGATATTTCACAACATCGCCATAAGGAGTGGTGTCCCAATGCAGCCAGAGGATGCCTTACCTGAGGATGGCCCCCCCGAGGTTGGTCGGAGGTCAGTATGTGGGGGGGCCATACGCGATGATGTGGTGGCCAGATTTTTTAGGTAAGTTTTAACAAAACAGTGTTTAAACCGAATGTGTTTGTGTTTGTTTGCGAACATCTAATTTTGTTTTCTTTTTTTCACCATCTTCGGTTTGTTCACATAATCTTTGGCACTACAACGCTCACTACTTCATGCTACCCTTACCAAACCTGGATCTGGTCATTTTGGGAATATATTCTGGAACCCATATCGCAACGCCATGTTTGTGGAATCATTTTGGCATGGTCCTTCCTCAACCAGTTCTTGATTTGTTTTTTTTTAAATTTTTTTTATTGGGTATGTGTTGTATTTGAGATTATCACTGTGTTTTTTTTTTGTGAGTGACCACTTTGATTTCTCAGTTATGTTGTGAATAAATGTTTGGAGAGTTAAATGTTCTTCCTTTTTTTGGACGTTACCAGCAAGTTTAACCAGGTTAACACACCTTACATTTGACTAAGGGGTAATCCAGTACTGACGCCAGTTGAGCAAAAATGAAATATGTTTTCAGGTTCCCAACCCACACCAAAAGGAAGCCTGTCCAATCATTTGGCTTTGTAAGATTCGCCTAAGCAGCTTGCCCACCAACTAGGAACCTGTAAAATGTAGAAATATCTAATTGACACTACACACAAAAAGGGAAATGACATTGTTACTGTTATGTGTTTCTTGAGGGTGTTTTACATACAAATACAAAACCCAATCTAATTTTTAAAAAATGCAAAACCTTGCAGGAACAGTCTACTTATGTCAGGGTTAACTATCTTTGGTTTTGAAAAAACGAATGAGGCAGAACGTATATTAGAAATAAACAATTTATTTTGAAAAAGATAAAAACAAAAAAAAACTACTGCCGAAGGATGCCAGACAGCCGGTCAAGGGCCACAAGCACCCCAATGACATTTTGGCGCATGTGTGCCACACAATCTTCGACCTCTTGCCGACGCCTCTGTTCCTCTGTGGGTGAGAAAAGTGTGTGGATTAATCAAACAATAGGGAATCCACATTAAAAAAACAAAAACACAACGAAATCACTCCAAAACCAAAATTAAAAAAAAAAGGGGTGCTGCAAAAATTACAAGGCCTATGTAGAAATACCCACAGGTGTGATATGTGTATGTTGAAATCAGCAGGAAGAGGTAAAGGCAAACTGCTAAATCACCAAAAAACAACCCAAAAATCACGAATAAAGGAACGACACATGATTACATACAAATAGTTTGTGGTTAAAAAATATGCGAAAGAAAAACATACCGGTAGCCAAAACGGCAGATCCCGAAGTCCCTCCATCTTCATCCTCGGAGGAGCCTTCATTCCCCAAAGAACGGGTCGGGGTTATCACGGACTCCGGGGAGGGGGTAATTGGAAGAGGGGTGGTTGGAGGAGAGGGGGAAGGGGGACGGAGGGGAAGGAGGCCCGACAGTTCCGGGAGAGGGTCTTGGAAGGCTTGGGAGGAGGGGGGAATAGGGGAATTATTTGGGGTGGAGTGTTGGCTGGGGGTGGGTGAGAGTGGGCGGGACCGCCGTCTGGCCGGACGGTGACGGCGTAATCTTGCCTGTCCCCCTAAAAGATGTCAAACAAATTGTGGTTAGTTTCTGGCCAAATCCTGGCCAAATAACATTTTAAAATCACCCACCACCAACAAAAAACATGCAAATATGAGTAGAATTAATATATCAGAAATAGAGGGAAAACATGGTCATGCAGATATGAGGAGAATGAATAAATAGGACAGACATAAAAACATGCACACGCAGATATGATGAGAATGAAAAAATAGGACAGACATGAAAACATGCACACGCAGTTTGCCCCACAAAGACAAACATGAAAACCACAATACATAACACTTACTTTCCACTATCTGCATGCGAAAGCATGCCAGCAAGCGGGGCGTTCGCCGTTGCAGGTCAGACCACCTGCGCTCCAGCTGGCCGATGTTGCGGCGTGAGCCGAAGGAGCGCAGGCGGGCCCGTGCCTCCGCATACGCGGAACGCTTCTGCCGGTTGGTGATGGGTGGAGGCTGGCTGGTGATACGCCGATCCATCACCTCCGTTAGCACCAGCAGCTCGCGCCTGGTGAATGCGGAGGCTCTCATGATGGCAATGGTGTTTTTCTTAAAATTCATTTTTGATAAAGTGTGCCAAAAATTTCTGATTGGCTAATGTATCTTGGAAATTAACAGGAGCAATTTTATTGGTTAGTGTATGAGTCATGTGTTCGACAGGGCCAGAAATCTCTGGAGAGTTATGATAGGCTTGATGCAGTGACATGCGTAAGCAAATTTAAATAAAGAAATGAACCCCGGGAAATATGCGGGGATCCACAGCAATAGAACAATTGTTTCATTGTGGCTAACATGTTTTTTGAGCAATAAAAGCGAATGTTTAAGCCGTACGTATTCTGCGGGTAAACACAAACACGGACAAGAGTAAAGTTTCTTGCATTGTGTTGAAAAAAAAAAACCATTAAGCTAATTGATACATTGATTGGCATGATACGATTGATGGAGGTAGGCAGAATAAAGGAGCAGGTAATCGACATCTGACATGGCCACTTCCGGTTTATACTTGTGCGTGCGTTCCCTTCAAGCCATTTCGGGGATGTACGCTCGCTATTTCGCACGCTCGTTAGTTAGAGGAGGGGTCGTCTGAGTTTGGGGAAGATTTTTAGATGCGATCGAAAATACGAGCGAGCCCTTGAATTTAAATATTTTTGTACGTACGCCTAACGTACGTGCGCCCGCTTGCGAGTGGGTCTGAATGAGGGCCTAAATCTCCATGTTAATGTAATATCTGTCTGTATTTTTGTGCTACTGAATAAGTTTATCACAAAGGAAGGGGGAGTACAGAAGTTACTTCTTTGCTTTCTGTCTAGTCTCTCGGGCAATTTACTTCTGTGCTCATGTAATACAGTTGTATCATTCTCATCCATCTCTCTTTTGTTTGCATTCAGCCATGTCTCACTTGCTATATTTTAGGTTTATTAATTTAGTAATAAGTTTGTCTGAAATTCTATTGAATAATATGAAGCAAAGTATTACATTTAAAATCTGAAGGTTGCACTATTTTTAGTAATAAACATCTAAGTTGTATGTGTCATCAAACCAGTTCAAGGTGCTCACAAAACAAAATATATATTTAGCCACAAAACTGATCTCTTTTATAACGAATAATGGCCCTGATTCAGACCCGGACGCAAGTGGGCGTACGTACGTTCGGCGTACGTAAAAAAATATTTAAATTCAAGCACTCGCTCGTATTTTCGTACGCAGATAAAAATCCGCCCCAAACTCAACAGACCCCTCCTCTAACTAACGAGCGTGCCAAATAGCGAGCGTACATCCCCGAAATGGCTTGAAGGGAACGCACGCACAAGTACAAACCGGAAGTGGGCCTGTCCGATTCCGATTACCTGCTCGTTTATTCTGCCTACCTCCCTCAATCGTATCCTGGCAATCAATGTATCAATTAGCTTAATTATTTGTTTTTTTTTCAACACAATGCAATAAACTTTAATCTTGTCTGTGTTTGTGTTTACCCGCAGAATACGTACGGCTTAAACATTCGCTTTTATTGGTCAAAATACATGTTAGCCCCAATTAAACAATTGTTCTATTTGTTTGGATCCCCGCATATTTCCCGGGGTTCATTTCTTTATTTAAATTTGCTTACGCATGTCACTGCATCAAGCCTATCATAACTCTCAAGAGATTTCTGGCCCTGTCGAACACATGACTCATACACTAACCAATAGAATTGGTCCGGTTAATTTCCAAAATACATTAGCCAATCAAATTTTTTTTTGGTGCTTTATTAAAATTAATTTTTTTAAAATACACCATTGCCATCATGAGAGCCGCCGCATTCACCAGGTGCGAGCTGCTGGTGCTCACGGAGGTGATGGACAGGCGGATCACCAGGCAGCCTCCACCCATCACAAATCGCAGAAAGCGTTCCGCATATGCGGAGGTACGTCGCCGCCTGCGCTCCTTCGGCTCACGCCGACATATCGGCCAGCTGGAGCGCAGGTGGTCGGACCTGCACCGGCGGACGCCCCGCTTGCTGGCATGCTTTCGCATGCAGATCGCTGAAAGTAAGTTTTATGGACTGTGGTTTTCATGTTTAATTTGTGGGCCCTAACTGCGTGTGCATGTTTTCATGTCTGTCCTATTTATTCATTGTACTCATATCTGCGTGTGCATGTTTTCGTGTCTGTCCTATTTATTCATTGTACTCATATCTGCGTGTGCATGTTTTCATGTCTGTCCTATTTATTCATTGTACTCATATCTGCGTGTGCATGTTTTCATGTCTGTTCTATTTATTCATTGTACTCATATCTGCGTGTGCATGTTTTCATGTCTGTTCTATTTATTCATTGTACTCATATCTGCGTGTGCATGTTTTCATGCCTGTCCTATTTATTCATTGTACTCATATCTGCATGGCCATGTTTTCCTATTTGTGTTGTCTTAAATTTTTTAATTTTTTGGATTCATGTTGAAACTAACCACAATTTTTTTCACATCTTTTAGGGGCACAGCAAAGACTACGGCATCATCGGCAGACAAGATGCCGGTCACGGCCCCTCTCGCCAACCCCCAATTCCTCAATTACCCCCTCCTCCCCAGACCCTGTGGCCGAGATTTCGGGGCTCCTTCCCCTCCAGCCCAATTCCCCCTCTCCTCCAACCGCCCCTCCTCCAAATACCCCCTCCCCGGATTCAGCCAACACTCTGCCCCTAGGTTTGGGGAATGTAGCCACCTCCGAGGAGGTCGAGGGAGTGGCTTCTCGCTCTGGCGTTTTGCAGAACGGTATGTTTTTGCTTTTTTTTTTTTGGCACCACAAACTGTTTGTATGTAATCATGTGTCGTCCCCTTTTTTGTGGGCTTTTTGTCGCCTTTTTGTTTTTTTTGGGGTTGTCTTTACCTGTTCCTGCTGATTTCACCATACACATATCACACCTGTGGGCATTTTTTTTTGGCCCTTGTATTTTTTGCCTACAACATTTTGGGGTGCTGGGTTTTATCCATGTAATGATGGTTTTTTTCACAAGCTTTTAAGTTTTGGTTTGCTTGTTATGTGTTGTTTTTGAATGTGGCTTCATTATTTATGTATTAATCCCCAAACTTTTGTCACCCACAGAGGAACAGAGGCGTTGGGCTGAAATATGTCAGTGTGTGACCCGTATGTGGGAGCAAGTCACCGGGCTGCTGCAGGGCCTTGACCATCTGGCGGTCCTCCTTAGGAATTAGTTTTTTTTTTTTTTTTTTTACAAATTGTTTAAAAATAAATCAGTTATAATTAACGCTCTGTCTAATGCGTTTTTTGTAAATCAAAGATTCTTTACACTGACATAAGTAGACTCTTCAAGAAAGGATTGCCAATTATTCTCACTAAAGATTGTGTGTTGTATTTTGAAGGCAAACAGGCACAAGAAACACCTACCAGTACCAATGTCATTTTCCTTTTTTGGGGTGGGCAACATTATAGTTTACAACATTTTACAGGTTCCTATTTGGTGGGCAAGCTGCTTAGGCCGATCTTACGAAGCCAACTGATTGTACAGGATTCCTTGGTGTGTTGGTTTGTACCCCGAAAACATATTACATTTTAGCTCAACTTGCTTCATTACTGGGTTACCCCTTAGGCAAATGTAACGTTTGTGAGCCTGGTTACACTTGCTTCTAACGTGCCCAAAAAGGAACCAAATTACACTCTCAAAAAATTTATTCACAACAGAAATCAAAAAACAAAGTGGTCACTCACAAACAAAACACACAGTGATAATCAGAAATACACCACATACCAAAAACAGGAAACAAACACACAACAAATCAAGAACTGGTTGACGAAGGACCATGCCCACATGATTCCACAAATATGGCGTTGCAATATGGGTTACATAATATATTCCACACGTTTCCACATAAAGGTTTTTGAAGGGTAGCAGGAAGTAGTCATCGTGGGAGTGCCAAAGATTATGCAAACAAACAGAAGATGGGGAAAAAATTTATTTAAAAAAAGATGAACGCAAACAAACCATAACACATTGGGTATAAACACTGTTGTTTGGTCAATAATTACCTAAAATATCTGGCCACCACATCATCGCGTATGGCCCCCCCACATACTGACCTCCGACCAACCTCGGGGGGGCCATCCTCAGGTAAGGCATCCTCTGGCTGCATTGGGACACCACTCCTTATGGCGATGTTGTGAAATATCCCACACAGGACCACAATTTTCGAAACCATATCCGGCAAATACATGAGCTCGCCACCAGAGTGGTGGAGGCATCTGAATCGGCCTTTTAAAAGGCCGATACAGCGCTCCACCACTTGCCTGGTGGCTGTAAGTGCGGTATTAAACTCACTTTGTGGGCCTGGTGTGGGAGCCAAATAAGGAGTGAGCAGCCAGGGCATGCAAGGGTAGCCACTGTCTCCTGTGAAAAAGAATAGACAACATCAGGATCACTGTGTATCAAGCTTAACATTGTTATGTACTAAAGGTCTCCACTTACCCAGAAGCCACGCATCACCAGCTTGTAGGTTGGTTAATTTGTGCCATATCCCTGATTGCCGGATGACGAAGGAGTCATGTGCACTTCCTGGTAATTTTGCCTTCAGGGACAGGATCTGGAGGGAGGCATCACATACCACCATTACATTCAGGGAGTGATAGTGTTTACGGTTGCGAAATATGGCCTCCAGCCGTGCTGGAGGCTGAAGTGGTATGTGAGTACCATCCACAACCCCTATGATGTGTGGGAAGCCAGCTATTTGGTAAAAATTGGCCTTGGCCACACTAAGGGCACCCATATCCAAAGGCATTTGAATAAAATGATGGAGGTGCTTGAAAAGTGCCTCCATCACTGCCCTCAGGATCCTGGAAAAGGAGGATTGTGAGATGCCCACCACTATTCCCACCGTTGTTTGAAACGATCCTGAGGCACAGAAATGTAACACCGCCATAAATTGCATAAGTGGTGGTATTGCTGTAGGACTGTCAATTTGCCGCTCAAGATCACTCTCTATTAATGAGAGAGTGTCTATGATGATTTTGGGAGGAAGACGGTAGCATCTTTAAACCTCATCATCGGGCATTCCAAAAAGGGTGACACGTGTTCGAAATATCTGGGGCCTTGCACGCCTACGATGCCTACGCCAGGGACGAGATTGAGGTTGGTCGGCTTCCGGGAGCATGGCCAGAACAATCCGACCCAGATCAACCTGAAATGGCAAGATTTGAATGTAAGGCTTTTTACCCACCCCAAAATAAAATTAAAACAACTTAGCTTGATGATACCATCCATTGCTGCTTACATGCCGGGGTATTGTCATGATACGTCCAAACTGTAAATATTCCCAATATTAAAAAAAATCTGTTTAGTCTGTGCATTTATGTTTGTAAATTTGGTGCAAGACAAAACATAAAATAGGCGAAACACACATTTGGCCAACGAGCAAAACGACATTGCACACAGTACGTCAAATTGGGGTCAAATGTAAGCAAAAAATGTTAAAGGGAAACCACAAACAATTTTACAGGATGAATAAGCATTTAAAATTGCGCTAATTAGTTCGCAAATACAAGTCACTATACAAACAGATAAAAATGCGCTAATTAGTTCGCAAATACAAGTCACTATACAAACAGATAAAAATGCGCTAATTAGTTCGCAAATACAAGTCACTATACAAACAGATAAAAATGCGCTAATTAGTTCACAAATACAAGTTAAAAAATGGACTTACCAAGAGCTAATATATAAGATTCCCGATCAAAAGGTCTTTGGGGCCGAGACAAATAAAAACCTAACAGAGATGAAATTAGGAAAAAAAACTTTAGAAAAATATGAAAAAGAAGGAGACACAAATTGAACCAAAGTTAGACTTCCCAAAACTTACCAAATCAAGAAACGAGGCCAAAAAAAACAACAAAAAAAAAGCGTCCGGAAAATAAAAACGCAAATATAGCAAACAAAATAAACTCCCAACAACGCCAACTCCAAAATCCGCAAACAAGAAACTCCGACCAAGGTAACCTCCAACAATCCAAAAACGCCACCTCGACTCGAGACACACCAAGCCATAAATAGTGTTTAGTTTCCCGCACAAATTAAGGAGGGATCATAGGAACGCACAATCAATGATGCGGCCGCAAAATAAGGACGCATGTATAAATACGTCACGAAACACAATTAAAATTCTGGTGTATTTCTTGTTTGGAGCTCAGACATGCCTACAGACCAGGGAAACAATGGACAACAGTCAGGCGGTAAGTATTTCATGCATTTTGTCTCAATGATTAATTAGAAACATAATATTGTGCAAGTTGTGAAGTTGAGAATTCTGCATATTTACACAAATAGGTGAGGAGGATGACATGGAAGAGGCTGCTGGGCCCAGTATTCCAGGCAAAGCTGCCAAAAAGAAAAGGCAGCCACAATTCACAAGAAAGGAGATGGAGGTTTTGATTCAGAAGTGTGTGGACATCCTGCCACAGGCAGACAGCAATATGAGTGCAAGCCAGAAGTGGAGAATGTGGGAAGAGGTAGCCGTTGCTGTCAATAGGGTGGGTGATTATGTCCGTCTAGCCCGGGATGTCAAACGGCGGTAAGTAAACTCTTGCCCCCCCTAAAAACAAACCCCATTTTAAACAAAAGGATAATGGTTCCAATTTTATCCCACAGATGGGCCGACTTCAAATATCGCCTAAAGCAAAAACTGGCGGACAGGGCTAGGCATGCAAGGGGGACAGGTGGGGGTCCCACCCCTGTGTCATTGGAGTTGACGGATTTAGAAGAGCTGGCACAGGGGTGTGTGCAGCCTGTGGAGGTGTTTGGCGTGTCCAACATGAATACGGACATGCCAGACTTTGCGGCTCCTCATGTTGTCCCAGGTAAATATTGTGATGTCACCAACTCTGAAATGTTATTGTGCCAATATGTAGATTCTAATGTGAGTCTTTTCTCATTTTTCCAACAGAGACACAGGCGGATGAGTCTGCTCCAGAGTCTGCCTTGGCCGCAGAATTTCTGCTGGCTCTGCAGGGGAGGAACCAGTACATCCGGGTGAGGACCCTGCAGAAGCCAGTCCAGGGCAATTCCCCTCGCAGGCAGTGGCCCTCCTCACAGAACTTAATTTCAAATCGGATTTCCATACGGAGATTCTGCAGAGGATGGACGCCAGTCTGCTACGGGTGGCTGAGGCCCTGGAGCAAAATGCTGCGGCCAACGTGACCATTGGTCAGGCCCTGGCGGAAAATACCAGGGCCAACATCCGCATCGCCAATGCCCTGGAGCAGCTCGTTCGCCAGCACATGGTGGAGCCGACCTCCCTTCCTGCCGGAACATCAGGATCCTCCACCTCTGGCACAACATCAGCCAATCCTCCAAATGTGCCTAGCCCTGTGCCTAGTCCAGAGGCCACAACATCTGCCTCTGGACAGGCCAGCCCGATGACATCCCGGACCCGGTCTGGCGCCCTCCCTCCCCCAGCCAAACGGGTGAAAAAACGGTGACAGCAATGGCTACTTTTCCCACACTCCTTCTGTGCTTGCCTCATATTCCTTTCTGGACAAAACTTCCCTCTCCTTTCTTGTGAATTGTTTTTAATTTTGTGTTTTAAGTTTCATAAATCTTTTATGTTGGCCCAATTATTTTAACTTTGGGAATGAACCTTGCAAAAAATCTTTTTCTACAATCTGTTTTTTATTTTAGTTTTTGTTTGAGCAATAAAATTCAAAAAAAAGTTTTAAATTGTATTCTCACATTATTGTCAAAATGGGTTACATTTAATCCTGGGCCAAAAGGCAAAAACGTGCAAAAACCACATTTTACATGAATTAAAAAAAATGGCTCTTTAAGGAACATTTAAAAATTTACATAACGATGCAAATTCACCAGGCCAAAAGAAAAAGGGAAAAACAAAAAAAACATGTTGACATTATTGTTACAATAGGCCAAAACCAACAAATTGAGGCCAAAATAAACCCCCACAAATGTACGCAAATTGATTGTGTAATCCTGACATTAGCAGCTATGATTTCCACCTGCGTACGCTTTTGTGCTAACCCAAAAAACTGATTTCAAAACACATACCAAGCCGGTTTACAATCCAACACTAATTGCTGTTCTGACCACCCGCGATTAATCGCTGCAACATCGTGGAGTGCCGGGACGGAGGAGAAGGCCATCGGCAATGTGGTCGAGTAATCCAGACCCTAAGCTGTGCGAGCATTTTGAAGGGAAAGAGGATCATCCAGTGACGTATGAGTCGGTACGAACACATTTTAGGTTCGCATCTGCTAATGTATGTACGGCCCAAAAACGCCTCGCCACGCCTGTGTTTTTCCATCTCCACCCCCGTCAACACCCAAAAACGCCCTGTTCTGTCAATCACATTTGACATGTCACTTCCTGTACGCTATTTTACGAATGAGTCAAAATAAGCTCGCAATCTGCCGTACGCACATGCGCAGTGTAACACCGGCGCATGCGCGGTTAGTCAACATCGGAACGCAACGAGCGTACTGCTGTTAACGAGCGGCTCTGAATGAGGGCCAATGTTAGTAGAATGTTAGTTGAATAAGATTAAGGAAAATTAGGGGTACATTTATTACACTGCAGTTTTACCTACCCTAAGGTTTTCATGCAATTTGACCTGTGGTTTGTAAATTAAAAATTTCACTAATGTCAAAACCGAAAATCAAATTGCATGATTCAAGTTCTCTAACCACATTTGCTGTTTGGAGACTTTGCTGGGTCATCATTCATCCCATTTATCAAACAGAGGTTAGCCAAACAACATGGCAAATGGTCACTGAATGACAAAAAACCAACACACTTGCTAAAGGCGAGATACTGTGGCCCTCATTCAGAGGCGGTCGGAGGATGCAAGCGGTCGCTCAGAAATTGGGCGGCCACTTGCATCCTGACCGGCCGCCTCTGTTTTGGTCGTTAGGCTGTGGGTTTACACCCACAGCTCTAACGACCGCTAGGGTGATGGTCGCGATGGTCATAGTCCATCGCGACCATCAGGGCTTACGACGAGACCCCTAGGGTAGGGTCTCACTTGTCGTAAGCCCCGGAGAGCTTCTTGCTCTGATGTCAGTTGGGCCTCCCCCAAACGGCAGGCGTTCCCATGAGAACGCCTCCGTTTGGGCTGCCACCCCCCAGCCCGCCTTCCAAACGGGGCGAGCTGTCAATCAACATTGACAGCTCGCCCCCTTTGGAAAGAGACCCGCTACGACCGGCGCTGCCGGTCGTAGCGGGTCTCACGCATGCGCACGAAGGAGCCGGCTCCCTCGTGCTCATGCGCACTGGACAAACATCGAGGCGGCCATGCGGTCGTAGACAGTACGGCCGCCTCTGAATGAAGCCCTGTATCTCAAACTACACACTGTTTAAGCTATCCTGCCTGTCACACAGGAAAAATAAATACATCATTAAATAATAGGAAAAAGCCCCCTCCTTTGCATTCTCTAACAGCCCAGCCTATTCAGCAATGAGCTCGAACCTCTAGGGTAGATGAAAAGAAGACCTGGCCTTGCTCCTAGAAAATACCAAAGAAATCCTGGCTAGCACTGGACCCTACAGGCTAATGAATTGGTTCCCAAACTGGGTGCCGTGGTATTCAGGGGTGCCACAGGTTGGTGCTCCAGAAAAAATCAAATTTTTTATGGTCAATGTGATTGTCAAGCCCGGATGATAATTGGCTTCAACTGTAGGAACTAGGACTGGAGGGCTAAGGGTAGCGGGTGACAAGAAACGGGAAGGCAATATATATGTCCTCTTCATATGTCTCTCCCAGGTGTTGTCGAGACCTACCCCAAGGCGCGGAGTCTAGTCTACTTGATGGTTTTCACCAGTGACCCCTCCAAACAAAATGTTGGTTTCACTGCACCAAGTGAACAGGTCGCAGCCCTGGGGGAGGTACCTGGAGAAAACACAGATAGATATGGGAGGACTATATAAGCACTGTCGGAGCAGAAAATGTATAGGTATGGAACGGAGTCACTGAAGTTCCAGTCGTATAGATAGACAAGAGATTTGATAGACTGTAGATTCAAGAGACCCTGACGCAGATGAGTGATGGATGATACTCTGGAGACTGATATGCTAGTAGCGATGATAGACAGCACTTGGTATGAGACACTGAATAGCGATGGTAGTCAGCACTTGATATGAGATGCTGAATAGCGATGGTAGTCAGCACCTGATATGAGACACTGAATAGTGATGGTAGTCAGCACTTGATATGAGACGCTGAATAGCGATGGTAGTCAGCACTTGATATGAGACGCTGAATAGTGATGGTAGTCAGCACTTGATATGAGATGCTGAATAGCGATGGTAGTCAACACTTGATATGAGATGCTGAACAGTGATGGTAGTCAGCACTTGATATGAGACGCTGAATAGCGATGGTAGTCAGCACTTGATCTGAGATGCTGAATAGCGATGGAAGTCAGCACTTGATATGAGACGCTGAATAGCGATGGTAGTCAGCACTTGATATGAGACACTGAATAGTGATGGTAGTCAGCACTTGATATGAGATGCTGAATAGCGATGGTAGTCAGCACTTGATATGAGATGCTGAATAGCGATGGTAGTCAGCACTTGATATGAGACGCTGAATAGCAATGGTAGTCAGCACTTGATATGAGATGCTGAATAGCGATGGTAGTCAGCACTTGATATGAGACGCTGAATAGCGATGGTAGTCAGCACTTGATCTGAGATACTGAATAGCGATGGAAGTCAGCACTTGATATGAGACGCTGAATAGCGATGGTAGTCAGCACTTGATATGAGACGCTGAATAGTGATGGTAGTCAGCACTTGATATGAGATGCTGAATAGTGATGGTAGTCAGCACTTGATATGAGACGCTGAATAGCGATGGTAGACAGCACTTGATATGAGACGCTGAATAGTGATGGCAGTCAACACTTGATATGAGACGCTGAATAGCGATGGTAGTCAGCACTTGATATGAGATGCTGAATAGCGATGGTAGTCAGCACTTGATATGAGATGCTGAATAGCGATGGTAGTCAGCACTTGATATGAGACGCTGAATAGCGATGGTAGTCAGCACTTGATATGAGACGCTAAATAGCAATGGTAGACAGCACTTGATATGAGACACTGAATAGCGATGGTAGTCAGCACTTGATATGAGACACTGAATAGCGATGGTAGTCAGCACTTCATATGAGATGCTGAATAGTGATGGTAGTCAGCACTTGATATAAGACAGTGAATAGCGATGGTATTCAGCACTTGATATGAGATGCCAAATAGCGATGGCAGTCAGCACTTGATATGAGATGCTAAGTAGCGATGGTAGTCAGCACTTGATCACGTAGAGAGTTCACTAGGAAGGAACAATGCGGAGCCTGAGATGCAGTCACAGTAGAAAACCACTATAGGAGCGAAGTTGTACAGGCAACTTCCTATTGCCGGAAGTACCCTTAAATACCTCTAGGTAGCTGGTCATTGGCCAAGGACAGCAGCTGACTGACCGCAGAACTACGTTAGGAGAATACTGATCAGATGACATGAACCAACATGGCAGCGCCCAGGACAGCACCGCGGCAACCAAGATGCACACATGAAGGCTCTAGCAGTCCCTGGGCAGAATACTCAGCCACTACCTGTCTCTACTCTTGACGTCCAGATGCCTAGGAGCCCGAAGACGCCATTGCAGATATGAGTAACGGACGATCCCAGGCTGCATTCTGACAGTGATAGGCAGAAGCATTGCTGGTGAATGGCAATCATAAAATATGTTGACAAACATAAATACATAATATTCTTGTTTTCTTGACCTGACTTTATCCAGTGGGATCATGTAATAATACTCTGCTCCTGATGCGCAATTGCCATAAAATGAATTAAAACCCTGTAAACTCATTAATAGTCAGGCAGTTAATCAGGAGTGGTCTCTTAAGCTGGGTACACACTTTGTCATTTGTCATTTGTCAATTTGTCATTTCCGGGCAAGTCGGAATGATAAAAATCGGGCATATCATTAAGTGTGTTTGCCCGATATGCCCGCCACAGCTGTTGCATGCGATATCTCCTGGTTGGCCATGCTGCATGGTCAATCAGAAGATATTGTGTTCGATATTGTGTACGATGCCATGCTGCAGAATGCAGCATGAAATCCTACATTGCACCATTGCCCCCTGCATCATGCAAGTGTGTATTCACAAGTCTCGTGCCATACTGTATGCACCCAACAAAAAGTCTAAAAAAATGTATGCCACTGGACATGTTACTTATTTTTTTCTATCAATAAAATACTGCCTTGAAAGTAGGTATGGCCCAGATTCTGAGAGTAGGAATAGTAGGGGCAGTCCTTTCTGTTGCACTGTCTCCCTTATGAGAGGCAGTCAGAGGATCATGTAACGTTGACTGGAGGAGCTCCTGATTGGAGGAACTCTCTGGTACCATGAATCGATGTAAGTGAACTCCATTCTCTCTGTACATGCCCTCTTTATAAGTACCCTTTCTGACTCTGACTCCTGCCAGTTTCCCTGCTGTCTCCTCCCTCTCAGAACATCTCCTCTTTCTATAGCACTGATGGTCTCTTCTCCTTGCTGATGTCTCCAGTCTCTTGGCTCCACGCTAAGTCAAGAGCCAGTCCGGGGCACTGGTTAACTCCAATGCATTTCGTACATGTTGTACTTTTTTAGGTATACTAATGGCTGCAATGGGACGTCCTTTTAACCATAAAGGACCCATTAAAAATCAGGAAAAAAATCTTTGTTTTGTTAAAACAGCCAAGATGCAAGACTTTTAAAAAGACATGAGTCTAAAAAGATGATGAGAACTCCATTAGTTCTACATCAGGTCCAATATAACACATGCTATGTTACAGTTATAATATTAAAAGTGCTGTGTGATAGGTATCGGTATGTCAAGTGAATGTTACAATTTATATATATTAATATTTTCCTTCCAGAAAGACATTCAATTCGATGTCTATATTTAGACCCTTTGGGTCTCTGTTATTTTTCTCTAAAAATGCTGCAATAGCGAAGAATTGTGAGCTCTCTATTGAGCTCTGCGATCTGAGTTTTAATTTTTGTTTGTTTGTCCGACATATTGGTTCTCGTATGGGCACTCCAGGAGATAAATTGCCCTTCCTGTGTTGTAAGATAAATTGTCTTTTGTAATGTACTATTTCTTTGTTTGATTTGAGAGGAAGCTTTATGTTGATGTTGTTATGCTTAATCCATTGTTCTTACAGTCTCTACAATTCAAATAAAAGTGGAACCCTGCTTTGCTTGCTTTTTTCTGCACATTTGCTAGTATCGGGATATAACTGGCAGTTAGATCCTGCTTTAGCTTTTTAACTTTTTCATAAATAATTTTTGTTTTTTCAGGGATGATGGTTTTGATTTCCTTCTCCAATTTTACACATTCTAGTGTTTCTGCAGCATATTTTCTATTGTTTTACTGTTGTTGTTGTTGTTGTTATATTGCATGATGAAGGCCATATTGAAATCATTATCTTTTTGTTATTGTTTATATCTGATGAGTTCTTCCATTTCAATTGTCTTTTCTTCTTGGGGACTTTTACTTAGATGTTTTTTCAGAGTAGCCTTTTTCTATGAATTTCATAGAGAAATCTTTACTTTGAGCTTTAAATACAAGGTAGTCTAAACAGTTACTTCGCAATCTTCTATACTGCCCTCATGGGATGTTTTCAATCCATTTCTGATGATGATTGCTATTAGATAGTAGCATTGTGTTACAGTCTACCTCCTTCACATGGGTTCTTGTCTTCATGTTCTGTTTTCTATATAAATCTCTAAATCCAGAAATATCACTATACTCCTACTTGTGGTTGTGGTAAAAACCAGAATCATATGGTGGTTGTTAATGTATGTGATGAATTCTCTCAATGCTTCTTCTGGTCCATCCCATATGGAAAGCAAGTCATCAATGCAGCAATGCCAGTAAATAAGGGGAGCTCCAGAGGGATTATTGCTCCAGATGGCGTCCTCTTCCCACTTTGCAATAAATTGGTTTGTGTAGCCTGGTGCGAAGTAGGTCCCTATTGTGGGCCCATTGACCTGTTTTAATAAGTCTCCCTTGTACATACCAGAAGTAATTGTGATTTAGTATGTCCTCCATGCTATCCACTATAAAGTGGATCTGACTTTTGGGTATGTTAGTCATTGTAGAAAGGTAGAATCTTGAATAAAACACTGGGATCCATGGATTCTTTATCTTAAGGTATTCCTATTATTTATCTAAGATGATTCCTAGTTGTAGTGCCTCTTCCAGATGTTCTCTTAGGATTCTTTGGAATGAATCTTTTGGGTCGTTCACAGTGGCGTCCCTCCCCGCTATTGCACCTGGTGCGGGGAGGTCTTTAGTGAGCATGGCGGAGCTGCGTGCTGGGAGAAAGGAGGCATGGTCTCGTAGAATGTGGCATGGCCTCTCTGACAAGGCATGGTCTCGTGGCCCAAACCCCATAACAACTGGGAAGCTCCAGTGGAGGGGGGTCCCAGAGTTGTGGACTGCACCCGGGGACCACTCTGTTGGCAGTGCTGGCTCACTCGCTTTGTCAGGAGTTGGGTGCTGCATGAAATGTTACAGTGCAGCACCCTCCGCGGGTGACACCCAGGTGTGGCCTGCGCCCCCGTGTAACGCCACTGGTCGTTCATGAGCTTGCGGTATGTGTTTGTGTCCCCCAGAAGTTTTTCCGTTTCCATTTTGTAATCTTCTTTGTTGAGTACTACCACTGCCCCACCTTTGCCTGCTGGCTTTACTATGATTTCTTTATCTGCTTTCAATTCTTTCAAGGTGTTTTTAGTCTTTAAACACTTAAGTGACAATTCATTTTCTAAAAAACCACTCAGAAATTGTCTTTTATTTTAAATAATATATTTAAATATATATATTTTTTTAAATATATCTAGGGGGTGTTTTGCAACTCATGTATTATAAAATAACTTCCCACCCTCACATATGCAATGGACCCCCTGGTGGTCATAAATCCTAATAACATTGAAAATGTTATTAGGATTAGTAAAATAATCCATGTTTTATAAAACACCCTCCCTGTAAAAATTCAGGTTTTTTGGCCCCCCCACCCCTTCCTTCTACCCTATGACCTGTTTAATTTTTTTGAATTATTTCACCCCCTCCAGCATCTTATGGTTTTATTTTAACCCTCCCCTAACCCCACTTATACTAGAACCACCCCAGGGGGTTACCTTCCCACCCCCATGGACAACTCCCACACCTGCCCACATGAAGAGTGCACATGCAGAGATAAGCCAAATAGTGCTTGGAGGAGAACTAAGTTTCCCTCCTCGCACCTTGATACTTGGCACATGCACTACAGAGTGCCATTCGCATGGCATTCTGGAGCACATTTACAGACCACCGCATCACTGTATACGGGGTACGAGGAATCAGAGGAGATCCTGTCTGCACTTGTGCAGAATGGATCTCCTTTTTACAGCTTAGGCACAGAGCGTGGTGGCACGCTCATATATGATGCAACATTGTCAGCTGAAGCACAGCTGGCCCTGGTCACATCACCTACTGTATGACGTTGCCAGGTAAGTGGTCAATGGTAAGATTGCAAATGTTTTTTTAAGTTCTGGTAATTCGAATTCTGTCTCAATCAATTCATTTGAATGTATGTACTTTTTATGTGGTATGGAAAAAAGGTTGATTTTGGTTTCAATGATGTGTGTGATATCCTGTATTTGTTTCTGTTGTTTCTCTAGTCAAAGGATCTTTTATGAAATACTGTACTTTCAGTTTTCTTGCAAATTTCTGGAGGTCTATGTACACATCGGATTTGTTTATTGTTGAGTGAGGAGCGTACTTTAGTCCTTTGCTTAAAAAACATTCTTGTGTTAATTCTTTTTTGCTCATATTAAATATCCTGTACTTCTTTTTCTTCATTGGTGTGATTCTCCATTGTTGATGTCTCCTTGCTGTATGTCTCTTTCCTTCCCTTGTGCCTCTCTTTCTGAATGTTGATTAATATAAATTTTTTTGTTGCTCGGTGTTCTAGGATTCTGATGATTTGGTGGTTTGTCTGCCCCCTCCCCCCAAATGAAGAAATCATCCTGATATCTGGGCCTGATTCAGAGCCGGACGCTATTTGCGCTCGCTCGTTCAGAAAAAGGGGGTGGCTATTCAAATTAACCGTTCGCTCTTTGTGGTCTGTTGACACCTCTATGTCTGAACGAGCGAACAAAACGTGCGGTCGTAATTTTGGAAAAAACGCCCCCTGGCCGCTCGCATCATACATCATGTCCGCTATTTATTAGATTAATCGAGTACATCGAGTGTCGTATGAACTGCTCGCTATTCTTGTGGTTGGTTTTTCCTACCGCAATCTTGCGAGCAGTTCTGACTATAAAACAACCAAGTGACGTGGTCGATGACGCTGCTTTATTAATTATGCACACCCTTAAAACGCCCGTTTTGACCTTTAGGCACGCCTGCGTTCTGATCTCCACTCCCCGTTTTCAAGCACCTTCCCCTGTTACCACCCACATACGCCTCCTCCTGTCACTCATATTAGCAGGCATTCGCTATTTAGCGAGCACACGTTTTTCGGCCGCACTGACTGGTTCGTGCATGCGTATTACAATCCATAAGCATGCGCAGATGTGCGAACATCGCTCGGAACGAACGAGCGGCCGCTTACGAGCGGCTCTGAATGAAGCCCTCTGTCTTCTTCTTCCAAAAATCGTTTCAGGTTTTGTTTTCTTTGGTTTTCTACTGATTTAGGTGGTATACATTATTGTTCCACAGTTGTTTCCATAACTGTGATAGCATTTTTTTCATACACATCTTTTTGCTTCTTGCATGCTCGACTGGAAGGAGTTTCTGTTAAGTTTGTACGGGTTTTCTAATTTCTCTCTGTTTTTTCTAAAGTATATTTCATTGTAAGGGCTCTATTTATTAACATTATTTTTACAAAGATAAAGTGAAAAAGGGTGTTTTCACACCCTTTTCACATTATTTTAGTTTCACCTAAAGTTACTACAGGGCAATTGGAGTAGAATTCTACTCCAATCCCTAATTATCACTTACTTTTAGTAAGCAGATCGCATTTCCCATAATTGTAATGGGAAATGTGATCTGGCCAAAGTTACAAAAAATAAATTGTGAAAAAATACCGGGGAAAGCCCTGTGATAATAACGCCACCTGGAGGTGGCATTATCCATGGTCTCCCCTGGTTACTGGACTCCTGCTCTGCTCTAACGGCAGCCCGGAGCCAGCCCCAGTGATCAGCTGTGTTGTCTAAACAGACCACATGCTGATCTCTGCTTAAAAAAAAATGGTGATCGGGGCTCCAGGTGATGTCCTCCCTCCAGTCAGCTGGTCTCCCAGCCTGCACTGGGACCCGGTCGTCACCTGAATGGGTCCCAGTGCCAGCTGACCGGAGCCACGGAGAACATCACTGGAGCACCGATCACTGCAGGTACGTGTAATTAAGGGAGGGGGATCACGTGGGGGGTCCGCAATCGTGGGGGCAGAGCTTAGTGACATCAAAGCTGGATAATTGGCTGAGACAAGATCAGTTTAAAATTGAAGCGTGCACAACGCCATCTTGCGAATGGCAGCTAGACTCCATTTTAGAAACAAGAATCTATAAGACGCCATTTTGCGACCAGCGCCATTTTAAGTTACAACTCACAAGCTAAGTACAGATGGGAATGTTTTTGATAATCTACCAAGGGCAACTGGAAGAACAGCTTCCTGAGAAAAAGTAAATAGAATAGAATCCCTGTATGCAGACAAGTATAGTTGTGGCAATTGTAATATAATCCAGGCATTGATCTACACAATTGGATTTGTCTGAATCCTAAACAGGTTTTAGTCCCACACCCAGACAGGATGGCCCCAGCTTCACAACTTGGGGTAACACATTTGCATTCACACATTAATACGCACAATTGCACTGGTAACTAATCGCATATTAGCGAATGCATAAGACCTTGTGTGAAAACACTGTTTTATTAGCTAAATGCGCATGCATCTGTCCCCAGTTAACTAGCATCTTTATATCAAACCCCGTATACTCACACATTACATATTCACATAAAGGTTCCATAAGCTTTAAGGTATAAGATTTAAGTTTGTTCATTAAGTATAAATGCTATGAAATAAAGATTATTTGGTAACTAAGGTTTTATACATGCTAAGTAAGCCATGTTTGCTTTTTGTACTGATGCGTACTCTTTAACAGAATTCCGGTATTATCGGTGTGGAGATCGCATCATGCATTCTCAACTTATGAACCACAGAGACTTCAAGCAACAAAATGTATATAATATGAACAACTGTTAGGATGTTGCATGGGGCGGGAGGGCAGAGACCCCCAGTTGGAGGCTGGGTTGAGTCTATTTGAATCAGCCTGTTAAATGCTCTGTAACAGATGTATCCCCCTTGGGAACCAATGACATCAGCAACAAACGTCTGTATTGTTTTGTCTATTCCTGGGGGGTATAAATGTGTGCTCAAATGCTGGGTTGTTAGTCTTCATGCTGAATGCTGATAGACGAGGGGTTTCTTGCTGATGCCTAACATCTGGTCCGGAAGCGCTGCGTATGTATACTGTACTTGGGTCTGTATAATTCCTTTGCACCGAATTGTGTCTAGATCAATAGCGTGTAACTGACTGTACTTTTACCTGAATAATACTTGTGCTTTGGAACCACAGATTCCAGGTCTTAAGTCTTTATTTACTATATGACTGCGTACAGAAATTAGCGTCATCCTTAGAGGTTTATAGGTAGGATATTAGAAGGTATAGGCAGGGGTATATAGAGGTTCTGATCCAGTATCATCAGTTGGGGCTCATCGAGTGAAGTCACTTACCTACTCACACGGTACATACGGCTATCGATATCTCAGCAAAGGGTGGAGTGGCCACATGCAGGGTGTACCTGCAACCGCTTTGTGCTGAAAGATCACTATCCATTTCCATGTGAACCAATGAAGCTGACTAGAATCCAGGGACAAGAGAGGAAAAAGTTTGTTTTCCTTTGTTGATAGAACTTAGCGTTTAAAGGGGTGCCGCAGTATTGCGCACAGTAAAGACGCACTTTTGCGTACGCAGCTAAAATGTCATCATACGGTTGTGTGGTAGTCGCATTATTGTGTATGCGACTGGTCGCACAGTAGCGTATACGTACTTCCTGTTTTGCTGCCATGTGTTTAAACGAAGCCGTTGAGGTTTACATTTTTCAATTGTTATCAATACCTGGGATAAAGTTTTATTTTTCTGCGCAGGAAAAAAAGTGTGTAGCAGTGAGTATTTGTTGAACAAAGTTAAGGGTATGGTATGATCCTTAAGGGCTAGGTGCAAGGGTTAGTCTAGCCGCTCGGTAAGTAGCTTTACCGTTCTATACACAGTAGCAGGTGTACATGTTGTCTTTGTTGTAGAGAGGTGCGTGGAAATAGCCGACATACAAACTTCCATAGGTGTGGAAGTTGCCTTTTTCAAATCTTATCCAGGTGTGTGGGCGCCACCGACTTAAATTGTCCACAGGTAAGTGAAAGTATCTTGATTGTCTTCACCAGTTTAAATCTTTATTGAAAAGCATAGGAGTTGTCTCAGAATAGGAGCCATGCAAACAGTAGAGATGTTAGACAATGATGTGCTGCTAATGAAAGCTCCAATTGGATCGGCCCGTCATATTATGCATACTAAGTACGGTACTTATGCAATAAGGTATTGTGATGTATGGTTTAAAATGACGATGAAGAGTGTTAGACCGTTTCCCAGAATTGGTAGTTTTGATAAAGATGTATTAGATAATGTCCGGGATCACATCAGTTTGATGCGCTCCCGAGAGAAAAAGGTAAAATATTAAGAATGTTTAAAAGTGTGGTAGCATGAAGGGGAATCGTGGCTTAAAAATGTGCAAGAGACGCAAACTAGCGTTGCGAGCGCATTGCCAGAAAATAAATCGGCGACGCTAAATTGCAATACGGGCGAGCCGCAAAATGGCTCGCACGTGCGGCAAGGTAGCATTGTGGAGAGTATTGTCAGCAGTTCACGCTCACCTCCCCCACCTTATGTGGATGGAGGTGCAAGTATAGTTACCAAAAATACCCATAAAAATGTAACAAGCAATTTGTACCCTCTCTTAAGCAACCATAAAGAAAATGTTTATGATGTGGATGATGAGCCTATTGTAATGTCTGCCATTTCCCATGCTGTGCAAATGATAGATGCTGCATCACCACAATCACGAGTGGTGCCGCCATCTCCATCGGTAACAGCAAGGGAAGTGTTAACACCCTCTGCACCCGTAGAGAAAGTTGTTCATACCATACGTAGCAGCAGCAGATTAAACCCCCAGCCAGGTAACCAGATCAAAGGTAGCAGCGCTACCGGTCTGCATCCCATTTGGACAATGGGGGTCATTCAGACCCGCTCGCGAGCGCAGGACGCTCACAAGCGGGTCGATGTTCCCCCAATGCGCATGCGCACGACGGAGGGTGCTCCGTCGTGCGCATGCGCGAGACCCGAATAACGACGGCCAAGCCGTCGTTATGGGTCTCGCACTAAAGGGGGCGTGCTGTCGATGGTGACTGATAGCACGCACCCTTTAGTGGGCGTGCCGGGGGCGTGGTTGCCAGATGGAGGTGTTCCGATGGGAACGCCTACCTTCTGAGTCCGGCCCCACTGACATCACTAGTGATGTCAGTGGGAGTGATTTTGGCTCTGATAGAGCCAAAATCACTCCAGGGCTTGCTGCAACGAGACCCTATCACAAGGGTCTCGTTGCAAGCCCGATGGTCGCGATGGTCTTGACCATCGCGACCATCTTTTTGGCCGCTCGCATATGCTGTGGGTGGTCACCCACAGCTATGTGAGCGGCCAGGAGGCCGCTCCATTTTCTGGGAGGAGGGCACTGATTCAGAGCAAGCACTCTGGTCAGAGCGTTTGGCTCTGAATCAGGCCCAATAACCGTTCCAAATGGAAATGCAGATGCGAATGGTGTAGTGCCCACGAGGGAATTAGTAATGCATTGTCCTTGGACAATAGCAGAACTAAATTCCATCATAAATGATTTCCCCGATCCCAAAAAGGAACTAGCCAAATGTCAAAGATTTTTGAGAAATTTGGGTAGTTCACATGAGCCCAAAAATAAAGATTGGCTTATGGTGTTAAGGGCCTGTCTACCACGCAATACCGACGTGACAAAATTTATCATGGATTGTGTATTGGATGGTGACGTTCCCTTAACAGACCAAGTAAACCAAGGTAACATTTCCCGCATTGTAACACAATTGGGTATATATTTTCCAGTAGTAGTTAACTGGAACAAAATTTTCACCATTAAGCAAAAGGAGAGTGAATCTGCAGAAGGTTATTGTGACCGGACTCTGCAGGCTATCACCCAGTACACTGGGTTAGAAGATATTAAAGATAGCACTCACCACAGGGGAATGATAGTCACGGTACTCATGGATGGTCTGAAAGACGACTTAAAGACTCGGGTTCAGACCTCACAACCTGGCTGGAGGGGAGTCACAATAGATACACTCATAGAATCTGCCATAGAACATGATAAAAATATCACAAAGAAGAGAGAGACCCAGAGCGAAAAACTAATGGCTGTCAGTATCCAAGCTCTGGAAGGAATGACAATAACATCACAGCCAACCAACACACCTGCACACACACACACACCTGCACCTGAACAATTACACGTCCTCACGAATCCCACACCACAGCAAACACATCCTTACCCCACATATCATACACAACCACAGGCATCATACTACCCACAAACTTCATACCTCCCACAATACCCTTATCCTTCACATCCTTACCCATACCCACCATCTTTTCCTCTTGCTCAACTCCCACAACAATCCTTTCATCCACCCCATTCAAAATTATGTTTTAACTGTCACCAAGTGGGACACATAAGTAAGTACTGCAAAGTAAAGAACACCACACATGAACACGGGTTTGCCATGGGTTCATAGGCAACCCCAGTATCTTCTCCCAGGCCTTATATGACTGTTTACAATCTTTTCAACCTATCAATGGATCTGTTCTAATGTAAAATGTGGACGATTTATTGTTGTATTTTAGGTCATGTTTAGATGATATTAAACTGTTGTGCTTTATCTCTCACTCACAGGACACAAGGTCGCTAAGGATAAAACGGCAGCCATGCCAGGCTAAGGTCGAATACTCGGAATACTATCCAACCCAGTGGCCCAGGCATTATTTAGAGCAGTAGCTATTAATAACGAGATTTAATTGCAGGAACCTGTATGCAGATACTATGGCCCTCATTCAGAGCCATACGCTCTGAGCAGAGCGCACGCTCTGAATGAGGGCCGGCCTCCATGAAAATGGAGCGTCCTCCTGGACGCTCGTATAGCTGTGGGTCACCACCCACAGGCTATACGAGCGTGCATTTTGATGGCTGCGATGGTCGTGACCATCTCGACCATTGAATCTGCGAGCCGGAGCCTGCGGTTGAGGTTTTCAACCGCAAGCTCCGGAGTGATTTTGGCTCTATCAGAGCCAAAATCACTCCCACTGACATCACTAGTGATGTCAGTGGGCTGGCTTCTGACGGGAGGCGTTCCCATGGGAACGCCCCCGTCAGGGAGGCATGCCCCCGGCACGCCTACCAAAGGGGGCGTGCTGTCAATCAACATCGACAGCACGCCCCCTTTGATCAGACACAACGAGCGAAGGACTTTCCTTCGCTCATCGCGTCTGGCGCATGCGCACGACGGAGCTCCCTCCGTCGTGCGCATGCTCAGTCCAGAACATCGACCCACTTGCGAGCGGACAGCCGCTCGCGAGTGGGTCTGAATCAGGCCCTATATCCCTAAAATTATTAAAAATGATAGGGGGACTTATTTTACAGGTGACATTTCCAAGAACATGTGTAAGGTGATGGGTAACAACACTAAGATTATCCCAGACTGTCTTTTCCTTTATTTGTCCCCCTTTGAGATATTGTTCAAACAGGCAGCCTCATGTGAAAATATGATAATGAGGTTACTGTGCAGGGACTCACGAAGATGAATGAGTATAACCGAAATTGAAAGTATTATTAACTAACATGTCTAATGCAAACTGTCATAATGTCAAACCTGGAGAATTTGTTATGATCAAAAATTTTTTTAGTTCAGGTTGTTTGACTGATCAGTGGAAAGGTCCGTATCTGATGATACCACATCCTCAAAGGGTGGGCAAGGAAAATACGTGGGTCCATCCCACTCACTATAGGGAGGTTAACCAAACGGTGGAGATACAAGGCGGAGACAAGGCCGATAACGTGGACCTGTCGATTGCGAGCTTGTGCCAGAAGGATTAAAAAGGTGATGGTGAGATATCTGAGCTAAAGAAATGTGTAGATCAGTGCTTCCAGCAATGGAGTGGTCTGCTGTGGTCATCCAAGTTCTTTCTTCCAGAAGTTTCTGTCGTGATGATCTGTTTGGGGATACCCAGTTTCTGTGATGGGGGACCGATAAAGGAAATGTGAGCTGATGGCAGAGCTGATGGAGTGGAGTCAGGAGGAGGAGTGCTATACCAAACCAGGGGAGTGTCTGACCAATCTTAGTATTGTAATTGTTATGTTATTTGGGAAGAATACTTCCAGAAGTTACGACCCTCACACATGTTGAAATTCTTGGTATACATAAAAACACACCATCACCATATCTTCACAGGCAATATGAACACAGAGGCAAAAGAAACATGATACCTGGTGATGTGCATAAAGCCACTCAGTTAATTAGTGAGACAACAGGCTTTCAAGTTTTAGTTGCACTGGATCTCACCAGGATTGCTCGGGGTACATTAAACTTTAGATATATTCAGGAACTTGCTAAATTGATAGATAATATCACTGAGATGTACGATGACACATTCAGGTATACAGGGAGAGAATTGCAAGCGTACAAGAAAGAACTGGTGCAACACAGGCTAGTGTTAAATTATTTAACTGCTGTTACTGGAGGGTACTGCGTAACTCTGGCCACCCAATTTGGAGTAAAATGTTGCACCTATGTCACCAATGATACCAGCGACCCCAAGGAGGTGATAGACAGGAAGATGGATGAAATTCTGCAGCTAAAATGGGAATTTCGTAAGAACCATAAAGCTTCAGTGGCTGAAATAGGGGAGAAGATAGAAGGATGGGTTTCATGGCTGAACCCAGTGAAATGGTTCTCAGGTCTAGGGGAATAGGTCCAGAAAGCGATCGCCAGCATAGGCAAATTCTTGATCTTTATACTAATTGTCATCATAATAATTGGCATATGTGTCCAGTGTGTTCCTATTGTGTTGAAGTGTGGAAAATGTAAAAATAGAGTAAAACGCAAGAACGAAACTATGATGGTGGTCAGTAATGACAATATGAATACCGAGGTAAATATAGAACTGCATTACAACCCTGAACTAGGAAATACCATCATTTAATATATCATATTTAGACATGCATAGAATGTATTATTGAAATGTTATTTTTAAAACACCTCAGATAATGTAAAGTCTAAATTCCCCTTCAAGACTGCTTTTATAAGACTGGTGCTTCCCCACACCTTTCACATGATCTTTCAAGATCCGCGGTGTGCGTATAATAGTAGTTTTATGTCCCCACTCAGAAACACATTTTTGATAGAGTAAGAACCACCTTGTGCCATTCCATAATAACACTAAATAATATGTAAATGTAAGCCTAAATTAAATTCTAATAGCAGATTGTGATAGCATGTTGTTCGCTATCAAAGGGTGGACTGTCGAAGCTGGATAATTGGCTGAGACAAGATCAGTTTAAAATTGAAGCGTGCATGACGCCATCTTGCGAATGGCAGCTAGACTCCATTTTAGAAACAAGAATCTACAATACGCCATTTTGCGACCAGCGCCATTTTAAGTTACAACTCACAAGCTAAGTACAGATGGGAATGTTTTTGATAATCAACCAAGGGCAACTGGAAGAACAGCTTCCTGAGAAAAAGTAAATAGAATAGACAATGAGTGTTTTTACATACAAATTGGGAATCCCTGTATGCAGACAAGTATAGTTGTGGCAATTGTAATATAATCCAGGCATTGATCTACACAATTGGATTTGTCTGAATCCTAAACAGGTTTTAGTTCCACACCCAGACAGGATGGCCCCAGCTTCACAGCTTGGGGTGATACATTTGCATTCACACAAGAGTCTGGGAGAACAAAGGACTTTTCTTTAGAGCCTGGGAAAGGTGGGGGCTGCTGAGAGAGGGGGGGGGTGTGTGGAACTATATGGCTCAGCATTCCACACTGCTAGGTGTTCATTTAGTAAGTGAGATTTAAGTGCACCATTTTTCATACACACATTAATACGCACAATTGCACTGGTAACTAATCGCATATTAGCGAATGCATAAGACCTTGTATGAAAACACTGTTTTATTAGCTAAATGCGCACGCATCTGTCCCCAGTTAACTAGCATCTTTATATCAAACCCCGTATACTCACACATTACATATTCACATACAAGGTTCCATAAGCTTTAAGGTATAAGATTTAAGTTTGTTCATTAAGTATAAATGCAATGAAATAAAGATTATTTGGTAACTAAGGTTTTATACATGCTAAGTAAGCCGTGTTTGGTTTTGTACTGATGCGTACTCTTTCAACAGAATTCCGGTATTATCGGTGTGGAGATCGCATCATGCATTCTCGACTTATGAACCACAGAGACTTCAAGCAACAAATTGTATATAATATGAACAACTGTTAGGATGTTGCATGGGGCGGGAGGGGAGAGACCCCCAGTTGTTGGAGGCGGGGTTGAGTCTATTTGAATCAGCCTGTTAAACGCTCTGTAACAGATGTATCCCCCTTGGGAACCAATGACATCAGCAACAAACGTCTGTATTGTTTTGTCTATTCCTGGGGGGTATAAATGTGTGCTCAAATGCTGGGTTGTTAGTCTTCATGCTGAATGCTGATAGACGAGGGGTTTCTTGCTGATGCCTAACATCTGGTCCGGAAGCGCTGCGTATGTATACTGTACTTGGGTCTGTATAATTCCTTTGCGCCGAATTGTGTCTGGATCAATAGCGTGTAACTGACTGTACTTTTACCTGACTAATACTTGTGCTTTGGAACCACAGATTCCAGGTCTTAAGTCTTTATTTACTGTATGACTGCGTACGCAAATTAGCGTCATCCTTAGAGGTTTATAGGTAGGATATTAGAAGGTATAGGCAGGGGTATATAGAGGTTCTGATCCAGTATCATCAGTGACAGGGGTAGGGCGTAGCGATGGTCGGTCGGTGCATGCGTCGGCACTTGTCACTGTATTTCTTGCGAAAATACCGTGATAAGTGTGCGGAGGGGATTCATAGTGACAGAGCTTTATCGCAAGCTCTGTCCCTGCAAGGGATTTTTAGTAAATCCCTGTGATATTTCTTGAATTCTCAATGCGAATTCAGTCGGTAATATCACACTACAATTTGCATTATAAATGCGGATTGTAGTAAATAGAGCCCTAAAGCTGTATACACACATAAACATTTTCAGTCCAACCACCCAACTAGTTGATTGGTTGGAATGAAAATCTGGTAATGTATGGGAGTAAATGATGATCAACAATTTGCTCCTAAATGCCAGAAAACAGATGAAAATGGTTGTTCAGACAAGTTTGTTAAATGTTTGATCTAAACAATTTGTTCAAACAGGTTTTTGTCCATTTTCCTGCGTTTTGGAGCAAATTGCTGATTGTCATTTGCTTTCATACCTTACCAGATTTTCATTCCAACCAATCAACTAGTTTGATGGTTGGACAAAAAATCTTTACGTGTGTATGCAGCTTAAGAGAGATACGTTCTCTGCTCAGATGTCTGTGGTGGAGGGATCTTCAGAAGTATTTTTTTGTTTTGTTGTAGCCCTTTAAGTGGTTGTTTCCTTTCAACTTGTCTGTTGTAGTATTTAGGTTTTGAATGTGTTTGTTCTGTAATATTTCTTTTCTTGTGCGGTTTGAGGTTAAAGACATATTCATTTTTTTTATATTTAATCATGGTTTTCTTATATGTCTCTGTGAAGCTTTCTTTGCTTCTGTTTAATTATAACTTCCTCCAATTTATCTATTTTGTTTTTCAGAAGTGTTAGGAGGTTTTGATAATCTTGCAAGATTTTTAAAGGATAAATGGCTTTTTCAATTAGCTTTATAGAATCATTTATGATGCTTAATGAGGTTCCTGGAACAGGTGTCCAAAATTCCATTCCATTTTGCATAAAATTCACTATTGGAGGGTTCAAAGGTGGGGTTCTTCTGAATTCTTAATCTGCTTGCTATAAGTCCATGTTCTAAATGCTTTACAAGAGTGGCAAACAACCACCATTATTTTTTTTTATTTAGTACATCATTTTACCAGTCTTAAGCCGCGTTTCCAATAGCCGATTAAACAGAGCGATTGAAAAATTATGACATCGTAATCATTCAATTGCTCAATAATTGTGCATAAATCGCTCCCGCTGGTCATTTCTGACATCAATCATCGCCTGAACATGATGGTCAATTTGCCGATAACGACAGATTGGCCATGCTGAGGGGTGAGGGACCTACAGGATGAGGAACGACTGAACAATTACCATGTTGTAATTCTACAAACGTTCCTCAGTTGGCAAGTGGATACGCGGCTTTAGACATTTTTAACAGATGGGAAGATGTATCAAGCTGTACAAATAGAATAACTGGAGAGAGATAAAGTATCAGCCAATTAGTTTCTAACTATAATTTTTCAAACACAGCCAGTAAAATGACAGTTAGGAGTTGATTGGTTGGTATTTTTATTTCTCTCCAAGGTTTGATACATCTCCCCCAGAATCTCTCATCTGTTTTTTTATGAAATTCTGGTATTCACATTTAATTTCTAATCCAGGTTGTTATTCCTGGAAAGGTGTGTGAGCAATGAGGTAGTCATAATGTGAATAGCTGTGGGTCATGCAAGAGTTGACAAAGTCTGATAGTAGTATTCTAGACTTCAGCTGATGTGTAAGGAAGATTTTGCCAGCCTCTGACTGGCCTCCCTCTCTGGGGCCTTCAGTCCCTCCTAGGGATGTACATCAGAAGCCCACAATCAAATGTTGGCTGGTCTTTCGCCACCAAAACCTTCAATGTGAATGTAAATAACCATCACATCAAAAGAATTAAATGGAATAGCACCCTGTGGCTGTTCCCAATGTTTAACAGCTGAATTCAGCTGTATTGTAACATTGGATGACCATTGCTTCCACACCATTTGATGGGGCTACAATAGGAAATCTACTATTGAATGGTGAAAACACTACCATAGAATGGAGAACATTGGTTGTGAAACATTGGTAGCTGATGTCCATCCCTAGTCCCTCCTCTCCCCACACTCATATCCCTTCCTCTGTTCTTCTCCATCCACTTTTTTCCATTGGATAGGTAATTTACAAGTAATAGAGACAAAAAATCCCCACCTGTGCCTCTGCCACCATCTCCATATGTACATCCCTTCCGTTATCTGTGCCTCTGCCCCCACCATTTTCTGTGCCTCTACCCCCACCATTTTCTGTGCCTCTACCCCCACCATTTTCTGTTTCTCTGCTTCCATCATTATGTGTGCCTCAGCCTCCCTAACTTTATGTTCCCCCCTTACCCATGTGTGCTTCTACCCCCTTTCTCATCTGTGCTTCTGCCCCCTTACCCATGATTGGTGGATGCCAATAAGATGTGGCGTAGATGAATGGAGATCATTTTGGTGACACTTAATTTAACCAAAGTATGTTGGGTAAGCACAATTTACCTTTAATAAATGATTTTACAGGTTATTTTATTTCAAAGGAAGATGTGTACTTATACACTATTGTTGCAGTCGTGCCTCTCTGGGTGCCTCAGGTCCAGTGTGCCTCAACTAGTGCCGAGTGTCTTTTTTGCCCAAAAATGTCTTAGTAGCAATGTGATGCAAATAAAATGCACAAATATGTCTTAGTAGCAATGTGATGCAAATAAAATGCACAAATATGTCTTAGTTGCAATGTGATGCAAATAAAATGCACAAATATGTCTTAGTTGCAATGTGATGCAAATAAAATGCACAAATATGTCTTAGTTGCAATGTGATGCAAATAAAATGCACAAATATGTCTTAGTTGCAATGTGATGCAAATAAAATGCACAAATATGTCTTAGTAGCAATGCGATGCAAATAAAATGCACAAATATGTCTTAGTAGCAATGTGATGCAAATAAAATGCACAAATATGTCTTAGTTGCAATGTGATGCAAATAAAATGCACAAATATGTCTTAGTAGCAATGTGATGCAAATAAAATGCACAAATATGTCTTAGTAGCAATGCGATGCAAATAAAACACACAAATATGTCTTAGTTGCAATGCGATGGAAATAAATCGCACAAATATGTCTTAGTTGCAATGCGATGGAAATAAATCGCACAAATATGTCTTAGTTGCAGTGCGATGCAACTAAGACGTACCACGAGACTGCACTCATATGTTATGCGACACTTGTATATCTGCATATGACTGAGTCTGAATCTGTATACATAGTGCTACGATGCAGCAGCTGTGGCTTATTCACAATCCAAGTTCCATTGTGGTATATACACAGATTCTGTCACACACGGATATATAAGTGTCATACATCAAATTATTCATTCTCATGGTGAGTCTCAGTTAACATTTTTTCAGGAACAAATTAAGGATTTGTGACATCATTCCATTTATCTTCACTTGCTACAAAGGTTACGCTAACTGACTTTCTCTCCACTTACTCATGGGTGAAGTGGTGGCTAATAGCAATATGCTTAGACCATCCATAGTCTTGGCGCTATAGGATAAGTCAATTACACCTTTGTTGTCATAGTCAATGCTGACACAAAATAATTAATTTGCACAAAGTCTCTTTTAAGCATAGGGCTTCCTTGGGTGTTTCTGTAAGTGCCATGAATGCCACCACAATGGTGGATAGGGCAACAGTGTGTTGCTTTCTGCTTGCCCAGCTGATGGCGGTACCTGCCAGTACAAAAAGCTAATCACATGTCAGAACAATGGTAATCCTCATCTTATCTCTAGTCGGCGTCATAGAAAAATTTCTGTGCAGAATTTGAAAACTCTAATTTTAAGGAAGTTGAACCCTTTAAGTACCTCAGTATTCTCTTAACTGCAGTCCAGTGTTGTTTCCCAGGATTAATGGCAAATTGGCTCAACTGGCTCACAGCATGTGTGATGTCTGCACGAGTTCCAAAACTTCCAACAGCGCTCTGATAAGAAACTTTCCTCATTTCCTTTATCTGTGCCTGCCTTGTTGGTGACATGGCTTTTGTAATTTTTGTGCCTTTGTCAATGGGAGTATTGTCTGGTTTTGTGTCTGTCATTGCATACTTAGGGCCTGATTCATGACTGATCGCAACTGCAATTGCAATAGCGATTACACACGCAGTCTCACTGTGATAGTAAGCTAATTAATTGCGATCACTTTGCAGCCGCAGCACAACATAATGATGCCTACTTTACCTTACACACATCTGTAATGTTTAGCAAGACTGCAAAACCATCAATACCATCGAGTACCATCGCAGCCTCACACACACTTGCATGAGCTCTGACCTTACTAAGAAATTGCATGCTATGAGTTCTCAGGCTGCATACAGCATCGCAGTGGCAAATTTATGCACGCCCCTGCAACTGCGTCCAAATGCCCTAGCACGCCTGCATTTTGCCGACCACCCCATCACCTCCCACAAACAGCACTTCCTGTCAAACACTCTGCGATGGGTCAGCGATCACAGTGCCCGGTTCGCACATGTGCACTGCGATGCATATGCATGCTTAAAACACAAAAATCGGACGATTGTGTGCGTAATTGCAGTTGTGAACTGTAGTAAATCAGGCCCTTAGTAAGTATTGCCTAGATATATCACTGTTGGTCAATTGTGACAGTTCCTGCACTCAAATTTTGTAAGATTTTGGTAGTCATATAAAAGGCAAAACCAGGTTGATTTTGCCTTTTAAATGACCGCTACTTAAAAATATTGGGCAGTCTTGCATGGTACTTGCCAATGCCTGTAGACCCCAGGCAATTATTTATACCTCTACATCTCTGGATTTTATAAGCTTTTTGTTTGTAATGTTTCATAATCTGTATCCTTTACTTTCTTGGCTGTATGCTAGTCCCATAGTCCAATAGTCCCATAGTCTGTATCCTTTACTTTGCTGGCTGTATTCACTTGACTGACTTGGGATCACACTTAGGTCTCTTCTTCTTAGGGATGTGTGCATATGCTCTGCACCCAAACTCTGAGATGATTGACACTTGACTTACTTCCAGACCACACCTCTAGCTACTATCTATTTCCAGACCACACCTCTAGCTACTAGCTACTTCCAGACCACACCTCTAGCTACTATGGGTGCATCTTTCTTCAGAAACTGCTTCTGCCCAAAAATACTTTTCTAGGCCCGAGTCACTAAGTATAGTCTACTCTCTACACAATTGTGCTGTTGGCCAACTCACTGACATCATTCTGTTCTGGCATAAACGCAATGACTAGCTGGTGTTCAATGCCATATTTCTTTCATATTCATATTTTCATAATTCCCATATTCCCCACCATTGTCAGATCTGAATATCTTCAGTTTCTGACCTGTTTGAGTCACCACCAAACTACTGTAATTTTGTTTATTACTTCACTTTTAGCTTTGATCAAGTAAACATGTGTCATTCTTGTGAAGTCATCGATAAATGCCCCACAACATTGATATCCACTTATTGATTTCACTTGCATTGGAGAATACACAACAATGCTAATGGTGCCTTAGGTCTGGTAGCTGACTTTGGGAATGGACATCAAGGTTGCTTACTCTTTATACAGCTCTCAGATGTTGGTCTCTCTGGATTGCTCATGGCTATTTCCATCACCATCCCTTCAAGGAGTTTCTGGACATTATCATACCTCAGGTGGCTTAATCATCTATGCCACAACTCCATAGATTGGCTCAAATCCGAGGCTGCCAGCGCATTACATTCCACTGTGTCTAGGATATATAGCTGCTGGCACCAGGTTTCTGATGAAATCACAGTCTCTCTTTAATTTTGCACAACTTACATTGCTTCCTTTTTTTCTAGGACACTTATGGCAATAAGGTTTGTCCCCCTATCAGGCATGAATAACACATCCTGGCTGTCTGTGACTATGGTTTTACCTTTGATTCTCAGGTGTACTGTAATTGCTCCAACTTTTGTGTCTGTAAGGACTTTGGGACATATTCAATTAGAATCGAAAAGTCCTGTAATTTTCGCATGCCAGATATTTCGCCGACACTGCTGGTTTTCCATTCGAAAAGTATTGCGCTCGTCCCCGCTTATCCCGGTATTCAATTCCAAATAAGCGAAAACGGAACCAGCCTCACACCCCCCAAAAGATGCACTGACATTGGGGATCACTCTAGATACCCCCGAATAGGCCTGCTGATTGTATTTGGGGTACTTAAATGCTCTCAATAGCTGCTAATTAGTGTTTTTGCAGAAGTGGTGAAGAATAGCATTTAGCATTTTTTTTCCTGAAAATAAGTAGTCCCAGCAAATTTGGGGTGCATGAAAATGGGTGCTAGCATATTTTAAAGTTGCTAAAGTGAAGTATTAAAAAACTTAAAAAATCCAACTGCCGCAAACACCTGCAATCTTAAAAACACCTGGAGCATACTTGGGGACCCTCCTGGAGTCTATTTCTTTAGTTTTTAAGTTTGTTCCCCAACTTTGTTTTTTTTCGCCCCCAAAATGAAAGTACTTTTTTGGGGTGTTCTTACGTTTAAGAACTTTTTTTGACACAGTTTACCTTTGGGGGCCTCTCCCAAGGGTGCAGGGTAGTTCCCGCAAGTTTGCACCCCAAAACCCCAATTCTGCACTTTTTTGTGACAGCTTTCATAGGCGAATCTTTTTCTCCTATTCCAATGCATTGGCTTTCCACACCAGTGAAAAGTCTGTGGATTTGAATACGGGGAAAAGTTTTCACCGAGTGACAGGAGGAGGCGTATGTGGGTGGTAACAGGGGAAGGTGCTTGAAAATGGGGAGTGGAGATCAGAACGCAGTCTTGCTTAAAGGTCAAAAACGGGCGTTTTATGGGTGTGCAGCGTCATTGACCACGTCACTGGGTTATTTTATAGTCAGAACTGCTCGCAAGATTGCGGTAGGAAAAACCAACCACAAGAATAGCGAGCAGTTCATACGCTGGTCGATGTACTCGATTAATCTAATAAATAGCGGACATGACGTAGGATGCGAGCGGCCAGGGGGCGTAGTTATCCAAAAAACGACCGCACGTTTTGTTCGCTCGTTCAGACATAGAGGCGTGAACAGACCGCAAAGAGCGAACGGTTCATTTGAATAGCCACCCCTTTTTTCTGAACGAACGAGCGCAAATAGCGTCCGGCTCTGAATCAGGCCCTGAATTCGCATTGTGAATTCAGGCAATATCACTTGCGATAAAGCTCTGTCCCTGCAAATCCCCTCCGCAGTCTTATCACTGTATTTTTCGGAAAAATACAGTGACAAGTTGCCATGCATGCGCTGACTGGCCGCTGCTACCCCCCCATGACTGCCATTTCCCCCCCTTTAGTAAATATAGGTGAAACTAAAATAATTTGAAAAGGGTGTAAAACGCCCTTTTTCACTTTATTTTAGTAAAATTAATGTTAATAAATAGAGCCCTTAGGGGTAAATTTACTAAAGTGAGAGTTTTTAGAAGTGAGTTTTAAAAGTGATGTTGCCCATAGCAACCAATCAGATTCTAGCTATTATCTTCTAGAAGGTGCTAGTTAAATGTTAAGTAAAATCTGATTGGTTACTATGGGCACAGCCCAGGTGCTCAATAATCTGTCATTATGGATACTTGCTCTGGTTGGGCCTTATTTCTGTAAATTCCAGGCAGCCCTGCACTCCTTATCGGTGATAGAGTTATTTCATACTTCCAGTTCCCAGTCTCCTGTTTGTCAGTTGAGCTCCTGAGTCTGTCTAGCTGTGTTTCGTGTGTGCTGTTTATTCCATCCAGGCAGCTCCACATACATCCCGTCCATGCGTGCTGCTTGTACCATCTGGGCAGCATGGTGCGTTTCCTATCCCAGAAGCGTCTGTCACCATCCGGTGTTTGTGTCATCCCGGTGGTGCTAGTAGCAGCTCTGCGTTCCAGGTACGCAATCTGGCACACCGTTGCCAGTGTCATCCCAGCGACACTGTTAGCAACTCTGCGTTCCAGGTGCGCAAATCAGCACACCGTCACCAGTGTCATCCCGGCGGCGCTGGTAGCAGCTCTGCGTTCCAGGTGTGCAAATCAGCACACCGTCACCAGTGTCATCCCTGCGGAACTGGTTGCAACTCTGCGTTCCAGGTGCGCTATTAAGCACACTGTCGCCAGTGTCATCTCGGTGGCACTGGTAGCAGCCCCACGTTCTTGTGGCATACCTCACCTGAGTCTCATCAGCCCAAAGGCTGCAACGGTCCTGGGGCCCCACGTCACTATCAGCCCCCCAAGGCTGCTCCACTAGCCCAAAGGCTGCTTCACATCACCAGTCCCTTGGCCACAACTATAAAGGCCACAACCAGCCCTCAAGCCTGCTCCTACAGCCCACAGGCTGCATCTCACCTCCAGGCCTCTGGCCACAATGAGCCAAAGCTCGCCATCAACGAAGGCTGCCTCCAAACCCAAAAACCTGTACCACCTCCATAAGCCTCGTGGCCATAATTAGTCTGTGCAAAATCCACCCTCAAGACTGGCACTATTTCTAACCAGACTACCAGCAGTCTCTGACACTCCCCTTCCTTCTTTACTCAGGCAATAAGCCCTCTTTTAATGAATTCAACCCATGCTACTAGGAGCAATATATGATGGTAGTTTAATATGTTAGGACCAGATAGATTTCAGCTATGGTGGCCCACTGCCCAGGGTTGGTTTAAGAGAGGAGGGGGCCCATGTGTAGCCTCCTTTCCGGCAAGCCTCTGGGAACATGTTGCCCATGCTATGTTCTCACAGAATCCACTATTGCACATGTGCAAATCTCTGGGAAAATGACCACCAGTAAGTATAATATAATATGGGTGCTGGGTCTGTGCACTGCACACCCTGCACCCATTATAGATCTCTCCCAGCCACTCACTGCTTCTCCCTGCCACCCACTGCCTCTACATGACACTTACTACCTCCCCTGCCACCCTCTGCCTCCCACTGCCACCCTCTGTCTCCCCTTGCTACCCTGTTCTCCCCCAGTCACCCACTGCCTCCCCAGTCACCCACTATATCCCCAGTCACCCTCTGCCACCCACTGTCTTTCCTTGTCACCTACCACCTCCTCAGTCACCTACTGCCTCTCACTGCCACCCTCTGCCTCTCATCATCACCCTCTACCTCTCCCCATCACCCACTGCCTCTCCCCTTGGGTGGAGGAGGGGGGACCCAAAGCATATTTTTGCACCTGGGTCCACCATGCACAAGTTCCGCCACTGGTTGAGGAAGAATACTGTGTATTGGGTATGTAGGTAGACTGTTTAGTATTAAATCCCAGAGAGAGCTAGAACTGTTTCACAAAACAGGCAATAAATAATACAGTATATATCACAGTCTAATGAGTGAAACAAATCAGATAATTATGTGAATAATCTGGCACTATACATACATATATAAGGGCAGTGTCACGATCCGGCATAAGGAATTCCACTGTTGGAGGACTGGGAGCTGGTGGGTTAGGGTGGCTAGGATGGAACTGATAGGGTGACCGTAATAATGTCCTTCTTAATGGTCAAACCCAGGTGTTGGCTAGACCTAACCAGCAGCGCGGAGTCTAACCCACTAGGTGGTCTTCATCAGTGACCCCTTCTATCCTTCTATTGGGATTTGGGTTTCGCCACACCAAGTGAGCAGGTCGCGGCCCTTTGGTCTGGTACCTCTGATCAGGTCTGGTCAGGAGCGACGAGGAGATGACACTAGAAGTAAAATGACTGAGAGACTGTGTACGTCATGTAACAATATGGAGTGGAGATGAGTATGCAGAATAATGAATACCAAGAATACTGTGAGTTCGTGTGCTGGTCTGCACTGGAGGAAACTTGTAGTGTGAGAACACTGGGGATCCCAGCAAGGGCTGCACTAGGTAGTATCTCTGGTGATCCAGGCACAGGACTGGTACAGAAGAATGGCACTAGGAGTCAGTACACAGATGCTGTATTGAGTACACACGCTGGTACAGATGCAGGACTGGTACAGGAGAATGTCACTAGGGGCTAAATATACTAAGATTCGAGTTTGGTCGAGTTTTTCCATTTATAAACCCACTTTGCTTCACCAAAACTCGGGTGAGTTTTCCCTTATCAAACTCGCAAATTTACTAAGAGGTGAGTTTAGCTGAAAGTGAGTTTTTCAATGGTGAAACAGATTAGTTTTTTCCTCCAAATTGCGAGTTTAGAGGAGAGTTTAAGGAGAGTTTAGATGAGAGTTTAAGGAGAGTTTAAGGAGAGTTTAGATGAGAGTTTAGATGATAATACTTACTCGAGATTGCAGTGTTGACATAGGGTCCCCCTCCCAAAAGCTTAACCAGCCTCGGACTTGTCAGCCAGTCCTGGTCTTAAAATTACAGGGAACAAAATGAGTAGGTTTCCACCGTAATGCTACGGAGACCAGCGCGATGGAAGAGGTGAGTATAGGAACTTTATTGCAGGTACTCTAAATGGGATGGGATTCTACTCGGACAAGTGGACAGATCACCTGGCAGCAGTATGTGTGAGTGGGTAGGTGTATGTAATAAACTTTTACTTGTCACGGTGTGTGTGTCCTGTCATTATTTAACTATTTATTTTACAGTGGTGGTATGGGTGCCGCCCATCTGCTGGCATTTGTAGTTCCGCAATTGCCAAAGGGCAGGCATGCTGGAACCTGCAGTGCCACTGTAAATTAGAATATGTTTACTACTATTTAACCATTTATTACCCCCGTACCCAATGCTCAAGGGGTGCGAGGAAGAGCCCTGGGCTTCAGAACAAGCCTGGGGTTTCAGGAGAGGGGAGCCCTTCTTGGGGGGGCTTCCACCTCCCCTGAGAACCCCAGCTTTGGTTGTAATGCTTTGGCCAGGGAGCCCCGGTGAAAGGGTCTCTGGGCTGTGGCATTACACTCCGGTTGGTTTGGTCTGGTGCTGGTTTTAAGTATAGGGGGCACCCTACACAATTTTTTACCCCCTATATTTAAAACCAGGACTGGTCCTGCAGCCTGGTGCTGGTTCCTAAATTACGGTGGAACCCTACTCATTTATTTCCCCATAATTTTAGGAACGAGGACTGCCTGCCAAGTCCGGGGCTGGTTATGCTTTTGGAAGGGGGACCCTATATCATTTTTTTTTAAATAAAAACACTTTATATTAGGTATACAGGCTGAAACATACACAAATCACACTGATCTGTGTATGTTTTTTCCAAACCCGCAGCTCAGAAGGTGAGTGTTTAAAACTTCTATTTCACAGTGAGTTTGCTACAATCTCACACGAGATTGGAAACTCGACTCTTAGTAAATCTGTGAGTTACATCTTTTTCATCTAAAGTACTTCCTAATTTGGCCGATGGTGAGTTTTTTCTATTTTGCAATCTCACATGAGTTTTAACAGTGAAAAAAGAGAACTCACTTCAAACTCACTCAAGTTTGTCTTTAGTAAATTTGTGAGATTAAAAAATAGCTAAACTCACGTGAGTTTGCAAACTCACACAAACTCGACCCTTAGTAAATTTACCCCTAGGAGTCAGTACACAGATGCTGTACTGAGTACACATGCTGGTGATCCAGATGCAGGATTGATACAGGAGAATGGCACTAGGAGTCAGTACACGGATGGTACTGAGTACACACGCTGGTGAATGTCACTAGGAATATATCACTAGCAGGAAGGAGCGTGGGCCCCGGAACGCTGCTACAGCAAGTATTCAATGGAAGTAGCGAAGTTGAACAACAGCTTTCTGTTCCTGGAGTCAGATTAAATACCCCTAGGTAGTTGGTCATTGGATCAGAAGTTCAGCTGAGTGACCGCAGGACTACCATTGGGAGAGACTAGTCAGGTGATATGGACCAACATGGCTGTGTCCATGACTGCCACTGCAGGAACCAGGACGCACGCATGCAAACCCTACCAGACCCCGGGGAGAGTACTCAAGGACGCTGGCGCAGCGGTGAGTAGCAGCTGATCCCAGGCCGCATCCTAACAGGCAGAGCACTTATTTCCTAGATATACCCCAGTTCTATACTAGAGGAAAATTTGCTCCACAGAGAGCAATTACCTGACTACATCTTCTGAACACTGTTCAGTGCACAATACTGTTCTCTGGGTACCCAGAGATAACCTCTCCTCATGTGTAGGGATGTTGTCTCAGATGCTCATGCTCTACATCAGAGTCTGCGTGCGTAATCACATCTGCGATCACAATAGTGATCTATAGTGAATCAGGCCCAATGATCACATCTCTTGATTAGGGCCAGATCATACATATTGCTGATACTTACTGTGAGCTGCAGCACTTATTTACCTCACTGTCCATCTGCATTCAGTAGGTAATGGATTTAATAATTGGGTATTTCAACTTTTCAAGGTGGTGTTGTGGGAGGTTTCGGCTGCAGGCGCTGACAGGAAGAAACAGTCCTGTTCTAACAGCTGTGGGGACTCGGGAGAATATAAGAGTGAGGCTGCATCTAGGAGTCTGTCAGCAAATGAGAACTCTGAGGGAGGGGAGGTAGGGAGGGGGTGGCACGGGGCCTCCATCTAGCTCTCTACTGTACCTGTGCTAAACTGACATTGTAGCTGATTTTATAAGAAATGATAGAACGCATACTTATGGCATGACCACCCGGCAAATGTTTGAGGTTTTTACGAGTCACTACAAGAGAAAATGAGTCTTTCTGCACCTTGATAAATCTACATAAGATTGGTACATAGAAAAGTGAAATTTAGATTCACTCAAAAAAAAGCTTGTATCACTTTTCAAGAGCAGCAAAAAGAGTATATATGACATAATAAATAAGACACTGGACTATTGTTACAAATCACAGGGTAAGGAATAGGAAATGTTAACTTAGTTTCTTCTTGTCAGTTACAGGATGTCACCATTGCATCATGAAATACCACAAGACAATGCCTCTCAGAGACTGCACATTATATAACATTACAAATTCAATTTTCCTATTCTTATTTGTGAAAGCCTCTATTATTTCAAAGCCAATATTCAAGGCTACATAGAAGCAAAGCAAATCAATTGTGTATACCAATAGATAACTAGTAACTACTTTAATACAGTTGATGCACGAGGGCTCATTTATTAACCTTACATGTACTGTAGGAGAAAAAAGTGCACCACATCAAGGCAACCTATCAGCAATTAGTTTTATCTGTCTAGCACAATCGTCTGCATAACTAATATCCACTGTTATAAAAATACAAGCAATATTTTCAGTCAAAGGTTGCTTAGCATATGGTAGTGACAATGCATCCAAACCCCTGTTCCTCAGGTAGTTCTGGTATACACCACAGTGATGCACATTGGTGGACTTTTCTTTTACTAATTTTAAAGGGTAATAATGTTTAAATATGTTTTATATTTTGTGCTGGTAATTTAGTAAATATTTCTTTTTCTAGTCAACTCATTAGATACAAGCACACAACAATACAGCTGGATCCATTCCCAAGTTCCCCCCAATGCTGGAGTTCCTGCCATTAAACCTACTTAGTTTAGTTATAAACAGAGCTTTTACTTAAAACTTTAGCGCCAGGGTAAGAAGGAAATTTGATGCCACACAGGCACCAAATTGTAATCAAATTAACCTAAAATATGAGTTCTGTGTGCCCCACTTTTAGCTTTGCACCCTGGGCAGCTTCCCCTCTTGCACAACCCTAGTTATAGCCCTGGTTATGTAAATGGACTTGCATCATATTTATTTTTTTCATTCTTAACCATTTTTAAAGTTTACCACTATTAATTATCTAGCTGTCACTATTAATTATCTAGCTGTCACTATTAATTATCTAGCTGTAGATAGATAGCTATTTTGTTAACCTGTTCCCTATAATTCTAGTTTCCATAACATTAAACTGAACCATGAAAGTGAAATTTTTCACTAAAACTCCATGTGATGTCACTGACTGCTGATGTTTATTTTATTCTGTCCTACAGGATTTTTGTCTTGGCCAAGTAACTAGGAGCAGCGTAACCACTTATCTTTGCAATTGGCTTCTCAGTTTGCCAGAGTTAGCACCATGTTCCTGTACGTGCAGGATCCTTTTCAACAACAGCTGTTCCTGCTGCTAAATGAATGGAATAGTAACAGCTATCTATATCAGTTACTATTAGAGATGTGTTAAGACCCCCGTGTTTGGTTTTGGCAAAACCACACTCAAGTGTTTTGGTTTGGTTTCAGTTTTGGTTTTGGATTTCTTTAAAATTGATGAAAACAGCTAAAATAATGTAACTTGGACCTGTTTTTGTTCCTATTGCATAATTAACATTAATAACACAAATTCATTCAAAACCACTTGAGGGTGGTTTTGCCAAAAGCAAAACCAGAACTTAATGATAATGTAGAACCAAAACCAAAACCAAATCAAATGGGTCTGCAAACATCTCTAGACAGGGCCGGCGCTAGGCTGAGCTGCGCCCAGCGCCGTCCTGTGTTGCCGCCCCTTCCCTCCTCCGCTCCCTCCCCCTAAGCTTAAATATATCCAATAGCGCTGGGAGGGAGGTGGGCGTTTCCTGCGCCCTCCGGAAACAGTAGCGCTCCGGGCGACGGACCGGCTTGCCCGTGCCTGGAGCCGCTACTGTCTCTAGATAAACAGGAGACAGCATGCTAGGAGTGCCGACTTGGTGAGAAAAGCAACATTTTGATATTATAAAAAAAAATTAAATAAAATACTTATACCTGGCGTGGGATTTATATTGCATCTATTCTTAGTGTAGCAGAGCAACGGCCATTTTCTTGTAGGTTACTTCTGATGTTAAGTGTAAATATGTCACTGAATCTGATTATAATACTCTACATTTTGGATAATTGAAACGGTCTGTTTTCTAGAAGAAACAGTAAAAGAAATTATTTTATAATTAATATACAACAAACTCTGGCCCTGATTCAGAGCCGGACGCTCTGACAGAGCGCTCGCTCTGAATCAGGGCCTGCCTTCTTGTTTTTTAGAGCAGCCTCCTGGCCGCTCGCATAGCTGTGGGTGACCATCCACAGCTATAGCGAGCGGCCAGGAAGATGGTCGCGATGGTCAAGACCATCACGACCATCGGGCTTGCGACAAGACCCTTGTGGTAGGGTCTCGTTGCCGCAAGCCTCAGAGAGATTTCGGCTCTCACAGAGCCTAAAACTCTCCCACTGACATCACTCGTGATGTCAGTGGGGCCGCCCACAAATGGAGGCGTTCACATGGGAACGCCTCCGTTTGGGCAGCCACTCCCCCGGCCTGCCCACCAAATGGGGCATGCTGTGACTCAACATCGACAGCACGCCCCCTTTGGTACGAGACCTGTAGCGACGGTTTGCTCGTCACTATCCGGGTCTCGCGCATGCGCACGACAGAGCCGGCTCTGTCGTGTGCATGCGCACTGGGCCACCATCGACCCACTTGCGAGCGCATTGCTCTCGCGAGCGGGTCTGAATCAGGCCCTCTGTCCAGTTTTTGAGACTGGCAGCCATTATCTTGTAGTATAAATAGTGAATATCTGATAGTGATGAAATAATGTACTTTTTATTTGTAGATAAATGTAAAGAATGTCTAGTAAATAATAGCAAACTTGCATCTGACTGGTTTGCATATCAATCATTAGAGTAAACAGCATATTAAGTAACACATAATGGTTTCTATTTTTATCCAGCAGTGTGGTTTGCTCACAGTTACCTCAAACAATGCTCTATAGGAGCCTACAGTGCCAGGTTAATCAGGATTTAGGACATGAATCCTATATACTGAATCAATATTAGGAGCTGCAATATGTTACTGACTTCCATTCAGTGTTTCCACATTGGGATATTTTCCTGGTGTACCTGGCCTGATAAAATTACTTATTCAGATTAGAATGTTCGTTTTCTGTAGTTTTGTTAGCACTCCTGTTATGTACTTACCACAGCATTTCAAGTACAACATTTGACAGGGAATTTGACCAGGAAATCTGACTATTTGAAAGTGGAAACACTGATTCCATTCCATGTCCTACCAGTGTTTTAACTCTGCACCTGCCCGAAGAGCATGTTGACACAGGGAGGTAGCTACCAGGTAATTTAGAGAGAAGCTGTTAATGCCATTTTGGTGGGGATGTTTATATTCATTTATGAACTATTGGAGAGTTTTATATTAAGTTTTAGCTACCCATATGACACAACTCCCAGATGGTTATGGATGCAGCCAGTACTAGGGCGTTGGCCAGACCTAAACCTGAGGTGCGGAGTCTAATGTGCCGACGGTATTCACCAGGGACCCTCACAAGAAGGTATGGGCTTGGCTGCGTCCAACACACAGGTCGCGGCCCTCAGGATAGGTTCCCTTATACAGGTGCTGGAAAAATCCAGATGAAGCGGAGAAGACATATTGCTTAGTCGACAGGCTGGGTCAGAACCAAACGGACTTAGACGGTACCAGGGAACAGGCATAAACAGGTCACAGGGAATAGCCAAAGTCAAAACCAAATATAAGATGCAGTACCAGGGGTCAGGCGAAATCAGGGTCACAAACGAAGCCAAGGTCAGGAACAGGTAACGGAATATAACAGGAACGCTGGAGTCTGGTAAATGAGCCTGATAGTAGTGGTGGTTTCCTGCACAAAGGAACCACAGGTTAGAACTGAACTCTAGGAAGCAACACTTTGCTCAGGCACCAGTGGGAGTTCTCACAGGGGATATGACTCTGCTGCAAGTCCCTGATAGGCTGCTGAGGTCAGCTGAGTCAGGAGCACTCTCACTGGAAGAATGCTATCAGCTGACATATTGCATGATGGTGATGTCACTGCATGGTTCCCAAACAAGGTCAGGCAGAAATCCTGACCTGCAGCAAATGGCAATGTAAGTCACATAATGTGTGAAGAGTGTGACACCTCCTAACGGGAGGCCTCCGGACACCCCTATGACTTGAGAAAAAAAAAAAGAAGACTTGGATAGATCTCTGAAGATCAACAACACTCTTCATTGGAGAAGCAGAAACCATGGTAGCAATTAATGCTTTCGACAAGTCTTCTTGCTCTTTTGGGAATGTCTTGATCCACCTGGAAGAGACAGAATCTCTGGTTCAATGAAAACTTCCTTTTTAAACATAGTACCTCCAGGGAAAGGGGCTTCATCCGCTACAGGATCAGAATCAGAATCAAAATCTAAGTCTTGAGTCAGATATTTTTTTCCCTTGGAAACAGCACCAGAAGTGGATGATGGATCCAAAGGACCAAGATACCCAGATGAGCCTTCATAGAGAAGGGCCAAGGAAGTGACCCCAAGTTTCAATACCGCAGGCTGTGGACCTTGTGCTGATCTTGAGGCTTTTGGAGCAAACTTCTGCAGTACTGTAGGCTGTGGACCTTGTGCTGATCTTGAGGCTTTTGGAGGAAACGTTTGCAGTACCGCAAGCTGGGGACCTTCTGCTGATCTCGATGCTTTTGGAGCAAACCTTTGCAGTACCGTTTTGGTGAAAGCTGAGAGATCTTCTAAAATGGGATCCTTGGTCTCTATGAATGGATTATCCCAGTCCAAGGCTTTACCCTTAAAGGCCAACAGGAAATATTTTACCACATTGGCAGGAGTAAGTGAAAGCAACAATCCGGAATCCACATCGGAAAAATATTAACGTGCCAAGGCGTAAAACTGATCTAAATCTCCATCAAAATAAATGAATGGTCGATCATCCACCGAACTTCTTAGCAGAGGTGAAGGGCCCACTGCAGCAAGTATTACATTGATCTGTGAGAACTCTAAGTCCTTTTGGAACCAGGAGACAGAGGGCTATCACTTGGCTGAATAGGTAGAACTGGATTTGAATTGGAGACACTTAAACTGGCAGGAATAGTAGAGGTCAAAACCGGATTAAGACCGGACACACTGGAACTGGATAGAACAGGAAGTTTAGATGACCCTTTCTGAGTCTGGACTGTACTAGTAGTCTGCATGGTGACACTTTTGGGAAGTGGCAAATTGGAATCCATGTCTGTATCCATGGCACTGTGAATCCCTGCTGGGATCTTGGCACTGGAAATGACCCCTGGGGCTGAGGCACTGGAGACCCATTTTGGGACTGAGGCACTGGAGACCCCTTTTGGGGCTGAGGCACTGGAGACCCCTCCTGGGGATGAGGCACTGGAGACCCTTCCTGGGGATGAGGCACTAGAGACCCCTCCTGGGGACCTGGACACCCCTACTGGGGCTGAGGCACTGGAGACCCCTCCTGGGGATGAGGCACTGGAGACCCCTCCTGGGGCTGAGGCACTGGAGACCCCTCCTGGGGCTGAGGCACAGGAGACCCCTCCTGGGGCTGAGGCACAGGAGACCCCTCCTGGGGCTGAGGCACTGGAGACCACTCCTGGGGCTGAGGTACTGGAGACCCTTCCTGGGGCTGGCAACTCAGGCACCTCCTCTGGGGTTGGCATCTCAGACACCTTTTCTGGGGTAGGCAACTCAGACACCTTCTCTGGGGTAGGCAACTCAGACACCTTCTCTGGGGTTGGCAACTCAGACACCTTCTCTGGGGTTGCAAAGTCAAATGCCCTTCCTAGGGCTACAGAATCAGATGTCCTCTCTGGGGCTATGAAGTCAGATGCCCTTACTAGGGCTACAGAATCAGATGCCCCCTCTGGGGCTACAAAGTCAGATGCCGTTACTAGGGCTACAGAATGAGATACCTCCTCTGGAGCTACAAAGTCAGATCCCCCCCTGGGGCTAGATAATTGGATGTACCCTCTGGGATTGAAAAGTCTGATGCCCCCATTGGGGCTGGGAAGTCAGATACCCCTTCCAAGGCTGGCACACCGATCACTGCTATTGAGGCTGAAACATCGGCTGCCCCTACTGGGGTCAGAACATTGGATACTCCTCCTGGGGTTGAACAGTCGAACACGTCTCTTTAAAGTGAAACATCAGATATATCTCTTGAGGCTGAAACAAAGGATTCACTTGCTAGAACCGAACCATTGGATGCCCCTGCTTGTACTGGAACATCAGATACCCTTGTTGGAAGAGAAACATCAGATACCCCTGCTGGGGCTTGAACATTGAATCCCTCTCTTGCAGCTGGAACATTGGATACCCCCATTGGGGTTTCAATATTGCACACCCTGCTTACAGGTAGAACATCGGATACCCCTGCTGGGGTCTGTACATCGAATAATCCTTCCAGAGTCTGAGCATCGGATACCCTTGTTGGAATTGAATTATTGGATACCCCCACTGGCACTGAAACATCAAATATCTCTGCTTGGACTGAAGCATCGGATACCCTTGCTGAGGTCTAGACATCGAATACTCCTGCTGGAGTTTGAATATTGGATACTCCTCCTGAGACTGCAGGAACAGACCTCTCACTAACTTTGGGAGATTTTCACACTCACTTTTGTTTGCAAGAGCTGGAATTGGGTGCTCTTGTCACAGGACCCCAATCTTGAACTGAAGTTCCTTTTTGGGCAACTTCCTCAGCACTCCTATTTGGAGTAGTGGAAACTGGAACTGAAGGTGACCATCTAGATAGTTCGTTGGCATTAACGATGTGCCACTGAGACATGTCACCCTTCCTTGATTTACAGAGAGAACAGTCTTTAATAAAATGATCAGGACCCCCACAGTAAAGACACAGTTGAAATTCCTTGCGACACTGATGTTCAGCTTCTGACAGCTTGGGCCGAGGGAAACTCTGATATTTCTCCCTTTTCAGTACAGAGGAGTAGGCCACAGTCTTTAAGTCTCCCAAATCAACAAACTCATTGGCTTTATTATGCTGAGTTGGGGTTTTGTCAGAATCAGAAGAAATTAATTCTTGTTGGTTAAAAGTTTTTGCAGCTGCTCTAGCATATGCTGAAATATTCCAAGTTGTGCAGGATTCAATTTACTTCAAGGTAAAACAATCAGCCAAATATTGTAGTATCCCTGCTTGTGTCATCTCAAATCTTTTCACCACATTCATAAGACCCAGACTGGGGTCTGCCAATTGAGTCTGACCAGCAGCGTCCATATTTTCATTCCTGAGCAATCTGTCACAACTCCCGTATGGTTATGGATGCAGCCCGTATTAGGGAGTTGGCTAGACCTAAGCCTGAGGCGCGGAGTCTAATGTGCCGGCGGTATTCACCAGGGACCCCCGCAAGAAGGTATGGGCTTGGCTGCGTCCGACACAGGTCGCAGACCTGAGGATAGGGTCCCTTATACAGGTGCAGGAGCACTCTCACTGGAAGAGTGCTATCAGCTGACATAGTGCATGATGGTGATGTCACCGCATGGTTCCCGAACAAGGTCAGGCAGAAATCCTGACCTACAGCAAATGGCAAGGTAAGTCACACAATGTGTGCAGAGTATGACACCATAATTAATAGTGGTGAATCTATGTCATAGTATATTGCTCAGATCAACTTGGCCTATCTGTGGTCCCCCCATTTGTGACAAAGGGCAAAATTTACAAAGCGGCGGTTTTAAGGCGGGTTCTATTCTATTCTAAACCCCGGTGGTTTGGTGGCGGTTTTGCAGTGGGTTCCTAAATGACAGCCCTATTCTATTCTATTTTAAATTGTGTTTTGATGTCAGTTTTGCAGCGGTTTTGGCCTTAGTAAATCTGCACATAGCAAAACCGCCTCCAAACCACAGTCAAAACACATTTTAGAATAGAATAGAACAGTGCTGTCATTTAGAAACCGCTGCAAAACCGCCACCAAACCCCCGGGGTTTAGAACAGAAAAGAACCCGCCACCAAACCGCCGGGGTTTAGAATAGAATAGAAACCGCCGTCAAACCGCCGCTTAGTGAATTTTGCCCAAAGACTGTAATTTAATGGCGGGTCTAGGCTAATTGCTTGATATGGCCTAAAAGCTGAGCAACAGCTCTCTCCTGCTTTCTAAATACTTTGTCAGGACTAGCGGGGTGCGGATTGGTGGAGAATTTAGAATGCTAGCTTGGGAACGCTTATATGGCTGAGACAAAGGCACATTTCACCCTGGGCTCCATTTGGTATAGAACGGACCATAATACTAATATACTAACTTTTGGATCTCCGCCTTGTCTCCTGCCATGCTGACTCTTCTGGTGTCGCCAGGTTCTCACTAGATTGTAAGCTCTCATAAACAGGGCACTTCCATTAATTTGCTTTCTTGTCTGCATAGAGTTGTCTACCTTGTACGTGCCTGTTGTATGTACTATATGCATTTACCATACTGTCTTTACAAGGGGTGAGCGGGTTCGGATTTCTGAAATCCGAACCCCCCCGAGCCCCCCCGATCTGAGGCCGATCCGAGTCAGGCTCGACTTTTCCCGCCTGACTCGGATCTGAAATCAAGGCAAAACGTCATCATCCCGCCTTCTGGGTCTCGCGTGTTTTGGATCCTATATAAGGTACCCGCGTCGGCGCCATTTTCTCACTCGGCGTGGACAGTGAAGAGGGAGGGTGGGAGTTAGGTCTGGCTGGGCTGTGTAGTGTAGTGCAGTGTAGTGTTGTTCTGTGCTGCGCTGTGCTGCTGTTGTCCATAGGGGCTGTGTCCACTCCTCCAAAGTCCATAGGGGCTGGCTGGACTGTGTTGTGCAGTCAGTTGTCCATAGGGGCTGTGTCTACTGCAAAGTCCTGTGCAGTGTCCCAGTCCTAAAGGGGTGCTGTAGTGTTGTCCAGGGGGTGCTCTGTCCATCAGGGGTGCTCCCCCCAAGTGCAAAAAAAATATATATTTTTTTCTGTGTTTGTGAATTGTGTGCACAGTAGCCGCACGTGCATCAACATAGTAGTGCCAAGCGTGCGCCTGTGTCATAAGTAAAGGGCCGGATGGCTTGACCGTTAAAGGGTGCTATAACCCCGAAAGTACACTCCAAACAAAATAAAAAAATATTTTCTGTGTTTGTGAATTGTGTGCACTGTGGCTGCACGTGCATCAACAAAGGAGCAGCGCCAAGCGTGCGCCTCTGTCCCATAAGTAAAGGGCCAGCTGGCTTGTCCGTTAAAGGGTGCTGTAACCCCAAAAGGGCACTCCAAACAAAATAAAAAAATATTTTCTGTGTTTGTGAATTGTGTGCACTGTGGCTGCACGTGCATCAACAAAGGAGCAGCGCCAAGCGTGCGCCTGTGTCCCCTAAGTAAAGGGCCAGCTGGCTCATTTCTTAAAGGGCGGTGTAGCCCACAAAGTGCACTAGTCTCCAACAAAAATAAAAAATTATTTTCTGTGTTTGTGTGCGCCTTAGCCGCACGTATATATCAATATAACATAAATGGAGGACCAAACTTTCTCCGATAAAAATAAAATAGGGAAAGATCAAGAACCACTTCCTCCTAGTGCTGTTGCTGCTGCTGGGAGTTGTTCATCATCCCAGAGAGGAAGTAGGAACACCACTACTTTTACTAAACAATTGACCCTCCAACAGTCCTTAGCGAGGAGGATGAAGTACGACAGCAGTCATCCTGAAGCAAAACGTATAACTGAGGCCTTGACTGCTATGTTGGTGTTAGACTTGCGTCCGGTATCCGCCATTAGTGCAGTGGGATTTAGACAATTGATGGAGGTAGTGTGTCCCCGGTTCCAAATCCCGTCTAGATTCCACCTGCATCCTCAAAGCAGCAGCGACACGCGTGCGTCTGTCTGTTAAAAGGTGGTGTAATCCTCAAAGTGCGCTCCACAAACAATAAAAAAATTATTTTTTTTTCTATCTTTGTGAATTGTGTGGGCTGTAGCTGCACGTGCATCAAGAAAGTTGCAGCGCCAAGCATGCGCCTGTGTCCCATAAGTCTGTTAAAGGGTGGTGTAACCCCCAAAGTGCTCCAAAAAATAAAAAACAATTTTTTTTCTGTGTTTGTGACTTGTGTGCGATGTAGCCACACGTGCCTCAACACAGTAGCAGCGCCAAGCGTGCGCCTGTGTCATAAGTCAAGGGCCGGTTTGGACATCTGGTCCGGACTGAAGGATGTGCCAACAATTTCTGACAAGTCTACTGTCACTGCATATGATACTGTCCTCAAAGCAGCAGCGACAAGCGTGCGTCTGTCTGTTAAAGGGTGGTGTAACCCTCAAAGTGCGCTCCACAAACAATAAAAAATGTCTTCTTTTTTTTTCTGTCTTTGTGAAATGTGTGGGCTGTAGTCGCACCTGCATCCTCAAAGCAGCAGCGACAAGCGTGCGTCTGTCTGTTAAAGGGTGGTGTAACCCTCAAAGTGCGCTCCACAAACATTAAAAAAATTCTTCTTTTTTTTCTATCTTTGTGAAATGTGTGGGCTGTAGCCACACCTGCATCCTCAAAGCAGCAGTGACAAGCGTGCATCTGTCTGTTAAAGGGTGGTGTAACCCTCAAAGTGCGCTCCACAAACAATAAAAAAATTCTTTTTTTTCTGTCTTTGTGAAATGTGTGGGCTGTAGCCACACCTGCATCCTCAAAGCAGAAGCGACAAGCGTGCGTCTATCTGTTAAAGGGTGGTGTAACACCCAAAGTGCACTCCACAAAAAATAAAAAAAATCCTTTTTTTTCTGTCTTTGTGAATTGTGTGGGCTGTAGCCGCACCTGCATCCTCAAAGCAGCAGCGACAAGCGTGCGTCTGTCTGTTAAAGGGTGGTGTAACCCTCAAAGTGCGCTCCACAAACAATAAAAAAATTATTTTTTTTTCTGTCTTTGTGAAATGTATGGGCTGTAAGTGCACCTGCATCCTCAAAGCAGCAGCGACAAGCGTGCGTCTGTCTGTTAAAGGGTGGTGTAACCCTCAAAGTGCGCTCCACAAACAATAAAAAAATTCTTCTTTTTTTCTGTGTTTGTGAATTGTGTGGGCTGTAGCCGCACCTGCATCCTCATGTCGTGTGGCAGACCCTGGCGCTGAAATGATTGGGTTGTTAAAGCGTGCATGTCCTGTTTATACAACATAATCTTGCACCTCTTTTTTTTCTTTGCATTATGTACTGTTTGGGGGCTAGTTTTTCAAACTGCCATCCTGTCTGCCACTGCAGTGTCACTCCTAGATGGGCCACGTGTTTGTGCCGCCCACTCGTGTCGCTTAGCATAGTCATCCAGCTACCTCGGTGCAACCTTTTGGACATAAAAACACTATTGTGAGGTGTGAGGTGTTCAGAATAGACTGGAAATGAGTGGAAATTAAGGTTATTGAGGTTAATAATAGCATAGGAGCAGAAAAACCCACAAATTCTGTGATTTTAGCTGTTTTTATGCTTTTTTTCAAAAAAATACAGATCCAAAACACAAAACCCAGAACCCAAAACACGGAAGGGTGGTTTTGGCAAAACCAATCCAGATCCAAAACACGAAGAAAGATCCAGATCCAAAACCAAAACACAAAACACGAAAAGTGGCCCGTGCACACCCCTAGTCTTTACAAATCAAAGACAATAACAGTTATAATAAAATTTAGTAAACAGTTCCAGAGCTTTCCTTGGAAAAACAGTCTAGATAGAGAGAATAGGTATAACTATAATTAGTACTAGTACTTTTAGTGCAATCTTTTGGCAATATAATAACTTTCTGTAATTCTACAAATATTCTTAATGTGCAAAAACTAGTTTTTTGCTTAAATATATACATTTCAGTCATTTATTTTTTTGTATTATTTATTTTTAGCACATTCAGTATAACAAAATAACACTTGTTGGCAGGATGTAGTAAAATAGTCAAAACTTAAACACCAAAATGTCACCTGTCAAAATATGTAAATTCAAAAGGTTGACAGGAAAATGTCGACACAGTCAAAATGTCGTTGATGATTAAATAAATGTCAATAGTCAAATGTAGACAGCCCTATAATGTCTATGTTTTGACTGTTTAAGGTTTATACCTAACCTTTTACTGGTATGTATAATAACCATGTGTAGCCAGAACAGATATGTACTAATGAAACAATTGTTTTCTATGTACATGCTAGTGTCTGATTTCATGCTAAGGATTACTGCATATTTGCACTATTTGCACAAAGTTATGAAAAAAATCTCTTAATGCCTAAGTAATATTTAAGTGCAAGCTGTTCCACAGCAATACTGAACATAATACAGCCTTGAGGATAGTAATGAATTAATGTTCATGCCCCAGTATCATCAATGAAATTAAATCTTAGCCATGAGGAAGATGCTTCTAATGAGCAATTGGATATTACTTCATTCCAAAGCTATAGTAGGGTAGAAGTGTAATGGAAGGATAATCAATTACAGAGTATCCTGCATGTCTGCGGTGGTACAAATAATGTACTCTCCTGTCCTTCTTACAGACCACATTGAGGGACAGATACAGCAAAAGGCAGATAGCAAAAAAATAGAACACATACAGATGAAGACAAATGGGAAATTGTGAAATCATCATGTTTTTTCCTAATGGTTTTCATTTCAGTGGAGAATATCAATAATGGCAGTACTGGAAAAAAACACACATAAACATATTAAACATTGAAATGTAAGATGAGCGTACAGTAATCCAGGACGTCCCCCTGATATGTATTGTAGTCTAAAGGCATTTTGGGAGTTTACTGTGCAATAATTTCTGTCTACAGCCTGCCAGGAGTAAATGGATTTCCTGCAATCATTTTATACACATGTATTTAGACATATAAATGTAACGGTACAAAGATAAATTTATTCATACATCTTATGCTGGCCATACACGCTGCAATTATCGGGACAAACAAAATGAATTCCTTCCTACAGAAGGAACAGGGAAATGTCTCCTCCCCCTGGGGCGGAGCGCAGATGTCGGGCTATACACTGTGATATTTCTCTCACAGTGTATGCCGCGGACATCTGCGGCTGGCAGCCGGCCAGATAAAATGTCTGTCGGTCTGACAGACATTTTATCTTGCCGTGTATGCCCAGCATTAGGAACAGTCAGACAAACAAAATGAATTTCAGAACTCTATTTAATGATTTAAGTATTTAACAATAATTATAAGACTCACCATTCTATACTGGGGCTATTTGGTGACATAATAGTATTTTTTTTTTTAAATCTGTTAATTCATAATATGATCAAGGAGGTATACAAAGTAATATATATTTATAATGATTTCTGCAAAAAGTTTTGTGATAATGTGATAATGTCATGTGTAAAAGTTATTTAATCATATATTTGGTTGGTTAACTTTCCAAAACAAATGTTAATTAGCATACATTTAATACCATATCTATTAAATTTAAATTTGTACTCCAGAGACATAATACTTCTTTTACCCAGGAAATATCTGGGTTTTGTCATCCAGAATGGACATTGGCCCAGTCAAAACCCAGATCCATTTAGATGGATCAGATGTGGGTTTGGTTTTTCTTGGTTGTTGTCTAATTTGTTTTAATTCCAATCAGGGAAATTGTATATCTAACCAATTTGATTAATCTAGATGTGAAATTTGTCTGCATTTTAGCAATTTGCAATTCAGCCAATTAGTAAAACAATATACTGTATGTTCCATGTCTTATGCTGGGTACACACTTGTAGATATATTGTTCATTCGAACAACAAACGGTATATCAATAGCGGATCGGCAGGTGTGTGCACCCAATATGTCTGTGAACGTCATCGTTCACAGATATATCAGGTCAGCCGCTCAGTGGTGGCTCCAGAGGTGAGGCTGCATCGCAGTCCAAAATTCAATTAGGGGAGCCACACCAAATGTCCTTCCATATGCTGCCAAACATTGCTGGCTGGGACTCACTGGCAGTTGGTGTGGCTCCCCTATTTGAATATTGCACTGCACTGCAGCCCCAACTCTGGAGCCTCCACTGGTCACGCTTGTGTTTGTTTGCGGAACCGGGATCGAGTAGATGTCTGTTTGACAAGTGGCAGGTGTGTAGGCAAAGCTGGCAGGCCTGAGGAGACCTCTTGACATGTGAATAAATGCTTCCCTGCCTGGGAATTGAACCCGGGTCTCGGCAGAGAGATGCCGGATCATACCCACTATACTACTAGGGACATCGGTGTTGTTGATGGGATGATGTATGTAGCAGGGAAGAGTGTAGCAGTAGATTAGCCAGGCTGAACTGGATTGTTACTTGATAATAATAAAAGCGCTCTTCTCACTTGGTTCTGTAGTCCAGAATGCTTGAGTGGCAGAACTTGGCAGAAGTATTTACCAGGCTCACACTAGGTTTTCTCGGTAGTCTGGGAGCACTCTAAAGATTGTGTAAGTTGAGAGAAAAAAGAAGACTCTTTGCTGGGGGCACTCAAATATTATATCAAAAGAAAACTAATGATACTAAAACTTAACTTTTAATCTACCAAAATGGTAAAACAATGGATAATCGACAATACATTACATATAACATACAACACAAATCAAAGGATCTTACCACTAACGTAATAGTGGTTGGAGTGGTTGTATGCTAACCACATGTGTCTTATTCCCTCAATTAGGTGACATGGTGATATATGTTTTCAATTTTCTTACATTAAACATCATAACTCAGGTTATTGGTAGCCTATTACCCTAGTCTCTGAGTTATTCTGTGTTCTATATCGTAGGACACGGTGTGTGTGCTGGTTAGCAGTAAGGTCTCTGCTAATAGATATTATCAATTGATATAAATCTTGAATCCTCCAGCAGAACCACCACGGTATAAGATCACATACAATCCAGTTACATTATACACTACCTTTGGAGATACTTAGTTTGGGTTTTGTTTCTATCTGTTATCCATATGATACAATGATCACTATGCTCTGTTGAACTGTGACAAGCTTTAATAATTTTTTGTTACTGACCAATGTCACTCATTTGCAAATTCCATGCAGTAAAACTTTCAACATAGTCCTGATCAGCTTCTAATAATTATCCAGCGTATTGGCTTTATACATACAGCAGTATTTGATAACTTGTGGTATTTTTTGTTTTCAAACGTTCATCATGATGGTTCTGTATGTTCATCAGTGAGAACATCTGGCAATCTGTGTGCAGCATTAATGAGACTACTAATTGTGTTCAATTTAATCCTATTGAAGGTTGCAATTTACTGGACCGTTGCATCAATTGCAATATTCGCCTGACCCATAGCTTAGGTCAGCTTATTTTCACATCATTTATTTGTGCAAGGTGCACAACTCATTCCACGCGTTGGAATGGTACTCCAACCACTATTACGTTAGTGGTAAGAGCCTTTGATTTGTGTTGTATGTTATATGTAATGTATTGTCGATTATCCATTGTTTTACCATTTTGGTAGATTCAAAGTTAAGTTTTAGTATCATTAGTTTTCTTTTGATATAATATTTGAGTCCCCCCAGCAAAGAGTCTTCTTTTTTCTCTCAACTTACACAATCTGTATCTCTCTGACTCAGGGGAGCACCGCCAACTCGAAAATTCTAGCTCTCTCACATTTTGGATAGCATGACTTTTATATAAGTTGGCCTTGGTATCAGTATAGTACTCCATCCTATTTTAGTGGACTGTATACACTTAGGATGTTCTTATTTTCTCTCTGTTTTTTCCTGTGCGGGCTCTAAAGGTATCCTCTTTAGCACTCTAAAGATGACAGGATCGGATACAGACCGAACACCGGAATGGATGGTAGCTGTGGAATAATCAGGAACGGAACCAGGGAATATCCAGCTGATATTACCTGAGCTGACAGGTGTATGCTTTGCTCAGGTGTAGAATAGAATCATCAAACTGGAGCAGGCTGGAATTAACTGTACAACTTGAGATTCTGATTACACAGGAGTGGAATGGCAGAGAAGGTTAGAGCAACAAAAACAATCAGAACTGCACCAGTAGGATAAGAAACAAATGTAACCGGAGCACAGTTGAGTAGTGCAACAAAAACAATCAGAACTGCACCAGCAGGATAAGAAACAAATGTAACCGGAGCACAGTTGAGCTTCACTCAGTAGGGTCTGCGCTAGACATTGTACTGGCAATGACTGAGAGCCAGAGTCTAGAATATATACCCCAGGGTTAGCCAGGATTGGATGAGAAATGTGAGATGATACCAGCTGGCTCAGGTTGGCTAGTGATTGGCTATCAGATGATCAGGACAACAGTACTTCGGGTGTGGCTGGATGTGAGCTGCGGCCTAGTAGGCCGGAAACAATTAAACCTGCATCTCACAGGGATGACAGTGGATGCACGAACTGAGCTCAGGAATCAAGCCAGTTGTCCACAGGAGCGGTAAGTGACCCAGCGGCAGGTGTAACAAGCACGGGTTGTGACAGTATATCAGTACAGTTGGCTGACCTCCTGTACACTTACTACAGGAGTCGCCAACACTGACATCACAGCTGGACGGGCAAATCTAAATGGCAGCCCAGTTGTGATGTCTGGCCAGACATATCAAGCGGCCAATTGATAAGTGTGTATAATTTACCAAATTGACTGCTCGGATGGTGCGATGGCTGGTTGGCTGTTTCATTTGGTAAGTGTGTACTCAGCTTTTAAAATAGGTCCCTTTGGCACACTTTGGTGCTGGATTGCTCTAGTGTGAACATACATTATATGTGAGTGTGAACTGTAATGTGATCTGTGATTTATCAGTGGTCTGGTATTCTTTATTCTTAATCTTAATTTTTGCTCTGTACACAGTTGGTATCTGACAGGTGCATAACAGGCGATTTTTGCTACACTTGTTAGGCTGGGTACACATCTGAGTGATGCCAAAACAACACAATGGTCGTTCCAATTTCCCTTCATATCAGGACAAATGAGCATACACGCTGTGCAATACTTCAAGCGACGGAACAATTTAATGTGACGTTTGATCGTATATGATTTATTGTTGCTCCTGTACACACTATGCAATCATCATGTAAATCACTGGCAGTTCATGTGATGTCTTCAGAGGCCATGCAGCTCGCCAACCAGAAAATGTTGTAAATGACATGCGAGTGCGCAATTGAGTGTACACACTGTGCGATCCGCACGATATTTGCCTGAAAACTACATATCGTGCCAATATCGCTCAATTGTGTACCCGACCTTAGTCTTTCTAGTCACTGTAATGCACTTGTCAATCTGACCACTGATTCTATTGGAAGCCTTTGTCATACTGGGAAACAACAACATCAAGTTTATTATATTGACTGTAGGAAACAAAGAGATGCCTGTTAAGAAACGAATGATTAGTTTGTTGTTCATATGATGAGCAAATGGCTAAAATCATTCGCTATTAGGTTTGATTTAAATAATAAACATCTTTATATAATACAGCAGGTATAACCTCCGTTCCCATGTATGAATGTAAAATATAAAAATGTAATTCTTAGCAATAAATATATTTAAAAATCATAAAATATAAGCACAAGCAATGAAAATATAATTATCAGCTTCAGAGGTGAATCTGCAATAAGCCAATCAGAAGTGGCAAGCCAGTGTTAGCAACCGTCAGCATAGTCAGTGTCTGGTATACGCCAGTCGTAATTTAGCAAACATGTCCTTTATTCTACTGTATGTGACTGACCCTTCACTCCTCCGTTCTGTCTCTCCGGCTGTAAGATACATATGGAATCCCGACACCGGCATCCTGTCAGGGTTAGAATACTGACACTTGTCGTTAAGTATACTAAACCTCCCCCTTACACTAATCCTCCCTCCCCATTGCATAAACCTTCCCCACAGCCTAAACCTAACCATTCCCCCCTAGTGCCTAACCCTAATGTTCCCCCTAGTGCCTAACCCTAATCCCTAAACCTCCCCCTGACCCAACTATTTACCGTCAGGATGCCGGCAGTTGGGATGCCGGTGCCGGGATGCTGGCTGGTGTCAGGATTCTGGCGCTGGTATTGTGAGCGACAGCATCTAGACAGCCGGGATTATGACTACATCCTTGTGATACGGATGATGCACACAATTTATTTCTTTTTGGTGGGTCCTCACTCCTCACAGTATAAATGTATTTTAAATATATTTGGGTGTATGCCCAACTTGTGAGTCATGAGATTTAAAGAAAGCTAGTCTGATCACATAACTACTTTACTCACAATGTATATAGACTGAGAAAAATGTTGTCACAATGCAAGTAGTTAGTTCTTATTAGCTATAATATGAATGTACAAGCTCTAACAATTAGAACAGTGCTTATAATTGTAAACTAATATCCAAAACTAATATCCAAAATAATATGTATATATCCTATGATGAGAAAGTACAAAGGAACGTGAACATCTGCACACAATGATATTACAGAAAACCCTTCGTAGTTTGGTAAGTAAGGGGTGCTGCCAAAAGGCAAATAAATGTATATATTCAAAAACCCCAAAGAAGGGGGGAAGGAAAGATTATCAATAGTATGGCGCACAGAAATGTAGTAAGAAATAAAAATCAATCTTTATTGGGTATACATTAAAATGCCCCAACATGGGACATGACCAGCCAAATAGGGGTTAAAAGTAGAAAAAATAATATGAAAATGTGAAAATAATTGAAATTGGTGAAAAATAAAAATGAGAAAAACCCTTGCAGTGTGACCGTATTATTATTCCTAGATCAGTATATGGATGAAACTCTGAGTCATTATGTCACATTCTTAAAAATTGAAGAAATAGTGATAACTGGATTGAATAGTTTCTTATCCCAGAACAATCACTCCCATACAGTGATTATTGTAATTGCAGGATTGTGAAATCTTACTGCAATTTATGCACATATATGTGTTGATTCTAAATAGTCTTAGTTGGGCATTAAGCATGTGAGAAAATCTTTACATATTTGTCCTTATGTACGGACAATCTGAGAGTCTCAATTGTTATGGTATAAAAGGTTTTATTTCTCACATACTATCTAGATATCATATCCAGTCCAATGAATGCACATTATTCCACATGTGTGCTTATTACCTCTATATAGTTATTTGCTGTGGATCTCTTCACTATTAGTGTAAGAATATAAGATCTATTAATTCACCAGGAACACCAGAAAAACAATGTTAAATGGAGCTGCCATTTAGAAAGGCCTATTGGGTGTGACCAGCACCGCGCATGGTAGGGGAGGGGGGATAACTAGTGATGTAATGGTGTAGCCAGTGTTGTCTGCAAAGGGGACGCGGCCTGTGCCGTGTGCCTAATGCCTACCCTAAAAATCCTCAATCTCCCTCTGTCTTCACTTAGATCAACAGTGTACTGAGAGTGTAGAAATGAGCAAAAGGGAAACACCCCTTGTTAACGTGAGAGAGACCTTACCCTAGTAAAAGCTATGCTGAGATTTTATATCTAGACACTATAGTGAGATCCAATGTAAAAAAGTCACAAAGTGCGGCACACATACATATTGTGTGTGTGTGTATATATATATATATATATATAAAATGTATATGCAAATATATACATACATAGACACATAAACTGCTGTCCAGCACTCAATATACAAAAAAAAAAATATGTTCTCCATTGTCCTGTTCAGATGAACGTTCCATGCAATCTAGTATAAGAAGGGGACAGTTCTCTGGGACATTAAGGGGCCCATTTATCAAAGGGAATTTGAGGTAAATTCCCCGAAAACACCAGTTTTCGGGGGTTTACCTCAAATACTAAGTATCCCCCGGATGTATGAAGGAGGGACCGCAGCAGGTACAGTATCTCCGATACCTGCTGCGATCCCTCCATTGCCGCTGGCAGCTGCCTCCCCCATAGGTTTCTATGGGGGATGCGATGCTGCCAAATGTATCAATATTGGGAATGTGAAGCATTCCCGATTTTGGCCCCAGCAGCTAACGCCATCTGAAGATAGCGTTAGCGGCTGTAGCCTATGGGGACTTACCGCAAGTCAGCCAGCGGAGGGATCTCCCAGATCCCTCCGCCAGCAATGGGCGCCGCTCATGTGCAGTCCGTGAGAAAATGCGATCATTAATAAATGAGCCCCTAAGAATCAAACATATATTTTTTATAAGTTTACATAGCACAAAATCACTCCAATGTTTTGGTTACTGATACACCGTCATAAGGAATTGATGCACACGGTTTCAGTTTATTATCAGTCCTTGATGACGGTGTTTCAGTACACCAAAAAGTTGTATTGATTTTTTGCTATGTAGACCTATAAAATATATTTTTATTTTTAAAGTCCTGGAGTGCCGCCCCAATAATTTATATATAAACATGTAGAGGGACACTCTTGGATCAATGACGTATAACATGTAGAGGGGCACTCTAGGATCAATGAAATAGTGCCGAGATGTCTTCCTTGTATTAATACAGAAATACAGTGTCCATATATACAGAACAGATGGCACTCCAACGGACTTTATAGTTAGAAAATGTTACTTTATTGCTGATGTTTCAAGGTCTAAGTGGCCTTTTCATCAGGGTGTAAAAGATATACAATATATATATATATATATATATATATATATATATATATATATATATGGACCTCGGTCACTTCAGCTGCTCCGTCCCCACAGATGCCCTGCCTCCGATTACCACCCATCCCATTATACTTACCCCGCTCGCTCCTGATCCTCTGTCTTCATTCCCATCATCACAGTCAGGTATTCACATGGCCTATCTGTGTGTGTGTGCGCATGTATATATATATATGTTTTGGTGTATGAGTATATAGAGTATATATATATATATATATACACACACACATACACAGTATATCCTGGAGCAGAAAAGGCACTCACAAGAGAGAGCATACCTTTTTTAGAGCCACTGAGGCTCAGTTTGCAGGACATCTTGTTCCCGATGTTCAGCAGAAGAGCAGTAGGACACTTCATATCACCCGGCGTGGCTGCCTTCACAGAGAGCAGGTCGGTGCATAGAGCCTGCTTTTAGATCAGTCTGTACTAGTGTCCGCAGTGGCCGGGGGCCACATGACGCGATGAAGGTACCACCCAGGCCCCAGACACTATACTGGAGGGATTGAATCACTGGTGCAATGGTGGAGGTCCGGCGGAGTTTGAGTGGGTGGGGCCTTGGACAGCACTTGCAGGCAGGCTGTGACGTGCCGCTGTAACAGTTGAAAAAAAATCCTGTCTACAAGACAGCTTATCCTGTGAGCCTATTTTAATGGGGTGGCCTGGAGCTGCAGCTCCATCCGCCCCATTGTTAATCCGGCCCTGTACATGGGGTAAGTGATGACTTAGTGAAATTAGACCACAATCTTCCTGCTGGGTAGTGACATTGTATTAACTACCATATTGATGAAATCCCACTGACTGTAAACTGAGCTTATCTCAAACATAAATATGCCACTGAGGTCTCTATGTATTGTGAGCACCCTTCAGATCTATTTGCTATATATATTGAGATAGCGCAGAGGATCCTACTATTATTGTATCAAGTGGATAAATTGCTACTGTTGTAGCTGTGCTACAAATATTTCTTCACATAGATACAATATTGCAAAGTGTGGATTTCAATTGACAGCGGAGTTTCTACAGTCCGTATGACTCATATCAAAATAAATTAACATGGTGTAAACTCATTGTTCCATCTTGCATTAGTATTATAACTTCTTTAGTTCACAGCACATGTGGTACAGACAGCGGGCGTGCCAACGCGCGTTTCGCTGTAAGTCAGCTTTGTCAAGGCAAAAACATGCAATATTGTATCTATGTGAAGAAATATTTGTAGCACAGCTACAACAGTAGCAATTTATCCACTTGATACAATCATAGTAGGATCCTCTGCGCTATCTCAATATATATAGCAAATAGATCAAAAGGGTGCTCACAATACATAGAGACCTCAGTGGCATATTTATGTTTGAGATAAGCTCAGTTTACAGTCAGTGGGATTTCATCAATATGGTAGTTAATACAATGTCACTACCCAGCAGGAAGATTGTGGTCTAATTTCACTAAGTCCTCACTTACCCCATGTAACATTGTTTTTATGGGGTTCCTGATGAATTAATAGATATTATATTATTACACTAATAGTGAAGAGATCCACAGCAAATAACTATATAGAGGTAATAAGCACACATGTGGAATAATGTGCATTCATTGGACTGGATATGATATCTAGATAGTATGTGAGTAATAAAACCTTTTATACCATAACAATTGAGACTCTCAGATTGTCCGTACATAAGGACAAATATGTAAAGATTTTCTCACATGCTTAATGCCCAATTAAGACTATTTAGAATCAACACATATATGTGCATAAATTGCAGTAAGATTTCACAATCCTGCAATTACAATAATCACTGTATGGGAGTGATTGCTCTGGGATAAGAAACTATTCAATCCAGTTATCACTATTTCTTCAATTTTTAAGAATGTGACATAATGACTCAGAGTTTCATCCATATACTGATCTAGGAATAATAATACGGTCACACTGCAAGGGTTTTTCTCATTTTTATTTTTCACCAATTTCAATTATTTTCACATTTTCATATCATTTTTCTATTTTTAACCCCTATTACGCTGGTCATGTCCCATGTTGGGGCATTTTAATGTATACCCAATAAAGATTGATTTTTATTTCTTACTACATTTCTGTGCGCCATACTATAGACAATCTTTCCTTCCCCCCTTCTTTGGGGTTTTTGAATATATATCCTATGATCCTTTGTTGTAACACAGTATGTCAATGCAGATTTATTATTTTAACATTTAGCCAAGAGACTTATGATAATACAATGATGAATCTATGATTTCGTAGTTGATCACTGTAAGACCATATCAAATCTATTACTATGTACAGTATGTTATTAAGACAGTAACATCACTAAAAACCAAAAGGTAACAAACTTTTGATTAACTTTTTTTTTTAACAATTAAGCATTTAATGCATGTTCCTATACAATAAATACAATCTCTCAATAATCAAAATATTAGAACATATTATTGTAGCAGTAACAATCTTATATAACATTTTCTATTTAAGCCACCTTCTCAGAAATCTGTTAGTTCTTGCATTCAATAATTTCCCATCTGAGAGGCATTTTATATGTCTCTTCCCATGGTAGGGGATGGAATATGATCAATACCTGTGACTCTCAATTTAGTGACATTGCTATTATAATATTCAATAAAATGTTTATGACTGAACTATATTCAACTTTTAATCTTCTACATGATCTATGTTAATTGATGGCCAGATTAATAGTATTAAATGCAAAACACGGCTGTTTTTTGCCGATAATACTATTGCATTTAAATTTCGGGTTCAAAACTGCTGAGAATCATCAGTTTACAAAAGTCACTTGCTTAGTAAATATAGCTCTTTGTCTCAATCTGCAAATGATACACCCAACATAGAAAATGTAATAAATGCAAATAATCAAAATCTTTTATTTTTACACAGATATGAATTAATGTGTGTGCGCACGTATGTAAATATATATATATATATATATATATATATAAATTAATAGGGGAACCAAGATTATTGATTACTCAGGCTTAAGCTTGTTTGAAGGGTCTGGCGGTTGCCCGGGTGAGTCATGGATTCAGAGAAATTCCTTCTCCTCTTGCCCCACAGCACACATCATATTAGTAATGAAGCTTTCACTGAGTGGATGTAGCCTAGCAACAGATATATCAGCGACTATGACAAAGGAGCATACATAGGGGCATATGTATCAAAGCTTGATGTGAGATAAAATTGTGAGATATATATCACCAACCAATCAGCCTCTAACTTACATTTTGCAGGCTGTGTTTGAGAAATGATAGTTTGGAGCTGATTGGTTGGTGATATATATTTCACAACTTTATCTCACATCAAGCTTTGATACATATGCCCCATAATGTTTTATCATGAACCTTGAATACTGTAAGAAAGAAGCATTATCAGTCATCAATAATTAATTAGCCACATTTTAGATTACATATGTAGGGCAGTACATTGTAGTAAAACTTACCCCAGAGGGTTAAAGTTTTTTAACTCAAAAATATTGTGCACCTCCAGTCATATGCAGAGTTTACATTATTTCTGCCTACTCTAAACAGTTTGCTTTCTCTGTAGCTCCTAATGCTGCAGCTGGAAAGGCAGCATGTGTGCAAAAAATAAATTAAAACTATAAACATTCAGCCCTCTTTGAGCCTTTAGAACTAGATCTATTTAGTATTTCATTTGTATTTTTAGCAAGCCTATTCATTCAAGACAGCTGTAACACTGAAAATACTGCAGCAAACCATACAAAACAATGCAAGTCTTCAATTACCATATAGTGAAGAGAGGAAAGAAACAAGCTCTCAGATGAAGCAAATGCACAATTTCCAGAAAAGTATGTAATGTGCAATGTGTAATGTGCTTACATTATCTCCATAACTGCTGAAATAGCTCACGTAGGTTTTTATACTCTTGTACAAGAATTGTTAGCTAACATAGGGAAAAAATAATATTTTATCTTAAAGTAGCATAAAACAATTAAACCATCAATAACATAACAGCTTAGAAAAAACTGTATGAAAAAAAGCCCCCTCTCTGTGTATGTTCTGCTCCTGCCTATCTAGTAATAACCCTTTTACACTGAAATGAAAATCCCAGGATTTTGCAGATGAACGCGCATCATCCCGGGATTTTGCAGATGAACACGCATCATCCCGGGATTTTGCAGATGAACGCGCATCATCCCGGGATTTTTGTCAGTGGAAATGGATCAACTCAGGTCCAGTGACCCGGGCAGTAGCGCACGCAGGGGGGTTTCTAAGCACCCAGAAACCCCCCTCATGATGGGCCACTTTCTTATTTCAGAGATGGAGACAGCCTTGTGTCTCCGTCTACCAGCCACGGGCCACTCACTGTCGGAGCTGCTCAGCTGCCCGGCCACTGCACTGCCTGTTTGGTAGCGGCTAGGTCCCCTTCAGCTACCGATTAGGGTTAGCTTTCAGTGCTTCCACGTCAGGTGGCTTTCATATCACCTGACGCGGAAGCGCTGACAGCTGACCCGGCAAGGTCCGGGTAGCACGCTGCCTTCACAACACAGACCTCCCAGAGTGAGCATGGGAGTCTGGAGAGCCTGGGGGAGGATCGCTGCCGCCCAGCAGCCCGGCACCTAGGAGGACGTCCACAGCTAGCAGCAGAGCCCACACATCAAAGGAAAAGCTGCTGTGAGTATGCTATGTGTGTGTGTTTGTACTTTGTAAGTATGCTGTGTGTGTATGCTTCAGCATGTGTATGTATGGTGTGTGGAATCTACAGTATGTGTGTATGTACTGAATGCTGTGTGTGTATGCTATGTGTGTGTGTCTCGCATATATACAGTGTTTGTGTGTGTGTGTATATATATCTATATATATATATATATATATATATCTACACAAACATAAACACGGTATATATATATATATATATATACACACACACATATATATATATATATATATATATATATAGTGTTTATGTGTGTAGAATATATATATATATATATATATATATATTAGAAACCTCCCACTAAAAATCCTGCGTTTGCCGCTGCCAGGGATCCAACTCGGGTAGCTTGCAGGGTTGGGCATGGCTCGTTCCCGTGTCACCCTGCAGTGTAAACGGTACAACCTGGGTCACGATGACCCGGGTCATGCCACATGCTACCAGATTGGTCGGATTAAGTGGCGTTTGAAGATTACATCATCTCCAAGCATCCACTGCAATACCAGAAGAGCTGGGTCACTGCAGACCTGGGTCTGGTGTGAACAGCGCTGACACGGGGATAACCCAGGTCACCGCTGTATAAGGGAGTCATGTACCGGGTCTCATCCGGGTTGGAACTGTGTTAAAAATCCCGGGTCAGACCCTGGATTTTGGTATAAAAGGGGTATAAGTAGGCCCCACAGTATTTACCCCTGGGAAGCAGACCGTCTATGGGGTTCATTTAGATATGCACATAAAAATACAATCTGAACTTAGATACAAAAATACAGCCACCCTTTAAACTTATGATAATGTGAGTGGGAGGACCAGTAGGAAGCCACAAAATCTTGATTATGGCTTATGAGTGGTTCTGTCCCCTCCATCACCCCATACCTAGTTTTCATCAGAACTTGTAAGATGTACAGGTAAGCCCTAGGAAGGACAGCTGCATAAAGCTGCCAGTGATACAAGAATGTACTATAATCAGTCAGTATGTAGTATCCACATGAAGGATGCCACTGCCCCCACCGGAATAATGGGTCATTTTAGGTTATACTCAATTCACTGTAAAATATCATAATCAGAGTGCACATAATCAACTGTAAGATTCAAAAATCATTTGTCTCTTTTAAATAAGTGTGTGGTATGTGAATGGTATGTGAATGGTAGGCATACAAAGCGTTGCACAATGAGTGATAGGGATGAAGAATGAGTGACAAGTTTTGGTTTTGGATTTTTTTCCAAAAAATGGCAAAAAAAACTAAAATCACAAAGTTTTAGATTTTTTTGTTCCTAGAGTATTATTAACCTTAATAACATTACTTTTCCCTAATTTTTATTAAATTTTGCCGACCTCACAGCTCACATTGTTTTTAATATTGAATTTTGTGACTGGGTGAGAGCTGTCATACTTGCTTCCCCTTGCAATGGATTGTTTCACATTCAATTGTCGTTTGAAACTAGTCTTCTTGGTCCCCTTCTGAGATGAAGATCCAGCAGCAGCAGCAGCAGGCCTAGCGCTGAAGGATTCTTCAGAGGAATCCTGGATAGGGAAGGAGTCACCTAGCCTTAACAAATTGGATGCATGAGTACCAATGATCATTACGGTGGATATTGAGGATGAAGGTGTTTGCGGTAGAGATTTCAGGTGCTAGGATCTAGTTGAACTTGACAGAAGGGAGCTAGCTGATGCTGGACTGCTTGTTGTTATTTTTTTAGCACCAGTTTCTGATGTTCATTTTTATGAGTTCACTGCAAATGACATAACAGGGAGGAGGTTCCTAGATGGTTAACATCCCTACCTCTACTTATTGTGGTTTTAAAATGCTACAGATGGCTTGACAATTGTCAGGATTGGGTAAAAATAATTTCACACATAAGAGGTGCATTTGTTGGTACTACAGTATGTCCAGGCATGACAATGGCCTTCCTCTTATCATGGTCAAGAGATGCTTCCACTGGTGCCTGACTTACACAAACAACATCCTCATCTTCAACATCCTCATTAGCACCGGCATCAGCTCCACAAATATCCCTGTCATCCTCTTGCATTTCCTCAATGGCATCCTCAATTTCTATGTCATCAGCTATATTTGTGCTGCTCATCCCCATATTTGTAGAGGGAGCAGAAAAGTGGAAGGTGGCTTCTCTGCGAGTACAACAGTATCAGAAAGGTCAGGCTCACACTCTTGGACACACTTAGGGGTAAATTTACTAAAGTGACAGTTTTTAGAAGTGGGGAAGTTGTCCATAGCAACCAGATTCTAGCTATTATCTTCTAGAAGGTGCTAGTTAAATGTTAAGTAGAATGTGATTGGTTGCTATGGGCAACATTTCCACTTCTAAAAACTCTCACTTTAGTAAATATACCACCTAGACTCTCCTCAGGGATTTGTGACATTTATGTTTCTGAACGCCTTAGTGTTTTTAATTTTTTTTACACCTTTTCTACACTCTGAGGGCTCTATTTACTACAATCCGCATTTTGAATGCAGATTGTAGTGTGATATTACCGACTGAATTCGCACTGCGAATTCAGGCAATATCACAGGAATTTACTAAAATCCCTTGCAGGGACAGAGCTTGCAATAAAGCTCTGTCCCTGCAAATCAACTACGCACACTTATCACAGTATTTTTGCAAAAAATACCTTGACAAGTGCCCGCGCATGCGCCGACCGGCCGCCGCTAAGCCCCGCCCCTGCCGCTAAGCCCTGCCCTCCATTATCGCGACCACCCCTCCCTTAATTACACTTACCTCCGTTGATCGGTGCTCCGGTGATGTCCTCCATGCATCCGGTCAGCTGACATCCCATCCTGCACTGGGACCCGGTCAGGTGACGATCAGACCCCAGTACAGAATAGGAGACCAACTGACCAGAAGGAGGACATCACCGGAGCACCGGAGCCCCGATCACCGGTTCCTGGACTCTGGTAAGTTTTTGTTTTTTACTAATTTTCTTTTTCTTTTTTTTAAAGTGTATCAGCGTGTGGTTTAGACCACACAGCTGATCACTGAGGCCGGCTCCAGGCTTTGCTCTGCCTTTTAGAGCAGAGTAGGAGTCCGGTAACTGGGGAAGACCCTGGAAACCGCCACCTCCAGGTGGCGTTATTATCAGAGGACTTTCCCCGGTATTATTTCACAATTTATTTTTAGTAACTTTGGCCAGATCACATTTCCCATTACAAATATGGGAAATGCGATTTGCTACTAAAAATAAGTGATAATTAGAGGTTGGAGTAGAATTTTACGAATTTTACTCTAATTGCACTTTAGTAACTTTAGGTGATACTAAAATAATGTGAAAAGGGTGTGAGAACACCCTTTTTCACTTTATTTTAGTAAAAATAATGTTAATAAATAGAGCCCTTAGTGATAAGATCTTGCATCATCATGAGAGGCAGGGGAAGATGCCTCACTGACTCTTGCAGCACCATGACTCATAAATAAGGGCCAAGGCCTCAGTCTTTCCTTGCCACTGTGTATGGTGAATGGCATGTTGGCAATTTTATGTTTTTATGCAACACCTATACAGCAGAGTTAAGTGCAGCATACAGCAGCATGCTTATCAAGGAAATGGCGCCGAATCCTGGCTGTGGCGTCTTGTATAGAAGCCAAAACCCGTGAGAATCCGACGCCGCAAGGATGACGTTTTGCCTCTAAGTGGAATCCGAGTCATACTGAAAGATCCGAGCCGCCGCTCAGATCTACTCGGATTCCCAATGTTCAGGTATGTTCGGATTCCAAGGAATCGGAAACGCTCATCTCTATACATAATGGTTGCAATAAATGATAAATGATCAAGCATGATGAATGAATGATGAGGGGTTATAACAAATATGATAATTATAGATGTGCGCCGAACCCTGTGTTTTGGTTTTGGTTTTGGATCTGGATTAACATTCATGTTTTGGTTTTGGTTCTGGTTTTGCAAAACCACCCACACCTGTTTTGGCTTTGGATCTGGATTTTTTTTTTAAAAATTGATGAAAACAGCTAAAATCACATAATTTGGGCCTTTTTTGTTCCTACAGTATTATTAAACTCAATAACATAATTTACAGTCATTTTCAGTCAATTTTGACCACCTCACAGCTCACAATATTGTCCACCAACATAGGCCAAAGACTCACTGGCTAAACTAAGCAACCAACAGAGCAGCGACACAAATACACGGCAGTTATTTCTATTTACAAATGTTTAGCAAAAAGGTAATGTATTAGCAATAACCAAACTAACTGCTGTACCTCACAAGTACGTTCAATAGAAAACAATACAACACAGAAATGTACTAAAAATTGTACGTGGAATGTACTTGCTCAAAACAAGTAGTTGTAGTTAACAAGCAGCAAACAAAAAAACCCTAAACCATGTGAAAATATCAACAGCAGATGTGAATGCCCCCTACACTGTGCACATGCCCCCAGCACATGCCTATTCTCAGTGCCCAATCTGTATTTACCTCCTGGGAGCGCTGGGCCAACGATGACTGGCACTTTGTGCCCATGTAAAGCCCCGATCAATCAACTTTTTGTTGAGCAATTCCACACAATCTCCCCAACCATAAAAACAACGTTCCGTACCTACGGGTCAGAAACAGTGTCAGGCGGATACAGTGCAGTGTCAATGTTCCATACCTGCGGGTCGGATACAGTGCAGGTTAGATACAGTGCAGGTCAGATAAGGTGTGGGTTGGATACAGTGCAAGTCGGATACAGTGTGGCTTGGATATAGGCCCTGATTCAGAGCCACTCGCAAAAAGCGAGCGCTCGCTCTGAATCAGGGCGGCCACTTTGTTTTTAAAAACCTGGCCTCCTGGCTGCTTGCTAAGCTGTGGGTGACCACCCACAGCTTTAGCGAGTGGCCAGGTGATGGTTGCGATGGTCACGACCATCGCGACCATCGGGCTTGTGACAAGACCCTTGTGGTAGGGTCTCGTCTGCCGCAAGCCCCAGTGAGCTTCCGGCTCTAATTCCTTCAGGAATGCCTCCGTTTGTCCAGCCACCCCGCCTACAAAAAGGGGCGAGCTGTCGATCAACATCGACAGCCGCCCCATTTGCAGCGAGCCCTGGAGCGAGTGAATTTCTCTCTCGCTTCGGGGCTTGCATACGCGCATTGTTTTATCCGATCTGGCCAATTCCAACACATTGGATTGACAGATCATGTAAAATATGGCCAAATCCTGAATAAATCGAGAGTCCCCACTCACGATCACAATGCGATGTGCGTCCCCGCTGGTCGCACATCGCATCGTCAGATCTGCAGTAGGGCAAATCTGACAATCTAGGACACGATGCACTGTGAAAGTCTGGATGCAGGAGAGATCGTATGAAGATTGGACACCAAATCGTGTGCAGATCGTGTGCAGATCGTGTGCAGAGCTGCCGGGGCGAGTTTCAATCGTACACATCAGCTGATCGTGTGCAGATCGCTATGTCTGTGGGCACCATAAGTCTGTTACATTGCGGGATACAGTGCAGTTTACAGTGAAGGTAAGATACAGTGTGGTTTGGATACAGGGTCTCATTCAGACCCATTCGCGAGCGCAGAACGCTCGCAAGCGGGTCGATGTTACCACAATGCGCATGCGCACGACGGAGGGAGCTCCGTCATGCGCATGCGCGAGACCAGGACAGCGACAGCCAAGCTGTCGCTCCGGGTCTCGCACCAAAGGGGGCGTGCTGTCGATGGTGACTGACAGCATGCCCCCTTTGGTGGGCGTGCCGGGGGCGTGGCTGCCAGACAGAGGCGTTCCCATGGGAACGCCTACCATCTGGGTCCAGCCCCACTGACAACACCAGTGATGTCAGTGGGAGTGATTTTGGCTCTGATAGAGCCCAAATCACTCCTGGGCTTGCAGCAGCGAGACCCTACTGCAGGGTCTCGTCGCAAGCCCGATGGTCACAATGGTCTTGACCATCGCAACCATCATCATGGACGCTCGCTATAGCTGTGGGTGGTCACCCACAGCTATGCGAGCGTCCAAGAGGCTGCTCCATTTTCAGGTAGGAGGGCCCTGATTCAGAGCGAGCGCTCTGGTCACAGCGTCCGGCTCTGAATCAGGCCCACAGTGCAGGTTGGGTACAGTCCAGGATACAGTGTGGGTTGAATACAGCTCAGGCTGGATCCAGGACATGAACCACTACCGTACACAACTACAATTATGCACACAATCTCTTATGTCTCTCCTGGCTCCCCATATTCTCTCTCTACCCCAGTTCCTCCTATTCCTCCTCTCTCTCTCCTGGCTCTCCCTAATTCTCCTATGTTGGGTCCCTCTTTCCTTCTCTCTCCCCAGCTGCCTAAATTTCTCCTCTTTTTTTTCTCCCGGCAGTGCACATGCGCAAACTAGCAATTGTGATGTTGGTTGAATACAGTGCAGGCCGGATACAGGGCCTGATTCAGCAAGTATTGCAAGTGCGATTACGCACGCAGTCGGATGATTGATGTGTTATGCACATGCGTATGCATCACAGTGCACGTGTGCAAATGCCTCACTGCAGGGCCATAACTAGGGTAGTGCGGCCTGTACCATGGCACAGGGCACCACAGGGCAGGGGGCGCTGTTTGGGCCTGTCAATATTCCTGTTTATTATCATTCTCACTTGTAGCTTCTTTTTCTTTTATCCCCAGCATCTCCTGGCCTCCCCTATCTCTTCCCTGGCCCTTCCCCAAGAGGCCATGGTCATTTTACAGGTGCACTATCTTATGTACCTATTTAAAAAATGGAAGGGGGGCGCCAATGCTCTCTCTGGCACTGGGCACCAAAAAGTCTAGTTACAGCTCTGCTTTACTGCGGTCGAGACTATGACCGCAGTCTGACACAGCTTTTAGAACCCTTTTTGAATGCTGTGTTAAAGGCAAGCATTAGTGGATGGATTTGTCTATGCTTTGAAAAAGTGTTTCAATACCCATGTGTACAAACCTTTATGATTTGTCTATATGTTTTAAAAGTTGTTCAAAGTCTTTCCCATAGTGCAGAGAGAGGAGCAGCCGAGCGGAGCGGACGCCAGAGCGGGGCAGAAGGTAAGTATTACTGTTTTGTTTTTTTTTTTGTGCAGGCAGCCTGGACAATACTTGGGTCGAGGCACTACCACTGGGGGCACCCGGGCACTACTACTGGGGGCACTTCTGCTTGGGGAGCCACCACTACTGGGGGCACCTGGGCACAGCTACTAGGGACATTACTCTGGGGGCACTTCTACTGGGGGAGACACCACTACTGGGGGCACCCGGGCACTACTACTAGGGTAATTACAAGGGGGGCACTTCTACTGGGGAGACACTACTACTGGGGGCAACCGGGCACTACTACTAGGGACATTATAAGGGGGGCCCTTCTACTGGTGGAGGCACTACCACTGGGGGCACCCGGGCACAACTACTGGGGACATTACTCTGGGGGCACTTCTGCTGGGAGAGACACCACTACTGGGGGCACCCGGGCACTACTACTGGGGACATTACTCGGGGGCACTTCTACTGGGGTTATTGCTTAGGAGGCACCACTACTGGATGCATTACTCAGGGGCCAGGGGCACTTCTACTGGGGGCACTACTACTTGGGGCTTTTCTACTTGGGGCACTACTAGAAAGGGAGCATTACTATTGGGGGCACTAATACAGGGGCATTAATACTGGGGAATTTATAAAGGGGACACTACTACAGGGGGCATTACTATTGGGGGGCAATACAACTGGGGACACTACTACTGGGGCACTACAACAGGGACCATTACTATTGGGGGCATTACTGATGGGGGCATGACTACAGGGGACATGACTACAGGGGGCACTACTAATGGGGGCTCTGCATAAGTTACACTACCGATGTGGGCACTGCATAAGGGGCATAAATACAGGGGACACTGCATATGGGGACAACTACAGGGGGCACTGCAGTGGGGGGGAGCCTAAGACCTGTCGGGATGGAATGGCAAGGGAGGAGGCTGGAATGAAGTGTGTATTATGTGAATCATGTTTTTTCAATGTGTTTTATGTGGTTCTGGATTTAATAATGTATTTGAGGTGGATGTGGTTTTAAAACGTAGTTTATGTGCCTCTGGCTTTTCCAATATATTTTATGTGGAAGTGGATTGTTGCAGTGTATTTTATGTGGATCTGGCTGGGCTCGTTCCCAACGCGACTAAAACCTGGTGTGATGCAAGGTCATACTTCTGCAAATGTCACACCAAAGACATGCACACAGAAATGCGGCGTGGGCTTGTGACAGCTAGGCCACACCCCATTTTTTGACCGCGCGCCGGAGGCGCGCGCATGCTGTCTGTCTTTTGTTTAGCTATAAATATTTTTCAGCGCTTTGCCTCTGACAGGTTAGACACCCCTGTACTCAGTAGTCACGGTGGCTGTCATTCTGTGGTCTTTCTAGATCACGCTCCCTTACTGTGATACCACACCCCCTCACGATGACGCCACGCCCACTCCACAATATTACTGCTTCGAGGGGGGGGCGCATTTTGACTGCTCACACTGGGAGCCTCAGACCCTAGAAACTGCCCTGAGGTATGGAATCGGTTAGAATTACCGCTGGACCCCTGGCCGGCGGTTCAAATCCCGACAGCAGCTGGCCGACAGAGGAGGAAATCCCAATCGTCCCTAGGGTGCCTAACCCTAACCTCCCCCCCGTGCCAAACCCTAATCCCCCCTCTAAGTGCCTCAACCTAACCCCCCCTTCCCCACCACCTAAACCTAAGTCACCTGGGGGGTGGCTAACCCTAACCTCCCCCCGGGGTTGCCTAACCATAACCCTCCCTTCCCCTAGCCTAACCCTAAACTCCCCCGGGGGTGCCTAACCCTAATCCCCCCTCTGAGTGCCGAAACCTAAACCCCCCTTCCCCGCCACCTAAACCTAAGTCCCCTGGGGGGGTGCCTAACCCTAGCCTCCCCCCGGGGGTGCCTAACCCTAACCCTCCCTTCCCCCAGCCTAACCCTAAACTCCCTCGGGGGTGCCTAACCCTAAGTCCCCCCCGGGAGCCCTAAACCTTAACCTGTAGCTGTCTGCTGCGACGCCCGGCATCCGCTCGATCGGAATGCCGGGCGCCAGTCTCCCGGCATCTGTAAAATGACAGGCATCTAGATTTAGATGCCTGTCATTCAACCCTCATTGGGATTAAATTGTCTGGAAGCTGGCGGTCGGCATTCTGTCCGCCGGCTACCTAAACGTATACCAGAGGTATTGCCCATACACAGGTATGTGCTGGTATATATATATACTGTATGTATCAGTGCTCGAAGTGGGAATTTAGAGGTGGGGGTATGGAGACTGAATTCCCCCCCTCCTGGGCCCCTGCTTCCATATCACCGCATTGTACATCTCTCACCCCACCCCTACACTTCTCCCTGCCTGCTCCCCTCTCTCACAGCCTGCCCTTCTAACTGAATCCCTCTTCCCTCACCCCCTACAATACTAACTGCCTGCCTCCCTCTGTCTGCCCCTCTCTCTATTCCCTCTCTCACATCCTCCCCTCTCTCTACTTCCCTCTTACCTGCGGTCCTGTGCTGCTGGAATGGAGCTGCCAGGAGCACCGGGTCTTCGTTGCTGCTGCAGTATTGAGAGCCAATGAGAAGCTGCCACTTGGCAGTTTCTCATTGGCTGGCGGCCGCGAGCCCCGTGATTGGATGGCAGCCGCGAGCCCTGCAATTGGCTGGCGGCCGCAAGCCCCATGATTGGCTAGCAGCCAGAGTGCGCTGCTTACACTGCAGCCGAGACCAGATGGCTGCTTTGTCCCGGCTACATTCCAGCAGCTGATCGAGATGTGTCCCTTGCGGGACACATCTCTACACATTGCCGCCGTTGCTCCAGCGCTGGGATGCCATAATGCATCCCAGCGCTGGTGCATTTTCTACTGCGGCTAAAATGAAGTGGGGCCGGGAAGTGGCGGTATGTCATACCGCCCCACTTTGACCACTGGTATGTATTCATAAAAATATTTATTCAGCAATGCATAGCTCATAAGATCCGGTAAAAAAACAACTTGTATAAAAAGTTGCTGATTGCAACAATATTAGGTTACATTGACACAAATATATAATTGTAGAATGCAGAGTTGCAACAATAAAAAGAAAATAAGAAACACGTGTCCATTATTTTGGATTCACAATTGTTGGCGTGGTAGCTTAGTTGTAATATTAGATGAAAAAAATCAGACCCTCTATGCCAATTATGTATCAGATGATGTTACAAATAGATAAATTCAAATACCTTGTTTTGCTAAAGGGTGTAATGGCCATATTTGAGGCTACTTCATGGCATGAGGCAGACAGTTTAGTAATGGTAAATACCTCCAGTACAATATGCTGGTATTGAACCCGGTTACATTTATCTCTATAGATTTAATAAAAAGATGATTAATGAGGGGCTTACACATTGGGATATGAATTTTACTGTACATTTAGCTTATATGGATACTGTGAGGTACAGTAACCATGCTGGTGCTGTAAAGTATCAAGGTGATCATGTCATTAGTCAGTTTCAGAAAATGTCTTGAAGATGTATTGGGTTTTCCCAGGCGGCGACTGGGAGGTGGCTAAGCGAATGCACAAATGTTGCAATCAAGATGTTGACCATCTTATGAGCGTGTTATGAGAATGTTGCAGGCATGTCACAAAGGAGGCCATATTCAGTCGATAATTTGCACCAGCCATGCAATTTTTAATGGTGCAACCGAAGGTGCTTTTAAAGATGCACTAATCGGTATTTGAGCACCTAGAGATGCTCAAACTGGGTATCTCAGACTTGCACCATGCAGACACACAGTTGTACACTAGGAAAAGTATTTGCATAAAGTCGCAGAAGCAATACCAAGCGATACCGACTCAGAATTAAGCTCTGTCTGTCATGTTGTATTATTTGACCAAATTAAATTTCCATTTCAACTTCTCCTTCTGGAGCTTTCAGTTAACGTCCATGTATGTAAGATCAAAATGCGAAATTTGGAAGTATTATTATTTATTTATTTATTTACCAGTTATTTGTTTAGTGCACACATATTCCGCAGCGCTTTACAGAGGATATTCGGCCATTCACATCTATCCCTGCCCCAGTGGAGCTTACAATCTATGGCCCTGATTCAGAGCCGGATGCTATTAGCGCTCGTTCGTTCAGAAAAAGGGGGTGGCTATTCAAATGAACCGTTCGCTCTTTGCGGTCTGTTGCCGCCTCTATGTCTGAACGAGCGAACAAAACATGCGGTCGTTTATTTGAAAAATACGCCCCCTGGCCGCTCGCATCATACGTCATGTCCGCTATTTATTAGATTAATCGAGTACATCGACCAGCGTATGAACTGCTCGCTATTCTTGTGGTTGGTTTTTCCTACCGCTATATTGCGAGCAGTTCTGGCTATAAAATAACCCAGTGACGTGGTCAATGACGCTGCTGTATTAACTATGCACACCCCTAAAACGCCCGTTTTGACCTTTAAGCACGCCTGCGTTCGGATCTCCACTCCCCGTTTTCAAGCACCTTCCCCTGTTACCACCCACATACGCCTCCTCCTGTCACTCAAAATAGCAGGCATTCGCTATTTAGCGAACAAACGATTTTCGGCCGCACCGACTGGTTCGCGCATGCGTATTACAAACCGTACGCATGCGCAGATGTGCGAACATCGCTCAGAACGAGCGTACTGCCGCTTACGAGCGGCTCTGAATGAGACCCTATATTCCCTACTACATGCTCACACATACACACTAAGGTAGACTTATTATGCCACGATTTGTCACAGCCGCGTTCATCTGCAGTTTTGATTGCTAGTATTAAAATGGTAATAGGAATAAATGATAAACTAGGCATGTTTGGCATTCACTCTCATTGCTGTTTTTATTGCTGATGATCAGTAGCTTTGACAGCCAGGGGTGTATCTATATTTGGTACAGGGTGTGCGATGCACACAGGCACCTGAGTCCAGGGGGACCCACACCGCACACCCTGCACCCAAAGTCTTGTACTTACCTGTCCTTGGTGCTACAGAGTAGCAAAAATCACTGGAAAAATGGCGGCAGGCATTTTCCCAGTGACTCGCGCATGTACAGTACTGAGGCCGCCATTTTCCAGGAGACCCATGCATGCACAGTAGATTATGACACTAAGCCAGAATCTACTGCACCGTGGGACTGCTGGAGAGAAGAGGGGGTACGCACTGAGGGCTGAATTCAGAGCCGCTCGCTAAATACGTACGCTCGCACCCAGCATATGCAAATTCAGCCAAGTGATGGCATGGCAGGCAAATGCACGGCAAGGAATAAGCACGCCCACTATGTCCTGGCATGCGATCGCTTGGTGTATGTAGACGCCCACCAGCCTGTCTTAAGACGCCCACTTGCGCAAGTCATCTCCAGGAAGTGTATGCAACCATCGGTATATCGAGTACCATCGGAAGCGAACTCAGTGCTTGAGGTTGACTAAACTCTACTGCAAGCACTGTGAGCACTTCAGTGTGAAATACAACCAGGTGACATGTACTATGATGCTGCCTGTTAATTATGCACGCCTCTGCAATGGCATTAAGACCCTCAGGCACGGCTGCATTCGCACCTCCACTCCCTCGTTTTTTGTGGCCTGCCCCTGTCACCACCCACAAACGGCTTCTCCTGTAACTCACTCTGCTGGCCAGTCTATGCACAGCGAATGAACGCTTCCCGAGCTTTCACACTAGTTCGCGTACTACGATGCATACGCATGTGCAGGATGCGAACATCGGCCATCTACGAGCGAACACTTCTTAGCGTCTGGGTCTGAATCAGGTCCTGAGTCTGCACATGGGCCCTCTTCTCTCTTAAAACACCCTCTTGACAAAGCACAGCATAGTAAATCTACATTTGTCTTTATTGAACATAATGGTTCATTTATGAACCAATACATTTTTTATTTTTTGAAAAAGTGTGCTTACTTACCCACCAATAATATGGTGAGGCTATGGGGACTCTTTATTTCATTTGTCAGTTTTGAGTATTTATTTACATTTCGAATAGTGCAACTAGAAATGCAGTTCGCTTCTCGGACAGTGAAAAACGTGTTCTGCGTAGGATGGGAACCAATATGTGCTAGCTCAGAGTCGGTTCAAAAAGTCCTTTTGTAAAACTGGTTCTCAGTGAGAGGCAGGGGACTGTTGTTGAAGCCAGCAAAGAGTTCAGAGATTAGAAAATACCAGGTCAAGGGAGTACCTGTTGATGTGAGAGGGGGAGGAGGTCCATTATGAGAATGTGATAAGTTTGGAAGTAGAAGGGTTTTCATTGATCAGGATGTTAAAGTCCCCTAGGATGATGGAGAGGAGATCAGAGGAGAGAAGGTGAGGAAGTCAGGTAGAGAACTTATCAATAAATTGGGAGACAGGACAAGTAGGATGATAAATGGTGGAAAATCAAAAGTGATCAGAATGGAACAGGTAGTCTGAGTGAATCTTAAAAAGAGGAAAATGAGAGAGAGTTCTGGAGTATGGTACAGAAGGTGCAATTGTTGATGTTTGATCTGATGAAGGGCGGGAGATAGAGAATCTACCATTGGATATGGAAGATGGAGAGGTGGTGACAGTAAGAGAGCCAGGTTTCCATGATAACAAGAAGGTTGAGGCAGTTAAAAATGAAAAGATCATGGGTCGAGGTCAGGATGTTGTAATTTAGTAAGCTGACCTGGCATTCCAGAGGACACATTAGTAGGTGAGAGGAGAAATGTGGATGAGGTTAGAAAGGTTGCAGGAGCATTGAGTTTGAGGTGAGGGTAGTGAGAGAGTGATAGATTTGGGGTGAAACTCTGGAAATCTGGGGAATGGGATTAATAGGGGGTGAAGAAAGGAAAGAGAGAGGGTTAGTCATGATAAGGTAGTAAAAAAAGATAACCAAAGGTGTAAATGCATTAAAAATAATAACACTGGCAAGTTAAGAAAAACAAACACAAAGGATTTCCAAAGGTGTAGGGATCTGAGGTGAGAGTGGATGGTAGCTGATCAAAGGCATTAATCACTGATGATACTCCAATGAAACAAAAAACAGCAAAAGAATGGGGACAACAGTTGTAATGTCCGATACACAGTTATGATATGGAAGGGGTGGAGTAGTGAAAATGTCAAGGGTTTGTAGGACAAGTCCAGAGAAGGAGCCAAGGGTAACCAGGAGTCCTGGTTGTAGGCCCAGCCGGAAGTGCAGAAAGATTGTGATAGGATCCAGGTTGAGAAGCAGGGTTTAGGAAGAAGTACAACAGGAGAGGCAGGGGGATCCAAGATGCACACTAGCAGATTTATTGTAAAATTTAGCTAAACCAAAGCCTCTGCCTAGATTAGGAGCAGGCCAAAGCAATAGTTGGAACCAGGTGCTCGGACTAGGGGGAAGGGACAGCAAGGCTCTGGAGGACATTGCACAAGATGGAGATCAAATAAGGAGATGATAGTCCTGGCAGCTAGAGCCATGGAGCCACATGCCCCCTTCTCTCTGCCCCTCACCCCCAGCAGAAGCACAGTGCTGTATTGTCCAGTCTTGTGCATTGACTAGGGGCCATGCGAGTGGGGGAGGGCTGGATGAAGAGTGGGGGTGGGTCAGATGACAAGTGGGAGCAGGCTGGATGATGAGTGGGGTGGTACTGATAAGAGGGGGAGGGCCAGAGGAGTGGGGCCCAATTGTCTTAAGAGCCTCCCCTGAAGGATTATCTCGGCCCTGCCTACAGGGTGAATCAAGGAGTCTAGTACCATGTACTGTAGACTGGAGGGTGAAAGGGGGAGTGTAAGCCGATGACTCGACCTAGATTAGCAGTGGTGGGACAGATGGAGACCAACAACAGGCATCAGATGAGGTTGGAGGCAGCAGAGCCACTTGGAATGTGGAGTGAACAGGTGAGGAGACTTGGAGTCGATCATCAGAGTAGTGGGGTCAGAGATGGAAGGGAGAGTAGGTGCAGACCACAGGACCTTTGGGGGCCATTCAAAGAAGTGGATGGTAACTACATATTTAGAAAGAGCTTTCACATTTTTATCTCCAAACCTTTTTAAGCTCTGCTACTTAAAGCGTTTTACGAGCGACAGCAGTACAACTGTAAACATGATGGTAAGCATTAGGGAGCATTTCACATATGTCGATCTCCCAATGCTGGCATTCTGGAGTCGACCTAGTTCTTGTCGAAATTATGAATGTCAACAAGACTACTACATATTGTAGAACAGAGCTTTCAAAACAGGTTAAATTCAATAAATTTGATGCCTATTTTAATATAAAAAATAAAATAAAAGAAGACATTAACACTTTAAAAACAAAATAAAAATGTAAAACTAAGCCATAGAAACCATTAGAAAAGCTTGTGGCTCCCTACTGGTGTGATTACATGGAATGTGACTAATCTACAGTATTTGCACATAATGGACCTTATTCAGAGTTGTACATAAATGCAAGTTGCCGCTTTCTTTGGCACAACGTGTTTTTATTCACATGCACGTCTTTTCACAATGCACGTGTTTTTTACTGACAAGTTGTACTAAAGACTTGCTATGACATGGAGACTAGGATGACAGTTGGAGGGGGCTTGTAGATGCAGCTAAAGTAAGTAAGGGCGCGTCAATGTGAAATGCACTTAAAATAACCTAAAAGGATTACAGTGTATTGAACACTTAATTTACTTTTTTTAATAAGGCATGTTTACTACTCTGTTTGGGAACGTGAAGGCTGCTCATATACTATTAGTATGGACTTTAAAAAGTAAATATTTACATCTTGTTTTCTATGCATTCAAATGGTTCCAAATAACTTGTACTTATTATCAACATACTGTAATTATGAATTGTGCTATGTTTTTGAGCATCATCTGTGTTTAAAATGAAGTAACACCTAATGTCGTATTTCTGCACCTGTAGTTTGCATGGGGGGAGAGCATGTGTTATCTATGCAGAGTTGGTCACATCTTGCATTTGTGGCCAGCTCTGAATAGGTAGCAAAATGCTATTTTATTCTCCGGTCGCATTTCACGAATGCGTTCAACTCTGAATGAGGTCCACTGAATGCTGGTAATTGCCTGTCTCACATTCCATAAGAAGTATATTGATTTTTTTATATTTGGACAGAATTATCATAAAACAGAAGCAGTTGCTTGAAGCTGGAGTAATTGTTTCAAACCATATGACTTGGTTTTCATACAATCTATTCTACAAAGAAAAACAGTTAATATATTTTAGGGTTTTTAAAAAGTAAATCATTTGATGAAGTTAAAAATCAAACAGTTGCAGACACAAATACTGTTCACTCCGGGGACGAGCAGTGAGGTCAATGGATAGGGAGGCACTGGCTAGAATCAGAGCCAGATTTACACACACATATGTGAATCTGCCCCACTCGCACCATCCTCCCCCCTCACACAGATCCTCCCCACACATAGATTCCCTGTAGCACATATTCCCCTCACACATATCTCCCACTAGCACAGAAGATCCCCCCTAGCACAAAAGGTCTCCTCACCTTTTATCCTTTGTGTGTTTCCTCTATCTGCATATTCCAATTTCCTTCCCTCCTCACTGTTGCTGTTTAGCTCTGATGCATGAGTACTTCCAGGACTGGTCACCTGATAGTCAGGGGTGTCCATCAGAGCTCAAGGCAGGCCCTCTCACAGTGAGGCGAGCCCCCATAGCTCTTTTTCTCTGTGTTTTATTGGCTGCTTTGTGGCCCAGGCCCAAGCTCCAGGCACTGGTTGAGCTATCGGAGGTGAGGCTGCGCTATTACTGCCTCATCTATTTTCTCTTCCTGTATTTTCAGGGAGTGCTGCAATTTTGGTGAGTGTTGCCTATAAAAACAATCATTATAATAAAAATAAGATATTTATGTTAGGCTCTGCCTCCCCTGCCTACCCTGACTGCAGTGCACATTCCTGGTTCGCACATTGTAATAACTTTTGATAATTTTATGGATCTTGGACTATTGTCTGAGCACCGTTTAATAATTATTCATCTCCAGATAATATGTGGTTATTCTGTTCTGAAAAAATAGGGAAAGAACAACCTGTAGCCAATCAGATCAAATTTGGGCAGTACAGAGAATTTATGGAATATGTCCATCATGAATCAGTTTGTAAGGACAAGTCTCCATGTGACAGAAGTAGTTTCTAATTGTAGATAAAGAAATGGTTTCAAATGGAAATACATTTATTTAAAATAATAGAATGAAAACAAAGATAACCCCAGAAGTTACAGTGCCTGGTGCTGGCCAAATCCCCCCCCCCCGCCCCCTTAGTGCGTGATGTGATGCCACGGGGCAATCATGGCAGGCCCTGTGCTCTGTGCAGCGGCATCATTCGCCCATAGCTTGTAACGTCCCTGACTCCAGTAGAACAAAGTCGAAAGGAGTAGTGGAAGTGCCTTGGGGCTCACAGTGGGTCTGAGTTTTATATTACTGCCTACTCCCCAAATGTACTGGGTGAAATCTAAGGCAGGTGATGGATTGCATGCACAGAATGTAATGGCTCCAGACCTGTATCCTTTGTGCAGAGCAAGAATAAACAAAATGGGATCAGAAACAACAGCAGGTTTTGGGGCTTCCTACTGGTCCACACTGATACTCTCCATGTGTCAGGTATGTGCAAAGTCCCATATTCCCAGGCCGTGTGTGCACCCCCACTGCTGGATAACAAGTGTCCAAGAAGTTACCTCTCAGCAGAGCTAGTAATTTGAGACTTTTGTTAAACTGATCTAGAAAGTTGGGGGTACAAATCAAAACGTGTATTATATGCATATCGAAATCAATAAGCATATGCTCATTCATTTGAATGCTGGATTTTATTCCTTGACTTTACATTAACTGCAGTTACAAATTTGGAACTGTTTCTTTCTGCTTAGAAATGCTTAAATTTGTTACAAAGTTGTTTGAAAACCAATTTGTCAAATAGGCTTAAAAGTTTTAGAGCAGGATGTACTATCACTGAAATGCTTTGGTAAGTGAAACTTTACAGAGCTTGTACCCAATAGGCAATGCCATCTATAGATTCTGAAAATAGGGCAGAAAAGGAAATAAAATAATATTTTAGCATCGAACCGAGAAGAGACAGAGGCAGATAGACAAGCAAGGAAAAGCAACAAGAGCAAATGAAACAAAGCCCTGAGTACAGAGGTCAGTTGCAGTTGCTCATCTCGGATATCCAGACCTCCTCAGAAATCCTGATTCCTGCTATTGTGTCATATCAGGAGCTGTCTGATTTTCAGATTACCATTAGTAAAATAATGCAAAACCTTGTAAATCGCTGCTAGAATGTTCTTTCTTTCTATCCCAAGAGTTCTCTGATTAAACTCATTAAAAACAAAATTTCATACAGCTGAATAAGCAGGATTCTTCGGTTGTGTTACCTTTTTCAGCAATTTATTGCTGTCCCCAAAGCTGTTGTATGCTTCTGTTTTAAATCATTACACAGAGTCTCTCATATACAGTTGTTTGTCTGCATAGATTTTCCAAAGTAAAGTTATTTGTAAATGTCAATTCAGTCTGGTTCTTGTTGCGGAATGATTCCAGTATTCCACTATACGAGTATGCGACTATCATGTTACTGCTACACAGTGCGTGTGTGCGTGTGTGTGTGTGTGCCTTGCTCAAGTATGTGCTGTGCTGTGGAAGCCTCTAGTTTACTGTATATAAATGAAAGATATTGCCAATGAAAAATATGGGGGGAGATGTATCAAACCTTGGAGAGAGATGAAGGGGTCTATTCATGGAGCAGAGAAAAGCCCTGTTTTGCGGAAAACAGCTTTTTTCTGCTTGGTGCTATTCACAGAGTGGGTTACTGTGGAGAAGTTCATTACTTCTCCAGTGGCAACCCCACTCGCTGAATGAATCGCATCAGCATAGTTTAGAATGGTGAGTGAGATTCATAAAAGGACGGGAAAATCAGCTTTCCGCTCCTCTGCAGTGTACAGAATACGCTATCTCAGAATGGCGTAATCTGTGCTGTGAAACGAAAAGAGCAGGGAAGTTTAATACTTACCTGCTCTCTGCCCGGTACCTGGTGCTGGCTCCACCCCCTTTAGCCCAGCATCCTTTGCAGCAGGGCTGATGTGACCTGCTGCGACGCCGGCATACGCAGTGGGAAACAGACATATTGGAATCACGATATCTCTGTCTTCTAACTGTTTCAAGGGATTGCGGAAAGGCCAGTTACCACAGGAAGACACCATTTAGGTAAGTGTACATGAATGGCTACAGAACATCACTATATATCGCATTGATGTGAAGCGACAAATAGTGATATTTGTTAATAGCCAGTTCATGTTCTACATGAATAGATCCCAAAGTGGAGAGATTAATTACCAACCAATCAGCTTCTAACTGTCATTTTACTGGCTGTGTTTGAAAATTGACAGTTAGACACTGATTGATTTCTACTTTATCTCTCTTCACTTTATCCCTCTCCAATGTTTGATACATGTCCCCCAAAGTTATTTACTTGTCCAAGATAGGAAAAGTCTCCAAAATAATATCCAAGTGCTTGGCTATCCCAGTAATCACTTATGGATGATATCTGAAGAAATGTAAGCTGCACAATAGCACTCAGGCACTACATAGACAGGGCCGTCCCTCAACACTGTGTCTGAGCAAGAAGGAGGCTGGTGAGGGAAGCCACAATGAGGCCAACTATCACTCTGAAGCAGCAACAGAGTTCACTGGTTGACACTGTAAGATGCACCCATCAACCATGTCAAGAGTACAGTACTGAATATAACTCACCTGTATAGGAGTGTGGCTATAAAGAAGCCATTACTGAAGAAAAATCAGCACATCTGGAGTTTTCCAGAAAACATCACAGTGACCCAGATAAAATGGGGAATAATGTTTTGTGGTCAGAAGAGACAAAATAGAGCTTGGAATGGCAGCATTATGTTGTGAGGATGCTTTTCCTCAGCAGGGACTGGACGTCATGTTAAAATTGAAGAAATGACGAATAGTGCAAAATACAGGAATATAACTGGAAGGCAACCTGCTTCAGTATGCTAAAAATCTAAAGCTTGGGAAAATGTTCACCTTTAACCAGGACAATGATTCTCAGCCATTGTCCTGGTAACGCAATACTGGCATGGTTAAACGACAAAAAAGTGAATATTTTGGAATGACCGTCAAAGTAGAGAAATCAATCCAAATGAGAATCTGTGATTTAAAGCTCTTATTGCAAGGAAAGGTGGTTCTACCAAGTACTAGCCTGTAGGGATTGAATACTTAAGCTTGCAACAGTTACAGTTTTTTTTAAATCTACCTGCAAATAACGAATTATGAAGTTGAAACTGTACTGGTTTGCAATAAAAAATCAGAAAAATATAACAATAAATGATTTGTAAACTGCTGCTGCTTTTCCTGAGAGATCTTCAAACTAGCAAGAGGCAAATCTATGAGAGCATAGAATTTGCTCATTCATTTTAGAATTACTATACTATTAGCATTCTTTTCTTTTAATCTTTTTTTTTTCATTGTGTGTGTGTATATATTCAAAAAATCAACTATAACATTTTAATGTACAATTTCTATATACATAAGACTCAGTGGGGCAAAAGTAATAGGTTTCGATTTAGCACAAATGCAGATTTTTCTGCAATTTTGCTTTGGCATTTAAAGCAATGATTCTCACCAGCATGCCAATTGGCACAAGTGCATTATTTCACCTGCAGTACCTCAAGTGTACACTATGGGGGGGTACATTTACTGAAGGCCAATTTTAAGCAATTTTGTTTTATTTAAAATGATCGTTTGGTGGTTGAAATCACACATTTACTAACAGACAAATTTTAATAGTTTTTTAAGTATTAGTAAATGTGTGATCAAAATCAATTAACATTGACATTTAGTACATATACCCCTAAGTGTTGCAACCAGAATAAATGTCAAAGTAGTGCCCCTTTAGGATACCAGTCACATAAAAATTAATATTAGTGTGCTCCCTATTTATATACCATCTGTTGTGATTATGCTATGGATCACAAGATATTAGGCAACATGTAAACCTTTATGTTTATTAAGTGTGTTTCTTTTAATTACCAGCATGATGACCTGTAATTGATACTTTAATGTGTAATGATCATCTTCAGGGTTAATTATTCATCTAAGAAGATGCTATGTGAGAGGGAGGCTGGCAGATTTTTTGTATAGCCCATTAGGACTGGCAGCAAATGATTAAACGGTAAGGATAAATGGTGTGAAAATTCTGAGGTTGCCTTTTTCAAACAACATGAGATTGGCGTGGAGAGTGTCACCCCTCCATACCTGAGTGGCAGCATGATCTGGACAAAGGGTTATAAAACCTAATTAACATCTGCACAAGCCCACTAGCTAGCAGAAGGGGGGCTGTGAGACAGCCCAGACAGACAGATATAAAATACCATGAACTTTGTACAATTCTTGGGAGCCAATCTGATATTGGAAATTGTTCCATCTTCTTGTGTCTACCCACAAACAGATTTGTGTAAGTGATACTGTTCTGGTAGTTTTGTCCTTTTTGTTTATAAAAACATTATTTGCCTAAGACTATCTTTGTATATCGTTCTTATTAATTGTTTTTGTATATAGCATTTACAGTATCTGTCTCATATTAAACTTAATTTAATAAGATTGGTCTCTGTGATTCTTATCAAATCTATTTTGCTTGTAGATTCGGTTAATCCATGCTACAAATTTGCATTACAGGTGATTATTTAAGTAATGAAAATTGAGACTTAAGTGTACTTGTAGGGAGGACTTAAGGTTTCCTATTTAGAGCGAGTAGCTCCTGAAAACCTCTTAAGTGGTGGCAGACAACTTAATAGTGAATGAGAGAGATACTGGGGAGTGCAATCATTTCTGTAGACAAACCAGGTGGTTGTTTTTTATTAAGTCTGGGCCTGATTCAGAGATAGATGCTAATGTGATCGCAACTGCATTTTCATATGCAACGCAGCTGCAAAAATATGCAAATGTCAACAAAGTTCACCTGAGCATAAAGATGCCCACTGCTGCCTTCTCATCTGCGTGTGATGATGCATACTTACATAAACATCAGTAACATGGCCATCTTACCCTTGCGGCAGGTTAGACCTGCCACAGCCTTGGGTGCTCTTCTGACACGCAGAGCTGTGTATGTTATCGCAGTGGATAATTTATGCATGCCCATGTAATTGTACTTAAACAGATAGACCCACCTGTGTTTTTGTGACCACTCCCCAATACCACCCCAAATGCTGGCAGTCTGTCGCTCACTTTGCAATGGACTACTCTGTGCATGCATGATTGCAGTGTGATCACAGTGTGGTGCATACGCATGCGCAATGGCAAACAATTTCTCAGTCTGCATGAAAACTGTATTAGCATCCGTCTGTGAATCAGGCCCTCTGTGTCAAACCCATGTCACAAAAAGGCTCAAGTGAGTGCTGAACTTGACAAAGTTACGGACAGCAGTTAGAACTTTGAATATCTTGGAACCGGGTTACATCTACAATCAGAATATTTTGGTAAAGGCAAAATTTTAAACTATGCTCTCTAACAGAATTTGTGCTCCCCCATGTATACACGCGGGCAGACTGAATTTTGAAAGGACATTTTTGACACTGAAAATGGGTGAGCAATTGTTGCTTATTATAGCAAATATATATATATATATATATATATATATATATATTATCTCGGTGTACTCATCAGCAATAAAAGTTCCGTTATCTTGGAACTGTCCAATCTACAATGTTTTTAGGTTACTTTAAAGTACCAGGCATATAACCAAATATTTTCAAATACAATAAAGTATAATATTTTAGCAATAACATTTATTGGTAACAATAAAATTAGTTTATGCCACTTTTCGCTTTCTAACTAAGTGAAATGTTAGCGACTGAGGCTAGAGCCATATGTGTAGCGATAAAAACAAAATTAGTATAAAATTACTACATGTAATGGGGATGAGTACGGGATCCCTGCAATAAGAATCCCGGTGGTCAGAATGCCAGCAGTGGGATCCCGACAGTGAAAATGCCACCAAATTTCGGTAAGTATTTTTAGGCTAACCCTAATCCTTACCCTAATCCACCCCCACAGACTAACCCTAACCCCCCCTCCTGCAGCATAACCCTAACCCTCCCCTTTTGCAGCCATATCCTTCTCCTTTCTTCCCGCAGCCTAACCCACATATTTACCATTACAAGTTGTCGGTATTCTGACCTGTCGGGATCCTGCGATCCAGCCTCCTGACTGCCAGGATTCTGGATACCGTCTACATCACCATTTAATGGTGAAATTGTTCAGAACACTGAGTTCACTTTGTAAAATAATCGTGAAAGAAAGTCAGTATCAGTGGCCTATGGTAATTAGGCCACGCCCCCATTTTGGTTGCGCGATAAAGATAGATCGCAGTGAAGAGGGCCGGCACAGGGTGCTCCGGCCCCTGGAGCCGGCCCTGAATATACATACAGACATGGAAATGTTTCACCTATAATTTCAAAGGTTAAATGATTCCTCTACATACTCAAATAAATAAAATATAATAAATATGTGCAAAGCAAACCATGGCGGCTAACATACTGCAACATAAGATGAGACCTAAATGAGCTTTACAAAAATCCAGGCCTACTCATTAGAGCTTTATATAATGTTGTACTTTTTAAATTTTATCTTTTTAAATTAGACCAGTGGTTTCCAAACTTTTTCAAATCACTGCACCCTAGAGTATCAGCGTTTTTTTCCATGGCATCCCGTGAATTTCTTATTGAGAAATTCAGTTAAAATTAAATTAAGTAAATTGTGCTAATATGTCACCCTTAGGTTCCGTTACATGGTGGTTGACAGGGCTGCATTTTTTTTTGTCCATATATTTTTGGATTGGAAGTATGTAGTACTGGGTTTGCCTATCACACTAACTTAAAATAATTTGATTTGGTATTGGACCACCATCCCGAGGCACCCCTGCAAGAGCACCCAGTTTGGGAACCACTGAAATAGACATTAAACTATCACTATTCCTAAAATATAAGCTGTCTTCTATAAAAGAGTTTAAGTTACATTCACAAATATGTATTGTATGTAATAGTTTAAGAAGCTTATCAAGCCAGACAGTATTTGTGATATACAATAACTGTGATTCCAGTGAAAGAGTTGTTTGCACAACAGACTTCTACTGACCCATCTCTTCACGGATGTTTATATATAATTAAGTGTCTAGATAGATAATAAATAAATAAAATAAATATTTTCTAACAGTTTCTTATATAGTGCAGCATATTCTGTTGTGCTTTACAATTGGAATAACATTAATACAACAAAACTGGGTAATGACAGACATACATAGAGATAAGAGGGCCCTGCTCACAACCTTACAATCTATAAGGAAATAAGCATTGATACACAAGGATAGATGCTGCAAATTGCATATTGGTCCAGCCAGATTGCAGAGATTCTTGGTGGTCTGTATGCTCCAGTCACACAGTAATGATGGCCTAGGGTCAGGAGGAGGTGAAAGTGAAGAAAGAGAAAAATGTTAGGTTATGTGCAACTGTATGAAGGGATGTAATTATATAGGGAAGCCATGAAGGTTATGTGAGCGGTTCTGGAATCTGATAAGCTTGTCTAAAGAGGTGAGTTTTCAGGGAACACTTGAAGGTCTGGATACTAGAGAAAGTCTTATTATTGTGCATGAGAGGGCATTCCACAGAGTGGGTGCAGCCTGAAAAAAGTCCTGCAACCATAAATGGGAGCAGGTAATGCGTGTGGGTGAGAGGTCAATACCAGATGGTCTACAGGCAACAGGTCAACAGGGTCAAATGACTGACAATTAAAAGCTCGACATAGACTAAGGTCTACAGGGTTAAATGGTTGACGGGGTCAAAAGGTTGACTCATAAATGGTTGAGACAAAAAGGTTGACATTTATTTTGTGATTTTAAGCCTTATCCTCAACTTAACCCTCCCCCTAGTGCCTAACCTTAACCCTAACCTTCCACATCCTAACCCTCTACCAAGTGCCTAACCCTAATTGTAACCATAAACATAATCCTCATCCTAGCCTTAACCCTAACCATCATGAAAAATAATGTGTTGACCTTTTTTGTGTTGACCATTTGTGTGTCTATCTTTTGATCCTGTAGTCATTTGACCCTGAAGACCTTTTGACCCTGTCAACCTATTGCCTGTCCACCATCTGGTGTCGATCTATTGACTGTCTATCTAGACACTATAACTCTTCCATCCAGATACCTCTTTCCACAGAATGTGCCTAATATGACAAATAGCAGAGAACAGTAGAAAATAGCTATAATGTCAACAAGGTCTGGGATAAGTGTGTGTGTTTGTGTGTGTGTGTGTGTGTGCTTTTCTTTTACCAGGTATCACATTTTTTTAATAATATTACTTGTGAAATTAAAAACAGAAAATTAAAATCATGAAAGGAATTAAATGAAAGAAGAACATGACAGCACAGTCGTAACAATTCTGCAACTGTCATCCTGAATGTGCAGCCCATCATCTCCTGCCAACCATTGCTCTTCTGTCTGCTTTTAAGCAATTTTAATTAAACGCTGGCAGGATTAGGCAGAGCTAATATAGATTTCAAAAGCCTTTTAGCCCTAGTAACCAGTTGGCATGGTCTAGATAAGCCGGAGCTACTCTACTTCACACATCTCAGGTAGGTATAGTGCAAACAATATTTATACCATAATGTGCTCAAAATCACTTTTCCATAACCACAATTCTACAACATACACTGTATATATTACAGCTTTACATTATTTTGCTACTACTAAAAATAGATCAAATGACTCATACAAGTTAAAAGAATAAGAAAATCTCACTGTCATGTTTAACAGCTGAGAATTGAAGTCTCTATGTGATTTCTCCAGACAAGACTCACCCATAAGCATGTCACTAATGCTTCACTATTCCATTTATACTCCTTTTCCACTGCCGCAAAAACCCGGGTTATTGCTGTGTCAACCCAGGTCGCGGCTCTGTGGAAAAGGGTTCTAGAAAAAAATGCCAGGTCGATTGACCTCGTATTTCTTCCCGGGCCCCGAGCAGGGTTCTACAAGGGTAAAACTCGGGTCTCGCTCAGGGTAAATGAGTAACTCGGGTCATCCGACCCGGGACCCGTTTACAGCATGCTGATTGAATGAATTCGGAAGCTGACTGTGACAGCTGTCACAGGAGAGGGAGAGATTACAGCCTCCCCATATGGTCTGAACCATTGAGGTTTTCACCCCATCTGCGCTTCATACAGGGGAGGCTGTAATCTCTCCCTGTCCATGTCCCCAGTGACAGCTGCAACATCACAGCCTCCCGTAAGGACACCCCCACGCCGAAGGACACTATCTCCTGGTCGCCGATCCACTCCGGTCTGGCATTCAGGGGAGAGCGGGAGTTTCCGGCGCTTGGTGATGACATCATCTTCAAGTGCCGGCACTGCAACCATGTGCCGTGTGAATGGCACTGACCCAGGAATATCCCTGGTTGGCGCCACAGTGGGAACGGTGTAAATCCCCGGGTCTGACCAGGCTTTGGAACGTGTTCCCAATCCTGGATCAGACCCGGGATTTCGGTGGAAAAGGGGTATTAGTTGTATCTAGAATCTACAGAGCTGTATCTACTGTCATATGACCATGTTGCATCGTGTGGACATAAGTTTGTGAACAGTAGTATGTTAGTGCTATCTCCAAATGCTTTCCCAGTGGCAGTCCTGCAATTAACTGTTGTGTGCATTTTATGCATTACCCATCTAATACCCCTTTCACATCGCCAAAATAACCCGGGTTATTCCCGAGTTGTTGCCGGGTCGACCCGGGTCGACATGATTTTAAAATGCACCAAAATGAATAACCCGGGTTAAAAGAAGGGTTAAACACGGGTTATTTGGCTCTTAAATGGTACAGACCCAGGATATTCGACCCGGGTCTGAGAAAATAGTGCTGATTGGCTTTTTCCAGTCAGCTGATCAGCCTGCACACAGAGCACATGTCTCTGTATTTACATTACTGTCCTGCACTGCACAATTTGGGCCTGATTCAGACCCGGTTGCAAGCTCTGAGTGCTCGCAACTGGGTCGATGTTTGCCCACTGGGCATGCGCACGACGGAGCCGGCTCCGTCGTGCGCATGCGCAAGACCCGGCTAGCTACGGGCGCTACGTCGTTCTGGGCCTCGCACCAAAGGGGGTGAGCTGTCAATGGTGATTGACAGCTTGCCCCTTTTGGTAGGTGGGCAGGGGGGATGGCTGGCCAAACGGAGGCATGCCCGAAGGAACACCTGCCATTTGGGGGCGGCCCCACTGACATCACTAGTGATGTCAGTGGAGAGCTTCCGGCTCTATTTAGAGCCCGGAAGCTCACTGGGGCTTGCAAGGGTCTCGTCGCAAGCCCGATGGTCGCGATGGTCTTGACCATCGCGACCATCTACCTGGCCGCTCGCAATAGCTGTGGGTGGTCACCCACTGCTATGTGAGCGGCCAGGAGGCCGAACAAAAGAAAAAAAAAATGCCCTGATTCAGAGTGACTGTCTCTGAATCAGGCCCTTTGCACACTTTGCATCTGTGACATGTGCTCTGTCGGCCATGATTGCTGCACTGCAAGCATTCCCCAGCCCCTCCTTTTTCTTTACTGAAAACGTCATCATAATTGTGAGCCAATAAAATCCTTTAAAAATTACATCACACTGTTTTAACATGGGCAACCCGGGTTGAGTTAAAAGGCACCAAATCTGCAATAACCCGGGAATAATCCGGGTTATTATGGCGATGTGAAAGGCCCTGACCCGGGTTCAAAACCCGGGTCCGACCAGGGTTTGCGATGTGAAAGTGGTATAAGAGGTATGTCAGTGAGCTTCAGGTTGCTGCCAGTATTCCTCTTCACTAATACAGCAGTTTTCCCTTGTTTGGCATATACCAATATTGCACCTGCTACCAGCACTTCCTGTCTTTCAATGTTTTGTTGTTTCTTAAGAGGTTGATAGTGAGTGTTCTGCATACAGTAGGTGCTCACTGAGATGAAAATTAACATGCCAACACCATAAGCTGAGTTGTACACATCGCAAGATGCATCCAAGTCTGCATCAACAGTGCATGCATCAGGCATATGTCAGGCTTTTACACATAACAAGGTAATATGCAAAAGTTTAACAGTGAAAAATGCATGCCCTCTTTAGATTGAGCTAAAAAATTATATAATACAGTAAATATAATTTTCTATAATATGTGTAAATGAAAGTATCAAAAAAATATTTTTTATATACTGGTCAATGAAGAAAGCACCGATCAGAGGTGAATTTTTATACAGCCAATCAGATGCAGCTAGGTAGTGCCGGAAACTGTCATTATTAGCGTGTATGTGCACCAGTCCTCAGACACTCACAATTGAAATGCTTATGTGGGTCAAAATGCAGACAACTTCAAATGTTAAGTATTAGGGGAAGGGTTAGGGAAAGGCTGAGGGAAGAAAGGGTTAGGGTTAGGCCTCAGGGTGGGGGGAGGGCTAGGGTTATTCTGCTGAGGGGGAGGGATAGGGTGCCAAAGGAGACCGTTATGGTTAGGCTGCAGGGAGGGGTTGGTTAGGGTTAGGCCACGGAGTGGGGGGAAGGGTTAGGTTTAGGCTGTGGAGGGGGAGGGGAAGGGTGCCGAAGGGGACGGTTAATGTTGGACTGCAGGGGAGGGGGGTTTAGAGTTAAGCTGCTGGAGGAGTGGGTTAGGGATGGCCTTGGATTACTTACCGAAAATTGCCAGCATTTTCACTATTGGGATTCCATTGGCGACGTTCTGACCATCTGAATTCTGACCGTTGAGATGCCGGACCCAACTCGCTTATGTGCATCTCCATGAAGGTCACTGTTCACAGTTCTGCAAACATGCCCTTGCGTTACTCGGCCTACATTAGGTCACATCTCCCCTCTGCAGTCAGTGTCTGATGTAAGCATATTTGCATATATGCACAGATTTATTTCTGCTGAACATGTGCGGTACAAATAAACCTGGTGCCTCCCTTGCTACTATTGCTGCTGGCTCTGTGCTTTACATATAATCCTAATGCATACTTATCTGTGTTATGTCAGTTTTCCTCTATAATAATGTACTTTTACCTTAGCTCTTTTTCTAAGTCTTATATCTAGCTCCTACCACTGTATATTTTACTATTTAATTTCTGCTCCCACCAAATCTCCACTTTTTTATACTCAATAATAAACTTTTGCAGTACAGACTCTTTTACCACACTGCACTATTACTTGCGTTTCTGGAAATCTGCTCTCTCCTACATTCTGTCTTCATTCCTACTTTTAACTTTTCTTCCCCTATTTACATCATCCTTACTATTACCATGTTTTCTTCAAATCCCACCTTCACTCAGTGTCTACCTAATCTTTTGTTCTGCCCCTTGCTTCCACCTTTATCCTTTCCCCCTTGTCTCCTCCACTTCCTCTTCCCCTTATCTCCTCTCCTCTGTTTACCTTCCTCCCCATCTTCTCCCATTACTCCACTTTCATTCTCTTAAACTCCACAGGGGTCCTACAACCTCACTGCTAATCCCTCCTCCCACTCCCCTCTCCATGTCACTTTACCCCACATCCATCCACACATCATTAATTTCCCTTCCTGCCCACCTTCTACTGGCTCCCCTTCTAGCACTGGAATCCGCACCATCGCTACACTCTATTCAGCTCGGTCCCCCAAATTAATCTCACCCCCACGCTATAGCAACCCTTATAATCTCATTCAAATCTCCCCAACAAACTCTGTCCCTCTATCCTGTGCCCTCTGGAATGCCAGGTCAGTCTGTAATAAACAGGTCCCAACCCATGACCTTTTCATCTCCAACTCCCTGAATCTCCTAGCTATTACTGAAACCTGGATTTCACCCTCTGACACCGCTTCTGCTGCAGCTCTCTCCTCTGGGGGCCTCACCTTTTCCCACACCCCACGACCTGGGGGTCGCCATGGTGGTGGTGTTGGGGTCCTTCTATCCCCTGGTTACTCATACCAACCCATTCCCTCTGAACCATCCCTCACATTCTCTTCATTTGAAGTCCATGCTATATGCCTCTTCCACCCAGTACACCTCCAAGTAGCTGTCATTTACCGTCCCCCAGGCCCTCCCTCCAAGTTCCTTGACAACTTTGCTTCCTGGCTCCCTCACTTTCTCTCCTCAGACCTTCCCTCCATTATCCTAGGTGACTTCAATATTCCAATTGATATCCCCACAGAATCCTCTGCCTCCAAACTCCTCTCCCTCACATCGTCACTTGGTCTCTCCCAATGGACCTCCTCACCCTCCCATGTGAGTGGCCATGTGCTTGATCTGGTATTCACACACCGTTGTGATATTTCTGACCACCTCAATTCCCCATTCCCTCTTTCTGACCATCACCTTCTCTCTTTTAACCTGTCCCTCTCTCCTTCCCCTCCTCTACCTCCAAAAGCCTCCATTATTAAGCGTAACATTGACACTATCGACACAGGTTCCTTTTCTTCCCTGCTTGACTCACTTCTCTCCCCCATCCTCTCTCTCTCCTGCCCTGAACAAGCCGCCTCCCTATACAATGCCTCCCTTACTTCTGCTCTGGACTCTGTTGCCCCAGCGATCACTATTTACACTCGCAGATCTACTCCTCAACCCTGGCATTCCAAATGCACCAGATACCTGCAAAAGTGTTCTCGAACTGCTGAGCGACAGTGGAGAAGATCACGCTCTAAGGCAGATTTTCTCCATTTCAAATTTATGCTCTCATCCTATAGTGCTGCGCTCTCCCTCTCTAAATAGTCATACTTTAAGAACCTCATCTCCTCTCAGTCCTCTAATCCCCAGCGTCTCTTCACTACTTTCAAATCCCTCCTTCGCCCACCCCCTCCTCGTCTCCCCTCCTTGCTCACTGCCCTTGACTTTGCTACCTACTTTACATCTAAAATTGATTCCATACGTCAGGACATCATATCCAATCAGTCCCCCAGCTCTCCACCTCCTCCTTTCCCTAGTCACCCCTCCCCATCAACTTTACCAACTCTAACATCCTTCTCCCCTGTATCTGGAGAGGAAGTCATGGCCCTCATCCGGTCCTCCCCCCCTTCCACCGCCCCCCTTGATCCCATCCCCTCCCGCCTCCTTCGCTTCCTCTCTCTCTCAGCCTGCTCCCATCTTGCCCACCTCATTAACCTCTCCCTCTCATCAGGCACTGTTCCTTCTGCATTCAAACATGCCCTTGTCTCCCCCATTCTTAAAAAACCTACCCTTGATCCTAACCTTCTTTCTAACTACCGTCCCATCTCTCTCCTCCCCTTTGCCTCCAAACTCCTTGAGCGGATTGTCTACAACCGCCTTACCTCTTTTCTTTCCTCCCACTCCCTCCTTGACCCTTTTCAGTCTGGCTTCCGTTCTCTCCACTCCACTGAAACTGCCCTCACAAAAGTCAGCAATGACCTCCTTGCTGCCAAATCCCAAGGCCACTACTCTCTTCTCATTCTCCTTGATCTCTCTGCTGCTTTTGACACTGTGGACCACCCTCTCCTGCTGAATATCCTTCACTCCCTTGGTCTACGTGAAACTGCCCTCTCCTGGCTGTCATCCTACCTTTCTGACCGATCTTTTTCAGTTTCCTCTCACGACTCCTCTTCCCCTCCACAGCCTCTTACAGTAGGTGTTCCCCAAGGTTCTGTTCTTGGTCCTCTCCTATTCTCCCTCTATACTTCCTCTCTAGGTGAACTCATCAGCTCTTTTGACCTCCATTATCATCTCTATGCTGATTATACTCAAATATACCTTTCCTCCCCTGATCTCTCCCCCTCTCTTCTGACTCGTATCTCCAACTGTCTCTCTGCTGTCTCTTCCTGGATGTCCCAGCGATTTCTTAAACTTAATATGTCTAAGACAGAGCTAATCATCTTCCCACCCTCCCACATCACCTCACTTCCCACTATTTCTTTATCAATTGATGGAATAACTATCTCATCTAGTCCCAAGGTGCGCTGTCTTGGAGTTATCCTGGACTCATCCCTCTCCTTCAAACCACATATCCAGAACCTTTCACAGTCCTGTCGTTTCCATCTCAAAAATATTTCTAAGATCAGACCCTATCTCACCCAGGATGCTACTAAAACCCTCATACACTCACTGGTCATCTCCAGATTGGACTATTGTAACCTCCTCCTATCTGGCCTCCCCAAATCCCATCTCTCTCCTCTCCAGTCTGTCCTCAATGCTGCTGCACGGCTTATCTTCCTCTCCAAACATTCTGTATCTGCCTCCCCTCTCCTACAAGCCCTACACTGGCTCCCCTTCCCTTTCAGAGTCCAATTTAAGGTTCTCACGCTCGCTCACAAAGCCCTCACCCAATCTTCTCCCATATACATCTCTGATCTCATCTCCCTTCACGCTCCTCTCCGCCCTCTTCGCTCAACTAATGCACGCCCCCTTTCATGCCAGCTGATTACTTCCTCCCACTCCCGCCTCCAAGATTTTGCCCGCACTGCTCCCCACCTCTGGAACTCTCTCCCACTCCGCATCAGACTCTCCACCTGTTTGCAATCCTTCAAACGGGCTCTCAAGACCCACTACTTCATCAAAGCCTTCCAGCTATCATTCTAACTCCTTGCTACATGCTCATTCGTCCCCATCTACCCCATCTGTGTCAACCCAGTTTGTCTTCCCCCACCTTTTTAGAATGTAAGCTCTCACGAGCAGGGCCATCTACCCTCTTGTGCTTCTCCTTACTATAGTGTCATTTACTTCTTACTCACCACTAGGGCACCTAACACTTGGTTGCTTATGCTCTGTTGCTTATCTGGGTGATATGGTCACTAATGTAGCAATATATATTATCCATGTCCTGTATTGTATTGTTCTGTAAGTCACTTGTATACAATTTGTTTTTGTACTTTGTAAGGCGCTGCGGAACACTTGTGGCGCCATATAAATAAATGCTAATAATAATAATAATAAATTTCAACCTACTATCCCAAAATAACATGCTCTCCTGCCTCTGCCCTAGATGTGTCCCCACACCATTGTTTACCAAAGCTTTAAAGCACTGAAGCACTAGATTACTGAGTATGCTGTTTAATAAAGGGCTTCAAATGTGGCATAAGCCATTCTCAAAACAAAACAATCCTGGATTGCAATAAGGTTTGAATTTATTTAATACCTAATTTCAGATATTCTTTTCAGATTTCGAAGATTAAAAAAAAAAAAACAGAAGAGCACAAAGATGAAAACAAAGTATTGAACCCATATAAGCATGGGGCATGAAAGAGGTAAATATATGTGTACTGTATATCATTTATGCTAACATTGCTGCATTACTGCACACCACTGGTGCCAAATAGTTCAATAAATTAGAAATTAGAAATAATCTTTCAGAAAAAAAGTTTGCAAGCTTCTTCTGCTCTCCTACCACATACATGTGTTCTTGAAAAAAAAGTATCCCAAGGAAGCTGTTTGTGATTTTATTTTATTGTTATTGAAATATTATTACTTCGTGCTTTTACTTTTGGAATGTTGCAAGACTATTTTTTATTGTAAATAAACTTCCAGTGGATTTATCATTTAGAAATAGTGATCAGGATTCAAGGACATTGGTAGCTTGTTTTTAATATTCTTACTTGGTTTTGTTCATTCAACCAATGTTATTTCCAGTCCATCGTTTCTTTTTTTTTTTTTTAGGGAGCTGTCTTCCAATGGGGTATACATATATATATATATATATATATATATATATATATATATATATATATATATAGGAAGCCTGGGGTCACGTTACTCTCATAATCAAATCTATCCCAAATGAAAGACTACATTAGCAATAGCAGGTATGTGGAAAACAAAGTGTGAAAAAAAAGAACACTTTTCATTTAATGTTATCGAAGTAGTGCATCTTAGAATTGGCCATAAACATACAATATACAGCTGAACTCATGGACACTTTTCAAACAATGTCCATATTTGCAGCTGTATTGTTGTTGTGGAGTATGGTTAGATATGTTATCATTGTATGTTATGTCAATTTTACTATTTACATAATTAGACAATATCAATGTGTCCAAATGTAGTAATACAGTATCTAGAATAAAAACACGACTTAATATTTGGATCTACCCATGCATTTTGATCAGTTCATAAAATAGATTTCTTGCATATGTTTATAGTAAAAAAATAGATTTATTGCATATGTTTGTGGTTAAAAAAATTATAATAAAGTCCATAATCAGAATTTCATACTCTTATTGAAAAATTGATACAGGTATGCACAATCTTTTTACACACATATGATGTAACCTCATATAAGGTTAACTCATATAATGTAAAATGTAAGTGTTTTAGAGATTTTGCTATTATAGCCTATTAGGAATCCACAAGATAAATGTTTCATTAGGGTATAGTATTCACAAGGGGAGGAGCAGATTAATGCAGTTTAGTAATGGTTTAAATTTTTTTTTAACTAAATTAGTGCATATAGGGACTTACATTTATTGATCAGCATGTATAATGGAGCTGCTAGGAAGAACTACAATGCAGCAGAGTTAGTTAATATCTAGTACTGGGCAAAAATCCCAGATAAATCAATTAGCATGTTAGCATTGTAAAAATACAGAAATATATTACAGTGTGAAACCAAAATGGAATTCATTAAAGATAAATGCTCAACATATTCCACAATATTATTATATTTTTATCTTACATTTTTCCTTAAGTGCAAACGTATTTGTCTTGTGTTGATTCCTGCATTTACTACTTGCAGGAATGGCTACCATAAGACCTACAGTATGATGGCAAATTCAAATAGAGAACAATATGTACACTGCACAGTTACCTGTATGGTTCATATGCCTGCCAAGCACTTTTACATCAGTTTATTTACTTTACAAAGAATACAAATATTTGCAAAACTCTTTGCAAGTATAAGTATATATATATATATATATATATATATATATATATATATATATATATATATATTATATTAGGCTCAAGATAACACAAGAGGCTGAGATGTCCCAGTTGAGAACGGCAGATTAACGGTTAATCATACCTTTAAAACAAAATAATTTGCCCTGGATTCTGCTGCGTTCAGAGTATAATTCGTTTAAATATGCTCTCACTATTATCTTGGCATCATACAATGTTTTGTCTGACTCTCTATCATCAAACACTTGTTTTGAAAACGTGATGGTAACATGAAGTATTTGACAATATACAATACAATCCTATTGACACATTAAAGAAACAAGCGGCCAGGCGTTAGACTTCGGCTTCCTTCCTCATCAAGTGAAAGTGCAGAGGGGCCGATTTCTTACTCGTCAAACACAGTAGCGGGCTGGGAAATAAGTATCCTGTTGCACAGAATTGGGAACACAGATGTTGTACAGAATTGTGTGTCATAGATGTGCTAATGCTCGTAGCAAGAATAAAAATAACGAATACATATAATGTGAAAATATCAATAAACCTTTATTGTAACATATTTGACAATTGTTGCAAAATAATATAAATAGTTATGATATAACAGCGGTGATCACAGCAACATGTCGTTTTCCTGAGTGAAATCTTGCAGCATTTCAATGACAATCAGTTACAATAGATGGGCTGAATGATTGTTTGTCCATGTCTAAAATAAACTCACAGTAATCTTCTGGGTAACCAAGTTAATTGTTCAATTGAAATGAAAGATTAATACACTCAGACATGCTTTGCTACATACATATATATACATATACATATATATATATATATATATATATATATATATATATATATATATATATATATATATATCTCCAGCGTTTAGAAGGTATAGATAGATTAAATAGATAGTCAACTGTTCGCAAAAATACAAGTTCCAGAAGAAACTGCTTTGCTGATTTTTTTTTTCTTAAAACTATTGGAGAGAGCAATGTGCTTTGTGTTACTTTAGTCATTGGGGTCAGCTGAGTAAGGCAAAATAATGACAGCTTTTAAACAAAGATGTTCTGGAAAAATGTATTTTTCAAATAGCAGATATCAGAAGTCAGAATTGGAAGTAATGATGCGTTTTATCATTCCTGTCTGAATATTTGCACATTTCATCATTAAATATTTGCACTAGCCCCTTTATATGAAATTGTATCAGTTGATCCTACACAATGAAATAGTGTGTGTTATTTTTAACAGCATGATACAGGTGTAAGTGACACAAGAGCAAAGTTTTGCATGTGGCACAGACTGGTCCCATGTACAGAGACCAGTGGGAGGAATCTCAGAGCAGGGACTTGTGATTCTCTCACTTATGTGCAGGTGTGTGCTCCGCTTCCTCTGTGCTGGGTACACTGAGCTCCCATGGGTAAGGCAGGTGCTGGGAGGTGGTGATGGGAATACTACGTTTGTTTGGGGTGGGGGACACTGAACCCTCTCGGCGACTGCTAGGAAGGCAGAGAGCAGCTAACTCTGACGTCTGTTACCCGGAATCCCTCCCATCCCACCATTTCCTCTGCAGTCACAGTCGTGCTTATATCTGGGCTGTGTGTATATAATATGTCAAGCGCAGAAAGGCTCCTGTCATCACAGCACAAAGCACCGCTGGCCGCAGGGAGCAGGAGCAGGGGTTTAGCTGATCAACGCGGCGCCGGTATCCACTCCCCTCTGGGCTCCAGTGCAAGTTGCAGGACTGAGAAGAGAGGCGGCGGCTTAATCCCATTCACATTCTACCGCCTTCCTCCTCGTCTCCAGCCCACAGCTGCTTCGTATAAAGGCAGAGAAAGGAAGACAGCCCACCCGTCCCCTCTTCTCTGTGTCTCCTCGCCCGGCTCGCAGACTTTCTCCCTCCCACCCATTGCTGCCACCCCATCCTCTTCCTCTAACATCATCGCCGGCCCAGTGGGAAGGCGAGGAGTGGATGAGAGGGAAGCAATACGGAGTCTGGTGGGTGGAGGTAGGAGGAGGCGAAGAGCTGCTGGGTGGGGAAGAGATCCCTCGCTGAGACAGTGGAGCAGCAGCTGGAAAGTGGTTAGCCGTAGCCCGGAGTCCCCGCAGCCCGGGGCACAGCCATTCCCCATCCAGGGGCTGTTACTGCTCTGCCTTTCCCCTGGAACTGTACTCCGTGTACGTAGACCGCAGTGGGCATATCCAATACGGCAAGGTGCTGGGCTGGGAAGCAGGATCACTGAGCCTTCAACATCTGCATGTGTGAGGCTGCTGCTCCAGAGAGCTGGTGCTGCTGACATAAGCTGTATTGTGGGCAGCAGATCCCCAGCTGCTTCCACTGGACCCCCTTTCCTTAGTCCAGACATGGAAGATGGACCTTCCTCTGAAGGCTGCTTTAGGAGGTTTACAGACTGCTTTATAAGCGCCAGTAAGTATCCCATGCCCTGTTTGTATGTATTGCAAATGGCCGTGTATGTGTATATATAAAATTTGTATATGTGTGTATATATATATATATATATATATATATATATATATATATATATATATATATATATATATACATTTCACACAGCAGTGAGCAGTGCTTGCTGTACAGTACAGCAGTTTTCACAAATTCAGTTATCCAATAGCATCTTCTGCCCTACTGCTGCTGAGCTATGTACATTACTCGCTGTTGTGGATGTCATCATATTCATTTCATTTGGTTTTCGACTTCCCAACACTATTTAATAGAAAGTGCTTTTATTTTGTGGCACTGATTGGATGATTGTACATTTGCATTGTATGGCCAATAATGGATAGTTGTTTAGAAATACAAGTCATAAAAGCAGGATACAGATATGTTGTGGGGTATATTGTCATTAATTTTATGCTGTGGGATATAATGCACCTATTTATTTTTTCCTTAAACTATTTGTTTTCATTGCATAAATCATTATTTTCTTCTAAATAGTATACAAAATATTTGTCTTTATGATGAATGCAATTGGTTTATTTTGTATTAATAATATAACTATATTTCAGTAAAGAAATATACAGCATTGTGCAATCTCTTTAACAATACAGTATGTTTCATATAGTAAACATATAAAAGCTATTCAAGATAAAAGAAAACATACTGCATATATTCCTTTTTAAGCAGTAAATTGTATATTGATAAATCTGATATTCCTAATTTAGTCATTCAAATTTCAAAGTAATCTGGGAAATTAGATTAATGTTAAAGCAAACTTCAAGATAAATACAAGTGTATTCATCTGTATCTTTAAAGTGCTTGTTGCATGGGATATTGTGTATGTTTTTGCAGACTTTATAAATACAGCAGAAATATTGAACAGTGAGTGTTTTGCTGGGACTAAGCACAAATTTTGCCATTGTACATTGGGCTCTACTGGTGTTGGTCACAGCAATATATGCTGTACCTGATCCCTAGGGAGTATTATGGTAACTGTAGTCTAAATAGCGTCATTTGAAGCAAAAAGTAAAAAAAAACCTGAAAAATGGAAATTTGCAGTGTTTCACTGTGAGGTATTGATTGTTGGATTACTGTCAATATTTGCTTGGTGCGATTTATAAAGATCTAACCTAGTTTCCTTACCCGTAGGTTTGAACTAAAAGTATAGATTGTTACACCTTTTACAGTGGGTCACCAGTTTACTTTTTGCATATTCAGTGAGTCAAACATATTGGGTTATTATCAAAAGAAAGCCTTGCTGGTTTTGTGCTTCCAGCTTTGAGACGCAAGCAGAACTAAGCAAGGCTTTCCTGCTCAGATAACCTGTGCTCTATTAGGGCCTGATTTAGAGGTGGCTGCATCTTTTTCCATAGAGCGACTGTGTCCACCCCCCCTTAATGAGGAGCTAATCTGACGCTTTGCGTATTAAGACTCGCCATCACCAACACAACGGTCACCCCATTGAACACTGCACCAGCTCTGTGGAGGTGCCGAATGTCTGTCTGAACATTTCTGGTGAAATCAGTTCAACTTGTTGCTGACTGTGATGTGCCCGCGTCTGGCTAGCCACCCCCGTTATCACTTTTTTCCTCTGAGTCCAAACTTGTTCTGCGGCTTTCGGCGGTAACCATAAGGATGCATGCGCAGTGCGACTCTGAAGCATACGCAGACTGATGACAACATCGGCCACTTGCGTCCGACATCGACCCTGCGTAAACCTCAGAATCTGGCCCTTACTGCACTTGTGGCTAACTGACTCTGGGCCTGATTCAGACCCACTCGCGAGCGGCTGTCCGCTCGCAAGTGGGTCGATGGTGTGCACTGCGCATGCGCACGATGGAGGGAGCTCCGTCGTGTGCATGCGCAAGACGCGACGAGCGAAGGACTTACCTTCGCTCGTTGTGTCTGATCAAAGGGGGCTTGCTGTCGATGTTGATTGACAGCACGCCCCCTTTGGTGGGCATGCCTGCCAGACGTGGCGTTCCCAAGGGAACGCCTGCCGTCAGAAGCCGGCCCCACTGACATCACTAGTGATGTCAGTGGGAGTGATTTTGGCTCTGATAGCCAAAATCACTCCTGGCCTTGCGGTTGAGAAACTCAACCGCAGGCTTCTGCTCACACTGGCGATGGTCGCGATGGTCAAGACCATCGCGACCATCATCCTGCACACTCGTATAGGCTGTGGGTGGTGACCCACAGCTATACGAGCGTCCAGGAGGACGCTCCATATTTATGGAGGTGGGCCCTGATTCAGAGCGAGCGCTCTGGTCAGAGCGTCTGGCTCTGAATCATGGCCTCTGTCCCATCGTGTCTAACTAGTGACGTAACTTTTCGTGCAAGATTATCTGCTTTGTTAGAATAATCTACTCATGGATACAATAGTAATACAACTGAAATACATATAAACTGCATGAAGATTGCAAAATCATTTGGCTAGGACCCTCTTTAGCTTCTGTTTCATATTTTTTCATGTAATTTATTTGTGACCTGATCCCCTCATTGTACAGCGTTGTATAATGTGAGAGTGGAGGCCTATTGTCTATTGGAGTATATACAGAACAGCGCCCAAAAGTGGCACCAGGAGTGGCATTACCTGGCCCCGGCAAATTTTTGCCATGGCACCCAGAGATACTGTTACACCCCTGAGCATATCCATTTGTTAAAGTAGTCTTCACATAATATGAACATGTGAGATTTGCTGCCAGTGCATTTTGAAGCTATCCCAACATTAATTTCTATGTGTGATCAGATCTAAGAAGTCCATGCAGCCTTTTAAAGCTCTTGGTAGAATTGTATTAACTGTAATCCATTAAGTGACTTTTCCTTCTGAGGGGTCTATACAGCATTGATTTTTTTTTTTTTTACATAAAAACGGAAACCATGATTTACGTATTTTTTATGTAAATCCCCTATTTAGCAATGGGGTAATGGAGAAGATAACGCAATTATCTTCTCCACTAACTCCTATCTCGCTGAATACTGCACTGTAGGGATCACCCATAGATCTCTACAATGCTTTAACGCTTTTTGCTATTCAGCATAGCAAAAAGAGTTAAATCACTTGATAAATCATTGTTATACAACGCCATTCAGAATGGCGTTATATAAGAAGAAAATGCCTTAAATTTCCCAAAAATTACAGGGATAGAGGGAATATTTCCCATAAGTCCCTGCAGCATCTTGTAAGCCCGCCAAGTCTTCATGCCTGCTTCCCAGTGTTTGGCGGCAGGTAAGGCCAATTAGAGCCTATTAAACCTGCCGAAAGTGATTGACATGTGTATACAGGCTTTATACTATCCTCTATACATGTATATTTATGTGCTATTATATTTAAAATGTGTGTATATATACATTTTAAATATAAAAACACATAAATATACATGTATAAAGCCTGTATACACATGTCAATCTATTTGAACAGACTGGAGCTGTACTTACCCCTCCGCGGTCACCGGGAAGCCAGGACGTAGACTGTTCTCTAGCTCATGACTGAGCATGCGCAGAGGAACAAACAGAAGGGATTGTTTTGGAAACCGAAAAACAATCCCTTCTGTAACATCGCAGGGACAGCGTGTTACCGCAACTGCTTGTCCCTGCTGAAAATCTTGCTGAATAGCTTACTAAAAATTTGACAAGTGATAATTATTTGTGACGATGTTGCCAGATAATATTGTGGGAAACATCGTCATCGTTGCTGAATAGACCCCTGTGACCCTATACTCTGGTGATGTTTGATTTAAGTTGAAGCACATTGTGTTTGGCTTTAAATAATGTAAAGTTAAAGTTAAACGGAAAATATAGAATGTAAAATATCTGTTTAGTTGTTGAGTTCTAAATAAAACTTGTTTGGGTGACATTTTAGAGCACACCCCCTTGTTTCTATTCTATGTGTCACCTGTTTTTCTAGGATTAGTACAACACAATCTGTAAGTGGTTTCTTTTCGGCACTCATAGGGACTGATGCACAGAATTGATTCCAATAGCGAAGTAAAATGCGTTGACTAAAAGAAGCTGCACTTTCATTTCAACTTTTGCAAGATGCATGTAGATCTACAACAAAGGCAGGTTCATTAAAGGTTAATGTTCCATAAGCTTACAACCATGCTTTTAACCATTTATATAATGTTACAATATATGTATTCGCTATTAAGTTTCAATATTATGTATAACACATTTTTATGTATAAAAAAATGATACTATAATTTTCAAGTTTGGTGAACATGGGACACCAGTATATAAGTTGTACATGATACAGCACTATCATCACATACAGAATTATGGGCCTCCCAAACATGTTGTCAAGGAAGGATGCTTTGCATGGCCAGACATGTTTGCCAACAGACTGGTTTACATAGAAACTATCACTGCAGCACCAGTCCTGACAAATCAATTTGGGTAAGGAATAACCCTTCACCTAGTATTCATGGTCTTGTCAATGGCTTCAGTAAATGTGCAACTAGAACATACTCCCAAAGAAACCTGTTTTTATGTTTTAAAGGATTTTTTAGTTCTGATGGATATAACCTTTGCAGAAAAATACAATAATTTATTATGAGCAGTTTTAGATTATTTCAAAGAAGCTGACTGGTACATCATTTTTTGGGAAGTTATGTTACCACTGGAAATTAGAAGATGCTGGTTTTGATAAACACCCCCTTCCTTTATTTACACCAATGCTCCCCATGTTTTCCTGATTGAACCTTTTACCACTTTTTTTTCTCTTTTAACTTTGTACCAGTAGGTGTAATCTATTATTCTCAGATTACAACTATGGCTCGCATTCAATTTGAGCTGAGCCGCAATGCTTTTTTACATCCTGGACTTTTCGCCTACTTCACCTGTTTTGTAGGCGGAAAAGTATCGCGCGCGCCTGCCCGCTTTACCCCGTATTCAATTTGAGTACGCGAAAACGGGACTTGGCAAAACTTGAACAGGTGGAAAGTACTGTCAGATTTGGGGAAATCAGCCTGACACCCCCCAAAAGATGCTCTGACATGGGGGCTCCCTATGGTACCCGCCGATTTAGCTTGCTGAAGGTATTTGGTCTTTTTAAACGGCCTTAATTGCTGCTAATAGCATTTTTCTATACATGGTGCAGAATAGTATTCAGGAGTATTTTTTCCTGAAAATAACTTATCCCAGCAAATTCGGGGTACTTGAAAATGGGGGTCAGCATATTTAAAAGTTGCTAAAGTGAAGTTGGAAAAAATCATGAAAAATCCACCTGCCGCAAACACCTGCAATCAAAAAAACTCTTGGGGCTTACTTGGGGACCCCCCCAAGAACCCAAGGACCTCATTCAGAGCCGTACGCTCTGAGCAGAGCGCACGCTCTGAATGAGGGCCGCCCTCCATAAAAATGGAGCGTCCTCCTGGACGCTCGTATAGCTGTGGGCCACCACCCACAGCCTATACGAGCGTGCAGTTTGATGGCCGCGATGGTCTTGACCATCGCGACCATCGAAACTGCGAGCCGGAGCCTGCGGTTGAGGTTTTCAACCGCAAGCTCCGGAGTGATTTTGGCTCTATCAGAGCCAAAATCACTCCCACTGACATCACTAGTGATGTCAGTGGGCCGGCTTCTGATGGGAGGCGTTCCCATGGGAACGCCCCCGTCAGGGAGGCACGCCCACCAAAGGGGGCGTGCTGTCAATCAACATCGACAGCACGCCCCCTTTGATCAGACACAACGAGCGAAGGACTTTCCTTCGCTCGTCGCGTCTGGCGCATGCGCACGACGGAGCTCCCTCCGTCGTGCGCATGCTCAGTGCAGAACATCGACCCACTTGCGAGCGGACAGCCGCTCGCGAGTGGGTCTGAATCAGGCCCAAAGTTCGCTAGTTTATAACTTTGTACCTAAACATTTTTTTTTTTCACCCCCTTTTGCAAAGTAATTTTTTGGGTTGTCCTTAAGTGTTTTTTTAAAAAAAATTGACACAGTTTACGTTTGAGGGACTGTCTGAAGGAATGGGTATGATATACCGCCGGCCGCATGACAGGAGCAGAGTGCGACGCAGCGGAAGCCCGACAGCGCTGGAAATCCCGATCGTGGATAGGTAAGTATCCACTAACCTAACCTAACCCCCCTAACCCTAACCCTCCTTAGGGGTGCCTAACCCTAACCACCCCCTCTAAGTGCCTAACCCTAACCACCCCCTTCCCCGCTGCCTAAACCTAAGTCCCCCCCGTGGGGGTGCCTAACCCTAAGTCCCCTCCAGGGGTGCCTAACCCTAACCCTCCCTCCCCCTAGCCTAACCCTAACCCTCCTGGGGGGGTGCCTAACCCTAAGTCCCCCCGGGAGCCCTAAACCTAACCCTCCCCCCCCGCGGCTGTCCGCTCGCGGCGCCCGGCATCACTACGATCGTGATGCCGGGCGCCGCTCTCCCTGCATCGGGGAAATGCGGGCGTCTACATCTAGACGCCCGGCATTTCACCCTTGCCGGGATAAGACAGTCGGGAAGCTGGCTTCCGGTATATAGGCAGTCGGCTTCCCGATTGCTTCCCTGTCTGAAGGCTGCAGGGGGGTTCCCGCAACGTTGCACCCCAATACCCTTATTCTGCACTTTTTTCCGCCTGCTATGCATAGGCGAAACTTTTTCGCCTAGTACATTGCATTGACTTTACATCTAGGCGGGAAGTCTTCCAAATTGAATACGGGGTAAAGGCAAAACAGGCGAAAATTACGTCATAGGCGAAAAAGTATCGCCTCAAATGAATAAATTAGATATCTCTATAATGCAATATAGATTCCTTTTAATTTATTAGGTGACTATTTGTTTATTGATTGCAATATTATTTTATTAAGATTTGTAGCTGTTTAATCACATTTCTTGATCCTGTACTTAATTATATAAAGGCATAATTACATGAAAGTGGATATATATTCCAGATATCCTACAGCTGAGCTTACTCAAACAAGATAAATGATACCAGTTAGACCTATTCTTAAAGCAGTTATGTTTAAACTTTTCTGATGCATTCATCATATTTACATAGCTCAGTGTGTTTCAGAGAAAAATCATAATGTTTGAAGACTTTGTATATTTTATGCCATTTAATGTTTGTATAAGTAGAAAGTTACTGATTATTGGATCAGAAATTGGCCAGTAGCATATGCTGCATGACCTGGAACAGATAATCTATTCGGCTGTTACTTTAAAAGACTTTTCAGGGACTGTATTGCTCAAATGAGGGATATTTCAACATCCCAACAGATCGCACACATTGGAGCTAGTAGTACATTCCTTACCCAAGATAAATGTTTGTCAGTTGCAGAATATTATTTATTTATTACCAGTATTTATATAGCACACACATACAAGTGCCTTGCAAAAGTATTCATCCACCTTTGCATTTTTTAATTTTTTTGTTGCCTCACAACCTGGAATTAAAATGGATTGTTTGAAGGTGTGCATCATTTCATTCACAGAACATGTCTACAACTGTGAAGTTGTGTTTTTTTTTTTTTTTGTTTTGTGAATCAAACAACATTTAGGATAACATAACAGAAAACTTCAGCATGCATAACTATTCACCCCCTCTAAAGTGACGAGCCACCTTTTGCGGCAATTACAGCTGCAAGTCGCTTTGACTAAGTCTGTATGAGCTTTCCACATCTTGCCCCTGGTAGTTTTGCCCATTCCTTAAGGCAAAACTGCTCCAGCTCCTTCATGTTGGATGGTTTCCGCTTGTGAACAGCAATCTTCAAGTCTGACCACAGATTCTCAATTGGATTGAGATCTGGGCTTTGACTAGGCCATTCCAACACATTTAAATGTTTCCCCTTACACCACTCGAGGGTTGCTTTGGCAGTATGCTTCGGGTCATTGCACTGCTGGAAGGTGAACCTCCGTCCCAGTCTCAAATCACAGGAAGACTGAAACAGGTTTTGCTCAAGAATATCCCTGTATATAGCACCATCCATCTTTTCCTCGAATCAAATCAGTTTCCCAGTCCCTGCTGCTGAAAAACATCCCCACAGCATAATGCTTCCAACACCATGTTTCCCCGGGGAATGGTGTTCTGTGTTCTTATGGTGATTGGATGTGTTGGGTTTGCGCCAGATGTAGCGTCTTTCCTCGGTGGCCGAAAAGTTTGGGGAGTCGCCCACATGCCTTTTGGCAAACTCAAATCATGTCTTCTTATTTTTATCACGGATACCCCTTTTCCACCTAAATTCCGGGTCTGACCCGGAGTTGCAAAAGAGTTCCTATCCGGATCAGACCCGGAATTTAGCCGGCGCCGACTCTGGATATTCCTGAGCCGGCGCCGCTCACACCGTACTCAGGTCTGAATAGACCCGGCTTTCCCGGCGTGAAAGTGGACGCTTGGAGATTACATCATCTCCAAGCGCCACTGAAGCCGGACCAATTGGCCAGCTAGCAGCGCACTCCAGGTCATCGTGACCCGGAGTGCACTGTTCCCACAGCAGGGTTTCACGGGCTACGTCCGTGTTAAACCCTGCCATTTACCTGTGTTGGATTGCCGGGTCCTGCCCGGGTTAACCCTGCAATAACCCGGGTTTTAGCTCCGGTTTAAAAGGGGTATAAGTAATGGCTTTTTTCTGGCCACTCTTCCATAAAGCCCAGCTCTATGGAGTGTACGGCTTATTGTGGTCACATGCACAGATACACCAGTCTCTGCTGTGGAACTCTGCAGCTCCTTCAGGGTTACCTTTGGTCTCTGTGCTGCCTCTCTGATTAGTGCCTTCCTTGCCCGGTCTGAGTTATGGTGGGCGGCCCTCTCTTGGCAGGTTTGTTGTGGTACCATGTTCTTTACATTTGTTGCTGATGGATTTGATGGTGCTCTGGGGATCATCAAAGATTTGGATATTTTTTTTTTATAACCCAACCCAGAATTGTACTTCTCAACAGCTTTGTCCCTGAATTGTTTGGAGAGCTTCTTGGTTGTCATGGTGTGATGCGTCTTGCTTAGTGGTGTTGCAGCCTCTGGGGCCTTTCAGAAAAGGTGTGTTTATACTGACAGATCATGTGACACTTAGATTTCACACAAGTGGACTTCATTTCACTAATTATGTGACTTCTGAAGGTAATTGTTTGCACCAGAACTTTTGAGGATCTTCATAGCAAAGGGGGTGATTACATATGCACATGCCAATTTTCAGAATTTTATTTATAAAGATTCTTTTTTATATATATTTTTCTCATTTCACTACACCAAATTAGACCTATTTTATGCAGATCCATCACATAAAATTCAGATAAAATAAATAAATTACAGGTTGTAATGTAACAAAAAAGGTAAAAAGCCAAGAGTGGTGAATACTTGCAATTCTCCCTCTCTCCCTTAACTTGCGCTAAAATACACTTTAAGAAAATTGTACCTGTATATATAAGACAAGCTGCACCTCTTTTTAGGCCCCCTGTTAGAAGAGCCCCAAGAAATTTGTAGAAACAAGAAAAAAAGTGTGCGTCAATGATATTATATTGATAATTTCAATCTTTCATCTCACGTTGTATACTATATATATTCATACAGAGTGATACAGGAGAAAAGGAGGAAGAATAGGATGAGATGAGAGGAAAGAGGGACAAACAGAGGGAGACTGGAGGAAAGGGGGAAAGACATGGTGAAACAGAAGTAAAGAGGGCAGAACAGAAGGAGACAATAGAAGGTGGGGGAACATATAAGAAAATAAATGCCTACACAAAAAATAGTGATTCGGCGAATATATATATAATAAAATGTTTTCAGTTAAACTTACCCAGAGTGCCATCTTTCTCTCTTACCTTCTGCCTATGAAATCTACAAGACCCAGCACAGACAGAAAGATAAATTATTCGGGGGAGTAGAAGTCTCCAGCAGTTCCTACATCACAGGGAGGGAGAGTAGGAGGCTGGCTGCAACATGCACACTGCAGAGGGGGGGCTGCACTCACTGTGTGCTTGCGGGTGGTTTCTGACAGCAGAGTAGGCTGCAGGGGTGGTTGGTTGAAGGGGGCAGCTTATGGGGGGCATCCACTACAAGATCTGAAAACGACTGCACGATTACGACATTGTAATCGTGCAGTCGTTTGTCAGTCGTGTGATGAGCCTACACTGAACGAACAGACGTTCAGGGCAGGGTCATCCATCATCTGGAAACATGCTGAGCCTGACGATATCGTCAGGTTGACCAGCATGTTTGCACGATGATAGATGTCTAAAAGACCAAATTTTCAAACTATTTTCAAACGATGCTCGAACGATGATCGAACGATTTAATCGTTAACGTTCAATCGTTTAACTTTATCGTCTAGTGGATACCCCCCATTAGATTACCACATGCTGCTGAGTGGGGGTTGGTTACACTGGGGGGGGGGGTTTGGGGGTTGCAATGGAGGAGGCTGGCTGCACGGGCGCTGTTGGCTGGCTACAGCTGTGCATGCTACAGCCAGGGGAGGTTGGTTGGGGGGGGCTGGGCTGCTAGATCAGCTCAGCGCACGCTGCGGGGAGAGTGGCTGACTACAATGCGGGGGGGAGGAGACAGGCTGCACTTGGTTGCTCACTCTGGACATATCAAGTGACTGAAGTGGAGCTCAGCTGACTGACTAGCAGGAAATGGAGTCGCGCTGCAGTGTTGCTGCTGCTATACTGCCTGTGTGTCCAGCAGCAGTTCAAACACCATGCAGCAGGCTGAAGTTCTGCGTGCAATGCCGGCTCCCCCACTGTGTCAGGAGCCGAGTGCTACACTTAATTATACAGTGCAGCACCCAGCTTCTGTCACTGTGGGGGGAGTCTGCACCTGGGTGTCACCCCTCGGTGGGTGACACCCAGATGCGGCCCGCACACTCCCTTGTGACTCTACTGGTCCCTGCGAATCCCCTCTGCAGCCTTATTACTGTATTTCTTGGGAAAAATGCAGAGAAGGTGCCGCGCATGTGCCGACCGGATGCCGCTACATCCCCCTGTGAACGCAGACTTTGCTGAGTAAAATTATATGCTGCATGTGTATGTTCTGTGTGCGACTGTCTGTATATGAAAAGCTACGTTAGTGTTAGCGACTGTTTTCCACACCCCGTTCCATTGTGATGATTTTACAGATTTAGCCCACACACAACATACACATGCGGCATTACATTTTAATCAACAAAGTCTGCTTGTGCATTTTATTTGCATCTCATTGCCCCCTGGCTGACTTCCACAAAGTCAGTCTCTTTAGTATTCCTCCCTTCTTCTAGCAAGTATGGACCACGCCTCCTGGCCTCGCAGCTTGGCTGCTACAGCTTCACACAAACAGTCAGAGTTTTGTGCTCCTCCCTGCCTGATTGCAGGTCTGGACACTGGCCAAGCCATACTTGCCGACATTAAAATTTACCTCTGCGTGAGTTGGTCGGAGATGAGATACTGGTGGGTGGGGCGTGTGGCCAAATGATCTGCATCCTTAAGCCTCACCCTCTCATGATAAAATGCAGCAAATCCCGCATATTTGACTAAGGAGCAGGGCCAGATGATGCATTTACAAAAATTTGCATAATTAGGCCACGCCCCTTCTAGCGTACCCACCGATCCACGTGGAAATTCTCTCCATTCTGCCCACTTCACTAGGAAGTGGACAGAATGTGGGAGAAGTGCCTACTTTCCCCAGGGTGCCTCCTGCAGGTCTCGGGAGGGTAGGCAAGTGTGGGCAAAGTCTGGCCTCCAGGCACACTGGGCTCTATAGCTGCCACAGTCCCACCTGGACTGTCTTCTCTTGCAGCCTGACTGGTCTGCCTCTTCATTAGCCTTCACCTGGGCTCTGTCCACAAGGCAGCCCTTATGTGCTTAGGTGTAGTCACACTTCCTTTCCCTACCCTCACTTTTGCCGCCTAGCAGGGCCGGCCGGCCCATTACGCCAGTTACGCAGTCGCGTACGGCGCTAAGTTATAAGGGCGCCACTGTCCCCCAAAGATGCCGGAAATTAATTACAATGAGTCACACTGACTCCTTTTATGCTGCTGCGCAACTAGCCACAGCCGCTGCCTGAACGGCTGTGTCTGGCTGCGCAGCGGCATAAAAGGAGTCAGTGTGACTCATTGTACACCACACTGGCCCACGAGTTCATTAAAGACAGGCCGGGGACGGCCGGAGGGAGAGGAGTGGCCACTCTCTTCTCCTCCCCTCAGCTCCACCCCTACAGAGTGACTCATCTTACAGGAGTCTTTGCCCGGCTGGAGGAGGAGGAGCCTCGCTCTCCCCTCTCCTTAGCTCCTCCCCTCCAACCCCAGCTTCCTCTTCTCGCTGTGCTACTGCTTGGAGTCCGGAGATCTGACGTAACGATCTCCGTCCCCGGCGTTTAGTGAGTACTCCAGGGTTAGGAAGGGGAAGAGCCATCCACGCGCTGCAGTTCTGGCCCCAGGTAAGTCAATTTAATGACTTTCTATTTGTCATGCAATGGCTGTCACCCTGTCACCTAACGCTGTCACCCTCTCCCTGTCACCTAACGCTGTCACCCTCTCCCTGTCATCACCCTCTCCCTGTCACCTAACGCTGTCACCCTCTCCCTGTCATCACCCTCTCCCTGTCACCTAACGCTGTCACCCTCTCCCTGTCATCACCCTCTCCCTGTCACCTAACGCTGTCACCCTCTCCCTGTCACCTAACACTGTCACCCTCTCCCTGTCATCACCCTCTCCCTGTCACCTAACGCTGTCACCCTCTCCCTGTCATCACCCTCTCCCTGTCACCTAACGCTGTCACCCTCTCCCTGTCATCACCCTCTCCCTGTCACCCTCTCCCTGTCACCCTCTCCCTGTCACCCTCTCCCTGTCACCCTCTCCCTGTCACCCTCTCGCTGTCACCTAACGCTGTCACCCTCTCCCTGTCACCTAGTGCTGTCACCTTCTCCCTGTCATCACCCTCTCCCTGTCACCTAGTGCTGTCACCCTCTCCCTGTCACCTAGTGCCATCACCCTCTCCCTGTCATCACCCTCTCCCTGTCACCTAACGCTGTCACCCTCTCCCTGTCACCTAACGCTGTCACCCTCTCCCTGTCATCACCCTCTCCCTGTCACCTAACGCTGTCACCCTCTCCCTGTCACCTAACGCTGTCACCCTCTCCCTGTCACCTAGTGCTGTCACCCTCTCCCTGTCACCTAGTGCTGTCACCCTCTCCCTGTCACCTAGTGCTGTCACCCTCTCCCTGTCATCACCCTCTCCCTGTCACCTAACGCTGTCACCCTCTCCCTGTCATCACCCTCTCCCTGTCACCTAGTGCTGTCACCCTCTCCCTGTCACCTAGTGCTGTCACCCTCTCCCTGTCGTCTCCCTGTCAGCTAGTGCTGTCAGGGCCGGTTCTACCATTAATTACGCATGGTAGACTTCCGGTTCCGGTATGCCAGAGTGAGCAGCTATGTCTCTGAGCTCCGCTGCTTCCCCGGCTTATTACTTATCTAGGCTGTTTCATCAGCCTCCAAACCAGTCCACTTCGAGTCCATCTCTCACTAGCAGTGCTATGGACAAATACCTGGCTCATCAGCAGCTCCAAAAAAACTCTCCGTCTCCGCAACACCAGCGACAGGAGAAGCGCCGAGCAGACACCAACATGACGCCGGACACTGAGACAGCGGCTGTGTCACCTGCAGCTAAGAAATCAGTGGCCTCCCTCACAGACGCTGTGGACACCCCGCAGGTACGTCGGGCCCCAGACTCTCCCATAACATACGGAGACCTCGTGGATGCCATTAAAACAACCATGGCTCCACTCTTAAACCAGGCAGTGGCTGATATCTCTGTCCAGCTGAAACACCTCTCTGTTAAACTTACTGAAGCAGAGGAAAAAATAGGGGAAAACTTCCAGGACTTCTCTCACCTTAAACACACTGTGCACAAGTTACAAACAGAAAACACCCAGCTCTGGCACAAAATAGATGATATTGAGAACCGGTCCCGCCGCAACAACATAAGGGTGGTTGGAATCCCAGAAGCTATTAAGGGCCCATCTATAGCCCATTTTGTGCGCAACACACTTCCCGCTCTGCTGGGGGTAGAAAACGAATGCAGAGATATGGTCATTGAAAGAGTGCATAGAGTGGGTCAGAATCCTTCTGGTGCTTCTTCACGACCACGAGTTACACTGTTCAAATGCTTGAACTACCTACACAAAACCGCTATTTGGGCAGCCTCCCGCAAGAAAATCCCTCACATGGGAAGGACACCGTATCTACATATTCCAGGACTTCTCAACAGACCTATCAAGAGCTCGTAAGGCGTTTACTCCTGCCTGCAAAATATTAGCACAGAATAAATGCAAATTTGCCCTCATGTATCCAGCGAAATTACGCATATATAACGGTAACTCATTCAAAGATTACAACAATCCGGATGCTGCAGCAGAATATCTAGAGGAGAAGTATGGTGAAGCTAGTCCTGACATTTCTGATCGGCCCGATCAGCCATCTTGCGAGATTCCCCTTGTCCTTATCTGAAGCAACTTAAGTGAAAACAGCTCCACACCTCAGTCATGCGGAGTTCGCGAGACCCTTGGTGATCTGTTATATGTTGACCCTTTCTCTCTCTTTTCTCCTTTTTTATTTTTTTGTCAATTATTGTTATTCTAATTTTGATACTATAGTACATAGTTTATACAATTGTACTTTTTTCACGGTATTTCTCTCCCATGGCTGGAAATTTAATATTTTACTATTGTAGGGTTAAGTCTTTGTATTTTCTATTATTATATATAGTAAGATTTAATACCTATTGCAGAAAGGTCACAATTTGGATTCTCAAAGTGACTCTGGTTCATAGTTTCTAGAGTGTGATATTTAGCCGGTAAGCAGTTGATAGCTCAGCTTTTACCAATGGTAATGGTTTATAGACTTCAAACTGTGCTATACCTGAAGTCGTTACTATTCCAATTTTGTGCACTAGTGATAGGTGCACCATGCTCATCCCCCTCCCCTATAATTCTGTCTTGTATTGTTTCTTCCCTCGTGTTCTTCCCTTACCCATTTAAAATATTTTCAGTCTTACTCTGTGAGCGATTTACTTTATTGCTTTTACTAGAATATGGATAAAATTAAAGTAGGTACATTCATTGTTGGTGGTATCAACTCTCCAGCCAAGAGACGGAAAATATTAATGTATTTGAATAAACAAGGTATAGACTTAGCTTTTTTACAGGAAACCCACCTTCGTCCGCGACGAAATTAAAAAACTACAAATGCTACAATGGATGGTAATAGCAGCTGCCCCATTTAACTCCAAATCTAGAGGTGTTATAGTCCTAGCAAAAAGACACTTACAGGTGGAGGTGATTTCAGTTGATAGGTAGATACCTAATAACTGAGGTGAAAATCAATTCCATTAAATTTACTTTATGTAATATATACGCCCCTAACGTATACCAAAGATCATTCTTTAGATCCTTGCTGGCCAAACTTTTACCCTTTGACCCTGCTTCTTTGATAGTCTGCGGAGATTTCAATTTAGTATCATCTCAATATCTAGACAAATCTCTTCCCACCACAGGTTTATCCTCACTTCCAAAACTAGGAGTTCCACTCTTCTCTAAGCGGCTCCACTTACTAGACATATGGAGAACACTTAATCCAATTGAGAAAGAATACACATGCCTTTCAGCAGCACATCACTCCTTATCCAGAATTGACTACACTCTCATTTCAGATATACTCTTTCCTAGAGTCTTACTTTCTAATATTGAACCCATATCCCTCTCCGACCATGCATTGGTATGGTTTGTATTACAACTAACAATAGACAAAAGCACATTCAAATCTTGGCGATTCTCCTCCCATCTAGCACGTTCTATACATTTCTGTAACAAACTGGAAACCTCATGGGAGGAATACAAAATGAACAATTTATCCAGTGCCAATTCTAACCCTGCGCTTTTTTGGCAAACCGCCAAGGCTGTCTTACGCGGCAATATTATATCCTATGTCTCCTCTTTACGCAAACTACACACAGCCACATATTTGACGCTCCAACAAGAGCTCACAATGACATTTCAACAATATAAAACAACCCCTAACACCACAACGAAACAAAGCTACCATAGTGCTAAGGTTCATTTTGACGAATTCCTCAAGACTAAAGGAGATAATTATGTTTATAATGTAAATTACAAGTTCCACAAGTTTGGAAACAAAACGGGCAAACTGCTCACCAACCTCCTCACTGGAACTCGCCCCCCCATGGTAGTTCAACCTCTAAAAATTTCTGACGGTACTCTAACACAATCTAACAGCCAAATCACTGAGGTTATGAGATCCTTTTATCTGTCTTTATACTCCACAGATCTACATGCTTCCTCCGATATTAATTCAGAGGATTCCAACCCCCCCCCCCTCTCTTGCCCCTCCTCACCCCACTGATAAACCTCATACTTCTGAATTTGAGCCACGGTCCCCAGGCTTTCCATGGAATGATATATCCCTTCCACAAATACCTAATGATTTAAGTAATCTTCTAATAAAGCCAATTACTGAAGAAGAGGTCACAAAAGCAATCCAACATCTAAAGCCTGCAAATGCCCCAGGCCCAGATGGCCTATCAGGTGAATTCTTTAAAATCTTGGCTCCTAAAATTACACATTCCCTAGTATCTCTCTTTAATGACATAATTCAATCCAATACTCTCCCGATATATTTCAACTCGGCAATTATAAAGGTAATCCCCAAACCAGGAAGAGATCTGACATCTCCCAGTTCATATAGACCCATATCTCTCCTGAACGTTGATTACAAAATATTCACAAAGATCCTATCTGAAAGATTAAAAGTAATTTTGCCACATATTATACATTCAAATCAGACGAATTTCATATCAGGAAGACATTCAGTAGTCAACGTCAGGATGGTGTTAGCAGGGATACAATATATTAACTCTCGCCCTGATTCTGATCCTAGTGCCATAATCTCCCTAGAAGCCGAAAAGGCCTTTGACCTTATACTGTGGCCTCCCCTTTTTAATACTCTCCAAAAATTTGGCTTTCCACTTCCGTTTATAGACCTTCTTTGTACTTTCTACAACTTCTCCCAATCCCAGGTTTCGTGTAATGGCTTTATATCCCCCCCTTTTCAGATATATAGAGGTACTAGGCAGGGGTGTCGCCTATCCCCACTCCTATTTGACATAGCAATTGAACATTTGGCGATTGCCATTCGCTCATCAAATTATATTAAGGGAATTATGATTGGAGACACCGATTTACGCATCTCACTATTTGCTGATGACATGCTGCTTTTTTTGACTGATCCTGAACATTGTATCTCTGGATATAAGATTAATATAACCAAATCTGAACTTCGCTTCATTAATGGCCCCCACTCTCTTTCCACCGATACCCTAAACCTACTCCCCTTTAAAATTACTAAATCTCAGTTTAAATACTTGGGTGTTAACATAACCTCTGACTTATCGATCCTTTATAAAGCAAATTTTCTACCAATTATTTCCAAGCTTGCACTCTTACTAGATAACTGGAAATCACTCCCACTATCTCTCCTAGGACGTCTAGCTGTCATAAAAAGTGTTATCTTCCCAAAAATATTTTATATTATGCAAATGCTACCTATCTCCTTAATGAAGCTAGATTTCTCCAAACTTCACAATTTAATAACTCGTTTTATTTGCCAAAATAAACGCCCCAGAATCGCTTGGAGGAAACTATCTACAGCTCGCCTAAAGGGAGGTTTAGGTGCACCAGACCTAGGTTCCTATTCCTTATCAGTTTTTTTCAGGTACATAAGTGACTGGTTATTGGAAAAAAATTCCTATACAGACCGACAAGTGGAGAGAAATCTTTTTGCTCCCTTTTCGCCAAGCTCCCTATTGCATACCAAAAAGTCAGACATTCCAGCCCATATTCAGCAACATATTATTTTTCGAGACACTTATATAGCATGGATCTCTATTAATAAAAAGCTTAACAGAAATCACCTTACCTCTATTTATGTCCCACTATGGGGAAATCCCGCATTTACACCTTCCTTGTCCAACTCCAACTTTCTTCTCTGGAGAAATAGAGGACTTTCATGTGCCTTTCAAGTGTTTGACCCAGGGGGCAATTTGATCCCCTTTAATAATCTCAAACAGTCTTATCATCTTCCAAACCAACATTTCTACATGTACTTGCAGGTACGACATTACCTCTCATCCCTTTCTATATCTTCTTCCTCCTTGACCAGCCGGGATCTACTAGATTCTCTATTACGGACGCTTAGATGTAGTTCATATAAAACCAGATACCTCTATCCGCATCTACTGTCTCATCCTCCCCATAATCAATGGGATCTTTTAGAACTTAAATGGAGAAACGATATTCCTCAGCTGACCTCAATCTCAGATTTAACCTTGCACTATGATCGCACTCTTCGACAACTACAATCGGCATACCGACAAGAAGTTCATATCCGTACAATCCACAGGGCTTACATTGCTCCTGCACAACGTAAATACATGGCTCCAGATGAAAGTGGTTCTTGTTTAAAGTGTAAAGTGTCTTCAGCTGACTTCATGCACTGCTTTTGGCTTTGCGGTAAAATCAAAAGGTTTTGGAACAAGGTTATAAATTATATTAATACTAGGGGTGAGCGGGTTCGGATTTCTGAAATCCGAACCCCCCCGAGCCCCCCCGATCCGAGTCCGATCCGAGTCAGGCTCGACTTTTCCCGCCTGACTCGGATCTGAAATCGAGGCAAAACGTCATCATCCCGCCTTCCGAGTCTCGCAGGTTTTGGATCCTATATAAGGTACCCGCGTCGGCGCCATTTTCTCACTCGGCTGTGGACAGTGAAGAGGGAGGGTGGGAGTTAGGGCTGTGTAGTGTAGTGTAGTGTAGTGCTGCTGTTGTCCACTACTTCAAAGTCCATAGGGGCTGGCTGTGTTGTGCTGTGCTGCTGTTGTTAATAGGGGCTGTGTCCACTACTTCAAAGTCCATAGGGGCTGGCTGGACTGTGTTGTGCAGTCAGTTCTCCATAGGGGCTGTGTCCACTCCAAAGTCCTGTGCAGTGTCCCAGTCCTAAAGGAGTGCTGTAGTGTTGTCCAGGGGGTGCTCTGTCCATCAGGGGTGCTCCCCCCAAGTGCTAAAAAAATAATATATTTTCTGTGTTTGTGAATTGTGTGCGCAGTAGCCGCACGTGCATCAACAAAGTAGTGCCAAGCGTGCGCCTGTGTCATAAGTAAAGGGCCGGCTGGCTTGACCGTTAAAGGGTGCTGTAACCCCCAAAGTACACTCCAGTCCAAACCAAAAAAAAAATTATTTTCTGTGTTTGTGAATTGTGTGCGCAGTAGCCGCACGTGCATCAACAAAGTAGTGCCAAGCGTGCGCCTGTGTCATAAGTAAAGGGCCGGCTGGCTTGACCGTTAAAGGGTGCTGTAACCCCCGAAAGTACACTCCAGTCCAAACCAAAAAAAAATTATTTTCTGTGTTTGTGAATTGTGTGCGCAGTAGCCGCACGTGCATCAACAAAGTAGTGCCAAGCGTGCGCCTGTGTCATAAGTAAAGGGCCGGCTGGCTTGACCGTTAAAAGGGTGCTGTAACCCCCAAAGTACACTCCAGTCCAAACCAAAAAAAAAATTATTTTCTGTGTTTGTGAATTGTGTGCGCAGTAGCCGCACGTGCATCAACAAAGGAGCAGCGCCAAGCGTGCGCCTGTGTCCCATAAGTAAAGAGCCGGCTGACTCATTTCTTAAAGGCTGGTGTAACCCACAAAGTGCACTACTCTCCACCAAAAATAAAAAAATATTTTCTGTGTTTAGCCGCACGTATATATCAAATCGATATAACATAAATGGGGGACCAAACTTTCTCCGATAAAAATAAAATAGAGAAAGATCAAGAACCACTTCCTCCTAGTGCTGAAGCTGCTGCCACTAGTCATGACATAGACGATAACATGCCATCAACGTCGTCTGCCAAGGCCGATGCCCAATGTCATAGTAGAGGGCACATACAATCCCAAATGGCAAAGTTCAGGAAAATGACCTTGAAAAAGACATTTAAATCAGCTGAAGAGAAACGTAAACTTGCCAATATGCCATTTACGACACGGAGTCGCAAGGAACGGCTAAGGTCGATCCCTAGTATGTTCATGACTAGTGGTTCAGCTTCACATGACGATGGAAGCCCTCCTCCCACTAAAAAAATCAAAAGAGTTAAGGTGGCAAAAGCACAGCGAAGAACTGTGCTTTCTAAGAAGATATCACAAATCCCCAAGGAGAGTCCAAGTGTGGTGGTGGTTGCGATGCCTGACCTTCCCAGCACTGGACGGGAAGAGGTGGCTCTTTCCACCATTTGCACGCCCCCTGCAAGTGCTGAAAGGAGCACCCACAGTCCACTTGCTGATATGCAAATTGAAGATGTCACTGTTGAAGTACAACAGGATGAGGATACTGGTGTAGCTGGCGCTGAGGAGGAAGTTGGCGAGGAGGATTCTGATGGTGATGTGGTTTGTTTAAATCAGGCTCCGGGGGAGACAGTTGTTGTCCGTGGGATGAAAAAGCCCATCACGGTCATGCCTGGGCAGAAGACCAAACATTCCACCTCTTTGGTCTGGCAATATTTCTATCCAAATCCGGACAACAACTGTCTTGCCATATGTACCATATGTAAAGGTGAAATAAGTAGGGGTAGGGACGTCAACCACCTAGGAACATCCTCCCTTATACGGCACCTGCAGCGCGTTCATAAAAAGTTACTGTCAAGTTCAGAAACTTTGGCTAAGACCGTAAGCAGTCCAGGGACACCTAAATCCCGTTGTCCTGTTGTATCCAAGCGCCTGTAAACCACACCGTCAACTCCCTCCTCGTCAATTTCCTCCTTAGTCTGGATCGGAAGTAGTCCTGCAGGCCATGTCACTGGCATGACTGACTCTCCTATCCGGGATTCCTCTGGAGGATCCTGCATTGCTACGCCTACTGCTGCCGCTGCTGCTGTTGCTGCTGCTGGGAGTCGTTCATCATCCCAGAGAGGAAGTAGGAACACCACTACTTTTACTAAACAATTGACCCTCCAACAGTCCTTAGCGAGGAGGATGAAGTACGACAGCAGTCATCCTGAAGCAAAACGTATAACTGAGGCCTTGACTGCTATGTTGGTGTTAGACGTGCGTCCGGTATCCGCCATTAGTGCAGTGGGATTTAGACAATTGATGGAGGTAGTGTGTCCCCGGTTCCAAATCCCGTCTAGATTCCACTTCACTAGGCAGGCGATACCGAGACTGTACAGAAACGTCAGAAAAAGTGTCCTCAGTGTCCTGAAAAATGCCGTTGTACACAATGTCCACTTAACCACGGACATGTGGACAAGTGGAACAGGGCAGACTAAGGACTATATGACTGTGACAGCCCACTGGGTAGATGTATCACCTTACGCAGCAACAGCAGCAGCGTCACCAGTAGCAGCATCTCAGAAACGCCAGCTCGTCACAAGGCAGGCTACGCTGTGTATCACCGGTTTCAGTAAGAGGCACACCGCCGACAACCTCTTAGAGAAACTGAGGGAAATCATCGCCCAGTGGCTTACCCCACTTAGACTCTCCTGGGGATTTGTGATATCTGACAACGCCACCAATATTGTGCGGGCATTACATCTGGGCAAATTCCAGCACGTCCCATGTTTTGCTCACACAATAAACTTGGTTTTGCAGAATTTTCTGAAAAGCGACAGGGGCGTGCAGGAGACGCTTTGGGTGGCCCGAAAAATTTCTGGCCACTTTCGCCATTCAGCGACTGCGTGCCGAAGACTGGAGCGCCAGCAAACACTCTTGAACCTGCCCCGCCATCACCTGAAGCAAGAGGTTGTGACGCGGTGGAACTCAACCCTCTATATGCTTCAGAGGATGGAGGAGCAGCAAAAGGCCATACAAGCCTATACATCCACCTATGACATAGGCAAAGGAGGGGGTATGCACCTGACTCAAGCGCAGTGGAGAATGATTTCCGTGTTGTGCAAGGTTCTCCAGCCCTTCGAACTTGCCACACGTGAAGTCAGTTCAGACACAGCCAGCTTGAGTCAGGTCATTCCCCTCATCAGGCTTTTGCAGAAGCAGCTGGAGAAAGTGAAGGAGGAGCTAAGACGGAGCGATTCCGCTCGGCATGTGGGACTTGTGGATGAAGCCCTTCATTCGCTTTGCCAGGATTCCAGGGTGGTCAATCTGTTGAAATCAGACCACTACATTTTGGCCACCGTGCTTGATCCTAGGTTTAAAGCCTATGTGGTGTCTCTCTTTCCGGCCGACACAAGCCTGCAGAGGTGCAAAGACCTGCTGGTGAACACACTGTCAGCTGAAGTGGAACGTGACACGTCAACGGCTCCTTCTTCATTTTCTCCCGCAACTGGGGCTGCCAGGAAAAAACTTAGGTATCCTAAGCAACCCGCTGGCGGTGATGCAGGGCAGGCAGGACCAAGTTTGGACATCTGGTCCGGACTGAAGGACCTGGCAACAATTTCTGACATGTCTACTGTCACTGCATATGATACTGTCACCATTGACAGAATGGTGGAGGATTACATCGGTGACAGCATCCAAGTAGGCATGTCAGACAGTCCATACCTGTACTGGCAGGAAAAAGAGGCAATTTGGAGGCCCCTGTACAAGCTGGCTCTATTTTACCTGAGTTGCCCCCCCTCCAGTGTGTACTCCGAAAGAGTGTTTAGTGCAGCCGGGAACCTTGTCAGCGAAAGGCGTAGGAGGTTGCTTCCACAGAATGTGGAAAAGATGATGTTCATCAAAATGAATTATCAGCTCTTCCAGGGAGACCAGCCTCCAGAAGGTACAGAGGGACCTGTGGTGGTGGATTCAAGTGGGGACGAGTTAATACTTTGTGAGGATGAGGATGTACACACTGAAGAGGGTGAGGAATCGGTGGATGAGGAGGATGAGGATGACATCTTGCCTCCGTAGAGCCAGTTTGTGCAGGGACACATTAATTGCCAGCTTGTTTTGTGGGGGCCCAAACGAACCAATCATTTCAGCCACAGTTGTGTGGCAGACCCTGGCGCTGAAATGATTGATTTGTTAAAGTGTGCATGTCCTGTTTATACAACATAAGGGTGGGTGGGAGGGCCCAAGGACAATTCCATCTTGCACTTCTTTTTTTTCTTTGCATTATGTACAGTTTGGGGCCTAGTTTTTCTAACTGCCATCCTGTCTGCCACTGCAGTGTCACTCCTAGATGGGTCACGTGTTTGTGCCGCCCACTCGTGTCGCTTAGCATAGTCATCCAGCTACCTCGGTGCAACCTTTTGGACATGAAAACACTATTGTGAGGTGTGAGGTGTTCAGAATAGACTGGAAATGAGTGGAAATTAAGGTTATTGAGGTTAATAATAGCATAGGAGCAGAGAAACCAACAAATTCTGTGATTTTAGCTGTTTTTATGCTTTTTAAAAAAAAAATACAGATCCAAAACACAAAACCCAGAACCCAAAACACGGAAGGGTGGTTTTGGCAAAACCAATCCAGATCCAAAACACGAAGAAAGATCCAGATCCAAAACCAAAACACAAAACACGAAAAGTGGCCGGTGCACACCCCTAATTAATACTACATTCTGTATCAACACATCTCCAGATCCTCTTGCATGCCTTTGTTGTAATTTCAAAAATTGGGACTTAGGACCGGGTAAACAAAATATAACGCCTCTCATAAATCTACTCCATCCATTTACGATCTCAAACAGAAAATGCTACAGCTGATTTATTTTGACCGTCACTCCACACTCCCACACATAAACAAAAATGTTAAAAAATGTTATTCAAAATGGGAAAGTTATATAGACACCTTAGATGTTTCAGTCCAAAATCACATTTCTAAGACATTCGAAAACACTGACTGGTTTCTATTAAAAGCGCCTCATTTGATTAAAAACCCTTTGATATTAGCATACCTCCTGTAGTTGGATTATTCCCTTCAATTACCTCATATATTCCGTATCATAACTCAAAATACTCTCTTTATATACATTTCTCGCAGATAACAGACAAGAGATATTTATTTGCACCCCTCCCTTCCCTTATATGTTTCCTTCCTTTTTGTCTCCCCTTCCCACCCTTTCTTCACATGGTTTATGATAGGTTTGATTAGAATGTATAATTACTATATACACTTATTTTCATTGAGTATATATCGCAATGTACAGGTTTGAAACGCTTACTTGTCATTCATTTTCAATATTAAGACCCATGTACAATCTATCTTCTTTGATATACCCATTGTACTTCTATGTTGAAGATTGTTGGATATTATACATATATGTTAAACTTTTCATTGTGAAAACCACAATAAAAATATCTTTAAAAAAAAAATTACGCATGGTACGCAGCTGAGTGGGGCGCCACATAGTGGAGGGCACCTCAGCTGTGTACCGTGCAGGCCGCGGGCAGTCTGTGTCTCTGTAACAAAGCTGCACCGTGTGTGTAGCGCTGACCGGATGGATTTCAGTCAGCACTACACAGTGCCAAACACACAGGCGCCGGCAGCTGTGTGTGTGTTTTGATTAGCAGACAATGAGAGTCTGTCAGACTCTCATCGGCTGCTGCGCCCACTGCTGGAGCCATCTTCTGGCTCCCGCAGTGGGTAATGGCCCATAATGCAAAGCGGCCCAGCCCGGGAGGATGGATGGAGGAGCTGATAGTGGCGGCAGGAGCGGGGTTTCAGGTAAGTGTTTTTTTATATTATTATTTCATGTGTCTCTACTGGGGGGACTACTACTGGGGGCACTACAAGGGGGCTACTACTGGGGCACTACAAGGGGGGGCTACTACTGGGGCACTACAAGGGGGGGCTACTATTGGGGGCACTACAAGGGGGGGTTACTATTGGGGGCACTACAAGGGGGGGATTACTACTGGGGGCACTACAAGGGGGGACTACTACTGGGGGCACTGCATAGGGGGGGGAACCTCCACTGGGGGCACAACAATGGGGCGACTACTACTAGGGCCACTACAAGGGGGGGATCACTACTGGGGGCACTATATAAAGGGCAATACTGGGGGTACTGCATAGGGGGGAACTTCACCTGGGGCCACTGTTTAAATTGCACTGCATAAGGGGTACCACTACCGGGGGCACTGTAAAAAGGACACTGCATAGGGGGGGGCGCCAAAAAATATACTCGCTTACCAAAAAATTTGGGCTAGGGCCGGCCCAGCCGCCTAGCTTGATATTGGCACTTATATATAATGTGGGGGGGGCGCTTGGGGGTTTCCAATAATATCGACAAGAGAACCCTACAAATCCTATGTTTACACCTGGTAACACTTACCTGTTGCTGCTCAGTGGCAGCTGCCTCTCTCCCCAGCTGTGTGCAGTGCTGCTGCTCCCTGGACCCTCTGCAGCAATCTCTCTTCCTACATGAGGTATGTGGTGTGTGATGGCAATCTCACTGATTGTCCATGGATCTACCACTGGCTGAGCAGCCCCTGATGCCTCCACTGCAGCACACACACTTTTTTTTTTTTTCCCCTTTATTTTTTTGTAGGTAGTGTGGCCCCAGTACCCGTCTTGACGGCGCTCATAAGAGGACCCGTTGATAAACTTTTGGGTCTCCACTAGATGCAGCTGCTGAGCAAGATACTATGCCAGTTATCTGCAAATCCTTTCTGTTGGCTCCAGACAGGATATTTTTGCCTGCTACAGGCAACTCCATGGAACTGCAAGGTATACTTCCTTGAACAAGTGTCCCTGTCGGGAAAAATTAAAAAAAAAAAAACATTTTTCTATTAGTTCTTACAATAACATAAAAGGAAAAGCTAAATGATTGATTCAAGTTTTACTTCAGAATCTGAGGTAAGTTGATCATCAGTTATTGTGAGTCATTTCCGCAGATGAGGGAGAAGTAGTAGAAATTCACTTTTACCTGGGTGTGTTATGGCCATTTTTAACTGTTCAATGCAGGGGCAAGATGGTGGAATGTTTGTAATTGGTAACAAATGCAGACCCGCATAGAGACACATAGCTGTGTCAACTACAGATGCCTGAGGACAGGAACAAATACATAATGGTGATGATGACAGTCACCAGCACTAGCTAATGGCTTATGGTTGGCTGATTTGCGGATTCACCACTGAAGCTGTGTTTTTTTTTTTCATTTATCCTGCATAGCGTTTATGATTTTGGAAGAGCGAGAGTAGCATATTGTGTTTGATTTTCTTAATTTCATTCATGTATCTTAAAATTATGGGCCTGATTCAGAGCCGTTCGCTATTTGTGGTCGTTCGTTTAAAAACAAGGGGTGGCTATTCAAATGATCCGTACGCACATTGCAGTCTGTTCACACCTCTAAGTCTGAACGAGCGAGCAAAACATACGCTCGTTTATTTGTTAAAAACGCCCCCTGGCCGCTCGCACCATACGTCATGTCCGCTATTTATTAGATTAATCGAGTACATCGACCAGCGTATGAACTGCTCGCTATTCTTGTGGTTGGTGTTTGCTACCACAAATTTGCGAGCAGTTCTGGCTATAAAATAACCCAGTGACGTGGTCAATGACGCTGCTGTTTTAAATATACACACCCATAAAACGCCCGTTTTGACCTTTAAGCACGCCTGCGTTCGGATCTCCACTCCCCATTTTCAAGCTCCTTCCCCTGTTACCACCCACATACGCCTCATTCTGTCACTCAAAATAGCAGGCCCTCGCTATATTGCGTACCAACGATTTTCGGCCGCACTGACTGGTTCGCGCATGCGTACTAAAAACCGTACGCATGCGCAGATGTGCAAACATCGCTCGGAACGAGCGTACTGCCGCTAACGAGCGGCTCTGAATGAGGGCCAATATTCGATAGAGAGCCCAGAAATATACTTTTACTTTCCTTATGTTTAGAATGTTTTGTGGTCATGTGAATCACAAAATGTCATTATACACCACAGTTGAAGGGAAAATGCTGATTCTACACAGCAGTACCAGATAGTGCCACATGGATCTGATGCTAACAATTTTCAAGGGCATATTATGAGAAGTGAAGGAGTTGTGACCAGTGCTGGGTGGGCATGGCCAGTGCTGCGTGGACATGTACTGGTACTGGAGTCCTGTTTGCAGTGTTTATTTCCATCTCTGTGGGATTGAGCTGGAGCAGAAGAGTACATCAGAAGAACACCTAGCATTGATTGGGTGTCACAGTAGTAGTTACACATTGCTTATGCACTATGATCACCAGGCAACAAGGTGAGAAATTGTAAATTCCTCAATTCTAGCATTTGAGAAATCCACAACTGCTACAAAACTTGGGACTAATCTTGGCATGGAAGTATAGTTAGATTTTATGTTTCACAAAATAATTTTACTTTTATAGTAATTAAGCTGCTAATTACTGTAGTAAATCATAAAGTCTAAATTTTATACTTTAGTATTTTGATTAACAGGTATTCATGCTATACAGAACGAAAAAAGACCTGTTATATTTTTCACTATATATATTTGTAGCACGCCATATGTCGTGCACGCTTGTGTTTACCTTAACACTACACATTACAGTTCAGAATAGACATGCTATGCTTGTCTCAAATAATCCCTCATATTGGATTTTATCCATATATAGTATAGATGTAAAAAAAATTTCAAATGTCAAATATATTTAACTTTTTTTTTTTTTTTTTTCAAACCACAGAAACAGAAGTACTTCCTTTTTCAAAGCTGTATAATTCCTGCATCCAACTATTATGTAATATTAATTGTACACCAATAATTTACAAATGTTCTGTGCTATATGAGCTAAAAAATACCAAAGTGTCTATTCACTTTCATTTAGTCCTTCTAAAAGGAGACTAACGTGACCATAAATGGTTTGATTGCAGCTTGCCTTTTTGTTCAGAAACTCTCTCCCTTCTGGTTGCTGTCGACTGTAGGTAACATGACCAAATGATGTATGTTCAAAACCTGTTTTTATGGTATTTAAATCTTGAGAAGGGAAAAATACATACTGGTTAGAAAGGTGTTTGAGGATTATGGGGGGTGAGAAAAATTGTCTTGTCAGTCAATCTAAAAATTTCTACAGCTCTCCTCTGATCCCCTTGTTAAAAAACAAAAAAAACACACAATTAGTTGAGCAGAACTCGAATGCTAAAAATATATTCTCATATATATATAAGTATTATAGGACTGATGCAGAGTTCCACACAGGTCTTTTTACAGATGGAGCGTGCATGTATTAGTACTCTGGAGACCAGTGCACATATTTATGGGTGTTTAGAAGCCATATGCAACTTTGCTTCCGGCTAGAAGGGAATGACTGGGCCTCTGCACGTAGGCAGGGCCGGTGCTATGGTTTTCGGCTACTCCCTGTAAACTATAAATTTGTGCCCACCTACACAACTATGTTCTCTTGATATGTCTCCTATTTACCCTTTATTCAGGTTATGCAACACTGTAGAGCACCTTATACACATTATGCCACACAGTAGGGGATCCCCTTACCTATATGTTACTAAAGAGTGGACTGGTCCTAATGTCCAGCCACTTACCAGGTACTCACGCTATTGCCTGCCTAATGCCCAGTGTCACTTTTACTTGTGGCATGAGCAATCTGCCCGCCTAACATGCCGACAGGCTTTTGTTGTCTGATTTCACCCATGGACCGAATGCCCGACACCTGGTGGTCTAATGATGGGGAGTGTTAAACTATTGGTGGCCAAGGCTGCCTACTGGTAGATTGAGAGAGGCTACAGTGGGGAGCTTCATTTAGCTCTTTGCATCTCAACAACTGTCGCACTCTCTGGTCCTCATCTTCCTTCTCCAGAATGGGCAAGCGGCACCATCTTCTAGCCTCTTATGTGGGCACTGGAGCTCTTCAAGCTCCGCTCAGTGGCATCTGACTTCAGACTCCACAAGCGGACGAAGCTATGATGCGGTGAGCCGTGATTGGTTTGCCATGGCTGCTTCTAATTGGCTGCCAGTCCGTGAGCCGTGATTGTCTCACGTCCAGCGCCAAGTTCAAATAGCCCCTGCTGCTTATTAGCTACCGGTCCACGAGGCACAATTTGCTCGCTGTCTGTGCCAAATTTAGACTGGGGCTGCACCAGCTTGCCTGGCACTTATGAAAATAGTGATCAAGGTGGCGGCCAGCTTAAAGCCAGGACGGCACCTATTCAGCCCGGTGCCCTCCTGCACTGCTAACTACTGCTTACCACATCGTGCCGGCTCTGCACGTAGGCTAAATTTAATTAGGGCATGTAGATAGAATTGTGAGCTGTGGTGAGTTTTGCACAAGCAAAGGTCCATCTAATTTCAGACTGATCTCTTACGCCAAGGATAGGTCTAGTGCATATGTACAATGACTGCTATGAAACAAAGCCTAAACCTAACCTCTCTCCCTCCGGCTAACACTAAGGGCGCCTCAGGCATACCTCATTTGGGATGGCGTCCTTCAGTGTTTTTGCGTCAGTATTTCGGCGCCTATCTTAAATCCTGTGTCAGACTTTTACGGTTGGGATTGAGACTGGCGGCATCACGGCCGCCGGTCTCATAACTACATCACATTATGACCATCTTTCTTATAAATCTGAATTGGAGATTGTCTTTTTAATTTCTTTTTGTAACCCTTTATCAAGTTTTGAGAAGTGTTATATGGCTGGATTATTGACCCCACTAATGCTTAATCTGTCTAGTCTATTTATTAACTGTTATTTATACAATACACATATACTGTATTATGCAATTATGCAACACTTTACAGAGAAAACGTATTCTTCATATCAATCCCTGTTCCAGTGGATCTGACTGGTGAAGTGAATAACATTGATTACCTCGTTACACTGGCACCTGTCGGGGGAGGGATATATTGTAAAGTGAACACTCAGTTCTTGAAGTTGATGTGTTGGAAGCAGGAAAAATGGGCAAGCGTAAGGATTTGAGCGACTGTGACAAGGAGCAAATTGTGATGGCTAGATGACTGGGTCAGAGCATCTCCAAAATAGCAGGTCTTGTGTGGTGTTCTCCAGTATGCAGTGGTTAGTACATACCAAAAGTGGTCCAAAGAAGGACAACTAGTGAATCAGAAACAGGAACGTGGGGCACCCAAGGCTCATTGATGTGCGTGGTGAGCGAAGGCTAACCGAAATGGTCCAATGCCATAGAAGAGCTACTAACGCACAAACTGAAAGAGTTAATGCTAGTTATGATAGAAAGGTGTTATGAAGTGTGTGTTCTAGCAGCTTGCTGCATAGATGCAAACTGGCAGAGAGCCAATGCTGACTCCTGTCCACCACCAAAAGCGCCTACAATGCGAGCATCAGAACTGGAAGAAGGTGGCCTGGTCTGAGTCTCTGTTTCATTTACATCTTTCACATGTGGTCGACCGGGTGCATGTGCGTCATTGCCTGGGAAAGAGATGGAACCAGGATACACTATGGGAAGACGACTGAGGCAGTGTGATGCTCTGGGCAATATTCTGCTGGGAACCCTTGTGTACTTGCATGCATTTAGATGTTACTTTGACATGTACCACTTATCTAAACACTGTTGCAGACCATGTATACCCCTTTATAGCAATGGTATTCCCTAATGTCGGTAACATCTTTCAGCAGGATAATGCGCCCTGCCACACTGCAAAAATCCTTCAGGAATGGTTTTAGTAACATGACCAAGAGTTCAAGGTGTTGACTTGGCCTCCATAGTCCCCAGATCTCAATCGAGTATCTGTGGGATGTGCTGGAAAAACCAGTCCGAGCCATGGAGGCTCAAACTCACAACTTACTGGTCTTAAAGAATCTGCTTCTAATGTCTTGGTGCTAGATATTACAGGACCTTCAGAGTTATTGTGGAGTAGATCTGTTTGGCAGCAAGATGGAGACCTACACAGTATTAAGCAGTTGGTTTTAATGTTCTGGCTTATTGTTGTATGTTTCCCATCAAATGTACACCAATACATATTAAGGGTATTTTTTAGTTGGAAGTATTTTAATCCACCAGTATGGCTTTTGGGAGGATACCAGTACCTGGGGGAAACCCAAGCAAACACCGGAAGAACATACAAACTACACATTGATAGTGTCCTGTTGGTATTGAACCCACCACCCCAGTTTGGTGTGTCAGCAAATCTAACCATTTTGCCACCATGCTGCCCTAATAACTATATCTAGGGTGGCCCTCTAGTTTAGCCTTGCATAATAGATATTGAAGAATGCAAAGTTAATATAACTTTGCCACGTCTAAAACTGTGGGTCAAATTACTAATTATATCCCCCTCCCTTTCCATATTAGATACCCAGCCTTATTGCAGCATCATCAGATTTCCCTTTTTTTGTTATTTCATCTGTGTTCCTGCCCCTCTGATTTTATTACCTTACATTCAGGGGTGTATCTATAATGGGTGCAAGGTGTGTGGTGCACACGGGCCCCTGGGTCCACACCCTGCACCCATATTATCTAAAACTTACCTCTCCAAGGTCCCACGTCTGGTGTCTCAGCGCTGCTCAAGACCCCGGAATATGGCTAACGCAGCCATTTTTTGGGTGTTTTGTGCATACGCAGTGAGAATCGCTGGGAAAATGGCGGCAGCGCCATTTTCCCGGCGATCTACGCATGTGCAGTAGACTCTGGGCACACTTTAGTGCCCAGAGTCTACTGATGTTGCTGGCTACCTGCATCAGTTAGCTGAAGGCCACAGGAGAAAGGAGAGGACCCCTGATGGTGAATGCACACTAGCCCCCTCCTCTCAAGATGCCCCTGTTTACATTGACTCACTGAATATATATCACTGTGTATATTTGGAGCAGTTGTATCGGCTATTTATGTAAACTCTTATTACCTTTGCAGGCTACTCTGAAAATTGCCTGTATACAACCTATTTCTTCTTTGTGGGCACATGTTCTATATGGCACACCAAATTTATACTCCTCCCATATTTTATTTCAATAAACAAAATCTTGCAAAATCAAAGTAATTAAATGTTTGGTATTTCCATTGTAGAAACAAAAAATACTAGTAGAGTCAAACTCACAGATCCATCAAATGAATATAGAAAAGTAAACATTAATAATCTCTCTGGGGTTTACAAACCTTGCTGTAATGTTACAGTTTATAAACTAATGTCATCACAGGTAGTAAGACCTGGTTAACCTTTAGGGTGCACTTATTCTCCGAACAGCTTGGCTGACGCAGGATTTATGACGTACAGGAAACCTATTCACCCCCATGAGTGTCATGTAAACATAGTATGCCACAACAGTCATTTTAAAAAGTATAACCTTGTATTCACTTGTTGCACTAGTTAAAAGATTACGCTAATCCTTACAAATTACAATATTGCTGTTGCTCTATTGAAGCGATTGGTAGTATAGAGAAATTAAATACATATACTAAAAAAAACAAAAAACAAATGAGCTTCTCTAGAGCAAAGATTTCAAAATTGTAACTTCTTACTTTGATATTATAAACTTTTTAAATGATCTAAACTAGCTTCCATGTTCACTGTGTATGATCGGGCAAAGCTAAAACCTTAAGAATATCTGTACTATACTGCCAAAATTGAATAACACTTTTTTTTACAGTGCCCAGTACCTGATATGAAATGTAAGTTGGTTTTTGATAGGTAAAAGTGAATAATATCAAGAAGCAAATTATATTTTATATAATTTTATGTGCATACAGAAAAATAACATACATTTGTGCCCATTTTTAATATTAAGATATATTTGAATATTCAGTGCATCCAGAAAGTATTCACAGCGCTTCACTTTTTCCACAATTTGTTATGTTACAGCCTTATTCTAAAATGGCATAAATTAATTTTCTCCTCAAAATTCTACACACAACACCCCATAATGACAGCGTGTAAAGTTTTTTTGTTTTTTTTTGCAAATTTAATTTAAAAAAAATGAAGAAATCCCATGTACATAAGTATTCACAGCCTTTGCTCAACACTTTGTTGATGCACCTTTGGCATCAATTACAGCCTCAAGTCTTTTTGAATATGATACCAAAAGCTTGGCACACCCATCTTGGGGCAGTTTCGTCCATTCCTCTTTGCAGCACTTCTCAAGCTCCATCACTTTGGATGGGAAGCATTGGTGCACAGCTATTTTCAGATCTCTCCAGAGATGTTCAATCGGATTCAAGTCTGAGCTCTGGATGGGCCACTCAAGGACATTCGTCCTGAAGCCACTCCTTTGATATCTTGACTGTGTGCTTAGGGTTGTTGTCCTGCAGAAAGATGAACCGTCACCCCAGTCTGAGGTCAAGAGTGCTCTGGAGCAGGTTTTCATCCAGGATGTCTCTGTACATTGCTGCATTCATCTTTCCCTCTATCCTGACTAGTCTCCCAGTTCCTGCCGCTGAAAAACATCCCCACAGCATGATGCTGCTACCACCATGCTTCACTGTAGGGATGGTATTGGCCTGGTGATGAGCGGTGCCTGGTTTCCTCCAAACATAACACCTGGCATTCACACCAAAGAGTTCAATCTTTGTCTCATCAGACCAGAGAATTTTGTTTCTCATGGTCTGAGAGTTCTTCAGGTGCATTTTGGCAAACTCCAGGTGGGCTGCCATGTGCTTTTTACTAAGGAGTGGCTTCCGCCTGGCCTCTCTACCATACAGGCCTGATTGGTGGATTGTAACTGTATGTTGACACCTAACGCTAACAGGGTTAGCCCAGAAGATTGAGTGCAGCTGCCAAAGAGAAGAAGAAAGTGCTGTTTCTTCAAAACAATTAGACAAAAAAGGTATTTTGGCTGCATGCTCAAAATTACTTAAACTCCCACAGAAAAGATTGTAATAAAAATAAACATTTAATATGCTTGTTTTAAAAAGAATTTTGGATGCATAATAACATGTACTGGGCAGTTATCACATACATTGTTTCTCAATGATGGAAGCAATGTTGTAACGAAACTCTGTTGCAGAGAATAGTTATTAAATAAACAACAATACAATGTGCTGCGCAAAAATGCAGATTTCCTGTCCACCTGCTGAGATTTATAAATACACTGAGGTAAATATTTATTTATTTTATTATTATTTATTACCAGTTAATTATATAGCGCACACATATTCTGCAGCGCTGTACATAGAATATTTGGCCATTCACATCAGTCCCTGTCCTAAATATAGCTGCAGTGTTCATCAAAAATTTTGATGTATAATATGTCAATGGTGTTTTGATAGAGAAAAAGCACCTAAAATGTAGGCTACTTACATCTGTTGTAGTTGCTATGTATATAAAGAAACCCTGGGGGTGAATGAGGTGTTGGAAACTGGTTCAATGAAGCTGCATGGAGAAGCAATTGGTTCTGGGTGGCCGGCAAATGAATAGAATGGCGCTCTGTCTTTAGTCTCCCAGAGACCGTAAATAAGTGAGAGCAATCAAGGCAGTGGCTGTTACTGTCGGCTGTGCACAAAAGGTAGTGCGCTCACCTGGATCTCTGTCGCTTGCAATACTAGGCAATGGAACGGCAGTACATGAGGCTGGGATAGTTTGAAATGGTCACCTGGATCTTATTGTCCTGAAGTTGTCTTGAAAGCAGTGATAGAGTATGAGCCTCAATCACGGCTATATGGAGCTTGTTTTGTAACTGTGCTCCGTATGAGTGACTGCCTGATCTGCATCAATGTTTATGCTGTTGCACGTTGTCTGATAGATATGAGAAGGCAGCAGTGAGTGTCCCTATGCTTGGGGAGGCTTTGGAGACATTGGCATATTTTCACGATTGCGATCTGAGCAGCTTCTATTCTTACACATTTCTGCTGTCCAATTTGGAAAATTGTACAGTCTTTGTAGCAGTGTGTGTGTGTGTGTAATTTGTAATGCCTCACAATTTACCAGTGATAGGCATTCTATACTACAATTTGGTATGTATCTCAAGAGCAGCTCTAGTGTAATATGTCACTTATTTGTCAGCATCAGCACTTAGGAAAAGCACATAGTAGAATGAAACAATCACACTCTCTCTAAAATAGATCCTTCTGAAACTAGATCGCCATATGACGTCAAAGAGAGTGGATCAATACAAATGCAGTCTTGATTGACTTAAGATGGCCTTTCCTTCCTGTTTAGGAGGTAAAGTTGGCAAAGCATTGCATTTCTCACTATTTGAGTAGTGCACGGGCATAACTGCCCATAATCCCGTGTTCCAGTGGAATCACAAACCTTTATTAGCTCTTGTATAAAGCTAGTACACTATGTAGGGACTAGGCGCTGGAGTATCATCCCGCATCCCAGCTTTGCAGTTTGCATGGAGAAATTGGGGGTTAATTTCAGTTGGTTGAACAATGGAACATTTGTGACTGAGTGACCTAATTTAATTAAATCAATTACATTTTAACTTTTTCAATTAGTCAGACATTGCGTGTAAGATTAGTGCATGTTCAGCTCCTCTTGCCATTGGCCAGCAGAATTGCGCCGTGTATGGACAACATATATATATATATATATATATATATATATTTTCTTTATAAGAGCCACCAGGACTGTGGTATATGGTTCGTGTGAAACAGTCCTTTGACTTTTTAGCTCAGTACAGGTTACTTTTGTCAGCCTGGGTAATGTTGGCAAGTCTAATGCTGGCCATACACGGTAAGATTTTCTGTCCAACCATCCAACTAGTTGGTTGGTTGGTTGGAATGAAAATCTGGTAACGTATGGGAGTAACTGATGATCAGCAATTTGCTCCTAAATGCCATAAACTAGATTAAAATGGTCATTCAGACAAGTTTGTTAAATGTTTGCTCTAAACAATTTGTTCAAACAACAGTTTTTGTCCATTTTCCTGCGTTTGGGAACAAATTGCTGATCATCATTTGCTTTCATACGTTACCAGATTTTCATTCCAACCAACCAACTAGTTGGATGGTTGGACAGAAAATCTTACCGTGTATGGCCAGCATAAGAAGACCACATGGTTAAATAGCAAAGCAAACATTTCTCCTATTCTGTCACCTCTTCCACATTCCCTTTGATTTACAATATATTTAGGACATTTAAAAGATGGTCCAGAAGAAAAGAGAAATTTGATCCACCATGGTAGTGAAATATACAGTATAGTTCCTAATTAACGTGAATAGTGAATATTTTTTTTTTTTGGTGGAACTTGTTATAATCAACCCATTGTACAACCAACAAAGTATCCTCTAATTTCCCCCAGCTGATTGTGTCCATGCTAATTGCAAAGCTGGGATGCGTGATGATACTCCAGTGCAACTTCAAAATCTGCACAGCACATTATTATCCCTCATGGCCATTAACCTTCATGCTGGAGAAATCCTACCTAGTAGTGAGTTTTATATGCTTATGGCTTTGAGGTTGTATAAATCTAGCTCTTTTAACCTCAGAGTTGAATAAACCGGCATCTTGCTGTAACCTACCTAAGGTTTAGACTGGCATATATGATAACACCATTTCTTTTGTGGATGTTTCTCAATGGATAATGGCTTCTGTCAGCCATGCTTCTGTCACTAAAATGGCTTCATGGTTAATGTCTGCAGTTAAGCTGGGTACAAACTGGAGCAATATCAGCTGAATCGGAATGACATATCGTGTACGGCCAATTTGCACGCTCCCATGGCAGTTAGTGATATCTTCCGGTCAGCCGTGCTGCACGGCCAACTGCACAATATAGCATGTGTTGCTGTGCAAGGTAATTAACAATGGAAAGAGGGAGCGTTCTGTCCTTCATTACATCTTTCTGATGTGTACCGCAGATCCGATATGTCGGCCAGTTGACCCACAAAACCCTTAAATAAATATACGCACATATGCAGTTCAATTGAAATAGATGTTCTATCAAGCATGAGTCTAGTCCCATGGTCTTGAAGTAACCAAAAGGATACCTGTAATACCTGCCCCCAGTTGACCTGAAGTAACTGGTGATCACCGCTATGTTAAAGGCCAATGTTAAACAATAATGCTTTAAAGATAAAAAGCTGTAACATTATACCGTTTCTGCTTCTGGATTGAACATTTGGAGATATGCACTAGTAAACACTTGGTAAAACCCTGATCAGTCATTTGGAATCAGTGGTTCAATTAGATTGTATTGTGAGGATTCATTGGTAAAATTGGAATCCATGTGATTTCGCTAACTATTGTTGGAATTTAAGTTTTTAAAAATAGTAGACTTCTCAAAATAAATACTAAAACTCACAATGAAGTATGCTAGTGAAAGGAGTATAATAAAACATTACTTGGCATCCCTCCCCCAGTAATCTTAATCTATAAACATACTATTTTGTGTTTTGACTATAGGGAATTTTATCTAATTTTGATTTCTAGTAGTCTCTGTTCGTTTACAAAATATGATAGTGGATTTCTTCTTTTTTTTCTTTTCCTTATATAACATATGATTTATATATCTAAAGGAACAAATTATTAATTATAAATTACAATTTTTAATGGCTTCTTTGCATTCGGAGAGATTTGGGTTTACTCCAAAAATGTCAATGAACATTGTTATATTTCTGAAAACAATGTACTCCTCTGTATCAGTAGAGGTGTGTGATCATATTATAACAAAAAATGGCAACATATACAAAGTTTTCTTCTTTGTTACTCTGCTAAGGTAAACCAAAAAAAACAGCTGCTAATTTGGTAGTCCATCATTATTGAGGCGTCCGAATTGTCTTTTGTAAGTGCTACTTCATGGTTCAATTTCGGATTACATGCCATTTTGTCAGTTCTTTTTTTTTTTTTTCTGGGTAACTGACCAGAATAGGTTTGCATTCTCGCTAAAGACATCTCATGATCATGCTACTCCCTTTATGTCACATAGCTAAAATACAAGCATAGACGATTATTTTGATTATAAATATTTCTTGTCTGATTGTTTTGTTCCGCCATCACAGTTGTAAGCCTTTCTAATATACATTGGGGAACATTTTTTAGTCTGCAAGATGAAGTACAATGGGAGGAATTCAATTAAGTGCGACTCTGTTCGCTTGGCCATCTTTGCGCGGCAGCCACCGCACCTTATGGCAGCGAGATCGCTCACAAGTGTTTGCTACCCCGTAAGGTAGTGAACACTTTTGTGTGAACCAGGCATTAGGCCAGCTGCCGTTGCTGGCATTTAAACGCTGCGGCAACAGCAATTCACACCCTTCGCCGACAATTTAATTCCCTCCAATATCTCTTAAAATCTGTCATCGTGTCATAGGTCAAATGTTATAGGTTTCGAACTGGCAAAAGTGCTGTTCATTTTATTTATTTTTTATTTTTCTGGTAATTTTGCAATTTGATATAAAAAAAACATGCTTTGCCTATAAAAAGTAAAAACATAGCCGCTTTAAATCCTGCCAAGTCCAGACCTAAGTGTATTTATTACCAGTTATTTATATAGCACTCATATTCTGCAGCGCTTTATGGAGAATGTTTGGCCATTCACATCAGTCAAATTTATATGATAATCTAATATCTCTCATTTCCCCCCTCTACCACCACCTTCCTCCCAAGGAATTATTAAAAACTAGTACAGGTATAACCAATACCAGTGCTCATAGCCTGGGCTGGTAGTGGTAAAATAGGGGGAGCTGAAAAGCATCTGTTCCACCTGCCTTAATAGTAACCAGCTGTAAGACGTATTATTAAAGGACAGCACTAGGCCTACTCCCCAAACCCCAGGATCTTAGATTAATTGGATTAGAAAAAAGTATTTTCTCATGGTGGACAACCGTTCACAGCATGTCCAATCTGCTTTTTAATGGTTGGGCATGCTGGTGTTTGTACAACTACAAATGCCAGCATACTTATGTGCTGCCAGAACATATTCAGAACATACAGTATTGGCACTTCAAGCTTTGACGCAAATGAGTTAGGCCTGACAAATAACTTCTATTTTATAGAATGGGGTTTTGCACAGTATGAGTCAGACTATTGGGAATTCTCACAATGCATATTTAAAATATATACCGATAGTGTTTCTTATGCAATTTGTGTAAATAATGAGACGCCTTTTTTTATATAATATGCGCAGATGCAAGCAAGATGAATTAAATGTACGTATACATTTTTGGCATAATTGGTGTCTAGCTTTCCTTTTGGATACACTTGCTAAGGGCATATGCGAAGACTACAGAAAGTAAATTACTTAATGTTTCATTTACTCTTGTTGCCAGAATAGTGTACACTGATATGACATTATAATATTTTAGTTCTGCGTACTATAATCATATCAGAAGTTAAGCGTCACTTGTCTTCCAATAACTACTTGAGTTTCATTCAGGGCCGGATTAAGGTCTGTGGGGGCCCCTATTAAATATGCACAAAATGGGGGTATGCGCAATGGCGATCGTATCGCTCGTAAGTGGTACATTGACAAAAGCGTAAGCTAAGCTTAGCGCTGTTTGTTAAATACGGAAAAGAGGACATTTTAGTGAGTGACATAACTCCTTTAGCACTGTCTCCCCAGAGAAATCAAACTTCAAGCACACACAAGAAAAAAAACACACATATAGGCACCCACATGAAATATTACTCACCAATTGCACAATATCATCCACATTACACCACACATAGTGCCTGATTCACATTACACCACATAGTACTAGTGCCCCTTATTTAATGTTATGACACACAGTAGTGCCCCTTTTACACAATGCCCACAGTAGTGGTGCCCCTAATTCACATAATGCCCACAGTAGTAGTAGCCCTTATGCAGTGCCCCAGTAGTGGTAATACCCCTTGTACAGTGCCCCCAGGAGTGGTGCCCCTTATGCACTGCCACCATTAGTAATACCCCCTGTGGTAGTGCCCCAATAGTAATGCCCCAGTAGTAATGCCTCCTGTATAAATTCCCCCATTAGTAATGCTCCCAGTAGTAGTGCCCCCTATAATGAAGCCGTTTGCATGCAAAAAAACCCCCCAACTAATACTTACCTTAAGCCCTGGTGCCATCTGGTCCGCCTGACTGCTCCTCTGATCTATGGGAGAGACGTTATGACGTCTCTCCCATAGTACACTGCGGGAAGCCCGAAACCTCCGGCTGCCGCTGTGGGGAGGGAGCCGGGTGCCCGCTGGCAGCAAAATCTCAGATTTTGTGATCACGGCCCCGGTTTTGTATGGTTGACATGCTCACTCCACATGTAGCGAATGTTTACCTCCTGTACCTAACCACATTTCAGGGCCAGCACAAATTTATACTTGTCAACTCTCCCTGACAATCTGTGTGTGAGTTTATTTATTTATTTATTTATTTATATATATATATATATATATATATATATATATATATATATATTATATGGATGATTAGTATAATTTCCCTGCATTAGTTATAAGGCACGATGACCCCTATGGCTACATGTATTTTCTGAAAAATATCAGTGTGTTTTCATCAACAAGTAGATCTTACTAACTGCTTTGGGGCTTGTTTACATTTGGATGCAAGTCAGGTCTATGACACACCTTTCAGATGTAGCACTACACGTCCACTATACCGTGCACTCATAGGTGTTGCTTTCACAACCTCCCGGAAAAACTTTTTCAAAAGTAGACAAGCATGCACAAATTATATGTATGGCGCTGATGGGCAATCTGATATACTTCTAGGGCTACATCTATGGCCTTTCAGAGTTCAGAAGGGTTAACTATTACCCATGATTTAAAGAATAAAAAAGTCAAGCTCGGCACACCCATATCACCACTGAGGCCAATAGTAGCTCCTTCTCATGTTGTGGTCTGCATGACCTCCCTGTATTGTGCAAGAGATCAGTGTTTCTTGAAAGTCGGGTGCTCCAGTCTTTTTTTTTTTTTCTCTGCTTTGTGGCAGTCGGAATAGGAGTAGATGGCAGGGTTGCTGCAGGTGAAAGCTCACTGAGCTACTTTTCAAATACATTGCACTTCATAATCCACTTTTTACCAATATGTGATTAAAAGAAAACCCTACTTAACATAAAAGGATACTAGAGGTCACCGAAGGGTTCAGGTTCAGTATAAATGTTTTACGATGTACAGGGATATTCTTCTGTTTTCATAGTACAGGTTGAGGCTCCCATATCCAAAATGCTTGGGACCAGGGGTATTTTGGATAACTGAATAATCTGTATTTTGGAATAATTGCATATCATAATGAAAGATCTTGAGAATAGGACTCAAATATACACACATAATTCATTTATGTTTCATATACACCTTATACACACAGCCTGAAGGTAATTTTATACAATATTTGTAATAATTTATGCCTTACACAATGTTTGTGTACATTGAGCCATCAAAAATCAAAGGTTTCACTCTGTCATGCCAAAATAATTCCGTATTTTGGAATATTTGGATATGGGAGACTCAACCTGTAGTAATATATACGGTATGTAAAATAAGTAAAAATATATATATATATATATATATTTTTTAAACACACTTGTGGCCTGTGATTGCTGAGTTAAAATTGATGCGGAATACAGGAAAGAAACATGAAAAGCTGCATGTATTCTATAAGAGCAGTGAGCAGGGCCTTCCTACCTATATATCTGTCTGTTATTACCCAGTTTTGTTCTATTAATGTTTACAATTGTGAAGCGCAACGGAATATGCTGCGCTATATAAGAAACTGTTAATAATAATAATAATGAACTGCTAAGGGATTTCCTAAATTACATTTGAAAAAGCAAGATTCACATAATACACACTTCAGCTCCTCCATGTGTCAGTTCAGCCCCCTCCCTGCCATTCCACCCACATTCATGTGTCATTGCAGCTCCCCCTATGCCACTGCAGCTGCCCTTCATGTGTCACTCCAGCCCAGGGTTGCAGACTTTCGGCAAATCAAGGGGGTGTAGCTGGCATTAGTTGGCGGAGTGGGGGCATGACCATGCAATTGCGTCTTTTTGGCCCCGTCCAGCTACACAATGCCGAGATTACAGGCACTATGAAGCAGGGGACGCTGGCAAAATGACTCGATTCAGCTAAAATCGCATCACCACCCCCCACCCCCCTCCTGCTGCGGGGGATTCTCTTATAACTGTGACTGGGGAGGGGTCGGCAGCTGCCTGGAGGCTTGCCTGCATTCGCAGTGGGCCGGGAGTGGCATACGATTTTTGGGAGGCTCCGGCCGAATCTGGAGGGTAGGCAACTATGCTCCAGCCACCCCCAGAGTTATCTCAACAGCCCCACTCTGCCCCCATAAACATGAAGGCAATCATCCTCCCTCCAGCTCTCAGGCTGCCCCCCCCCCCCACTGGCTCTCAGGCAGTAATGCCCCATATGCCGTGCTACCTGTAGTTTTGCCCCATATGCAGTGTCCTCAGCCCAGTACTTACCTGACCACACTGGCTCCCGCTGCCGCAGTGCATCTGACTGGATATAACTAGATCCAGCAGGCGCTCAGGGCAGGCTCCTCACATCGTGATGATGTCATGTCACCCGCGCACTGCATCACTGGGAGCCTCTGATCACTTCAGAGGCCAGCGTTCACAGTTCCAGCGGGCGAGCCGCATCTCAAAACCAAAGGAACCGGATGCGGCTCAAGAGCCGCGGTTGGCCACCCCTGTCCTAATATATAGGGGCAAATTTATTAATGATCTGGTCCTAGACCCAATAACTAAAATTTCTTATTGCTGCTATTCAAATAATAATTAAGAAACAGCCGCAAGGACAGGGGCTCTGAAAGGAGCCAGTCCCTGCGGTGTGTTACAAGTAAAGGTTATCTCTAATACGATCTTGTCCCTTCTCCTTTGAGAGCCAGGAGCCAAATGCTTCATTCATGCGTGACTGGAGATCCCTCTCCTGTTATTTTTTGCAGAGAGTAGCCCATGGAGAACGCATTAGTTAAAATGGCCAAGTTACGGAATATATCACATCCCGAAGCTTAGTAAATTTGGCAAAAAAGCAGCCCCCATAGAAACCTATGAGGGCTGCTTTTGAGAGCGAAAACGGGACCGCAGCCAGTGGCGTAACTAGGGGGGGTCGGGCAGGGTGCGAGCCCTGGGCGCCGTGGGACCGGCGGCACGGGGGGGTGCCGCCGTCCACGGTCCGGCCCGCCCTAGTTAGCCACCAGTCTAGCGCCGACCGCAGTGAGTGCGGTCAGCGCTACACATTTACACAGGACCGGTGCTAGGCTTCCAGCGCCGGTCCTGTGCTGCACAGTTGAGCCCGTTCCCTCCCCCTGAGCGCTTGCCCTATAGCGCTAGGAGGCGGGCTCAGGCTGTGCATAACACATGCATCACCGCCAGTCAGACTCTCATTGACTGCTGCAGCACCCACTGCAAGAGCCGGGGTTCCGTCCGGCTTCTGCAGTGGGTAATGGGACAGACATCATAACATCATGACTTCTCTCCCATAATGCTGAGCGTGCCAGCCCAGGAGGACGGTTGGGCGGCGGCGGTAGCGGTGTTGCGGTCCGGAGCAGCAGCGTGGATTCAGGTAAGTATATTTTTATATATTTTTTTTTTTAAACCTGTCTGCACTACTGGGGGCACAACAGGGGAGGGGGTTGGCTACTAATGGGGTGACCTCTACTGGGAGTGGGGGCACAACGGGGGAGGGGTGGCTACTACTGGGGGCACCATTATTGGGAGGACCTCTACTGGGGGGGCTACTACTGGGGGCACTTAATCGGGAGGGGGAACCTCTACTGGGGACTACTACTTGGGGGGGGGGACTACCACTAGGGGCATTATAAAAGGGGCCTACTACTAGAGTCACTGCACTGGGGGGACCACTACTGGGGGCAATAATAGGAAGGGCCACTACAGGGGGCATTGGATAGGGGGGATCACTACTGGGAAAACTGCATAAGGGGGACCACTACTGGGAAAACTGCATGGGGGGGGGACTACTGCTAGGGGCACTATATAAAGGGCACTGCATAGGGGGGGGACTACTACTGGGGGGACTGCATTGTGGGGACTGCTACTGGGGGCACTGCATAAGGGGGAACACTACATGGGGCACTGCATTTGGGGGGGCCACTACTGGGGGTACTGAGTAAGGGGAACTAATTGGGGGCTGTATTAGAGGGACCACTACTGGGGATACTGTATAATGGGCACTACTATGGGCCTGCATAAAAGGGACCACAACTGCATACTGGGGGTATTGTATAAGGGGTACTACTGTTCAGCGTGAAAATAAAGGGGTGTGTCATGTTGACACGCCCCATTTTTAAATGACCACGCCCATTTTTTTTGGCGCGCGCACAACGGGGGAGGGGGGGGCTCCCTTTTCAAATTTGCCCTAGGCTCCAAATACCCTAGTTACGCCACTGACCGCAGCAGATATAACCCCCAGCAAATGGAATTTTCAGAATATTCAAAAACAGCCTGGAGTCCATTTAATCATTTGGATCCATTTCTTGTATGATACAAAACACAGCTGATGGGTATGTCCAAAAGTAGGAAAAACTGCATATTCTCAGGTAAAAATTTTTCCTGGAATGCTTTTCACTCCACCTTATCTGTTTTTTATAAATGTTCCCCACTATCTAGGAGTGCACATTACAAATACCTGGGCCCTCACTCACGTTGTATAGTAGGAAACGGTGAGTATACAACATATTATAAGGAGCACAGGAACTGTCAAATCTGTGGACAATCTGTGTCACATAATGCTGATTTTTTTGTAGAGCTGTCATTTTACATTAGAAAGCTTCATGAATCACACAGCTTTCTGAGTTCCTGTTGTAAACGGCTTTTCAGACTTCATTGAATCCTAAGCTACTGGTTATAAACTGCCAGGGCCGTAACTAGTGTGCGTGCGGTGCCGCTGCAGGGCCCTGTGGTCTGCATTGTTGCTGCCTCACTGCACTTGCATGTGACATGCAGGGTGGCCGGAATGGCACCCAGCCACCATCAGCGCTACTGCAGTGTCCATAGATGCTGCTTTGATTCACCATAGTGGCCATTGCCCTCGGCCAGACTCAGTCTGAAGCAGACTCAGGCTTGCCATCAGAACCAACACCAGGTCCAGGACATCTGCCAAATCAGACCCTGGGCTTGGCGGGCCTGCAAAACTGAAGCGACATGCCCCCGTTTTGTAGAACTTTGCAGCATGGCAATCATACTGTTGCTAAGTGATCACACAGGACTGGTTCTGCACATGTGCAGAACGGGCTTTATGCAGAGCCATCAGATATGTACGTAAACCATTGCGTACAAATACGAGTTAGGCCCAATGGTTTTTTTACAGAAGGGAAAGATAAAAATCCATGTCTTAGATCTCTACTGTGTAAAGATCTCACGGTCACCAGAGCAAGTAAAAAAAGGAAAGTAAAAAAAAAAAAAAATTGAAATGTTTTGTCGTGTAAAAGACACATGAACCAAAAAAAGTTGTTTTTTTGTTCAGAAGAGGCCAAAACTGTCAGGAAATAATAGTTTTCTCACATTTTGAAACACTGATTGGCAGGGGACCTCTAGTGGTCAAGATTTCCATGTTAAAGAACCATCTTGTGGCCATGAGGAAAACTGCAATTGATCATTTACTTAAGCATCTGTTTTTAGAATATCCTAAATGTTGAGGGAGTTGGCACAGGCATATTTAATTAAATTGTAATTTTATTCTTTACTTGTTTTATTAACTTACGGCGCCATGTTTAGATTTGGTTTCTAGTACAAATAACAATAAAGTTAAAATATATAAAAGTTGTTTTTATTATCAGTTATTTATATAGCGCCAGCATATTCAGTTTTGCTTTACCATAGGGAACAAACTGTAATAACATACAGGGGCCTATTCATCATACCTATACTTTCTCTGGAGGTAATTAGGTTTAGAACTCGCATGGAGTTCTACCTAATTACCGGAGGAATTCATCATTCCTTTCTCCTTAAAGATCTATTTAGAAAAGCTATAATTTTTGCGATGACAACTTTTCGGGAAATAGATAGTTTTCCCTCTCTACACTAACTTACCGCAGCTGGAATCCATTCTGCGCATGCGCTGTTACATTCGTTAGACCAGCGCATGTGCAGCACTACCTACAGCTGCAGTAATTTTGTGTGTCCCCCCCCTCCGAAAACCTCCCCCCTGTCCCGCAGTTACCTGTCCACTGCAGCGGCTCCGGTGGCTGGTCTGACACGTGTTTTCCCAGCTGACCACAGTAGTTTAGAAAGGAAAAAAAAAAAGTTGTTTTTTTTTCTAAACTTTATTGTGTTCTGCTGGGAGAACACTTGTCAGACCATCCAGGACGGACCAGAGCATCGGAGGAAGATGCCGGGGGACCTGCCCACGCTGACACAGCTAAGTTTTTACCTGCTATTCGCCACCTCACAGTGGCGAATAGTAACTCAGTCAAATTCCGAAAATACATAATTTTCGGAATTTGATGAATACTAATGTATGGGGAGTGTGGAAATTAACGCAGGGGGACTTAACACAGGAGATATCACTGATATCACCTGGTTAAGTCTCTTCATGAATACTAAAATAACGTTAATTAAGGAAAATGTCCTTTAAAAACGTTATTTTAGTGTTGATAAATAGGGTAAGCATGGTAAGAGGGCCATGCTCGCAATCTTATATTCTATATGGTACATTCAATAATCTTGCAGTGTATCAAAAAAAGATTATTGGAATCTATTAGGGGCGTATTTATAATGGGTGCACCCATATTTGTTTATACTTACCTTTATAGCTGTCTTCAGCGTGCTGCTCAAAGCAGCAAAAATCACGACCATTTTCCCTGTCACTCGTGCATGGATAGAAAAGAGATCTCCGGGAATAAGGCGCAGGCCTGTAGAATCTACCAAGCTCTGTGTGCTGTCAGAGGGGAGGGGGCCCAAACGGAGGCTGCACACTGCCCCCTCATAAAATGCCCCTGCTATATCTATATATCTCCAGTTAAATATGTAATGTTAATGGTTTCTGTTTCAATGAAAATTTGTTTTTATCTTTACAAAGAAGTTGTGAGGTTCTGCTTTTGCTGTGGGCCCGGGGTGGTAATAGGAGCAGACACTGAAGCAGATTTAATAATAAACGTGGAGTTTTTAATGAGTGGCTTAACAGACATAAATGTGGAAAAACAAAAAGTCCGGGTATAGTACTAAAGTGCACTTGGGAAACTGGAGTGAAGCAATGGGAAAAAGTCCAGGTAGTGATAACAGAAGGTAGTCCAATATTCCAGGGTTTGTGAGGCTGAAGTGAATTGCAGGCTGAGAAATAATGTCCAGGGAAACTGCAAGTGAAGGCAAGGTGCAGGGTAACAGCTGACACAGGTACTCAGGCAAGGGAGAGGCAAATGAGGAGGCAGGAGCCAGCGGGGCTGGAACAGGCAGGGTGAAGCAGGCTAGGTAATGATCCCAACAGACAGGTGATTGAGCACAGGAACTCTCTCCCTCAGCTCTCGATGAGAAACACGTTGCACTGGCAATGAGAGGAAGCTCGGCACTCTCTTAAATACCCAGTGCTGCACTGTGACAGGCCAGAGAGAGTGACGCACCAGGATAGGGCGACTAGGTCACATGACCAGAGGCAAGATGGCGGCGCCCATGCCAGAACGGAAGCACCACCAGGCCTAACCAGACCAGAGTGACAGTATGCCCGCACAGGACTACGAGCAGCCAATTGCACCCCGCCAGATACCAGCGCCACCGCCAGATGCCCCTCGCCATAGCGTCCTCACAGGTAATACCTGCCGGCTGACATGCCAAGAAACCCTGGTCGTGACAGAAGTCCATGTTGACTTTGAGCGACTAGAATGGGAAGTCCAGGTTAAATATTTTATGTTCTAGATGTCACTTAAAGAACTAAAAATGTATATATCTAGTTAGAACATAGGTAGTCTTTCAACCTCTGTTATGTGAGTCTGAAATATAGCATCTTCACCATCCACATCTCTGGTGTCTATCCTCTCACCGCTCATGTCATAGCATCAACACTCTTTTCACCCTTCTCTGACACATGTGATTGATCTGCTGTTCTCCTTCCCTTTATGCTGAACAACTTTTATCCACCTTTGTTTAATCTCCCTTATCAGAAGTCTGCAAATGATAGTTTCTTTTGAGAATCCACATGAACCTGGTCTAGCAGGAAGATGTGTGGAATGAGATTGGGTAGATATGATGAGAAATAGAATAAGAAACAACAATTACCCTACAGTATCTGCTTTAAACCCCCCCTCCACCCCTAAAAAAAAACAGAATTTGCATCTAAATCGAAAGTGTAAATTGTGCTCCAAAGATGGCCCAGTGGGTTTAGCTTGCAGATCTGTCCATATAGCAAGTTGTGTGCAGCTTGGCATTGGGTAGCATGGGTTTATCCCATGAGAAGGATTTGGTATATTTCGTCAGCATCCATAATCTTGATGTAAGAATGTTGACATGCAGCATGTCTATCAATCATGTCAACACTGTTGACATTAATAGAATGTTGACAAAAAGTGGGTCCCAGTGGTGCAGCTGTGTCTTCTGTTGTGGTGGTGTCAGCTGATGGGTAACTCTGGCAGAGTTCTCTGTTCCAGCGGTGAGTACCTTAACATGCAGCCTATACCTAATGTCTGCATTAGGTATAGGCTGAATGTCAACATTTTAGAGGTACACATTGTTAATGTCAACTTTGGGGTTCTAAGTCGAATGGAGTCCCGGCTCAGATCACTTTGGGGTTTAGAGTAGAACAGAGTCTGGACTCCGGTCTTCTCGCCAAGTTCAGAACTCTTATTAAGGAACTGAATCTCGCTCAGTTTGGATTGCTAGTAAGTTTCTCCCTCGTGATTTCAGGGGCCATTTCACACAGGAGAAGGTGAGAGCTGTAGTTCATGCTGCAATACTACATACTAGTCACCATTAGAGAGAGTTGTAGGTAGATGAAGTGGATGGGAAGTGTATAAAAGTCTGCAGGCATCTCTGTCTATGTTTGTCAGACACTAACTAGCATCTGCAATCCATTGCAAACAGGCTCTTTTGTATGTTTGTTAGAAGTGAACATGAAGTACTTACAATTGTTTTTCATCGATGTGCTCTATATTTGTAAACTGCTATGTGTTTGTGCTGCTGCTGTGTTCCTTAGTTTAACCAGCCAGCTCGCTGCAGCCGTTAGCCAATATTGTGAGCTCTGTGGTAGTCAAAATGGACTGGAAAGTAATGGTATTTATAATACTAGAAGAACACACAGGTCCAGGTTACATTATTTTAGCTGTTTATTTTATAAATTTTTTAAGAAATCCAGAACCGGAACCAAAACACTTGAGTGGTTTTACCAAAACAGGGAGGAAAACATACATGTCTACAAGGCCATCATCAGGGACGGACCCTGGAAGAAGGGGGGCGCTCCTACCGCTGGCTGCAAAACCTGCATCCCCACATTACCCCTTTAACAAAAGCCCAGCCGCTGCCACCGCTAGTCGCCGCCAGCCCGGTTCCCACTAAGTAATTGGAGGCTGGGCTGCTCCACCAACCTACATCTACAGGACACACTGCTGTTCAATAAAGTTTGCTTTGGACGCACGTGACGTCATGCTGCGCCCCTGGAGGGAGAAGTCGGAGGAGCCAAGACGCCGACGAGTGAGGAACAAGTCTGCCAGAGGAGAAGGGACTTCGGAACCTTTAAGGAAATAAGGTAAGTACAAACAAGTGGGGAAAAAGCTGGAAAGGGCGGTCTGGTCTGGTCCAGTCATATTTAATCGGGGGAGGTGAGAATTTGGAAAAAGCTGATGAGGGCACTGGTCTGGTACAGTCATGAAAAACCAGGGGGCGGGGATTGGGAAAAAGCTGGGGAGGGCAGGCTGAGCACAGGTCTGGTGTAGTCATATATTTAATCAGGGGGGAGAGGTAATGGAAAAAGCTAGGGAGGGCAGTTTGAGCTCTGGTCTGGTTTAATCATTTTTGTACAAAATGTGTGTGTATGTGTGTGTAAAATATATATATATATTAATATATATTATAATTTTTTTTAATTTATTTTTTATTGTGTACGATTAAGATAACAGAAGAAGGGATGTTAGGGAAGGAAAAGGTTGGCGGGGGGGCCCTGCCTATTCTGTCAGTCCCGGGCCACACAATTACTGATGGCAGCCCTGCATCTCTATTGTCTACATTATGGTGTCAATATTATGAATGACATTTTGAATGCCAACATAATGACTGCATCCTGGAGAGAACAGTATTATCTGTGCCTGATTCACTCCAGGATGTGGCTTGGCTGTATGCAATATAGTAGACCATGATGGGGCTGGCATATACAATATAGGGCAGTATTCAATTGGGTGTGAAAAGCCAGTTTCTGCGGAAAAGTTTCGCCGGTGAGATCATTTCACCAGGCGAAAACTTATCCCCATATTCAATTCCACTGTCTTTTCGCCGGTGCAGAATGACAATGCATTGGAATAGGCAAAAAATATTCGCCTATGAAAGCTGTTGAAAAAAAGTGCAGAACTGTGGTTTTGGGGTGCAAACTTGCAGGAACCATTCTGCACCCTTGGGACAGCCCCTCAAAGGTAAACTGTGTTTAAAAAAAAATAGATTAAAAAACACTTAACACCCCAAGAACTGACTTTGAAAAAGGGGGCAATAAAGTACAAAATTGGGGGAACAAACTGAAAAACTAGCGAAATGGACTCCAGGGGGGGTCCCTAAGTATGCCCCAGGTTTTTTTAAGGTTGCGGAAGGTGGATTTTTTACGTTTTTTTAATTGAATGCGGGGACTAGCGTGAGTTTCCCATGGAAAACCAGCGATGCTGGCGAAAAGTCCGGCATACCAAAAGTCCGGGTCTTTTCGCACCTAATTGACTATGCCCCATAGTCTGTTCATTTCTGGACACTGTTAAAGTTGCATTTTCTATGTAAAAAGGTAATTAAAACACAAATACAACATACTTGCCTACCCTCCCAATTCAGCTGGGAGCCTCCCAAAAATTCTCCCGGCTGGCCCCTCTCCCCGCGTTAAGAAGAGAAACCGCTGCCGGGGGGGATGCGTTAATCTCGTCATTGTGTAGCAGGGGCAGGACCAAAATGACACAATCACATGACCACGCCCCCTCTCCACCAACAAATGCCTGTAATATGTCCGGCCCCACCCCTTGTGCCGGCCACGCCCTCCTGCTATGCCGATCTGGTTGCTCCCTCCCGGAAAGGGGCAGCCAGAATGTTGGCAACCCTGAAATACAATATGAAAATACTAATTATGTTCAAGTCCATAAAAATATTTGTTGTCTTATCCTTTTAAAGATTGCAAATATGGAATTATTGATGTGTAGGCCTGCAGAATCCACTCTACTATAGTAATGTCAGTGGGAGCCAATCTGATACTCTATTTCAATCATCAAAGGGAAATAAAGTAAATGTGCGACATCTTTTTATAAAAATGTAATTTTGGATTGTTTATTCTTGTACAATAAGCGTTCAGTATGTATTCGAATAATTTTAATAAAGTGGATAAAGTAATGTAACGTTCAAGTTGAACATGAATATATCATTAACTGACAAAGCATTACCCATTATGTATTATGAAAAAGCTTTCATTCCCCCACGTGTTCATTTGTCTGTATTTACTGTATGGCATACTTGCCTACTTTTGAAAAAGCATTTCAGGGAGATTGTGGAAGCAGCACCTATGAGCGCGGTGGCAAAGTGGACATGTACTGCTACGTCTGAGAGGTGTCATAAAATTGACTTAGATCCTAATGTAAGTGAGCCCTAAAGCAGTCAGTAAGATCTATTTGTTGATGAAATACACTGATACTTCTCAGAAAATACATGTAGCCACAGGGATCATTGTGCCTTATTACCAATGTAGGGAAATTATACTAATGATCCCATTTGAATGTATATATCTCTGTGTGTAATAAAAATAAATATATATATATTAGCTTCATAATGGGGGGTAATGTACAATGAGGGAGATTGCTGGACTCTTCAGGGAGTCTGGGAGATTGCTGCTTTTTCAGGGAGTCTCCCTGACAATCAGGGTGAGTTGGCAAGTATGCTGTATGGATAGCAGTGGCTATGCAGTCCTCTGAGTATTTAAAGGTTGTGGACTAAAAAATGCAGAAAATGTATTGATCTGGCCGATTTCAGGTAAGTAGTCTGGACATAATTTTATTGAGAGCAGGTAGGTACTCTTGCTATCCTGCTATAGTGCAGGAGTGCTCAACCGTTTCTAGTCCAAGTGTCGTATTGGAAGATTGCACTCAATGAAGGCTCCACAATAAAACTTTACTTAAACAAGTAAATTAGATGTAATTTGCTAGTGGAAAAGACCATGCAGCATGCGTAAAGGTCCCTAAGAAGACCAAAATGTTTGTGTGCATAGCAGGAGAGGAGGCCCTGCTACCGAGGGTGTGGTCAACTTATTTAGTAGCACATTTCCTTTTCCCCCTGTAGTAACACATTTCCTAACCTCTGTAACAACACCGCCTCCTGCTCTGGCACTGTTCCATTTTGCTCTCACTACTGTAAGGTTAGTAGAGGTACCATCAAACAGATGCAATCCTGAGGCTCTTTGCAATTCCCTGCACTCACCAAGTGGCTGGACTGCCCCCAGATTCTCCTCCCTGCACTGTTTAGATACTGTGCACAGCAGCAGTGATCAAATGCTCCCCCCCAACTCTCATCCCACGGGTGGGATAGCAGGACAGTGTACGAAAAGCAGGGCTATGCTGAAATCAGGATGGTTGGGAGGTATGATGAAGTGTGGAGATCCATTAAAAAATATACTTACCTGGGCTAGAAGCTGTGGCTCTGTCTGTCAGAGTAGAACTAGAGAAGCGAGCTGGAAAGCTCTTCCTGGCAATCTTGCAATGTAATAATTTATATTATTAAGACTGAGGATGGAGTGGTATAAACCACACTGACACTGGACTGTGGAGCAGTGAAATCAGATGGGTGAGTCTGGGGGTGTGGGATGCCAGGAAAACGTTACCTGCCTGACTGCATTGTGCCAACTATGAAATTTGGTGGAGGAGGGATAATGGTATGGGGCTGTTTTTCAGGGCACTCTTAATGCTTCAGCATACTAAGACATTTTGGACAATGCTATGCTTTCAACTGTATGGCAACAGTTTGGGGAAGGCCCTTTTATATTCCAGCATGAATGTACCCCAGAGCACAAAGCAAGGACTATAAAACATGGTTTGAGGAGTAAATGCTCTACAGAATGAATGGGCACAAATTCCCACAGAACCATCCAAAATCTTGGAAGGCTTTCCACAAGAAGAGTGGACGCTGTTATCGCTGGAAAAGGGGGACCAACTCCATATTAAAGTATATGTATTTAAATAAAATGTCATTACAGTCCATGTTGGTGTAATGGTCAGGTGTCCGAATACTTTTGTACATACAGTATAGTGCATATGAGTCAAGGTCTCCTTTTGTTAGTAACTTAATTAAGAGTAAGTGGCAATGAAGTTAAAAAAACTGTATAAGGGGCACTGCATTAAGATGCATATGAAATGGAAAGGAATGTTCAGAGTGACAAGAAAGGGGTGTGTCATGTTGACACACCCCATTTTTAAGTGTCCATGCCCCTTGTGACCACGCCTATTTTTTTTGGATTTCATGGCACAGGGCCGTCATTGGCTAGATGTTGTTTGGTTGAGGTACACAACATACTTCTAAAATGGAATGTAATCTGAAGTGCTCTGGGATATATTCTAGCTGATTGTAATATACAAAGGATGTATATCTGATCAAACAAAAATGAAAGCACTTGTTGTGCAGTATGGCATAATGGTGAGTATAATATTTACCCACTATAAAGCTAATAGGGTCCAGATGCAGTAACAAAATGGATACAGATATAGACTAAAAACAAACATACAAATAAATATACTTAATTTAAGTGAATAGTGGAGTAGTAGGTTGTTCTCACTGGTAGCCTGTAATTAGTTTAGTATGTAGTTCTTACTGGCCAGATTGCCAGACTGGCCACCTGGCAAATGCCAGAAGGGTCGATTTACGTATATTCTTGTCATTCCGCTCTGCCAGCATGCTTACACGGGATGTTCAACAAGGCCATAACCGTGTGACTCATGGCACGCAACAGAGGCATGCCGTGGCCTATTTTTAAACCCTACTCTGCCCCTGGTTCTTACCCTACATACTGTCCCAACAAAGCTCCAAGGCTGTCTCAGACGGTCCCATCCATAAATAAATATATTTTTTTTTGTGTGCATGTATGCCAGGTAAATACTGGGTAATTTTGAATGTAGCTTACAAATGCTGGTAACATTTTTTTTTTTTTTTCTTCTTTCGTTATTTACATAGCAATTTCAGGGAAAGCGCCATGAGCTCAGCAGTAAAGTAGACATGTACTATTATCTGTTCTCCAGGAGATGCCTGTAGAGCAGACACAGCTGGCCTCTTTCGGGTGCGGGACTGGGTTCCTATGTCATTAGGCCCTGTCCCAGTCATGGCAAAGTGCCGCGAATTGTGGGGCCACGATTAGGGGGTGGGGCTAAATGCAACATCAGGAGCTGCGAGGAAAAATCTGCATTTAAATGCAACCTCTGGGCTTAACGTGAGGGGTAACACATAGATTCTGGGCACACAATGCGGAATCTATGGGTTATTGCACATTATCCATGCTGGGAAAATGCATAATTGAAAAGTTCCATGTGTTTAGCCCACAGCTTTACCCATGGCTAATTGAATCTGCCCCACCTGCAGTAAAACATGGTTTTACAAAGATGCACAGGTTCTTGCTCTTTTTTTTCCTCTGCTCCAAACTCACTGGCATATAATGTCGATATTCAGAATGTCAACCTTTTCAGAATGATGACTTTTACAATGTCGACACTGACTATGTCGTCATTCCGGCAATGTCAACATTGTCATCGACATTGTGAATGTCGACATTATTTACCACACCTGATTACTGGGCTAATAGGATTTAGAATATAGACGATGGGATCCAGGGGATGCTGCAGGTGGCCAGCGGGGACACTGATGCCTGTGAGCTGAAAGTGCGGACCCAGTAATGGAGACCAGGCCCGCAAATGAGTGAGACACCCCTTATAATTACATACAAAAATTGTGTTTTATTTCTTACTCTTCTTTTTTTTTTTTTTTCTTCAAGAAAGCTACTAATAGCCAGAGCCGTAACTAGACTTTTTGGTGCCCTGTGCCAGAAAGAGCATTGGTGCCCCCCTCATTTTTCAAAGGGACATAATGCAACCAAAAAGGGCCATGGCCTCATGGGGAAGGACCAGGGAAGAGATTGGAGAGGCCAGGAGATGCTGGGGATGAAATAAGAGGAAGCTAGAAGCAAGAATGATAATAAACAGAAATTTAACAGGCCCAAACAGCACCCCCTGACCTGTGGTGCCCTGTGCAATGGCACCGGCCGCACTACCCTAGCTACGGCCCTGATAATAGCATCTTATACAGATAATACAATTACAAAAAATGCATGCATGTGTGTGTATGTGTATATATATATATAATTTTTATATCCACACAGTCTGATATATGCACACATTGGCCAAGTGTGTTTAACCATTCAAGGTGTGTGTATATAGGAGCGTGACCTAACAAAATAAAGGAAAAAGTTATGTCTGACTTATAAAATTGCTCCTGTTCTAAGTAGTTGTATGTGGAGATGTAGTGTGAACCAGATATAGAATTGGAGGAAAAAATTGTTCATAATAGACTGTTTTTTTAGTTTGAATTATATTTAATATAATATATATTTAATGTCTAAGTGAATAAAACTTGGCATGTTTCTGTCAGTAAGGCAGTGACTAGCTGCTTTTCTTCTAGTAGTTTTTCTGTGTATATATATATATATATATATATATATATATAATACATTTTTGTGGTCACATTTCTCTTGCACCACATATATTCTCATATGTACTGTAAGCCAATTCTTGTCAATTCCACAGGTGCCCATTAATTGATATGCTTGGGGAAGGTACTGTCTCTTTAAACTTATGAGCTAGCAGACCTCAACTCCTGAAATAGCATAGTATGTGTATAAAATCTGTTTGATGCTTGGTAGTAAAGGATGCAGAGCAGTTCTTTCTCGTGATTTTGGGAGTCCATGTAGGGACTGGCCGGCTTAACAAATTGTTGCAATATTTAGAAACCAACATTCCCTGAATTTAAATGAAATACAGTTTGGAGTTTAATTAGGTGAGTGTGCAGCGTATGTATGTATTGTTTGTGGCGTTCACGCAGCTACACACTTGAGCTTGTCATTTGGTGGGGATATAAATCTCAGAGTGCCTCAACATGTCAAAGATGGATTATTGGGGGCAGCGTTAGCTCCTAAGGAGGGCACCGGAGAAGTTATTCTTATTACAAGTGGGGAGTGCCGGACTAATATTAAAATATATGAATATTTTATATCTCTGCCTAGGTCACTAGTTTTTATACCTCTTTGGGCATGGTGGAATTAGGTAAAAGCTCTCGCATATGTATGTATATAGTGTAGGCATTTGCCTAATTGATCCGTTCTCTTCCTTCCATCATGTTTTGTTTTTTATTTTTCATTGCCGTAGAAGTGCCAGGCTCCAAACACTGATAAGATAAGAACCAAATGCTACTGAGCCATAAGGCAAGGGGTCCCCACTGGGTCTGTGACGCACACAACTCTCCCCTGATGTCAAGCAGCTGATAAGTAACATTCTGGCTTTTTGCCTAAGCTCTGTAACATGAGGGAAGAAAAGATTCATTGTATGAGGCATGGAAGTCCTGCTGGAGTATATTTTTCTTTTACATGTTGAGCCTTTGATCTTATATCTGATTGTATTCAGTTTTAAACTTTGTTAAATATAATTGAGACAAGGTTTGGTTTAAGCATACTGTGATATTAAAATGCAAGTTTGTTACATTTTACATGCAAATGAATAAGCATCTTGCTTTGTACACATGATACTTAATGCTTACCATTATCCTGCATTGTATAGTGAAATTATTAAATAAAGTAGTATAAATACTCGGAGGTCTATTTACTAAGCAGTGTTAGGAGACAAAGTGAAAGGAGATAAGGTGCCAGCCAATCAGCTCCTAGCTGCCATGTCACAGGCTGTGTTTGAAAAATGACAGTTGGAAGTTGTTTGGCTGGCACCTTATTTCCTTTCACTTTGTCTCCTAACACTGTTTAGCAAATAGACCCCTTGATATTTAATTAAGAAATCTGCCATTAGGGATCCTGGCTTTGCTTTAGTGTATAGTAGTTACACAGCAGGTTTTATATGTGTTTATTACCCGTGCTCACCATTCGCGCTGATGTACTGTATACACTAAAGGTATTTACAGTGTGTCTAATACTTTTCAGAGTTATTTGTACACCACAGCTGCAGATCTGCTATTTTATGTATTGTTTTATTGGTTGTAAGTGATGCTTTATTTATAATGGTAATACTTTGCATGATCCAATTTCTATGGTAGATGTATCCCATTGCATACCGCTCTTTCACAACAATCTTATTTAAAATGTAATGGGGTGCCCTCCTACCATACCAATAACTGGTCATTTCAGTGATGCAGTTGGTGGCCAATGAATAACAAGATCACTTCTGCATCTGTATGGTAAGCGCCTCAGGAAGGTAATACCAGTATTGGTAGGTGTCTGTCCCGACAAGTTGACAACAGGGCCCAGTGCTGTGTGCATGCACCCTCAGGCCGAAGGGGCCGGTTGGCGTAATGCATTATGGAACCAAGCCGGAAGAGAACGGTCTTCCCTGGTGACACTCCTAAAGGCTGGTATCTACTAGACCACAGGTTCTCAAACTCGGTCCTCAGGACCCCAAACAGTGCATGTTTTCCATGTCTCCACACTGAATCAAGTGAAATAATTAGCCCCACCTGTGGACCTTTTAAAATGTGTCAGTGAGTAATGATTACACCTGTGCTGTGCTGTGCTGTGCTGTGCTGGGTGACCTGCAAATCGTGAAGTGTGGGGTCCTGAGGACCGAGTTTGAGAACCACTACACTAGACGACTGAGGAAAGACAGTACGATTATGACATTGTAATCGTACAGTCGTTCCTCATCCCCTGTAGTGCCTACACTGAACAATGTCATTGCATAACGGTGGGTTTCGTTCTGATCGAAATGAAATAGTACACACATGTGACCAATATGAGTGAGTACAAATGAACACACTTTATTTACTAGTAACAAACACAATAAACAAACAACATGCAACGTATAGAGTATACTCAACTTTTGTCTATGTATTCAGATGACACCGGTAAATCATCATCTTCAGCATAAGATGTACTTCATCCTATCTTCTGGGGAGCCCTCGTTAAGCAATAACGCCCAGGTAGTTCAATTTACATTGCAGGCACCTCTACTGCAGAGTCTTAGGTCCATACACGAGCTAAAGGGTCCTTTGTGTACCTCTGGTTTATATAACTTAGTATAGGGTGTTGGCTTTCCGGATATTAAGCCCATATCAGTTACATACAGTGCTAGGTAGCAAGCACTCATTGGTCCAACGTAGCATTGACCAAACTTATCTCTCTTGCACATGCTCCGTAAGCACTAAGATATACTCAAGGAGATACAGTAATCACGTATCCTAGTATCTTTGGAGATGAACTCTTTCAAAGCTCCTTTGTGTGTAGAGTATGGACATCACTGCTTATTACCTATAATGCTTAGCATCTCTACACATATTACAATGGAATGTAGCTAACTGATAAGAACATAGAAGCTATGAATGGCTCATTATACTTCTAGTTGCAATAGAAATGACAGGTAGAGCTAGGCCTCAATTTATATCTTCTTTGACCCTAAAAGGTCATTTGACCATTCTATGGAAAAACAGCAACTGTATTAAGACTATCTCATTTCAAACCTCAAGAGGCCTAGCAAGGGGTATATGTGTTTGTAACTTATATGCCTATGTAGAAATTAACTATTTAACCCACTGGTTACAGTCATTCAGTGTAGGCACCCTCCCTTATCCCGGAACATGGTCAATCTGTCGTTATTGGCAAATTAACCAGCATGTTCAGGCGATGATTGATGTCGGAAACGACCAGAAGGAGCGCGCATCGCTGGTCGTTTCCGACATTTTCATGCCCGATTTGTGCACGACTAATGAGCGATATCATTATCGTTCAATCACTCATTTTAATCCGCAAGTGGATACCCGCCTTAACACTAGCCCAAGATTGCGTTACGTTTTAGAGAAAGTATATATATTTTTTTAATTTTTAATGTGCAGCCCTCTTTGAAACCTAGGGACACTGCAGCAAAGTACCAGTGGTCTTATTATAAAACTCCATACACAGATAGGTCCACAAACCAGGAAATATAATACGTAATCGGTGCTGTTCAGTCTGTGACTATTGCATCAAAGCATCTCTTCCTCGTAGGTTTGTTTTCCTTAAATAGCAATAGTACAATCTGTTAAGTGTGCGCCTGATAGTCATTTCTCTTAGCTATCGTTTGTTGTAATTTCATTTTATTTCAATATCTTTTTAGATGGCAAACAAGTATTACTGCCACAGGGTCACATCTAGGCTTATGCCTGTCAAACCTTAATGCAGGTTTCCTAAGGGAGGACAGAAACCTCCCGTGGAGCAGAAGGGGAGAATTCAAGACTTCCAGCAACAGTATTGTTCGTTCTATCACAAGTTGTGCAGTTCCTCTTTCCTGTCTGGGGTGTCGCTCTCTGCTCTGGAGCTTCTAGCACACTCTGCAGCAGCCTGAGCAGTCTCCTATGCCCAAGGGGGGAGCGATCATGCTTATTGCGCCCCCCACACAGCACCCCTCTCCCCAGCACTGTGCCGCAAATGTTTTTTTTTCTGAAGGGGGCATGGCCACGCCTCCCGCGATTAGGCCATGCTCCCTACCCACCCCCCGGCCGCCGGGACCCGCTGCAGCACAGATGATGGTCGTTCAGTGTGTATGAACGACCATCAATTGCAGATATCTGTCAGGTGTGTACTAACCTTAACACACAGGTTTGTTCACTTCAGTAAAAGTAACTACACTGTATAACCAAATCGAAACATGAAGTAAAACCTTCTTCTTAAATTAATATTTGGCAATAGGTTACATTTAAAACCACTTCTCACTATTAAGCTTCTTTAAATATGTACTTTGTGCCTTGACTGTTGTATATTTGCCACCATCTCAGAGCCATTCTAAAGAGCCATTTGCTCATAACCAGTGGCAGATTTTTACCTGTCTGGCTAGGGGGTTTGTATTGTAATTGTGCGCATGAACAAGATCGCAATCCTGTGCATGCACACTAAGAGGGGTAGTCAATATGAAACGTAAACTTCGCTGTTGAAGTTTACGTTTCATATTGGAGCTTTTACCTGGGATAAAGTATTGGGCGCGCGCCCGCTTATCCCTGTATTCAATATGAAACCTATGAAAATGGGAGCCTGCGAAGTGGGATTTGCGTTAAATTACGAAATTTTCCTTAAAATAATTATAGGACCCCCTAAAGCTGTAAAAACATGGGAGATCACTATGGGTACCCCCGTTTTAGCCTGCAAATGAGTCGGGGATTTAAATAGCTGCAGCAGGTGTTTTTTTCCCGACATTGAAGAAGTGATGCAGAAGAGCACTTAGGTTTTTTTTTTTCATTTTTTTTAAGTGGTCCCATCAAATTTGGGGTACATGAAAATGGGTACTAGCATATTTTTATGTCCCTAAAGTAATTTTTTAAAAATTCTGCAACTGTGCACCTGCCGCTATTAATCTATTTTAGAATACACTTGCCGCATATTTGCAGAATAGCCCTGAACCTATTTCCCTATTGTTAAACAATCTTTTCCCATTTTTTTTTTTTTCACCCCAATTTTTAAATAAATTTTTTTGGGGTGTCCCTATTTTTTTTTTGACAGTTATTTTTAAAATGTCATTCCCAGGGGTGCAGGCTATTTTTTTTAAGCCTGCACCCCTAAACCCCAATTCTGCATTTTTTTTCGCCACCTATTCAGTGGTGAAAAGTCATCCCCGGTTTTTTTCAAAGACTTTTCGAACCTGCGAAAAGTCTTTGAAATTGAATACAGTGTAAAACTAAAACCTACGATAATGACGTCATAGGTGCAATATTAACGCAAAAACTGAGTTTTCGCTCCATATTGAATTCCCATATAATTAGCAAACTGGTTGATTTCCGGGGACTGCATCAGCTGCATCCCGTAGAACCTGGTACAGACTTCCATAATAGCAGGGGAGTGGCTTCCCAAGGGAAGCACTCTCTGCTATCGCAGTTTGGACTGGTAGTCCCAGGGGGAGAATACCCCTCCCCCTGGGACTGCCCATTTGGCTGTGATTAGCAGGGAGCACTTCCAATGGGAAGTCACTGTCACTGCTAGGCAGTCCTGCGGGTGGTGACTTTTACTGGTTGCAGCCCCAAGGCAAAATCCTACACTGCTCTTAACTTAGTATTTAATAGGCAACAAGCTTTTGACATATAACCCGGATAGCGGTGTGTGCTGAATGTAGTCAGGATCCCAGTGCTGTCAGATTAATAAATTAATCAGATGTTATAAAATAATACATACACATACATAAAATAAGTCCAATATAGTAAAATCTATGACCATAACCCCCCCCCCTTCCCCAGGAATCTCTAGATCCGGAAGAGAAACAAATGTCTAATGCAGTGTTGGCTAACCTTGACACTCCAGCTGTTGTGGAACTATATATCCCAGCATGCCCTGCCACAGTTTTAGCATGCCCTAATAGCAAAACTGTAGCAGTGCATGCTGGGTTATGTAGTTCCATAACAGCTGGAGTGTCAAGGTTAGCCAACACTGGTCTAATGTCCCAATTGGGACAGATTTCTAGTTGTTAATTTGATTCCAAGCGCTTATGTCTAAAATGCTGCTGACTTTGCTAAAAGCGGAGAAACTCTTAGAGACTTCCTGGTGAGACTATTGACCTGTCAATACGGACATCATTCCCCCTGGCCGTATACCACGTGAAGTGCTAATCTGGAGAGGCAGAGATGGAGAGATACAAACTGGCAACTGACTTTTTACTGCTTTCCAATTTACACAGACAGTGCAGCATGGTATGAGAGGCTGTACTAAGAACAGGCAGACTGCCTAGTACATCGGGTGCGCTGGGTGGTAATAATATACAGATATAGTATCTGTGAAGATGAAAGACTTGTCGGTGATTTACAAATCTGTATACGAGCCACATAACGAAGTACCTGCTTATCCGCATATGTTAACAATCTCTCGGGAGTGAATGACATCTTACATTGCCTATTAGAGAAATCAATATATCCATCAGCTATTTTTGCTTCTCTCTTCCAAGTGACATAAAGAAATACCTCCGTATTGTTGCAATTTGGAATAAAGAAAAATTGATTTTAGACATTGGATACTTTGTCTGCACTGGTGGATACAGACTTTTAACTGTGTCATCGCATTTTAGACATAAATTAACAGCTAGAAATCTGTCCCAATTGGGGCATTAAATATTTGTTTCTCTTCCGGACATAGATTTTCCTATATTGGACTTATTTTATGTATGTGTATGTATTATTTTATAATATCTGATAAAATGTATTAATCTGACAGTGCCTTGGAATACTTTCCTATATAGTTGTGTGCTGGTTGGTATACCCCCCGCCCTGGTTTTCCGGGCAGCAGTCAGAAATATATAGACAAATAAAAACCTCATAAGCACTCAGAAGATCCAAAATATAGGAATAGTCACAAAGTATAAATGCAGCTGTGATGTTTCCAATGTAGGTGTCCTACTCTCTCATAGTATCATATGCAGAATTTCATGGTAAAAAAACTGATTTAAAATGATGATTACACAACTATAAACGTATAGGGAACTATAGAAATAGTCCACAGAATCCCAAAGATGTGCTCTTTGAAAGGATAGAAGAATTTCATATATACATCCTAGTGCATATATATAGTAAATTGTATATAATAATGCTTACTAGAAGCTTACATCAATCAAGTATGTTGCAGACTCAAAGGTTTCTTTCTCTACATGCTCCGTGTATCTATCCCCACATCAGGCATATGCAAAAAGAGAAACTCCAAGTGTGTGTAAAAATCACCTTTTTTAATGGTATTAGAACATATAAATTTAAAAAGTGAGAGCTATATTCATACCAGATGGTATAAGCCAGAACGATACACTCCTAAGGTGGTATGGAACCCTGGAACTAGGAAGTGTGCAGAATGTGGGAGAAATGCCTACCTGGGGGTGCGGGGGATCACCCGAAAAATCGTGAGCCTCCCGCGACTTCCGGGAGAGTAGTTATGTAGTAGTTATGTATGAAATGAAGGTTACTTCAATGCAAGTATTTGATTGTGTACTCTCCAGTCTGCAGCATGAGCTCTGCAGCTGATTAAAATGTACCCCATTTCCTGTGCACTGCAGGGAAATTACACATTTTAGCCACGGCATGGAGAGCAGCTGTTTGGACCAGAGCATCTGAAGAAATTGCTATATGAGGGGGACCTTTTTTTTTTTTTTTTTTTAATCCATGTCAATTATTATTTTAAGGCCTTATCTGTGATTCTATTTTGTGAGGTATTTAATCACATATGCCAATCTTTAAATTATGTGCTGAAGAAGCTATAACTACCAATTACTAAATGTGGTGAAATAGTGAAGCTATGCTTATGTAAGCTTATTGCATGCGTTACTACTTGTAGTTGTTGGGAAACAACACAACTTCCGTCCCCAGCAGAACTAATTAACACTGTTGCAAATTCTGCCTGTATGTTTATGAAAACAACCGTGTATTCCCTAGATAGAGCACGCTTGTTTCACATATCTTGTGCATACTTTTTTTTTTTTTTGTTTAGAAACTTGGTGAACATGGATACTTGCACATGTACATTTTGTTTTTTTTAATATCATTTTGATGTGAGTTTACAGAATGCCCTTTTGTACAAGCTTTTATGTATTTTCACATAATAGTGCATTCTGTGACACATTCCTTTCATGTAATATCTATCACATCGCATCCCTCACAGATTAAGTGGGACAATCCCAATTTTGAAGGCTCTATCCAACCATTGTTTGCTACTGCCCTGCATTCATGGTCACTACATGTGTTGCAGTGAAGTCTTCTGAGTGGAGGGCAGTAAGGTGTAGCACTATTCACACCATTGTTGGTGGGGTCATGCCGCCACTGTGATCTGGTTAAGTCCCCTTTTGGAATTTGGCCTCATTTGCATAAATGTAATGTGTGACCTTCCCACATGACTAATTTTGAGATTTTGCTTTGCAGAATGCCAGTTCATAGTGATATTGTTTTATGTAACGTCAATTTTTAAGGTTTTTTTTTTTTGGGTAACCCCCCCACACCCCCGGAAGGGTAGGCATTTCTCCCCCATTATGCCCACTTCCTAGTGAAGCGGGCAGAATTAGGAGAATTTCTGTGGCGATCACAGGTGTCAGTGCAGGGGGCGAGGCTCAATGATGTGATTCGCATCATTTGGTGCCGCCCCCTATTTCAATTTAAACCAATCGTGGGCATTTTACAGTGAGGGGCGGGGCTTAATGACTCAAATCGTCAGGCCCCGTCGCCACCCACCTGCCTTTCCTCCCAGGGCTTCTCCCGTGGAAGAGACAGCAAAGGTAAGCAACTATGTTTTTAAGTGTCTTGAGTTCTACTGGAGAAAAGCATTATACAGATGTGTCCTCATACATTCTTGCTGCAGTCACTCCAAATAGCCGCTTTTGGCTTGCCAGATCCTGTGCTGCTCTGCTAGGGCCGGGCGTCTTTCTTCTTCAGGGTACATAGAGATCCACAGGGTTACCATGGGGTAATGTGGTTGGAGAGATCCAGGCATCAAACGGTTAAAGCATTCAGCTCCCAGGATGCAATGGGTCCTCCTCCATATATACCCCATCCCTAGTCACAGGCCTTCAGTTGTTCGTTTGGTGCGGCAGGATCAAGATACACCTTTGTAACGGGACTGCTTTGGCAGTCCTCAGCTTTAATTTTATGTGTTTTATTTTATTATGTTTGAGTCAGCAGTACTCAGCGTCTGTATAAAGACGCAGATAATGCGACTCCATCTACCTCCGCCGGGCCAATACATCAGTAATTGTGCTGGTGATTCTGGCGGGTCTCGGCTTAGCTTGCTAGCATTGACGCTGAGACCTGAACTGCAACCGAACGCACGGAGATGACAGGTAAGCTGATTCCTCGCTTATGGGGAATCGCACGCGGCAGTCCTTGCTTCTGGTGTCAGACGCACCAGAAGCCGCTGCAGTCAGGGCCCAGAATTGTCTGCATCCTCACTACACCGCTGGTGCCTTATCGTCTGATGCCGGGGATCGGCAGCAGACGATATCAGCTGCCATGAGGCCAGAGTACTTGGCTGGTTAATGCAGCTTAGGGAAGGTCGGCGCTCCCCCGGCAGCTCCTCCCCCAATCCATACGCAGCCCCCCAATAAGACGCTCACAGACTACAATCTGTGCGCTACTGTTTGTCTCAGGAGGGTTTGGGTCAGTCTCCATGTATACCTCTTCCGTGGTTAAGGTATACAGGACCTCATTCAGAGGCGGTTGCCCGGGATCGATCGGTCGCACCCAAAGTGACCGAGAATATGCAAAACGAGCGCTCAGTCGCAAAGCACATCGTAAGCGCGGAAACACCCACAACAATGAAAGCACACCTCCTATCTCTACGGCCTAATTCAGAATCGGTCACAGGCAGCAACCTACGTCAGCACGATTAACACCTGTTGCATTGTTAATTGCCTACAAACATCGGTTGAGGCAGTAGCCATCGCCAGCACTCGCAATGCTTAAGGCAGACCCTGGGCTACCCTTAGCTCTGCGAGTAATAGCGTCGTTATTGCAACGAGATGACGTGTGTGTGATGACTCGCTCAGTAATATATGCACGCCCTTAAAACGCCCTTTTTAAGGTCAACCACGCCTGCGTGCGCACCACCACACCCCCGTTCACAACCACCTTCCCCTGTAACCACCCACAAATGGCATGAAACGTCAATCACAGCTACGACCTCGTAGTGACTAGCGAGCAAGAGGATTGCGGTCGGGAAGACAGGGTTGTGCATGTGCACTGCCAGGTACACGCATGCGCAGTTGAAGAAAACATCGCTCGCTATGTCCAATCGCTCCGTGCGACCGCCTCTGAATGAGGTCCACAGTGCTTTATATCCCATCATGATTTGGTTTGAGTAGTTGATTTAGAGTATATTGCGATTATTTACATATGTATTGTATGTGACTGTTTGCTTGCTGCTGTATTGATACTGTCCTTTATTTCTGACTATCAATTATAACTATCACTGTTTTCTCTCCATCCCTCTGGGGTGGGGGTTTTCCTCTGGGTACTTCACATTTAAATTTAATTTGTGAAGGCTGTCAAATGGCATTTGTATTGTTTCCTTTATTTAAAAAAATGTCAAGAGTAAAAGGTAAACAGGACACAGAGGGCCTGATTCAGACCCGCTTGCGAGCGCTGAGTGCTTTCAAGCGGGTCGATGGTGCCCAAGTGCGCATGCGCAAGACGGAGGCAGCTCCGTCGTGCGCATGCACGAGACCTGAATAACGATGGCCAAGCCGTCGTTATGGGTCTCGCACCAAAGGGGGCGTGCTGTCGATGGTGATTGACAGCATGCCCCCTTTGGTGGGCATGCCGGAGGTGTGGCTGCCCAGACGAAGGCGTTCTCATGGGAACGCCTACCGTCTGGGGCCGGTCCCACTGACATCACTAGTGATGTCAGTGGGAGTGCTTTTGGCTCTGATAGAGCCAAAAGCACTCCAGGGCTTGCGGCAGTGAGACCCTACCACAAGGGTCTCGTCGCAAGCCCGATGGTCGCGATGGACTTGACCATCGCGACCATCATTTTGGCCGTTCGCTATAGCTGTGGGTGGTCACCCACAGCTATGCGAGCGGCCAGGAGGCCGCTCCAAAAAGTAGGAGGGACGGCCCTGATTCAGAGCGAGCGCTCTGTCAGAGCGTCCGGCTCTTAATCAGGGTCAGAGGCTCCTGTGCTGATGTCATGTAAAGCCACATCAGTCCAATATATATAAAAGCTTCATTTAACCAGGATGTGTAGGGGTTAAATTGTACTTCACTTTTTCTTGTGAAGACTGAGCTGCCCATCCCCCCCCCCCCCCTCTCAATTAATTGGAGAAGCTCAGCTGAAATTGATCATGGAAGTGTTTCTGAGGGGAGATTTGAGCTGTCTCTGAGTTTACCTTTCTCCTGGGACCAAGGTGTATATAGCACTGGAATCCCACCAACTTTTTTACTTGTATAGTTGATTCAGTGCTGAATTGTAAATATATTTGTATGCATGTAGATTTTAATGCCCTTTGCAAATATATTATATGCATTATTTTTTTTTTGACTAGTTTTCTATATGTTTTTTCCTAACCCCCAACTACCTGGTGTATAGGGGTTAGAGAGTACTTCACATTTATTTTTATATGTGAAGGAGGCAGAGGAGTAGCTAGGTGCCATGGTGCCCGGAGCAAGGGTATGTTTCGGCGCCCCCCATCCCCTCAACTGAATTGGGGGCGTGGCCAACATGTGGGGACATGTTACATTTGAAAATAAAACATATTTTAAAATCCTAAATTGGTCACAAAGAGCCTGATTTAGCAAGGATCTCAATTGCAAAGCAGCACGCGATCCTTGCAATAATACAAATGCAGCAGGAGGTGTATGACACCCCCTGCAGCATTTACGATCCCAGCACTGTGACCGAGGTCGCAGGCTCGGATCACCATCACGACCATTGGTGGGCAATGGTTGCGATGGTGAATGGCGCTGGGCGGCCAGCCAGCTGAGTAAGTCTCAGCTTACTCTGCCTGGCCGGCATGCGAGCCCCGAAGACTGCGTACGTCCATGCAGTCTCTGGGCTGCCCACTCCCGGAAAACGAGGCAGACACACCCCGTTTCCGGGAACGGCAGCCGACCCTGCACCACCCCTTAAATGCCTCTGCCTGTCAATCAGGCAAAGGCATTCAAGGGTCTGCGTGCGATCAAACAGGACCCATTCTGCACACTTACAGAATGGGTTCAGCACATGCGCAGATTCCCGATAATTGGGAATCTGCGTTCAGCAGTGTATTTTTTTCATATAGTAAATACATTTATTTTCACATACTGTAGTACATACATTTATTTTCATATAGTACAAACATTTTCATATAGTAAATGCATTTTATTTTTTTTATATAGTAAATTTTTTATGAATGTCAGTGGCAGTGCCCCCCCCCCCCTCACTGATTGTAGCAGGTTCCTGATCCCTTATATTTATTATTGCACCCATCAGTCAGTGACCTGTTAATTATATATCTGTGGACCACTGATATATATATATATATATATATATATATTTTATTAATTATCAGTGGTCCACTGATATATAATCAACAGGACACTGACTGATGGGTGCAATAATAAATATAACAAGGTATGGGGACCTGCTATGATCAGTGGGGGGGCACTGGGCACTGTCATTAACTTTACCCCCCCTCACTAACCGCCCCTATAAATTATATGTTACATACTGTATTACCAGACCCAGAGAGCCAGAAGTTTTTTTTTTTTGTTCTCTGTGTTCTCGATGCGGTGCTGTGCGGCGCCTCCCGGGCAGCTCCTCTCTCCACACTCCCTTCTAGACTGTCTCCCCGCCTGACGTCATTCTGCGCTCCTGACCCGAGTGGTGCGTGTGACGTTGTGACATCACACGCACCACTCGGCTCAGCAGCGCAGCATGAGAAAGCCTACTCGCGGCTCAGGCTGTCACTGTTTGACAGCTGCGAGTCGCGGGCGGCCAGGCTGTAGGTGCTGCGCGGCGCCAGTCAGGCTGCCGTACGCCCTCTATCATTCTCGGCACCTGGAGCTTGCACTCCACCGGAGCCGCCCTCCCTACGCCCCTGGAAGGAGGTCATATTACATTGTTAGCCCTCCATTTGTGGAGCGTTACTTACAAGTATTTTCCATGTCTCAGGACAAGGGTAAACAGGAGACTGTTGTCCCTGTGCTGGTTTCATGTAAATCATGTGCAGTAGGCCTCTCAGGATTTCATACAGGATTGACTGTGCATTGTTGTAACAAATAGGGTAGAAACAGTGCGCAATTGGTCCCAAGGATCGGCCAGCAATAAGGACAAATAGGAAGTTACACCTTGCTTCCATATAATAGATTTGTACAAGAAAGGTTATGTCTTTTGCTCAGGCGCTCTTTGGAGTTATCATGTAGTCCTCAGTCTTTGTGATGGATAAATGGTATTTTCATATGCAATGATTTTTAGAAATGGATCTGTAGTCAATTCCTGGTATACACCTATAGATAAATACCACCCTGTTTGGATGCTCACATATATGTGAGAACAGGGGGAGACAAAAGAGACCAGTAGTGCAGAGACTTCCAGGTACACAAAACAATTTAATAGTTTAAAGTTACACTCACATTTTAAAAGTAAGTATATGCATAAAAAAGCAGTACATCTGCTACAGTGGCAATGGCACTCCCCCACGATTGCTGAGATGGTAGCAAAAACTGCTAGGATAAGCAGTTTCTGGACTACACCACAACAATCCACTTTGCAAGCACCTGGTCAGGGTTCACCTTGAATATTCTCCTGGTCTCAGATGATGACGCAGTTAGTGGACTGCATATCAGCTCCCACACTGCCTCCCACTTTGGATTGCCCACAGTGATTACAGCCTGTTATGTTTCCTCTTCCCGTGCATCCTTCCTGGATGGAGGGTTATGCCCACTCAGTTCAGAATCTGGATTGTAGTATATACCTATCTGCAGATGTTACACAACCTGCTTTCAGATTCTGATATATCATCTGAGGAGGCAGAGGATACATAGGTTTCTCCCTCCGGGTCTATCTTGGAAAGCAGGAGCGTCATTCATCAGTGGATGTTCCTTTCTAGTAAGGGCGGTTAAATCAATCCTCATTATAGAAGATGACGTACCAGCTCCTAAGCCTAATAAATTCGGTGTTTAGACACCAGAAGGTGATTTAGGCTGGATTCCCTCAATCTGAACAGCTCACTGAGTTTAGGGCGGAAGCATGGAACTCTCCAGGTAAACTGTTCCAGATTCCAAAACGACTGTCTTTTTACCCTCTCCCGATGGGAGAGTGCATTAGGTGGGAAATCCCCCTCCCTACTGGGGATTCTCACGTGCACAACTCCCCCATCAGATTCTATCTAGACCCATGCCCTGCTAAATTCAGTGATAATCCCAGTTCCTTTAGCCAACAGGGAAGAGGTTATTATTCAAAGTTGTTTTTGATTCAATAGCCAAATGGGTCTCTTCTGAATCTGAAATATCTAAACAAGTTCATCCATGTGCCCAAGTACTGTGGAGACCCTGTCAATTATGCTGGCAATGGAGTCTGGGGATTTTATGGTCCCCTGGACATACAGGATGCATATCTGCATGTACCTATTGCACTATTCCACCAAGGGTTTCTGAGTTTTGCGGTTCATCAGCAACATTAGCATTGTCCTTTTGGTCTGTCCACAGGGTGTTTACCAAGATGACAAGGGCCCAGGATACTACCATACTTGGATGACCTCCTGATATTGGCACGGTCCTTGGAGGTTTTACAACATCATCTACAGCTGATCATTGTCTGTCTACAGGAGCATGGCTAGATAATCAATTGGAAAAAGTTTCCCTTTCTGCAACACAACAGATGGTACTACTGGATTCCCTGGCACAAATGTTTTTTTTCAACCTGTGGACAAGATTTCGGCTCTACAATTGCGGGTGCACAAATTGCTCCACAATCAACGAGTATCTGTTCACTCAGCAATGCAGGTCCTGGAGTTTAGGGTATCCACCTTCAGCATGGTGGCATATGCCCAGTTCTACTCTAGGCCCTTGCAACAATGGATTCTGTCTCATTGGGGTGGTCAATATCATCTGATGGTCTCAAATGATCCTCATTTCACAAGAGGTTTGGCTCTCCCTCTCATAGTGGCTACAGATGACTTATCTGGACAAGGGTCGCCCATTACGGATCCCAACTTGGGTACTCCTAACCACATACGCCAGTCTTTGAGGATGGGGCACAGTGACAGGTCATTACACCTTTCAGGGAAGATGGACAGCCCAGGAAAGTCATCTGCTGATAAATGTTTGGGAGCTTTGTGCAGTGCACAAGGCGCACATTTTGGTACCGGACCTCCTTCACGGCAGGCCTGTCTAGATTCAGTCCGACAACACGACCACAGTGGCCTACCTAATTCATCAGGGAGGCACAAGAAGTTGAGCAGCCATGAAGGAACTGGCAAACATTCTGGTTTGGGCTGAACGTCATCTTCCAGCAAACTCGGAAATTATTCATCGCCGGAGTCCTAAACTGTGAAGCAGACTTCCTAAGTCATCAGGACATACACGTCAGGGAATGGGCTCTTCACCAGATGTCTTTCACTTTCCAGTAGACAAATGGGGACTACCAGTAGTAGACCTGATGGCTTCATGTCACAGGTATGGGTCCAGAACCAGAGACCTCACAGCCGCCTTCATGGATGCTCTGGCAGTAAGATGGGACTTCAATCTGGCATACCTATTTTCTCCAATCTCTTTCCTCCCAAGGGTCCTCAGGAAATTCAAGCAAGAGGACGGCACAGTAATACTGATAGCTCCTGCTTGGCCCAGATGCCATTGGGTCACCGACCTTCAGAGTTTCTACTTAGACACTTCATGACCTCTTCCTCTAAGGCTGGACCGGTTAGCACTAGGGATGAGTGGGTCTAACAACAAACTCTGGGCCTAATTCAGACCCGCTCGCGAGCGCAGGACGCTCGCAAGTGGGTCGATGGTGCCCTAATGCGCATGCGCACGACGGAGGGAGCTCCGTCGTGCGCATGCGCGAGACCCGGCGAGCGACGGGGTAGCCGTCGCTCGGGGTCTCGCACCAAAGGGGGCGTGCTGTCTTTGGTGGGCGTGCCGGGGGCGTGGCTTCCAGACGGAGGCGTTCCCATGGGAACCCCTACCGTCTGGGTCCGGCCCCACTGACATCAGTAGTGATGTCAGTGGGAGTAATTTTGGCTCTGATAGAGCCAAAGTCACTCCTGGGCTTGCGGCAGCAAGACCCTACCGCTGGGTCTCATCGCAAACCCGATGGTCGCGATGGTCTTGACCATCGCGACCATCATCATGGACCCACAGCTATGCGAGCGTCCAAGAGGTCGCTCCAAGTTGAGGTAAGAGGGCCCTGATTCAGAGCGAGCACTCTGGTCAGAACACACAGGCTGATCTTCCTGTCCCAAGCACGGTGACGGCACATTCTACTTGGTCCATAGAGCCATCATGGGCATTTAGTCGTGGTGCCTCTGCTGAACAATTGTGCAAGGCAGCCACGTTGTCTTCTGTACACACTTTTCTTTTATGCCTTTGATACCTTTGCCTCTCAGGATGCTTCCTTTGTGCGACGAGTTCTGCTTTTTGCTCAGGAGCATTTCCCACCCTAGGGGAACTGCTTTAGGACGTCCCCATGGTATCCCTGTGGATCCCTATGGACCTTGAGGAAGACATTAAGGTAAGTCTACCATAACTTTAATTAACTCTTTTTCTTCGAGGTCCACAGAGTACCCACCTGATGCACCTCGCTTCATTGGGTTATTTTTTCTATCGGTCACGGATTCCCTCATCATGTCTGAGAGTTTCTGGTGTACAATTGTTCTTCCTTCTCCTCTTTCCTTCTCCTGCCTTAAGGCTTGGTTACGCAACTGAAGGCCTGTGGCTAGGAGTGGGGTATATATGGAAGAGGACCCAGTGCACCCTATGAGCTGAAAGCTTTAACTGTTTAGTGCCTGGATCTATCCAACCACATATCTCTGTGGACCTCAAAGAAAGAGTTCTCAAGGCAAGTCTACCATAATTAAAAAATTTTTGATGCAACAGTTGGAGCTTTTTTTTCCCAGGCAAAGTTCCATTGTGCTTCATTTACAGGTTCAGTCGCACACATATATCCATAATGTTGCATATCAAATTATTCAGCACAGTCACTTGGTGCGTCCTTGTACATCGCATTGCGACTAAGATGCTTTTTCGGGCAAAAGATGCCAGACGCTAGCAGGGTTGCACGAGACCTGGCGGCTCACTTGCGCCATATGGCATATTCAGGGTAGATGTAAGAGGACATACAATTATTACTATATATATATATATACACATATATGACTAAATATTACAGATACAAAAATACATAACATTACAGTCAAAATGTGAATTTATCAAATATGTTAAAAAAATTATCAAATAAAGGCTCCAATGACCCGACAGGGAAATCCCGATAAGGGACTTAAGATAGGTGTTGAAATACTGACACTTACCTTAATCCCGACGATTGAATGCCAGCCCAAACTAGGTAAGTCCGGGTGCCCTTAGCGTTAGCCGCGGGGGAGGGGGGTGGTTTAGTTTTAGGTAGCATAGAGGGATTAGCGTATTCTGACAGGATGCATCCCGACAGCCGCTATTACATACGCATTCCGATTCAAACGACTAAATAAGACTGACAATCGCGTAGAACTTATGCAGATGAGCCCTTTTGGGCAATGTTGAATCCTATCCACATTCAATATGTAAATGGCTTATAGTTAAGCAAGTCATCAGATTTCTGTGGCCTAATGTATGCACCATGCGGTATAGATTTTGTTACTAACTGCATTGGAATGTGTTCAAATACCTCCTGCTGTCCAGGTGAAGCTGTGACACTCCGCTGGCAAGTATTAGAACAGACTGCTTTTATTTTCCCTGGGCTTATGCTCCGTCCAGTGCCAAGGTGGCTTACAGGTCTCACCGCCATAAGGTCTGTAACCTGGAAAGGGTGGATTTGTCCGTGCGGTGTTTCTTGTATTATAGCATGTGCCAATGGCTAGTAATGGCACTGGCAGATGAGACTCACTGCAGATGAGAGACCGTTTTGATTCTGAAAAGTCCTAATGCTTTTCTCGGCCCAAAGTTCAGCCGTTTCCTCAGAGGGAAAATCTTTTTGCACTCTATGGGGTACATTTACTAAAGTGTGGGTTTTTAGAAGTCGTTGCTATGTGCAACATCTCCAATCAGATTCCACTTATCATTTATCTAGCACCTTATAGAAGGCAATGGCTAGAATCTGATTGGTTGCTATGGGCAACATCTCCACTTCTAAAAACCTGCACTTTAGTAAATGTACCCCTATATCTGTGTGTTTGTTTTTGGATTCAGCATCCCATATCTTGAGGGCGCTGCATTTGAATTATAATTTTAGGAGCATCTGGTTTTTCTATACAGATTTTTCTTCTTGGATGTGGCTTAGTACTTGGCAGTTCAGGGCATGCCAATTTGAAACCTTAAATACTCCCATGTAATGCAGCCATGCTCCCAATGTGGTATGACCACAACTCCCTTTTTGTGTATTTTGTGGTGGCATTCGCTCATTGTAATGATTTAGAACTTGAGTGGTATGTATTCATGACTTTCATACATCCCAAAAATGGCTCTAATTAAAAGTGAAAGAAGGAACTATTTTGGTGTAATTGCCAATAAATTCAATGCATTTAGTTCGAGGGTTTTTTTTTTACATGTAGAGTGTGCAAATTGAAAGTAACTGTTCTACTTTTAAACACTTTTTTTTTTTCTTTCTTATTTTTATTAGCTGGTATGTAATATATGCCCACCTAGATTAAGGCATACTTGCCTACTTTTGAAAAAGCATTTCAGGGAGATTGTGAAAGCAACACCTATAAGCGTGGCTGTAAAGTGGGCGTGTACAGCTACATCTGAGAGGTGTGTCATAGACCTGACTTGCATCCAAATGTAAACGAGCCCCAAAGCAGTTAGTAAAATCTATTTGTTGATGAAAAAATACTGTTACTATTCAGAAAATGCATGTAGCCATAGGGATCATTGGGCCTTATAACCAATGCAGGGAAATGATACTAATGATTCAATTTGAATGTATATATCTCTGATTTTTTTTTTTATATAACCGCTTCATAATGAGGGTAAGGTGCAATCAGGGAGATTGCTGCTACTGTATTTCAGGGAGTCTCCCTGACAATCAGGGAGAGTTGGGAAGTATGGATTAAGGCAGTGGTTCTCAAACTCAGGCCCTGATTCAGAGCCGGACGCTCTGACAGAGCGCTCGCTCTGAATCAGGGCCGTCCCTGCTCCTTTTTGGAGCGGCCTCCTGGCCACTCGCATAGCTGTGGGTGACCACCCACAGCTATAGCGAGCAGCCAAAATGATGGTCGCGATGGTCAAGACCATCGCGACCATCGGGCTTGCGACGAGACCCTGCGGTAGGGTCTCGCTGCCGCAAGCCCAGGAGTTCTTTTGGCTCTATCAGAGCCAAAAGTACTCCCACTGACATCACTAGTGGGAGTACTAGTGATGTCAGTGGGGCCGGACCCAGACGGTAGGTGTTCCCATTGGAACGCCGCGTCTGGGCAGCCACGCCCCTGGCACGCCCACCAAAGGGGGCGTGCTGTCAATCACCATCGACAGCACGCCCCCTTTGGTGCGAGACCCTTAACTACTGCTTGGCCGTCGTTATTTGGGTCTCGCGCATGCGTACGACTGAAGCGCCTCCAACGTGCGCATGCGCACTTGGGCACCATCGACCCGCTTGTGAGCGCTCAGCGCTCATGAGCGGGTCTGAATCAGGCCCTCAGCCCTCAGGACCCCACACAATTCACATTTGCCAGGTCACCTAGCAGGTGCACAGGTGTATTCATTACTCACTGGCACATTTTAAAAGATCCACAGGTGGAGCTAATTATTTCACTTGTGATCCTGTGAGAAGACCTGGGAAACCGGCACCGTTTGAGAACCTGTGGATTAAGGCCCCGATACATCAGCAATTGATCGCAGCAATCGTGCAGTTTGCAATCGATTGTGTAAAAAAATCTTTCCCTTTTTCAATCGATTGCAGAATTGCCACAATAGATTGAAAAAGGGAAAGATTTTTATACACAATCGATTGCAAATTGCACAATTGCTGCAATCAATTGCTGATGTATGAGGGCCCTTAATATCGCAAAAATGTTTTTAACCAGAAAAAAAGTTGCATTTGTGAAAAAATAGCATAACATAAAGAAATGCAGTCATACCGTCGACAGCACAATGTTGTCAGTTATGATGTTGGCAATGTTGAATTATTGATATTTAACAAGTAGGTTTGTGCAGAATGTCGAAATTCTGCAGGGGCTGGCAGTGGAGGATTAGGGTTAGACTTATGCTGCGTACATATTGTACGATTAAACAAGACAAAATTAACGATAACTATATCGTTATCGTTCATATCGTCCTGTTTCTGGCCCCCTCAAATGACCAAACGATGGTCGATGCGCGGATACGAATAGTCGATATAGATGCGCACTGGGATCCCCCAGCTGACAAGCCGACGCGCGTTTCGCCGGAAGCGGGCTTTCTCAAGGACGCTGTCTCCGTTTTGTGTGTAGGCCGGATATAAATAGTGCCGGCCATCGTGTGATTGGTAATGCTAGGAGATTGATATTCCTAAAAGGCCAATCCGAATTGAAGTAGGTGGGAACAAATGTCGTTCCCATGGTAACGCATACAACAATAACACGCCATTATAAGGCATAGATGCCATAGTGTTTAAGGAGATGACCACGATAGTGAAAACAATCAGAGGTTCCAGAAAACAACCACTAAACATATGCACAGGATCTGCCAGATATTCTGATGTCACCACCGAAGACAGCACTGGAATTGTCGGCACCGCCGTCTCAGGTAAGTCACCACTAGACCACCAGGACGTATTGTCGTCATTCTTGTGTCAACATTTTTATCAGTGTCGACATAATGAACATCAATGTTGACATTACAACCATGTCGACATTCTGATGTCAAAATTATAAATGGCAAGAAAATATCACACCCAACCATAAGTCACATTTGTAAATGTGTTTAACCTAATGTATACAATTTTAGAATCTATTCTTTTATGCAGCCATATGTACTGCAGCATCATTTCCACCTTATCTGCTCAAACCAGTAGTTTTGAAAACTACCAGTGTACAGAATTCAAGTTTAGTATAAGGGAGTTTTAAAACTATCTGGAATGTCCCACTTAGATCTGGACAGTTGGAAAGTATGTATTATATGCCGTATGTATGTTTATTATACATTTAATTGAAGTATACTATAAATTCTGATTTTAAGAGGCATTAGATATTTCTCCTGGGTAGAAGGCTTCCTTCTATGATGATAATTTTATTAAAAATATTTTTAAATGGTCAATCTTGCACTGAAACATGGCTGCCACCTGTACTGGCTTTCTTATTCTCTGGGTTTTATGACTTAATATTTGTATAAGAGAAGCATTATAATGGCAGAAAGTCGTACAAATCTAAAATGCAATAAACATGACCTTTTATATTTCTTTATGGTCCACCAAGACAAAATGGTATGAAACCCAGTGTCAAAGTGCCACTGGCAAATATTGGCACCTATGCAATATATACCAGAATAAAAGCAAAGTGCATGGTTGTTTTTATGTTTCCCTGAGTAGAAATATTATGTCATATAATAAAATTTAATATTCTATTTTAAGCTTTACAGTTGGTGGGGTCCTGCAAACTTTAGGACAATGTCAATTTGATTCAGTTATGTGATGTGGCAGTTTTGCTAACTGCAAGATATCTTTTCTTTAGTGATTGTGAAATTGTATCTTAAAGCATACTAGCTTGTCTTTTTTTAATTGTCCCCTCTGGATGGGAGGTCCAAGTGGGAGATGCTGGGAGCATTGTGTTCCCAATAACTCTCCAGACTCTCGTACCAGCAGCTCGTGCTCTGTAATCCAAAAAAAGTGCTATAACTCTGACACTGAATTGTTGGCTTTTCTTGTGTTTGTAGGTTTGACTGATGAGAAAGTGAAGGCATATCTGTCTCTCCACCCCCAATTGCTTGATGAATTTGTATCAGAAAATGTTACTTCTGAAACTGTAGAAAGATGGATGAAAAAGAAAAATACAAGTGATGGTAAGATTTTATTATACACAAGTTATTATGAAGAATATATTAGCAATAATACTGTTGATTTGTAATACACCGTAGTGTGTAAAATGGAGCATACATAAAATGGAGGCATACCAGCTAGTCATGGTTGTCTGAATAAAGCAGTCAGCAGACTAAAGCATGATGCCACGGCATCAGGTTTGGGAGAAACTGAGGTTTATGGTGATGGTGAGGGAGATGTGGTAATGACACTAATGAAGGGCGATGAGCTCTGTGCATACTTGCCAACTCTCCCTGATTTAGCTGCAATCTCCCTGACTCCCTGAAGAGTCCAGCAATCTCCCTCATTGCACCTTACCCCCATTCTGAAGCTGATATATATAATATATATATATATAAAGACTAAGATATATATACATTTCAAATGGTATCAGTAGTAAAATTTTCCTGCATTTATAAGGCACAATGATCCCTATGGCTACATGCATTTTCTGAAAAGTATCAGTGTGTTTTCATCAACAAATAGATCTTACTTTGGGGCTCATTTATATTTGGATGTAAATCAAGATTATGAAACTCCTCTTAGATGTAGCAGTACACGTCCACTTTACCACCACACTCATCGGTGTTACTTTCACATTCTCCCTGACCAGTGGCGTAACTAGGGGGGGTCGGGCAGGGTGCGTGCCCTGGATGCCCTAGTTAGCCACCAGTGTAGCGCCGACCGCAGTGAGTGTGGTCAGCGCTACACATTTACACAGGACCGGCGCTAGGCTTCCAGCGCCGGTCCTGTGCTGCACAGCTGAGCCCGTTCCCTCCCCCTGAGCGCTTGCCCATTAGCGCTAGGAGGCGGGCTCAGGCTATGCGTGTGTTAAACAGCAGCCAATGAGAGTCAGATAGTCTCTCTTTGACTGCTGCAGCACCCACTGCAAGAGCCGGGCTTCCGTCCGCTCCTGCAGTGGGTAATGGGACAGACGTCATGACATCATGACGTCTCTCCCATAATGCTGAGCGCGCCAGCCCGGGAGGACTGGCGGGCGGCGGCTGGAGCGGTATTGCGGACCGGAGCAGCAGCAGCGTGGATTCAGGTAAGTATATTTTTATATACCGGTCTGCACTACTGGGGGCACAACGGGGGAGGGGGGTGGCTACTACTGGGTGGATCTCTACTGGGGGTGGGGGCACAACGGGGAAGGGGTGGCTACTACTGGGGGAACCATTATTGGGAGGACCTCTACTGGGGGGGGCTACTACTGGGGGCACTTAATCGGGAGGGGGAACCTCTACTGGGGACTACTACTTGGGGGGGAAACTACCACTGGGGACATTATAAATGGGGCCTACTACTAGAGGCACTGCACTGTGGGGGACCACTACTGGGGGCAATAATAGGAAGGGCCACTACAGGGGGCACTGGATAGGGGGGATCACTACTGGGTGCCTGCACAAGGGGGACCACTACTGGGAAAACTGCATGGGGGGGACTACTTCTGGGGGCACTATATAAAGGGCACTGCATAGGGGGGGGACTGCTACTGGGGGCACTATATAAAGGGCACTGCATGAGGGGATACCACTACTGGGGGCGCACTGCATTGTGGGGGCTGCTACTGGGGGCACTGCATAAGGGGGAACACTACATGGGGCACTGCATTTGGGGGGGCCACTACTGGGGGTACTGAGTAAGGGGAACTAATTGGAGGCTGTATAAGGGGGACCACTACTGGGGATACTGTATAAGGGGCACTACTATGGGCCTGCATAAGAGGGACCACAACTGCATACTGGGGGTACTGTATAAGGGGTACTACTGGGGTTAAAGTGCATATGGATAGGAATGTTCAGTGTGAAAATAAAGGGGTGTGTCATGTTGACACACCCCATTTTTAATTGACCACGCCCATTTTTTTTGCCGCGCACGCACATCGGGGGGAGGGGGGCTCCGTTTTCAAATTTGCCCTGGGCTCCAAGCACCCTAGTTACGCCACTGTCCCTGACATGCTTTTTCAAAAGTAGGCGTATGGCTCTATGTAGACTTGGAACATCTACTGTGTGGAGAGATCGGAGACGGTTTGTCTTAGTAAACCGTATAGAAGGATGAACATCATTGCCGGACTGTTAAATTGGGTGTCATTCAGGACATATGAACAAATTATTATCCAAGAGAAGAAGTGTACAGTCAGAAAGCAGAGGGCTAGAACAGAGCCTTGAAGCGCCCCAACAGATAGTGGGTGCAATGGGAAGGAGCTACAGGTTTCTGAAGAAACTGCTGGGTAGGGATAGGGAATGCACAAGAATAGAACTGTCATAAAGGTCAGTGTATTCATTTTACAAGGACTGTTACAAACTCTATTCAGCTGAAAACAGTATGATCCTAAGCAAATTATTGACTATTGCTCATTATTCCTAATATGCAATTTCTATAAATTACTGAGTTACACGGTTCTTGTGCATATAGAAAGGGCATAATAAGTCTGTAGTGTGTGTGCGCATGTGTGTTTAATATAATCGGGAATAATAGGCACCTATGGTCCCTTACCGTCAGCTGTCTTCTCTGGCTTTGTCACTTGTAAGTCCCATTATCTTCCTCCTACAGTGAGAAGAGGTTGTCCACTTTGCCATTTTCTGTTTGTTAGTAAAGTTTAAAAAAAAAAAAAAAACCTACAGCTGGGTACAGTACGTAAAGAGAAAGTGGGATACAGTTGCGATCCCAGCTGTCAGGGATGCCAGAAACCAGACACCAGTCAGAATCCCGGCGCTAGCATCCCGACTGTAAGTATTGGTTTGGGGTTAGGTACTAAGAGGAAGGTTAGGGTTAGGCCGCGGGGAAAGAGGGTTAGGTTTAGAGTGTGTGTTGGTGTGTGTGTGGGGGGGTTAGGATTAGGCTGCATGGAGGGATAGGTTTAGGATACTTACCAATAAGTGTCGGTATCCAAACCATGTCGGCATGCCTGCATTGGGATTATGATCGCCGGCATCCCATACCCAACCCGTGTCCATTTCGCCTCTTGCCCCACCATTAACATTTCTAGTTATGGAACACCTACCTCTCTGCATTCTCTCACAGCTAAGAATATATTCACCTAGCAGAGTCCGCTTCCATCCTCACCTGGAAAATAATGCCACAGCAAGGGAATGACAACAAAGCAAATCCAAATCCCATCAGTCATTAGGCTAGGATTGTGAGATGTTAATATTGTTTTCAAGCACAAATAATGTTTCAATATTTTAAAACTAGCATTCCAGCTGAACAGACAAACATTTGCACTCAGCTGAACTTTCTTTTCTCACTGATGTCAGTTACTAGGAGACATCACATTTCATGTTTCCAAAGTATTTAATGTCAATGTCATCATGCTGTGTGTTACCAAAGTACAATGTATGACTTCCGCAGACTAGAGTATGAAGAAAACATTCAAATATTGGAGGTTTTGCAAAATAGGACTTTTACCTTTTAACATACCATATTTGCTTGTCTTCAAAAAAGATGTACATTTTCTAATATGGAAACTCTGGAATTTTGTATTTTTTTCTTATGAGTTGGCTTGTATTTTTTTTATAGCCCGCAGATGTTATTCCAGATGTTCTTTGCAGAGAGCTGTTTGATAAACACAAGGGGCATTATGACAAAGCAATACATACTTCAAAAGCATTACATTTTTCTAGTTACAGTAATAAATTATACTTTTATTCATTATTTAAAAACCTTTATCATTGTTTGTTGTTGTTGAATAGTAATGACCTTATTATTAATCCTAAAAAAACCCTACTTATGTTACAGAAGTACCGGAAACCGGAAAATGAGCAGGCTTATTTACATGGTAGTGCACGGTTCCCACGGTCTGTTTTGCATTTGTTTTAAGTCTTGGTGAAACAATTAGACAAAATCCAGTGTATTTTAACAATAATATTGCAAGTGATTTTGTTTGTTCCTAACTTTCCCTCCCATTTTTCCTTGGTCTGTTATACCCCTTTTACACTGCTGCAATAATCCGGATTATTGCTGGGTGTACCCAGGTCGCAGCTCGGTGTAAACGAGTCCCTGAAAAATAACCCAGGTCAAGTGACCCAGCAATCCAACCCTGGTAGCTACCAGCGTCGGACCCAGGATGGACCTGGGTAATAATGCAGTGTAAACATCGCAACCCGGGTTAACCGAGCTGGGTCATGCCTAAAACGAGGAGGTTGTGGAGCAGTCACCTCCCACTTTTTATGACCTCACAAGTTTAGCAGGGCAGACCCAGGTTCAGTATGAACAGGGCTGACCTGAGAATAACCCAGATCGATGGTGCTGTGTAAACTGTGTCTGACCTGGGTTGGAATCATGTCTGAAAACCCAGCTCGGACCCGTTTTATTTGTGGAAAAGAGACATTATTTTGTTAGATTGGTGGTGTTATTGATATGGGCACTCCCCTTCGGTACACTGAGTAGGCTGATTTCACCTTATTGGGGTTAGCAAAACCCATCTGTCCTGGGCTTTGAGTGTGTTATTGATATGGGAGCTGGAGACCTCTCACTTCTTTGCAGGTGCTCTTAGGGCATTTGGCTCATGCAGAAGTTGTTTAAAGTGAACTTTCATTACGTCAAGTGCTCCACTGCTCAGCTGGCCATTCTTTCTCCCGCCACCATACTATTTAATTTAAAAAATAAAGCTGACCAATTTCATGCCATTTATGTCTTATTATTTATATTATATAGTTGTATGCTTTGTTTAAGCAGTGTGACTTTTGAGCAAAAGTTGTCATCCGCCACTAGACCATTTATATGTTACCTAGAATCTCATTATTTATTATTTATTTATTAACAGTTTCTTATATAGCGCAGCATATTCCGTTATGCTTTACAATTGGAAACATTAATAGAACAAAACTGGGTAATAACAGACAGATATATAGGTAGGAAGGCCCTGCTCGCAAGCTTGCAATCTATCATTAGCTGTTATTGGCAACAGCTTTTTTGAAAAGTTTGGCAAATCTACCTTTTTATTTGTTTGCTTTTTGCATTTTAATTGAGATGCTTGCCACAACACCCAAATTTAGGATTTAATTTGGGCTCAGTGTTGATACTGAATTATAACTATACATTTTTGTATAGGGCCACCCCTCCCACCTCTTAAAAAAGTCCTAATTTGATATAGGACGAAACGCGTTGACCAGTGCCACCAAGTGCCTACCAGGAGGATTGATATTTTATTTCATCACTACAGCCGCTCATATTTGCATTTGCCCAGCAGGACTAGTTGACCATTCAGCCAGCAATTGGCTTTGCCCCACACACAGGCGTGCTTGGGTTAGGAACTGCTGGAGGACTTATTGCCCAGCAAGCCCAGCCTGCCACACGCACAGCAGGAAGTGCCGATCAGCTGACCTACACTTTGTCAGGAATCATCAAGCGGCCGGAGCCGCTACGCTGTTGCACGCGCCTGGGGCATGAGTCACTGGAGGACTTAACGCCCAGCAAGCCCTGCATGCTTTTCTACAGCGGCATGTTGATTGTATTCGTAGCTATCACCAGAAGATTGGAAGAGCATTTCTTTTAGTGCCTTTGATGTACACATCATACTGATACCATTGCATCCTGTGAGATCTATACCCATTTGAATTTGTTGATATGATTGTGAACATCTCCAAGGGACCGTATGTATATTAGCGTGGCCACGCTCAGAGCATTTTATATTGGTTATCAAGAGATCAAGTAAATCTTTGTATTTTATACCAGTAGCTGGGACGCCAGCACTCTTTTACATAGTTGTTATTGCCTCTATCAGATTATTACTATCTGGATACTAGTGATTTTACTGTGGATCAATAAAACATTCTATTTAATAATAGCACATAAATATCAGTCTTCCATTCATTTGAACAGAGAGCACACATACAATTTACTATCTGTATTGACAATTATTACCATCCACCTTGCGCAGTAGATTCACAGGTTGTTTTCAGGTTGATTTTTTACTATTTGGTCTTAGCTAGACCAAAGATTGCTACTAGCTAGCAGGTGGTTCATTTTTGGTATTTATCCTTGAGCGCCGGGTATTGTAGTTTGCTAACTACATATATAACCATATCGTTGTCCCCCCTCCCACCTCACCCATTCCTGGCACCCCGACATTTTTTTACCACCCCTCACCCCTCCCCACTAATTAAATACAGTGTCTGTCCTGCTGCCCAGCCTTGTTTTTTCACCACCCCTCACTGCCCCCCCCCCAGTCAGTAAATTCAGTCTGTCCTGCCCGAGTGTGTCAGCCTCATTCTCCCTCCATCCCCAGCATGTCTCTGCCTCGTTCTTCCCACCAGCGTGTGTCCCAACCCCAGCGTGTCAGCCTCTTTCCCCCCCCAGTGCCAGCGTGTCAGCCTCTTTCCCCCCCAGTGCCAGCGTGTATCAGCCTCTTTCCCCCCCAGCCCCAGCGTGTATCAGCCTCTTTCCCCCCCAGCCCCAGCGTGTATCAGCCTCATTCCCCCCCAGCCCCAGCGTGTATCAGCCTCATTCCCCCCCAGCCCCAGCATGTATCAGCCTCATTCCCCCCCAGCCCCAGCATGTATCAGCCTCTTTCCCCCCCAGCCCCAGTGTGTATCAGCCTCATTCCCCCCCAGCGCCAGCGTGTGTCAGCCTCTTTCCCCCCCCAGCGTGTGTCAGCCTCTTTCCCCCCCCAGCGTGTGTCAGCCTCTTTCCCCCCCCCCCCCCAGCGTGTGTCAGCCTCTTTCCCCCCAGGCCCAGCGTGTATCAGCCTCATTCCCCTCCAGCGCCAGCGTGTGTCAGCCTCTTTCCCCCCAGCATGTGTCAACCTCTTTCCCCCCCCAGCGTGTGTCAGCCTCTTTCCCCCCAGGCCCAGCGTGTCTCAGCCTCTTCCCCCCCCAGGCCCAGCATGTCTCAGCCTCTTTCCCCCCCAGCCCCAGTGTGTGTCAGCCCCTTTCCCCCCCAGCCCAAGTGTGTGTCAGCCCCAGCGTGTGTCTCAACCTTTTTCCCCCCCAGCATGTGTGTCAGCCTCTTTCACCCTCCCCCCCTCCATGCCACCGCCACGTACCTTATTTCTTCCTCTTCTGCTCCTCTCGATCCGCGGCTTCTCTTGATCTTCTTGCTCCAGCAGCCCGGCCCCTTGTTATGACACAGCGCACGTGACATCATGATGTCACACGCGCCATGTCATAACAAGGGGCCCGGGCTGCTGGAGCAAGGGGCCCGGCCGCGGCGGGTGTCTCATGTTGGAGCTGTAGCGGCCAAAGCGGGCCCGCTCCAGCTCCAACCATTTAGGTAATGAGGACCAGGTCGGCGGGCAGCGGCGCTGTCGGATGCAGGCTGCCATGGGACCCTGCACCACAGCAGGCCCCGGTGCAAGGCACCATCTGCACTGCCGCTAGTTCCGCCCCCGGAGTAATAGTTAGGTTTAACACACACAATATAATGTGAATCTGAAGTTGTAACACATGCACCAAAGATTTATATTTTCAAGGAAATAAAATCTATCTTCTAAACGATTTGCATATACATTTTACACAACTTTAATGTGTACATTTTTTTTTCTTGTCTTTACATATATTTTACATATGGTGGGGGGAGGGAAAGAAAGCACAAGGTTGGCCTTTTAGTGTGTTCTGGGAGACTTGAAGAGTGATGTTGTACATAGTTAATCTAAATTACTTGATTTATAAACTAAAGTAGAGCCACCAGCCATTACAGATAAATGTTTTTGGTTTTGTGTGTCTAAGCAACAGCAATAACATCCCACAATTGTGCATTAGTGTCCCTAAAGCACACCAAAAAACAATCTCTAATGTAAATGTGCGCAAATTGCAGTTGCTGTGGATAACATTCCCCAGATACATCTATTACTAAGGGGATTCTCTCTACTTCCAGTGAGAATTTACTTTTATGTTGGACACTAATTATCATTGTCTCTTCTGATGTTGGCTATCCGTTCCCATCTGGGACAGTCATTTATATATTTATTTTGCTTCCTCATTAGGTTAATACAACAGTTGATGACGCATTAGCCATTGATTAAATACTTATTACAGGTTGACTCAACAAAAAAACATTGAATAGATAACACAGGACTGAAACAAACAAACACTTAACTATTTGTGCAGATGGTTTAAGACTGTTCTTTAACAAACTGTTTTTACTTGGTATGTTTTAAGAAAATTATGGACTTTCATGAATATGATTTAGAGTTGTATGTAAATCCGATGGTTTCCACACAACTCTGATGTTTAATTATCGGCGTTTGCGCAGGATCTGTACTGCACATGCAGGGCTGCCATCAGAAATTGTGGGACCCAGTACAAACTAAACAAGCAGGGCCCCCCACCTACTGAATCCCCCTCCCCACCTGCCCAATGGATGCAGAGGTGCAGCATGGGCCCTACACTTATATACACACATACACAATTACGTAAAATCGGAAATAAATAAAAGGAAAAGAAGAAAAAACCACTACAAATATTTTTTCTAACATTAAGTATTTTTAAAAGAGAGGGAAAAAAAAGCACATTTTCTTAAAAAGGATTTTGGGTATAGTGGAGGTACAAGATCTGCCATGATAGTTGTTAAATAGGTTTTCCCATGCATAGGTAATCTTATGACTGGTAGTAACCCTTTAGAATGAGAAATAACCCTAGTAAGTACTGTAACAAGGCTCTGGAGCTTCCTGTGCCGGCCTGACCACAAAGAGCTTGACATCATGACGTCAAGCATAGGTGACGGAATCGCCAGGATGATCTGGGCAGCTTCAGAGATGGCAGTGTGCATGCTCTGAGTGTCCAAAGGACTCTGCGGGTGGCACTGCTGCAGCAATACTGGCTGCAGGGTACCATTCCAGGCACCTTGCTATGCAGAAGCAAGGGTTATGGGGTGGCGACTGTGCCGCCCACAGAGCCCTGTGCTCTGTGCAGCGGCACCACTCGCACACCCTTAATTACCAGTGACTTGCAGGGAGGTAAATGGCTGGGGAGGCACTGGCTAGTGTCAGAGCCAGATTTACTCATACATATATTAGGGCCGAAACCAGGATTTTTGGCACCCCCCCTCATTAAGGTGACACCAGCAGCACAGTAAGGTGACCTCAGGGTACCATGGATTTCCACAGGTAAAAAACACACACAGTAACAAAAAATAAAACACATTAATTGTCCCCAGCCCCCCATATATCAGTTACCTGATCTGTTGACAGCACTGCAGGGGACGGCTCCCAGTCCTTCCCTCTTCAACTGCAGGCAGCAGCAGCCAGATCATGCATGGGTAGGTTGAGGCCAGAGGCACACATGTGTAGGTTGAGGTCTGGAGCACACATGGGTAGGAGAGTCAGTGGCACAGTTTGGTAGGAGGTGTCAAAGGAAAACTATAGGAGGGGGGTCAGAGGCACACCTACGTGGGGGGGTCAGTGAAACACTAGGGGAGGGATTAGGGCAGAGGCACACATGGGAAGATTCAGTGTCTGTGTGCCTCTATGACTGTATAAGCAGGGGGTGAAGGAGAGTCAGGGGTCTGCAACTCTGATGGTTCCTTCAGCAAACTGCTTCTTAGTCACAGGCATACATCTGCCTGTGACTAAGAAGCAGTGTTCTGTCAGTACCATATATGATAAGTGTCTAGCCTGTCCTTATCATACACCAAAGATTGCCTGGCTGGCGTCCAGCGGTATCCCATGCAATGTACTTTAGTTCCAAACTGCCTCTGCCCCGTGTAGCTCTGCCCCATGGGGGACACAGGAAATCACCAGGGTCCAGAGTTGGAGGGCTGAGTTGTGCTTGATTGTGGCTGCACAATGTGCTGAGCATGCCCTTCTGCCCTGAGTGACAGATAGTTCCAGGTTGGAGCACTCCATGCAATTGCACGCCGGCTCACGCTCCCCTAGAAATGGCCCTGCTTAGGAGGAAGGCTGGGGGGGACGGGGACGGGACAGAGTACCGTGATCTGAAGGAAGGCAGGGGACTGGGCTTGGGAAGAAGGCAGGAGATGGTAACAAAGGACTGTGATCTGAGGGAAGGCTGGGGGCAGAGGGCCTGATTCAGAGCCGCTCGTAAGCGGCCGCTCGCTCGCTCCGAGCGATGTTCGCACATCTGCGCATGCGCCAACCAGTCAGTGCGGTCGGAAATCGTGTGCTCGCAAAATAGCGAGGGGCTTGTAATTTGAGTGACAGGATGAGGCGTTTGTGGTGGTAACAGGGGAAGGTGCTTGAAAACAGGAAGTGGAGATCCGAACGCTGGCGTGCCAAATGGTCAAAACTGGCGTTTTAAGGGTGTGCATAATTAACAAAGCAGCGTCATTGACCACGTCACTTGGTTGTCTTTTAGCCTGAACTGTTCGCATGATTGCAGTAGGAAAATGCTACCACAAGAATAGCGAGCAGTTCATACGCCTTTCGATGTACTCGATTAATCAAATAGCGGAGATGATGTATGATACGAGTGGCCAAGGGGCGTCTTTACAAAATAGCGAGCGCATGTTTCGGATGCTCGCTCAGACATAGAGGCGTCAACAGACCGCAAAGAACGAGCACTCAATTTAAATAGCCAGCCCCTTTTTCTGAACGAGCGAGCGCAAATAGCGTCCGGCTCTGAATGAGATTCAGAACTCAGAAAGAAAACAGGGGACAGAGGACAGTGATCGGGAGGAAGGGAGCTGTACTTTATGGAATGCAGAATTCTTGGACAGATGGAACAAAGGACAGGTAGACAGGGGGCTGGACTCGGAAAGAAGGCAGTGGATGGGGCTCGGAAGGAAGGCAGGGGATGGAGACCTAGTGCGAGGCTCAGGAAGAAGGAACTGACAGATGATCATTCCGGTCCTGTCTCGACAGTTACTCCCTAGCGCCCCCCCCCCCCCCAGTTGTGGCCCTGCATATATTAACCCAAGGGTTCATGTGTGCATAATACAAAGGTGCTGTATATAGTGCTGGAAATTTGGTGTAGTTTGATCAGGGATGTGCAGAAAAGGTATACAGGGAGGTAGTACCAGTTTTTATTTTTTTTTTACTCCAGAGTTTTGTCTATAAAAAATATTAGAATAATACAAAAGATATTTATAACATTTTCTTTAAATTATTATTATAATTTTTATAGCCAAAACTCTGGAGTATACCTAAGTGCGACAGGAAAGACTCTGCCTCACCTGACCGCACATCACTTCTAGTTACAGCCCTGATTCTAGTGGTTTATTAAAGGAAATTTGTGCTTACATGCAATAGGGACCTAGATGAGGTGTGTGTGTATATATATGTGTGTGTGTGTATATATATATATATATATATATAAATATAATTTATACTTCTGGACATCTGGTTCTTTCATTCTTCAGATCCACATAGGTGGGAAGGTGGGACCAGCACCACACACCCTCCACTCATACTAGTTGTGCTTAACTTTCTGCAGATTCAGATGTGCTGCTCAGCAGCGCTGAACCAGCGCTGTAAAGCAGCAAAAAGTCACTAGAAAAATGGCAGCGCCCATTTTCTCATTGACTTGTGCATGCACAGAAACAATGTCCCCGGGGAAAAAGGCGCAGGTGCAACCCTCAACCCAACTGGCCCCCCCAGCTGCAAAGACCCTGCACCGCATGGAGGAGGTGGTGTTATGTGCGGTCTTTAAGTTAAAACACTGCAGATTACACCTCCGTGCAGTGCAGGGGCTGTGCAGCCTATTACTCTAAAGCACAGTCCCTGACCGCCCGTGACCGCCACTATACAGTCCCTGCGCGCCCAGGTAAGAGGGAGGGAAGGGAGGGAGGGGGTAGAATGGGGGCGCAGGGGAGTTGGAATGATTTTATGTTGTTCGCCCAATGTATAATCGTTCCGACGGCCATGCCCACAATACGTTACTACACCCCCCCAGCCTACCTCCACTACCAGATAATATAAGCATAGATTCCTGATAGATTACACCCCTCAACCCATCTTAATTTCCAGATAATATAAGTATACACCACAGAATACATTACTATAACCCCCAAGCCTCCTCACCCACCTGTTTAATGGTTACATACCCCCCTGATACATTACACCTCTCAACCACAGGTAATAGAAGTATATCCCCACATAACATGAATACAGAACCATAATTTGGTACAGAATACAGGCCAAATAGAACAGGACTCGGGAGTAGGTGGGGACTCTGGAAGGTGGTAGGGAGATGGAACCTGCTTACAGGGGAGAAGAAATGCCGGGCAGAGCAGGAGGTGTGGGGACTCAGGGAGGGGGCGCGGAGAGGGGACTTGACTAATCTCCTGCAGAGCAGACGGTGGACTGGTTGGTAAGAGACACAGACTAAGTGCAGCAGTCCGGCAGCGTAGCCTCTGCTTTAACCTCCTATGAGAAGGAGGCCGGCTGCTGCCCTAGTCAGTAGTCATTCACAGTGACCGACACTGACAGAGGGGGCCCCTCATCGGTGGTGATGTTAACCAATACTTTGCATAGCCAGTCCTGGTTGTGTAAATACAGGGGAAAAATTGCGTATGGTTCCCCTGTACTTAGCGCAACCAGCACCAGGCTCGGAGCTAGTCCTGGTTCTGGAGTTACAGGGGGAAAAAAGCGTAGGGTTCCCCTGTAATTTTCATAACCAGCACCGATCCTTTTCTAGTGGGGGGGGGACCCTATTACCGGGTTCCCTGGCCGAAACATTACCACTGACTGCTAGTAAGCCCATGCCGGGGATCCCTTGAGAGTTGAGGACCCCCCAATAAAGGGTTCCCACACTCCAGGGCACCCCAGGCCTAGCTCTGATATCCTAGGGCTATCCTCGGCACCCGTGGTCGGTGGGTGCTGGGTTAAAAGTGTAGTGTAAAATTAGAAATGTTGACATTGTCTTTACCAGTAGAACTGCAGGTCCCAGCAAGCCTCCCCCTCATGCTGATACTATGAGAACCACAAGTACCCACATGCGGGGCATTAAGGGCCCGCTGGTATCTGTAGTTCACCTGTAAAGAAATGTTAAAAGAAACACAAGGCACACACACCGTGACAGTATACGTTTAATATACACATACCAACAGTAAAGCATCCTGATACCATTTATGTATGGGGTTGCTTTTCAGGAGTGGGTTCACTCACAATTTTGCCGAAGAACACAGCCATGAATAAAGAATGGTACCAAAACTTCTCTAAGAGCAACTTCTCCCAACTATCCAAGAACAGTTTGGTGACGAACAATGGACCTCATTCAGAGCCGCTCGCAAAATGCGAGCGCTTGCTCTGAATGAGGGCGGCCACATCTAAAAAATGATCCGGCCTCCTGGCCACTCACTAGGCTGTGGGTTACCACCCACAGCCTTAACCAGCAGCCAGGATGATTGTCGCGATGGTCAAGACCATCGCAACCATCAGGGCTTGCAACGAGACCCTTGAGGTAGGGTCTAGGCTGCCGCAAGCCCCAGAGAGCTTTCGGCTCTAATAGAGCTGGAAGCTCTCCCACTGACATCACTGGTGATGTCAGTGGGGCCGCCCACAAATGGCAAGCGTTTTTGAAACCACCCCCCTGCCACACCTACAAAACGGGTCGAGCTGTCGATCAACATCGACAGCCGCCCCTTTTGTAGTGAGCCCTGGAGTGAGAGAATTTCTCTCTCTCTCCGGGGCTTGCGCACATGCAGTGCGGCCGCTGCGCATGCACACAGCCAAACATCGACCCGCTTGCAAGCGCTCAGGCGCTTGCGAGCGGGTCTGAATGATACCCAATGCCTTTTCCAGCATGATAGAGCACCTTGTCATAAGGCAAAGTGATAACGAAGTGGCTCGGGGAACAAAACATCGAAATTTTGGGTCCATGGCCAGGAACTCCTCGGACCTTAATCCCATTGAGAACTTGTGGTCAATCCTCAAGAGTCTGGTGGACAAACAAAACCGACAAATTCTGACAAACTTCAAGCATTGATTAGGCAAGAATGGGCGGCCATCAGTCAGTATGTGGCCCAGAAGTTGATTGACAGCATGCCAGAGCAAATTGCAGAGGTCTTGAAAAAGAAGTGTCAACACTGCAAATATTGACTCTTTGCATAAACTTAATGTAATTGTCAATAAAAGCCCTTGACACTTATTATTTTACTTCAGTAACATCTGACAAAAAGGTCTAAAAACACTGAAGCAGCAAACTTTGTGAAAACCAATACTTGTGTCATTCTCAAAACTTTTGGCCACGGCTGTACTCAGTCTTCAGTTATGGGTCCCATGTAAAAGTAAAAAAAAAACTGTAACATTGGCAATCGCTAAATTTGCTCCAATATAAAGAGTAGCTTTTAGTTATAAGTGCATGCACAGTCTTGTCTCATATGAAGATGAGGCACTGTGTTTATGTAAATGAAGTATTTTGTAGCAAGCAGTGAATGCCATCCTTATAAAATTCTTGATTAATCATGTTAGGGCGTGGCTTGGTGACCTAGAGACGCTGTCCTGGACTTTTGTCCTGTGATTGCGGAGACGTGGTTCCGGTATGCTATCCCTGCCAGTGCAAGAGTGGACTTTGTGGAGTGAGAGATCCAGTGCAGTATATTTAAAACCATGTGGTATTAAGTCCACAGTGCTTGTGTTTATGGTACGAGCGCTACCTAATAGCAGATTGATTTTTGATTTTTACTATTGGAGATTTTATTTAAATAAATACTTTTATGCACTACAGAGCGTACCCTAATTTTTTTTGTCCGTGTATAATATTAGAGATGAGCAGATCTGGACCCGACCGAACTTCCCTATCTGAGTCGTGAAAATACAAGCCGGACTCTGATCCCAAAACGAGGCAAATCGTCATCCTCCTGCTGTCTGATTCTAGCGGGTTTTAGATTGTATACAAGTCCCTCCCTGCGGTGATCGGCTCCATTTGCTTGCTGAGTCCCAGGCTGTGCAGTGCTGTGCTCCGTTGAGGGAGGGCTTTGTTGTTCAATACAGGTGTGTGCTGTGTTGCCCATCAAGGGGTTTGCTGTGTTTGGTTGTGTTGTCCAATCCAGATGGGGTATGCTGTATTCTGTCCAGGAGGCTGTGCTATTATCATTGCTCATTCAGGGGTGTGCTGTGCTGTCCATCAAGGGGTGTGCTGTCCAGGGTTGTGCTGTCCATACAGTGTGCTGTCCGTCCATGGGCTAGTCCGTCTACGTCATTTACTAAAGTCGATGCCCAAGGGCATACAGGGCTTCAATCAGGGTATCTAAAATCAAAGAACCAATCTTTTACATTGATAAAAAAAACATCAAAGGTAAAATTAGCTGCAGTAAGACATAAAATTGCCCATATGCCTTTAACCACACAAAGCGACAGGGAAAGGCTAAGGCCTTGGCCTTTATTTATGAATGGTGGTTCTGCCTCTTATGATGTTGTAAGCGATTTTTCCTGTAGACTTTAAAAAAAAAAAAATTTAATTGGTACAGCACAGGAACCAACTGTGTGCTCAAAATTGTCTCAAATCCCTGAGGAGAGTCTAAAGCTGAGCATTCACTATACAATTTTCTGTTGGATATCTGTCCAATCTGGCTGGTTGGAATGAAAACCTGGTAATGTATGGGAGAAAATGACAGTCGATCATATGGTTTTGAACACTGGAAAAAGGACAAATAAAATTGTTCAAATTGGTTAAATTGCGTTTTAACCAATTTGTCTGAACAGCCAATTTTGGCTATTTTCCAGTGTTTGTGAGCAAATGAACGATTGTCATTTGCTCCCATACATTACCAGGTTTTCATTCCAACCAGATTGGACAGACATCTGACAGAAAATTGTATAGTGGATTCCCAGCTTTAGTGTGTCGGCAGGTGCCATGTGTGAGCCTGACCTTTCCAATACTGTACTCAAAGTGGAGCCTCCTTCCACCACTTTTTTGCATCCTCTGCAAATGTGGGAATGAGCAGCACAAGTCAACATGCTGACATAGAAATCGAGGATGCTTCTGTGGAAGTGCACCAGGATGAGGATAGGATATTTTTGTAGCTGACATTTATAAGGATGTTATTGATGAGTGTGTTATTTGTGTCAATCAGGCACCAGTGGAAGAAACTTTTGTTATTGTCCATGATGAGGAAAATCCCATTGTAATGCTCGGGCATAAGATAAAAAACTCCACTTCTTATGTGTGGAATAATTTCTACCCAAATCCAGACAACAACTGTCAAGTCATCTATACCCATTATAAAGGTAGAGTAAGTAGAGGTAGGGACCTTAAGAATATGAACCTCCTCCCTGTTATGTCATTTGCAGCGAGTTCATGGGACATTTTTGGGAAAATCAGAAACTGGTGCTAAAAAAATAACAGTCCAGCATTGGTTAGCTCCCTTCCCTCAGCTAGATCCAGGCACCTGCAATCTAATGATCAGAGGTAGTTCTGCATCCAGGATGGCTAGATAACTACTCCCTTATCCAGTATCCCTCAGAAGAATCCTTGAGCACTAGACTTGCTGCTGCTGGTGGTGGATCTTCTTCATTCCAGAAAGGGACCAAGAAGACTTCTAGTAGTAGTTTAGAAAAACAATTGACAGTTATACTTGCTTCCTCTATCAAAGGATTGTTTAACAGCTGTCACCCAGTTGCGCAACGGTTCACTGACGCCATGACAGCTGTGCTAGTATTACATTGTCACAATCCTGGCTAGTTTTTACCTTTTGTGACTTACCTCTGCCAGCTGCTCCATGGATCTGTGTTTGTAATTCTCCTGGGACATCTGCTCTGGCTGAATCATGCTGGCTGTAACATCTCTGTGTGTGCAGACTGCTCTCCCCCCACACTGATTAAACACCTGGACCCTGCTCTGTCTGTGAGCATTGCTAGTCTTAATTGGAATCACAGGTGTGGTCCTGTTTCTCAAGGGCTGCAGAGATGAATACTCCCTCTGCATGCTGTGCCTTGCTCCACTCTGAATGCCACTGCCAGACCACCTGTCTGTATCCACCAATCGCTGCCAGACTCTAGGTATATAGATCCTCCTCTAATAGCACTCAGTGCTTGAACATCGTGTTACGTTCCGTGGTGTACTGCTTGTGCTATAGCTGTACCTCTGAGTACCAGTATGTCCCAGGCTCCTGCTGGTTCCTAGACCAGTGCTATCCGTAAGCCTGCTGCGTTCAGCTATCCACGCTACCAGACTCTCACCCACAGTTCCCAGGCCGCACCAAGTAGCTTTCACGCTACCATCTCTCACCCACGGCTCCCAGGCCGCACCAAGTAGCTTCCACGCTACCAGCGTCTACCCACGGCTATCCAGCCGCTCCCCAAAGCCATCCAGCTACCAACGTCTACCCACGGCTATCCAGCCGCTCCACATAGCCACTCAGCTACCAGCATCTGCCCACGGCTATCCAGCCGCTCCACGTAGCCACTCGGCTACCAGCGTCTGCCCACGGCTATCCAGCCACTCCACGTAGCCACTCAGCTACCAGCGTCTACCCACGGCTATCCAGCCGCTCCACGTAGCCACCCAGCTACCAGCGTCTACCCACGGCTATCCAGCCACTCCACGTAGCCACCCAGATACCAGCGTCTGCCCACGGCTATCCAGCTGCTCCACGTAGCCACCAAGCTACCAGCGTCTACCCACGGCTATCCAGCCACTCCACGTAGCCACTCAGCTACCAGCATCTACCCACAGCTATCCAGCCGCTCCACGTAGCCACTCAGCTACCAGCGTCTACCCACGGCTATCCAGCCGCTCCACGTAGCCACTCAGCTACCAGCGTCTACCCACGGCTATCCAGCCACTCCACGTAGCCACCCAGCTACCAGCGTCTACCCACGGCTATCCAGCCGCTCCACGTAGCCATCCAGATACCAGTCTTCCTGCCGGTCCCAGTCCGGTTCCTCCAAGTCCACTCACCTCATGGCTCATTAGCTGCACCAAGTAGCTTCCGTGCTACCATCCATCTGCAGGCTCATCTACTGGTACCCCGACCAGCTCAGTCAGCCTACCTGCCGGTCCCAGTCCGATCCCTCCAAGTTCCTTCTGGTCTCATTCCAACGTCTCCAGTTTCCAGTTCCAGTCACTCATCACCAAAGGTAGTTCTCACTGCTACCCACTTCTTATAATAAAGAGCTATTCATGTTAACCATGGCTCCAGTCCAGCCAGCCTCCAGTGATTCCAGCTCATCACCTGATACAGGTAACTCGCTAGCACCAACTGTGACATACATGGTGAAATAGAAATGATAGTGTGGACGTGCAAAAGGAGGATGAGGGGAATATTTTTGTCCGATCTGATGCTAATGAGTATGTTGATGATGAGGATGTTTGTGTAAATCAGCCACCAGTGGCAGCAGTTCTTGCTTGTGATAATATATATTTTCATGCCTAGGCATAAGACCAGAAAAGCCACATCTTGGGTGTGGAATTATTTTAACCCAAATCCTGACAACAGTTGTGAAGGCATCTGTACCATTTGTGAAACCAAAATTAGTAGAGGTAGGGACGTTAACCATCTAGACACCTTCTCCCTGTTACGTCATTTGAATTGCTTGGTTTGTGAAATTGTGCATGTCCTTTTTTTAATGTCCCACATAAGAATGTGTGGGTGGGACCCAAGGACAATTCCATCTTGCACCTCTTTTCTTTACATTTTGCACAATTTGGGGCATTTCTGACGGACATTGTTATAGTTTATTAAACTGCCATCCTATCTGCTACTGCTGTGTGGTAATGTTTCATAGATGTGTTAGATTTTTTTAAAGTGTTGTACATTGGTGCAGCTGCTCTGTCACTTACTATAACCAGCCAGCTCTCTGCAGCCTTTGGCTTATATTGGTGAAAAGTAGTTAAAGGGCTGGATGTGCTATCCCTGAAACTCAAGTGACCAATCACCATACATATAATCAAAATTACACATTAAACAAATGGGATACAAACACTGCTAATGTGTAAAATATGGGCAGTTTGTCTATAATGACCAAAAGACAGGGACATTATACATAACCATGGGCATCTCCATGGAATTGATATGTAATACTGATGGCTGTTTAGCCACCGGATCAAATACCGACAGCAGGAGCCCGATGAGTCAGAATCCCGACAGCATCAGGTAAGTACCCTAACCCTCCCCTCTCCCCTTCCCCTAACCTGCCCCCGTTAGTGCCTAAACCTAGGCAAAATATGATCAAAATGCTATAGCCACCTATGATATAAATTGCGGTATTGTAGTACCATATGTGATACAGGGTGGTGGTGCTACCTAGAGTAAAATATAGGGTTATGAAAAACAAAGGGTATCAGTTCATAAAGAACCTCAACAAAAGAACTCTGTATGGGTGAAATCTAATAGCTAAAATAGTGTCAATTAAACTATAGCTTTTATTAATTCATATAATAAATCAAAGTAAAAAGACTCACACAGATATCAAGAAATCTGACAAAGGTTATGAAAAGAGTGAGTAAAGAAATCTTGGTTTATAATAACCTAGATAAAGTAGGCGAAATATGGAAAAAACATGTAGTACAACATAAAACATGTACTAATATAAAAAACACCAGGTTAGAGATATGTTAATTAGTTGTATCCATTAAACTAGTAAAGCAGCGGTGTGATCTAGTAATACCCAAATAGGGTTGTAACAATAAAATATAGAAAGGAAAGGGGTATTAGATTCAAAACTAGGCTCTGCTGCTCCTTTCACACTCAAAATAAGTGGAGAAAGAGGCGTGAGAGATCTGCTAGTAATGTTACCCTTAGGATAAATAGTCAACAGTGGTCCTAGTCTTCAAACCAAATTACTACTGTTTGTTGTCATATCCAATGGTATTGGACAACAAATGAGTGAATTTTGAGGTTGATATGAGGACCACTGGGAAAATAGATAGGTACTATGGAGATATAACCTGAGATCAGGCAACATGTATCCAGTCTTAGATATAGATGATCATTGGCTAGGTATATTACAGCCAAATGGCGTTGAAATGCTCTAGTAACAAAATAAAATCAAAGGGAAATATTGGTTGACAGAAAATCAGGGGCTAAAGATTCTACAACCAGGCTCTGCTGCTCAGTCTCATGCACTAAGCCTAACCCCTCCCCCCCTAGTGGTGCCTAACCCTAACCCCCCTTTCCCTCCCCTAACCCTCTCGGGGGGGTACCTGACCCTAAATCCCCCCCCAGGGGTCCTTAACACTAACTCCTCCCTCCCCCGTGGCTACACGCTAAGACACCCGGCTTACCTTTGTTCGTTAAGCCGGGTGTCGGGATATAGTAGTGGGGCTTTAGTCCCAAGTCGGGATGTGGCTCTCGGGGTATTGGCGGGTTGGATAGTGCCCGCCGGTGTCCTAACTACATCCCTTCTCCATTAAACATCTAGAAGTAGCAAGTGTAGTGTCCTTCATTACTAAAAGTGGATAAAATGCGCTCTAATACTTATGTAGGGACATATGGTAACACACAGAAATATATGTAGAATGTTTTTTAATACACTTTAAGTAAAAGACAATGGGCCTGATTCAGAGCCGTTCGCTATTTGTGGTCGTTCGTTCAAAAACAAGGGGTGGCTATTCAAATGATCCGTTCGCAAATTGCAGTCTGTTCCCACCTCTAAGTCTGAACGAGCGAGCAAAACATACGCTCGTTTTTTTGATAAAAACGCCCCCTGGCCGCACGCACCATACGTCATGTCCGCTATTTATTAGATTAATCGAGTACATCGTACAGCGTATGAACTGCTCGCTATTCTTGTGGTTGGTGTTTTCAACCGCTATTTTGCGAGCAGTTCTGAGTTAAAAAAAACCAAGTGACGTGGTCAATGACGCTGCTGTATTAATTATGCACTCCCTTAAAATGCCCGTTTTGACCTTTAAGCACGCCTGCGTTCGGATCTCCACTCCCCGTTTTCAAGCACCTTCCCCTGTTACCACCCACATATGCCTCATTCTGTCACTCAAAATAGCAGGCCCTCGCTATATTGCGTACCAACGATTTTCGGCCACACTGACTGGTTCGCGCATGCGTACTAAAAACCGTACGCATGCGCAGATGTGCGAACATCGCTCGGAACGAGCGTACTGCCGCTAGCGAGTGGCTCTGAATGAGGGCCAATGAGCATAAACATACAATTAAAGAAACAGTGATAATAATATATAAATATATACACGTGTATGTGCATATACATACACATACAACTCTTCTGCCACCTAATATGAGTGTCTCAATGGAACACGTATTAAGTAACACATTTGTATCTGAAACAAGTGGAGTTGATCAGACTTGTATCCCAATAGCCAGATACAAGTTGCAACATAAAAACTGTTGTAAATACACAATTTAAAACAAGTAAAAAACCCATGTGATGGATATAATGTCCAAGAATATAAGTATTCTTAGAGGATTCCTAGGTGGACAGATTCAGGTGTCTGTCATTCTTTTACAACTCTCCCTATAGATGTTATTTGATATGGGTAAAATTATGCCCGTCAAGATGATTAATATTAGGCTGTGGTATTGATAAGGAACTCAGTCAGTAAATCACATTTCAGCCATATTTTTTGAAAAAAGTCAGTTATAGATTTTGACATGGACACCTTGACTGATTGATGTGTGACAGTCCCGTATATATAACACTTCATTGGGTGCAATAGATACCAGTATTACCGCTGGTTAACTGTGACCAGTACTGTACCTGTGGATGGATCAACACAGTATAGCAGAATATCTGGATGTACTGGGAAATAGCACTCAGTCGGCTTCTGTTCCTGGACGGCACTCGCAAGACTTAGACAATGTCAAAAAATGACCATAACACCAGTCGGCATGTAATCAACGTTTCAGGGACTTAACCCTTTCATCAAGACTTAGATACTTACTAAAAAAAACAGACAAATACCTGTGTGTGACACCCGAGTGAAGACAGTCAGCAGCCGCAGCACCCGCGTGGAGACCCAATGACGTCACTGGCGCGACCATGCGCCCACGTTCCAGACGTCTCCAGGGGGCGTGGCTAAATTCCGTGCATCATCACCATAGTGATGACATCAACAACACTGCAATGTAAACAAAACATTTTAAGGACCTCGTGATCTAAACGGTGTGCTGTGTAGCAGCAAATATGAAATACAATAAGCATGACTGGAATCTGTATGTTACACCGCCGGCCGCATGGTTCAAATCCCGGCAGCGCCAGCCCGACGTGGAAGGAAATCCAGATCGTCCGAAAGGTAAGTATTTGCTAACGTAATCTACCCCCTATCCCTAACTCTCCTATAGGGTGCCTAACCCTAACCTCCCCCCCCGTGCCTAACCCTAATCCCCTCTCTAAGTGCCCTAACCTAACCCCCCATTCCCCGCCATCTACACCTAAGTCCCCCGGGGGGTGCCTAACCCTAAGTTCCCCCCGGGGGTGCCTAACCCTCCCTCTCCATAGCCTAAACCTAACCTCCGGAGGGGGGTGCCTAACCCTAAGTCCCCCCCGGAACCCTAAACCTAACCACCCCGCGCGGCTGTCCGCGCCCGGCATCCCTTCGATCAGGATGCCGGGCGCCAGTCTCCCGGCGTAGTTTATTTAACCCTCGCTGGGATTCTGTAGTGGAGATACCGGTGGTCGGCATAGCGACCGCCGGCATCATAAACGCATACCGCATGCTTATAAGAGATAAATATATCCCAAATTCGGATAATATGCAACACCAAGAGCAATTACCCAATAGAAATAGAGTCCTGCTAAAAGCACAAACTACACACTAACTGAGATAGGAGCAATGATATGATATATGATACAATATATATTATATATATATATATATATATATATATATATATAAAATTGACAAAATCCGATAAATTAATGATAAATCACATGTATAATTAGTTGCTAGATCCAAACATAGTTATCCTAATGTCCCAACAAAAAATATAAGTTATATATAACAAATTAATGGTGACTTACATTAATAAATACAATTATAAATAATATCATGAAGCTATGTCCAATTCATAATGAATCAATAATTTTGAGCACCATATTACATAAAAAAATAGTGCTCCAAAGGTAACCTATAATTAATCAATTGGGCTTTATATGAGGAGAGGAAAAGGGAAAAGTAGAAATTGCTTGATTAGCGCTAGGTGTTTGTGTGTCCTTCATTACTAGCATCAAAGCAACACAATGTGACAAATGTAATTCAGCATTATATATATTACACACAGTATTATATCATCAATAGTTTTAGCAGCATTAAACATTGTCATTAGCAGCATTAATACTTTATAAATACAACGTTCGACATCACAAATAGAACTTTGTGATTAATAGCACTCTTATTATTGGCAACATATGTATGGAGTTACACACATGGAACAAGCAGAATATTAAACTACAACAATAATGTGATGTGATGTGGTACTGACACAATCAAATAAACCCTTCCAATAGATACAATTATTATTTTTTTAATAATAATACATTTATTATTACGAGGTATATAAATCTGTAGGTACCTGCATACATGTCTTGAAAGAACGTCTTGTGATAAATGATAAATAAGTGATAAATAAGATAAGTGATAAATAGCATAATGGTATTAACTTTTCTGTCCTAATGTTTTTTTCTTGTATGTTGTTTTTGTTTTTCTTTCACAGATTTGACTCCAACGGAAGTCAGCAGGGTAAGCAGCACAGTCTGTTTTCTGTTTCTATCAATACATAATTTATCACCTATTTTGGCTCCTATTCAGTTGAGAGTAATAGAAGAATTATCCTCCACATTCACATTGCAGATTTATATAGAATTTGTTTCAAAATGAAACAGCCCTATATTGGAAAAAATGTTTTATAACCTATCCGATATCTTTGGTTTAATAGAGTCAGAGACATGCAGAGAATAGAAATATGTGTTGTGATCTGTCTTGTCTGGTAGTGATTACATAGGGGCATATTAATGAATAGGCCACATAGAGTGTCAGAGCACCTGCAATTCTCCATATATTCTATACTCTGCAATCAGAGGCCAACATCCTCAATTCAATTCTTAAAAGTTTTATTAGTTATAATGATTCATACATACAACATTTTTTTTGTATGATTTAAGTTCCCTTTAAAAAAAAGTCTTAGAAAAAAGGAGCATCACAGTGATTTTTAAAAACTGGAATCAACCTCCACATTTTTACTGATGTCACAGAAAATGTCTAAAATCCCAGCATCTCATCCCTAGTTCATTTCTAATGTTGGAGAAGAATACAAAGTGAAACCTAGAAGCGTTATGTATGAATACTGTACTTCAGGTTATTAATCACATAGTGGATGAAGATGTTCATGAGTGAAAAGTGCTAGATAAAACACTTGGGGGCCTAGTAACCATAACTTATATAGACTTTTACACATGCGGAAACTCTAATTATGGAAAGGAGTTCAGAGGAAGTAAAGAGGGATCAGAGTGGATCCCTCCGGCAGCTTTGTGCATGCGTGACTTCAGGTCACACATGCGCAGTAGCCGGCCACGGGGGGAGGTAAGTAATGCAGCTACTTCTCTGGCAGTGTTACTAATCATGGAGACAGCTGCTTTTCGGAGCAACTGTCCCTGCACCGAAGAAATGATGAATTGCTCCGGTGATAAGTATCATCATGGGCTATACGGCTCCCCATTGATGAATAGGCCCCTTGGTATACAAAAAAAATTAAATAAAACATCCACAAAATAGTGTTTCTGTAATGCCAAAATAATTAACAGGCAGCTCTATTAAAACAGAAAGCAAATAGCCCTAGCTATGTAACATAAGATTCACAATTTCAAGTAAACTTATAAGAAGTAACAATTGGGATATATATGAAGATTATTTACTTATTAATTTACCTATTTGCTTCATTTACATACAAGCCATAGCCCTTTAGTGTGACTCTCTAAAGGGGTTATGATCTCTGTTCTGTATTTAACTGATGTAAGTTTAGCTTACCACTGATTTTGAATGTACTACTCACGCCATCTATGGATGACAATAGTAGTACGGTTCCCATTGGCAGCAATGGTGACCCAGCAAAAGTCTTTCCGGCTTCAGTGAAGACTTCTAGGCTTTGCTAAGTCCCCAATGGATGGAAGCACAATGCACATGCGCAGATGGATGACACACACGGCCATTACTCAGCAGCCTATCTGACAGCAGTAGGTTGCCAGCAAAAGAGCAGAGGACTCCGCCAAGGAGATGGACATTGCTGGGCTTTGGTGGAGAGGTGAGTCTTGTTGAATGCCGGCAGGATATTCATTCCTATAATTTTCATGCTAAATGAAGTATGCCGCCTGCAGCAAGTATTAGTATTAAGTGGAACCCTTAGTCACAAAAACTGTTTTTATACATTCTTATTTGTGTTCCTCTAACCACTGTTTTGAATATTATATATTTATTTTAAATATCATGGCCATTGTGGGAATGCATAAGTCCCTATTAATAATACAGTTACAATTTTAGCAATTCAAATAGGAGAATTGCTTTTTTTTTTTAATTATTAGTTATGAATTATTTGACAGGCAGTTTGTCTGTATTCTCAGAATGTTGAAATATCAACATTGTCAGAATATCAACATTAAGCAGACTGGATGGTTAGGGTAAAGCGTTATCGCTCCATCGCTTGGTAATCGCCCGCAAATCAGGCAGCAAAAGGTTAAAAATGACCAGCGATGCGCGCGCCCGCTGATCGTTTTTAACATCAATCATCGCCAGAACATTACGGTCAACCTGACCACCACCGTTAGGTTGCCATGTTCGGGGATGATTGATCTGCATACACTGAACATCTAAACGTATGCAGTTCACCCTGCGGGAGACGACCGCATCGTAATTGTGCCATCGTCCCCCGCATTAAGTGGATGGGCAGCTGTGGGGTGAGGTTAGTGTTAGGCTGTGGGGTGAGGTTAGGGTTAGGCTGCTGGGGGGAGGCTAGGGTTTGCACTAGAGGGAGGCTTAGAGTTAAGTTGGGATTGGAGTTAGGGATAGGGGTGAAATACTCACATGAATGCCAGAGGATTGGAGGTCTGAGCCAGAAATCAGTCGCATGACCGCCAATGTCAACATTATGACTGTCTACATATCTCAATTTTACAAATATCATTTTCTGTTTTTTCAACTTCTCTGCAGTACGGTTTTGTTCAGAATATATCTTTTCACAGATTAAATTAATGAAATTAATGGGTTGTGTTTGAAAACTGCATCCAATTGTCTCTGCTTCAGCTGCCAAACACTTTCGACTGGGAGCTACACATCTCTCCGCTTCCCTGGGGATCGATAATATTTTTCTTTTTACAAACAATAGCCCAAAAAGCAGCGATAGAAGAGAATAATTTTTGGGGCTATTTCATCAATTTAAACACTTTAAAAGATTAGGGGGTCTAATGTATGTATGTAAATATAAGTAAGGTTTACATATTGTTAGTAAAGTGCTGATTCATGTAATATATCAGTTGGTGAAATGCGGTGAGTGTATGCTGACTGGATAATCTGTTTACAGACCTCAAATGTAAAATGATAGTAAACACCATCTGTAGAAAGAATATTAATCGGTTATTTCCCTAATGTAGAACTACTTTCTAATAGTTTGACGATTGTTAGATGTAGAGCAATGTTCTGAGTTTAGGCAACCTCCATACTGTACATCCACTGGAATCCTGTTCAATGCCTTTGTTAAACTATTTGATTCGGTCCCTGGCACTTGGATCACTGTAGGTAAAATTTGAATGTAGACTAAACTGCGTTCCCACTTCCAGATTGTTGGAGTTGATCCAGTCATTATCAACTATGCAATACATTATGTTGGGAACCATCTCCTTCAGAGTCCTACATAAAATAGCTACAAAATGCAAGCATTATATAATTCTGATAATGTCCCTTTTAACTATGTTGTAACATTGCATTTTTTTTTCTTCAGCAGTATCAGGATACAAATATGCAAGGAGTAGTGTACGAGTTAAATAGTTACATGGAACAGCGGCTAGATGCTGGAGGAGACAACAAACTACTACTCTACGAATTAAGTGATATTATCAAAACCGGTAAGTGTGTGTGTATATATGTATATGTGTGTGGTTGTGTATATATATATATATATATATTATAATATAACATTTATTAGCGCCCCGCAGGAGCAATTTAATCTTGCCACAGCTCCCTGCATCTCATAACAACCTACGCCATGTTACCAGAGTCCCCTGCATCTCACAACAGCCTACTGCTTCTTACTCCTGCTATCTGCTTTTGCCACAGCCCTTTGCATCTCACCGCAGACCCCTGGTTCTCACTCCTGCTTTTTACCTCAGCCCCCTGCATCACACCACAGGCCTCTGCATCTCACCACAACCCCCTGCTTCTCCTGCCCCCTGCATCTCACCAGTGTCACCACAACCCCCACTGCTGCTGCCCTGCAGCTGGCTGGGGCGCAGTCACTGGGATCTGCTGGGAAGGGCAGGAGGATCATGAATGAGAGATTTGTATTGCAGCTACCATAAGCATTATCAGCAGCATGTCCCCGGGGCTGGAGCACCTGTGTATATTTCCTCAGCCTCCATGCGCATCCTTCCCCAGCTGCCGAATATGGCGGTGAGCAATGTTCCTGTGCTTCCTGTTGAGCTTCCTCGCCGTGGTGCCCCTGTCCGAGAACAGTGCTGAATGCCATGGTAGGTGCCTTTTGTTCACCGAGGGTGTGTGGCTGAGCGGGAACATCTGGAGAGGGTGCACTTCATGGTGGAGGAGTGTTGGCTGGAGGGCACCTTCAGGTTCAGCGTAGGGATGGTCATTGGAATTCGATAATTACTAACCAACGTTGTTTGTGTTCCGATGGTAGTGTTTTTTCCATTTGATGGTGACGGTCTGATGTTTGCCACCATCAAATGGAAATCATTCAATGGTGTTCTGATGGTGGTTTGTATTTATAAAATTCCTGAAAGCTTTGCCTCTCCTGGCTCCATCCTGGCTACTGTGACTGCATCAGGGCATCTTCATGGGTTCATTGGAGTCTGTCTCTCACTCTCTGGGTCTAATTCAGATTTGGGAATAGAGTAAGATAGAGCAAATAACTGTGTACCTGGACAAACCATGTTGCAATGCAACGGTTGCAAATACATACATTTATTTTGCATGTGGGGTAAATACTGGCTGCTATTGCATGTAGTCCAGAAATGCTGGAAATATATATTTTTACACTGCAATTTAGATTTCAGTTTGGACACACCCCTCCCAAATATAAATTTATCTGCACACTTTAAATCTGTCCCACCTGCAGTGCTGCATGATTTTAGAAATATGCACAGTTACTTGTTCTTTCTTACTCTATTCCCAAATCTGAATCAGACCCCACTGTCTGCCTCAGACATGATGCTGCTCTAGTCCCTGACTCCCTCCCCTCTCTAGGCTGCTGCTAAGCAACAGGGCACATTGTTAGTTCTGATTGGCTCTCATTTTACTATTTCAGCACCATGGGCAGCTACTGTACTGAAACTTGGTGTAAGTTTTTTCTGTGACTGCTTCCCTAATAGTCACTGCTCCTCGCTTTTGTCACAGATGAATGGTTCATACACCTAAACCTTCTTCGGCCACTGCTGTATAGAATTATGAAAAACCCCATCAAAATCCCTCGATTAGCCTGAATGAACACACAGATCCCAGAACTGGGAACTTATCTGTCTCCATAATAGTATTTTTTTTTTTGTACTATAAAAAAAAAAAAAGTGCTATCTTGATATAAAAATGACTGGGAAAAGCAGTGTAAAATGTTACAAATGTGCTTTATATATTGTTTCCTTACTTTTGTTTGCCTGGTTTCTCTCCTTTTAATACCTCTTCCTATTTCTGGCTGATTTATATAGTGAGAAGACTCTTCACAAGGGTCTTGTTCATTTTTATGTGTTGAGAAACTCTCCAAAAGGGCACCAGTAATGTGATCTTGATCTTCTTCCTACTTCCACTAAACAGGACTCCATAGAAACAATGCACACTAACATTTAAACATAAAACATGTTGCATTCTCAAATCTTCAACAGAGCAATCATTTAAATACAATTAGGGGCAGATTTAATCAGCCCTGCGCTATTCAATTTGTGTCGATACCCCACGCAGTAAGCCCCAGAGGATGCACTTAACGTGGCTTTCTTTGCTTCCCATGGGAGAAACTGGAAACAATGGGGTACAGCAGGTGTGGAGAGAGTCTGGGCACTAAAAGGTTAAAGATATTCCTGCACAGGTTCATCTTCCTCCATAACCCATCCCATAACTTCTGAAACAGCCTGTTTTTTAGTGCCTCAAGAGTTGGCACACTTTTTGATGATGATGATTATTAATTATTTTAAATGTTTCTTTCTATTTTGATCCAGGCTGTACGTGGCTTTTCTGTGTATACAGCCGCAAACACTGTTCTCCGTGGAGCTGCTCAGGGGACCTAGCGCTGCTGCTGGAGGCAGTTGCCAGGACCTGGGGGACTCCGGCGGGACAGCAGAAGAAAGATCCCTAGCCAGAGATGTTAGCTGGAGCGGTGCGGCTAATGGAAGAGGGGTCCTGCTACTCAGCAGGATGCCATCTTACCTTCTTTTGGTTGGCTATACCCCCCCAGGTCAGTGAAGGCTGCCAGGGAAGTCATAGGAGCCAGTGACGACACTGTTTACCGTGCCCTTACAGGACTACCGAGGATAGAGGCTGTGGCTACTATCAAGCCAAATAGGATGCCGTTCTTCAACGGCTAGGCACCTGGTAGATCAGCCCCAGGGAGGGAGCTTTCCTGTTGGTCCTTCTCTTCTTTTCTTGGCACACTTCCCTGCTTTACTGCCCGCCAAAAAGCTCATTTCGTCTTCTCTCCCCAAGCTAAACAGCCATTTACTCCAGAGGCACTGGTGCTCCTGCAGTTATGTGGTTTGGGGAAAGGGCAAATCCTCCTTTCTGTACCTCACAGCCTCCTCCTGTGCAGCTATAGTTTACTGTGTATTATCTTTTCAGTGTGACCTGGGTGTGTTTGCTTTCAGACTACTGTTACACTATAGTGACTGGCATTCTCACGATTTTTGTGTAACATCCATTAGACATTTGTGTGGGTTGTTTTTCACAGTGTTTTCATATACATTTTGTCTCATCTTGTCTTCTAAAGGGAGCACTAAGGCTTCTGAAAAATCTTCTGGGCATAGATGCAAGCGCTGCCAAAAGAAGCTTCAGAGTGTGACTTTAGACTGCAATGGGCTCTGTAAAGCAAATTTTACAGAGCCACAGGGGGTTAGTCCACCAGGTTCATCCCCATCTCAGCCAACTTGGGCACATTCCCAATCTACTGCTACGTGAGAGCTGCCTCAGCGATTATCCCTGTCTAGATAAGCTCCTGCAGCTGTTCCCAGCACTAGTGCCTAACCACCCTCCAAGGAGCCTGCTATTAATGTGAAAGCCTGAATTGGAGTGGTTAAAGCTGTCCTTCAAATTTAGGATCCTGAGGGGTGTCACTGAACAGATGTCCTCCTTTTTTTAGCGCAAGAAAAAGGAATTAATTACTTTCCTCTCTTCTGCGCAGCTAAAGGATTTATTGTCTGAAGCCTGGGATTAGTCTTGCCGCAAATTTCAGACTTCCAGACATATGCTCTCCTTTTATCTTCTTCCACATTTGAACAGAACCAGATGGGAAACTCCACCCCAGGTGGACACCCCCATTGCTGGTTTGGCCAAGGCTACTACTGTTCCTCTGCCAAATATTGCCTTGCTTAATGTAACTGAAACTTGGCGAGTTACTCAAATCTATTTTTACCACCGAGTCAACAAGGACATGGAACGCTGGGTGAACTCCTTAGATGATGGACTTTGTAGTGGTATGGTATGTGCGGAGCTGTTTTATTTGGAGAAACTTTGATTGGCATCCAGGTACTTGGGTGAAGCAGCTATTGATTTGGAGATTTTGTCTTCTAGGGTATCAGCTTCTGCCGTCACTGCCCATTATGTTTTGTGGTTAAACAATTGGCAGGTGGATGCAGAATCTAAAAAGGCACTGCAGTCTTTCATTCAATGGTGTAGCCTTGTTCTGCCTTGAACTGGATAAGATTATTGCAGCAGCAGGATCCAAGACTGCTTTTCTGCCTTCCTCTGTGCAAAAACTAAAGCCTTCCTCTTGGTTATTTTATACGCCGGGAAGGCCAGGGTTGGTCCCCCCCTTTCAAGGGACATGCAGTCTCTTTTCACCCAGGTCCCTCCCATGGATCAATATCTAGAGGTCCTGAAGCTGGTCCGGGGCATCGTCCAGCTCCCAAGCCAGCTGACAAGCCTACAGCATGACTGTCCTTTGCATTCCCTTCTGCACCTTCAAGGGGATTTGACAGTGAGTGCTTATCTGCTCAGGTTCAGCAACCAGAGGCTTCTTTCAGCAATGGAAAGGTGGGTTTGCAACATTGTATCCAGGAGGTATGCTCTTGCCTTTTGGGGTCCACTTCCCTGACTATTTTGTGTTACCGGTCCTCCCTCAGATCCAGCAAAAGCTGTAACTGCAGGAGTCCACCCTTTCCCTGTTTAGCATAAGAAGTCATCGTGCCTTTATCAAATCCCTCAATCTCCATCTTCAGGTTCCCAAATTCAAGATTGAATCCCTTAGATCAGGGGTTCCCAACCACAGTTCTCAAGGCACACTAACAGTCCAGGTTTTAAGGATTGCCACACTTAAACACAGGTGTCTTAATTAGTACCTCTGTTATTTTGATTTAACCATCTGTGCTCAAGCATATATATCACTAAAACCTGGACTGTTAGTGTGCCTTGAGGACCGAGGTTGGGAAACCCTGCCTTAAGCTGGGCATCCACTATACAATTTTCTGTCAGCTATATGTCCAATCTGGCTGGTTGGAATGAAAACCTGGTAATGTATGGGAGCAAATGACAATCATCCATTTGCTCACAAACACTGTAAAATAGCCAAAATGGTTGTTCTTTTTTTCAGTGTTTAAAACCATATGATCGACTGTCATTTGCTCCCATACATTACCAGATTTTCATTCCAACCAGCCAGATTGGACAGATATCTGACAGAAAATTGTATAGTGGATGCCCAGCTTTAGATCGATTGTTCAATCCTTGGAACCCAGCGATTTCATGGCATCCTTGGACATCAAGGATGCTTATTTACACATCCCAATTTGGTAAGGTCATTAGTCCTTCTCAATTTTGCAGTGTTAAGTGAACATTTTCTGTTCCAGGGTTTGACATTCGGTCTCTCAATGGCACCCATATTCACGAAAGTGATGTCCATCATGGCCGCTGTTTAACAACAAGGTGTCAGTTTTTTCCTACTTAGATGACCTTCTTCTCATGGCCAGGACGCTGTCAGTACTGGAGGCCCATCTCGCATTGTCCATAACCATATCAGTCTCTGGTTGGATTCTAAATTTAAAGAAGTCCTCTCTAGCCCAACAGATGCTTTACCTGGGAGCTTTTCCGGACACTCAGTCACAGCAGGTTTTCTTGCCAGAGGACAAGATTTTTGGGGGGGTTTAAATCACTTGTACAACTACTTCACCAATGGTCGACTGTTTTGATCCATTTCTCCATGCAAGTTCTTGGCAAACCAGTGTCCACATTTGACACTGTGGAGTTTGCTCAGTTTCACACCCAGTATTTTTAGAAGGAGCTGTTGACCAAATGGAACAGCTCTCCTTTTCAGATATGCTCACAGTTAATCCGTTTGTCTCCTAAGACAGTCCCTACTGTGGTGGTTGGTCAGACCTCACTTGGACAAGGGCCATCCTTTCCAAATTTTATGATGACTATACTTAGCACGGATGATAGCCTCTGGGAAACTGGTGCAATAAACCTTCACATGTCCTTTCAGGGTTGTTGATCCTCTCGGGAGACGTGTTTTTCCATAAATTTTTTCAAACTCAGAGCTGTCTATCTAGATCTGGTATGGGCCTGTTACCTTCTTATGGTACACCCTGTCAAGGTCCAAAATGACAATGCAACGGCGATCGCTTATATAAATCTCCAAGGCAGAGCGAGAAGTGCTCAGGCCATAAGGGAAGTGGTGCGCATTATGTCCTGGGCCAAAAAGCATCTTTCAGATATATCGGCGGTCTAGATTCCCGGGGTGGACAACTGGGAGGCAGATTATTTTAGCTGCCAGGATATCAACTGAGGGGAATGATCTTCCAGTTTCTGGTGGAATGGTGGGAACACCAATAGATATGGACTTGATGGCCTTCAGGCAGAACTACAAGATTTTCAAGTATGGTTCTAGTACCCTGGATCCAGCGGCTTACCTTCCGCTCCATGGAATTGCCACATAGGTCTTCTTTTCTTGTTTTTCACCAGGACCGTGCAGTCCTGGTCACCAGCTTGGAAATCCTATCTAAAGTGGTCTCAAGTTTCCAAATTAATAAGGAAATTGTGGTGCCAGATCTTTTGGCAGGGAATCGGGCACTTCGGATCCATCTTTACATACTCTGGATGTAGTTCGCGCTGTTTGAATCTACATTTCCAGAACTAAGGATTTGTGTCACACTGATGCTTTGTTCTTTTCAACATGCACAAGTGGCCACCAAACCAAGCTATTGCCCGTGGATTACGGCTGTTTTTCGCCTATATTTCTGGTGGTCGACCTGTTCCTGAGTTGGTTACGGCTCACTTTACTTAGTCACTGGGGACTTTGTGGGTAGCTCATCGGGTTGCCTCTGCGGCACATTTTTGCAGAGCTGCCACTTGGTCTTCTACCCACACTTTTATTAAATTCTACCGCATTGACACCTTTTGCTTCTCATGATTCTTCTTTTGGTCGCAGGCTGTTATCTTCAGCACAGGAGTGCTCCATCCCTTAGGGACAGCTATGGGTCATTCCCATTGTCTCCAGTGTCCCCCTAGGAAGCCAGTGAAAACAGGATGTTTGTGCTTACCTGATAAATCCTTTTCTCTGTTTCCATGGGGGACACAGGACGTACTCGCTGGCGCTCCTGGCAAATTCTTGGAGTATGCTGGTTTTCTGACCATGACCTTCCTGTGTATGTGTGGTTGTGAATGCCTCTACTTTCTCCTCCCTCTGTCCTTTTCAGCTTTGTTAGTATAAACTGGCTGTCAGGAGGCAGGAGTGGGGTATAGACTGGGAGGAGCCCGTGCAGAAACCTTTTAGTGCCCAGACACTCTCAGCACTTGCTATACCCTATTTGGAAACTGAGAAAAGGATTTAATAGGTAAGAACAAAAATCCTGTTTTTTCCTTGCAGTCTCGGGAACTGTAAATCAGTGTGAAGTACACCCTCTGGGACTTACCACCTGGGGTATCCCATAAATTCTTGGCACTTTACCTGAAATATATGGTTTAATGTGTATTAGCCATGAGTAAACCTCTTGGGGAAATTGCCTAAAAAGTTAATAGCCATTCGCTTTAAACCTGGAGCTTTAGCCGCTGCTAATTGAATCTGCCCCTTTGGGGCTAAATCATAATTGACCATATACCAATTCGCACTGTGCAAGCTCTGAATATATGGGTGCATGCAAGAAGTGCCAAAAGAAGGCTCTGAAGTGCCCTGTCCCGGTCCAGTCCTCAAAACGTGACATTATGATATTGCGTAGATGTGCCGGAAAGTGCAGCACTCGAGCAGCTGTACAGATAGCAGAGTGCAAATTCGGAACAGCAGTGCTGTCATAAAGGCTGGACCTGGCTTGTGGACAGAGTAGTACAGGATGGAATTTGTCTGAAGCAGGAAAGTTGCCCAGTGCTAGCCAGCTGATTTAATAGGAGACACCTCCTGAGGTACCTTGCTGGGGTTTGGATCTGCAGGGAACTGTGTGGCAAATCGGTAATATGAGCCCAGGCTCGAGTTTGAGAACCTGTGATTTAATGTAAATGCCTACTTTTCTGCAAAGATAATATGCCTTGTGGTGTCAAGGGCAAATATGAGTCACATGAAAAATAAATGACTATTGATCCATATATTTCACTGGTGAGAGCGAATTTACTGGAAACAACTAAATGGATGTTGGTATTCTTAGGTCTGGTTACCTTATGCCTAATGCTTGTTTGGAAAATGTGGACTAGTGTGGCTTTATCTTCTATGCATTGAATAAAAATTACCAAAAGTGGATGTGTGGAGGAATTCTTTATTCCCTTTCAGTAAAATAGTTGGCATGTGTAATTTTTTTTCTTTTGTGTGGTAGATATTTGTATTACATTTAGGGGCCTATTCATCATATGACAAATGGTCCGTTAACCATGTGGAAACTGGGCCATTCATCATGAGGGGTCCGAAAAGGACCACCTGAGCTTCAGCATACTCCGAAAACAAAGTTTTCGGAGTTTGCCTGTGAGAATAAGCGCCATCTTCAGATGGAGCTTGTTCTGGTAGCCCCGCTCCTTCCGATGGGAAGAAGTCCCTTGGATGCGAAGAGGGATCCGAGCTGATCTCTCCACTGGCTTCTTACTGACTCCCAGGCAGCATTGCGCATGCGTGACCTAAGGTCCCGCGTGCGCAGAAGCCGGCATTGTGGACAGGTAAGTAACGCTGCTACTTCTGTAGCTGCACTACTAATTGTGGGGACATCTACTTTTCAGAGTAGCTGTCCCCTCACCGGAGTAATTATGAATTGCTCCGGTGATAAGTATTCCCCGCGGCGTGGTGAATACTTCATAATAGGGGGCCATACGGCTTCCGATGATGGATAGACCCTTCAAAATTAAATAAATAAAATATTCTAGAATACATTTTTATCAAAGAATAGAATTTTCTTGCAGCTTACTATGTCTACTAGATGGTTAACTAGTAAATAGTTGGCTTGTCTGCTTTTTAACTCAATAATTATAATTTTTTTATTGACTCTCCTTTCTTTCTTTTTCTTTATCCTCCTAACAGCTACGAAAGCTGATGGATTTGCACTATATTTCCTTGGGGAATGCAATAATGTAAGTCTTTATTTTCTAATATTCACACAGCAGTAGGCTGTAGATCGTACATTTGTACAATAGGCCAAACAAAGAAAATTCCTTGGTCAGCTTTTACTTTAATATTTGTGAATACAATAAAAGTTTAAGGGCCATTGTATTTTGTCCTGGTTTTTACCAGTTGAAACTTGTGACTTGAAATTAATATTTTTTCAAGAATCCATACTGATATTGGTCCATGATCAACAGAATTAAATTTTTACAACTGCATTACATTATTTGGAACTTGGGAAAAAAAGCTTGGTGACATTAGTGTCCTACTTAAATACTTGTGATTCATTTGAAAGTTGAAAACACTGCATGACAGATCTATTATAATTTGATTCTTTTGTCAAAATTTCCAGAACATCAGCCCCTCGCTATATTAAACTTGCTTTCCTTATTTTTTTTTCTTTATTTCGTATGTCTCTGCAATAAGCATGTGCAGATAGTTCGAAAACAGAATAAAGCATTATTTTTCATATTTTACCAAAACTGAATAAACTTTAACTAAAACTGCTATTATAAGTTTTTATAGAACAAGACTTTTTTTTTCTCTTATTACTTATTACATTTTTAGAAATCAATATTATATGGAAAATTTACTGCAAATGAACGGCTAGGGCCCATTTTCCAAAAACACATGAAGCTTACAATAACTAAACCGTAAACTATGCACAATAACATTGTTCTTTCTGTTTGTCTCATTATCTGGTTTTATAGTTTGTTTTTTGCCTAAACTTTATTTTTAATTTTATTATTTACAATAAAACCTATTGAAAAAAGTATGCGGACGGTATGTAATAGTGCATATCAGAAAAAATTGTAGCTAAAAGAAAACAACAACTTGTTAGTTTGTTTACAGATGTGTCCTCATACACTATTGCTATAGTCACGTGAAACACCTCTTCTCAGTGCGCCAGGTCCCATGTCATCCGAAAATGCATATTAGTTCGAAGTAGGGATGTGCGCCGGACCATTTTTGCTGGATTTGGATTTGGCTCTGATTCGTCATCCAGCTTTGGATTTGGATTTGCCAAACCTGCCGTGACTGGATTTGGATTTTTTTTTACAAAAATTTACAAAAAAACCTAAAATCGCATAATTTGGGCTTTTTTTTGTTCCTATAGTATTATTAACTTCAATAACATTAATTTCCAGTCATTTAAAGTCAATTTTGACCACCTCACAGCGCACAATATTGTTTTCACCAGTATTGGGCAAAGGATGCAGTGAGCTGGCTGGTTACTAAGCGACAGAGCAGCAGCACAGACATCGCAGTTTAAAGCACATCTATGAAACACACAGTACTACACAGTGGGCTATGGCCCAAGGAGTCCCAGTGCTTGTATACACAGAGGGCTAAGGCCCAAGGAGTTACGGTGGAGTTATGGTGCTTGTATACAAAGAGGGATAAGGCTCAAGGAGTCAAAGTACTTGTATACACAGAGGGCTAAGGCTCAAGGAGTCACAGTGCCTGTATACACTGTGGGGTACAGCACCAAAATATTTTTCCTTTTTTTTCTGTTAAAGCACTTTTAAGTTTCTTGAAAGTGTGTAAACTTTTTTTTTTTTGTACACACACCCACTTGTGAGTCACTCTCGACACTTTAATCAGCAGAGTATAGCGCAGCTTGCCACCTATACAGTCCCTTTGCCAGTACAGCCACTTGTGAGTCTCTGGACACAGCCACTTAATTAGCAGAGTATAGCACAGCATATGTGCAGTGTGCCCCCTATACAGTCACTTTGCCAGCACAGCCACTTGTCCCTGTCACAGCCGGTACATAAGCAAAGCAGTGCACAGCGTGGAAGTGAATGGCGCATAGTCCTGGTCTTGGTGCCTTATGTAGAGGCAAACTCTCATGAGAATCCGGCACTCTCACGAGGATCTGACATCAGGAGGCTGACGTTCGGCCTCGCAGTGGGATCCGAGTCGGCGGGGCTCGGGTGGACTCAGATCCCCGATGTTCAGAGCGGTCCGGATTCCACAGAATCCAGACTGCTCATCCCTAGTTTGAAGTGCTATGGTTCAGCGACCACAGCATTTTTCCACGCCAAGTTCTGTTGTGCTTAATTTACAGACTTAGTGTTATATTTATCAAAGTTAGATTTTATATTTGATTTGATGTTCTATTTAGCTCACCTCAAATCGAATGTAGAAATCCCTCATCAAATTCCAAATTTAATAAAATTCGATTTTAGAAGCCTTTTCTAAATCGAATTTGGTTTGATTTTAAACAGTGATTTGATGTACGATTTTGCATGCCCATGTCCAAATCAAACACCAAATCCTACTCCAAATCGAACTTAAAATCCCCAAATGAATAGACCTGCTTGATGATTTCAATATTAGCATGAGCAGGTCTGATTGACACTGATGCATGCACAGATCAGTGAGATCTGTGCATGCATCTCTGTGTAAAAATCATCTAAAGCATTGAAATAAAAAAATTACGTGGGCCCCCCCCCTAAATTCACAACCAGTACTGGACTTTTCAGAGCCAGTCTTGGTTGTGTAAATACAATGGCCAATGGGTGCCAGGTTGATAGTGTAGTGTGTGTAAAAAAAAAATATAACATTGTCTTTTACAGTCTTATTCAATTGCTGGTGCTGCTGAGTGCAAGTGACGTGGGCGCCCATTATTTATCATGCATGTCACACTGAAATGCACCAGGATTGGCTACGTAAAGCGTAAAACGGACGTTTGGGTGTCCATAAGCCCAACTTTTGTCAAATGTCTGCTCACCACCTCAGGAGGTTGTGAACAGAAATATTGGCTGCCTGCGGCACTCATACCCAGCAGCGCTAATAACTGAATATTGCCTGTCACTTTAGGCGAGAGTTGCGGATGCCCGACAACAATTTAATTACTCCCTTTACAGTATTTATTGCTTGAATAGACCTTTTATGTTAATTACAATACTTTTGTGCACCACAAAATGGTAAAATTAGTGCTATAATGCAATATTTCTATGTTGGTGTGGAAACGGATACGTTTTTATCCCTGTTGAATTTATGTCAGCTTATCTATAAAAAATTGCACTTTTTTAAATACAGTATGAGAAAAATGATCCTAATAGAACACGAGTAGGAGGAAGTGAAGGAAACTCCATTTGTCATCATGGCTGTTTTGCACATTCCTTTAAGCAGAACCACTGGGGCAGCCCAGATTTGTATGAAGCATTGACGTCAAAGTGCCAGATGTATATAATTATAGTGCCATTTCAAAAGTCAGTATAAAGAACAGGAGGAACATACTATACATTTTTTTTTTTTTTTTTTTTTAAAGCCTAAATGTGTTTTAAACATTTAAAGCGTTAGTAGAAAAATCAAAAAAGCTGGTTAATAAATACCCAACATTTAATTAAAGTTTTTTTTTTTTGTTTTTTTTAATTGCTGTGAAACAAAATACATACATGTAAACATTATTATATATTTAACAATCGAATGGGATCTACTGTATGTTGGTGTTTGAAAACATAGGTTACCACTTACCTCCTGATCTTATAGTTTGTATAGTTGGGAAACTTAACTTTACATTTTGTTTGTTAAAAAGTGTGAAAAATGTAATTTTATTTCAAAATTTGTATTACAAAATATTGTTCAGTGATTGACAATTTAACTGCTATAAAAGTAAAATTGCTACCAACACAGACAAGTGTTATTTTTGATAGCTGAAATAATTAGCATTTCTGATACTGCCTGTCTAACATTTGTAAGGTCCGTCCTATATTAATAAGGTATTTCTATATTGATAGGATAAATATCAGTCCCACATATGAGTGGCTGCTCCCACTTTTATGTACAGTAGGTCATTGAACATAACATATACTAAAATAATACACAATGCTCACTATAGAAATGCATGTTTGTCCTCTAATTTTCAATAAGTTTGTCATAACCTTATTTAAAGGACTGTATGCATTGTATACACCTATTTATCTTTGTCAGAATGGGACTGGTTTTTGTGCAGAAATAGGTGACTATTTTTTTTTTACCAATTGCATAGTTTCATCGGGTTGGGTACGGGATATCAGCGCTCAGGATCTTGGAGGTCAGAATCCTGACGCCAGCATCCCGACAGGGTTAGGATACCAACACCTGTTGGCAAGTATCCTAACCCTAACTCTCCCTCCTTGCATTCTAAACCTAACATCCCCCTCCCCCCTAGTAGCTAAACCTAACCATACCTGTAGTGCCTAACCCCTGACCCTCACCCTAACCCCAGTACTTTCCTCGGGATCCTCGAGGTCGGGTTGCTGGCACCGGGATTCTGAGTGCCGGCATCCAGCATTTCAACTACACCCTGTTTCATCAATATTTATTAATGTGCCATAAAAAAGAGCATTGTAACAATTAAGGGCTATTCTATATCTTAATATGATGCAATATATTTAAAATGCTGAATGATATAAAACAAATAAGCTCCTTCTAATGTACTAAAGCTGACAACCTTTGCTTAGGTCTGAGATTTGTACTTGAATTATTTTGTCTCTGACAATGGGCCTGATTCAGAGATTTGCATAATTCTGATGTTTAATGATCCGCGCATGCGCAGGAGCCACACTGCACATGTGCAGATCAGGTCCAGCAATGTCTTCCGCAGTGCCCCAAAAGCGGGAGCATGATTCACATGGGGGAAACAACGGGGAGAGTTCCAGAAAACTCACTGACCCAAGCAGCGTGATTTTACCAGGCATCCTAAGTAACCTGACAGCCATCGGATCACAGAAGCTGGCAGTGGGCATCTTGTTACTCATAACTCTTCCTGGTGCTTTTGCTCCAGTTGCACAGTTTATCCATACAATGACGCAGCAGCGTTGCCACTAATGTAAGTCTCTCTCTGATTCAGGCCCATTGTCTCTGTTTTTAAGGTGCTTTTGATTGCAAAATGGGTCTTTCACCTTAGTCAACATTCTTTATCACCTGCCCATCCAGGTGATGTTTTCTTTATATAGAGGCTATAACAATTTGTAGCCATCAGAATAACTACAGCAACACAGGCTATTTTACAAGCTAAATACTGGTCTTAAAAAAAATGCAATAACTTATACTTTTGTGATTATGTTTATAAGGACAAGGCTGCATACTGTATAAGGGTGTGATCATGTGAAGAATGAAATAAAGGCAAGCAAAAGAAAGGCACTACATACAAAGGGTTGGATAGAGGAAGGAGCAATACTATAAATGGGTTACAGGCATATTGAGGCAGGAAGGTTACCGTATTTCTCCTAGATATGGACCTACAGTTCCTCCCACCAAATCCTAATCAGAAAATGAAGAAAATCCCAGTGTTTTGGATCTAATTTTAACTGATAGGTGTTAATGCAGTGCTGGACAAGTGGGTCACAGAGAGAGTAGCAAGGCTTGTACCCAATCAATGTGTACTGGAATAGCTGAATGAGAGCTTAGCCACCTTGTTGTACAAAATCTTCTTCTTTTCTAAAATGACCACCCTATCAGACATGTCTCTGCCTGTATTTTATATGTGTCTTTATTATACTGTCATGTTTTTGTGCTGCAATTAAACCTCTAATTTTACCCAGACAGTTTGGTTTTTGGCTAGTATTGATGAAAATATTGACAGTTGTGAGGTAGTTATAAGAAATTGACTGTAAAATTATATAGAACATAGAATACTTTGTCATTAACCACACAAGTGATGTCAACGAAAAACAATACTTGGCACATTACCATATAATAAGACAAATGGCAGTTACTTTATAAATATAATAGTATAAAAAACATAAGAATCAATCAGAGATCATTACGACCGTTTAACATACGCACAGAACTAGGGAAAAAACTATTATGCAACCGTTTTGTGCGCGATTGTAAGACTCTTAAGACGCCTGTTTGATGGTAAACACTCGAAGACAGAAACGGACAAATCTCAGGTGCACAACTCCAAATTATTGGTAATATATAAATGCAATAAAATTTTGGAGTTGTGCACCTGAGATTATATACTGTAGTGCAACTTTTGGTTCATTTTTGGGACGTGGGTCCCCCTGGATTGCTTTGTTTGATCTGTTTTAGGGCACCGCATTATAACACATTTTCCTTTTTATAACACATTTTAACCCTTCACTGTTTAATATACATGTACTTCACTTTTTTATTTTCATTCTTTATATGCAGCTGTGGCTTCTCTTAGCTATCTCTTTACACTGCACTTTTCTTACTATGGCGGTGCCCTGGGGCAGCTTAGCTGGGCCAGTTTGGGGGGGTCCTGCGCTCTGGATTTGAACCCTAGTATGTTAGGAACCTACCCTAAAGAGGTTACCTGGATGTGATGGGTAGGCCCATAACCTTGGCCATGACTATGCTAAAAACCTCTATTGATTGCAAAATTTTATTGCATTTATATATTATCAATAATTTGGAGTTGTGCACCTGAGATTTGTCTGTTTCTGTGCCTGCAATTAGTCTCATCAGGTAGCACCTCCCATTATATAGATTCAGGGTGTGCAGTCCAGGAATCTTTCCCATATAAACCACTCAAAGATCGCATGGTTTGGATGGCTGGGATCTTCCACAATTGATTACGAATATACAGGGTACCGCCCTAGCCCAAATTTTTTGGTAAGCGAGTATATTTTTTGGTGCCCCCCTATGCAGTGCCCCTTTTACAGTGCCCTCGGTAGTGGTCCCCCCTGTGCAGTGCCCCTTGTGCCTCCAGTAGTAAGCCTCTTATATAGTGCCACCAGTAGTAGTCCCCCTATGCAGTGTCCCCAGTAGTGGTACTCCCTATGCAGTGCTCCTTATATAGTGCCCCCAGTAGTGGTCCCCCCCGTGCAGTGCCCCTTGTGCCCCCAGTAGTAAGCCCCTTATATAGTGCCCCCAGTAGTAGTCCCCCCATGCAGTGCCCCCAATAGTGGTACCCTTTATGCAGTGCCCTTTAAACAGTGGCCCCAGTTGTAGCCCCCCCTATGCAGTACCCCCAGAATTGCCCTTTATATAGTGCCCCCAGTAGTGGTCCCCCCTCTTGTAGTGCCCCTAGTAGTAGTCCCCCCTTGTAGTAGTCCCCCCCAGTGGAGGTTCCCCCCCTATGCACCTATGCAGTGTCCCCAGTAGTAGTCCCCCCCCTTGTAGTGCCCCCAGTAGTAGTCCCCCCCATGTAGTGCCCCCAGTAGTAATCCCCCGCTTGTAGTGCTCCCAGTAGAAGCCCCCCCTGTAGAGCCCCCAGTAGCAATCCCCCCTTGTAGTACTCCCAGTAGTAGCCCCCTTTGTAGTGCCCCCAGTAGTAATCCCCCCTTGTAGTGCTCCCAGTAGTAATCCCCCTTGAACTGCTCCCAGTAGTAGCCCCCCTTGTAGAGCCCCCAGTAGTAATCCCCCCTTGTAGTGCCCCCAGTAGTAAACCCCCTTGTAGTGCCCCCAGTAGCAATACCCCCCCTGCAGTAGAGACGTAATAAAAAAAAAACACCTGAAACCCCGCTCCTGCTCCTAGTCCCGCCGCCGCTATCAGCTCCTCTGTCAGTCCTCCGGGCCGCTTTGCATTATGGGAGAGACGGCATGACATCTCTCCCATTACCAACTGCGGGAGCCGGAAGATGCCCAGCCGATGAGTCTGTCTGACTCTCATCAGCTGCTAAAGCAAACACACAGCTGCCGGCGCCGGTGACTGGGTGTTTGGCACTGTGTTGTACTGATCGAACTCCGTCCGGTCAGCGCTACACACGTGGTGCAGCTTTGTCACAGAGACACAGACTGCCCGCGGCCCGCATGGTACGCAGCTGAGCCACCCTCCACTAAGTGGCGCCCTACGCAGCTACGAACCATGCGTAATGGGAGAACCGGCCCTGCGAATATAATTACTAATGAAGGAATAAAAATGTTCCAGATTACATTTTAATGAAAACCAAAATCAGCACATTGGATGAGTTCTATCCAAATATGAAGATTGGTTTTAGAACCAAAACACGGGTGTCTGCTCACATCTCGTGTGTGTGTGTGTGTGTGTGTGTGTGTGTGTGTGTGTAATTTGCTGAGCAATTAGCACCATCATGGCCCCCCTTGGAATCCTGCTGCGGGAATTAAATAAGTAGGCCACCACTCACATCACTAAGGGCAGAAACTAGGACGTATGCAGTCAGAAAGCTGCCAAACATCATGTCTACATCCTGCAAATTGTCAACATTGACATAATGTCGACATCGGAAATGTCAACATTTCAGTTAGAGCTGCCGTTAGGGTCTGGCTTACTGTTTGGGATTGAAATACACTACTAAAAACAGCCTGTCAACATTTCTTAAAAGGAAACCCTGCTTTATGATGATGAATAAAGATAAAGCAGGATTTATACTGAATATATAATATATATATTGTGACACAGTTAGGTTAGGGGGTCCCTCTCCTGGGTAGAGGACTCCTTCCTTACACACACACACACAGCAGCAGGGAAGCAGCACACCAGTCTGGATGCAAGTACAAGCTGGTCGGCGCCAGTCTTTATTGTACAATGTCAGAAACATAAAGAAAACATAAATATAAATCCTAGCCCTGTCGGGGCACTAACTTCACAGGTAGTTCCCTCACTAGCAGAACCTGGCAGGGCCTAATGCCCTCGCCAGCAACAAAAGCACAGCACAACACTCACAGTTAGGTATCCAAGTGTCTCTGAGCAAACTCCCTGTCTGCTCTCCCAGGTGAGACAATCAGCCCTACACACACACGGCTTATATTGGCCACTCTCAGGTGAAAAACTAACAAGCCTGTTACCAGGCTGCGAGAACCAAAACCTGGAGTGGCCGTGGGTGGAGCCCTCCCTCTCCTCTCACCCACAACCCCCAGGTCCCAAACCGGCTTTTCAAAAAGCCGAAACTCAAGCCTGCTACACTGCAGACTTTCTCCTGGGGGTTTAAAACACAAAAGACAGGAATCTGGGACAAATGTACCTGCACACACGTGATCGAGGAACAACAGTAACGAGTGAGGAGAAGATTACCAGCACATCGCAGACGGGCACCCATAACAGCGGAGCAAGAGGCACAGAGCGCTGACAGAAGGAGGAGGGATCCGGCCACACGCGACAACAGGAAGACAGGTGAGTCTCTGAAAATGGAGGGGGAAGCCGGATCAGATCGCCAAAGGTCACGTCCGGCGGTTCCCCTCCCAAGACAGGGAAGTGAAAGACTGACAGGTGTAAGTATAGGATACAGTCTTTCAATAGACGTATCACATACTCCACAGTCAGCCCCGAGCAACCCAAGTCCGGAGATCCTGCATACCAGTCTGAGTGGTTCTCCTCCATCTGCACCAGAAGACACCCCGGGCAGCATACAGTACCATCTGCTAACATTATTTATACACCGGATATAAGTACACCATCCAAGAATTACATATGCAGTCTTGAGACAGCGGGACGCCGCTGATTCCATTCTCATTCTGTACCAACATTAAGGATATTGACATTAGCAAATTCACAGCAAGGACTCAGTTGCAGCGGGCAACACTTATACAACATTTGTACAGTTAAATCCAGTTCTAAGCAGTACCTTTTTATGAATGATTTTCAGTTACTTGTGTATCAGACTGATTATGTAAGTTTGTTATATATGTCTTTTTACATTCAGTAAAGCATTTTTTGCACTAAGTGTATCGCAGTCATCAACTTAAGACCAGTAATTTATATTGTATATGCAGGATTGTGATATTGGGACAATTCTACACAAGATCATTATATAGAAGGTTGAGCGCTGTATATTTTTTCTGTATATTGCTATTATTAAGAGGGAAGGACACCCTCTTGTGCAGCAGCTTACCATCAACAGAGGCTTAGTTGCCCAGTGCGCAGTATTATTTCCTCTTATTTCCCTCATTGTGTTCATTATACTTGCAGCAAGGGCCCACAGCAATTAGGTTTAGATGGGTATATTAAACATTAATGACATCAGGGAACAAAGGGCAGAAACACTCTTTTCACAGTTGACAATTAACAAAATATCCACTCCAGACGTTCAGGACTTTTTCAAAACATTCACATTGTTTGAAAAGACCCTGACTAGAGAAAATAAACTTTGGTGGGACACAGAAACCTTAAAGTGGTATCATACCAACAAGATAGTTCCAAAAGGCCTTAGGATTAAAAAAACAGCAGCACATCATAAGGACAATGAGAGCTTCACCAAACAATGGGAACAAATCTTGGTAGACAGCTCACTCAAATTATTAGAGTTATTAATAACGACACAATCTAGAGAACTTGAAGACTTAGCCAAAGAATTAAACCATTTGGACACAAAACTAGCCCCATATGAGCAAGATAAAGAATTTCAAACATTGATAGCTCTCACCATTAATAAACTACGCAAAGGAGAAGATAAACTAGTCTCCATTAAAAAGAGTAAAATTCTGAGGGACAAATTTGGGGTTACAAAAAGGAAGACTAAGGGCAAGATATCTAAACATAATACCATCTCCATAAATAATAAAGTAGTAAAAGCTGGAAAAGGACACCAAGCACAGATCAATACTATAAGGGATAACAATACCCCCATCTATAAGAAACTCAACCTCACCTACCAGGAATATATGACTAAGATTCACTCTGTAGGCACACATCTTAATATTAGAGATAAAAAACGATTCACCAGACGATCATCATCAGAGTATTCCGGTACTAGTAGCAGCGACATTGACTCATTCTCCATATACAACATAGAAGAAGAAGATTCCAGCCATAGTTTGGCAAGACGATCATTAGAACAAGGCTGGTTTGATGTAGCACCAGAACTACTGAATATTAGTACACATGAGAGTGACCCACAGGAGTTTCCTGCCCGAACCAGCCAAATAAACACTGCAGTAGAGACGCACGAAACACATCCCCGTACACCATGTGCAGATCTTTTTTTAGAACCAGCAACGAATCCCAAACATCAACCAAACAAATCTATAAAAAGAAAGTTAGAAGGGGATGCAGAGGAGGAGAGAAGCACAAAAAGACACAACATGAGACAAGAGTACAGAAAGGACAGGGCATATTCAACTTAAGCAATATGGCACTTAACAAAGAACACATATCGGTTTTGGATAAAGGCTTGAAGTTTGCCCCTGCCACAAAATTGGACAGGTTCAACACTTATCTAGATATACATAGATTTACCAGGAAGTTAACATTGAAAAAGTTCTTTCAAAGAACTCCATCATTACAGTACACTCCAAATATTGACAATTACAAACACACTGACCATAAACCAGGTTCAAAATTCTACCCAACACATGTAGCAGGAGATCATATAAACACATTCACAAGTTTACTGGAAAGAGATCTCGGTAAACTCAGCGATCAAAAATTCAGACGCAAACAGATAAACATGACCAGAAAAGAACTCACAGCATTAGTGGAATTGAAAAATAATAGAGAAATTGTAATCAAACCTGCAGACAAGGGGGGGGGGCATAGTGATTATGAACAAAGACACATACATAAAAGAAGCCAACAGGATACTTCAGGACAGCAAGACATATGAACATCTTAAACAAAACCCCACAAAAAAGTTCCAAGAAGAACTTAGATGACACTTACATGAGGGATTGAGCAAAGGAATCTTAACAACCAAAGAATTCGAATTTCTTGACACACCGCATCCTGTAATTCCGGTATTTTATCATCTACCCAAGATACACAAGGATCCATTGAATCCACCAGGTAGACCCATAATTTCGGGGATCCAATCACTAACATCTAATTTATCACAATATATAGATACATTTCTACATCCGTATGTGAGGTCACAAAGATCATATTTAAGGGATACGATAGATATTTTGTGTAAATTGAAAAACATCACGTGACAAGAAGGTTACTGGCTTGGTACCAGTGACGTAACCTCATTGTACTCAGTTATTCAACACTCACTAGGCAAAGACAGTGCCAAACACTTTTTAGACAATGATCCATCAATGACACCGGAACAGAGAGACTTCATTATTAATAGCATAAATTACATCTTAACTCACAACTACGTGTGGTTCAATGAAGAATACTACTTACAAGTGACCCTGACAGCTATGGGGACGAGGTTTGCGCCGAGTTACGCGAATCTATTCATGAGCCACTGGGAAGATCAGTACATATGGGCCAATCGCGAATTCGACGCAAACCTCGTCCTATGGACCAGGTTTATTGACGATATTTTCTTTATCTGGCAAGGAGATGAGAAATCTATACAGAGTTTCATCAGCTACATTAATAATAATAAACACAATCTTCAGTTCACTACCCATTTCAGCAGAACACAGGCCACATTCCTCGACCTTAACATCTTCATCACTGACAATCAAATCCATACCAACACTCACAACAAGTCCGTGGATGTTAATAGTTTTATTCTGGCTAACAGTGGACACCATCCAGATTGGCTGGACAGCATTCCAGTAACCAGTTCCAGAGAATCAGACGGAACTGCTCCAGAGAGAGTGACTATGTACAACAAGGGAACAGATTAAAGGCACAATTACAGGAAAAAAAATATGAAGTCAATAAAATAGACCAAGCCTTTGACAAATTTAGGAAGGTAGACAGAGAATCTTTGTTACAATACAAGGATAAAAATAGGACAGTAGAAGACTCCGAAAACAAAAATATATACTTTGTTACAGACTACAGCTGTCAAGCCCCTCGTGTGAAACAAATCATTAAGGGGCACTGGCCCATATTATTGCAGGATGAAACATTAGCAGAGACACTTCCAGAGGCCCCCAAGATAGTGTTTAGAAAAGCACCTGACCTAAAAGTAAGGATAGTCAGGAACCACACAGCTCCCATGAAACAAACACAAACAACACTTACCAAGTTATGGAACACCAATAAGGAAGGGAAAAAGGGAGGGTTCTACTTTTGTGGTCAATGTGTGGCATGCACGAGAACAAACAACAGAAGTACAAAACCAATTCACACCGTCACTTCCACGTCAAACAAATTTGCATGGAGAATTAGGGACAATATGACTTGTCACACCAAGGGAGTCATATATATAATAGAGTGCCCATGTAACAAGCAATATGTTGGCCGCACCATTCGCCCCTTAAAACTAAGATTAGGGGGAACACATACGGAACATAAGGGCAGGATGCGAAGAACACCCTATCTCTACACACTTTAAGCAATTCCATGACTCTGACCCCATGGGACTAAAATTTGCAGGAATAAAACTAGTGCCACCAAACTGGAGGGGGGGGAGACCACATTAAAAACATTAACAAAGAAGAATTGAGAGCCATTATCACTATGGATACCCTAATACCCAAAGGTCTCAATGTGGACAATGAGGTAAGGTCCATCATATGTGGTTGACATTTACACTAAGTCCACGTACAGCTATTTACCGCATGGATTTCCCATCCAAATAGGATGCCCTCAGTTTAGCTTATAATCACAGATAAAATGTCGAAATAGAGTACTATAAGGGAGAGCTATGTTAGACAAATAAATGTACAAATGATACAGAAGGGTAGAGGTTTGTGTTTGATATTTACACTGTTTTTACCCAGGATTTGAAATGTTCTTTTAAGGAACCAAATGGGAAATATATGGAACACCTCTCCACTTTATTTAGCATTATGTACACTTGATATGTACAACTATATAATATGGATTGAACAACGTCCCTCGCAGGGAACTAGAGACTTCAATCAGAGTGTAATCAGATACAGAAGGACCTAATTGATTGACTGAGTGCCTGACCAATCAAGTGGAAAACAGAAAGAAACCAATCAGAGATGGAGGCGGGCACCAACAGGACATTTATTCTCAATCCGATTATAACCACATCACTACTCCCAGAGGAAGACCTTTATAAGGTCGAAACGCGTTGGGGCAAGAATAAATCTAACATTGAGACCCAGTTCTGAACATTCACTGAAAGCTACTGCGATTAGAGACCAAGCGCTACCAGAAACACGTGACCGGGATTACACACTTGATTCTGAAACCAGAGCGCGGCCGCGCCATATGACCGGGAGCACACACGTGATCGAGGAACAACAGTAATGAGTGAGGAGAAGATTACCAGCACATCGCAGACGGGCACCCATAACAGCGGAGCAAGAGGCACAGAGCGCTGACAGAAGGAGGAGGGATCCGGCCACACGCGACGACAGGAAGACAGGTGAGTCTCTGAAAATGGAGGGGGAAGCCGGATCAGATCGCCAAAGGTCGCGTCCGGCGGTTCCCCTCCCAAGACAGGGAAGTGAAAGACTGACAGGTGTAAGTATAGGATACAGTCTTTCAATAGACGTATCACATACTCCACAGTCAGCCCCGAGCGACCCAAGTCCGGAGATCCTGCATACCAGTCTGAGTGGTTCTCCTCCATCTGCACCAGAAGACACCCCAGGCAGCATACAGTACCATCTGCTAACATTATTTATACACCGGATATAAGTACACCATTCAAGAATTACATATGCAGTCTTGAGACAGCGGGACGCCGCTGATTCCATTCTCATTCTGTACCAACATTAAGGATATTGACATTAGCAAATTCACAGCAAGGACTCAGTTGCAGCGGGCAACACTTATACAACATTTGTACAGTTAAATCCAGTTCTAAGCAGTACCTTTTTATGAATGATTTTCAGTTACTTGTGTATCAGACTGATTATGTAAGTTTGTTATATATGTCTTTTTACATTCAGTAAAGCATTTTTTGCACTAAGTGTATCGCAGTCATCAACTTAAGACCAGTAATTTATATTGTATATGCAGGATTGTGATATTGGGACAATTCTACACAAGATCATTATATAGAAGGTTGAGCGCTGTATATTTTTTCTGTATATTGCTATTATTAAGAGGGAAGGACACCCTCTTGTGCAGCAGCTTACCATCAACAGAGGCTTAGTTGCCCAGTGCGCAGTATTATTTCCTCTTATCGAATTTTGAAACACTGTTCAACTTTCGGAAGTCATTGCAGGAACGCACACTCCCGTCGGGCTTTGGAATCAACACAATGGGACTTGACCATTCACTATGTGATTCTTCAATAACCCCTAACTCTAGCATATTTTTAATTTCTTTCGACACCGATTCTCTTTGTGCTTCTGGTAACCTATAGGGCTTTAGATTAACTTTAACCCCTGGGTCAGTGATGATGTCATGTTTAATGACCGAGGTTTTCCCAGGTACGTCAGAGAACAGCACCCTATTTCTGATCAGAAACTCCTTGACCTCTTGTTGTTGAATTGCCGACAGGGTTTTTGCCATTGTCACTTCGGCAACTAAGGGCCCTGGACTTACTGGAGGGTCTCGGACGGCCGACAGTACCGTTCTATCTTTCCAGGGCTTTAACAGATTTATATGGTATATCTGTTCCGGCTTTCTTTTCCCCGGCTGGTAAACTTTGTAATTGACCTGCCCCACTCTTTCTAAGATTTCAAAGGGCCCTTGCCATTTAGCCAAAAGTTTATTTTCCACAGTGGGAACCAATACTAACACTCTGTCCCCAGAAGCAAAGCTGTATAACTGAGCACTGCGGTTGTATACCCTCTGCTGTGCCTGTTGAGCCTGTTCCAGGTGCTCTCTCACTATCGGTACTACCGCAGCAATTCTCTCCTGCATTTGAGAAACATACTCAATCACCATTTTGTAAGGACTAGACTGCCCCTCCCATGTCTCTTTGGCAATGTCTAGTAACCCCCTTGGGTGTCTCCCATACAACAAGTCGAAGGGTGAAAACCCGGTGGAGGACTGGGGAACTTCTCTTATGGCCAACAATAAATACGGCAATAAGTAATCCCAATCCCTACCATCCTTGTCGACCACTTTCCTAAGCATGTGTTTTAACGTTTTGTTAAACCTCTCGACCAGCCCATCGGTTTGGGGGTGATAAACCGAAGTTCTTAACTGTTCGATTTTGAACAGGCGGCATAACTCTTTCATGACTTTGGACATAAACGGTGTACCCTGGTCAGTTAGTATCTCCTTAGGTATACCCAGCCTGCTAAAGACATGAACTAGCTCTCTGGCAATGGTCTTGGTTGACGTATTGCGCAACGGGATCGCTTCCGGGTACCTGGTAGCGTAATCCATTATGACCAGAATATACTGGTGTCCCCTGGCAGACTTCATTAAGGGTCCAACCAAATCCATCGCTATTCTTTCAAACGGCACCTCTATGATAGGCAATGGAACTAGTGGACCCTTAAAATGTGGTCTGGGAGCATGATACTGACACTCAGGGCAGGATGCGCAAAAGTCAGATACCTCTTTATGAAGCCCGGGCCAGAAAAACCTCTGCATTATTCGCTCAGTGGTTTTCTCTACCCCTAGATGGCCTGCCGTTATATGACCATGGGCCAGATCCAACACTGTTCTTCTGTAGGCTTTGGGAACTATTAGTTGTTCCACAACATCTTCCCCCTTCTTAGTCACCTGATATAACAAATCCTGCCACATTGCCATGTGGGGATAGGACAAAGAACTATCAGGGTCTACGGTTTTACCATCAACTACTTTTACATTCTCCCTGGCTTTTACCAAAGTAGGGTCATTCAACTGCTCCACGGCAAAGACCTCTCTTCTGACCTCTAAATCAGGCAGACGATCACCTGGCCCAACAACACTTCCCACCTCAATGGGAGGCACATCAGTTGGCGGGCCACCGTCACGCTCCGCATTCTCTAGTTCGCCAATCATAGTAGAAAAAGGGAATAACTCTGACTCAGAAGAAACTCCCTCCTCCACTACATCGACAACCTTCTCAAATGGATCGGGGTTGTTCACCTCTGGAACAAAACGGCTTTCCCACAACTTCCAGAAGTGAGCAAAGTCTCTCCCCAATATTGCATAGTACATCAGACCATGTACCAAACCTACAGAAACTATAGCAGAACCACATGGTGTCTCGATGTTCACCTCGGCAGTAACATAATATCGAGTATCCCCATGTATGCAGGTCACACCAACAGTTTTCCCCTCACGCCGCAAGGGGTTCACCAGCTCAGCTTTTATAAGTGTCACCAAGCTACCAGAGTCTAACAGTGCCTCTACTCGGTTGCCATCTACAGTGAGTACACACATGTGCTTATCAGTCACAGCCTGCCGGTCAGCCGTACAGGCTATCTGTGCAAAGAAAGACCCCCTGCGGTAGACATGAGCAGTATCACATTGCATAGGTTCAGTTGTAAGTGCACAATTAGCAGCAATATGGCCGAAGCCACCACATTGGAAACACTGAGTCATAATAATGTCTAGTCGTTTACGGGGCAAGAACCTTCCCGGCCTGGCAGGCCTGTCTCCAGGTTCTACACCCTCAGTCTTAGGTACATTCCACCGCCCAGCACCCTTCTCCCCTGGAACAGTCTTACCAGTGTCTGTGGGAGTTTGCCGGTGCGCCATCGGGGCTCGGTGGGGCATACTCATCAGCTCCTCAGCCGCCACGTACCTCTCCACCAGCTCGACCAACTGGTCCACGGACTTAGGGTCTGCATGGCTCACCCACTTGCGCAGAGTCACAGGTAATGATCGCAGGTACCGGTCCATCACGACCCTTTCCACGATCTGTGGTCCCGTCAGCGTCTCGGGCTGTAGCCATTTTGAGGACAGATGGACGAGGTCATGCATCTGTGAACGTGGAGGCTTATCCATATGGAACTCCCAGTGGTGGACCCGTTGGGCACGAACAAAGGTGGTGACTCCCAAGCGAGTTAGGATCTCCTGTTTTAGTTTTTTATAGTCCTTGGCATCAGCCAGGCATAAGTCGAATTAGGCCTTTTGTGGCTCCCCCGACAAAAAAGGTGCCACCAGACTTGCCCACTGCTCCTTGGGCCAACTCTCCCTTTCGGCCGTTCTTTCAAATGCTGTGAGATAGGCCTCCACATCATCGCCCGAAGTCATCTTCTGGAGGAAGTGACTGGCTCGTACGGAGTGAGTGGTGGTGGGAGCACCAGTACCAACATCTCTGGGCCGGGCAATCAGGTGCTGTACCACCTCTTTTATGGCCTGGCTGTTTTCCGCTAAGGCCCGGCGGGTTTCCTTGATGGCAACCTGTTGTTGCCCCTGGGCTGTCTCCAGGGCCGACAGTTGCACCCTGGTGGATTCCTGCAGAGCCCTGGTAGATTCCTGCTGAGCTGCTGTAGCTTGGAGCAGGGCTTTAATAATGTCCTCCATTTTGTCCTGGGGTGTAGGTTGGAAGCTGAACCCGCAAGTTCGGATTAGTTCGGATTTATTTTATTGGCTATCCAAAACACGCCAATAGCCAATAAAATGCCGGTTTGAGTTCCGAGTAAATCCGAACCCGCACATCCCTAATAAATATATATATATATATATATATATATATCTATCTATCTGGTTTAAAATAAGCAGAAAGGGAGCGCTATATACTGCATTATCCTTTTATTAAAACAGATAAAATCTCCAATAAACGTTGAATGATCTAGAAAACTCATACCAAGTCTCACCCTGTGTGGACTGGATACCACATGGCATGAGTCTTCTAGATCATTCAATGTTTATTGTAGATTTTATCTAGTTTAATAAAAGGATATTGCACTATAGCGCTCCCTTTCTGCTGATTTTAAACCAGATTCCTATTTTCCTGGAGAGGTCACAGCATTTAAAGTGCAGGGGGAAAGCAGCGTCTTGAAAAACTTTGGAAGCCTAGTGCACTACAAGTGCCAGAAGTTTTCTGCAGCACAGTGTGGATTTTATATTTGCGGTAACAGCTCTGAAATCACTAAGCGCATATCCTTAACATGTTTTATTGCATGTGTGTGTGTGTGTGTGTATATATATATATATGTGTGTGTGTGTATATATATATATATATATATATATATATATACTGTGATAGGATCACTGGTAAAGTGGTCTGTGGCAGGTACATTTGTCCCAGATTCCTGTCTTATGTGTTCTAAACCCCCAGGAGAAAGTCTGCAGGGTAGCAGGCTTGAGTCTCTGCTTTTTGAAATGCCGGTTTGGGACCTGGGGGTTGTGGGTGAGAGGAGAGGGAGGGCTCCACCCACGGCCACTCCAGGTTTTGGTTCTCACAGCCTGGTAACAGGCTTGTTAGGGTTCCCACCTGAGAGTGGCCAATATAAGCCTTGTGTGTTTAGGGCTGAGTGTCTCACCTGGGAGAGCAGGCAGGGAGTTTGCTCAGAGACACTTGAAAACCTGACTGTGAGTGTTGTGCTGTGCCTTTGTTGCTGGTGAGGGCATTAGGCCCTGCCAGGTTCTGGTAGTGAGGGAACCACCTGTGAAGTTAGTGCCCCGACAGGGCTAGGATTTATGTTTATGTTTTCTTTATGTTATTTCTGACATTGTACAATAAAGACTGGCGCCGACCAGCTTGTACTCGCATCCAGACTGGTGTTCTCCTTCCCTGCTGCTGTGTGTGTGTGTAAGGAAGGAGACCTCTACCCAGGAGAGGGACCCCTAATCTGACTGTGTCACAATATGGTGGAGAATGTGGGCAAGTCTGGTGGCACCTTTTCTGTCGGGGGAGCCACAAAAGGCCTAATTCGACTTATGCCTGGCTGATGCCAAGGACTATAAAAAACTAAAACAGGAGATCCTAACTCACTTGGGAGTCACCACCTTTGTTCGTGCCCAACGGGTCCACCGCTGGGAGTTCCATATGGATAAGCCTCCACGTTCACAGATGCATGACCTCGTCCATCTGTCCTCAAAATGGCTACAGCCCGAGACGCTGACGGGACCACAGATGGTGGAAAGGGTCGTGATGGACAGGTACCTGTGATCATTACCTGTGACTCTGCGCAAGTGGGTGAGCCATGCAGACCCTAAGTCCGCGGACCAGTTGGTCAAGCTGGTGGAGAGGTACGTGGCAGCTGAGGAGCTGATGAGTATGCCCCACCGAGCCCCGATGGCGCACCGGCGAACTCCCACAGACACTGGTAAGACTGTTCCAGGGGAGAAGGGTGCTGGGCGGTGGAATGTACCTAAGACTGAGGGTGTAGAACCTGGAGACAGGCCTGCCAGGCCGGGAAGGTTCTTGCCCCGTAAACGACTAGACATTATTATGACTCAGTGTTTCCAATGTGGTGGCTTCGGCCATATTGCCGCTAATTGTGCACTTACAACTGAACCTATGCAATGTGATACTGCTCATGTCTACCGCAGGGGGTCTTTCTTTGCACAGATAGCCTGTACGGCTGACCGGCAGGCTGTGACTGATAAGCACATGTGTGTACTCACTGTAGATGGCAACCGAGTAGAGGCACTGTTAGACTCTGGTAGCTTGGTGACACTTATAAAAGCTGAGCTGGTGAACCCCTTGCGGCGTGAGGGGAAAACTGTTGGGGTGACCTGCATACATGTGGATACTCGATATTATGTTACTGCCGAGGTGAACATCGAGACACCATGTGGTTCTGCTATAGTTTCTGTAGATTTGGTGCATGGTCTGATGTACGATGCAATATTGGGGAGAGACTTTGCTCACTTCTGGAAGTTGTGGGAAAGCCGTTTTGTTCCAGAGATGAACAACCCCGATCCATTTGAGAAGGTTGTCGATGTAGTGGAGGAGGGAGTTTCTTCTGAGTCAGAGTTATTCCCTTTTTCTACTATGAGCTAGAGAATGCGGAGCGTGACGGTGGCCCGCCAACTGATGTGCCTCCCATTGAGGTGGGAAGTGTTGTTGGGCCAGGTGATCGTCTGCCTGATTTAGAGGTCAGAAGAGAGGTCTTTGCCGTGGAGCAGTTGAATGACCCTACTTTGGTAAAAGCCAGGGAGAATGTAAAAGTAGTTGATGGTAAAACCGTAGACCCTGATAGTTCTTTGTCCTATCCCCACATGGCAATGTGGCAGGATTTGTTATATCAGGTGACTAAGAAGGGGGAAGATGTTGTGGAACAACTAATAGTTCCCAAAGCCTACAGAAGAACAGTGTTGGATCTGGCCCATAGTCATATAACGGCAGGCCATCTAGGGGTAGAGAAAACCACTGAGCGAATAATGCAGAGGTTTTTCTGGCCCGGGCTTCATAAAGAGGTATCTGACTTTTGCGCATCCTGCCCTGAGTGTCAGTATCATGCTCCCAGGCCACATTTTAAGGGTCCACTAGTTCCATTGCCTATTATAGAGGTGCCGTTTGAAAGAATAGCGATGGATTTGGTTGGACCCTTAATGAAGTTTGCCAGGGGACACCAGTATATTCTGGTCATAATGGATTACGCTACCAGGTACCCGGAAGCGATCCCGTTGCGCAATACGTCAACCAAGACCATTGCCAGAGAGCTAGTTCATGTCTTTAGCAGGCTGGGTATACCTAAGGAGATACTAACTGACCAGGGTACACCGTTTATGTCCAAAGTCATGAAAGAGTTATGCCGCCTGTTCAAAATCGAACAGTTAAGAACTTCGGTTTATCACCCCCAAACCGATGGGCTGGTCGAGAGGTTTAACAAGACGTTAAAACACATGCTTAGGAAAGTGGTCGACAAGGATGGTAGGGATTGGGATTACTTATTGCCGTATTTATTGTTGGCCATAAGAGAAGTTCCCCAGTCCTCCACCGGGTTTTCACCCTTCGACTTGTTGTATGGGAGACACCCAAGGGGGTTACTAGACATTGCCAAAGAGACATGGGAGGGGCAGTCTAGTCCTTACAAAATGGTGATTGAGTATGTTTCTCAAATGCAGGAGAGAATTGCTGCGGTAGTGCCGATAGTGAGAGAGCACCTGGAACAGGCTCAACAGGCACAGCAGAGGGTATACAACCGCAATGCTCGGTTACGCAGCTTTGCTCCTGGGGACAGAGTGTTAGTGTTGGTTCCCACTGTGGAAAATAAACTTTTGGCTAAATGGCAAGGGCCCTTTGAAATCTTAGAAAGAGTGGGGCAGGTCAATTACAAAGTTTACCAGCCGGGGAAAAGAAAGCCGGAACAGATATACCATATAAATCTGTTAAAGCCCTGGAAAGATAGAACGGTACTGTCGGCCGTCCGAGACCCTCCAGTAAATCCAGGGCCCTTAGTTCCCGAAGTGACAGTGGCAAAAACCCTGTCGGCAATTCAACAACAAGAGGTCAAGGAGTTTCTGATCAGAAATAGGGTGCTGTTCTCTGACGTACCTGGGAAAACCTCGGTCATTAAACATGACATCATCACTGACCCAGGGGTTAAAGTTAATCTAAAGCCCTATAGGTTACCAGAAGCACAAAGAGAATCGGTGTCGAAAGAAATTAAAATATGCTAGAGTTAGGGGTTATTGAAGAATCACATAGTGAATGGTCAAGTCCCATTGTGTTGATTCCAAAGCCCGACGGGAGTGTGCGTTTCTACAATGACTTCCGAAAGGTGAACAGTGTTTCAAAATTCGATGCCTACCCGATGCCAAGAGTGGATTAACTAATTGAGAGACTAGGGACGGCAAGGTATTTAACCACTCTTGACCTAACCAAAGGGTATTGGCAAGTACAGTTAACCGAGAGCGCCAAACAAAAGACAGCTTTTTCAGCGCCAGAGGGCTTGTTTCAGTACAAAATGTTGCCCTTCGGGCTACATGGGGCACCTGCTACCTTCCAAAGAATGATGGACAGGATTCTAAGGCCCCATAGACGGTATGCGGCTGCTTATCTGGATGACGTGGTCATTCATAGTCCTGATTGGCAGTCTCACTTACCCAGGGTACAAGCAGTGTTGGACTCCATCTATAAGGCAGGTTTGACAGCCAACCCAAAAAAGTGTTGTCTAGGCATGGAGGAAGTAAAATATCTGGGATACACCATTGGCAGAGGCCTGATAAAGCCTCAGCTCAATAAAGTTGATGCCATAAAAAACTGGCCACGTCCTCTGAATAAGAAGCAGGTGAGAGCCTTCTTGGGAATTACGGGGTACTACAGGAGGTTTATACCCAACTTTGCCACCATGGCAGTCCCACTGACTGACCTGACCAAAGGCAAACAAAAAGTCATGGTAGAATGGAGTCCTGAGGCAGAGAAAGCTTTTCAGGAGTTGAAAGTACCGTTGTGTTCCCAACCAGTCCTGATGACTCCTAATTTTGAAAGGGAATTCATAGTACAAACTGATGCATCAGAAGTAGGTATAGGAGCGGTCCTGTCCCAGAACAAGGAGGGTGAGGAACACCCTATTTTCTATCTTAGCAGAAAGTTGAATGTACATGAGAGAAACTATGCCACAGTGGAGAAGGAGGCGTTGGCCATAAAGTGGGCGTTAGAGGCTCTCAGGTACTACTTGGTTGGAAGAAAGATCAAATTGATCACTGACCATGCCCCTTTGAAGTGGATGTCCGAAAATAAGGACAGTAATGCGAGAATTACGAGATGGTTCTTGGCGTTACAAACTTTTAAATTTGCAGTGGAACACAGGCCAGGAAGCCAGCTGGCCAATGCAGACGCGTTGTCACGCGTTCATTGTTTGGGGGCTTCAGTTGTTCCGCCCCAAAACAAAGGGGGGGGGGATATGTGATAGGATCACTGGTAAAGTGGTCTGTGGAAGGTACATTTGTCCCAGATTCCGGTCTTATGTGTTCTAAACCCCCAGGAGAAAGTCTGCAGTGTAGCAGGCTTGAGTCTCGGCTTTTTGAAAAGCCGGTTTGGGACCTGGGGGTTGTGGGTGAGAGGAGAGGGAGGGCTCCACCCATGGCCACTCCAGGTTTTGGTTCTCGCAGCCTGGTAACAGGCTTGTTAGGGTTCCCACCTGAGAGTGGCCAATATAAGCCTAGTGTGTTTAGGGCTGAGTGTCTCACCTGGGAGAGCAGGCAGGGAGTTTGCTCAGAGACACTTGAAAACCTGACTGTGAGTGTTGTGCTGTGCCTTTGTTGCTGTTGAGGGCATTAGGCCCTGCCAGGTTCTGGTAGTGAGGGAACCACCTGTGAAGTTAGTGCCCCGACAGGGCTAGGATTTATGTTTATGCTTTCTTTATGTTATTTCTGACATTGTACAATAAAGACTGGCGCCGACCAGCTTGTACTCTCATCCAGACTGGTATGCTGCTTCCCTGCTGCTGTGTGTGTGTGTAAGGAAGGAGACCTCTACCCAGGAGAGGGACCCCTAATCTGACTGTGTCACAATATATATATATATATATATATATATATATATATATATATATTTAATCAACATCTATAAATTATTAAATTAATGCACATTATTAGTTTATAGTTTCATGATATTTCCCTATAATGTAATTCTTGAGACAACTACTATTTACTAATCTCATGCTTTTTATTTATCTTTCAGAGCTTATGTTTCTTTACACCAACTGGAACAAAGAGCGGGCAGACGCAGCTAATTCCTTGTGGACCAGTTGAGTATGGCACCACAGTATCTGCCCATGTAGCCAAATCCCGAAATACTCTGTTAGTAGAAGATATTCTCGGGGTAAGCTTTTCCATGAGTTATCAGATCTTTGCGTTTGGAACTGCTGTATATGTTTTAGGATGTCATTTTTTATTGTATAAAACCTGGCTAGTAGAACAAATGTATTTAATTTTTTCATTCTGAGGTACTCTATCAAATAATTACACTTGTAAATATACATACTGTATATTTAAATACTTTGGGCCTATTCATCATCGGAGGCTGTATGGCCCCCGATCATTATAATCTCGCTGCAAGGGATACTTAAGTATCCAACTCGCTGCGGGGGAAACTTGACACCGGAGCAATGCATCATTGCTTCGGTGCGGGGACAGCTGCACCGAAAAGCAGCTGTCCCCTCTGACCTCATCCCCGTCGACCCGGCAATGCATGCATGACCCGAGGTAGTGAGGAGGCGGCAGAGGGATCCGCTCAGATCCCTCTGCGCATCCCCGGAAGTCCTTCCCATAGGGATCCGAGAACAAGCGCCGCCTGAAGATGGTGCTTGTTCTCGCAAGCAAACTCTGGAAACTTAGTTTTTTTAGCTTGCTGAATATCAGGTGGTCCTACAGAGCCCCTGATGAATGGCCCGGTAACTAAAATCTGTGGAAAATGTTCATTTAGAAGTCCACACCCAAAAAAGGCAGCCAAGCATGCTGGAACTGTACAATAAATTTTAATAACTATGTTAATAGATTACAACTGAATAACCAATCAAATGTTTACTCTAAAATTGTAATCTGTACTAGAAAAAATGCAGTCTAATATGGGTCCCAGGACCAGATTACTGTTCGAAAATATCACCAACTGAATTCAGATTGTTCAATGACTGCCATTCAGTCACAGTTATGCATTCATGTGTAATGTGGTTAATTTTCAAGGAAAATTTTATAAGCAAAGACTATCTATGTTCAATAAAGGATCTTGTACCCTGTATATTTGTATGCTTCCGGTTTCCCTTTTGCATCATTATATATATATATACACAAGTTTACACAAGTTTCAGTTTATGATGAATATAGGATGTCTGTTCCGGAGCTCACCATCTAGTACAGTTCTGTGGTTTAGTGGTAAGGTATATGTCTGACTTTATTGGGGAGGGTTAAGATGCTAATATATAGGAGAGGTTTTTTCAATGTTATTAGGAGTATATCCAGATCTGCAAATTCCTAAAATACAGCAGAGCTCAGGTAAAGAGATGTCAGGTACAGCTACCTCCATTTGTTCACAAGTTGCACAAAGAGACAAAATACAGCTAAAGTAATTTATTATTTATTTATTACCAGGTATTTATATAGCACAATCACATTTCTCAGCGCTTTACAGAGAATATTAGTATAGATGTTTGTGTTGTTGCCTTACTAATGCCTAGCCCAAGGAAATGTTAAAAGTTCCATTTATATGCTACCTCTATATAAAAATAACATTTGCATGAAATAAGGGTTTGTTTATTTCACTCTGTCAAAACAGATTAGGACCTTTTTTGCTATTTATTTTCTCTTACAATCTCCATAGCTACGGAGACGAGGACCAACATACATAAATGCTTACTGAATCTGTCTCCTCCCTCTCCTTTGCATAGAGTGCCACTGACATTAGGGAGGGGCTGCCAGCAAAGAAGAGGATGGAGGCAGATAAAATAAGGTAAATAATTAAATAGTAAGCATTTTTTATCAAATTATGGACTAACCAGCCTAATCTAAAAACTACTGTATCAGAACATGATCATTAATAGTGACAGGACTTGCTGTTGTGAATTCACTACTATACCAATTATGGGTGTGGTATATGAGATAGACAGTAATTAGTTAGACAATGTCTTGATAGACACCAGATGTTAGACTGTCAATAGTTAGACAGGGAAAAAAGTTAGACTCAAACAAAAGTCAGACACACTAAAATTAGACATGTAAAAAGTTTGACAGGTACAAAAGGTCGACAGAGTCAAAAGGTCAACGTGAAAATGGTCGACACAAAAATGGTCGACAATTTTTTTAAAAAAATTTTTTAGCCCTAATCTTCACCCTAATTCCTAACCCTCCCTCCTGGTGCCTAACCCTAACAATCTGGGTAAGTGCCTAACCCTAACCATGGGGGTAAGTGCCTAACCCTAACCCTCCAGTAAGTACCTAACCATAATCCTAAAAAAAAATGTCTCGACCATGTTTGTGTCGATCTTTTTCATGTCGAACTTTTGACCCTGTCGCTCTTTTGTACCTGTCAAACTTTTTGCATGTCGAACTTTAGTGTGTCTGACTTTTGTCTGTATCGAACTTTTATCCTTGTCTATTAACTGTCTAACATCTAGTGTCTATCTAGACATTGTCTAACTAATTACTGTCTGTCTATTGTACGGAACCCACCATGATATCATTTATACGGAAACAAAATTTTAATTACTGTGGCATTTATCTGTCCAAATAAACATTTGCAGTAGTAATAGCATAACATTGATGACCACCTTCCTTTGCATACAAATCTTTGGTTTAACTTTTGTGTTTAAAAAACAGTTTTTTTATTTTTAAGCTAACTTTACAGGGTGTCAGAGTTTATTGTTCAGTAAAACTTGACTCACAGTTAAATTGTGAAAATATACTAATTTATAGCATTTATTGTGCAATATAGCCCAAGGCTACATTTTAATACTCTTGGATGGCTACTATATTTTTACTCACGCCACCCTTTCCCTTCTTAGTGCCCCTTTCTTGAAAGCGACAGGTGACTCCCAATTTATTTCTTGTTGGTAGATAATTGACAGATTATCAAATTGGTTGATTTTGATTTGACCATCTTCAGTGATGCTTTAATTAGGCAGAATAATGCTCTTATATATTCCAACATATGAATGCTAAATTTAGTCTAATCTATTTGGACTTTTGTTAGGAAAAAACAATGTTCCATTGTAGTGTTTTGGTTGACTGTCATTGACTAGGCTATACATCTTACAACATGTTAGTGCCACTGTCCCTAGTGATATCCATGAAAAGGTTTAGCCCGAGATTAATGGCAAAATTAATATATAGGAGAGGTTTTTTCAATGCAGAATAATATTTAAAATATGCTCGAGTCTTTTGAATTGCTTCATAAGACCAGTGGCTGAAAGTGCAGTGGGCATTTTGGGTGGCCAACAATTTAATACTGAAGTAACTGCCTGAAGGTTGCTGGTAGTTTGGGATTAGATAATTTCATTTTAAATGAATGTGTTTGTATGTTTTAAATTCTCTATCTTTTAGGATGAAAGGTTTCCTAAAGGTACAGGACTGGACTCAGGGACTCGTATTCAGTCTGTTCTTTGCTTACCAATTGTTACAGCAATTGGAGATCTTATTGGGATTCTGGAACTTCATAGGCATTGGGGAAGGGAAGCCTTCCGTCTGTGCCATCAACAGGTAAACTTAAAATATAAATACAAAAGTAATTGAACAGTGCACTTCTCCTTATCTACACATTGTGAACTCATTTTGAACATAAGTTGTGTCATGGATATTGAAATAAGAATTACATGCAGTTAGTGTATGTTGGTTGTCATGCATGCATATTCTTATGAAGTCTAGTTTATTTGGTCAAACTGGAGTCCTATGAGCAAATATCACTATAACCCACTATATACTAAAAAATTATCTCAATAGACAGAAATTACACACAGCACAGTTGGTGTGGTAGTCAGGACTACTGCCTCTCAGTATTGAGGTTTTGGGTTCAATTGCCACCAAACTCCTAAATGTGTGAAGATTGTATGTTCTCCCCGTGTGATGAGTACACTATTTGTGATGAGTACACTATTAAAAACTTAGCAAAATGACATTAACAAATTGAATACTTTTGAGTTAGATTATTTTGATGCTCATAAAAACATGAAAATAAACTGTGTGCTAACCACTGGCAAAATAATAGTACAATTGTTCAGGGAGAACACTGGAGCTAGGCCTCTGGGTAGGCAGTAGGATTTATAGGCCTTTTTCTAGCTATTACCTTTGTACTATCTGTAATATTTTTTAAGTGAAAACTTGTATTTATATAGGCATATTCATATGCAATCACTATTTTGCCTTTTTCTTAAAACTTTTATTTTAATTACTTAATGTACTGTAAGAATTAGAGAATCATAACTGTATGTTTCTGATTGCTGGTTTACAATGTGTGTATACAAAAGGTCCTTTATTTGCCTTTTTTTTTTTTTCCAAATACCATTACTACTTCTAGTATTCTTAATCTCTTTCTAACAGGTTGCAATTTAAGCAATAAATTTATATATTATGTATATATTTTTTTGTTTTGTAAGGTCGCAACAGCTAACCTTGCATGGGCATCAGTAGCAATACATCAAGTCCAAGTAAGTACCTACTTTTCCTTGCCAGTTCCTTGGAAAAACATTGACGTATATGTTGTAGTAGGGTGATAAGATGTGCACTTAATCCAGCTGTAAAGCTCAACCTTGTTTAACATCTGTCTTTATATTTTATTGTTATGAATCATTTTTTAGGTATGCAGAGGATTGGCAAAACAAACTGAGCTAAATGACTTTCTACTAGATGTGTCTAAGTAAGTACCTAACTCTGAAGTTATTACATATACAATAATTGTACTATCATGTTATACCATTACGGATTACTATTATTGTATATTATTATATATCATCATTATTGGGTCTATTGAGCAAGAGCGACGATGTTGCCCAGAATATTACCGGGCAACATCATCACAAGTTTTTATCAATTATGATAAAATATGGCTGCTATTCAGCAATATTTTGTGCAGAGTCAGCAGTTGCGGTAACACGCTGTCCCTGCGATGTCACAGAAGGCATTGTTTTCAGGATTCCGAAAACAATCCCTTCTGTTTGTTCCTTTGCGCATGCTCAGTCATGCACTCCGGAAAAGTCTCCGTCCTGGCCTCCCGGTGACCGCCGACGGGGTAAGTACAGCACTAGCCTATCCAAATTGATTGATATGTGTATACAGGCTTCATACTAGCCTGTATACATGTATATGTATGTGCTTTTATATTTAACATTTATATATAAATGTTAAATATAATCACACCTAAATATACATGTATACAGGCTAGTATAAATCCTGTATACACATATCAATCAATTTGGACAGGCTAGTGCTGTACTTACCCCGTCGGTGGTCACCGCAAGCAGGGACAGAGACTTTTCCAAAGAGATTTAAAAGGCTCTAGTTGGACTTACCGGTCGGCAATCACCGGGAAGCAGGCGTGGAGACTGGGCAGGATTACAAGATGCTGCAGGGACTTATGGGAAAATTCCCCTCTGTCCCTGCAGTTTTCGGGATATTTAAGTATTTTCTTCATATAACCCCATTCTGAGATGGCGTTATATGAAGTAAATATTTATCGAGTGATTAAACACTTTTTGCTTTGCTGAATATCAAAAAGCGTTAAAGCACTGTAGAGATCAATGGCATGATCCCTACAGTGCAGTTCTCGGCGAGATGGGAATTAGTGGAGAAGATTATTGCGTTATCTTCTCCATTATCCCATTGCTGAAAAGGAGATTTACGTAGAAAATACGGAAATCATAGTTTCCGGATTTTTTATGTAAAAAAAAATTAACTCTGTATAGACCCCAATATATTACATATAATTAATTCAAAAGATTTGAAAAACACCTGCTTCAATAAGCATGTAAGGGCCTGATTCAGACCCGCTCGCAAGTGGGTCGATGGTGCCCTAGTGCGCATGACCACGATGGAGGGAGCTCCATCGTGCGCATGCGCGAGACCCGGGGAGCGACGGGGAAGCCGTCGCTCCAGGTCTCGCACCAAAGAGGGCGTACTGTCGTGGTTGATTGACAGCACGCCCCCTTTGGTGGGCGTGCCGGGGGTGTGGCTGCCAGACGGAGGCGTTCCCATGGGAACGCCTACCGTCTGGGTCCGGCCCCACTGACATCACTAGTGATGTTAGTGGGAGTGATTTTGGCTCTGATAGAGCCAAAATCACTCTAGGGCTTGCGGTCACCGAGACCCTACCGCAGGGTCTCGTCGCAAGCCCGATGGTCGCGATGGTCTTGACCATCGCGACCATCATCATGGACGCTCGCATAAGCTGTGGGTGGTAACCCACAGCTATGCGAGCGTCCAAGAGGCCGCTCCACGTTTAGGTAGGAGGGCCCTGATTCAGAGCGAGCGCTCTGGAAAGAGCGTCCGGCTCTGACTCAGGCCCTAAGTTCGATGGAGGTAGGATTGTGCTAATAATGCCAATATATATTTATCTCGCTTTTTAGTGCAGCCCACAATTTATGCCTTGCTAAAACTCCATCTTCTGAGTGATAATATTTGAATATGATGTTTTCCCATTTCCAGTAAAAGTTTTGTTACCCACCATGTATTTCTTTCTATCTCCCCTTTTGTTAACTACTGTAGGTTGTGCAGTGTTACATGGAGAAAAAAAACCCTGGTACCAAGTCTGTTATAGTAATTGCTTGTTATAGCAGGCTTGTCACCCCAAAGTGCAGCATATATATCAGCTATCCCCGTATTATAAGGCGGATATCATTTTGTCCATGTATGGATACAAAAATGGTTTTTAGCATATGAATCAGCAGCTACAGTACTTGTCAAATTGTTACCATTCTCTGACACACTCACTACATAAATAGGATATTTTTGTTACCCCATGCAAATAGAACATTTTCAGAGAAAGGAAAGATACCTCAAGAATCTTATGGTGAATGAGCATTGCAATTCATTTCATGATCCCATGAACTAACATTTTGTAAAATAAAAGCTTTGTACACACCTGAAATATAGATCTACAGATCGACTAATCTGCAGATATATTTGCAGATGATTATTGTTCACACACACTGAGCAACCATCACTGCCATCTGGCTAGGGGTCATGTTGTGCCCCCTTCCCCGGCAGCCTGTGCAGCATGTATGGGCAGTCCGACCGCAGGTACACACTGCATAATGTGCAGATATATCTGCAGATATATTTGCCATCGGCTGTGACACACAGATGACGCGATATATCTGTGAATGAAGTCATTCACAGACATGGTGTCTGTACACACTGGCCGACGCACACATGATATATTGTTATATTGAACGGCCAATATGTCGGCCAGTATGTACCCAGCAAAAGAGTCACACAAGTTGTTACTTGGGAAATATATTTATTTACAATTACACAATCAAATATTTCTTGTGAACATTTTAAAACTATAACATCATGAAGAGATATGCACATATAGATTAGGTTACTACATGAGCCCCAGGCAGCTTGGTGGTTTTTTATTATACTTAATTTTCTTCTTGAACTAATTTTTTGTATATTTCAGTGTTTTATCTATTCATATTGGAATTTTTTAATAGCCAATAAAAATTATATTTTAATATGAGGGCTTATACAAATAACAATTCTTCTAATAATAAAGATGTCTACTCATTGTCAAAGATAGCACCCCCTACTCAGAAATTAATCTAGAAGCAAAGCAGATATCCGTATTGTGTAGATCCTTTCTATTTCTATCTCTCTATCAGACAGATATACTGTAAGTACCAGTGCGGACAAGTGTATTTTCTTTTCTAATTGTACTCTATGGGGTACTATCCAAGAAGTTGTGTTCCATGTAGAATACTTTAGGCAATGTTCTTGCTTATAAAGTAAAAGTAAACTGTGTCTACAATTCAGAAATATTATCATGCAATTAAATGACTTTCTCCCACGTGTTTTCCTCTGGTTGAAATTATGATGATTTTTTTTTATTTTTTTGCAGAACATATTTTGATAACATAGTTGCAATAGATTCTTTACTTGAACATATTATGGTAAGACATTATTTTATGATCTACATTACCATTCTGGGATTGACTATACTTTATCTCGAATAGCTTATATTCCACAATGTTCACACTTTTCAAGATCATATGATGTCATTTAGAGACCTGTCTAATAACAGCAAACTTACCAGCTTTATCCTAATTTCCAGGTCTCAAAAGTTGGTCTCTCTCAATGTTTGTCTCCCTTTGTACTCTATAACATTGATTACATTAAAATTGTAATGAAATAATAAAGTAACGGTGCAGTGATTACCTTTGCTGCTTCACATCATTGATGTCAGGGGTTCTATCCCAACCAGGACCCTATCTGTACAGAGTTTGTATGTGCTCCAGATGTATACATTGGTTTCCACTGGGTACTCCACTTTCCTTCCACATTCCAAAAACATACAGGTAGGTTAATTGGCTTCTGACAAAAATTAACCCTAGTGTGAGGGGCAGGGACTGATATGAATGACTAAATAGTCTGTGGAATGTGTGGGCTATATAAATAACTGATCATCAATAAAAATAAATAGTGCAAAATAATCACCATATTTCTGAGAATAGATTACACTTAAAGACCAAAATTGATCTTAATCTCAGTTAGCCCATAAGAAAAAACAATAAGACCTCTGTGTTGAGCAGCAGGTGAATGCCGACACATTATTGTTCTATCAGTGTAATCCTAGTTTTACTGAATTGAGTTAAATTTTGAAGTTGCTCTTATTTAGGTTCTCCATTTTGGGTACAGTATGGACACTATTTTATGAGTCCTATTATGTTTGTTGTAACTTAAGTCTTGGTTTTGTTAATTTCACTTGAAATTCCTGTTGCTAAACTGGACATTTAAACACATTTTAAAGAGAATTACCTTTTGAGACAAATATTTGACTGACTTAGGGGGGAATTCCATAAACCCTGCAGATAATTACCCGCACTGTGCGGGGAAATGCTATTGGTAAATCAAGGGTTATGAACGGAAACCCACTGATTCAGGATCTCATTCAGACCCACTCGCGAGTGCTGAGCGCTCGCAAGCGGGTCGATGTTTCCCAAATGCGCATGCGCACAACGGAGGCACCTCCGTAGTGCGCATGCGCGAGCCCCTTCTAACGACGGGGTAGCCGTCGTTATGGGTCTCGCAACAAAGGGGGCGTGCTGTCGATGGTGATTGACAGCACGCCTCCTTTGGTGGGCGTGCCGGGGGCGTGGCTGCCCTGATGGAGGCGTTCCCATGGGAACGCCTACCGTTTGGGTCCGGCCCCACTGACATCACTAGTGATGTCAGTGGGAGTGATTTTGGCTCTGATAGAGCCAAAATCACTCCAGGGCTTGCGGCAACGAGACCCTACCGCAAGGGTCTCGTCGCAAGCCCGATGGTCGTAATGGTCTTGACCATCGTGACCATCATCATGGACGCTCGCATAAGCTGTGGGTGGTAACCCACAGCTATGCGAGCATCCAAGAGGCCGCCTCGCAAAAAAAAAAAACACGCCCTGATTCAGAGCGGGCGCTCGTTCAAAGTGTCCGGCTCTGAATCAGACCCTCAGTTCAAACTGTGGATTATATGGGTTTCCCCATGCGATAAACCCTTGATGGAGATTTTTCTCATGGACTTTTCTTTGCAGCTTCTGAAGCTGAAAGGAAAAGTCCACCACTGGGAAATAATGCTCAGGGTTAACCATACTGATTTGAATTGCTGGTTGTGGGTAATTGAGTTCCCCCCTTAAAGTCACTGAAAGACAAAACTTTTCCCTCCATACTCCTAAGAGTTGGCTAGCATGAATTATTTTGCTGGACATGACTCAGCCGCTCCACTGATAGCTGTTGTATTGACTGTGTTCTCAGTGGTCTAGACCAGTGTTTCCCAAATCCATTCCTCATGGCTCACTCAGACCAGGCATTAGGGGTATCCCTGCTTCAGTACAGGTAGGTAAATTAATAAAGCTACCTGTGCTCCTGCATGGATATCTTTATTGCCTGAACTGTGAGTGGGGACCAGGTTTAGGAAACACTGGTCTAGAGCAATGAAAGCCTAGACATGGTGCAGTGGTCGAGAGAAAAAGTGCTTCTCAATGACAGTTTAACATACAGGTATATTCTTTATTACAGACTTTCCCTGGGGAACAAGTTGATAGAGGTTTTTAATTTATTAATATCTGATCAATTATGTTACTTCTACCCTTATAAAGATAAGGTCTCCCATCACAGACTAACATACTACTAAGAACATGTGAATGTACTGTGCTTTTTGGATGATTGCCTGCTACAGATCTACAGTGTATATACGAGGGTTGTCCAAAAAGTAATGCCTAAATGCTCATAACTCTAAAATAATATGCAACATTTATTTGAAACTTTGTCAGTTTGTAGTTTAATATGTCTGCTAGCTATTTAGAGGGAATGGGTATGAAATCCCGATTCCCGTCAGCCCGACAAGAGCAGAGTTAGAAGCAGCGGAAGCCCGACAGCACTGTAAATCCCGGTTGTGAATAGGTAAGTATCTACTAACCTAACCCTAACTTCCCCCCCAAGTGCCTAACCCTAACCACCCCCTTCCCCGCTGCCTAAACCTAAGTCCCCCTGGGGGGGTGCCTAAGCCTAAGTCCCCCCTGGGGGTGCCTAACCCTAACCCTCCCTCCACCTAGCCTAACCCTCCCGGGGGGGTGCCTAACCCTAAGTCCCCCCCGGGAGCCCTAAACCTAACCCTCCCCCCCCCGCGGCTGTCCGCTCGCGGCGCCCTGCATCATTACGATCGGGATGCCGGGCGCCGGTCTCCCGGCGTCGGGGAAATGCGGGCGTCTACATCTAGATGCCCGGCATTTCACCCTTGCCGGGATATGACAGTCGGGAAGCCGGCTGCCGGTATTTAGGCAGTCGGCTTCCCGATTGCTTCCCATTTAGAGTTATATAGTATTTTTGTGTAGGTAGTCCAAGAAATACCATGGAATCCAAGATGAAAGAGCCATCATTGAATTTCTGGAAAAAAAAGGCTGCAGTCCTATAGAAATCCACAGAAGACTGAAAAAAGTGTATGGTGAGCATACAATTGACTATAGCAATGTCAGAAGGTGGATGAAGTTTTTTCAGTCGGGAGAATCGTCCATGTGCTACAAACCTCGTGGTGGCAGACCATCAACTGCAGTGACAGCACAAAGTCGATGCCATGATTCAGAAAGACTGTCGTGTGACCATCAGAGATATCAGTGATGAACTTGAGTATAGCCATGGCACTGTAGAAACACTACGACAATACCAGACCTAACACTTCGATGGCAACATCTGCAGCCATTGCCAAAATGGGGAGGGCAATAATGCCACATCCACCATAGAGTCCTGATTTGGCCCCTTCTTACTTTCATCTGTTTGGCCCTCTCAAATACTGTCTCTGGGGTCAACATTTTGGAGACATAGAGGTTGTTAAAATAGTCATACGTTCCTGGGTCAAACACCAACCACTGGAATTTTTCCAAAGTGGATTCACAGCTTGGGTTGAGAGGTGGAGAAAATGTTTGAGGGCAGATGGTGAATATTTTGAGTAGAGTCATTCTGTCAAAGTATTTTACTGCAAATTTTCAAAACTGTATCTATAATAAAATTTTAGTTGTGAGCATTTAGGCATTACTTTTTGAACAACCCTAGTATTTTAACCTTTTATTTTAACCTTTCCTTTCTTTCTAAAATTTTGGGTGTTGTAAACGAAGAGGGAAATTTATCAAAGCTTGGAAAGCGATAAAGTGGACAGACATAAAGTACCAACCAATCGGATCCTGTCATGTTTCCAACACGGCCTGTAAAATAGCAGTTAGGAGCTGATTGGTTGGTACTTTCTCACTTTGTCCAAAGTACATGTTTTTCATTTGATTATATTTATTTAAAGTAAAATATACTCCATTTATAGACTACAGTAAATTAATGTATACATGCATTATACTTTAAAATGTAACTGCACTTTGCACCTTCAACTGGCTCCCAGATTTAGAGTGAAGGCAAAAAAGGTCTGGGACCTCTAATCATGTTGAAATAATTGATAAATACCTATGTATAGCATTTATAAAATATTCAGTTAGCAAGATTAAAGCAAAGCCAAAGATGATTCCTTTTCTTGCAGGTATATGCAAAGAACCTAGTGAATGCAGATCGCTGTGCACTCTTTCAGGTAGACCACAAAAATAAAGAATTATATTCTGATCTTTTTGACATCGGTGAAGAAGATGAAGGAAAGCCAGTTTTTAAGAAGACCAAAGAAATCAGGTGAAAAGTGCATCCTATTCATAATAAACATACCTACAAGGTATGAGCATGTTTTATCAGTTTCTGTCATATGCACATTTGGTGCTACAATAAAATAGTGTAAAATGCAATGAAACGAACCGCAACATCACAAGCAGTTTATATATACATACATATATATAATATATATATTTTCTCAATTACCAATTAAGCGCTAAGACAGCCACAATAGTTAATAATTTATCCAATAATATACAGGTTGAGTCTCCCATATCCAAATACTCCGAAATACGGAATCATTTTGGGATGACCGAGATAATGAAACCTTTGATTTTTGATGGATTAATGTACACAAACTTTGTCTAAAGCACAAATTATTAAAAATATTGTATAAAATTACCTTCAGGCTGTGTGTATAAGGTGTATATGAAACATAAATTAATTTCATTTCTGTACACAAACTTTGCTTGAGCCACAAAATTATTGAAAATATTGTATACAATTACCTGCAGGCTGTGTGTATAAGGTGTATATAACACATAAATGCATTCTGTGTGTATATTTGGGTCCCATTCCCAATATATATCATTATGATATGCAAATGTTCCAAAATACAGAATTTTTCGTTATCCAAAATGCCCCTGGTCCTAAGCATTTTGGATATGGGATAGTCAACCTGTATTTGTGTATTCCAAGCAGCAATTCTGAAATTAGACCTCTCTGTCTCCAGAGGTAAGAAAGTGACATAAGAATTATGATAACCTGAGGAGCGCTTAATATTCACAATTTCAATCCCCTTTGGTGATACAATATTGATATAGATATAGATTATGAGTTAATGGAAGATGACAGTTGACACACAAACCACTTTAATCATTCCAAAACACTTTATTAAAATTAAAAAAATACATAAAACTTTTCTTAAAATATAAACTGTTATTATCCCAATTATAAGGAACAGGATTATTGAAAAAAACTTTGTCAATAGTGACAACAATCATCCAACGCGTTTCGTCGACTTCTCTAATGTTTCTTTAACAAAAATATCTTCCTTATTTACTTGCTCCTGTGCAAATCCCAGTCTTTTCTAACACTTCTTTAACCTGATAAGAAGAATAGTCCTCCACATTTGTGAATCTGGGAGTGAATCACTAGATATTTTTGTTAAAAAAACATTAGAGAAGTCTGGGATTTGTATATGATCTGTTATACAACAGGAGCAAGCAATTAAGGAGATATTTTGTTCTCAGTATAAGCATATACACCTCATTAACATCTAAAGGTGGTTTTTTTCAAAATGAAGATCCAAATCTGGGAGACCAGAATTTAAGTCTGAAAGATGGAACAAACTTGATATGTTGCTATAATTAAGGATTTAAAAAATACTCAGGAGCTGTCTAACGAATCAACCAGTATTAGCTGTCATTAAAAGGGCAGTCTCTTACACATTTTGAGACCAGCAAGTCAAAAACGCCACAGAACCCCTGATGTAGTTGTGATCGACAAAACGCATTGGTTGATTGGTGGTTCTATATTGATATCAATATAGAATCACCAAAGGGGATAGAAATTGTGAATATTAAGAGCTCCTCAGGTTATCATTTAATTTAAATATATATTTTATTCATTTTTAACATTCAACATCCTGGCATTTACATTTCAAACAGTGACCAACTTACAATGTGTTCATAAAGTTTATAGTTAACTTTACCCATATCCCCTTTAAAAAGTACTTTAAAAAAAAAAATGTTTTTATTATTTTTGTTCTGTCAGATATCAGCTGCTGTGGAGCACGATTTTTCTATTGCACATGTGACTTAAGTCGCACCGCGCATGCATCCAGATTTTTAGAGCAGAGATGTATTAAGCCTTGAGAAAATATAAAGTAGAGAGTGATAAGTACCAACCAGTCAGCTCCTAACTGTCATTTTTGAAACAGAACCTGTAAAGTGACAGCAGCTGATTGGTATCAGTCTCCACTTTATCACTTTTCAAGCCTTAGTACATCTCCCCGAGAGTCACAGTAGTGATTCAGATGCACTGTGTCTGAAATGTATTAGAGATACATTCCTGGTCAGTGACAGTGATGTGGCTAATCAGATGCACAGATGCTGCATCTTATGGGCGTGTCGCTGAATGTTGTTGCATACAAAGACTCTTCACCAAGTGGTATCTCATCGTCTAAAGATGCTCTAAGTGGGTCTCTCAGTCCTTGTATGTTTGGACGCACACCACTCTTTGCAGCAGCATTAGCATGCAGAATCAACTACTGCGAAATACACGGACTCAGGGGCATCCTGCATCCATTTATTCAATACTTACCTCTTAGGAGTCCCTTGTCAGCGGTAGCAGCGCTGTACAAATAACTGGCAAATACACCCCTGCATGGACACGGCTGCTGCATGAACAAATCAGGCCCATAGTCTTCAGCAGGGCTGTAGCTAGGGGTGTGCAAGCAGTGCAGCCACACAGAGCACAACACTATGTAGGTGGCACCACCGCTCACCTTCGGCTCCCTCATTTGGCTAGCAGGGTGCCTAGAATGGCGCTGTTGCAGCTTTTCGAAGCATCCTGAGGATGCTCTTGGCATTGCTGTAATCACTGGCGATTGTGCCCCTTCCCCCTCAGTGTGAAGTCACGTGGGGGCATGGCCTGCACAGGTGCTGGAAGCACTAGTTACGGCACTGGTATTCAGTATGATGGATCTAAAATCAAATTTAGCAATGCAGTTTTCTTCTTCAGGGTCCATAGGGATCCACAGGGATACCATGGGGTGTGTGTGGTTGGAGTGATCCAGGTACCAAACACTTAAAGCTTTAGCTCCCAGGATGCACCGGTCTTTCTCCACATATATCCCGCCCCCCAGCCAAAGGCAGACCAGTTTTTTGTTTGATGCCGGAAGGACCGGTTGCACCTTTATTGATAGGGGGACTGCTTCAGCAGCCCAAGCGCTCATTTCATTAGTTTTTTATTTTCTTGTTTATCTGAGCAACCAGCGCTAGGCGCAAGGCATCCTAATGAGCCCCTGTGCTGCTGCTCAAACTACCTCAGCCAGTGCTGCAACACAGGTGAGTGGTCAGGTGATTATGGCGGGTGCCAGCAGGGCTCTGCTAGCCGCTCCACTGGGGACCCATGGTGGCAGCCAGACAAACTGAGAAGAACAGGTAAGGATATTTCCTGATTGCAGGGAATTGCATTTTGTGCAGTCCTTGTCTGCCGGAGGACGCTGCAGTGGGGTGACTGGTTCATCTGCCCCCCCACTAGACCACCAGGGCAGTCAAAAGCTGGCGGTGGGGGACCTTATAAAGGCCATTGTCACTTGGCAGTTGATGCAGCAGTAGGGAGGTAAGCTCTCCCCCGGAAGCCCCTCCCAAAGTCCAGAGCGTGATCACTCACAAGAGGTTTCCTGCCTTTGAACTGCTCCTCCCTATATAAGATGCTCAGCAACCATTACACAGGGCCTTTCTGAAGCTGTGGGTCTCAGGAAATTCAGGTCCAGTCTCCCTGTATACAGTACCTCTCCTTGGAGCCAGGTTATACAGCACTTAATCCACCAGCCCATCAAGGCTTGAGTAGTTGATTCAGTGCCCAGGTTATGATGCAGTTAGTGGACCGCTTATCAGCCCCCGTGCTCCCTCACCATGGGGTACCCACAGCAGTTACAGCCTACTATGTCTGTACCCCCCCCATACATCTCTCTTGGATGAATGGTTATGCCCACTCAGTGCAGAGTATGGCTCAAACGTATGCCGCCTTTCAGCAAATGTTACAGGCAAACAGACCATTAGCCACCAAAGCACATAGGCGGACTGTTTCATCCTCCCATTATATTGAATTCCCAATTTATTTTAATATATATCAATACAAATTGTTTTAAAATTGTTTATATACCTATGTGTTACAAGTCGCGGTTACGACTTGTTTCCCTCCAGCAATATACCTTCATCTGCCAGTGTTTCTCTTGGAGTCATTCCGTCGGTTGCTAGGTGATCCGGACGCCACAGGATGTCACGTGTGAACCACAACACAGCACGATTGGATCCTTTCCTTATTTGTACACGTTGGTCTTTTGCCGACTATAGCGTTTCCTTTTGGACTCCTCGGCTCTGCTAATCTGTTTTTGTTGTTCCTTATTCCAAGCGGACTTCCATTTACCAGCACACAAGCTGCTCCGGCTCTTTAGCCACACCAGCTCTCGAAGCCGCATCACCTGTTCACAAAGCCATACCTCCGGCTCTCAAGTAGTAACACCGGTTCTCAAGCCGCATCGGCTCTCAAAGCCGCACCATCTGCTCATCAAGCTGCTCCATGTCGTCTCAAGCTGCACCACAGGCTCTCCAGCCGCATCACAAGCCATGCCGGCTATTGAAGCCGCACCATAGGCTCTTAAGGCCGCATGACTGGCTTTTTTGCCACATCATCAACTTACCAGTTGCATCCAAAGTCCCGACTGCATTAGTCACACGATTCAACATAAATCACCTACTATCGCACTTGAAACGCTGGTCTTCCTAGATATCTGTGTAAACCTCTACTACTCCGAGTTTTAGTCCAGACGGCCACTTAAGTACCGGTGAATTATCAGTTCTAAGGGAACAACGGGTGGTTGTTATTGGTGGACGACCTCATTAGCTTGAGCTCTAGCAGGTTTACAGAGAGTGGCCTAGGAAACCGTAACACTATGGGCCTGATTCAGAGCCACTCGCTCTGACAGAGCGCTTGCTCTGAATCAGGGCCGGGCTTTTTTATTTTTGGAGCGGCGCTCGCATAGCTGTGGGTGACCACCCACAGCTATAGCGAGTGGCCATGATGATGGTCGCGATGGTAAAGGCCATCGCGACCATCGGGTTTGCGACGAGATCCTTGTGGTGGGGTCTCGTTCTTCGCAAGCCCCAGAGAGCTTTCGGCTCTAACAGAGCCGGAAGTTCTCCACTGACATCACTTGTGATGTCAGTGGGGCCGCCCCCAAACCGCAGGCGTTCTCATGGGAATGCCTGTTTCGGCAGCCACCCCCCCCCCCCCGGCCCGCCCACCAAAGGGGTGAGCTGTCACTCAACATCGACAGCTCACCCCCTTTGGTGCGAGACCCGGAGCAACCGAGTGCCCGTTGCTAGCCGGATCTCGCGCATGCACACGACGGAGCCGGCTCCATCGTGCGCATGCGCTGTGGGCCACCATCGACCTGGTCGCTCGCAACCGGGTCTGAATCAGGCCCTATGTCTCTAGTGCACCTGATACAATAACTCTTCCATTTTTCTGTATTGTGTTCGTATAATCTATTAAGAGTTTTAGGGAGCACCTCATTGTACTATAAAGAAATTTCTAGGGGTTTTATCACTGAACATAAAAACATTTTTCATTGAGATGAGACTTTATATAATTGGTTAAGGATCATATAACTGGTGCGGGATTGAAATATAAGTTAGTGTTTTGATCCTCCCAGTCTACCCTGCTTTTGGATTTGGATTTTGCCGCATTATCTGAGGAGTTAGATGATGCACAGGTTTCTCCCCCCGGGCCTTCCTCGGGTGAGCAGGACCATCATTCGACAGTGGATGTCCCTTCTCTAGTGAGGGCGGTTAAATCGATTCTGAACATAAAGAATGAGGAAGCACCCCCTAAGCCTAAAACACCAGTGTTTAAATGCCAAATAGTGATTAAGGATGAATTCCCTCAATCAGAACAGCTCACTGAGCTCATGGGGGAACCTTTGGGAACTCCTGGCAAACTGTTCCAGATTCCAAAAGGACTAGTGTCTTTTTACCCTCTCCAACCTGGCGAGTGTACAAAGTGGGAAGTCCCTCCTACAGTGGATTCTCATGTAGCACACGTCAGAAGTTCTATGCTGCCTTTACCATCCACATCCTCTCTTAAAGACGCCACTGATAGATAACTGGAAACTTGTCTTACGCCTGTTTTTTCACATTCTGGCACTGTTACTTGGCAGACTTTGGCCACGGCCTGGGTGGCTAAGGCTATCAAAGGATGGATGGATCCGCTTGAAGACAGTCTGCCATCAGACGCTACCAGGGAACAACTGGCCTACATCTCCCATATCTGGGAAGCGGCCTCTTATTTGGGAAAAGTGGTGTATACTGGACTCCTTGCTTCTAAGGCATCTGTGACCTCTGTAGTCGCTCGCCAGGTCCTTTGGCTTCGATCCTGGAAAGCGGACACATGGTCCAAGAAGGCCCAAGAATCCTTACCTTTCTCTGGAAACATAGTGTTTGGCGCAGAGTTGGACAAAATAGTGGCTACTGTGGCAGCCTAAAAATCTGCCTTTCTGCCTTCAGCAGCTGCCCCTAGGTCTAGCAGACCTAATTTTGGTACTTTCACCCCCAGGGTAAGGCAAAAGGACAGTCCTTTTCCAGGTAGCCTAGTTCTCAGAAACCACGATCCAAGCAGCCTTGGTCAGCCAGACGTCCAGCTTCCAAATCTGACCTGATGGGGAGGTGCTTCCTTCTGGGGGATCCCATGGTGGAAGGCTGACTCCTTCGATTTGCCGACTCCTGGCATCAAACAACAATGGACGCCTGGTTCCGAGAAGTGGTCTCTCAGGGGTATGCCCTCACCTTCTTGAGGCATCCTCCCCAGCTATTTTTTTTTGTACAGGCCCCCCAGCAGACCCTATCAAGGCCCTGACTCTCCAGGAAGCTATTCACTCCCTGCTGAGTTCAGGTGTGATAATACTGGTTCCTTCAGTTCATCGAGGAACTGGTTTTTATTGCACTCTATTTGATTCAGAAGCCGAATGGGTCTCATCTGCCCATTCTGAATCTCAAATCCCTCAACAAATTTTTCAGTGCCCAAGTTCCTCATGTAAACTCTACGATCAATTGTCCTGACTTTGGAGCCTGGGGATTTTGTTTTTTCTAGACATTAGGATACTTGCATGTGCTTATTACTCCAGCCTACCAATGGTTCCTATGGTTTGCTGTCCTGCAGCAACATTACCAGTTTCAGGTGCTGCCCTTTGGTCTATCAATGGCCCCTCGGGTCTTTACCAAAATAATGGCAGTTATGGCGGCCACTTCAGGCATCAGGGACTCTGACTCCTGCCATAGTTAGACAACCGCTTAATCTTGGCACATTCACCAGCTGTTACAACACTATCTCCAGCTAACCATGGACTCTCTGCAAACACACGGCTGGCTCGTCAATTGGTAAAAGTCCACCCTTTCTCCGATACAGTGAATGGTACATCTGGGGGCATCCTGGATTATTAAATACAGAGGATCTTTCTGACATCAAGCAAAATTTTGGCCCTGCAATTGCATGTGCGTAACTTGCTTTACAGTTGGAGGGTATCCATTCACTCAGCGTTGCAGGTCCTGGGGTCCATGGTATCCACCTTTGATGTGGTGGAATACGCCCAGTTCCACTCCAGGCCCCTTCAACAACTGATTCTCTCCCACTGATATGGGCAGTATCATCTGATCCAGTCCCAGATGATCCTACTCTTTCCGGAGGTTTGGCTTTCCCTCTCATGGTGGCTGCAGGTGTCCCATCTGGACAAGAGTTGCCCCTTCCGGATTCCAAATTGGGAGCATCTCCCTACAGAAGCCACCCTTCGCAGATAGGGTGCGGTAACCGGTCATCATACTTTTCAGGGATGGTGGACAATCCAGGAAAGTCGCCTGCCAATAAACATTCTGGAGCTTTGAGCAGTGTACAGAGCACTCACTCGGGCGTAAGACCTTCTCCAGGACAGGCCAGTCCAAATACAGTCTAACAACGCAACTGCGGTAGTCTACCTCAACCATTAGGGAGGCACGCAAAGTCGGGCAGCCATGTGGGAAGTGGCAATCATCCTGGTCTGGGCTGAATGTCCTCTCCCAGCAATCTCTGCAATGTTCATCCCCGGAGTCCTCAACTGGGAAGCAGACTTTCTAAGCCATCAGTGCATACACGCTGGAGAGTGAGCTCTCCACCCAGATGTCTTTCAACTCCTGGTGGACAAATAGGGCCTACCAGAAGTAGACCTCATGGCCTCACATCACAACCACAAGGTCCGCAGGTACAGGGCCAGGACCAGAGACACCTCAGCCGCCTTCGTGGATGCTCTGACAGTGAGTTGGGACTTCAATCTCATACTTCATACCTCTTTCCTATGTTCTCCCTCCTCCCGAGGGTTCTCCAAAAGTCCAAACATGAAGGAGGCATGGTGATACGAATAGCCCCCACCTGGGCCAGGTGCCATTGGTTCACTGACCTATGGAGTCTCTCAATAGAGACTCCTTTTCCACTTCCTCTACGGCAGGATCTGTTAGCGCAGGACCCTTGCTTGCACCCTGACCTACCTTGTCTTTGACGGTGTAGCTCTTGAGTCATCCCTCTTAAGCTCTGAGGGTTTCTCTCACTCTGTAGCCCAGATGATGCTCAAGGCCCGTAAGCCTTCCTCAGCCTGCATCTATTACAGAGTTTGGCACTCTTACTTTCAATGGTGCTCCCCCAGAGGTATGACCCTACAGTTTTTATAGTCTACTGGGTGCTTGCCTTTCTCCAGGCTGGTTTAGACCTCTGCCTCCGCCTGGCTTCCCTTAGAGTTCAGGTTTCTGTACTATCAGTCTGATTCCAGCAAAGGATCGCTCCCCTGTCTAATGTTAGAAGACGGAGAGCACCCTGAAAGAATGTTCTATCTCCCATTGTCCCTTCGGTGGCCCTTTGGGGTTTGTCCTTGGTTCTTTGGTCTCTACAGGATTTCCCATTTGAACCTCTGGACTCAGTAGACATCTAGTGGATGACGGCGAAGGCTTTCTCCACGCTATCTCCTCTGCCCGCAGGGTATCTGATTTGGCAGCGCTCTCTCCTGTCGTTCCCCCTTCCTGATCTTTCATCCGGATAGAGCTGTCCTCCATACCTGGACTGGTTACCTTCCTAAAGTGGTATCCCGGTTGCATTTAATTAAGAAAAAGGTTATTGTGTTTGCCAGGTGGCGCTGGATATACAAAAAGATATAGACCAAAAAATAAAAAATGAGTGAAGAGAAGAATACTCAATCTGTTCCAAAAGATGAAAGAAGTCCTTGCATAATTCACTTTCTATGGGAAATCCAAAGAGTCTCCGGAGATTAATCCAATTGGCACATAGAGAAGAAAAAAATACAAAAACAAAAAGACCGTCTTAGTGGTCTAATATTGTATTCCAAATTATATTAATGCATCAAGCATGGGGGCAGAGTAATGTCAACTCCGTCAATTAATTAAATTGGTGCATACCCCAACTCACGTCAAAACATGTGGTGGGGTTCCCAGAAAGGTTTCTTTATATCTCCCGCCCACACGATGGTTCCAACCAATGTTGCTATAGTCATGGAAACAGTTCTGCTGCTGCTGCTGGAAATGGCCATTTCCAGCAGCAGCAGCAGAACTGTTTCCTGGGATGCGTTCATTGTGCAGTCAGTATGTAATGGATATATCATAGAAGGAGTTAATCCCAACAATTCTTTGGAGAACTACTGAAAGGAACCTTTATGTGCAGAATATTACGTCTGTAATATGTAAGTAGGGTATGCATCATTCTGTTTTCATTTATGATACATGACTATAGCAACATTGGTTGGAACCATCGTGTGGGCGGGAGATATAAAGAAACCTTTCTGGGAACCCCACCACATGTTTTGACGTGAGTTGGGGTATGCACCAATTTAATTAATTGACGGAGTTGACATTACTCTGCCCCCATGCTTGATGCATTAATATCATTTGGAATACAATATTAGACCACTAAGACGGTCTTTTTGTTTTTGTATTTTTTTCTTCTCTATGTGCCAATTGGATTAATCCCCGGAGACTCTTTGGATTTCCCATAGAAAGTGAATTATGCAAGGACTTCTTTCATCTTTTGGAACAGATTGAGTATTCTTCTCTTCACTCATTTTTTATTTTTTGGTCTATATCTTTTTGTATATCCAGCGCCACCTGGCAAACACAATAACTTTTTTGTTACAATTGTTTAGTGGAATATAGTGAGTTCCTCATTTCTTGTCTTATACCGGAGGCAGCAGATTTTGCGCACCTTTTGAAATAGTACTGTTTTGTATTGATTCTTTGCATTTAATTAAGAGATTGTGGTTTCAGCCCTCCAGTCCTCGGATCTCTCTGCAGGTGAAGCCTCTCTGAATGTGGGTCGTGCTCTTTGGATCTACTTTGATCATACCAAATCCTTGAGGAAATCAGATTCTTTGTGTTGTATGGCTTTCACAAGTAGGGCTAGCCAGCTAACAAACAGGCTCTGGCTTGTTGGCTCCGCATGACAATCTCTCAGGCCTACACGCAAGCTGGTCGTCCTGTTCCAAATAGGGTTACAGCATATTCTACTCAATCTGTGGGACCCTCGTGGGCGGTTCGACGTGGTGCTTCTGTTGAACAATTGTACAAGGCGGCCACGTGGTCTTCCATCCACACCTTTCTTAGGTTCTATGCCTTTGACACCTTTGCCTCTCCCTCTGCTTCCTTTGGGTATCAGATTATCCTTTCTGGTCATGAGCATCCCCTCCCTTAGGGATAACTGCTTTAGAACATCCCCATGGCATCCCTGTGGATCCCTATGGACCCTAAATTAAGAGTTATGCTAGACTTATCTTTGTTAACTATTTCTTCGAAGTCCATAGGTCCACAGGGCACCCACCCTGACGCACCTGGCTTCATTGGGTATTTTCTAATTGGTCACGGAATCCTTCATCTTTTGTGAGAGTTTCTTGTGTACATTGTTCTTCCTTCTCCTCTCTTCTGCTCGTGCCTTGGGCTTGTTTACAAAACTGATCTGCCTTTGGCCGGGAGCGGGGTGTATGTGGAGGAGGACCGATGCATCCTGGGAGCTAAAGCTTTAACTATTTGGTGCCCGAATCACTCCAACCACACACACCCAATGGAGTTAACAAAGATAAGACTACCATAACGCTTAATTTTCTTGTAATTTTTACCTGATGATAATAAACGTACCAGTATTGCAGGATGGTTACAGGTATGCTTTACATATTTCTGTATTTCTTCTATTTACATATCTGTTTATCAATACTGTGTAATATAAAGTGTAATGATGTTTTTATAGCTACAGGAAAGCAGGTCCCAAACAAGCCAGAAAGATTATATATCCCATTAATCTTTAACTTTTTTTTTTTAAACAGATTTTCTATTGAAAAAGGTATAGCTGGCCAGGTTGCAAGAACGGGTGAAGTTCTTAACATTCCTGATGCCTATGCAGATCCACGCTTTAATAGGTAATAAAAACCGGACCTTTATTTTTGTCTATTTTGATTTGGTTTGAAATAGTTCTACAACCATTTACATTTCACTAGATGTTATATACCAAAAATAATAGTTAAAAGTAAACACATAAGGGTGACTTTTATTGAGGTTACATCTATTATTATAGTAGATAAATGTTCCTAGTGAAAACTGAATTGATAGCCTTATTAGATGCAAAGTATACAGACAATAGACCTCCTTTTTCAGTAACTTATAATGACACACAATTATTTAAAAAAATAAACTGTTCTATATTTTGTTGTAGCAAGGGCATACAATTTGTTTATTTCCATTATTTCATGGTAATGTTAAAGGATAGCAAAATATATAAATAATTTTTTCGTTTTTGGCGAGGTACACAAATACCGTCCCACAATATTGAACGATCTAAACAGGCCACTGTTGGACCCCTTGTCTTAGGGGATCATAGGAAGTAGGTAGCTAGGCTTTTGCTACTATTAACCTCACCTACCTCCATTCCAAATGGCATTTTTACATTTGGGTGGAGCTTCAGGGTATGTTTTATTATTGTAATTGAGGGTCAACAGTGCTGTTTTAAAATTAGGGTTACATTATCTTTATCTACTGTATATCATCATACACCATTCTCTGGACAAAAAAATTACCTCTACATTCTGTTTGGTTGACTTCAATAAAACTAAATATTATAAAATGATTGTGAAAGCCCTTAATGTACAAAGTATTGTAAAGCAAAAGAATACTTGACAGTTATAATTGTACACTTGAGAATCAATGTTTTTTACTTACCAAGATTTACATTGTTAATCACTTAATCTACATAACAAGCAATACATTGTTTTATTTTCTTATTTTACATAGGTATATTTAATTAATTCCAGTGCCGTATACATTATTAGTGACAATAGAAAAATGTTGGGTAAAATTCTGATTTAATAAATTTTTTTACATTTTTAAGAACCGCATGGTAAAAAATGTATGGTTTGGTTTATCCTAGAACAGTGTTTCCCAAACTTTTTTGAATCACAGCACCCTAGAATATCAGGAGTTTTGCCATGGCACCAATAGGATAAAAGTTTCTTATTGAGAAATTTAGCAAAAATGATTCAATTAAGTCAATTGTGTTTACCTGTTATTCTTATGCTCAGCTGTGTGATGGTGGACAGAGTTGTACTCTGGTTGTTCACATATCTTATGATTTGGCGCCATCAATACAGGTTTTTCCTATAATATTAACCATAAATATTTTGATTTGGTTCTGGACCACCAACCCAAGACTCCCTTGCAAGCACCCTGAGGCACCCAGTTTTGGAATCACTGCCCTAGGACAAGGAGACTTTAGTTTTCCTGCTACAGTAACTGTGCTCATTTATGCCTCACGGGCATGATATGTTGACTGTAGTTCCATTCACTAGTGGTTTCACCATTGGTTAATTAGATATGGAGTAACTTATTTCTGCAGCAATAATTCATTAGCGATCAGTATTCCAATAAAAATGAATACCTGTAAATGTAATAACAACCATGGTATGTATAATTAAATAAAGGGATAAAAATATAATACATATTGTCAATTTCCTTCTATAGGTGTGTAGCAATTCCCAAAGCCCAAGCCGGCATAAAAAAAATCTGAACCACTGTGGTAATTAACTAGATAGGAACACCTTAAATGGCAATTTTACAGTGTATTATTGTGATGATTGTAGCTTGTAATGTTCCACATTGTTTTGGAGCAATGAATAGATATGAGATAGCAACACATAAACAGTGTCATTCAGTGCAGACTAAATAAATGCAGACAGGAAAACAAAGGTTATGGAAGTACCTGCACTTGTTGGAGCTTAGATGAAAAGAGGCCACATATGAAGCCAGAGGAAAGAGTGGGACAGTTGTGGGCAGGGGCTGGCTGGCAACTTTTAGCCTGGGGGCAAATGCATGCAGGCGGCCCTGGCAGAGGAGTAGCGTGTAGCCAGGGTGCCCGAAAGAACGTGCGTGCTACGGCGCCCCCCTCTCAAGTGTTCTAGGGAAGAGGCGGGTCCATATCGGTTTAATGTAAGGTAAAAATAAAGATATGGGGCAGCCCCCTGTCGTAGTGCCCATGTGCAGTGCCACCCTGTGCCACAGGAGGACACCCTTATGCAGGCCTCGAGTAGTGCCTGCCCCCAGTAGTGATCCCCCCTATGCAGTGCCCCTTGTGCCCCCAGTAGTAAGCCCCTTATATAGTGCCCCCAGTAGTGGTAACCCTTATGCAGTGCCCCTTAAATAGTGGCCCCAGTTGTAGTCTTCCCCACTATGCAGTACCCCCACTATTGCCCTTTATATAGAGCCCCCAGCAGTGGTCCCTTGATGCAGTGCCCCCAGTGGAAGTCCCCTCCCACCTATGTAGTGCCCCTAGTAGTAGTCCCCTCCCCCCTATGCAATGCCCCTAGTAGTAGTCCCCTCCCCTTGTAGTGCCCCTAGTAGTAGTCCCCCCCAGTAGTAGTACCCCCCTTGTAGTGCCCCCAGTAGTAGTCCCCCCGTAGTAGTAGTCCTGCCCTTGTAGTGCCCCCAGTAGTAGTAGTACCCCCTTGTAGTGCTCCCAGAAGTATTCCCCCCCTGTAGTGCTCCCAGGAGTCCCCCCCTTGTAGTGCCCCCAGTAGTATTACCGCCCTGTAGTGCTCCCAGTAGTCACCCCCTTGTAGTGCTCCCAGTAGTCCCCCCCTTGTAGTGCCCCCAGTAGTATTCCCCCCCTGTAGTGCTCCCAGGAGTCCCCCCCTGTTGTAGTGCCCCTAGTAGTATTCCCCCCCTTGTAGTGCTCCCAGGAGTCCCCCCCTTGTAGTGCTCCCAGGAGTCCCCCCCTTGTAGTGCTCCCAGTAGTCCCCCCCTTGTAGTGCTCCCAGTAGTCCCCCCCTTGTAGTGCTCCCAGTAGTCCCCCCCCTTGTAGTGCCCCCAGGAGTCCCCCCCTTGTAGTGTTCCCAGTAGTACCCCCCTTGTAGTGCTCCCAGGAGTCCCCCCCTTGTAGTGCCCCCAGGAGTCCCCCCCCCATGTAGTGCTCCCAGGAGTCCCCCCTTGTAGTGCTCCCAGTAGTCCGTCCCCCCCGCAGTAGAGACATAATAAAAAAAAAAAAACACACTTACCTGACACCCGCTCCTGCTCCTGCTCCCGCCGCCGAGATCAGCTCCTCCGTCCGCCGCTTTGCATTATGGGAGTGACGCGTCATGGGAGTGACGCGTCACTCCCATTACCCACTGCGGGAGCCGGAAGATGTCCGGCTCTGGCAGTGGGAGCAGCAGCCGATGAGAGTCTGTCTGACTCTCATCAGCTGCTAAAGCAAACACACAGCTGCCGGCTCCGGAGGCTGTGTGTTTGTGCTGTGTAGCGCTGACCGAACTCCGTCCGGTCAGCGCTACACACGCGGTGCAGTCTGTGTCACAGTGACACAGTCTGTGTCACAGTGACACAGTCTGCACCGGGGCCCGCGGCCCGCATGACGCTGCGGCCCGGGGGGCACATGGCTCCCAGCCCCCGGGCCCAGCCCGCCACTGGTTGTGGGGGTGATTTTAGTGTGGGTAATATAGCTGGGGGTAGGGTAATCTGTAAGAAATTAGTTTTTAGAGAGCATTTAAAATGTAAAGGCTGTTGGAGAGATTGATTGGACAAGGTATGAATTCTGCAAGTGGGTAGCGGCACAGGAGTAGGAGGTCATCACCAGACACAAGGTGTAGGTCCAATATAGATGTGAGAGGAGATTATTTCAATATCAGATTTGATATGCAAAGTGGTGCAACAGATCATATATAATATATATATGTGTGTGTGTGTATGTATATACAGTATATATATATATATATAATATAGAAATCACAGGGGCTCTGCACTCACCATAATAACTAACAATAATAATAAACATAATAAACAGTGGGGTTTTGGTTCATGAATTGACCAATGCATTTAAGCTTGCAGCCCCTGTCACGGGACCCCACTTTACTGCAAGTCCCTACTCTATTGCTCAGAATGGACATAGCCATCACATTAGTGTTAAACTCAGTGTATGCTATCAAAGTTTAAAGCTTTTAAATGTGAGACAGTTACCAAGCACACATGTTGCAAAGCACCTAGGAAAACAGCTGACACAAGTTAGATAACTAGTTAAAAGGGGTGCATGAGAAAATGTGACCACAAAAATGATTAATTCTAAAAATTAATCATAATAAACAAAAAGTACTAATCCACGGCACTCACCATTCCTAGATTTGGGGTGCAACATGGTATGTGACCACATTGTTTAAATAGAAATCACAGGGGCTCTGCACTCACCATAATAACTAACAATAATAATAATAATAATAATAAACATAATAAACAGTGGGGTAGGGACTTGCAGTAAAGTGGGGTCCCGTGACGGGGGCTGCAAGCTTAAATGCATTGATCAATTCATGAACCAAAATCCCACTGTTCATTATGTTTACTATTATTATTATTATTATTATTATTATTATTATTATTATTATTATTGTTAGTTATTATGGTGAGTGCAGAGCCCCTGTGATTTCTATTTAAACAATGTGGTCACATACCATGTTGCACCCCAAATCTAGGAATGGTGAGTGCCGTGGATTAGTGCTTTTTTATATATATATATATATATATATATATATATATATATATATATATATAATATGGCCCAGAACAGGCTCCCTGGGTCAAAGTTCTGCCCAGTTTACACTTATGAGAGGTCCAACTGGGACCCTAATCCCCCTAAAACCTGTCCAGGATCCAACTGGACCACCTCTTGTTGGTTTAATCCCAAACAGTGATGGGGAGTATCTTAAAGTTATTAAGCTTTATTATGTGATGTAATTCAAATCCATCCAGTGGAAGGCCCAGAACAGACTCCCTGGGTCAAAGTTCTACCCAGGGTACACCAACGGGAGGTCTGACCGGGACCTCAACCCCCTAGTATGTCTTTTGGGATCCAATGTTACCATTCTGTAAAGTTTTCGTCCAAATCCAACAAGTGAAATGCTCAGAACAGGCTCCCTGGGTCAAAGTTCTGCCCAGTGTACACCAACGGGAGGTCCGACCGGGACACTAAGCCCCTTAAAACCTGGCCAGGATCCAACTGGACCATCTCACATTGGTTTCATCTCAGTTGGTGCAGGGGTGTCTGAATGCATAACAAACAAACCTACCAGTTCATGTTGGAGTTATTATTGTAATTTTAATATTCTTCACCTTAAGAATGGGGCAAGGTTGCCAACTCTCCCGGATTCTGCAGGAGACCCATGGATCAAAAGTAAAGTCTCTCACTGTACGGAATGGAAAGTAGAAATCCCGTATTCCATTGCTCCATCACAATCTGGACTGTGCATGTGTGAATCAGGACACAGAGAGAGTGAGGATAGTGTAAAGCAGGAATATGTAGGGGAAGAGTAGGAACTGATGCAAGAAGTCAGCAGAAGGCAAAGAGAAAAACAGGAGGAGAGGCGAGTGGTGCATCAGGTGGATATCAGCGAGGAGTAGCAGATCAACTCCCTGCCCTGATGGACTGTGTGCCCCAAGTCTAATGCAGGCCATTAACGGTGCAATATGATCTGTGGGAAGTGACGGGGGGATCCGACATTGGGTGGTCCCCACACACGGTGCGATCGGGTGGCTGACCGCCCGATATGCCGGCTCCCCCACCCATGCTGCATTGGATTGCACATCGCATCCCCTGATTGACTGAACCTGCAGTAAGATATGGGGGTGCGATGTACAACCCCACGGATGTGCGCTCTATCCGATATCATGCCCATACATAGTGCGATATAGCAGCAAAATAATACCAATCCGTCGGATCGACGGATTTATCGCACCGTGTATGGGCCGCTTAAGTATCCTGCTGTTGGCTGACAGAAAAGGCTCTCATACATTTCAGACTCCAAAGCAGAGCATTTAATATCTGGTTAATTGCTGGTCACAGGCCTGTAACAACCCCCCCCAAATGCTGGGGACAGACCCAATATGCTTGAGCCTGACAAACCACGACCTACTTCCCCATGCCAGGTAACAAATTATACATAGCTCCCTATGTAATCTGGAATCTGTCAGAATGTTTTACATAATAAATATATACAGTATAATAATGCTTGTGTACCGGCACTCAGAGGTTTCAATAAAACACAAGACAAACGTATAATGGTCCTGATGAAATGTATCCACATTGAAATGCTGACCACGGATTAGACGCTTGTCTTTTGTTTTATTGAAACCTCTGAGTGTCGCTACACAATCGATTCACTATTGATACCTTCCTGTAGAGGCAGCTTTGGTCCTGGCAATAGGGTCAAGTACTGTCTATTTGTTCAGTGAGTGCTGGGATTCTGGACTTTGTTTTTATATATATAATCTCCATAGAAAAAAAGAGCACTCACTTTAGAAGAAAAGAAAAATACAACGTAGGTTTAATGTTCAATGAGCAGAGTACATTATACTGGTCATGTGCAGTACTTATCTGAAAACTCTAAATCCTAGTGTGACCGTTATTGAGCACCCTGAAAATTGCATCAGCTTGTGAATGCATGCCTATAGACATTAAACTGATTGATAGATCTATCTATCTCAGTAACACGGGGTATTAAAATGAGGACTCCAAACAGGCAGGTGCATGGTAAAGCAGTGGCTTTTAATGGCAGCAAACACTGCACCTTAGCATACGTGAGCATAGGCCTGGACACACACAGGCACATAACAGAAAATAAGCAAACAACATAATGTCTCAGCACTCCTTGTGCTTAACAATCAGCAGCTACAATCTCTGTGGACCTTCTAGGTCCTGGCATCCTAATGCTAACCACCACCCCAGGCCTATTACCTGGTCAGTTTGTCCGTTATCAGGAGCAAGGAGCATCAGGTGTGTGGGAGTTTTAAACCCTTCCTGTGCTCCAGTGATTGTTCCATCTGGCGCTGTGTAAATGTGAAAACCTGGAATTCCACACCTCCACTGCTAATGCAGAACACACAGGTTTCACTCCAGCCTCCCTTGGAGGGAGCTGATTCCATCAGAATATGGGTAATTCAGGCAAGAGACAAGCCCTCTCACCACAATAAATAAATCTATGTACACTGAAGTGCCAAAAGTCATGGGATAGGTGCCTAGTATCGTGAAGGACACCCTCCCTGTTACTTGTATATGCAGGATCTTGGGTGCTAATGGACTTCTCCACCACATCCCATAAATATATAGTTGGGTGAACCTGGTGGCCACACCATTAATCGTAACTCTCCAGAATGCTCCTCAGACCAATTCTGGACAACTTGGGACCAATCACACGGTGCATTATCCTCCTGGAATATTCCATCAATGTGGAGTACATTAAGTCCAAAAAGGGATGCAATTGGTCATCAAGCATTGCAACATAGTGGTTACTAGTCAATGAAGTGTTCAAGTGGTCCCAACCCATGCCATGTAAACATGCCACCACCAACCTGCATGGTGCCTTGTTGACAACTGGGGTCCATGGCCTCATGGGGTCTGTGCCACACCTGAACCCTACTATTAGCCCGAAACAACTGTAACTGTGACTCATCAGACCACGCCATATTTTACCAAGCCTCTAGGGTCCAATTAGTGACGTCGCAAGCACAGGTGAGCTTCAGTGTTCGGTGTCATAGTGTGAACAGGGGTACTTTGGTGGGGCTTCTGCTCCCATATTCCATGGATGCTAAAGAACACTGCATTGACCTGCTGGATATGCGTCTGGCTCAAATCACATCCACATTCAATGCAGGAGGTACAGTACCAATGTCGCTTGTCTGTTACCAGGGCCGGATTAACGGGGGGGCGACAGGGTTTGATTGTCTCTGGGCCCCCTCACCTGAAGGGCCCCACACCCATCAGGGTTAAAGTGAACCGGAGGAGAAGGAACCAGTTCCGCCTCCTCCGGCCAACCTAACCCCGGCGCCGCAGGGAGGCACCATTTGCCAGACGCCCGCTGAGATTGTAACCAGCGGGAGTCCAGCTCTCTCCCTGCAGTGGCAGCCGGAGACTGATGCAGGGCTCTGGCTCACGCAGTGCACTATGGGAGAGACGTCATGGTGCAGAGGAGCAGCCGACTGGACTGGACGTGGACATCAGCGGGGCTTAAAGTAACTATTAGCTTGCTTTTTTTTTAGTGCAAGAGGCTCTTTTACTGGGTGCATTACTCCTGGGGGTATTACTTGGGGGAGGGGGCATTACTAATGGGGGCATTACTCGGGGGGCATTACTATTGGGGACTCTACTATTTGAAGATGGGGCATTACTACTGGAGCACTACTACAGGGGGCACTACTACAGGGGGAGCATTACTATTAGGGAAACTAATACAGGGGCATTATTACTGGGGGCATTTATACTGAGGGTACTACTACAGGTGGCATTACTACTGGGGCCACTACCACAGGGGGCATGACTACTGGGGGCACAACTACAGGGGCATTACTACTGGGGGCACAACTACAGGGGTATTACTACTGAGGGCATTTATACAGGGGGGCATTACTATTGGGCACACATAGGGGGCATGACTACTGGGGGGGCATTACTATTGGGGGCACAACTACAGTGGTATTACTACTGGGGCACTACTACTAGGTGCACTGCATAAAGGGCACCACTACTGTGGGAACTGACACTACTGAGGTCCCCATTGCGCATACCCCCAGTTCGTCACATTTAATAGGGGCCCCCACAGACCTTGATCCGGCCTTGTCTGTTACCATGATGGTTCTGGCCAGACACAACTGGTCATGATCATTAAATCCAGTAAATTGACAAGGTATGAGAAATAATTCTGAAACCTGAAGTGGTATGAGCGCTTAAAGTTAAGAACCACTGCTCTAGATCCTAGCCAGTTTAACATTTGTGTATACTGTAAGTTGTAGGATAAAGTTTGTTTGTGCTCTTGTTACCCCCTCCCTCCCCACATACAACTGAAAAATGGCATGGTTAGTGGTAATACATATTTTTGGGGTGCATATTTTATAATGGTAAATATGTAGCATAATCTAAAAATACCAAGTGTTGGTTGTATTTGTGTGAGTGAAGCGATCATCGGGCTATCCTCACCTAATGAACTTCACCAAAAATAATTTCAGCCACTTGGTTAATGTTAGCCACAAACTGATCCTTCCTATATCTGGCTTCTTCACAAATGCCAATTTCCTGAGATAAGACATTTTCTTCCAGACATAACCTACTTCCCAGACCGGGAGTTGAGGACAGTGCACGTTGCCCATATTTTATTTATGTACCTATTTTTATAACAAATGTGCAGCATCCTTAATCTGAGCTAACCACAAATACCTTACATCATGATTCTGTACTGAATACTGAAAAATGTATTGCTGTGAATTTCAATATAAGCTTTGGGAAACACCCTTTACTCAAATCAATGTGTTTCCGTAATGAGTTTGTCTGTTTTATAATTGAAGTTGTGCAATGTTACATGTTAAGGCCCCCATACATCAGAGATTGATTGCAGCAATCGTGCAATTTGCAATCGATTGTGTATAAAAATCTTTCCCTTTTTCAATCGATTGCAGATTGCAGAATTGCCACAAGCGATTGAAAAAGGGAAATATTTTTATACACAATCGATTGCAAATTGCACGATTGCTGCAATCAATCTCTGATGTATGGGGGCCTTTAGTTTTAACTCCTGCTCTACCTGTAAGAATGCTTTTCTGTATCCTTAAGAGCTAGTCTGTATAAATCTATAATTACCATATTAAGTGTAATGTATTTATTTTTCTCTGCAGAGAAGTAGACCTCTATACAGGTTATACAACAAGGAACATCCTGTGTATGCCTATTGTGAGCAGAGGGAGTGTTATTGGTGTTGTACAGATGGTGAACAAACTAAGTGGAAGTGCCTTCTCGAAGACAGATGAGAACAACTTCAAAATGTTTGCTGTTTTCTGTGCTTTAGCCTTACACTGTGCAAATGTAAGTTACTGTATTTCACATTTATTTTCACACTAGCATATTAGATTACATATGTTGTGCTTGGTTAAGCACAGGACTTTCAAAAGATTCCAACCAGTCACGTGTGTGTGTGTTTTATGTCACAGTGCAACTGTGACATAAAAGAATTGGCCATTTATGTAGCCATGTATAATGGTAAACTAGTATTTTGGGTCTATTGTTCCCTGTCTCAGGAACACACAAAATGTTTAAATCTGCATGCATGTCTGTAGCTGTTGTCTGCAGTGTTGCTAAGCTTTATTTTTCTTCTGCCACCCTTCTGTCCCCTTGTTTAATTTTGTCCCTATTCTTCCCCTTAAATCTCTCCCCCCACACACTGTCTGTCTCTCTTCGGGGCACATTTATCATTAAATATTGCAGCTTATATCCCCAAAACACCAGTTTTGGGGGCGGTAACCGCAAATATTTAGTATCACTCCCATGTATTTTGGAGGAACCCCCCATATATGAAGGAGGGACCGATATCTGCTGCTATCCTTCTATTCCTGCTGGCAGCCGCAGACCCCATAGGTTTTTCTATGGGGGATGCGATGCTGCCAGATTTACCAACTTCTGGAAAGCAAAGCATTCTGGAGATTGGCCTCGGCAGTACTCTGGGCACATTGCAGGGACGGGCTCCTTTTGGAGCACCTGTCCCTACGGATGCAGGATATAGCATTACAGCGCTATGATCGCATCTAGCAATGCGGTTATGGGCGGTAATAGAATTCCCAGATCGCATTCCAAATGAGCCCCTATATCTTTTCATGCCTCTGTCTCTCGCTTCTTCATCCAGCACATTTCTTCGACCACATTCTACCAGAACCGGGCTGCCCATCTGGCACTTCTGGCAAATGCCAGAAGGGATGATGGGCAGGTTCGGCGTCAAACCCCGGCCCGAGCAGCTCCACCTCCTGGCACTCTGCTCGGCAGGGGGTACTGAAAGATGCCCCTTTTGAGGCGAGGCCATGCGCCTTTGGTGCGTGCATAAGAGGACTGCCAGGGCTATCCCTGCCTTCTACCCTCATTCATTTTCTGTGTCTCTCTGGAGTATTTTTAGTAAAGTGGACTTGTTGTCCATAGCAATCAATCCGATTCTAGCTATTATCTTCTAGAACAGTGATTTTCAACATTTCAACTCGAGGCGCACTACACACTATTTTAAAATTGCCAAGGCACACCATCCAGCGATGCGGTGTGAGCGACCTAACAATAAAACATACATACTGGCTCCCACATAAAAAAACTCACAAATTGGCCTCTACAGGAACAAAACAGAGTGGGTATGAAATACAGGCGGCTAAATCTCAACTCCAGAAGCCCAACAGGACAAGATCCCGACTAGACTGGTAAGTACCCTAACTCTCCCCTCTCCAACCCTCCTTTGGTGGTGCCTATCCCTAAGACTCCCGGGGTAGTGCCTAAACCTAACCCCCCACCCCCTAGCCCAACCCTAAATCCTCCCGGGAGTCCCTAAACCCCCCTCCCTCCCCTGCGGCTAAGTGCTAAGACGCCCGGACTTATCTCAATCAGTCCGGCATTCTTTTGCATTCCAGCGTCGAAATTAAAATAGCCGTCAGGCTTTCGTGTCGGCTATAGACTGGCGACATCTCGTCCACCGTTCTATTAACTACATGTCGAACAAAAAACACTACATGGCCTCCACAGGAATAAAACCCACATACATTGGCCTCCATCGGAACAAAACCCACATACATTGGCCTCCACCAGAATAAAACACACATATATTGGCCACCACAGGAATAAAACACACATACATTGGCCCCCACAGGAATAAAACACATACATTGGCCCCTACAGGAATAAAACGCACATACATTGGCCCCAGAGAAAAAAAAAAACATTGGCTGGCCCCCAAGGAAATAAAACACACATTGCTCCCCACCAAAAACAAATCACACTGGCCCCCACATAAAAAATACATTTACATTTTTCTGCCCCTACCTGTCCCTCATGCAAACGTGCTGGCTGGCTGGCCGGTGAGGCAGGCTGGCAATGCGCCATGTCGACATAGGTCACAGCCCAGTTACTCCCTAGCCTCTCAGAAGAGCTCAGCGCTGCCTGGATTGCAGTACAGTAAAGGCGGATCTGACCCCGCTGCACACTTGACAACCGCTCGCAGCACAATAGTGTGCCGTGGCAGAGCGGTTGAAAAATGCTGTTCTAGAAGGTACTAGACAAATTTATTTATTACCAGTTATTTATATAGTGCATACATATTCCGCAGCGCTTTTAGAGAATATTTGGCAATTCACATCAGTCCCTGCCCCAGTGGAGCTTACAATCTATGGGGGTCATTCAGACCCGCTCGCGAGCGCAGGACGCTTGCAAGCGGGTCGATGTTCCCCCACTGCGCATGCGCACGACGGAGGGAGCTCCGTCGTGCACATGCGTGAGACCCGGCAAGCGACGGGCTCTCCATCGCTCCGGGTCTCGCACCAAAGGGGGCGTGCTGTCGATGTTGATTGACAGCACGCCCCCTTTGGTGTTCGTGCCGGGGGTGTGCCTGCCAGACGGAGCCGGCCCCACTGACATCACTAGTGATGTCAGTGGGAGTGATTTTGGCTCTGATAGAGCCAAAATCACTCCAGGGCTTGCGGCAGCGGGACCCTACCGCAGGGTCTCCGTTGCAAGCCCGATGGTCGCGATGGTCAAGACCATCGCGACCATCATCATGGACGCTCGCATATGCTGTGGGTGGTCACCCACAGCTATGCGAGCGGCCAGGAGGCCGCTCCATTTTCATGGAGGAGGGCACTGATTCAGAGCGAGCGCTCTGGTCAGAGCGTTCGGCTCTGAATCAGGCCCTATGTTCCCTACCACATGCTCACACACATACACACTAGGGTTAATTTTTATGTTTATAGTCAATTAACCTAGCAGTATATTTTTGGAGTGTGGGAGGAAATCGGAGTACCTAGAGTACCTAAAGTAAACCCACGGAAGCACAGGGAGAATATACAAACTCCAAACAGGTAGGTCGGTGGTGGAAATCGAACCCACGACCTCAGTGCTGTGAGGCAGTAATGCTATGATAAGTAGAATCTGATTGGTTGCTATGGGCAACATTTCCACTTCTGAAAACCTGCACTTTAGTAAATATACACCTGTGTCTTTCACTCTCTCTATCTCTCTCATACATCACAGGAACAGGAGATAAATCTGATTCTGAACCTTATTCCTTATGACTCCATATTTTATGTATTTGTTTAGCATACTAAGGTTGCACTAGGGATATTTTCTTCGGGTAATATATTTACTAAAGTGAGCGTTTTTAGAAATGGAGATGTTGCCCATCAGATTCTACCCTGATCACTTCCCTACCCTGCATAGAATCCAGCCACAATCTCCTATCCCCCATCTCGCACTAGACTGCCCCATCACCATCCCACATCACACAGCAGCCACCCACATCACCTCTTCAACCCACACAGCAGCCAGCCCCAATCACCTGTTACCCACCTCACAAGAGCCAGCCCTGATCAACTATCCGACATATCACAGCAGCCAGCCCAATCACCTCCTTACCCGCACAGCAGCCAGCCCCACCACCTCCCAGCATCCAGCCTTCAGCGTTTTCACCTTCTCTTCCTCAGTGTCCCCCCCTCTCTTCCTCAGGGGATGTAGTTATTTCACAATCCCGACAGCAGAATGCCGGCTAGGGATTTATGATAGGCGTCGAAATATCGATGCCTATCATAATCCTGATGCTGGAATCCAGGATGGCGCGTGTTCGAAAGAGGTAAGTCCGGGGCGCCTTTCCTGTTAGCCGTGGGGGAAAGTTAGGTTTAGGGCAGTTAGCGGGGTTAGCGTTAGATTTTGGAGGGGTGGTTAGGATTAGGCACCCCTAGGGTGGAGGGATAGGGTTTAGGCACCCCCCTCGGGAGGGTTAGGTTTAGGGAGCGGTAAGGGGGAGGTTAGGGTTAGGCACTAGGGGGCGGGTTAGGGCTAGGCACCACTAAGGGAGGGTTAGGTTTTGTGGGGGGGACAGGGGAGGCTAGCATACTTACCTGCTTCTGTCGGGATTTTCATGCTGTCAGGCAGCCGCTGTCGAGATTTGTACCGTCGGCATTTCAATCCAATACCTCCCTCAAGGGTATATTTACTATAGTGAGAGTTTTTTTAAAAGATGTTGCCCATAGCAACCTATAAAATTCTACTTAACATTTAACTAGCACCTTCTATAAGATAATTTATCTAGAATCTGATTGGTTGCTATGGGCAACATCTCCACTTCTAAAAACTCTCACTATACCGCCTGGTCTCTGTTCTATCATCTCTTACAGTTATTTCCCCTGTCAGCCTCACACCTTTTATTACATTTTGTCTAAGATCTGTGTACTTGGGCCCTGATTCAGAGCCGGTCGCTTTGACAGAGCGCTCGCTCTGAATCAGGGCCGTTTTTTTTTTAGAAGGGCCTCCTGGCCGCTCGCATAGCTGTGGGTGACCACCCACAGCTATAGCGAGTGGCCAGGAAGATGGTCGCGATAGTCAAGTAACCTTGTGGTAGGGTCTCGTTGCCGCAAGCCCCAGAGAGACTTTGGCTCTAACAGAGCCGGAATCTCTCCACTGACATCACTTGTGATGTCAGTGGGGCCGGCCCCAAATGGTAGGTGTTCACATAGGAACGCCTCCGTTTGGGCAGCCGCCCACCAAAGGGGTCGTGCTGTCACTCTACATCGACAGCACGCCCCCTTTGGTGCGAGACCCGGAGCGACGGTTTGCCCGTCGCTATCCGGGTCTCGTGCATGCGCATGACGGAGCCGGCTGCGAACTGGTTGCGAGTGCTCAGCGCTCGCGACCGGGTCTGAATCAGGCCCTTAAACCTCCCCCCACACACACACGCACGCAGCACACACTTCCTCTCCAGGCTGGCCCTCTCTCTCTCTTCACCCTCCAACCTCTGTTTTTAATCTGTCTTCAACCCCTCCTGTTCAGTCTCTTTGGGAACTGCAAAGGTGTGAGGAGGTGGTGTTGTTGTGATTGTAATCTATAAGGATTGGGGTTAACTGGATCTTGGAGGTCAGAATCCCGACAGGGTTAACATATCAACACTTGTTGGTCGGTATGCTAACCCTCCCCCTCTCCACCCTAACCCTCCTACTTTGGTGCCTAACCATAACCCCTCCCCCTAGTGCCTGAACCTAACATCCCCTTCCCCACACCCTAAACCTAACCCTCCCCCAAACCCGTTACTTACCTTCGGCATCCCAGCCGTCTCAATGTCGGCACCGGGACCCTTCGCCGGTAATGTAAGCATCTGCATCCTGGATGGTAGCGCTCTCCATCCAGCTGCCGATAGCGGTAAGACATACTCTCTCCTCTACAAATCATATGGAAAGAAGGATATATTTTTTGTCTGCCGCTTAAATTCCATCTGTGCCGACGGACATATTCTCCCACGGGGAGACTTCACAATATATTAGAAGTCTCACATTACACCTGGTTTCTATCCAAGTCTATTATTGCTGGGACGCCAGCAGGACCCAATATCATTCCTTACAGCTACAGGATAAAGACAACTATACCAACCACTTATTTCAGGTGTCAGAATGCAGTATTCCTGAACTATATGTACAAAAGACATATTTAGCATTTTTTCAATTCCTTGATGTGATACTATGAAACGGATGTGTTTCTAATCATTAGACACATGCTTAATAGAAGATCTACTCTCTGATACGAATATTTATGCTGCTACTATATATCTATTCAATTGTTTCCTTTTTCATGTCCAAGTGTTTTTATATGTTCCATGTATTGTATGTAATGTGTGTATTAATTTTTTAGAAGTAAATATATTTTTATTTTACAATGTGTGTCTGATCGTATACAAGACAATTATTCAGTCATAGGTGATTACAGCGCAGTGCCTGTGTCGTTGTTTATGTGTTTATATTTAGAGTTTACACAAAACTCTAAGCAGCTGCAGCTAATCACGATTGACAATTTTACAATTATTCATATTAGCGCCAGGAGTTGGGTAATATTTTACCCTTTTTCCCTATTAGTACACATGTACATTAATTCCCTATGTTAGTGCATCTCTTTTTAGGGTACAGACTGATTTCCCCACTTCTGACAGTACTTTCCACCTGTTCCGCATTCGCCACTTTCCGTTTTCGCGTGGTTTGGAATTGAATAGGGCAAAAAGCGGAAATGCGCACGAAAAGTTTTCGCCTCTGAAACAGGTAAAGGAGGCGGAAAGTCGGACAGGCGAAACAGGTGAAACTTTTTTGTCTCTGATTGAATACGGGCCTAAGGCTTCGTTAAATAGACCCCTAAATGAATACAGACATCTTATACTACATATAAATATTTTATGCTTTTCTTCCAATATCGTAATTGTCGGTGCTTCAGGCCTTGCTAAAGACACAGCATGGCAGGACAAGATATAGCCAAGCCAATGATCCTGGGTGCCACCTAAATGGAGGGGAGACATTTTAATTCATAATTAACTTTAAAATAAATCACTTCTTTGATTTCTCCACAGTGGACACAATATTGTTATTACCCGTCAGCAGATTTTGTGCAATCAGAAATATTATTTTTGCACAATTCTGATGTAAAGCAAGTAAGCGGGAATGTTCATTATGAGGCAACTTTCTACTGATGCCATAATTGCACCACAAATCCTGATAATGAAAATTACCACTTGCATTTACCATTCTACAGGTGCCAAGACAGAGTTTTTAAAAAGGCCCTGTCCAAGCTTATGGAGAGAAGTGATAGCTACCACTATCACTTTGATTGCGGATCAGTACCCAGCGACCATACTGCACTTGTGCAGCTGTCTGATACTCTGGGCTCACGCTATTTGAAGATTTCTTAAACTGCCAGGGCCAAGCTCCAGAATACTTCCCATTCCAGTGCTTGGTAAATCAGTTTAGCAGCCTTCCTTTGATTGCCTTTGTGATTGGAAATCGAGACACCACGGCAAATATCTGAGCTACCTACTGTGGTCCCTCCTTGTTACATCCAAGGGACTCCTTTTTGGGTAATCCCTGAAAATATCTGTTTCTTTTTTATATGTCCCGCAATATAGCTTTTATAAATTGGCCCTTTTGACTCAAAAGGCTGCCATGTAAATGGCAACCTCAGAATAGACCACATATATAATAGAGATGTGCGCCGACCCCCGTGTTTTGGATTTGGATCTGTATCTCCCCTGGATTTGGATCTGGATTAGTTTTGCCAAAACCACCATTCTGCGTTTGTTTTTTGGATCTGGATTTTGTCTTAAAAAATCATAAAAACAGCTAAAATCGCATAAAATGGGCCTGTTTTTGTTCCTACTGTATTTATTAACCTCAATAACCTTTATTTCCACTAGTTTCCAGTCAATTTTGACCACTTCACAGCTCACTATATTGTTTTCGTCCAGTTTAGACCCAAAATTTGCACCTACCTGGCTGACTAAGCTAAGCGGCAGCAGTGGGCAGCACAAACTTCCAACCTGGCACATCAGGAAACAAATATTTTTTTTGGTCAAGAGAGGCCTGAGGGAGTTGGAGTATGTATGTAGTTGAATGAAAGGAAGAGTTCATTGGTAGTAAATTTAATAAAAAAAATGTTATTCCAAAGTAAATTTATGAGGGAGGGGAGGCATTTACAAAAAAACATTGTATCATTGATGTAACCACAAGATTAACCTCTATTAATCTTGCGGCTACGATGTAGCAGTTCCCACCATAGACTTCAATGGGGATTTCTCACCATAGAAGTCTATGGGACACACAGGCTGGCCGCATTCAGCTAAACAGGGAGCTGCTCCGACGGAGATGCTCCCTGATTGGCTGGCGGCCCCTTCACTGACAGGGCACACGTATGCCCCGGTCATTTACGCGGAGCAAAGGTATGTGTACACACATACCTTTGCTCAGTCCGGCATGGATCGTTTTTTTTGCGTTTTTTTTATTTTAACCCCTGGATTGCCTACTTGGACATGTGGACATGATCTACGCATAGGAGAGGTGAGTATGGATTTTTTTTTTCAGGTACACCCCTATGGATTACTTCGGATACTAGGTGAGTGTGGGTGTGCATGTATGTTTTAATAAAATTTTACATTCACGGTGTATGTTTGTTTATTTACGTATTTCTTTAGTTGTGGAACTAAAAGTGCCAGCGGGCCCGTAATGCCCCGCATGCTGGTATTTGTGGTTCTCCAAATACCAGCATGCAGGGAAGGCTTGCTGGTACTTGTGGTTCTACAACTAAAGACAATATGCAAACTTTATTTTTACACTTTACACTATCAACCCGGCACCCACCACCCTAGGGTGCTGGGGAAACCCCCGGGCTATAAGTCTAGGCCTGGGGTGCCCTGGAGAGGGGTACCCCTTTATTGTGGGGGTACCCAACTCCCCAGGGATCCCCGGCCTGGACTTACTAGCGGTCAGGGATAATGCTTTGGCCGGGGAAACCGGAGAAAGGTTTTCCCTGGCTGTGGCATTATCCCCCGCTAGAAAGAGTTCGGTGCTGGTTCTGGAATTTTCAGGGGACCCTTACTCGTTTTGTCCCCTGATTTTCCAGAACCAGGACCAGCTCAATAAAGCCCTGTGCTGGTTCTTAATATACAGGGGCCCCCTACGCATTTTGGCCCCTGTATTTTTAGAACCAGAACAGGCTATATAAAGCCCGGGGCTGGTTATGCTTTTGGGGAGGGGGTGGACGTTTTTTTTTTTAAATACACACTGAAGCCATCACGGATCTCACTGATCTGTGATGGCTTCTCTAAAACTCGCACCTTTTAATGCTACTCGCATTAAAAGGTTTACATAGTCCTAAACTCGCAAATGCAGTAGCCTCTAGCTGAAAAGTTCGCAGGCTATTGAATTTGCGAGTTTCAGTATAAACTCGCACTTTTTGAAAGTGCGAGAGAGTGCGAGTTTGTACTGTTACTAAAACAGACTACCTATTACATTTGGCCCTCTGAAAGACAATATAATGTTGTACTTTTGAATTAATATCACTGTTAAGCAATTATATACATAGATACAAATGTTGCCAATGACTGTGATCTAGCACAACTGAATAAATCAATTATAAATTAGATGGTGTACTTGGAAGCTGAGAGCTGTTGAGCACTATTACAGACCAGGTAGTAAATGCTTCCACAAGGAGAATAATGACGGCTAATCAATTTAGCAAGTGGAGCAGTACGGTGACGCTAATCCTTTGTATAACTGAAAGTAAAAGTCCCATATATTCATGTGTGGTATCTTATAAGTTTCAGATGTTTGTTTAGGCACATTTGATAGTCACAAGCTCATGCTATGATCACCAACACTAAGTGAATTCCCAGAGATGTAATAGTACTTGCACATCCGAGAATAATCCCTAGATAGAGAGCCCAAATTACTGGGAAATAGCAGCAATCTCTGTATAGAATACACCATGAAGCAGCTGCTTGAACCGGGCAATGGAGCTGTCACAACCACAGCGGGTTAATAGTAATATGCCGCACTGCGTGTTGACAGTGTTGCCTACGTGTAGTGTTCCCGCTAGGCTGTTTTAGCGGGGCGCGGCACCCTGCCCTCCTCCTAGAGGGCAAAAAGCACCCTGCCCTCCAGGAGGAGGGCAAAAAGCGCCCTGCCCTAACAGCCTGCGGGAGCCGTCCCGCGGGTGGACAAACATGCGGTGACCCTTTCTGCAGCGCTTGGGGGCTGCCCGGCATGTCCGTAAGCGCCGGGCACGCCCCCAAGTATGACGAAAAGGGGGACGCGTCTTATAGACACGCCCCCTTTTCGTAACCACGCCCCCTTTTCGGACACGCCCCCTTTTCGGACGCGCGCGCGCCTTCGGCGCGCGCACAACATTGCCCTCTCTAGCTCCAGCGCCCTGCCTGCCGCCAGAGCTAGAGGGAACACTATACGTGTACTCACGGGCTATGGAATCGGTAGATGTGGGGCCCCCCCTTGGATGCTTCTGTCCTGAGGTCCTGGGTAAAGACGTTAGTGACGTGTCAATCCAATACAGGTGGCAACAGTGTATCCAGTGTAGGAGTGAAAGCGTCCCTCTTAACGCGTTTCGTCACATATCATGTGACTTTATCAAACTGCCTTTGCTTTACTTGAGCTGCCCACCTTCCAGTGTATACTCAGCAAGAGTTTTCAGCACAGCTGGGAACCTTGTCAGTGATCAGCCTGAGACTACTTCCCCAAAATATAGAAAAGATGATGTCCATCAAAATGAACTACAAATTCTACCAGAAAGACATTTACCGTCAATTACGTGCAAAAATTACAGAGGCACCTGTAATGGTGGATTCCAGTGGGGACAAATGAATATTGTGTGAAGGTGATGATGTATACATCACCCCAGATTATACCATCACCCAAGCCTATATCGTCATCCCATCCTGTGTTGTGTATAAATTACAGCAGCACTCCCTGTTAGACTGGGGGTTCATTGTCCACTTTAGTGGATGTGAGCTCCATTTTAGTCCATATTATCACCACACCCCTCACACATCTTCTGACCTGGGCTACAGGAGGAGCATCTGCACTCTGGAACACGGTTGCATGGAGTTGCCCCTCTGACTCGCTGAAATTCAGGTAGAGGAGCCATGGATAGGGACTGACACATGTGCCCATTATAGGCACATTCAGCAGTGGACAGGGGTCAACATAGGCACTTTGACCAGTCTGCGGCCACGCAGCCCCATAAGTAGTAATCTGCCATGCACTGTGTGTTCTGACACCTTTCTATCATAGCCAGCTGTAACTTTTTCAGCAGTTTATCTTCTGTGGGATCGGATCAGATGAGCTAGTCTTCACTCCCTATTCACATCAATGAGCCTTGGTCAGCCATGACCCCATCACTGGCTCGCCAGAACCATTTTTTGGTAGATACTAGCCACTGCATACCGGGAACTCCACACAAGACTTACCATTTTGGAGATGCCCTCACCCAGTCATCTAGCCATCAACTACAAGAACTGAGTGTTCACTTACTGCCTAATATATCCCACCCCTTGCCAGGTGCCAATGAAATGAAGCAATTATTGCTATACTCTTCACCTATCAATGGTTGTAATGTTATGGCAGATAGGTGCATGATAGCTAAAAGCTGATTGCTTTCTGTGAACAACACCTCCTGTTGTCCTCTTTGAAGGTTTGATGAATTTCACCCTAGATGTGATGTTATTTATAGCAAAACTTAAATTTACAGCTACTGTACAGCTGCGTGCTCAAACACTGTTGCTTTAATTGCACCAAATAGGTGACTTTTCACTTAAAATGTTTCTTATTTGCATAAATAAAACAAATGGGAATCACAAGACATTGCTAGATTACACAGATTAATTTGATGTGTGACATTAGTACATCTGTGTGCGACTGAGTTTGTATCTGTATAAGAGGGGCTCTGATGCGAGCAGCAGTTGCTTTTCCTCACACCAAGTTCCGTTGTGCTTAATCTGCGACTTTGTTCTTGTGTAAAACCAATTCCCGTGCATTTAGTTGCAGCCCGGCATCTCTACTACACTGTGGGTGGCTTCTCAATGGTTCATTAATGTTTATAATACAGAAAATGTAAAGAAATAAGTGGTGTGCTACTCTTCCTTGAGCGACTTGGTCTCACCAAGTGCCTCTCGCCATATGGCATATAGATGGTAGATGTATGAGAAAACATGTAGCTGTCCAATGTACTTTAAAAGTTTCAGAACTCAGCAATACTCTGGGAGGTAGGCAGCCGGATCTGCACTAGGGGGGGTATGGCGTGGTAGAAGTGGGCGGTTTTCAAGGGTGTGATAATTTGCATTAAATCACATCATTGTGGCTCAGCCCTACTATACTATTCAACGCAAAGTGCTTCATCGGTCGCTCAGACCGCCCACTTCACTCAGGACCAGGTGTCCGTGAGCACCACCCAATTTTCAGGAGCTTACAATACAATCTGGGAAGATTGATAATCATGAACAGTTAAATTTGTGTTTAAACTCATAAATTTGAAATGTATGCAACTAGTAAAGAGCAAAATCTTAGTTGACTTTGCTATTACATTTCTGTATTCACCACCTTTTTGAACATTTCTTTTTTCGATTAGATGTACCATAGAATAAGGCATTCTGAATGCATTTACCGGGTGACTTTAGAAAAATTGTCCTACCACAGCATCTGTACTTCAGAAGAATGGCAGAACCTAAAGAACTGTACCCTACCAGCACCTCTTTGTAAAGAGATTGAATTGTGAGTATTTTTAAATAAATATAAGATCGTAAACATCAGAAAGGAAAACCTCTAAATCCTCAGTGAAGAAAAGAAATTGTTTGCCAGGAATCGTCTAGGAAGGGATAGCGTACCAAACTCACTTCTCCCACTCATAGATGAATACATATTTTATTAATACAAAAAAATATATAGTTCCAACCAAGGGTCAAAATGGAAGCATCAAAAAACACATTAAAAGAGTACATAAAAACAACAATATGAAGTAATAAAAATCCAATGGAAAAAAAAAAAAAATTATTTAAAACAATACTCTAAGAAAAAAAAAATGTTCTGAGTAAAAAAAAAACATATGTCAAATTACTCACACCTGCAGTCCATTGGATTTTTATTACTTCATATTGTTGTTTTTATGTACTCCTTTTAATGTGTTTTTTTGATGCTTCCATTTTGACCCTTGGGTGGAACTATATATTTTTTGGTATTAATAAAATACTTGTTTTGGATGACATATTCACGTTTATGCATCAATATACTATGGAACTATATTGCTGAGGATTTTCATCATATTAGCAGAAATCATTGGATAAAGATACCTTTACAGGAGCAACATCACATCATTATACGTGAGTTGGGGTACGAATCCACCCTTTACATATAAAGAAACCTTGATATGAATTAGCATCAATCATTAAGCGTGAGTTGGGGTACGCTATTCAAAGAGAAACGTCCTCCTTTAACTTATTGTTTTTTCCTGTGGGCCCATTCTGCATACATCTTATTGCGGTATTTGACCAAAAGGAAGGACTAAAGATACCTTGATGTGTATTCATCTATGATTGGGAGAAGTGAGTTTGGTACACTATCCCTTCCTAGATGATTCCTGGCTAACATAATTTATTTTCTTCATTGAGGATTTAGAGATATATGCAGAGGATTATACACCCGATCTATCATAAAGAGAATATTACCCACAATTAAGGGATGTATCATTGTCACACATTCCTTCTTAGCGCTGCAGTTTTTTGTCTATTTTCCATTCTGTATTTTGTGTTGCTGGATTTTTCGCCTCCTTCGCCAGTTTTCCAGGCGGAAAAGTATTGTGCGCATGCCCGCTATTCCCCGTATTTAATTCAAAAGTAGGCGAATTCGGGAACCGGCGAAACTTTGATCATCTAAAAAATTCGGGAATTTTTGGGAAATAATTGTAGGACCCCCTAAAGATGACCAGACCTGGGGGATCACTATGGTTACCCCCATTTTTGCCTGCAGAAGAAAGTCAGGTTTTTAAATAGCCGCGGCAGGTGTTTTTTTCCCGAAATTGAAGAAGTGATGCAGAAGAGCAATTAGCTTTTTTTTTCGTTTTTAAAAGTGGTCCCATCAAATTTGGGGTACATGAAAATGGGTACTAGCATATTTTTAAGTCCCTAAACGAATTTTTAAAAAATTCAGCAAAAATGCACTTGCCGCTAATAGCCTATTCTAGAAAACACCTGCCGCATACTCACAGAATACCGCTGAACCTATTTTGCTATTTTTAAACACTGTTCCCCTATTTTTTTCTCCCCAAAATTTGAAATAATTTTTTTGGGGTGTCCCGATTTTTATTTTTTTTTATTACTTTTTTTTTGCACAGATCGTTTTAAGGGGGCATTCCCAAGGGTGCAGGCTATTTTTTTTTTAAAGCCTGCACCCCTAAACCCCAATTCTGCATTTTTTTTTTTGCCTGCTAAAGGCTGGCGAAAAATTATCCCCTTTTTTTTAAATTGACTTTTCGCATTGGCGAAAAGTCAATGTAATTGAATATGGGGATATATCAAATAGGTGAAAATGACGTCATCGGCGGTAAATTATCGCCGATTCCAACATTTCGCCTCAAATTGAATACGGACCTATGTGGCAAAACATTGACAAAACTTTTATTTTTGGAGAAAAAATCCAGATTGTATTTATTGTCATGTAGAATTATTGCTGATCCGTTTATAAGCATTTGATTTTGTTTCTTTCATAAATAGGAGCTATAATTATGTTTTAAGTATGCACAAAAAGAAATTGTTTTTTTTTGTGTGATTATATATATATATATATATATATATACACACATATACAGTCAGGTGCATAAATATTGGGACATTGACAGAGTTTTCATATTTTGGCCTCTATTCAGCACCACAATGGCTTTGAAATGAAACAAACAAGATGTGCTTTAACTACAGACTTTCAGATTTAATTTGAGGGTAATTGCATCCAAATCAGGTGAACGGTGTAGGAATTACAACGGTTTCTATATGTGCCTCCCACTTTTTAAGGGGCCAAAAGTAATGGGACTATCAACTCAAAAGCTATTTCATGGACAGGTGTGGGCTATTCCCTCATTAGTTCACTATCAATTAAGCAGGTAAAAGGTCTGGAGTTGATTATAGGTGTGACATTTGCATTTGGAATCAGTTGCTGTTGACTCTCAATATGAGATCCAAAGAGCTGTCACTATCAGTGAAGCAAGCCATCATTAGGCTGAAAAATCAAAACAAACCCATCAGAGAGATAGCAAAAACATTAGGTGTGGACAAATCAACTGTTTGGAACATTCTTAAAAAGAAAGAACGCACCGGAGAGCTCAGCAACACCAAAAGACCCGGAAGACCAAGGAAAACAACTGTGGCGGATGACAGAAGAAGTATTTCCCTGTTGAAGAAAAACCCCTTCACAACAGTTGTCCAAATCAAGAACACTCTCCAGGAGGTAGGTGTATATGTGTCAAAGTCAACAATCAAGAGAAGACTTCACAAAAGTGAATATAGAGGGCTCACCACAAGATGTAAACCATTGGTGAGCCTCAAAAACAGGAAGACCAGATTAGAGTTTGCCAAACAACATCTAAAAAAGCCATTACAGTTCTGGAACAACATCTAATGGACAGATGAGACAAAGATCAACTTGTACCAGAGTGATGGGTAGAGTAGAGTATGGAGAAGGAAAGGAACTGCTTATGATCCAAAACATACCACCTCATCAGTGAAGCATGGTGGTGGTAGTGTCATGGCGTGGGCATGTATGGCTGCCAATGGAACTGGTTCCCTTGTATTTATTGATGATGTGACTGCTGACAAAAGCAGCAGAATGAATCCTGAAGTGTTTCAGGCAATATTATATGCTCATATTCAGTCAAATGCTTCAGAACTCATTGGACGGCGCTTCACAGTGCAGATGGACAATGACCCGAAGCATACTGCAAAAGCAACCAAAGTTTTTTTTAAGGCTAAAAAGTGGAATGTTATGCAATGGCCAAGTCAATCCCCTGACCTGAATCCGATTGAACATGCATTTCACTTGATGAAGACAAAACTGAAGGAAAAATGCCCCAAGAACAAGCAGTAAATGAAGACATTTGCAGAAGAGGCCTGGCAGAGCATCACCAGGGATGAAACCCAGCGTCTGGGGATGTCTATGCATTCCAGACTTCAGGCTGTAATTGCCTGCAAAGGATTTGCAACAAAGTATTAAAAAGTGAAAGTTAGATTTAGGATTGTTTAGTTTGTCCCATTACTTTTGGCCCCTTAAAAAGTGGGAGGCACATATAGAAACCGTTGTAATTCCTACACCGTTCACCTGATTTGGATGTAATTACCCTCAAATTAAATCTGAAAGTCTGCAGTTAAACAGCGCCACAGTACACCAGTCTTTATCACACAATTTAGCAGAACTCGTATTTGACATCCCAATGGATATACTGGGCGTCAGCTCAACCCTAAGTAAATTAGGCAATGGTAAGCGGCCTATATAGACGAATTGTAAGACAAAAAATAGGGTGACTGTGACCTCTGGTGTCCCAAGCCCGTAAAATTATGACTGAGTAGTGTGTTAAAAATGTAACATCAGTTTTATTTAGTAAAAACACATCAGGCAAAAAATACATTCCATAAAATATCACTGTAAACGTAGGCTAGAAATACGTAGAATAATAAAACAGCATATATATATATATATATATATATATATATATATCGTCCATAGAAAATCGCACACCTCATGTTATATAATGGGTGCAAGGTAATTAATCATTCAAATATAATGCTTAAACTGTATCCAAGGAAACAGGCAGCACCAACCAGCTTTGTAGCAAAAAAGACAACATTTATTTCAATGCAAAAAAAGGCATATAGCTGCATTCCATCCATGTAGATGACATAATGATACTTATCATATTGTAGTTGTTATAGGCATATTGATAGCTCCCAGCCCGACAGCTGTTTCGGTGTTGCCACCTTCCTCAAGGGTCAGCTATGCCAACTCTAGCAACGAATGCCCTTAAATACCTAACACCCCCATAATGAGTACTCTCACCTGTGCACGCACCTGGCATGCATCACCTACAAAGCTACTAGCGTCTCATCACCATAGCAACCGGAGGCACTCAATTCTGCGTTTGATTAGCAGCGCTGGAGGACTTTTGTCAGAATTGAGTGCCTCCGGTTGCTATGGTGATGAGACGCTAGTGGCTCTGTATTGGGTTGTATTGTTAGAGATCTGGCAGCCGCTTCCTGTCAGACGGAACTCTGTGGCTGATAGTAGTTGGTGGGGAAGCCACAGTAGTTCCATTGTGTCCGGCGCGTCACTTCCGGTTTGACGGAGGACGGCGTCCCGCCATGTGGATCATGGTGTGGATGCGGAGAGTCCGTCTTCCGGGATGTGATGGGCATTCGGATGGGAGGTGATGCATGCCAGGTGCGTGCACAGGTGAGAGTACTCATTATGGGGGTGTTAGGTATTTAAGGGCATTTGTTGCTAGAGTTGGCATAGCTGACCCTTGAGGAAGGTGGTAACACCAAAACAGCTGTCGGGCTGGGAGCTATCAATATGCCTATAACAACTACAATATGATAAGTATCATTATGTCATCTACATGGATGAAATGCAGCTATGTGCCTTTTTTTGCATTGAAATAAATGTTGTCTTTTTTGCTACAAAGCTGGTGTGCTGGTTGGTGCTGCCTGTTTCCTTTGATACAGTTTAAGCATTATATATATATATATATATATATATATATCAGACACTTTTGCACTGGTAGTCAAATAAAAACAGCACTTTTGAAAAAAAAATAAAATTTTTTACAAAAGGATATAAGTAACAGATGCTAGGATGCTTAGCTTTCAGGAGAGGTGCAGTCTGGGAAGACCCAACGCGTTTCGTCAAATAGACTTTGTCAAGATTTACCCAAATCAATTTGTTAGGTAATTGTGACATCACTTCCTGTTTGGTAAACATGTGAGATGGATTCTGCATAAAAACAGTGGTAAGATACAAGCAAAGTTTGGAATACATAAATAAAGTGCTGATGAATTAAAGAAGTGTTTTTAAACACTGTTAAAGCACGGGAAAATACATCTTCCTAATAATTGTGATGAGACCATCCTCCACTTGTGGACCCATCACAGGCCTATAGAAGTGGTGAGATCTGCCCTATTTTTATTTACAGTGCACTGTATATGACATGCCAATCCTACATCAACTGTGCAATTGAGTAACCTTTTCCATATCTCGGTTACTACATGCAGGCCCACTGAGAGCCGCGGCGTGCCCTGGTAAAGAGGGCGTGGCATAATTGCAGGAGGCGTGTCCACACCCCCTTCGAGAGAGAGAAATAAAACAACTATTTTTGTAGTGCGCTGGCGAAGGGGGTGCTCAGAGCCCCCCCAGCCTGGCGTATATAACCAGTGGTGGACGCGATCAGCTTGATCGCTCCCCCCACAGGCATAGGAGACTGCTGTGGCTGCTTCATAGCAGCCGCGAGCAGTCTCCCAGTGCAGCCCAGCACACAGCAGCGTGTGCTTGGCTGCTGTGATAAGAGGGGGGGGGGAGCGGTACCGGACCCGGGCCCCCGCCGGGCCTCTTCAGCAAGCCCGGGTAATTTGTACCCGCTCCCCCCTCTCGGCGCCCCTGACTACATGAACTGGCATATGCATTTTTTTACACTGACTGAGTAGCAACTTAGTTGCTTTTTTTACAAGAAGTTATCAATCTGCATTACATATTTGAGAAACCGGTTTCCACCCTGTCGTGTAACGAGGGAATAATATAACAACAAGGATACTATTTGAAACATATGTGTCCCGTCTATTATGAGAGAGAGCTTGCAGATTACAGTTCATACTTTCATTGTCTATATTCTATTGTGGTGTTTGTTAGGAAATACTCAAATCTGTGAAATATGCATCACTTTTGATGCCGATATTTTATATTTATTTTTATATTTTGTCTTTAGAATGTATGTTTTAACTATTGTGTATTAAACTGTAGAAAAATATCTTTAAACCATTGTCTCAACACAATTATACAAAACCTTGAGCGCTTCCTTTTAACCCCCAATACCAAGAGGATGGCATGTCCTGCTTGAGAGCGCTTACAGACTAGGGGGTCTATGTACTAAGCCTTGTGGAGAGAGAAAGTGGACGGAAATAAAGTACCAACCAATCAGCTTTTGTTACTTTTATAGGCTGTGTTTGAAATATGACAGTTAGGAGCTAATTGGTTGGTACTTTATCTCCATCCACTTTATCTCTCTCCAAGGCTTAGTACATCTACACTTAAGGGAGGGAGGAAAGGGTGGTTGGTCAGAATTTTTAAATGCTAATGCTCTCAGGTCCTGATTCAGAGATGGACACAAATGCCATCGCAGCTGCGATCTCTCACGGATCGCAATTGCAGAAATATGCTAATGATTCACAAACGCTGACTACCTGTCACTCACTTTGCGAGTGAATCCTCTGAGCGTATTCACAATTCAATAACTGCACATGCGTAGTGTGGCTTACACGCATGCGCAATGGCAAACAATGGCTCAATCTGCATAAATATCAGCATTGTGCCCATCTATGAATCAGGCCCTCAGTCATCAGGCTTATTAATGTTTTTATTTATAAAGCTATGATTTCTTTATATCGTTCTGTAATGTGAAATATAATTGCATTATGTATTAGAACCGTGTGTCATTTCTTTCGTATGTTATGTTCCTCAGTATGTTTTTCTTTACTAAAGGTCGATGTTCCTTTTGCAATTTGCATAAAGCAGTGGGAACTGTGGCACCTGCAGATTTTGAAATTTAAGCAAAAGTTTTACAAACAGCACATGGTTCTTTAATGTGAAAGTGAAACATATACTATCCAGTCTATTGTGATTTATTATTGGCTAAATATTAGGCAGAAATACATAATTATTCAGCAGTTGGATGTTATGTATAAAGATTATTTTGGAATGATTTATAAAGCAAAGGTTACTGGTTTGTGCGTAACATTTTCTACTGTGTCTTTCAGATACCACTTTGACATTCAACCCTTTGAGGACCTATGGCCAGCCATTTATGTGTATATGATACATCAGTCTTGTGGTAAAAACTGGTACGAATCTTAGGTTTTTTATATAACTTTTTTGGAAAGATGTTGGCAATAGACAAGGAATTTATTAACCAACTGTTAACCATATAGTTAAGGGTATATGGCCGTGATCTGTACATAAATGTAAATGTTCTACTTGGAATACATAATTTTAGCAGATGGCTACTTTGACCACAATAGAATTACCTTCTGATGTGTATAATTTATGAATTATTACTAATGTTTTAGTCTATATCAACAAACATTTCAATTATCTCATTGTTAGAATATTTGGTATAGACTTAGATATATTACTTCAAATGTTTGATTTCCTTTTTTCTAGCTTTGAACTTGAAAAGTTGTGTCGTTTCACTATGTCGGTGAAAAAGAACTATCGTCGTGTACCTTATCATAATTGGAAACATGCCGTAACCGTGTCACATTGCATGTATGTTATATTGCAACATAACCAAGAATTGTTTACAGACTTGGAGGTAGGATATCATTTTTTTTAATTGATCAAGTATATTTTGCATTCTATATATAACCTTATATACAGTATGTAAAGGCAACTAAGTTATTGGCAGTCAATAAAAACCCTTTGAAGCATTTGCTAATTTCCTAGAATGTGTACCTAATTAGTGAATACAGATCATTGATCTAGTATATTGTGTGTTCTGTTTTTTTAAAAGAGAAAACCAATACACTATGGGCCTGATTCACTACGGAACGCAACAGCGAATGCAATAGCAATTACGCACGCAGTTCAACTGCAATAGTATGCTAATACAATGCAATCGCAATGCCACCGCTGCACTACATATGGACGCCCACTTTACCTTTCACACATCTGTAATATTTATCAACACTGAGAAACCATCGGTACAATCAAGTACCATCGCAGCCTCACGCACACTTGCACATGCCCTGACCTTACTCAGAAATTGCTAACTTCCACGCACGCTATCAGGCTTCAGGCTGCATACGGCATTGCAGTGGATAATTTCTGCATGCCCCTGGAACAGCATTCAATCGCACTGGCATGCCTGCGTACAGCCTTTACCCCCGTTACCACCCACAAACGGCACTTCCTGTCAGTCACTCTGCGATGGGTCTGCGTAGCCGCTGTAATCGCAGTCCTGATCACAATGGCTAGTTTGCACTGAGTTGCATGCGCATGTGTATTAGCAACTGCATTCTTTGCTGAATCAGGCCCTATATACAAAACATATTTGTTTTCCTTTGGGTGCCAAATACGGTAATACTCCATTAATCTGTAGTCATTGCGAGACTGAATTTGTAAGAATAAGTATACTGTTGTAAAGGCAGTTCAGTGACAGAGTTCTGCTGGAAGTGTACTGGGCCATCAGTGCTCGAGTATGAACTAGAAATACTTCCGTGTTCTCTGTAGTATCACGAAGGCAAGCAATGTATAGATGTCACTTCCTTAAAGACTGAAGAACCTTTAACAATTATTTATGCCTAAAAAAAAAACAGTACTGTGTTGTATTTCTCTTGAGAAATGAAACACCTTTTGGAATAAAAAAACATGTTGTTAAAGACATTGGGGCTAATGTAGATTTGTTCAGAAGCCCAACACAAAAGTTGGTAAAGTATCAGATATAGGGGCCTATTCATTAAACCTAAAAATTCTCTAGAGATAATTAGGTTTAGAACTCGCATGTAAAACCGCACTGCACTGCCTACAGATGCGTTAAGTTTGTGTACCCCCCCACCCCCCTCCGCTCACCTCCCCCCCCCCCCCCCCCGACTTACCTGTCCGCGCAGCAGCCTCCGGCTCCGTCCTGCTGGTCTGTCATGTGGTTTCCCAGCAGACCACATGACAGATTAGAAAAAAAAAAAAAACTTTTTCGGAATTTGATGAATACCACAATTTCCACGCAGGGAAATTAACGCAGGGGAACTTAGCAAGGAGATATCTGTGATATCTCCTGTGCTAAGTCTGTTCATGAATACCAAAATAACGTTATTTAAGGAAAATGTCCTTAAAAATGTTATTTTAGTGTTGATGAATAGGCCCCTGGGTCTTGCTCTAATAATAACCATATTAGTCAGCTTCAGTCCATTTATGCATCCAAAGGCTTGAAAAAAGTTACAAACAAGAACTTGCTCCTTACAGAGCCCTGACACCAGAGACTAACAAACGCTGTATAACTTCTACTGAATAAGATACTTGTGGCTCTTCATATTAGGAAAATTTAATTTTTTGCTGGTTTTTTTTTTTTTTTACGCAATGCAGAAATTGCATCCCACTCCAAATGAGCCCCGTGGTTGGTAGGAGTAGCTAAATGTTTTAATTTTGAACCCTCTAAATTAGCCTTGCACAACCTGCGGCCCAAGGTGTGCGGTCCTTGCCCTCATTATATGTGACCCTCTATTGTGAACCCCAGACAGAGCCGCCACCCTGGTGGTGATGGTTAATATCTTTCTTTACCATTTTTGTCTGAACCTGACAACTGGCAAAAGGGGTAAAAATGACTCATCAGGGTGGGACTCTGAGACTGTGACAGGCAGACTGCTGGCTGATCAAATTAGCTGCCATTCATCTGTCTTTGCAAAGGAGTGGCCTCTGAGCTCTCAGCAGCAATCTTGCTATACAATGATTACATTATTGAAGCTAAGGGGTATATTTACTAGAGTGCAGATTTTTAGAAGTGGAGATGTTGCCCATAGCGTCTAATCAGATTTTACTTAACATTTATCTACCACCTGCAAAATTCTCTAAAATGCAACAGAAACCAGGCATTTGTTGTTAGGAGGTAATTAACTCTTTACTTTTGCTTTCAATAAAAATCAATGCTGAATTCACTGTCTGAACATTTTGTCTTATTCCATAAAGCAATATATAATAACTAAAAATTATGTGTGGAGATCCATTAAAAAAAATACTTACCTGGGCTAAAAGTTGTAGCTCAGTCTATCAGAATAGATCTGGATCAGTAAGCAGGAAAGCACTTAGGGGTACATTACTAAATTGTGGGTTTTTAGAAGTAGAGATGTTCCTCATAGCAACCAATGAGATTCTAGCTATTATCTTCTGGAAGGTGCTAGTTAAATGTTAAGTAGAATCTGATTGGTTGCTATGGGCAAAATCTCCACTTCTAAAAACTCTCACTTTAGTAAATATACCCCTAGGTCTATATACAAAACATAGCAGAATGTCATTATCAGAATACAAAATATTATTATTATTATTATTATTATTATTATTATTATTATTATTATCTTTAGCAATTTAAGGCTTGGGTATCTATTATTGTTTAACAACTACAGTGTAGTGTCATTTAATTGTAACACAACCATTGCACACTATTTTTTTATTTTGATTTTTTTTTTTTTAATACAGCTCTTCCCTTTTTCAATTTCTTGTATCATAATAAATAATATGCCAAACATTTCCAGCACTGTACAATTGAGTATATTGCAAATTGTTATGGATATATAGATACTAATTTTCCATTTACAGTACAATCAAACGCCCTAAAATAAACAGTCACAAATGCACACTACATTAAACCTCCATCAGTCTTACAAATTGCTCCTTTTTATCTGTCTAATCTGTATTTCTACCCTGTGTTTCCTCCTTTCTTATCTGTCTCTGTGACCTGTGTTTCCTTCTCGTCTTCTCCCAACTCTGTTAAGCTTCCTCCTCTATCAAGCCTATCACATTTTCCCTGTATGCTTTTCTCTCTCCTGATTCTCATGTGCATATCTTTTCCCCAGCTTTCTTCTGCATATCCTCTACGTCCATGTGGCTTCCTCTCCTGCCTCTCCCTCTTATTTTCATTCTCCTAACTTTTTCCTGCTTCGTCCTGTGTCCCAGCACATTCTACCCTACACACATGGACACCTTCACAGACCATGTTTATCCAGAAATGCTTTGGCTTTCATCTGCTTGCATATTGTATCTGAAGCAACTGACATCTTCTATTTTTTTGTGGAGTGCTAATTCCATTAAACTGCTGCATCAGTTACAAAACCAAACCAAAAAAAGTATGAATATGAAACTATGATAACCTGGGCAGATGTAGGATTATTACAGGGGGGTTCTGAATGCTTGATTAGGAACAGTAAATAAAACTGCACCAATAAGGCAGTTTTTGTTTAAAATTTATTACAAGTCCATTTCAGCTCTTAAGTGTTGCGTATTCACATAGTATTATCTAGTGATGCATTTTACACATTCTAAAATAATATTTTACCTGCAGTGTAGGTGTCAGGCATGTATAGCAATGCAGCAAGGTATATTACCATAGAGATGGGAGTTCTTGCTGCGTCCACCATGTGCTCGATACCACTAACTGCAATTAAAATACTATTGGTTCACCCCCTCTCCCCATTATAATTTTTTTATGTCTTCATGGTTACCTAGGGTGTTTGATTCTTTAGAACTAATATTGTAAACGTACAATTTACAATCACAGTCGATCTTTACACATACCTATCATTGGTGCATCTATAATGGGTGCAAGGTGTGCGGTGCACATGGGCCCCTGGCGTGGCAGATGGCAATCACCAGAAAATGACGTGGTGGCCATTTTCCTGGAGATTTGTGCATGGGCAGTAGAGAAGTCTCCGTGCACAGTAGACTCTAGCTACTGTCTACTACTGCGCTGCCTGAGAGAAAGGGGACTGCACGGAGGTGGCCCTCTCTTCTCTTAAACTTCCCCTGATACTCATGCTTTGTTGCCTACCTCTCTACTGACAAAAGCTTCAGGCGAGTCATCATACACCTAGCATCAATACGCCATGTGGTGCATGACTCCTGACGCAAGTGAGCTGCGCTGAGTGGTGTAGGATCTATTTTGTGTCTTTTTTGCTGTAATGTGTGTCTAGGTTGCAACATGATGCAACTAAACTGCTTCACCAGACTGCACAGATTAGTTTGATATGTGACCCACAAGGGCATATCTATAATGGGTGCATGGTGTGTGGGGAACACGGGCCCCTGGGTCCAGGGGGGCCCCGCACTGCACCGCACACCTTGCACCCATAATATTACTTACCTCTCCGAAGTCCCACGCCGGCGCGGGGGTCCGGCGCTGTAAAACGACTGGAAAATGGCCGCGGCGACCATTTTCCCGTCGTTTGCGCAGTACAGGGAAAATGACCGCCGCTGCCATTTTCCCTGTGACCTGTGCATACACTATAGACTTCGGCGTTGGCCGCGCACAGCTCAGTGGGCTGCCGGGTGTCAGGCGGAGAGGAGGGGGTCCGTGTTGGAGACTGCACACGGGCCCCCTCCTCTCTAGAAACGCCACTAGTGATGCAGCAAGGTATATTACCATAGAGATGTGAGTTCTTTGTGCGACCACCCACAGCTTTAGCGACCGACCAGGTTGATGGTCGCTATGGTCAAGACCATCGCGACCATCGGGGCTTGCGACGAGACCCTAAGGTTGGGTCTCGGCAACCGCAAGCCCCAGGATCTTCCTGCTCTGATCGAGCAGGAAGCTCTCCACTGACATCACTGCTGATGTTAGTGCGGCCGCCCACAAAACGGCAGGCGTTCCTTAAGGAACGCCTCCGTTTGTGAAACCACCCCCCCGCCACGCCTACAAAACGGGGCAAGCTGCTGATCAACATCGACAGCCGCCCCTTTTGTAGTGAGCTCCGGAGTGAGAGAATTTCTCTCGCCCCGGGGCTTGCGCACGCGCAGTGCGGCCGCTGCGCGTGCGCAGGGCCGAAACATCGACCTGCTTGCGAGCGCTCAGCGCTTGCGAGTGGGTCTGAATGAGGTCCTATGTGTGCAGTTGCACAGCCACCTTTCCTGCAATAAGTGATGTCCACTTTTTGGACCTTAGTGGCCCATTTATCATTGTATATTTGCCGCTTTAACCCTGTTTTCGGGGGTCAACTGCAAATATTACGATTCCCTCAGATGTATGAAGGAGGGACCGCAGCAGGTATCTGAGTTACTGTACCTGCTACGATTCCTCCAACCCTGCAGGCAGCTGCATCCCCCATAGGTTTCTATGGGGAATGCAATGTTTACAAATTTTACCAATTTCCGGAATGCATTCTGGAGATTGGGCACCGCAGCTAATGCCATCTGAAGATGGCGTTAGCCATTGTAGCCTATGGGCTACAAATCGCATAATTAGCTGGCAGAGGGTTCCCCCAGGAACACTCCCATGCAATGATGACTGTGCATGCGCAGGACCGCGCACGTAGTCCCAACAGCAGTCCAGGGTACATCGCAGGGACGGGCTCCTGTGTGTGCCGGTTGATACATTCGGGCGTTAATATCATGCCCAGATCGCATTGAAAATGTGATTATTAATAAATGGGCCCCTTAGTGCTGTACAGGAGTAAAACTACAGTATATTTACATCATGTCATTTCTCAAAAGAGCTTTTCCCTAATAATAATTAATAATCACAATTGCCTCATAGATTTACCATAACAATTATGTTAAAGAAACAAAACATTTTGTGTCTTCTTTTAGAGACAAGGTCTGTTGATAGCATGCTTATGCCATGACCTGGATCACCGGGGATATAGTAACAGCTACTTACAAAAATTTGATCACCCCTTGGCAGCATTATATTCCACATCAACAATGGAACAACACCACTTCTCTCAGACTGTGTCTATCTTGCAGGTAAGAGCAGTAGACAGTGTGATTTTCTATGTGTGACTGTTGAGCAGTGGAGCAAACATGGACGTGGTGTGATGACAGTAGCAGGATTATTGTGATGGAATCATAGCGGTTGTCACTGACAGCTGTTTAAGTTGTGTACATACATGGCAGGGTCACACACATACATACAGGTTCACATATACATTCAAACATATACAGGAATGGTCACACATTCAGACATACATACATACACACAGACATACATACATATGCAGGCAGGGTCACACATTTATACATACATAGACACACACATACAGACAGGGTCACATACATACATACACATGCAGGCAGGGTCACATACTGTACATATATACATACATACACACACAATCGCAGGCAGGGGCACAGACATATATATACACACATACACACACACGCAGGCAGACATTCATACATGCATACATACACACACACACATACAGGCAGGAAGGGTCACACATACAGTACATACAGGCAGGGAGGGTGATAGACATAAGGTATAACCTCTCTTACCTTAATGTGGACCCTGCAGCTTCTTCCTCAATTTACTGCTGTAGCCCCGCTCCCTGCTGGGGTCAGATGAACATGTGCTGAGCTTGACCAATCAGGGCTCAGCACAAGCTCCTAGTGATGGGAAATGTAGTTCATTTTGGTGAACAGTTCATTATGATCTAGTTCACTGAAAAGAATAGTTCAAATGATCAGTTCATGTAGTTCATTTAGGTCATTACATCACTGGCTCTGATACACTGCTGAGAGAAGTGATTGGAAACCTAGAACTAGTCTATTACACAAACAGTAGGGGTTTCAACTACTAGCTCATTAGGTGAGTTATAGTCTTGTTCAAATGGTCAGCTATGTTTAATATGTCTGATCCTTTAATATTTTAAAAAAGCAATATATAACTAACTACAAGTGACATGTTTAGCTCTGCAATGTTAATTTTATTGTTATAATTTTTATTTCCATAATATACAAGTGAGAGAGACCCAGATTCAGAGTATTGTAAGGTGTCACTTTTTTTTCTTTTACAATACAGTAATTACAAGGAAAAAAACTTTACCTAATTTTTTAATTGCACCTATTAATGTCACTTAATGCACACCAGAGCTACTGTAGATTAACAATAGGGCGGGTGGGATTACAGCCTCCACATAAAAAATCGGGGGATGGTCTCAATATGGGCAAGTTCACTACTTGTCCTCTTTAGAATGTTTCACACCTATAACATTGAGATCAGTACAGTAAAGATAAGAGGACGATGTATGAAACCTTAGAGAGAGTGATAAAGTAAAGAAGTTATGCAAAGCATAGTCTATAAAATGACAGAAGCTGATAGGTTCTATTTTATCTCTCTTGAAGGTTTGATACATCTCCCCCTATGTCTTGTAGAGTAAAGAGAAGTACAGTATATACCATGCAGCACTCCACACTGTGACTTAAGCTGATTAGGAGTGTATCTTGTGAATTAATATACTAGGAGAATGAATCCTGACAATATACATCAGATCCATACAATGCATATGTCTATTCACAGCAGTGCCTCCGGTGGTCGTTTAGCAGTATTGACTCATAACTGTGAGAGCTAATGGGGAATGTATCATGTGACTTTTGAACTACTCAATGAGTTATCATGACAATCTATTTCAGTCAGCTCCACATGAGTCACTGACCTATTTGGACTAGTGAACTAGAATGCCTGAATATAGTTCAATGAGCTGCACAGTCACACACACAGTCTGAGCATAGCAGTGCCACCTGTGGTCATTTAGCAGTACTGACTCATGCCTAATGGAGCTGCTGTGCTCGCTCTGCCATTGTGTCTAACTCCTCCCACTTGTTTTAGCTCCTGATGAACTGATCTTTGCCAGAGCTGTGAACTGAGTGAACTAGTTCATTTTGAAGACCAGTTCATTTTGAACTGATCATTCGTGAACTACCCATCACTACTCCTCTAGTGACCAGGAGTTTCTCACTAGAGCAGGAAGGCAGGACAGGACGCTGCTGTTACTGCTACGGACTCTGCACAGGCTGTCAGCTACTTGACAGCTACTCTGAAGTACGACTTCAGGGCACCCTCTGGTAACTAAGGTGTCTGGAGCTCGCGCTCCAGTGGAACCGCCCTCCCTACGCCCCTGGTTGTATACACTATTTATTGATCCTAACATGCACATTTAAAGGTCTAGGTTTCTCCATCAACTCGCCAAATGTAATAGCCTGCAAACTTGAGAGTCTGTGGCTATTACATTATGTGAATCTGTGCGAGTATTTTCCTATGTAATTTCAGACATTTTAATGCAACTAGCATTAAAACGTCCAAGTTATACCTTGAGATCTGTGAAGGCTTCTGTGTGTAAAATAAAATTGTGACCGTAAAAATGATTAAAAAAAACTGATGTGCTTCCCCGTCTTCCCCAAGCATAACCAGCCCTGGGCTCTGTTGAACCTGTCCTGGTTCTTAAAGTACAGGGGGAAAAATGTGTAAGGTTCCCCTGTATTTTATGAACCAGCACAAGGCTCTGCTGAACCATTCCTTGAATTGGGAGGCCGACTTTCTCAGTCGGCAGGAGATAAATGCAGGAGAGTGGGCCCTACATCAACAGGTTTTTTGGAACCTTGTAGACAGGTGGGGTCTACCAGATATAGATCTTATGGCATCAAGAAGGATCAACAAGGTTCCCAGGTACAGATCCTGGACCAGAGATCCGAAAGCCAAGTTTGTAGACACACTGGCAGTAAAGTGGCGTTACAAGCTGGTATATCTGTTCCCACCATTTGCTCTTCTTCCCAGAATTGTCAGAAAGATCAAACAAGAGGGTAATACCGTGATATTAATAGCTCCGGCATGGCCGAGGCGTCACTGGTTCACAGATCTACAGTCTCTCTCCGTAGACAAGACATGGCCTCTGCCATTGAGACTGGATCTGTTGCTACAGGGTCCTTGCTGGTACCCAGATCTTCATCGGCTATCTTTGACGGCATGGCTCTTGAGGCCTCCGTCTTGAGAAAGAAAGGGTTTTCCGAGTCCGTTATACGGACGATGCTGAAGGCACGGAAACCATCCTCAGCTCGAATATACTATAGAATTTGGCATACTTTCTTTCAGTGGTGCGAACTGAAAAGATATGACCCAGAGAAATTTCTGATCTCCAGAGTGCTTGATTTTCTTCAAAGCGGTCTGGAAAAGGGACTCCGCCTGGCCTCTTTCGGTCTGGTTCCAACAAAAAATTGCCCTGAGACCAGATATAAGGGCCTTTTTTCAGGGGGTGTTGAGGATTCAGCCTCCCTTCATTCCCCCAGTTGTTCCGCGGGATTTGACTCTAGTTCTAGGAGTTTTACAGGCTCCTCCATTCGAGCCTTTAAATTCAATAGACATCAAGTGGCTGACAGCAAAGACAGTGTTTCTTCTTGCTATAGCATCTGCATGGAGAGTGTCGGATTTAGCTGCACTTTCTTTCCATGTGCCGTTCTTGGTGTTTCATCAAGATAGAGCAGTACTATGGACTAGGGAGGGCTACCTTCCGAAAGTAGTGTCTAGATTTCATATTAATGAAGAAATAGTAGTTCCAGCATTTCAGGGTACTAGTCTCTCGACAGGAGAGGCTTCCCTGGATGTGGTCCGTGCGTTGAGAATTTATGTGAAACGCACTAGCAAATGGAGGAAGTCTGATTCACTCTTTGTGCTTTATGGTTGTCATAAGCGTGGCTGGCCAGCCAATAAACAGACACTGGCCAGGTGGATTCGCATGGCAATTTCAATGGCTTATACACAGGCTGGCATATGGGTGCTGGATTCAGTAACGGCACATCCTACTAGGGCGATAGGTCCGTCATGGGCGGCCTGTCGGGGTGCTTCTGCTGAGCAATTATGCAGGGCAGCCACATGGTCTTCCATGCATACCTTTGTCAAATTTTATGCCTTTGACACCTTTGCCTCTCAGGATGCCTCCTTCGAGCGTAAGGTTCTCCTCTCTTCCGAGAGTCAGGAGCGTCCCCGCCCGTAGGGTTTGTGCTTTGGGATATCCCCAACATATTGGCTGTGGACCCCATGGACCCTGAAGAAGAAAATAAGAGAATAAGAGTTATGGTATGACATACCTTTGTTAACTCTTTTTCTTCAAGGTCCATGGGGTCCACGGGACACCCACACAGACGCACCTGTAGTTCCGGGGGGGGGGTTTCCGTAAAATGTATTTCTTGAGTATGGGTTTCTTCTTTCTTACCCTGTGTTTTGTCTTCGCCTGCTGGAGCTTGGTAACGAACTGGCTACCTGAGGCAGGGGGTGGGGTATATGAGGAGGGACCTGGTGCATCCTGGGAGCAGAGAGCTCGTTTGTATTAACTGTTTAGTGACCGGGATTCATACCCCAACGTATTGGCTGTGGACACCATGGACCTCGAAGAAAAAGAGTTAACAAAGGTATGTCATACCATAACTCTTATTTTTTACATACACTTTAACACAATCAACCCGGTACCAACTGGCCAGGGGTGCCGGGGATAGCCCCGGGCAATCAACCCAAGCCTTAGGTGCCCTGGAGTGGGTGACTTCCTTTATTTAGGGGTCCCCAGCTCCCCAGGGATCCCTGGCCTGGGCTGACTAGTGGTCAGGTGTAATGCTTTGGCCATGGGACCTGTTGAAAGGGTACCCCAGTTGTGGCATTACACCCCCACTAGAAAGAGTCCGGTGCTGGCTATGGAAAATACAGCGAACCCCTACTCATTTTGTGCCCTGTATTTCAACAACCAGGACCGGCTAAACTGAGCCCTGTGCTGGTCCATAAAATACAGGGGAACCTTGCACATTTTTCCCCTGCTTTTTAAGAACCAGGACAAGCCAGCAGAGCCCGATTCTGGTTATGCTTGTGGGAGGGGATGCACGTCATTTTATTTTTACTGTTTACTTTATTTTTTAACATACAGAAACATGCACGGATCTCACAGATCTGTGCATCTTTCTGTGTAACTTGGACCTGCTCAGACTAGACTCGCTAGCCTGAAGCTGGTCTGCTTTTTAGAGTTAACAGAAGTAATAGTGTGTGAGTTAAGCACTCGCACTCTATTACATTGCCCGATTTGTATGCTCACAATGGCAAAACATCTGGATGCGTGTTTTGCCATTGCAAGTTGCGGGGATATGAGAAACATGGGAGTTTGCATGTTGTCACACTCTGTTACATAGGGTATAGCTTTATACTCGCACTTTTTCAAAACTCGCACCCTATTACATCTCGCCCATGGTATTGTTTTGTCATTTCAGAACCCATCTTTCACTTAACTTGTAAAGATTTACACAGTATCTTATTGGTTACAGGCTTGCGCATATTAGTACAACTACAACAGATGTTTGTAGAGAATGCATCATCTGGTCCTGAAATACTAAACTAATTAGGACTAAAACTAAAATAAATTCTACTTTTATCTTCATTGCACATAATGGGATTGCTGGTACAATTATCCTATTTGTCACTTTCACAGCATAACTGACAGAATTGTCTGTGTTCAAATAATAGGTACTATAACTGGATTGTAGATCAAAACAGAAGAGTGACACTGGGCATAAATGGAGCAGATCAATCATTGGAAAATAAATAACTGGGCTAAGAGAAAATGCTGTTACCCAACAGTACATCCTGAGTAAAGAACTGCAGCAGAATTGACCCATACACCCCCACAGTACATCATTGTGTATACTGCAGTAATATTGGATATTTTAAAGTCCATTCTTTGTTTGAACCTTCCCCTTTTCCATCAAGTCCTGGAAGCTAATTAAATCTTCATCACACACTCCTCATAACTCGCCTAGATTACTGCAATCTAATCTTCTCTGGCCCTCCAAACGCCTGGCTCACCCCTCTTCAGCTTAACTATGATGCCGGGATCATTTTACTCTCTCTTCTTCCTAGCTATGCTGCTCCCATCTGCCAGTCACTGCACTGGCTTACTGTGCCTTTCAGAATCAAGGCCCTCATTCAGAGCCGGACGCTCTGAGCAGAGCGCTCGCTCTGAATGAGGGCCGTCCTCCATAAAAATGGAGCGTCCTCCTGGACGCTCGTATAGCTGTGGGTCACCACCCACAGCTCATACGAGCGTGCAAGATGATGGTCGCGATGGTCTTGACCATCGCGACCATCGCCAGTGCGACCAGAAGCCTGTGGTCGGGGTTTTCGACCACAAGCCCTGGAGTGATTTTGGCTCTATCAGAGCCAAAATCACTCCCACTGACATCACTAGTGATGTCAGTGGGGCCGGCTTCAGACGGTAGGCGTTACCTTGGGAACGCATGAGCACGACGGAGCTCCCTCCGTCGTGCGCATGCGCAGTGCACACCATCGACCCACTTGCGAGCGGACAGCCGCTTGCGAGTGGGTCTGAATGAGGCCCTAAATTCAAACCTCCCTCAGTCACTCCTCTCCTCCCTACATATCCGCCCCAATTTCTTCACACACTCCCTCCTGCCCTCTATTTGCTGTACAAGTGACTACAAGTTGTGTCATTGGCAGTGGGAGGCTGTGATGATGCAAATTGCATCAACATGCAGCAATTGTCACTCCACTCTAGAGTCACCAAAAAGTAGGAAAGTACAATCTTCAGTGGATAACTGCTGTAAACTTTTTCATTTGTAAATTGAATTCTTTAAAAATAAAAAGTTCTCCTACCTTGATTCTAGCAATGAGCAAGGTGTTTCTTGTAGTTAATTTATGTTTTTCTTATTCCTGTTACAAATAACTGGATAAACCTTTGTACAGTTGCAATTATATCATTTGTTGTGTGTATCTGCAGTCATGGATGTGTACGTTAAGTGCACGTGGCTTCAGTTCTGCTGATGATCTCCACAGGTTGGAAGGAATGTTTGTAGTGCACATCAACAGGTTTTTATTACTGTCACCTGCTACTTGTTGTCTGTCATTGGGCCTATTTGAGTGATCTTTGGTCTTACCTCCTGTATGTAAGCACGTGGTGATTGAAGGGGCAGTGATAAGTTAGGACTTTGGACCCTAATACTGAGTTTCCTAGTGTTTTCACTGTGAAGCAACCAAAACGCTTGCATTAGATTTGAGTTTTGTGACCTAAATATTCTGTCTTTGCGAGGATACTGCATATAATATACAGATGTGTCACCATTAAGTTATCCTTTCAGCCCAACTGTTGAACATAACTTTGGGTGGTGTTCAGTAAAAAATATCATGAGCTAATATTCTTTGTTGGTTATGCAATACAGATTTCAAACGGCAGTGTTTGCCTTATCAGACATTAGTTATTTTCTCTTTCTCTCGTCGCAGTCTCTTTCTTTCTTTTTTCGCTCTCTCACATATCTTATGTTGCCTTTACAAGAAGATTCTACAAAATTAATCTGCTAAGATCCAAAGCTTTTAAGTACCACCACCTGCCAGGCAACATCCAAATTAATCAATTAATGGCCAGGTTTTTGGGATGCATTGTCACATTAGAAAGAACTTTTTTGTTTTTCTGGCTCTGTTCAAGTTATCATTGTTCTGGGTCCCCACACATAGTGTAACAAAACTGAACTGCCACTGCCCAGTATTTCTGTTTGGTTTATTTTTACCTTTTGAATGATGAAACACAGTAATTTTTTTATTGTTTTGGTTATTATTTTATAAAGACTCCAGACAATCTGTTGCCACTGAGTGTCTACACAATGGGCTCAATAAATCTCATGCTGTGAATCACATTGTTAGCAGATAAGTTAGTGATAGTGATATTGTGCAGTCTGGAGTATGTGGGAATCTCTCTCTCTCTCTCTCTCTCTCTCTCTCTCTCTCTCTCTCTTTCTCTCTCTCTCTCTCTCTCAATAAATAAATATCTTATGTTGCCATTACTGGATAAATACTTGTCCAAAATATAGGACATTGTGCTTTTTATCAATGTCTTGTTGTTTCACATAGCTGGAAGGGCACAATATCTTTTCCAATTTGAGTTCCAATGAGTATGAGCAGGTGTTGGAGATCATCCGCAAAGCCATCATCGCCACAGACCTTGCACTGTACTTTGGAAACAGAAAACACTTGGAGGAACTTCACCAAACAGGAGCACTGAATTTTAATAACCAAGTGCACAGGTAAAATACCAATTTCAGAGAGATAATTGGACCTGACCTTACCTTTCATTATGAACTATGTATTTACTACAGGCACAGGAGCAATTAGCTGTTCCTGGTTCCTAACACTGCACCTCTTGTGATGATCGTATAGATTTCCTGCCTTTATACTTTCTCCATGAGGTCTGGGACTATGAAGATCTGGAAGTCAAGGCACAATCTCAGGGGCTTTTTGAAGCTTGACTCTACTTCAGTTAGTAGAGAGTGCCCCAAATGAAAGGCATTCTCCTGGGCTTAAACAGGTTCACAGGGACACCATTGTTTTTCACAATTTTAAATCCACAATTTCTAAATACACTAGATTTTAAACTAGGTCACAGGGGGTATATTTACTAAAGGTCAAATTGATTTCGATCTAAATCGATCAACATCGATGTTGTGTTTCTGGGGCTAAATAACACATTTACTAAGACAAATATTTTTTATTTGTTTTTTTAAATGGTAGTAGATGTGATTTAGCCCCAGAAACACAGCATCGATATTTATTTATATCTATTAAACTTGATTAAAAATCAATATTTGGTACATATACCCCCTAGTGTTTAATGGTGAGTCCATATAGATATAGCACACAATATTAAGTAAGCAATATATGGCCTATTCTGGGGACCAATATACAGAGATCATTCTAGAGACACACATATATATATATATATATATATATATATATACAATGCAAAGGGCATTCTTATAATGATAAAGACAGGGAACATACAAGTGAACAACTTACTGTTTGCCCACTTACTTACATAATTACTTTTTTTCCAGAGATCGCTTAATTGGTTTGATGATGACAGCATGTGATCTTTGCTCTGTGACAAAACACTGGCCAGTGACCAGAATGATTGCTGATGATATATATGCAGAATTCTGGGCAGAGGTATGCTTTGGACATTCATTTATATTTAGAAGAGCAATATTTATGCAACTATGGCAAGTTATAAATTATTTTTTTTTAGTTTTATTGAGATGGTTTCACAGGCACCCATGACTCTTATATGGCCTTGAAAACAGAAATTTATATAAAACATTTTTTAAGTGCAATAATCTATTGACCCATTGCTTATACTGAATGCTGTAATATTACACTGTTGGCAATACATTCATTTATCTTTATATTTTAAAGGGAGATGAAATGAAAAGGATTGGAATTTCACCAATACCGATGATGGATAGAGATAAAAAGGATGAAATTCCTCAGGGGCAAGTAAGTAACTGTACATTATTATAATGAGCAATGTATTGTCAACAATATTTAATTTCCATGATGCTCATATGTAAAAATAAGGGTTTATCATCTTCGCCGACAATTGATGTGGAGACTTCACCTTCTCCTTCAACACAATTACCTATATCTTTTACGCATCCTCCCAAATGGATCCACCATTTCAGGCTATTACTTACTCTGAGTGGGATGTGGGAGCCACATAACTGCTCAGACCTCAGTTGCATAGACTGCAGGTGTGTATACCAATGAGCACACAATTCTGTGAATTGGTAGCTCCACCATTTTGTGAGTGAATCTGCAGTTAACCACAGGGTGTGATGGCATACCATAATTGTACTGCACAAGGAACACGTCCATTAAGGCATCAGCCTTAATGAGCAGAATTTCATTGCTTTTTTAAGTTTGAGTGGCAGAAATTCAGTAGGCTTTGTGAAATTTCACATCATATCTAAGAAGCCTTAATGGGAAACCATAAGGTTTTTTGTCTGTGGAATATATATATATATATATATATATATATATATATGTATATGTATGTATATACTTTTTTTTTTTTCGATTAAAGACTAAAGATTTTTTTTTCAGACCATTATTATTTATTTATTAACATGTTTCTTATATAGCGCAGCATATTCCGTTGCGCTTTACAATTGGAAACATTAATAGAACAAAACTGGGTAATAGATATATAGGTAGGAAGGACCTGCTCGCAAGCTTTACAATCTATAGGGAAATAGGCATTGATGCACAAGGATAGGTGCTATACAGTCAGGTGCATAAATATTGGGACATTGACAGAATTTTCATATTTTGGCCTCTATTCACCACCACAATGGCTTTGAAATTAAACAAACAAGGTGTGCTTTAACTGCAGACTTTCAGATTTAATTTGAGGGTAATTACATCCAAATCAGGTGAACGGTGTAGGAATTACAACGGTTTCTATATGTGCCTCCCACTTTTTAAGGGGCCAAAATTAATGGGACTATCAACTCAAAAGCTATTTCATGGACAGGTGTGGGCTATTCCCTCATTATTTCATTATCAATTAAGCAGATAAAAGGTCTGGAGTTGATTCTAGGTGTGACATTTGCATTTGGAATCAGTTGCTGTTGACTCTCAATATGAGATCCAAAGAGCTGTCACTATCAGTGAAGCAAGCCATCATTAGGCAGAAAAATCAAAACAAGCCCATCAGAGAGATAGCAAAAACATTAGGTGTGGCCAAATCACAAATAATCAAAGAAAAAACGCACCGGAGAGCTCAGCAACACCAAAAGACCCGGAAGACCACGGAAAACAACTGTGGTGGATGACAGAAGAATTATTTCCCTGGTGAAGAAAAACCCCTTCACAACAGCTGGCCAAATCAAGAACACTCTCCAGGAGGTAGGTGTATATGTGTCAAAGTCAACAATCAAAAGAAGACTTCACAAGAGTGAGTAAAGAGAGTTCACCACAAGATGTAAACCATTGGTGAGCCTCAAAAACAGGAAGACCAGATTAGAGTTTGCCAAACAACATCTAAAAAAGCCATTACAGTTCTGGAACAACATCCTATGGACAGATGAGACAAAGATCAACTTGTACCAGAGTGATGGGAAGAGAAGAGTATGGAGAAGGAAAGGAACTGCTCACGATCCAAAACATACCACCCCATCAGTGAAGCATGGTGGTGGTAGTGTCATGGCGTGGGCATGTATGGCTGCCAATGGAACTGGTTCCCTTGTATTTATTGATGATGTGACTGCTGACAAAAGCAGCAGAATGAATTCTGAAGTGTTTCGGGCAATATTATATGCTCATATTCAGTCAAATGCTTCAGAACTCATTTGGACGGCGCTTCACAGTGCAGATGGACAATGACCCGAGGCATACTGCAAAAGCAACCAAAGAGTTTTTTAAGGCTAAAAAGTGGAATGTTATGCAATGGCCAAGTCAATCCCCTGACCTGAATCTGATTGAGCATGCATTTCACTTGATGAAGACAAAACTGAAGGGAAAATGCCCCAAGAACAAGCAGGAACTGAAGACATTTGCAGTAAAGTCCTGGCAGAGCATCACCAGGGATGAAACCCAGATGTCTATGTGTTCCAGACTTCAGGCTGTAATTGCCTGCAAAGGATTTGCAACAAAGTATTAAAAAGTGAAAGCTAGATTTAGGATTTTTTAGTTTGTCCCATTACTTTTGGCCCCTTAAAAAGTGGGAGGCACATATAGAAACTGTTGTAATTCCTACACCATTCACCTGATTTGGATGTAATTACCCTCAAATTAAATCTGAAAGTCTGCAGTTCAAACACATCTTGTTTGTTTCATTCAAAGCCATTGTGGTGGTGAATAGAGGCCAAAATATGAAAATTTTGTCAATGTCCCAATATTTATGCACCTGACTGTATATTGCAATTTGGTCCAACCAGATTGCAGAGTTTCTTGGTGGGCTGCATGATCCAGTCACACAGTAATGTCAACCAAATGTCAGGATGATGTGAAAAAAAGACAATGTGTGAGGTTATGTGTGGACTGTGACCCGTTTCTTTGTAATTAGACATGGAAGATATGAAGGTTATGTGGGCGGTTCTGGAATCTGATAAGTTTGCCTGAAGAGGTGAGTTTTCAGGGAATGCTTGAAGGATTGGAGACTAGATGTAACTCTTATTGTGCATGGTAAGGCATTCCATAGAGTGGGTGCTGCCCAAAGAAAGTCATGTAACCATGAATGGGAGCAAGTAATGCGTGGGGATGAGAGAGGCAGATCTTGTGCTAAGCAGAGAGGGCGGGTTGGGAGATATTTTGAGATGAGTGAAGAGATGTATGTTGGTGTGGTTTGGTTAATGGCCTTATGTGTAAGTAAAAGTATTTTGTATTGAATTCGGTAGAAAACTGACAACCAATGGAGGAACTGACAGAGCAGGGCAGCAGACTATGAACGTTTGGCAAGGAAGATAAGCCTTGCAGCTGCATTCATAATGGATTGTAATGGCAATGGCCTGTTTTTTGGGAAGACCAGTAAGGAGGCTATTGCAATAGTCAATGCGGGAAATAATGAGTGCATGGATTAGAGTTTTTGCAGTGTCTTGTGTGAGATATGGTCGAATTTTGGAACTGTTTTTAGATGTATGTAACATGATTTTGAGACAGATTGAGGGCCTCATTCAGATGCGGTCAGAGGATGCAAGCGGTCGCTCAGAAACTGGGCGGCCGCTTGCATCCTGACCGCCCGCCTCTGTTTCGGTCGTTAGGCTGTGGGTTAACACTCTAACGACCGCTAGGGTGATGGTCACGATGGTCAGAGACAATCGCGACCATCGGGGCTTATGACGAGACCCAGGGTAGGGTCTCACTTGTCGTAAGCCCCGGAGAGCTTCTGGCTCTGTCAGAGCCGGAAGCTCTCCACTGACATCACTAGTGATGTCAGTGGGGCCTCCCCCAAACGGTAGGCGTTCCCATGGGAACGCCGCCATTTGGGCTGCCACCCCCCCGGCCCGCCTTCCAAATGGGGCGAGCTGTCAATCAACATCAACAGCTCGCCCCCTTTGGAAAGAGACCCGCTACAACCGGCGCTGTCGGTCGTAGCGGGTCTCATGCATGTGCACGAAGGAGCCGGCTCCCTCGTGCGCATGCGCACTTGACAAACATCGAGGCGGCCATGCGGTCGTAGACCGTATTGCCGCCTCTGAATGAAGGCCTGAATGTGGGGAACAAAGGACAGTTCAGAGTCAAGGATGACACCAAGGCAGCGAGCTTGTGGAGCAGGGTGGATTGTCGAGTTATCAACCGTAATCGAGAGATCAGGTTGGTAACTGTTATTGGCCGGTGGAAATATAATTAATTCTGTTTTAGAAATATTAAGTTTCAGGTGGCGAGATGACAACCAAGATGAAATGGCAGAAAGACATTCAGTGACCCAGACCAATACAGATGGTGATAAATCTGAGGAGGATAGGTAGATTACATACAGATGGTACTGAAATCCAAATGAGCAGATTAGTTTGCCAAGAGAGGTGGTATAGTTCGAGAAAAGCAGAGGACCTAAGACAGAGCTTTGTGGTACTGATAGAAGTAGCGAAGAGGAGGCAGAGTCAGAATAACGAACAGTGAAAGAGTGATCAGATAGGTTGGAAGAGAACCAAGAAAGATCTGTGTCCTTAAGAACTAGGGATTGTAGTGTTTGTATGAGAAGAGAGTGGTCAACAGTGTCAAAAGCAGCAGAGAGATCTAGAAGAATTAGGAGTAAGTACTGGCCGTTAGCCTTGGCAGTGACCAGATCATTTACTACCTTAGTCAGTGCTGTCTCTATGGAGTGTTGGGAACGAAAGCCGGACTGAAGTGGTTCCAATAAGTTGTGTGAGTTTAGAAAGTGTGTGAGGCGGGTGTAGACAAGTCTCTCAAGTAGCTCGGAGGGGCATGGGAGCTGGGAGATAGGATGGTAATTTGAGAGAGTGTTTGGGTCAGAATATTGTTTTTTTCAGGATGGGAGTAATCTTTGCATGCTTGAACAGTGATGGAAAGATGCCAGTTCAGAGAAAGAGATTGCAGATTTTAGTTAGGGGTGGGATGAGCACAGGAGACAGAGCTTTACTGATTTGTGAGGGTATACGATCTAGAGGAGAGGTAATAGAGTAGGAGGATGAGAAGAATGTAGATACTTCATCTTCGTTTTTGAGGTCAAATGAAGAGAATGTGCCAGAGGGTTCAGACATAGATAAGTATGTTATTTATTGCCACCAATATTGATTGCCAAAATATGCAATGTGCCGATTCATGGTGAGCATGATATCTTAATGGAATATGAGTAATAATCTTTGTTTAATAACTTTAACTTTTACATTGTATCTGCATGCATAGGGTTCAATCATATTCTATGCATTGTAAGAAATAAGACAACACTTTTTATGTTTCAATGAACTTTATTAACTGGCACCTATCTCTGAAATCAGAGGTACATTTGAATAACTTTGATAAAGAACAAACTGAGAGAGAGTCCAGAAGACGTAACTTCTGGTGTTCTAGAATAAGAATTTGACACACGCTCCAGCCTTGACAAAAGTGCATTGGAGAGTCGAAACACATTGGGGTGAGTGGAGTGGGAGACGGCACCACCAGATCAAGATAGCAGGACAGCCAGTTAGACGGCATCTTGACCTGCCCCAGATTTTTTTATATGCACCTACCGTGATTCTCTTCTGCTATGTCTGGGGTGTCCTGTGATGTGAAAGATAATGTTCTGCTCCTCACTATGTGTCTGGCAAATTTGGAGCAGACAGCATAACCAATACTCTATCTTCCAATAATCCAGTCAGATGTAATCTGAAGAACTGCATTTATTATTCAATAGAGGAACTTGTGTGAATGTACACAGATATGTGCGTATGAACGAGTGTGAGCGGTAAAACTGTAAATATAAACAATAAAAGGCAATTACAATATGTACATGGAAATGCAAGGCAACCATATACATAACATGGAATATACAAACAGCATGAAATATACAGTATGCAAAGTATAGGCTGCAGTGTGACATAGTACAGCTAACATACATAACTGGCTAAGCAGATCTATGATGGCACAGTTGAAGCTTAGAAACTCACCATCGGATGCTATACCAGGTTGAGCATATGAAGTGCTGACTGTCTGGGGCCATGTGTGTGGAGGAAATGGCTGCTTACAGCTCCTTTAGCCCAGAATGCATTGCTAGACTGCTAAGGCATGTTAGGAGGGACAAAATAGAACAGATTTAAACTACTACTGTCCTGACCACTAGGTGGGGCTGCTAATATGATTTAACATAACAAACCCTATGCTGAAGGCATGACACTCCCCGTCTGGTATCGCTGATACCACAAATTTAAACACTAAGTAGGTAACAGAAAAACAGTTCAGACACTGGGCTGAGAAACAACTTAGGGCCTGATTCAGACCCACTCGCGAGCGGCTGTCCGCTCGCAAGTGGGTCGATGTTATGGACTGAGCATGCGCACGACGGAGGGAGCTCCGTCGTGCGCATGCGCCAGACGCGACGAGCGAAGGAAAGTCCTTCGCTCGTTGTGTCCGATCAAAGGGGGCATGCTGTCAATGTTGATTGACAGCACGCCCCCTTTGGTGGGCGTGCCGGGGGTGTGCCTCCCTGACGGGGGCGTTCCCACGGGAACGCCTTCCGTCAGAAGCTGGCCCACTGACATCACTAGTGATGTCAGTGGGAGTGATTTTGGCTCTGATAGAGCCAAAATCACTCCGGAGCTTGCGGTTGAAAACCTCAACCGCAGGCTCTGGCTCGCAATTTCGATGGTCGCGATGGTCTCGACCATCGCGGCCATCACAAAGCACGCTCGTATAGCCTGTGGGTGGTGACCCACAGCTATACGAGCGTCCAGGAGGACGCTCCATGAAAATGGAGCCCGGCCCTCATTCAGAGCGTGCGCTCTGCTCAGAGCGTACGGCTCTGAATGAGGGCCTTAGTCTCTCCTTGCTTACAGATCTTGACTTTGACCTTACGAACTTTCCCATCCTTGCTTGGGAACGTCTTGGTGATGAGACTTAAAGGCCACTCATTACATTGTGACTGGCAATCGCTGACCAGCACAATGTCACCGAGTTTTAGGTTGGGTTTGGCAACTTGCCACTTGGTCCTTGGCTGCAGGGTACAGGTATATTGTCTTTTCCACCTGTCCCAAAAGGTGTTTGCTAGACTTTGAACTTGCCTCCATTGTCATTTGAATAAGTCTTTGTTGGTTAACTCTCCGGAAGGAGCATAGATAGTCCCAGTCTTCTGAGTAAGAAGAGTAACAGGAGTAAGCAGAAGTGGATCTTCTGGGTCATTAGAAACTGAAGTCAAAGGTCTGGCATTGACGATAGCTGAGACTTCAGCCATGAAAGTTGTTAAACTCTTGTGAGTAAGTCTTGCAGTACCTACTTGCAGGAATATGGAATCAAGGATTCTGCGTATTATGCCAATCATCCTTTCCCATGTACTGTACCTACCATATGAGAAGAATGAGGCGGGTTGAAAGTCCATGTACAACCTTGTTCACTGAGGTATCCCTCTACACCTTTAGTGTTGATGTTTGAGCAAATTTGTAGTTCTTTGGTTGCGTAAATATTTTGACAGTGATGCCAACCTTTACATTCAATAAGCCTTAGAGATGTGGCACATTTAAATGAACGGGCTATGTGAGTTAGGCAGGTAATTGCTCTAAGAAGTGATTTCCAAGTAGAGAATCTTTGGAATCTGTGTGGCTCAAGTTGGCAATGTGAGATCATGGTATGGATCGTAGTCACTTGTAGATGGATTTCCATATCTGTATCTGTGTCTACTAGCTCAAACGTGTCACTTAAAGGATTGTTCCCATCTGTTTCGCACAAGAACTCCGGTCCTCTGAGCCGTAAAGTGTCTTTAAGGAGACTGGCTGAGATGGCTCTTGTAGCATGATCTGCAGGATTGTGAGCAGTAGATACATAGTGCCACTCTTTTGGATTGGTGGACCTCCTGATCCATAGCACACGGTTGCTGACATACGGTAAACATGGAATCACCTTGTCTCATTGCAGATGTATCCTAACACTACTTTACTGTCTGTGTAGAATTTTGCTCCCGAGAGTTCAATTGGCAACTCTGATGAAATGAGCTCAGCTAATTCAATAGCTAGCACTGCAGCACAAAGTTCTAGCCTGGGTATGGTGTGCTCTGGAAGTGGTGCTAACTTCGCTTTGCCCATGACAAACCCAATATGACACTGACCTCTAATATCCACAGTTTTAAGATATGCAACAGCAGTGATTGCTTGGATTGAAGCATCAGAAAATACACATAGTCTCTGGTTTTGTATTTCTGTAGAAGTCACATGAGCATATGAACTTGTAATATAAAGGTTGGTTAAACAGAGAACTTTTCCACTGCTCCCACAAATCTCTTTTCTGAGGAGACAGTGGCGCGTCCCAGTCGGATGACTCGCAGGTTAGGTCTCTGAGCAAGGCTTTACCTTGGATGGTGACAGGAGCAGCAAATCCTAAGGGGTCATACAAGCTGTTTATAACAGACAAGACACCTCTGCGGGTGTAGGGTCTTTCCTCACTGTTCACTTGGAAGATAAAGGAGTCAAATTTTAAGTCCCATAAGAGTCCAAGGCTACGTTGAGCTGGTGGAGAATCAGTTCCTAAAACTAAATCCCTTAAGTCACTGGTATGATGCTGTTGGAAGCTATTTGTGGATCCTGAGATTAGAGCAGGCAAGCTTTTCCTGAGCTTTCTTGCGGAGGCTGATTGCTGTCTCATCCGTTGGCATAGATTTTAAACATCTACATAGATATCTTTTTCCACAAGTTGTCTAACATCAGAACCATACTCTAGCTCGCCCTCCTGAGCTGAACATCTGAGTCCGTAGATGGCAACTGCAGGGGAAGGGCTTCTACCAAAGATGTGTATCCTCATGCGGTACTCTGTAATATCTTTAGAGGGGTCGTTGTCTCTGAACCAAAGGAATCTTAGGAAATTTCTTCACTTTCCCTCACGAGGAAGCAATGAAACATTTGTTGAATGTCAGCTGTGAAGGCAATAGAGTCCTTACGGAAATGTATGAGTACTCCAAGGAGTTTGTTGTTAAGGTCTGGTCCTGTCAGGAGAACATCATTTAAGGAGATGCCTTCGAACTCGGCACTGGAATCAAACACGACTCTGATCTGACCTGGTTTCTTTGGGTGGTATACTCCAAACATTGATAAGTACCAGCATTCATCCGTGTCTTTAAGAATGGGAGCTATCTCAGCATGACCATTCTCAAATATTTTGTCCATGAAAGAGAAGAAGTGATCTTTCATTTCTGGTTTCCTGTGAAAGCTGCATTTTAGTGAAGAGAAGCATTTAAGTACTTGTTCTCTGTTGTTAGGTAGGCGCCGTCTGTGTGTTTTAAAGGGTAGAGGTGCAACCTAGCTATTGGCATCATCTTTGACTAGTCCCTTTTTCATTATTTCCAGGAATAGATTGTCCTCTATGGACATTGCCACTTGGTCATCCCTTTTTGTTCTTTGGAAGACTGTGCACCCCAAATGTTTTTGGTAGCTGTCACAGATGTGGTTGTCACTAGGAGAGTCTATGACAGTGCAGTGTGGTAGTTCCTTTATGAGGAAGTGATTGTGACATGGTTGAAATAGAGAACGGCGTCCGTTTTCTAAAGTACAGGTAAGCATGCTGTTGACAGTAGCTGGTTTATGCACATTTCCAAGACATGCTTCTCTTATTATGACCCATCCTAGGTCTAATCTTTGAGCATAAGGAGCATTGTGTGGACCGTTAAACTGACTTCTGGCTTTGTGGACTCGTAAGATATCTCTCCCAAGGAGTAGAATTATCTGGGCTAGTGGGTCCAGTTCTGGTATCAGATGTGCTATAAGTTTCAAATGTGCAGGATGTGGGTTGTAGAAGAGCAGCACTTGTAGCAGATTCCGTTTTCTCTTAGGAATGCTTTGTGCTTCTCCCGGGACTTTTCTCTGAAGGCTCTGCATTTCAGGAGAGGATGCGGTTTGTTATGCAGGGGACACTGCTGGGCAGGATCTTTATCTTTGTTCTCTTGATGAGTAGAATAGGTAGACCTGTGGGAATAATCTGTATAATGCACATTAGTCTTCTGAACTGCGACTGACATTTTGTGGGGGTTTGGTCGAATAGGGGTTGAGCTGGTCAGTGTAAAGGCAAAACTAGGATCATTCCTCGTCTTAGCTTGTCGGTGCACGAAGTCCACAAAAACAGAGAATGGTGGAAATGGCACGTTGTGCCGCTGCTTATATTTGGATTGTAAGGTAGCTTTTGCACTATAGGGTTAATGCCTCTGGCTGTGTCAAGGAAGGCAAGTCCTGGTAAGTCTCCCTCACACATGGCTACTTGAAGCTCCATTAGTAGGTCATTTAATTTTCTCAGTCTCTGATAGCTTTTGTTAGGTAACCTAGGGAAATCATCAATTTTTTTGAATAGTGCGCTTTCTATTATCTCTGATGAGCCATAGCACTCATTTAATCTATCCCAGATCATTTTAAGGCCATTCTCAGGGTGGTTAATATTGATTACTCTTAACTTTCTACCATGTTCAGCGGATTCATTCCCAAGTCATGTAATTAAAAGGTCTATCTCTTCGCTATGTGAAAGGCCTAACCCTCTGAAACACTCTTACATTTTGGAAAGAGGATTGCCAGGCTCTGAAGCTCTCAGGGCGATCATTGAACTTTGAGAGTCCTTTTGTGACCAGCTCATGGTGAGCAAAAAACTTGACGAAGTCTAATGTGTCTTGATTGGCTCTAGGAGATGCTGTTTGTGCATTAACATGGTGGGTAAATGGTGTGTGGTGATACCTGTTAGGATTGTATGGTTTCTGTTGGCTTGTATCCTACCACTTTTGTGTACAGGTAATTGTGCCTTTTTTGTAGTTTGCATATTCAGACACCTGGTGTGGGGGAAGGTTGTCCCTCATGGGTTCCCTGTGTCTAGAATTCTCTTGTTTGCAAGTTTGTAGTTCACTGTTGACTAGTGGGGGCGCTGCATTGTGTGTTTGGCTTGTTTCACTGACGAAGTCTGAATGCATGCTTTGTACTGATTGAGGTTTGCTACTCATTTTTATGCTTGATTGACATATTCTGATGTGCGTTGCAATTAATTCTGCGATCCAAGCTCTGTGTCAAGCACATTGATCCTCCTTATATCAGGGAGTTCTACAGAATCTAAGAATTCTGCTTCAACTATGGCAGCTGCGGCTTCCTTCTCTACAGTGAGTCTCACTAATTGCTTCTAGGTGGTTTTTCTCCATATCTCTTTCTGCTTCTAGACGTGAACTCTACATATCTTTTTCTGCTTCCAGATGTGATCTCTCTATTCCTTTCTCTGCTTCCAAACGTGATTTTTCTATTTTCAATGACATCTTTTGTTCAGCAAAAGTGGCCCGCACTTTTGCAGCTTCCACTTTTGCGTGCGCCATTATGTCTGCATTGCTGACAGATAAAGATTTGGAGGAACTAGACACTTGAGACCTTGTTTTGTATGAAGATGTCGTGTTCTGTGACATGATGATGGAATGGAAATGCTTGACTGTGTAGAGGCTGCTGTATTGCAATGTGCAGGTAACTGAGCTGACACTGTAGCAGGTCTCTGAGTAGTCAGGGTCTTGGAACTGTTGTTAGGCTGTTTGACTGTTCCATGACTTTTGTCTTGCCATATGCAGGTGGCTGTACTGACAGTGTGAAATTCCTGTGTAGTCAATGGTGGTACTCCTATTGCTGAGCTGCCACGGTTAGACTGTATAGAAACTCTTGTGCTGTCATATGCAGATAGCTCTGGCTGGCAGTGTAACAGATCTGTGAGTCAGTATGTGTCCCACTTGCTGACAGAAAATGTTGCTGACGAAGTCAGATATATGCATCACACGCTGGGAGCCCGATGTTTTTACTGTTCTGTCCCTCACTATGTGTCTGACAAATTTGGAGCAGGCAGCCATAACCAATACTCTACCTTCCAATAATCCAGTCAGATGTGATCTGAAGAAATGAGTTTATTATTCAATAGAGGAACTTGCGTGAATGTACACAGATACGTGTGTATGAACGAGTGTGCGCGGTAAAACTGTAAATATAAACAATAAAAAGCAATTACAATATGTACATGGAAATGCAAGGCAAACATATACATAACATGGAATATGCAAACAGCATGAAATTATACAGTATATTGTCCTGACCACTAGGTGGGGCTGCTAATATGAATTAACATAACATAACAAACCCTATGCTGAAGGCATGACAAATAACGTGAAGGGCTTTTACATTTTGATATCTTGTAAGCATTAATTTCAGATGGTGTATCCACAGATTCTCCATTGCTATTATCATGCTCTCTCTGAATTGGAAGTTCTGGGAAGCACTTTATTCCAAATTCTAACTGCACAGTGGAGGATATTTTCTCATTTTATGGCATGCAGTATTATGCTATATCCATATTTTTCTTTTTCTGTTACATGTGGATCCATATCTGGCAGTAAATCACTCAGTACCATCGTGTAGTGTATACTCTGCTTTTACATTGATTGCATGAAGGACTGGATAGATTGTGCACTGATCTTTTACATACAAGATAAAGAGTCACATGAGACTCTTAGAGGTCTTTTTATTTTGTCAGCAAGAATAGTTGTGACATAAGTAGAATGCAATAACCGGCAAGCAGACATCTGTGTGTGTATGTATGTGTGTGTGTGTGTGTGTGTGTGTGTGTGTGTGTATATATATATATATATATATAATTAGGAATGAGCGGGTTCGGATTTCTGAAATCCTAGCCCCCCCCGATCCAAGGCCAATCGGAGTCAGGCACGACTTTTCCCACCTGACTCGGATCTGAAATCGAGGCAAAATGTCATCATCCCACCTTCCGGGTCTCGTGGGTTTTGGATTCTATATAAGGTACCCGCGTCGGCGCCATTTTCTCACTCGGCTGTGGACAGTGAAGAGGGAGTGTGGGAGTTAGGGCTGGCTGGGTTGTGTAGTGTAGTGCAGTGTAGTGTTGTGCTGCTATTGTCCATAGGGGCTGTGTCCACTCCTCCAAAGTCCATAGGGGCTGGCTGGACTGTGTTGTGCAGTCAGTTGTCCATAGGGGCTCCAAAGTCCTGTGCAGTGTCCCAGTCCTAAAGGGGTGCTGTAGTGTTGTCCAGGGGGTGCTCTGTCCATCAGGGGTGCTCCCCCCAAGTGCAAAAAAAATAAATATTTTTTCTGTGCTTGTGAATTGTGTGTGCAGTAGCCGCACGTGCATCAACAAAGTAGCGCCAAGCGTGCGCCTGTGTCATAAGTAAAGGGCCGGCTGGCTCGTCTGTTAAAGGGTGCTGTAACCCCCAAAGTGCACTCCAAACAAAATAAAAAAAAAATTTCTGTGTTTGTGAATTGTGTGCACTGTACGTGCATCCTCAAAGCAGCAGCGCCAAGCGTGCGTCTGTCTGTTAAAGGGTGGTGTAACCCTCAAAGTGCGCTCCACAAAAAATTAAAAATTCATTTTTTTCTGTCTTTGTGAATTGTGTGCACTGTAGCTGCACGTGCATCAACAAAGGAGCAGCGCCAAGCGTGCGCCTGTGTCACATAAGTAAAGAGCCGGCTGGCTCATTTCTTAAAGGGTGGTGTAACCCACAAAGTGCACTAGTCTCCAACAAAAATAAAAAAAATATTTTCTGTGTTTGTGTGCGCCTTAGCCGCACGCATATATCAATATAACATAAATGGAGGACCAAACTTTCTCCGATAAAAATAAAATAGGGAAAGATCAAGAACCACTTCCTCCTAGTGCTGAAGCTGCTGCCACTAGTCATGACATAGACGATCACATGCCATCAACGTCGTCTGCCAACGCCGATGCCCAATGTCATAGTAGAGGGCACATACAATCCCAAATGACAAAGTTCAGGAAAATGACCTTAAAAAAAAAACCATTTAAATCATCTGAGGAGAAACGTAAACTTGCCAATATGCCATTTACGACACGGAGTGCACTAATGGCGGATACCGGACGCACATCTAACACCAACATAGCAGTCAAGGCCTCAGTTATACGTTTTGCTTCAGGATGACTGCTGTCGTGCTTCATCCTCCTCGCTAAGGACTGTTGGAGGGTCAATTGTTTAGTAAAGGTAGTGGACAGCTAAGGTCTTTCCCTATGTTCATGACTAGTGGTTCAGCTTCACATGACGATGGAAGCCCTCCTCCCGCTAAAAAAATCAAACGAGTAAAGCTGGCAAAAGCACAGCGAAGAAGTGTGTGTTCTAAGAAGATATCACAAATCCCCAAGGAGAGTCCAAGTGTGGTGGCGGTTGCGATGCCTGACCTTCCGAGCACTGGACGGGTGATATGGTTTGTTTAAATCAGGCTCCGGGGGAGACAGTTGTTGTCCGTGGGATGAAAAAGACCATCACGGTCATGCCTGGGCAGAAGACCAAACATTCCACCTCTTTGGTCTGGCAATATTTCTATCCAAATCCGGACAACAACTGTCTTGCCATATGTACCATATGTAAAGGTGAATTAAGTCGGGGTAGGGACGTTAACCACCTAGGAACATCTTCCCTTATACGGCACCTGCAGCGCGTTCATAAAAAGTTACTGTCAAGTTCAGAAACTTTGGCTAAGACCGTAAGCAGTCCAGGGACACCTAAATCCCTTTGTCCTGTTGTATCCAAGCGCCTGCAAACCACACCGTCAACTCCCTCCTCGTCAATTTCCTCCTTAGTCAGGATCGGAAGTAGTCCTGCAGGCCATATCACTGGCATGACTGACTCTCCTATCCGGGATACCATCGGGGCACCCTGCATTGCTACGCCTACTCTACTGCCGCTGCTGCTGTTGCTGCTGGGAGTCGTTCATCATCCCAGAGAGGAAGTACGAACACCACTACCTTTACTAAACAATTGACCCTCCAACAGTCCTTAGCGAGGAGGATGAAGCACGACAGCAGTCATCCTGAAGCAAAACGTATAACTGAGGCCTTGACTGCTATGTTGGTGTTAGATGTGCGTCCGGTATCCACCATTAGTGCAGAGGGATTTAGACAATTGCTGGAGGTAGTGTGTCCCCGGTTCCAAATCCCGTCTAGATTCCACTTCACTAGGCAGGCGATACCGAGATTGTACTGAAACGTCAGAAAAAGTGTCCTCAGTGTCCTGAAAAATGCAGTTGTACCCAATGTCCACTTAACCACGGACATGTGGACAAGTGGAACAGGGCAGACTAAGGACTATATGACTGTGACAGCCCACTGGGTAGATGTATCACCTTACGCAGCAACAACAGCAGCGTCACCAGTAGCAGCATCTCAGAAACGCCAGCTGGTTCCAAGGCAGGCTACGCTGTGTATCACCGGTTTCAGTAAGAGGCACACCGCCGACAACCCCTTAGAGAAACTGAGGGAAATTTTCGCCACCAATATTGTGTGGGCATTACATCTGGGCAAATTCCAGCACGTACAATGTTTTGCTCACACAATAAACTTGGTGGTGCAGAATTTTCTGAAAAGTGACAGGGGCGTGCAGGAGACGCTTTGGGTGGCCTGAAAAAATTCTGGCCACTTTCGCTATTCAGCAACTGTGTGCCGAAGACTGGAGCGCCAGCAAACACTCTTGAACCTGCCCCACCATCACCTGAAGCAAGAGGTTGTGACGCGGTGGAACTCAACCCTCTATATGCTTCAGAGGATGGAGGAGCAGCAAAAGGCCTTTCAAGCCTATACATCCACCTATGACATAGGCAAAGGAGGGGGTATGCACCTGACTCAAGTGCAGTGGAGAATGATTTCCGTGTTGTGCAAGGTTCTCCAGCCTTTCGAACTTGCCACACGTGAAGTCAGTTCAAACACTGCCAGCTTGAGTCAGGTCATTCCCCTCATCAGGTTTTTGCAGAAGCAGCTGGAGAAAGTGAAGGAGGAGCTAAGACGGAGCAATTCCGCTCGGCATGTGGGACTTGTGGATGAAGCCCTTCATTCGCTTTGCCAGGATTCTAGGGTGGTCAATCTGTTGAAATCAGACCACTACATTTTGGCCACCGTGCTCGATCCTAGGTTTAAAGCCTATGTGGTGTCTCTCTTTCTGGCTGACACAAGCCTGCAGAGGTGCAAAGACCTGCTGGTGAAAACACTGTCAGCTGAAGCGGAACGTGACACGTCAACAGCTCCTTCTTCATTTTCTCTCACAACTGGGGCTGCCAGGAAACAACTTAGGTATCCTAAGCAACCCGCTGGCGGTGATGCAGGGCAGGCAGGACCAAGTTTGGACATCTGGTCCAGACTGAAGGACCTGGCAACAATTTCTGACATGTCTACTATCACTGCATATGATACTGTCACCATTGACAGAATGGTGGAGGATTACATCGGTGACAGCATCCAAGTAGGCATGTCAGACAGTCCATACCTGTACTGGCAGGAAATAGAGGCAATTTGGAGACCCCTGTACAACTGGCTCTATTTTACCTGAGTTGCCCCCCTTCCAGTGTTTACTCTGAAAGAGTGTTTAGTGCAGCCGGGAACCTTGTCAGCGAAAGGCGTAGGAGGTTGCTTCCACAAAATGTGGAGAAGATGATGTTCATAAAAATGAATTATCAACTCTTCCAGGGAGACCAGCCTCCAGAACGTACAGAGGGACCTGTGGTGGTGGATTCCAGCGGGGACGAATTAATACTCTGTGAGGATGTACACAACACTGAAGAGGGTGAGGAATCTGTGGATGAGGAGGATGAGGACGACATCTTGCCTCTGTAGAGCCAGTTTGTGCAGGGACAGATTAATTGCCAGCTTGTTTTGTGGGGACCCAAACGAACCAATCATTTCAGCCACAGTCGTGTGGCAGACCCTGGCACTGAAATGATTGGTTTCTTAAAGTGTGCATGTCCTGTTTATACAACATAAGGGTGGGTGGGAGGGCCCAAGGACAATTCCATCTTGCACCTCTTTTTTTTTTTCTTTGCATTATGTACTGTTTGGGGCCTAGTTTTTCAAACTGCCATCCTGTCTGCCACTGCAGTGTCACTCCTAGATGGGCCACGTGTTTGTGCCGCCCACTTGTATCTCTTAGCATAGTCATCCAGCTACCTCAGTGCAACCTTTTGGACATAAAAACACTATTGTGAGGTGTGAGGTGTTCAGAATAGACTGGAAATTAAGGTTATTGAGGTTAATAATAGCATAGGAGCAGAAAAACCCCCAAATTCTGTGATTTTTGTTATTTTAATGCTTTTTAAAAAAAAAAATACAGATCCAAAACGCAAAACCCAGAACCCAAAACACGGAAGGGTGGTTTTGGCAAAATCCAAAACACGAAGGAAGATCCAGATCCAAAACCAAAACACAAAACCCGAAAAGCGTCCGGTGCACATCCCTAATATATATATATATATATATATATATATATATATATATATATATATACACACACATTATTAATGTTGGTGTATGTTTGAGATCTGCCTAAACGAAGGGCATGTGCAAGCAAAATGCATCCTTTGCAGGCAGAGCCGATGCAAGGTTTTAAGGTGCCCTAGCTAAAGTTTCACTATGCCACCCCCTGCTTCCCCCAAACCCTCCGCCCAGCCCAACACAAACATATCTACTCCAGCTCCAGTATACTATCGCAAGTCAGACTGCATTTGCGAAAAAAATTTGTAGACTCAAAAAATGCAAATTGCAGCCAAATTGCAAAGTGGATGGACAGAAAAATATGGGATAGATGGATAGATAAATATGAGATAGATAGAAGATAGATATCAGACGGATGAACGGACAAACATAGGACGGACAGACATGAGACAAACAGACATGATGGAGACTTGAGACAGACATACATGTGATAGATATTAGACAGAGATGGGATAGATACACATGAGCGAGACATGAGACAGACAGGGGATACATAGACATGGGATAAATAGTCAGCTGCAGGGAAGGAGTGGCACAGTGTAAATAAAAGTAAATTGCAGGTGTCAGTTTACATTTCTGACACAGGAACATGGCACTTACCACCAGGGTATCACTCTTCAGCAACTGCAGCTCTCAGCCCAGCACAGGCTTCTCCTCGTCTCAGTCTGTCTCTTCTATGGGGCGGAGCTACTCTGTGCCTGGCTGCCTGTTAGTGAAGGAAGGGGAGAAAACTGCAGGGGACAGTAGCTGTGCTGTACGATGTCTGGCTGCCGCTGTCTTTGTGAAGAGTGACTGGCAGCCCAGCCCCAGCCTAGCCTAGTGAGACAGAGAGCAGGGGAGAGCAGTGACTGCACCTGCTAACCCGAGCAGTTTCTAGCAGCATGATGTAGATAGATGGAGGATGTCTCGATCAGAGACATTCTTCATTCTAGTGGTATACTGATTTAGGGGCGCCCTCTAGTGGCTGGCGCCCATAGGCAGCTGTCTTAAAGCTGCCTAATGGTAGCACCGGCCCCGTGTGCAGGCCACAAGAAAGATGACTATGTGCCTGTACAGAGGCAGATCACTTGCAGGTGTTTGACTCCTGGTGCAAACTACAAACTGATGTTGGTGATTGATGGCCTTTGCTAATTGGCTAAATTGATACTTTTACCAGTAGTAGTGAGGCCGCTGCAATCTAGTCACATTATTACAATTGTTTCACAGCACAAAAGCAGATATTTGTATTTATTAGAACTTTGTTAGTACTTTCATTTTGCAGTTGCATCTGGGTTTAATTGCCTTTTACTTGGTACATGTTGGATGGACTATTTTGTGAATGAATTGTGTACTGTAACTTTAAGCATTTACTACTAATCATGTCAGTAGCGAGCCACCGTGCCCAAAGCGTGGCGAGCGAAGCGAGCCCACGAGGGGTTAACTTTCTTTTTTTGGCTGACTGTGTGGGCAGGAAACTACACTTCCGCCCTCAGTGCACGTCACTTCCAGGTACAAAATCTGAAGTGGAAATAGTCTCTACCCTGCCCCCAGCCATCGGCCATCAGGTTTACGTTTGGTGCCAACAGTAGGGGGTCTATATTAGATGGTCCCCCTACGATTTAATTTGTTTAAACAATAGTTTGTTTCAACTTGGTCAGTTAGAGGCATCCTACAGGACGCCCCCACTGCCGCTCCCAGAGCCGGCCCTAGGCATAGGCAAACTAGGCAATTGTCTAGGGCATTTGGAATGCTTAGGGGCATGCATTCCATGCCGAGGGCAGGTTTATCTTGACAGCGGCGGGACCAGAATGGATGGACAGTGCTGGCAGCTCTGCTGTGGCTGCCCTACCACAATCGGAGCTCTCAGCTCCAATCGGGTGGCAGCTCATGCAGCTGGCAATAGCAGGAGCCAGAAGCAGCGGGCAGGCAGCGTGATGAAAGGGCTGCTGAAAAACCTGTGACTCTGAGGACTCCATTGCAGAAGACCGATGCATGGAGGATTCCCCCCTGCTCTCAGCGAAAAGGATCGCGGAGACTAAATGCACTCACCAGAGAGAAGGGAAAGAGCTGCCTGGTGCGATGTATCACCCCGGGCAGCGGCAAAGCCAGAGAACATGGACACTTGCTGAGGGAAGACTGAGGAGAGTCGCACTTGTGAGAACTCCTGGTTTATTTTCAAATCAATATGCAGATTTATAGGGGAGTGTAGTTGCTGTTGCTTTTCTAGGGAAGTTGGTGAAATTCCCTAGTGTTTAGTACATCCGCAGGGGTAGAGTGAATAAAACATTCCCAGTTGGTAGTATCCCTCTTAGGTTGACCCCCTGGTCTGTAGGGTAGGATAGTGTCACCCTAGCAATTTTAAGGGAATTTCTCTCTGGGTGCTGTTTGTGTCTGCCTTAGGAATGACATAGGAAGGATCAGCAATACTGGCTTAGCGGGCAGTGGCAAGACCAGGATGGATGGACGGCACCTGCGGCTGTGATCTGGCTGCCCTACCATGATTGTGTATAAGGTGCGCTACTACATCGTGGCATTATGGGGCAGATGTATTAACCACTGAAGCGGTATCAGCTCGGCTGACCGTTCTGCCAACTGCAGCTATCGGTATCAACAGCTGCAGCTTGGCGATGCCCTATCCCCACAATAGGGACAGTGCTGTCCCTGCTGCGGAGGCTGCCGGCTCCAGGGCTGCACGTCGGATCTTGCAATGCTTGCAAGATCTTGTGCATTCTCAGAGAAGTGGGCCAGGAATGAGACAAAGCGCATCAGCACTAGGCTGATGCACTGTGGGCTCTAGCGGGGATTGCCAGAGGGGGGAGTTCATCGTTAGTGCTCCCGGCTTCGCCTAGGTAAAAAGGTGAAGCAGGAAGCGTTATAGTGCCACTATAATACATCTCGCCCTATGTGTATATGGTGCACTACTGTGTGGAGTAATGTGAAAAAGAACAATATGATGTGGTGTAATGTGAATAACGGACACTACTGTGAGGTAACATGAATAAGGGACACTATCCTGTGATGTAATGGGATAATAAGGTTGCACTACTGTGTGGCGTAATTTTAATTGGTGGTACTTTTGTGTGGCCATGCCCCTACCTGGCAAGTCCACACCCCTTTGACTCTGGCACTTGGCACCAAAATGTCTTGTTGCAGCTCTGTGGAAGAGGATTGCTATGGGTGAGGGGGCGATGAATGTTGCTGGCTGCTGCTGTGGCCTGTGCTGCTAGGTGATGGGTGCGGTGCTGGGAGAGGGGTGCTGGGTCAGAGGCGTAACTAAAGGCGGTGCTAGGGGGCACCAGTCAGTATTTTGCCTAAGGCATGAAATTGGTTAGGGCCGGCTCTGGGAACAACGTAGCTAACCAGACTTGAGGCAAAAAACTAAAAAACCCCGGAGTAAACTAACCATCACGCCATATCATATAATTCAGAAGCCAATTGTGCCCCCGAGGGAAAATAAAAAATTCCTCATAGACTCCCGCAGTAGGTCGGCGAGTGGTTAGGCCTCCGGTGAGCTACATTGGATCAAAATAGCTAATCCCGGACGAATATAACATCGGAACGCAGCAGGATGACACCGACCAAGAGATTGGATATCCCCATCGGATAAGCCAGCAGAAGCCGCAGATGAAGCAGCTCTTATTCCAAATGAGTGAGTACCGAACTTGCCCGGCTTGAGCTCTGAAAAGCCAAACAACGCTGCGAAACATTATAAAACTGGTATTTCGTAACCGAAGGCTACCTCCTTGTGCATCAACCATGTCCCATCCCATTGTCATGCATCTGCTCAAAACTGCGCGCCAGCGCCACCGGACATACTGCGGGAATGAGATATGGTTGAAGTGAAGCCAGCGCCTTTTACCAGCCTGGTCCGCACCGGAGCGCTGTATAAGGCCTAGCATTGCTTCCAGGCATATAAATTACATCCCCAATAGTGAGTGGTGGGACAGCCCTTTTAAAGGTGGGCAACTAATTCACAGACCTATGAAGCGTCATGGGAAAAACATAATTGAAAACAGCAAGCATACAAAGCTAAAATTAAAAAACAACTGAAGGGACCGCAGGCAGCAAGTAAAGCAAGTAACATGGACATATCAATGGGACACCTACAGTCAATCGCTTTTAATGGTCGACCTGGACCAACCCTATGCAGGCCCTTGAAATTATGATGTCCCGTCATACAACGCAGAGAACATAGACACGCATGCTAAAATATGCTGTAACATTGCGAGCGAACGCCCTGACGAATACAGATCCCAAATAAAAGTCAACATGACTCTGCAAGCTCTTACAAGCCTGAACCACCGAAACTAGAAAAAAAGCTCCCATTCCAGCCAACCCACTGCTAACAGTGCAAAGTCTTGGGGCAATGGTTTGTGTACCAAGCACAAGCCTGGCAACGAAATGTACATTAAGCAGCAGGCAACACAGAACAATTTATCCTAGCAAACGAACAACCGGAGAGAGAATGAATTCTGATGTCAAATGCATGCAATGCGCCCAGGGCCCCAACAAAGTATACTTGCGTTACCCAAGCGGTCCCCTTAGAGTTCTAAAGCAACCATAATGAGGAACAGCTCAAGCAACAGCATGTTCGTAGTGAACCCCTATGCAAACCACGTAAACGGCAAAGGTGAAGCGCACCACGAACCTTTGAGGTAAGCTAAAAAGCCAGTCGCGACAGCAGCGTCAGTAAAAATTGGATCTGGGTGTTACTGCAGAAGTGCTCAGCCACCTCCCTATGGGGATGTAGCTGTAGCCAGCGCCACATATGACCAAGGCGTATAGGGGATGCCGTCTTAAGGAGATCCGCTGTCAACAGCTGGACGACTGGGGGCAGTACCAGATTTGGCACGGAAGCAAGCCTTTTCAGGGTGACGCACCAAAGTTTCTGAGGGCTGGTTTCAGGGGTGGCACGCCGCAAATATGATAAAAACCTGCTTGATAATTATGTTAGGAGCAATAGGCCTCCTCACCTCAATCGCTGACCAGCCTGCTGATCAATTGATGACCCAGGCTTGGAAGACTGGGATGCTAGCAAAGGGGTCAAAAAAGCTGGCCCGAGATGACAGCGTGTGGAGAGCAGCAATAGCAGCAGCTGGGTAAGAGGAGGGGGGGGGGGGCACAGCCACGTGAGACAATGCACCCGACGCGGGTGTAACAACACCCGGGGAGTAGCGAGGGTGGTTCCAGTGGGTCATGAAATGGACAGAGGGCGCCATACAGAATTCCGGAATTCTTGGGGCGTTACATAGTGTAACGGCCGCCTATTAGTTTTTCTCGGTTAGTTTGCACTATAACCTAAAGAAGTGGATATTTTTTTATTGTTATTTATTATGAGACCTAGATTAATAATAATGGTGGTAGACAGAACATGAATAGTAGTACTCACATTACTATAGGTGCAATGTATAGTATGAAGTAGGAGCATATCTAAGAATGTAGCTTAACATAGGTGTTCCCACTGCAGCAAAAGCTGCTTAGGGCAGCAGTAATTGCAGTTATAAGCTGTGCACCCTGTGGAATTTTACTATAGCACCTGCATTCTGCCAATGTAAGTTAAATGCTCAGAATAAATAATACAATCTCTTTCATCAATTGATATCAATGATTCAAAGGAGATCACAGTTAGATCCTAGGTTCTATACTTAAATTAGCAGTGTCAAAGCAGCTACCCATTAATGTCAGATAGTGCATCACTAAAGCGTTCTGTTACCAATAGGACCTCAATGCCCAGCCAGATACTGCCACTGTTTGCTGTTTTTACTCTTCACTCCAGTATTCCCCCACAGGCTTGCCATACCCCACAGGGAGTGTGTGTGCGGGGAGGGGGGGGGGGTTGTGGACGCAATGACATACACATTTTACGGGCGCCATGGTCCCAGCTCTGGTAACAACTGACGCCACGTTGAGCAGCCGACCAGGCAGCACTCTGGGTCAGCAAAACCAGGACTGCCTAGTTCTATGCATAGGAGACTAAATAACTGCTGGCATAACTGCGTACTGCGGTAGTGGAGAGCCCACCGCTACTGGTCACACACAAGACCTCTGCAATATATATATAGGAGAGGCCTGCCTGTGTCTCCCGCTTGGGCAATCCTAACAGCCCTTATTTGTAAAGGGGACAGGGCTCAGAGGCAAACACAGAATTTCTACAGAGGGGATTCCAAATGCCTGAATTTTAGCATGTTACCAGTAAGAGGGCATAATCAGCACTGAAAACCAGCTATAACAGGCATCATACGAATATATCGAATGAAATAATTCTGGCATATACAGCCAGGACAAGCAGACACAGTAAGCAATTCAATGTAAAAGTAGAGCCATCCTGTCTGAGCTGGATCTTTTTATTCCATTACAGATCATTTGAGCAAGTTGGGGAATCTGGGGGAGGGCAGAAAATAGAAACCGTGCACTGCCCTGGACATATATGTACAGATTGGTCTCTTTATGTACTGAATAGGGTATTGTTCAGTATAATAATTGAGCCTATAGATGGGCTATATCAGTGCATCCCGAACAGTACATGTTTTCCAGATCACCTTGTCGGTGCTCAACTATATTCATTACTGGCTTTCCAATTTATTTACTACTTGCTGCACCACTAAATTCATTACATGTTTTCCAGATCTCCTAGTCGGTGCACCACGTTATTTATTACTGGCTGTCCAATTTATTTACTACGGGCTGCACAACCATATTCATTGCATGTTTTCCAGATCTCCTAGTAACTCGTTTTAAAAGATCATCAGGGACTGAAGTGTGCCAGTTAGTTAATTAGGGACCCTACTAAGGGGATCCTAATTTTGTATGGACCCTTATAATATTGGGCACTAATAGGGCAGACTGTGGTACCTGGGAGGGCTTCATGCTGCCTCTAGAGCAGGCAGCAGCAGCCCTCCCAGTATTAAGATGGTGGCCGCACTCTGGGTAAAGCCACGACCCCTTTGCAGCCCCAATCGCGCGCACGCAACGGCCCGCAGGCCGCTCATTGAACTAAACCAGTGTGGCTGCCTGCCGCTGGTTAAACAAAATAGAGACGGAGCCAGCAGCAACATGCTGAGCCGTGCTCCATCTCACAGCACAGGCGGGGCCGAAGTTTATGGCTGCGGCTGTTCTAAGGCGCGCTGCCGCGCCGGGCAACATGTGGAAGCAGCATCGGAGGCGGCGGATACCGCCGGCCGCCTCCATACAGCAAAGATAGAGGGCAGAGCTGACAGCCGCGGCCATAGCTGCGGCCCTGCCCTACTGCACAAGTGCGGCCTCAGGCCCTGTCCGCGATAAGCGCAGCGGCCTTACTAAGGGGGGGAGAAAGATGGACAGCAGGGGAGCCTGCTGTTTTAGCCCAGCAGCACACAGTGGGCAGTGTTAACAGGAGCGATGGGGGGACATTATGAAGGGCAATAGGGAGAGACCAGGAAGGAATCCCAGGGAGATAGAAGAGTGAGGGAAAGCATGGAAGAATAAGTGAAAAGTATGAAAGTATAGGGGAAGAGAACAAAAGAATAGCAGGAGGTGAGAGAACAGGAGAAAAAGAAAAGGAAAAAAAGAAGATTTATACAGGATATTCACATCAAACATTATACTTCCCTGTCCTGGAAAAAAACTGTAACAAAAGGCAGATTTGCATGCATCACTCCATTATATACTCTTAGACCACTCCCCATGAAACATTCATTGGCTGCATAAGACCAGCTACACTTAAAGGGGCAATAACCAACACGTTATTAAACTGGCAACACTCAAAACACTCGTGGTTTAATGTCCCTTAGGCTTAAATTGACAGCCTTCGGTCTTACTGATGACTGGGTCAGTGACTTTGGCCGCTTACTCCTGACACCAGAGCTGCAGCTGATGCTAGACGGGGATACGGTAAGGAGGCTCACTGCATGCAGGGAGCCCCGGGATTGCTGCTGTTACTGCCGATGCAGAAGACCACCGGCGGTACTGGCAAGTGGGGTCTCCCACGCAGCCCACTAGACCACCAGGGCATTTTTATGGAACAGGGTGCCACTGATTAACAGCAATGGACTTTAGCCCTGGGGTCTGGCGGAGGGGGGGGTGCTCCCTGTTGTCCCCTCCCCAACCCTGCGGCGCGCTTTCTCTATGCAGCCAGCAAGCCCCAGGGCAGGTTCCTCCCCTCTCTCCTCCCCGTTGGAATGCAGAGCAGTCATTTCTTACACTGCCTGCCTCATCACAGTACGGGTAGGAAGTGGGCACCTATCTCTTTCATAACTCACTCCTAGCAGCCTTGTCACAGCTAGTTAGCTCCTTCCTGACTTTTTGTTGAGCAATACTTGCCCCTATTTTCTTGCATTTGAGTGGTCTGTGTGCTTGTGAGTATTTGTACTGTTACTGGTCACCTGGGGAACATCCCTTACAGTAGGTGAATACAGATATATATATATATATATAATGACGGTGTTAGTACCATGGAAGTCGTACTGCACCACACTGCACTACAGGACTGGTTATAAAAGATTTATTGACAGCGACGTTTCGGAGCGAATAGCGCTCAGTCTTCAGGTATATATAAACAATGAGAACAACATTAAATCTTACCTTATATCCCCACCGACTGGTAGTGAATGGTGCATAGCCTCAACTTCCGTGTCCACGCTGCCGGAGGACGAGCGGCACGCCTGATTGACGTCACCGCTGCTCACCTTTTGGGGGTTTCCATGACAACCCTAAGCGCCTGTACGGAAATGAGTCTGTGAAGAAATTTATAAACTATAACACTAGAAATCTGTGAAGTGTGCTGGGTATTGAAGCAGAAAAAAGATCAAACACATATTAAAACTTAAAGAAAACCAAAACCACCCAGTACACATAAAGAAAATAGAGAGCTGCAGTTGCTGAGTGTTGTTAAATATGCATACTGAGTGAAATAAATATATAGTAACTACATAGAAACATGAAGCATATGAAACCACAGAAACCCATAGACAATAGCTGAAAAAGACATAGCACCAAATTTAAACATGTGAGAAAAATAGAAACAATGTGAGCAATATATAATGAAAACAGCATATAATGAAGAGTAAGCAGTGTAACCTTTTCAATATTTAAAAGATAAAACAAGGTTGAAACAAGTTTCTTAAACCAAGAAAGGAACTATAGACAGGAACGGTCTAAGCGGTCTCATGTTATAAAAACGCATTCCATGTAATTCTTTCGTTGAGACCCTTGGGTTGCACTGTATTGAGACGTAAAATCCACTGCGCCTCCAATTTTAATAATGCTGCTCCTCTGTCACCTCCTCTCGTCAACGGTGGCATGTGATCAATAATTTTGTATCGGAGTGATGATAATTGGTGCCCCATAAGTTTAAAATGCCGGGCTACCAGTTGATCCATGTCCTTCACGGCAAGAACTGCACGTATAGATGACCTATGAAGTTCCCTCCCTTCTTTAAATGTGCGTGTAGTCATCCCCGCCTAGTAAAGTCCGCAAGGACAATATACAGTTAGGTGCATAAATATTGGGACATTGACAGAATTTTCATATTTTGGCCTCTATTCACCACCACAATGGCTTTGAAATGAAACAAACAAGATGTGCTTTATCTGCAGACTTTCAGATTTAATTTGAGGGTAATTACATCCAAATCAGGTGAGCGGTGTAGGAATTACAACGGTTTCTATATGTGCCTCCCACTTTTTAAGGGGCCAAAAGTAATGGGACTATCAACTCAAAAGCTATTTCATGGACAGGTGTGGGCTATTCCCTCGTTATTTCATTATCAATTAAGCAGGTAAAAGGTCTAGAGTTGATTCTAGGTGTGACATTTGCATTTGGAATCAGTTGCTGTCGACTCTCAATATGAGATCCAAAGAGCTGTCACTATAAGTGAAGCAAGCCATTATTAGGCTGAAAAATCAAAACAAACCCATCAGAGAGATAGCAAAAACATTAGGTGTGGCCAAATCAACTGTTTGGAACAATCTTAAATAAAAAAGAACGCACCGGAGAGCTCAGCAACACCAAAAGACCCGGAAGACCATGGAAAACAACTGTGGTGGATGACAGAAGAATTATTTCCCTGCTGAAGAAAAACCCCTTCACAACAGTTGGCCAAATCAAGAACACTCTCCAGGAGGTAGGTGTATATGTGTCAAAGTCAACAATCAAGGGAAGACTTCACAAGAGTGAATATAGAGGGTTCACCACAAGATGTAAACCATTGGTGAGCCACAAAAACAGAAGACCAGATTAGAGTTTGCCAAACAACATCTAAAAAAGCCATTACAGTTCTGGAACAACATCCTATGGACAGATGAGACAAAGATCAACTTGTACCAGAGTGATGGGAAGAGAAGAGTATGGAGAAGGAAAGGAACTGCTCATGATCCAAAACATACCACCTCATCAGTGAAGCATGGTGGTGGTAGTGTCATGGCGTGGGCATGTATGGCTGCCAATGGAACTGGTTCCCTTGTATTTATTGATGATGTGACTGCTGACAAAAGCAGCAGAATGAATTCTGAAGTGTTTCAGGCAATATTATTTGCTCATATTCAGTCAAATGCTTCAGAACTCATTGGACGGTGCTTCACAGTGTAGATGGACAATGACCCGAAGCATACGCAAAAGCAACCAAAGAGTTTTTTAAGGCTAAAAAGTGGAATGTTATGCAATGGCCAAGTCAATCCCCTGATCTGAATCCGATTGAACATGCATTTCACTTGATGAAGACAAAACTGAAGGGAAAATGCCCAAAGAACAAGCAGGAACTGAAGACATTTGCAGTAGAGGCCTGGCAGAGCATCACCAGGGATGAAACCCAGCGTCTGGTGATGTCTATGCGTTCCAGACTTCAAGCTGTAATTGTCTGCAAAGGATTTTCAGCAAAGTATTAAAAAGTGAAAGTTAGATTTAGGATTGTTTAGTTTGTCCTATTACTTTTGGCCCCTTAAAAGTGGGAGGCACATATAGAAACCATTGTAATTCCTACACCGTTCACCTGATTTGGATGTAATTACCCTCAAATTAAATCTGAAAGTCTGCAGTTAAAGCACATCTTGTTTGTTTCATTTCAAAACCATTGTGGTGCTGAATAGAGGCCAAAATATGAAAATTCTGTCAATGTCCCAATATTTATGCACCTGACTGTATAATATATATAACAGACTGAGAATTACAGCTCAGTACATATCGTATACTATACATCTTGCCCGTCTGCAGATGTTTAAATGAATCACCCGTTTGCAAGTAACCACAGGTGAAGCACGACGGACACTTATAACACCCCGTTTTTTGTAATAGAGAACAATGATGGTTTGGAATCATAGTTTGTGATATCTGTGGTTACATGCAAACGGTTTCTATTTTCTCACATGTTTAAATTTGGTGCTATGTCTTTTTCAGCTATTGTCTATGGGTTTCTGTGGTTTCATATGCTTCATGTTTCTATGTAGTTACTACATATTTAACAACACTCAGCAACTGCAGCTCTCTATTTTCTTTATGTGTACTGGGTGGTTTTGGTTTTCTTTAAGTTTTAATATGTGTTTGATCTTTTTTCTGCTTCAATACCCAGCACACTTCACAGATTTCTGGTGTTATAGTTTATAAATTTCTTCACAGACTCATTTCCGTACAAGTGCTTAGGGTTGTCATGGAAACCCACGAAGGTGAGCAGCGGTGACGTCAATCAGGCGTGCCGCTCGTCCTCTGGCAGCATGGACACGGAAGTTGAGGCTATGCACCATTCACTACCAGTCGGTGGGGATATAAGGTTAGATTTAATGTTGTTCTCATTGTTTATGTATACCTGAAGACTGAGCGCTAGTCGCTCCGAAACATCGCTGTCGATAAATCTTTTATAACCTGTCCCGGAGTGCAGTGTGGTGCAGTACGACTTCCATGGTACTAACACTGTCATTTTATGCATTTGCTGACACTCTCACCTGGGCAGCTGTTTCTACTCTCAGTGAGAGTGCCGGACCTTTACTAAGATATATATATATACAGGTTGAGTCTCCCATATCCAAAATGCTTGGGACCAAGGGTATTTTGGATAACTGAATATTCTGTATTTTGGAATAATTGCATACTATTTTGAAATGTCTTAGGAATAGGGCCTAAATCTAAACACAGAATGTATTTATGATTCATATACACCTTATACACACAGCCTGATGGTTATTTTATACAATATTTTCAATAATTTTGTGGCTCAAACAAAGTTTGTGTAGATACATGAAATTCATTTATATGTCATATACACCTTATACACACAGCTCATAGGTCATTTTATACTTTATTTTTAATAATTTTGTGCCTTAAACAAAGTTTGTGTACATTGAACCATCAAAAATCAAAGGTTTCACTATTTGTCATGCTAAAAACATTCCGTACTTCGGAATATTTGGACATGGGAGACTCAACCTGTGTGTGTGTGTGTGTATATATATGTATATGTGTATATATTAGGGGTGAGCGGGTTCGGATTTCTGAAATCCGAACCCCCCGATCCGAGTCAGGCTCGACTTTTCCCGCCTGACTCGGATCTGAAATCGAGGCAAAACATCATCATCCCGCCTTCCGGGTCTCGCGGGTTTTGGATTCTATATAAGGTACCCGCCTCGGCGCCATTTTCTCACTCAGCTGTGGACAGTGAAGAGGGAGGGTGGGAGTTAGGGCTGGCTGGGCTGTGTAGTGCAGTGTAGTGTTGTGCTGTGCTGCTGTTGTCCATAGGGGCTGTGTCCACTCCTCCAAAGTCCATAGGGGCTGGCTGTGTTGTACTGTGCTGCTGTTGTCCATAGGGGCTGTGTCCACTCCTCCAAAGTCCATAGGGGCTGGCTGTGTTGTGCTGCTGTGCTGCTGTTGTCCATAGGGGCTGTGTCCACTCCTTCAAAGTCCATAGGGGCTGGCTGGACTGTGTTGTGCAGTCAGTTGTCCATAGGGGCTGTGTCCACTCCAAAGTCCTGTGCAGTGTCCCAGTCCTAAAGGGGTGCTGTAGTGTTGTCCAGAGGGTGCTCTGTCCATCAGGGGTGCTACCCCCAAGTGCAAAAAAATTAAATATTTTTTCTGTGTTTGTGAATTGTGTGTGCAGTAGCCGCACGTGCATCAACACAGTAGTGCCAAGTGTGCGCCTGTGTCATAAGGGCCGGCTGGCTTGACCGTTAAAGGGTGCTGTAACCCCCAAAGTGCACTTCAAACAAAATAAAAAAATATTTTCTGTGTTTGTGAATTGTGTGCACCGTGGCTGCACGTGCATCAACAAAGGAGCAGCACCAAGAGTGCGCCTGTGTCCCATAAGTAAAGGGCCGGCGGGCTCATTTCTTAAAGGGTGCTGTAACCCACAAAGTGCACTAGTGTCCAACAAAAATAAAAAATTATTTTCTGTGTTTGTGTGCGCCTTAGCCGCACGTATATATATCAAGATAACATAAATGGAGGATCAAACATTCTCCCAGAGAGGAAGTAGGAACACCACTACTTTTACTAAACAATTGACCCTCCAACAGTCCCTAGCGAGGAGGATGAAGTACGACAGCAGTCCTGAAGCAAAACGTATAACTGAGGCCTTGACTGCTATGTTGGTGTTAGACGTGCTTCCGGTATCCGCCATTAGTGCAGTGGGATTTAGACAATTGATGGAGGTAGTGTGTCCCCGGTTCCAAATCCCGTCTAGATTCCACCAGCATCCTCAAAGCAGCAGCGACAAGCGTGCGTCTGTCTGTTAAAGGGTGGTGTAACCCCCAAAGTGCGCACCAACCAAATAAAATAATCTTTTTTTCTGTGTTTGTGTGTGAAATGTATGCACAGTAGCCGCACCTGCATCCTCAAAGCAGCAGCGACAAGCGTGCCTCTGTCTGTTAAAGGGTGGTGTAACCCTCAAAGTGCGCTCCACAAACAATATAAAAATTCTTCTTTTTTTTCTGTCTTTGTGAATTGTGTGGGCTGTAGCCGCACCTGCATCCTCAAAGCAGCAGCGACAAGCGTGCGTCTGTCTGTTAAAGGATTACATCAGTGACAGCATCCAAGTAGGCATGTCAGACAGTCCGTACCTGTACTGGCAGGAAAAAGAGGCAATTTGGAGGTCCCTGTACAAACTGGCTCTATTTTACCTGCTCCAGTGTGTACTCCGAAAGAGTGTTTAGTGCAGCTGGGAACCTTGTCAGCGAAAGGCGTAGGAGGTTGCTTCCACAAAATGTGGAGAAGATGATGTTCATAAAATGAATTATCAACTCTTTCAGGGAGACCAGCCTCCAGAACGTACAGAGGGACCTGTGGTGGTGGATTCCAGCGGGGAAGAATTAATACTCTGTGAGGATGAGGATGTACACAACACTGAAGAGGGTGAGGAATCGGTGGATGAGGAGGATGAGGATGACATCTTGCCTCCGTAGAGCCAGTTTGTGCAGGGACAGATTAATTGCCAGCTTGTTTTGTGGGGGCCCAAACAAACCAATCATTTCAGCCACAGTCGTGTGGCAGACCCTGGCGCTGAAATGTTTGGTTTGTTAAAGTGTGCATGTCCTGTTTATACAACATAAGGGTGGGTGAGAGGGCCCAAGGACAATTCCATCTTGCACCTCTTTTATTTCTTTGAATTATGTACTGTTTGGGGCCTAGTTTTTCAAACTGCCATCCTGTCTGCCACTGCAGTGTCACTCCTAAATGGACCACGTGTTTGTGCTGCCCACTCGTATCTCTTAGCATAGTCATCCAGCTACCTCGGTGCAACCTTTTGGACATAAAAACACTATTGTCAGGTGTTCAGAATAGACTGGAAATGAGTGGAAATTAAGGTTATTGAGGTTAATAATAGCATAGGAGCAGAAAAACCCACAAATTCTGTGATTTTAGATGTTTTTATGCTTTTTTAAAAAAAAATACAGATCCAAAACACAAAACCTAGAACCCAAAACACGGAAGGGTGGTTTTGGCAAAACCAATCCAGATCCAAAACACGAAGAAAGATCCAGATCCAAAACACAAAACACGAAAAGTGGCCGGTGCACACCCCTAATATATATATTAGGGGTGAGCGGGTTCGGATTTCTGAAATCCGAACCCCCCCGAGCCCCTCCGATCCGAGTCCGATCCGAGTCAGGCTCGACTTTTCCCGCCTGACTCGGATCTGAAATCGAGGCAAAACGTCATCATCCCGCCTTCCGAGTCTCTCGGGTTTTGGATCCTATATAAGGTACCCGCGGCGGCGCCATTTTCTCACTCGGCTGTGGACAGTGAAGAGGGAGGGTGGGAGTTAGGACTGGCTGGGCTGTGTAGTGTAGTGTAGTGTAGTGCTGCTGTTGTCCACTACTTCAAAGTCCATAGGGGCTGGCTGTGTTGTGCTGTGCTGCTGTTGTTAATAGGGGCTGTGTCCACTACTTCAAAGTCCATAGGGGCTGGCTGGACTGTGTTGTGCAGTCAGTTCTCCATAGGGGCTGTGTCCACTCCAAAGTCCTGTGCAGTGTCCCAGTCCTAAAGGGGTGCTGTAGTGTTGTCCAGGGGGTGCTCTGTCCATCAGGGGTGCTCCCCCCAAGTGCTAAAAAAATTGTATATTTTCTGTGTTTGTGAATTGTGTGCGCAGTAGCCGCACGTGCATCAACAAAGTAGTGCCAAGCGTGCGCCTGTGTCATAAGTAAAGGGCCGGCTGGCTTGACCGTTAAAGGGTGCTGTAACCCCCAAAGTACACTCCAGTCCAAACCAAAAAAAAAATTATTTTCTGTGTTTGTGAATTGTGTGCGCAGTAGCCGCACGTGCATCAACAAAGTAGTGCCAAGCGTGCGCCTGTGTCATAAGTAAAGGGCCAGCTGGCTTGACCGTTAAAGGGTGCTGTAACCCCCAAAGTACACTCCAGTCCAAACCAAAAAAAAAATTATTTTCTGTGTTTGTGAATTGTGTGCGCAGTAGCCGCACGTGCATCAACAAAGTAGTGCCAAGCGTGCGCCTGTGTCATAAGTAAAGGGCCGGCTGGCTTGACCGTTAAAAGGGTGCTGTAACCCCCAAAGTACACTCCAGTCCAAACCAAAAAAAAAATTATTTTCTGTGTTTGTGAATTGTGTGCGCAGTAGCCGCACGTGCATCAACAAAGGAGCAGCGCCAAGCGTGCGCCTGTGTCCCATAAGTAAAGAGCCGGCTGACTCATTTCTTAAAGGCTGGTGTAACCCACAAGGTGCACTACTCTCCACCAAAAATAAAAAAATATTTTCTGTGTTTAGCCGCACGTATATATCAAATCGATATAACATAAATGGAGGACCAAACTTTCTCCGATAAAAATAAAATAGGGAAAGATCAAGAACCACTTCCTCCTAGTGCTGAAGCTGCTGCCACTAGTCATGACATAGACGATAACATGCCATCAACGTCGTCTGCCAAGGCCGATGCCCAATGTCATAGTAGAGGGCACATACAATCCCAAATGACAAAGTTCAGGAAAATGACCTTGAAAAAAACATTTAAATCAGCTGAAGAGAAACGTAAACTTGCCAATATGCCATTTATGACACGGAGTGGCAAGGAACGGCTAAGGTCGATCCCTAGTATGTTCATGACTAGTGGTTCAGCTTCACATGACGATGGAAGCCCTCCTCCCACTAAAAAAATCAAAAGAGTTAAGCTGGCAAAAGCACAGCGAAGAACTGTGCTTTCTAAGAAGATATCACAAATCCCCAAGGAGAGTCCAAGTGTGGTGGTGGTTGCGATGCCTGACCTTCCCAGCACTGGACGGGAAGAGGTGGCTCTTTCCACCATTTGCACGCCCCCTGCAAGTGCTGAAAGGAGCACCCACAGTCCTCTTGCTGATATGCAAATTAATTGAAGATGTCACTGTTGAAGTACAACAGGATGAGGATACTGGTGTAGCTGGCGCTGAGGAGGAAGTTGGCGAGGAGGATTCTGATGGTGATGTGGTTTGTTTAAATCAGGCTCCGGGGGAGACGGTTGTTGTCTGGGGGATGAAAAAGCCCATCACGGTCATGCCTGGGCAGAAGACCAAACATTCCACCTCTTTGGTCTGGCAATATTTCTATCCAAATCCGGACAACAACTGTCTTGCCATATGTACCTTATGTAAAGGTGGAATAAGTAGGGGTAGGGACGTTAACCACCTAGGAACATCCTCCCTTATACGGCACCTGCAGCGCGTTCATAATAAGTTACTGTCAAGTTCAGAAACTTTGGCTAAGACTGTAAGCAGTCCAGGGACACCTAAATCCCGTTGACCTGTTGTATCCAAGCGCCTGCAAACCACACCGTCAACTCCCTCCTCGTCAATTTCCTCCTTAGTCAGGATCGGAAGTAGTCCTGCAGGCCATGTCACTGGCATGACTGACTCTCCTATCCGGGATTCCTCCGGAGGATCCTGCATTGCTACGCCTCCTGCTGCCACTGCTGCTGTTGCTGCTGCTGGGAGTCGTTCATCATCCCAGAGAGGAAGTAGGAACACCACTACTTTTATTAAACAATTGACCCTCCAGCAGTCCTTAGCGAGGAGGATGAAGTACGACAGCAGTCATCCTGAAGCAAAACGTATAACTGAGGCCTTGACTGCTATGTTGGTGTTAGACGTGCGTCCGCTATCCGTCATTAGTGCAGTGGGATTTAGACAATTGCTGGAGGTAGTGTGTTCCCAGTTCCAAATCCCGTCTAGATTCCACTTCACTAGGCAGGCGATACCGAGACTGTACAGAAACGTCAGAAAAAGTGTCCTCAGTGTCCTGAAAAATGCCGTTGTACACAATGTCCACTTAACCACGGACATGTGGACAAGTGGAACAGGGCAGACTAAGGACTATATGACTGTGACAGCCCACTGGGTAGATGTATCACCTTACGCAGCAACAGCAGCAGCGTCACCAGTCGCAGCATCTCAGAACGCCAGCTCGTTCCAAGGCAGGCTACGCTGTGTATCACCGGTTTCAGTAAGAGGCACACCGCCGACAACCTCTTAGAGAAACTGAGGGAAATCATCGCCCAGTGGCTTACCCCACTTAGACTCTCCTGGGGATTTGTGATATCTGACAACGCCACCAATATTGTGCGGGCATTACATGTGGGCAAATTCCAGCACGTCCCATGTTTTGCTCACACAATAAACATGGTGGTGCAGAATTTTCTGAAAAGCGACAGGGGCGTGCAGGAGACGCTTTGGGTGGCCCGAAAAATTTCAGGCCACTTTCGCCATTCAGCGACTGCGTGCTGAAGACTGGAGCGCCAGCAAACACTCTTGAACCTGCCCCGCCATCACCTGAAGCAAGAGGTTGTGACGCGGTGGAACTCAACCCTCTATATGCTTCAGAGGATGGAGGAGCAGCAAAAGGCCATTCAAGCCTATACATCCACCTATGACATAGGCAAAGGAGGGGGTATACACCTGACTCAAGCGCAGTGGAGAATGATTTCCGTGTTGTGCAAGGTTCTCCAGCCCTTCGAACTTGCCACACGTGAAGTCAGTTCAGACACTGCCATCTTGAGTCAGGTCATGCCCCTCATCAGGCTTTTGCAGAAGCAGCTGGAGAAAGTGAAGGAGGAGCTAAGACGGAGCGATTCCGCTCGGCATGTGGGACTTGTGGATGAAGCCTTTCATTCGCTTTGCCAGGATTCCAGGGTGGTCAATCTGTTGAAATCAGACCACTACATTTTGGCCACCGTGCTCGATCCTAGGTTTAAAGCCTATGTGGTGTCTCTCTTTCCGGCCGACACAAGCCTGCAGAGGTGCAAAGACCTGCTGGTGAACACACTGTCAGCTAAAGCGGAACGTGACACGTCAACAGCTCCTTCTTCATTTTCTCCCGCAACTGGGGCTGCCAGGAAAAAACTTAGGTATCCTAAGGAACCCGCTGGCGGTGATGCAGGGCAGGCAGGACCAAGTTTGGACATCTGGTCCGGACTGAAGGACCTGGCATCAATTTCTGACATGTCTACTGTCACTGCATATGATACTGTCACCATTGACAGAATGGTGGAGGATTACATCGGTGACAGCATCCAAGTAGGCATGTCAGACAGTCCATACCTGTACTGGCAGGAAAAAGAGGCAATTTGGAGGCCCCTGTACAAACTGGCTCTATTTTACCTGAGTTGCCCCCCTTCCAGTTTTTCAAACTGCCATCCTGTCTGCCACTGCAGTATCACGCCTAGATGGGTCACATGTTTGTGCCGCCCACTCATGTCACTTAGCATAGTCATCCAGCTACCTCGGTGCAACCTTTTGGACATAAAAACACTATTGTGAGGTGTGAGGTGTTCAGAATAGACTGGAAATGAGTGGAAATTAAGGTTATTGAGGTTAATAATATCATAGGGGCAGAAAAACCTACACATTCTGTGATTTTAGCTGTTTTTATGCTTTTTTTAAAAAAAATACAGATCCAAAACACAAAACCCAGAACCCAAAACACGGAAGGGTGGTTTTGGCAAAACCAATCCAGATCCAAAACACGAAGAAAGATCCAGATCCAAAACCAAAACACAAAACACGAAAATTAGTGCGTGGGGATTTCTGCGACAAATGTCCAGAAATAATACTCCCTGGGGGTGCTTCAGTGATGCGCACCTGTAAATATAACCTGTTTTATTAGATTGTCTTTTCTTCCTATTCTTATCACTGCTTCACTTAAGGATCCCACAGATAGAAAGTTAGAAAATTTCCAGAAGACTATTTGTTAATGTGGGTGCTCTTGCTCATCCAGCGCTAATGTCTGCCTAGCTGGCTAAAACTATTGAACCTTGGGCGGATGCTTTAGAAGACGGGCTTGCTTTGGGTACTCACAGGGGGGACTTGATGTCCCTGATGATGCATGTTAGGGAGTCAGCTTGATACCCATCTGAAGCAGCCATAGATTCAGGAATTTTAACCTCTAAGGTGTCGGCTTCTGCCGTGGCGGTAAGGAGAGAGGTCTGGTTGCGCTCCTAGAGGGTGGACATGGAATCCAAAATGGCACCTTATTCCGGGCACATTCTGTTTGGACCTGAATTAGACAAGATTGTGGCTACTCTGGTGGTGTCTAATTCTGCTTTCTTGCCTTCAGTGGCTCCGCCCCAGGTCTAGGACTTCAGTTTCTCACTCCTTTTGTCTGCAGGGTAGAGCCAGAGTTCAACCGTTTCCCAGAATCCAGGGTCCTGCCTCAAAGATCTCAGAGCCCCGAGGCAAGTAATCCTGGTCTACCAGATGTCCTACTGCTAAACCAGTGGACAAGCCTGCCACATAATTGGGTGGGCCTCCACCTGGGGGATCTCATCTGGAAACCACGACAGATGCCTGGGTCAGAGACGTTGTGTTTCAGGGCTATGCTTTAACTTTTCAGCAGCGCCAGCCATCCCAGTTTGTTTCATCCGGCCTTCCTGCACAGCCAGGAAAAGCAGAAGTTCTTGAGGTGTCTATTCGCTCTCTCCAAGGTAATCATTCCTGTTCCCCCCCCCATCTCAGAGAGGACGAGGTTTTTACGCCAATCTTTTTCTTGTCTAGAAACCAAATGGCTCGTTTCTCAATCCGTAGTATTTGAACAGATCCCACATGCAGTCCCTTCGCTCCATCATTCTAGCGATGGAGCCGGGGGACTTTATGGCGTCATTAGATATTCTGGATATTTGCATATCCCCATCCGAGCCAGTTACCAGCGCTTCCCCAGGTTTGTGGTAGGAAACAACCATTATTAGTTTTAGGCATTACCTTTTTGGTCTGTGCATGGCCCCTCATGTGTTCACGAAGGTCATGGCAGTAATGGCAGCACATCAGGATCTTTCCTTACTTGGATTATGTACTCCTCCTAACCCAGTCTCTGTCGGCCATCAGGGATCACATCCATCTGGCTGTGGAACTTCACCAGTCACACGGGTGAATTATCAACTGGCAGAAATCCACGCTAACTCCGGCTCAGGAGATGCTCACTTGGGACCATTGTTGGACTTCACAACTCAAGGAGTCTTCCTCCCAGCGGACAAGATCGTGGGCCTGCAATCCAGAATCTGCACCTTTTTAAGCCACCGTCGAGTGTCTACACACTCTTGCATGAAGATCCTGGGGTCCCTAGTCTCCACCTTCGACATGGTGGAGTATGGTCAGTTCCACTCCCGGTCTCTTTAGTCTGAGACGGTGGAACAAGTCTCTTATGAACCTCAGGGCGCAGACACTTATTCTTCCCCGAGAGGTTTGTCTCTCCCTACTGTGGTGACTCCAGCGCTCACACCTGGACTGAGGTCGTCCATTTTGGATCCAGAACTGGATCTTAAAAACAACACAAGCCTTCTGGGGTGGGGGGCAGTGATGTGTCATCAGACCTTCCAGGGCCTTTGGATTGCTTCAGGAAAGCCAACTGCTGATCAATGTCTTTAAACCTTGAGCCATATTCAGGCTTTGCCAGGCTCAGCACCTTTTTCACAGACTTCCAGTAAAGGTTCAGTTGTACAATGCAACTGCGGTCACTTACATAAACCACCAGGTGGCACTCGCAGTAATGGGGCCATGAAGGAAGTCAGCTGCATTCTCCATTAAGTGGATCATCCTATTCTGGTGCTGTCTTCGGTCTTCATACCCGGTGTCCAGAACTGGGAAGCGGACTTCTTAAGCTGTCAAGAGGTTCATGCAGGTGAGTGGGCGCTGCATCCAGTCATCTTCCAAATGTTTGTCAGTCGTTGGGACCCTAACGGATATAGACATGATGGCGTCTCGTCAGTGGTGTAATTTCATCCCAGATGAGCGGGGGCAAGTTATAATTTGGTGCCCCCCTAAATATGTGACTATTTTTCTATTAGGCCTATTTACTAAGGTAAATCTGCTGGATATCCCCCTAAAACACCCTCAGGAGAAATCTACAGATTTATAGAATCCCCTGAATGTATCTGCATTCCAGAGACTGGCCCCGGTAGCTCATACTATCTCAAGGTGGCATTATCTGCTGTTGCCTATGGTCTACAGATCGCAGAATGTATCAGGAGAGGCATCCCTAGTATCCCTCCCTGACAGTCATGCACAGTAGCACTGAAGGAGAAGTGAAGGGTTTGCATTAGGGTTGTGTATAGATTCCCTTCAGTTAATGTGCCTGGACCACATGCAAAGGGGTTGGGTACATGATGTCGACAGTCGGGATCCCAGCATTCAAAATCCTGTCTTCGGCATCCCTACACTTGTTGGTCGGTATGCTAACCATCCCCCCTTCTCCCTACCTTAACCCTCCCTCTTTGGTGATTAACACTAGCCTCCCCCTCTGCTGCCTGAACTTAACCTCCCCCTCACCGCACCCTAAAGCTAACCCTCTCTGCTTAGTGCCTAACTCTAACTCTCCCCCTAGCATCGACATCCTGACTGCTGGGATGCGGAACGCATCCCCACGCAAAGGTATACAGCTCTCCCATCATATACCAGAGACACAAGATAAGGGATAACATTGCAACATTGTCTATTATACAGATGGGGACTGCACTGAGGAATGTAATGTATGTTTGTATGTATGAAGACTGACCGCAGCATCAGCCCTGGGGTTAATTAGGATTATATACAGCTATGCATTAGTCACAGATAAGATAGTGACCTGCATAGTGCAATCAGCATGAGGGTGAGAATCCTCCTGATGCAGACGAAAGTCACCTGATATCAGGTGGGGAGCCCTTCTGATACCCCTGGTGGAGAGGAAAACCACCTGATGTGGGTGGGGAGCCCTCCTGATTCCCCTATTGGAGAGAAACACCTGATGTTGGAGCTTTGAGGACTGAGTTTGAGTTAAGATACTGTAAGACTGCCACTGTGGTGGAACTACAAATCTCAAAATGCCCGGTGTACTGCCGATTGTTTCAGAGGCTGGGAAGTTGATCCACTAAAGATCTGCCCACAGACTCAGTTACTGGTGCCCCAGGCCCCCACCTCCCATGCACTCATACTCGCATCTCCATCTGGTGCATCTTTGTTGACATCCAGCTCCTGGCAGATCTGCAGTCACGCTTATGCTTGGCCCACTGCACAGGTCTGTGGCTAGAGTTTCTGCCAGGGACAGTGGGACAGAGTTGTGGGTGGGGGGGGCAACGGGACTGCTGTATGGGTCCACGGCTTAGGCTGCTGCCAGGGAGGAGTGGGACAGGGAGGTGAGGGTGATGTCTCATTGGCATAAGAAGCTGCTGAGGAGCAGCGATACCAATGAGCAGGGACAGGCTGTATAGATAGATTGAAGCGGCAGCTGATGGTCCATGCTACCAACCGGATTTGGTCCGTCTTCTTCAACAAGGTGGCAGTTGAGACATCTTAAGAGCGAAGGGGTTCTCTAGAAGGGTAATTCGAACCATGCTGAATGCTAGGAAGCCTTCTTCAGCAATAGTATATCAACTGATTTGGTGTACTTATTATGCTTGGTGTGACACTAGGGGACACTGCCCATTCCACCCGGCCAGTGGGGACTTCTTCGGCAGTACGCTGTGGAGCTTCAGCAAAACAGCTCTGTAAGGCTGCCACATGGTCCTCTGCTCATACCTCCATTCGATTTTATGCCTTTGACACACTTGCATCTTTTGGATGCCGCCTTCAAATGTTCTGTGTTTACTGCAGCTCAGAAGCATCCGCTCCCATAAGGGGACAAGCTTTGGTGCGTCGCAGTGTTCTCCTTGTGCCCTCTAGTGTAGGAAGAAAAAAAAGGGACTTATGTTGCTTACCTGTTAAGTCTCTTTCTTTGACTCCATAGGGGGCACGAGGCGCTTACCCTGACGCACCTGACTGCCGGGGTGTTTTTTCTTGGTGACCTGTCCGGCTGTACTCTCCATTGCCTGTAAGGTTCTGTGTGTGTGCTGGACTACCTTCTCCTCTGCCTCGCTCCTACCTGGGCTTGCATACTAAACTGATGACTACGGGCAAGGTATAGAGGGAAGGGAGCCTGGATTTATGGGTATTTGCATTTAACTATTTGGTGCCCAGACTTTCCAGGCTATACCCAGTGTTCTCTCTCTCCTATCGAGTTGAAGAAAGACTTCATAGTTAAGCAACATAAGTCTCTTTTTTTTGGATGGCGGATTTTCATTTGCAGTTTAGACAAATCCTGTCTGAATGCTATTTTGCATTTAGAATGTAGATGTTGACAGCACTTTCAGGGGCTTATGTAATGTTAAACATTAATAATTTGTTAGGAACCAAATAAACGTGTACAGTTCTGGCACAAATTGTTAGCAGAAAGCCAAGTCGCATTTGATTTGGATGTTTGCTACATGCAAGAGACATGCATGCATATAACTAATTGCAGTACAGGTAAGAATCAGGTTTCATTTGTGTCTGAATTTAAATAGCTGACTTTAGAAGTCTAATTTTGTCTCTAATAGTAACACCCTTAAATGTATACTATTTATTCCCTCTATATCGGCTCTATATACTACAATCCGCATTTAGAATGCAGATTGTAGTGTGATATTACCGACTGAATTTGCATCGCAAAAAATACAGTGACAAGTGCCCACTCATACACCGACCGGCCGCCGCTAAGCCCCGCCCCCACCACCTGCCCCGTCACCGCCCCCCCCCCCCCCACATTAATTACACTTACCTCCTGTGATTGGGCTCCGGTGATGTCCGATCTCCGGTCCCTGGATTCGGGTAAGTTATTATTATTTTTTTTGCAGTGTATCAGCGTGTGGTCTGTTTAGACCACACAGCTGATCACTGGGGCCGACTCCGGGCTCTGCTTTGCCTGTTAGAGCGGAGCAGGAGTCCGGTAACTGGGGGAGACCCTGGATAACCAGGTGGCGTTATCACAGACAGATCGCATTTCCCATTACAATTATGGGAAAGACGATCTGCTTACTAAAAATAAGTGATAAGTACAGCTTGGAGTAGAATTTTACTAATTCTACTCCAATTGCCCTTTAGTAACTTTAGGTGAAACTAAAATAATGTGAAAAGGGTGTGAGAACACCCTTTTTCACTTTATTTTAGTAAAAATAATGGTAATGAATAGAGCTCTATATCTCTATACCTCATCCATATATTTGTACAACTTTATTTTTATCTCCAATAATAAAAATTGACATTGCCTGTCTTGTAGACATGAGCGTGCAGTGGTGTCAAATTCGAGCCCCCCAGCTGCAGTGGAACTACACATCCAAGCATGCAGTGCCACAATTTTACTATTAGTGCATGCTAAAACTGTGGCAGGGCATGCTTTGATATGTAGTCCCACAAATGCTGAAGGGCACGAATTTGACACCACTGCTCTAGTGGGTACAAGCAGGGGCATCTTCAGAGTGGAGGGGGACCATGTGCACTCCCCGTATGAGGCCCCCTCCTCTCTCCCCGGTGGCTGGCAGCCGACTGACGCGGCTGGCAAGCCACTGGAGCATTAGTAGACTCCGGGCACTAGAGTGTGCCCGGAGTCAACTGCGCATGCGCAGAATGCCGGGAAAATGGCCGCAGCGGCCATTTTCCGGCGTTCCGTGAATGCACAGTAGACTCCGGGCACACTCTAGTGCCCGGAGTCTACTGCGCATGCGCAGAACACTGGAAAAATGGCTGCGGTGGCCATTTTTCCAGTGTTCTGAGCAGCGCTACACCCGATGCGAGACCACGGACAGGTAAGTTTAAAAACATGGGTGCAGTGTGTGCAGTGCGGGGCCCCCCAGAACCCGGGGGCCTGTGTGCCCCGCACACACTGCACCCATTATAGATACACCACTGGGTACAAGCGATGCGTTTGCAATGGGGTTCAGAGGCTTAGGGGGCCCACCTCCAGGGACCCTGTTCCTACTGGGTGCACTACAGTGCTGCATAATGTTAACTGGGGCATTACATTGTCGCATAATGTGAATTGAGGGAAAACAGTGCAACATCATTTGTACGCACTACAGTGTGGTATAATACCAACTGGGGGCACTACCTAGGGAGAATAAAATAAATTATGGTTGGGCACCATTATGGGCATACAATGAACAACCTCTGCAGAGAGAGATCTCTCTTGAAGCATTTGGGGTCCTTTCAAAATGTTGCTGTTGGGCACGCCAAGTTGTAGTTACACTCCTGCTTGTAAATACAAAGCTAACTTTACCCAGCGAGTCGTAATATAGTACAACTAGCAGTTATTTCTATGCCATTGGATGATCAAAGGACGCAATTTGTTAGGGACTAAAGCTGTTCTGCGCCAATTAGTTATGCTGAGCACACACTGTCTAATTATTGGCCCTTTCAACCAATAATCATTTAATTGGGCCAATAAGTGAACAGTGTATTTCCACGATCTTTCATTAATTATCGGTCTGTTCGACATGCTGAAATCGTCCAGCATGTACAATAGATCCGATAATTAGTTGTCAGCTAATTGTCCGACATTTCCTCTACTCCTTCACAGGGGAGGAACGCAGATCTTTCATGGCCATACACAATGAAATATCTCACAGTGCATGGCCACCATATGTGAGGAGTTTCAGCTTGTCAGATAAAATGTCTGACAGTGTATGCCCAGTATTACATCACTCCCTACCACAGTTACTCAAGTATCACATAATGCTCACACTTTGAAAACATTTTACAAGTTGGTAGAGCTGTTTGCACCCTGTGGCACTAAATATATCTGAACATATTCCTGCAATGCCCAACTATTATTTATTTTAGTAACTTGAGTATACCTAGTAAAAAAACTTAAGTGCCACAATTATTTTAAATATGTTTAGTACATTCTTGTCTTATTTAAATACAAAAAAGTAAGAGTAAATTAACCAAAACCACACCAGAGTGGATAATGTGACTGTGAGACAAGCACAGTAACCCTTAATGGTATTTATGATTTTGTTTTATCCAAGAAGTGTAATTCTATGCCCACAGCTTCTGTACTGAACTGTACTCTTCTTTTGTATAGATTGGATTCTACAATGCAGTAGCTATCCCTTGCTACACAACGTTATCACAAATCTTTTCTACTACACGACCACTCCTTAGTGCGTGCAGGTAACAAATATAGGTTCATATATATACCTAAGTGGATACTGTGAATTTGTACATAACATTTTTTGCTGCCCTTGATCACTGTAATATAAGGCACCCAAGCAAACAAGGTGCTATTTTGAACAAAAATACTGATAATATAATAATTAAACTAATAATCAACTAATAATATAAGGTTTGTTTACTCTTCCCATATTGCTCTTGATACGGTCCCATGTGGGCCATTGCATGAAAGCACTATTAAAAATCCGCTTGCCAACTTAGACTACACTGCCTGTTCCTACTTGATCATGAGTAAAACATAGCCAAATCAAAGCATTTATATTCCATTCTAAGGGGAGCTGAGTTTTCTTATTGTGATCGCATGCACTTGGATAGGGTTTTCAAGCTGTTCCTAAGATGCAACTTCACCTCATGTAATAATAGAAAAGCATTGTAATTTCTCCATCCTGGTAGACACTTCCTAGGACTGGTGAGATACTCCAGTAGATAATTTGCTTAATGTAGTTATCTAGTGTATTTAGGCTTCTGGGTTCTTGGCAAAGGTGAGATAACTAACTCAACTTGAATAATTTGGCAAAGTCAATATCAGACAGGGCAGATCTGTAAAAATTGGAAGGCAGCTGGGCATCCACTATACAATTTTCTGCAGATATCTGTCCAATCTGACTGGTTGGAATGAAAACCTGGTAATGTACGGGAGCAAATGACAGTCGGTCATGTGGTTTTAAACACTGAAAAAAAGACAAAAAAAATTGCTAAAATTGGTTAAATTTGTGTGTTTTAGCCAATTTGTCTGAACAACCATTTTTGGCTGGATGCCCAGCTTTAGGCAAATTGACAGACTGGATAGGCAGCAAGTTTCAGCACTTGTGAAAGCAGAAGAGAGAGCTTCCGATTTCTCACCTGCAGCCTTCGGGGGAAGCTGACACTGTTCAACAAATACATAATCCCAATGCCTTTTGCATGCAGAGAAATTACTGATGCTTTTGCTTGCAGTAAACAAATACTGGACAGCTTGGTGTTTACACCAACATTTTGAATCAAGCAAGGCCTCGCCACTTCCCAACTATAAATCTCTCTGCACATTTTACATCTGCCCTTCCTGCAGTGCACCATAGTTTTATTAAGGTGCATATTACACTTATTTTTTTTTTTTAGCTCTTGAATTTTACTTAAAGAAAAGTCATTCGCTGGTCAGTCGCTGATGTGACTTCATCGCGTGCTTGGAAATAAAAGCTGCTCTTTGCATGTATTCTGAGTTGGCTGCATTTCTGCCTCTGCCCCACCCCTAGCCAGGTGCTAGCTGCCATCACTATCGGAACATGTTGCACCAGCACTATTCTTGGTGCAAGAGACCTGCCTAAAATCAGCCAGATCTCTGCATAGACTTACCTCTAAATAGCTTGCAGTTCCGCCTACTTGCCCTCAGAACACTTGGCCTACCTGTGAACACCTAGTTGCACCTAATCAGCACCTAAGTCAAGATGCATGAGACTCTATAATGCCAATAATTGCTGAAAGTTGTATATGTTGGTCTTTGATGCATGCACAGCGCTGGAAATCACAAGATCCATCTGCAAAACACATTTGCGTGCAACTCGGAATCAGTTCCTTAGTGTAACACTAAGAAGTCTCCAGATCGACTATCACTACTTAACTCACTGATTCTGCCACAATCATTCTCTCTCGTGCCAGTCTAGCCATTTGTCTGTGCTACATTAGGTAGTGTTCCTAAAGTGAGTAGGTGGATTGTTTGCAAATGGTGATGGAATTTACTACTTCTAGATTGAAGTGGCCAAACTTCCTTTTATAAATTGCAGCATCTCAACTAATCATTACATTGTGTTACCCAGTTTTTGAACAAGTAACCATGCATGCCCTGGCCATCTTTTCCCAATTCTCCAGTCTCAAACTTCTCTTATTGTTTTTCCTGTGTTAAGGGATAATCTACACCAGTGGGAGAAAGTCTCCAGGGGAGAAGACACCACCGTTTGGATACCCTCCCAGTCAAATGCAACAGATTCATCAGATTCTCTTCCTGTTAAGATTGATGACTGATCCGCTGAGTCTGTATTTACATAAATATATTATATATAAAAGAGTGACAACAAGAAAGACACGTGTTAACAACAAAAGAACAATGCCAGCGTATCAATGATAAAGGGAGTATTCTGGAAAGTCCAGACACAAATTAAACAATGTTTAGGCCTATATGTTTTAGTAAATGACAGTGCTCAGCAAACTAGTTTATTTGGATGTAGTTATGTTCACTGTCTAATAATTGGGTACTTTTGTTTAAGACCCACCTGGTACTAAAATGCTGCAGCTAGACTGTGATTTATAGTGGTCTAAATACACATTTGCAGACTATAGTATAACTAATGGATTCATAAAAATGTGCTAATTTAATTAGCAGCTTTGATGTCATGGCTTCTATAATTTCAGAGGTTTCCCTTTTTAGAAAAGAAGTCCATTTGGGAGCATTTATTTCTAAGAATTGCTAGCGCTTAAAAAAACCAACTTTGTTTAAAATGTTTATATTTGCATATTGAAGATATCCAAATTATAGTATTATATATTTAACAATCCTGTCCACTGAACGGTATGCAAAGATTCCAAAGATGTTTGTTTTATTATAGTGTTTCATATTATGTCATTCAGAGAAACCTCTCATGGTTTCAGCTCATGCACTAAGGAACAATACATTTTCAGCTATGATGGGGACTAAGATTGGGGTTCTTGATGTCTAGCGTTAAATTTCTCTTACACATTCTCAGAACTGTGACTTAACTGGAGTTATTACATTTTCTCTATTCCCTTCTGTGCCCTGCCAGTATAGCTCACTTAATTTTGAACAGCCACTGTATAAATCTATATCGTACCATACAATAGAGCTGAAGAGTGTGTTCTATTCAACTTTATTGAATGGACAACACCTTTCAGTCAGAATAACATAATTCAATATAATGCAATTAATATCTTGAATGTTTTGCTGAAGAAAAATAAGGATTTACAGTAGAAGGGAATCATTTATTTATGGCAAATTAAATTTTTTTATTTTTTTACTGTATTGTTAGTCTTTTGGGTTTATTTAAGAATTAAGTAATGTAATCAAATGTGCTTTAGTATAACGCCCATTAACCAGTCAGATAATGAACTAGAAGTGATGGAATCTTAATGGTTGCTATAGGTCACACCATGTGTGCACGGAATCGGTATGTAATACCGCCGGCCGCATGGCGGTTCAAATCCCAACATCGGAAGCCCGGCAGGGGTGAAGATCCCGAAGCTAAAAAGGTAAGTAAAACTAACCCTATTCTACCCCCTAACCCTCCTTTAGGGGTGCCTAACCCTAATCTCCCCCCCCTGGTGCCTAACCCTACCCCCCCCTAAGTGCCTATACCTAACCCCCCTCCCCGCAGCCTAAAGTCTCCCGGGGGGGGTGCCGAACAATATCCTCCCCCCGGAGGTGCCTAACTCTAACCCCCCTTCCCCTCCTAGCCTAACCCTCCTGAGGGGGTGCCTAACCCTAAGTCCCACCCGGGAGCCCCTAACCTATCCCTCCCCCCCCACGCCGGCTGTACCTTTGATCGGTATGCCAGGCGTCGGCCTCCCGGCGTAGGTCTAATGACCGGCGTCAGGATTTGACAGTCTGGAAGCCGTTGGCTTCCTGACTGCATCCCGTGTTCACAGTAGTGATGTTACTGTGTCAGAGCAAAGAAATGGAATGAATGAGTAGGCTCTATCAAAAGGAATGAATATGATTTAACTCCTACTTGCCTCAGAAATGTCAGAGAGTCATCCTGGCTCTCCGGCAGTAGGCGACTTTCCTAAACCCTGCTGCTATACTTTCTTTGGCACAAATTGTTCTCCCTATCTCTGTTGCACAACAGCACTGCTTTGTGTAACAGTGGGCGAGACACACACCTGTACTTATCTCTTACACCTCCCCTCTGGGATGTCCTGACTAGCAGGTTTTAAAAGTGGAGACCGTCTAATTATATATGGTTTAAGGTGGTTATTAACATTAATAGCCAACCTTTCTATATCTTGTTACATAATGCAAAAACTGTTAATGTACACCAAATCAATATCATCAATAGTCTGTGTCATTTTAAACTATGGGAATTTGACAAAAGGTTTGCATCTAAATGTCAACATTCCTATTTGTATTACTGGATATGAATAGAAAGAATATAGACAAGTAATAATTAACCCCCAAAAGTTAAATTTGCCTACAATGTAGTATTTTTTGTTTGTACATTATTTAGCAAGCAAATCGTGCACTGTAAACTACAGGCTGTAATAAGGATTTGCTCCTGGAAACCTTATTTTTCAATATTAAACAGCCTAAATAAATTGTTTCTTTTCTGCTTGTGGAATGTGAATTATAAAGTAGCAGAGTAGATTAAATTACGGGCTTCTAAATTAGAATAGTGTTTACAAATTCCGGTACTCGGGACACCCTAACAGTGCATGTCTCCCAGATCTCCTTGATGGATCACAGGTGTATACATAAACGGCTGATGCTGCTATGGTTATACCCTTTAATTCTCTCTCTCTCTCTCTCTCTCTCTCTCTCTGTCTCTCTCTCTGGTGTGTATATATATATATATATATATATATATACCACTTAACTAATAAAGCATACAACAACAGGAGTTGGCTTCAAATTAAATCACAATTATTTGACATTATTATTATTAAATGTTACTTAAAGTTAGTAAGGTGACGGACAACTTTAACTTGAGTTGAAAACATTCATGCAAATCAAACTCTGTCGTTGGTGTACAACTCTCCAAATAAGATACACCTGGACGGGTAGTGCAAAATGCCCTGATGGGACATATGTAATCCTATAAATATAAACCATTGGTAAAGGAAAGCACACCCACTAAACAAATTAACTATCAACTCAACAAAAACCATTCTTACTGCCACTACAAGGCAAAACGCCAAAATGAAAAACAAAAGGGGGAGGGAGGGTTTTCCACAAAGGCAAGATACCTAAAATGGCTGCTGGACACTAAAGTCAATCGCCTAAACAAGCCTACAGTGAATGTGATGGGTTTCACCAAAATTAACATATGCCAATTAAAATACTCTCTTAAAGGGGCCTCATACTGACAGCCTTGTGGTTTAATTATGCTCAGACCTAATCAGTCTTATGCACCAATTACTGACTGATGCATTTTAAGAGATCTACCTGTGGCGCTAATTATTTCACTTGTGAATCTGTGAGGAGACCTACAACACATGCACTGTTGGGGTGTCTTGAGAACTGGATTTTGGGAAACACTGGAATCAGAATAAGTTTAGTCTCTTAATGTTGTAAATTCTGGCACAACTAATCTTGTTACAATGTCTGACATAAAGGTATATGCCAGGTCACTTCTGTCTGCCCACTCCTGTCCCACTATACTTAAATGTTCCCAGTGAAGTCAGTGGTCTTATTCCCAGCGCAGTGTTCTGTCCTATCGCTGCAGTGGGTGCTGTTTGGGGGTGCATGTCAGAAAAGGGAAAGCTGGTTATTATATAGATTGGTTGTGGATCATTTTGTAAGTATGTTTATTCTGTTTTAGCAAAGTGAATGCTATATATTAATTTTAGCCTAGGTTACTCACTAATTAAGAGGTATCCTAAGAAATGAAAGTAGAATGCACTAGGACACAGAATAAGTAGTTTTATAAAAAAATATATCAGTTTTGGGGGAGGGGATTGTATTGTCTGCATCTCAACTGTCACGCAGGGGAAATATACTGTAACCCACATTGGTATATGTTCAGAATGTCGACACCAGAATGTTGACATAGTCTTAATGTCGACATTCTTCTTTCCGTTGACACTCACAATGTCGACATTATACCAATGTGGATTATTTGACATGTTCACATTCTGAATGATGATATGTATCACACACACACCCCAATTAGATTCTTAGCCATCAATATTTACAGCTTAGTAGGTGAAAGCAAACATTTGATTGACTATCATGTGCTACTGTCCCTATCCTTGTTAGAGCCTTATCTAACTATTATTCAGGTAAGTCTACAGATCAGGTTAGGTATGAAGTACCAGCGACTGATGCCGATGCTGGTATCCTGATATGTAAGGGGATAGCAACGTTAGCATTTTGCCCGGTGGTGGGATATCGACGGCCAGCATCTCGTCCGCCAGGATATGCACTACTTCCCCTACAGATCAGTGCAGTGGGCTGGGAACAAGCCAGGGAAACTGCTAGTGTATGCCTTCAGTTATACAGCACTAATTACTGAGCCTTTACCAGTTTGTCGTTATTAATTTCCTATTTACTTTATATTGTGCGTTAGCACACTATACATCAGCCATATTTTACATAAGGGTGTCAAGGAAGTCTATATAAATTACTATCTTTTGAGTTGAAATTAAAATTATAAACAAACATAAAAAGCGTTTTTATCTAATCCTGCAGTGTTTTTGTATATTTTTCTATACTATATATTATCTATGACGTTTTCTTATTTGACAGATATATTTTGAAATATATTTTAAAGCATTGACCGTAAATACTGGATGCCTTCTTCTGTGAAGCAAGCATCCCTCCATAAGGGGCCTTTTCATGATCACTAATAGGCCCATTACACATGCAGAAATGCTAGTTTCTGCATGTTTTAAGCAGTGTGCCATCTGGTATTCGGCAAGCTTGCTTGCGGGAACCAGCACCATCTTCAGATGACGTTGTTTCCCAGAGTCCCGCTCATTCCTATGATTAAGGAGGGTCCGTGGTTGCAAAGAGGGATCTGATCCCTCCTCCGCGTGGTGACATGTCACACAAGTGCAGAAGGGCAGCACAGCATTGGTAAGGAACAGGATTGCAGGGACAGCTGCTTTTGGAGCAGCTGTCCTCACACCGAAGCACTAATGAATTGCCCAGTAAGTATCTCCTGTCGTTGCAAGTCAGCTCCCAGTGAGGAATAAGCCCATAAATAAGTAAAAAAATACAGCTTTATTTTATATTTAATGCAGAAATAGTTTGACCAAGTATTTGAGAGCATAGAAAAAAAATGTAACCTAAGCTGCTTATTCTGTAGCAAATCTTGGTCACTTAAATGTTGACATTTGTAAGTTGTTGATTATGAAAACTGTTTGTTTGTGTGTCAGTACAGGTTTAGTTTTGGGAGTCAGATGTAATTTGAATTTGCTATTTTTTGCTTAAATCTTGTGAAAATTGTTTTCAGGTCAGGGATGTCCATGTGTGCCACTTTTGAAAATGCTTTTGTTTAAGCATGTGTATTTGTCATCCATTCGGCACAAGTCCAATGGAATCCTTTTTAGTACATGAAAGTGTGCTTGTTCTTGGTGCATTTTGTATGTGCTTTGTAAAAATAGAATTCAGCAATACTCCATGCCTTGAGGTGATGTAGAGCAAGTACATACTTGCCAATGCTTTTGTAATGCCTTGTGGGCGATGACGGATGATAGAGGTAGGTGGGAAGTGTGGGGGGGTCCTCATCACTGGGGAAGTAGATGGATTCTGGAGACTGGTCTAGTCTCTTGGGATACTATGACCACCAACGTGCAAGAGTTCTCTAAGAGATCTCCTGCAAGTTCCAGAAGAATAGGAAACTTATGAGCAAGTGCTCGTCTGTACTTCTGTACAATTGGTGCTTTGAAGTTTATTCAGAATAGCTCAATATAAACTTCATAAATCCAGTTTCTCATTTAAATACTTGGTAATGGACATGAATGAAATAGATTTGTGGTGGATCAGGCTTTTTTTTGCAGATGTCCAAAGTTCAGGCAATATTGAGTTCCAGTTTTGCTTTGCAATTCTGCACTGTATTCGTGGGATAACTAGAGTTGGGAACGACAGTCAATTAGTTCTGCTGTGAGATGTGGTTGGGGGTAGAACTTGGAACACTTAAGTTCAAATTCCCAGTGGCATCGAGTGTGGACTTTACCAAGTGACATCATCCGAGAGCGTGACACCGAAATAGTAGAGCTAATGCGGTTTCACTGTGCCGGGAGTTGGGAAAGGCTGGGGGTTGGCAGGTAGCTTTTGGAGTGCTGGCCAAGCCCCCAGTGTGACAGGGCAGTCACACCTCTAAAATGTCATACACCAGGAGCATGCACACCCCTTTTTGCGTGCAAGAAGTTTGCGCTGGGTGACACCAACCCTAGTAACACCGCTACAAATTTCACCAGCTAAAAGTAAAAAATTTTGAGGCTGAGTGAGACAAATATTTTACTGAGCAGTTTTGAAAATCCAGTCATCCCTATTTGCCTTAAGTTTATCTATCTATATCCTTAAGTTTCAGCAATAGTCCCAGCTTTTACAATTTTGTCCATGGAAACATCTTTATGCTGAACATCCGGACCTGTAACTAGGGGTGTGTGGCCGCACAAAGTGCAGGGTTCTGTGAGGGGCATGGTCACCACCCCATGGCCCCTGCTTCTAGCTGCAGAGTGCCTGGAATGGCACCCTGCAGCCAGTATTGCTGTGGCAGTGCTGCCGGTAGCTATAATTGCAGCTGCCCGGAGCATCTTGAAGATGCTTTGGGTACTGCTGGAGTTCCAGGTTCTGGGACCCCACCCCCTTATGCATGACATAATGCGCAAAGGGGAAGGGGCCTGGCACAGGGTGCTCAGAGTCCGTGTTATGGTTCTGCTGAACATCACAATTGCTTTGTGGTTTTCAGCATTTTGTGTTTTGTTTTAGGAGGTAGCATTGCAAAATAAACTCTGGACTCTTCAGTTAAAATAATGGAATCACATCTTCATTTGTAATTATTACTATGCATTGTCTAGTCAATAGAATTTGATAAATGAGTACAAACTGGAGCTCTCCATAGGGCTTCATTTTGGCATTGGTGCTGATCTGAGATGGATTTTTCACTTTAAGATGTAAAATATCCCAAAAATACAGCATACAGTCTGCATACCAAAATGGGGTATACATTGTTTATTTACTGAAGGGAAGAATGAAAATGAATTTCCAATAGCATAATGTGATTATTTTTACAATATAGTATTAGTATTTTTTGTTATTTTGCCAATAATTATATATGCTAGTAAAACTTGACCATATACTGTACCTAAGTGTTGTCCTAGTAAGTGCACTTTGCTACATCAGGTAATAATTCATGTGAAAATAGAATGTCTTCTGGCATATATATTTCAAATTGATGGTTTGGGGGCCACATCTGGCCCTCTTACTACGAATCTATGGCTATCTTCATTACTTTAATTTAAACACATATTGTTAAACTACATTATTCTTCATTGCTTAAAATATTTAGCAGATGGCTTAAGAGTACTGGTGATATTTTCTGGGAATTTTAGAGAAAAACGGTTAAAATTAAACAAACTGCTTAAATCAACCTAAGATGCCATCAGTACTTACTGAACTACTCCCTCAATGGCATTTGAATGTAAAAGGTCAGTTCTAAAGAGATGGCATACATACTTGTAAGGATCTATTAAGTATCTTAATAGATCAGAATTAGTCATCATTCGTTTATTGTGTTATATATGAATTATTTGAAAATCATGCAAATTTTAGTTGCATAACAATAAATGTTTGCATATTTCCACAAAAACACTCAAATAATCAGAACTGACTACATAATTAGGCTGATTAATTTTAACTTTATCACTCCTAATGACCGTTTAATGCATTTGTTGCATTTTGGTACCAGTGTTTTTTTTTTTGTTTTGTTTTTTCTTTTTGTGTTTTTGCTAAATTATGTTTTCTTTCTATGATTAACAGCCTGTGATGGGGGACAGTTGTAGAATTTGGTGTACAGGTAACTTCAGATATGTTCTAACTAACTGCAGGCAATTAAATTAGGTAACTTCTCTATTTTTAAAAAAAATTAAAGTCAATGTTTGATTGCTAGGAAGTATAATATATTTTCTAACTATTACCTGTGTTCTGAAATTGGCTGAAAATGTTTATCAGTTCCTTAAATGCTGAATTCAGGGTGATGTACTTGGCATTCTCTGGATCCGGCAAAGAAATTATCGATTTTACAGTTTCAAATTATGCATACTTGGTACATGATTTCTCAATTAATTACCATATGCATTGTTGAATTGAAATTCAACTAAATATGAACCACTCAGATTTATAAGTGAGGTTACCCTTTTGTAATTTCATCTTGACCAATTTAGGTTATTATTGAATTTTCTTCTATTGAGAAATGAAGAGGAGAAATTCTGTCCAGTATTTAATTTAATACGTTAATTTGTTGAAACTTTGCAAATATTTGGATCTATAAGGGCTGAACTACACAAACGATTTTCAGTCAGTCATTGAGTCACTCAATCACAACATTTTGCAGAAGCGATATTCCTTTTGGGGTAACAGGCTATTTTGTTTAATCGCTTTGCATGAACAGCAATTCGTACTTCATGCATTTTTGTTTTTTTATTTACATTTTATGGAGATTCAGAGCAGAAATGCTACTTTAGATCTGTGTTATGAGATTTCAAATACATATATTTTAATCTCAGGCAGCTTTACATTTTAACACAAAGTACTGTAGCAGTGTGTTTATTTTATAAGCAATTTCATATCATGATGTTCAATCGCAGAGACTTCAAATCGGCTGTGTAGTTTATGCTTTAAACTTATATTAACATGTTAAAAGACATTGCAGATCACAAAATGATTCACTATTGCAATTAACCTTATTTGCCTGCTGACCAAAAACTGTGCTTGATATTTAGTAATACGGGTTATGTTTAATAAAAATGAGAGCAGAAAAAAATGACTTATATTAAAAATTATTCATCTGAAGCTGAAATAGTGAATACAGTGTATGTTTTAGATCTACTGACTTCTACGTAGACCACAAAACTAATATGTATAATTTTGATTTCTAAAAAATTATTTGTCAACATAATAGAAAGCGAACACAAAATATGCAAGTGCAATAATTTAAAAATGTCTTAACTTTGCATATGACTTATAAATAATGTACATGTGTATTTTCCTTATTTTTTTATATATTTAAAAATAGATTTTAAGTTTGTACAGTAGACTACTTGTATGCTGTAGTTGAGTTGTAAATAATGTAGAAAAAAAGGAACATGCTGATATATACATATTGTATGCAAGTTAGAATAAAATTAAAAGCTCTGTGGATATGTAATAAATATAAAATATATTTTATGTAATATACTTGTAGACCTATACATATATATTGCAAATTGCTATTAGTTTTAACGGCAGTTAATTTGCAGTTAAAATACGTAACAGATATTTTGTATTTTTTTTATTGAATATTCTTTGCTGTTGTGGAAAATGAATGTACCACTAAATAGGTGGTATTAAAAGTCTGCCGGATAAGACGGTTTAATGCATAAAATTGCAAAGGCCACATATTTTATGGTACAGGTTTTCCAAAATGAATCACCTTTAGTGGTAACTTTAGGTAATTATGCTGTGATTTTTATTTCTAAAAACAGTAAAGAATTTATTAAACTGAATTCTGTGTGTGTGTACTTTTTTTTTATTCTCAAAGTTTTTTTATACAGAGTGAATTTGTTAAATGAGTGCCTTATGGAACAGACCTTCCAACTGCTACACACTGCCCCAAACTAACTTTTTCATTTTCCATTACACATACTGTAACTGGGGTCAATTAATTTATATTAAGTGCAATATAAATAAAATGGGAAGTTAAGGAGAATAGCATTTTGTATTTGCATAAAATTACAAAGGCCAGTGGTTGCAAACTGAGTCATTTTGTACTTTTCAGAGGTGTGGAACTTAACCTTGAGTCACTAATGGGGCATATACTGTACATCAGTAATACAAAAAAAAAATTGAACGGTTCTAAATTTTTTCCCCTGATTTAACGATTCTCCAATCCACCGGTATGCAACTAATACATTGCAGATATTCTTCAGTATTTTGCAGATCACTTTCAGCAAATGACATAAATGACAATCATGAAAGGCTCATCATTTTACTAGTAATGGTAGCTATGGCGTAGCTTCACGGAACCCTAGCTGCTCGACCACGCTTTCGTGCCCATCAGGCCATCAGTTCTTCTGACATTTTTTAGATGGCCAGTACGGCCCTGTATGCTGTTATTGAAAACAAAAAAAAGACCATTTTTGTGTTTGTAAATGTATTGGAAACAAAATGACTGCATATGGTTTCTTCTACTGCAAAAACATAAATATACAATAAAGACATAAGAGAGCTCATCTAGAGCACATGCAGCTAGAATATTTGCAGGGATATACACACATCACTAAAGCGTATTTACATGTATATGGTTAGTTGGACGGATCTCTAGATGTCCAGGTACTGTATTGCATTAATCAGCCGTCTAGCACCTGCATGGAACACACCTCTTGGCAGGCGTATCTGTTGCCGTGTACACGTATAATAGAGTCAGTCGGTGAACACAGCACTCCTGCCTTTCCAGTCGTGAGCAATTAGAAGTATTGTATAAGATGTGGAAAAGCCGTGATAGTGATATATGTGTATGATTCCTATGTAGGCATGGGCAGTACGAATATGCATATGTTGCAGGAAAAAACAGACATCGATCCAAATCTACTTGAGCCCCAGTTTATGCATTTTCTTTAATACATTTGAAGTAATATACTAAATAGCACCTGGTTATTAGCCATTATTTAAAACAAAAAAAAAAACATTAAATAAAACAAATATTATTTTAATTTCCCAACTAGAGCAGAGTAAGCACTATCTGGTTTGATTTCTATGTACAGAAATACCTTTTGTGTAGTGTTTTACTTCAATATATTAGTTTGTACACACCCAATGCAAGTTTTATATTGCTTTTCTTGCTAGCTTCCTTCCATGATTTTTAGCCATTCATCATCAGGCATTTATTTTTTTCCCCAGGATACGACACAAATTTGATCCCACCACCTCGTCCAGCCTTCGCTGTGAGCATGTGTTCTAAGTTCACACGCGCACTAACACCGCCTGCCGTGTCAACTGTCGCTGCTACTTACTAGCAGCAAAGGTGTGTATTTGGGGGATTGTGGAACAACTGATTTTTGGAGAAGCTGTCCTGGAAACTGAGCAATACTGAATTGTTCGAGTACACTGGTATCCTAATAGTGAATATACACCTTATAGACTGCAGCAATTGAGAATAAGCACAGTAATAAAAGGAGACTGGGTATTAACAAACAAGCAAAGAGGTAAGAAGGCCTTCCTCACAAGCTTACAATCTATAGGACAATAGCAAGTTTGATATGTGATGTTTATTGTCTCTTAAGATATACTGGTCCAGCCAGATTGCAAGGGTGAAGAATGCTTAGTGAGCTGCATGTTCCAGTTGCACACAAATGTTTGTCTGGGGTCAGTGAGTTGTTTGTGTATACAAAGAACATATTTCAGAACTTGAATGTGTATACAGGGCCAAAGAGACATAGTGGGGACAGGTTCGAGAAGGGGCTTAGAGAAAAATTGGGGTGTGGCAACACCTGTTCATTTAAACTCAACTGAAGGAACCAGTTGTTGTCCTCCTCTATGGCTGGCCCTGGTCCTGCCCGGTATCCAGTCAAGGCCCAACCCTCTCTCTGCAATCCTCATGCCTTTCACTCATAGATACATTTTTGCGATGTTCTGTGGACCTGATTCCGGTATGTACACAATGCCGATATTAATGCAGTTGAGTGATTGAAAAACTGCACATGCATCAAGGCTCCGGTGTCTCAGTACCCCAGTCATTCTGAGTAGCCATAAGGTTACTCAGAACTGTGATAATCAAATGATCTGTATTTTAGTAGAAAGATGCTTGGATTTGCAAAGCTGCAGGTGGGCATTTCAATACAATCCTTGGCATCTGACATTTTCATATTTTTGCACAGCAGCTGTGTACATCAGGGCTTGACAATTTTTTTTTAAATCTAGGAGCCAGGATAAAAGTGTAGGAGCCACAAGGGGTGGGTCATAAATTGGTGTGTAAACTAGTTCAAAATTCTCCAAGAATGGGCTGTCGGGGTGGGTGTTATGACATGAGCATCTACAGTGATACGAAAGAGGTCACTCACCATTTGTAGCATCCCTCTGTCACCTCCAAGGTGAAGTTGATTTGGGTCCCCAGGGTGAAAGTTAGGGTATGTGCAGTTTGGAGGAGGATGAGATGTGCAGCTCACTCAGAATAACACTCAGCACCCACACAGCCAGGTGTCCCATTTCTGCCAGCAGGACCTTCCTGGTGTCTCCTCAGTCCTCCAATTGCCAGAAGCCCTGCAAGTACTTACTGAATTTTGTTATGCTAAATGATCCAGCACCCAGTCTCCTCTAGGTGGCCACACACTGACTGCTGCTGTCAGTATGTGTAATATCATTCAAAAGTACAGTGACTCGCACTGTGGTGAACTCGATGGCCGGCATCAAGTGAGTAAAGTATGTGAGTGGTCTGTGGCCGGCCGGCCCGCCGCCCGGAAGGACTCTGGACATCGCCCTACACTGCTGCTGACACCCAGGTGCTCCGCCCTCCTTAAGCCTCTGTCCTGACATTACCCCCTCCCCGGTTGCTTAACAGGGCACAGAGCAGCACGAGTGCATGAAGAGTTGGCAGGCTGAGCATAGGCATATATCTGGCGCATCGGAAGCCGCCCGGCCAGACATAAAAAACAACGCCGTGGACATTACTATTATTGTGCCGACTGCGAGCTAATCAGAGCTCGCGGCCGCTCCTGATTGGCTGCCATTCCAAGAGCTCTGATTGGCTCGTGGCCGGCCCATATTAGAAGATGCAGCCAATGTCGCGTGTGTCATTGTCTGAACTACCGGTATGCCAACTGCAATCAGCAGACGGCCCGGCACATATCTAAACTGCTGCCACTCGGGCCCCTCTCCCCCTGATGGCGGCCCTGCCCACGATCTCCACTGGTCGCCAGGCAGCAAAATCTGGTCGCCATGGCGACCTGGCCCCCGGGATTTGTCGAGCCCTGGTGTACATGATCACGGCTGTGATGGCATTAGTGTACATCTCTGAATCAGGACCTGTGTGAATTTAAGTGTATTAACCCCACTCGGACTGCAGCCTGCATTACTCTCCCACACCCACATTTGAACTAGGGATGTGCACCGGACCATTTTTGACGGATTTGGATTTGGTTCTAATTCGTTGTCCGGCTTTGGATTTGCCAAACTGTGGTGACTGGCTTTGGATTTGGATTTTTTTACAAAAATTGACAAAGCTAAAATCACATAAATTGGTCTTTTTTTTTTTCTTCCTAGAATATTATTAACCTCAATAACATTAATTTCCAGTCATTTACAGTCAATTTAGACAACCTCACAGCTTATAGTATTGTTTTCAACATTATCATCCACAGGTTACAGTGAGCTGACTGGTTACCAAGCGACAAAGCAGCGGCACAGACAACACAGTTTAAAGCACATCTATGACACATTGCCACACAGCAGTGGCAGAAATTAAAATTAGTGTACCCACACAGTGGGGTACGACCAGCAGTATCACAGTACTTGTTTACAAAGTGGGCTACGGCCCTAAGAGTCACAGTGCACAATCTTATTCACATTACACCGCACATAGTGCCTCTGATTCACATTACACCAAAAAGTAGTGTCTCTTATTTATGTTACAACACACAGTAGTGACCCTTTTACACAATGCCCACAGTAGTGACCCTTATACACAAAGCCCACAGTAGTAATTCCCCTTATACAATGCCCACAGTAGTAGTGCCACTTACACAATGCCCCCAGTAGTGGTGCCCCCTATGCAGTCCCCTTAGTAGTAGGGCCCCCTATGCAGTGCCCCAGTAGTAGTATGCCCCCCAATAGCAGTGCCCCCATTAGCAGGCCCCCAGTAGTAGTATGCCCCCCCAGTAGTAGTATGCCCCCCAGTAGCAGTGCCCCCCAGTAGTATTCCCCCAGTAGTAGTGCCCCCATTAGCAGGCCCCCAGTAGTAGTATGCCCCCAGTGGTAGTATGCCCCCCAGTAGCAGTGCCCCCATTAGCATGCCCCCAGTAGTATGCCACCCAGGAGCAATGCCCCCAGTAGTATGCCACCCAGGAGCAATGCCCCCAGTAGTATGTCCCCCAGTAGTAGTGCCCCCATTAGCAGGCCCCCAGTAGTAGTATGCCCCCCAGTAGTAGTGCCCCCATTAGCAGGCCCCCAGTAGTAGTATGCCCCCAGTGGTAGTATGCCCCCCAGTAGCAGTGCCCCCATTAGCATGCCCCCAGTAGTATGCCACCCAGGAGCAATGCCCCCAGTAGTATGTCCCCCAGTAGTAGTGCCCCCATTAGCAGGCCCCCCAGTAGTAGTATGCCCCCCAGTAGTAGTGCCCCCATTAGCAGGCCCCCAGTAGTAGTATGCCCCCCAGTAGCAGTGCTCCCATTAGCATGCCCCCAGTAGCGCCCCCTTACACACACAAATAAAAAAAGAGAAAAAAAAACTTACCTGAATCCCCGCTCCTGCTGCCATCCGCTCTGCTCAATTATGCGCAAGGAGGGAGCCAGAAGATGGAGCTCATGAGTGAGCGCCAACCGGCTCCCTCCGTGCAGCAGCCAATGAGAGTCTGTGTGACTCTTAATGGCTGCTATAGCAAACACACAGCTGCCGCTGGCGGCTGTGTGTTTGTTTCTGTGTAGGGCAGACCGCTATCAAAGAGGAGCCCTGACGTCGGATTCTTTCGCGAGGATCCGACATCAGGAGGCCGCCGTTCAGCCCTGAATGGGGATCCGAGTCAGACGGGGAACACCCAAACAGGGTTCGGGTGGACTCGGATCCCCTATGTTCGGAGCGGTTCAGATTCCACAGAATCCGAATCGCTCATCTCTAACTTGAACTACAGTCTGCCTTTCCCAGTGGCAAATGCCGTGTGACTCATCACTCGGCAGGAAATACAGGATTGTAGGTGGGTAGGGGTTCCATTTATGTGCTTTACCTAGATGATAGATATTTATAATTACCACCCTCATGTGCTTTAATCACCCCATATAATGATATAATCGCTAGTGTGATTCACCATCACTGCTCCTCCTCACCACAGCCCAGGGGCGAACCTGAGGTAAGGTGGAGACTGGATGTGGCTAGGAATGTGCTGTGGCTTCATCTTAGCCATCTCCATGCATGCAGTTAACAGAGAGCTCTGCCAATCAGAGCTATATATCCAAGTAGCTGCTGCAGCAGTTCTGAACATGTAGAGATGGATACAAAGCTGTTCAGGTCTACAAAAAAATTTAGTCCATTGGTAGGGAGTGTTCTGAGTACTCAGAAACCACCATGAATGTGCCAGTAGCAATGTCCATCTTCCGGGGCTGAGTAGAGGAGAAGATTGGACAGCTGGATGCTCCGCAATGTGAGGAGCTGCTGTGGCAAAACATGTGCAGCAACTCCCCCTCAGCCATCTTGTTCAGAGATTTGCAACCAGTGTCATAGACAAAGCTGTCTCTGTAAATTAAAAAAAAATAGTAGGTAACCAGCTTACACGTATAAGGTAGCGGTTGTGTGCTTTTAGTTTTAGTGTGTAGAGCAGGGGAACTTCAGGCCCTGGGGCCGTATAAGGCCCGGGGAATAATTTGGTCTGGCTCACAGAGCTTTTTTCTGCTACCATCATCTGGCCAGAATCTATGCAGCAGTGCTGCCAGGAGCATCCTTATGACCCTTTTGACGGTACACCACTGCCCTTACACCACCTCGGAGCATCCTCAGGTATTGCTGTAATCAGCAGCGATTGTGGCCCCGCCCCGTGTGACGTCACATTGAGGGACCGTGGCCTGCATCGGGCTGCAAATTATGTTATACATATCAAAATGGCCCTCGACAGAAAAAAAAGTTCCCCACCCCTGGTGTAGAGGGACATAATAGGCCCAATTCTGAGTTGGAAGCTGCAGCGTTCATGTCTGCCTTTTGTCGGTATTGCATTTGTGTCTTTATGCAGATAATGCTACATGACCTTTCCTGGTGTACAGCCATGTGTCTGCTTGTACAAGGCCTGAGACACTCACTTTGACCATCATTAGACTTTGAAATACCACTTGTGCATCTTTAGACCCAACCATCAGTCAGACCATGGAAACTTGCACCGTCTCCATGCTAGATTCTACAACTGAGTACGGTTTACAATGTGAATGACTGTATGTCTGAATTCACAACCAATACAGTGAAACTCCCATCAGTAGCGTATGCAGGGGGGGGTTCTGAGTACCCATAACCCCCCCTGACAGATGAGAGAGTGGGCACCATGTTTATTAAGTCCTGCCCACTCATGAAAAAATGCAGTGATTTGTGGTTCAATGGGGAGGAGGCGGAATCAATATTAAAATTCCATTAGATTTTGGCCCTGCCTCTGAAGAGCTTTACCTGCGAATCATGGCATTTTGCAGCTAGGGGGATGGACCTAATTACCTGGTGTGTGGTCCCATCCCCATCTGCTACCTGCAGCTGCTGCAAGTTGAGAGAGAGTGAGTGTGTGTGTTGTATGTGTGACATATACATGTTTGTGTGTGTAATGTATGTGTGACGTGTGTATATACTATAAATGTTTTAACAGGGTCACAGAAAGCAGGACACAAAACCAGCAGATTCCCGGTGAAACAGTGTCTTATAATGGCAGCAGACATAATAGTTTAATATATACACACACAGACCTGGACAACCTGGCGCAGTGATTAGACATACAGGTGGAAACAAATGATCCTGCACCCATGTTCACCCTTTTGCAACAGAATGCAGCCACAGTCTGCTATACTTCCTACCACAGCCAAATAAGAAAGTCCCTGGCACTATGGAAACTCAGGCCTACTGGCTGGCTGCTATTCTGTGTCAGTGTCCAGAGCACTCTTCCTGTCTTCAAGTGATGACTTGCAGCTGGACCTGTGCAATCCTGAAAACCCAGAGTTCTAAACCTCCACTGATGCTGCAGACTGCACAGGTTTTACTTTAATCTCCCTTGGAGGGAGCTGATCCCACAAGAATGTGGATAATTCAGGTGAGATGCAACCCCTCTCACCACACATTCCCCCCATTTTACTTTTCCAAGCTTGGGGAAGCACACATCTTTGTGACGGACGACACCATTCGGCTCTTTCAAACTTCCGGGACAATGCGTCCGCATAACTATGTTGAGCTCCAGGCTGATGTTGTACTACAAATTTATATTGTTGAAAGGTGAAGAACCATTGCATAACCCTGGGGTTGACCTCTTTGTTGAGGTGCATCCACCTCAAGGGTGCGTGATCCGTGACTAGGACAAACTCTCTTCCCAGGAGATACTTTAGGGCTTCTACTGCACATTTTATCCCAAACATTCTAGCTCGACTATAGCATACTTTGTTTCACGTGGCAACAGTTTCCTACTCAAGTAAAGATTCTGCTTTTCCTAACCCGCAATGTACAGTGACGAAATAGCTCCCAAGCATGTCATGGAGGCAACAGTTTGCAGGACAAAGGGTTTCCGGAAGTCAGGTCCCTGTAGGACCAGATTGGAACACAGGGCCGTCCTCATATCTACCATGCTTCCTCAGCTGTTTTGGACCAGAGGATTCTTTCTGGCTGAGCCCTCTTAAGGGTTTCAGTCAACGATAAAGCCCTAGAGGTGAAATGCGGAATGAAACAGCAGCAATATTTCAACATCCCAAGGAAAAACCACATTTGTTTCTTTTGGTGGAGGGTCTTGGACTTAACCGTCTCCACTTTCCATAGATGGGGTCTCACTTGTCCCTTGCCAATCACATACCTGAGGTAATTGGCCTCTGAAAGTCCGATGGTACATTTGGCTGGATTAGCCGTAAACCTGTGCTGTCTTAAGCTGTCCAGCACTTTTTGGGCAAGTGTGTTTACCAATCTTTGGTATATATGACAATGTCATCTAAGTAGGCTATGGCACAGCTTCTCAAACTCTGTCCTCTGAACCCCAAACAGTGTATGTTTCCCAGATTCCTGAAAGAATTATAAGTGAAATAATTAGCGTCACCTGTGGATCTTTTAAAATGTGTTAGTGAGTAATGATGAATACATCTGTGCACCTGCTGTGTTACCTAGAAAACGTGAGCTGTTTGGGGTCCTGAGGACCGAGTATGAGAACCACTGAGCTATGGCGTACCCCTGGTGTGGCCTTAGTAGGTGACCCATGGAGTGCTGGAATGTCGCTGGTGCCCCATGAAAGTCAAAAGGAAGCATTTTATATTGCTACAGGCCATCAGGCTTCGAGAAGGCAATCTTCTCCTTGGCAGCCTCACTTAAGGGAATTTGCCAATACCCCTTTGTGAGGTCTAGGGCTGCTTGCCAAATTTCCTACCAGTTCGCCCACCAGAGGTAGCAGGTACGCGTCGAATCGGAAAACTTGGGCACTCATTCAGAGCCGTACGCAAACAGCAGTATGCTCGGTGCGTTCCGATGTTGACTAACCGCGCATGCGTCGGTGTAACACTGCGCATGTGCGTACGGCAGATTGCGAGCTTATTTTGTCTCGTTCGTCAAATAGCGTACAGGAAGTGACATGTCAAATGTGATTGACAGAACAGGGCGTTTTTGGGTGTAGACGGGGGTGGAGATGGAAAAACGCAGGCGTGGCGAGGCGTTTTTGGGGCGTACATACATTAGCAGATGCGAGCGTAAAATGTGTACGGACTGACTCATACATCACTGGATGATCCTCTTACACTTCAAAATGCTCGCACAGCTTAGGGTCTGGATTACTCGACCACATTGGCGATGGCCTTCTCCTCCATCCCGGCACTCCACGATGTTGCAGCGATTAATCGCGGGTGGTCAGAACAGCAATTAGTGTTGGATTGAAAACCGGCTTGGTATGTGTTTTGAAAGCAGTTTTTTGGGTTAGCACAACAGCGTACGCAGGTGGAAATCATAGCTGCTAATGTGCTGATTACACAATCAATTTACGTACATTTGTGGGTGTTTCGTTTGGGGTCAATTTGTTGGTTAGGGCCTATTGTAACAATAATGTCATCATGTTTTTTTTGTTTTTACCTTTTTCTTTTGGCCTGTTGAATTTGCCTCGTTATGTTAAATTTTAAACGTTCCTTAAAGAGCACTTTTTTTTTTTTGCATGTAAAATGTGGTTTTTGCCTTTTGGCCCAGGATTAAATGTAATCCATTTTGACAATAATGTGAGAATACAATGTCAGTTTTTTAATTTTTTTTTATTGCTCAAACAAAAACTAAAATAAATAACCGATTTGTGGCAAAGATTTTTTGCAGGGTTCATTCCCAAAGTTACAATAATTGGGCCAACATAAAAGATTTATGAAATGTAGAACACAAAATTAAAAACAATTCACAAGAAAGGAGAGGGAAGTTTTGACCAGAAAGGAATATGAGCCAAGCACAGAAGGAGTGTGGGAAAAGTCGCCATTGCTGTCACCGTTTTTTCACCCGTTTGGCTGGGGGAGGGAGGGCGCCAGACCGGGTCCGGGATGTCATCGGGCTGGCCTGTCCAGAGGCAGATGTTGTGGCCTCTGGACTAGGCACAGGGCTAGGCACATTTGGAGGATTGGCTGATGTTGTGCCAGTGGTGGAGGATCCTGATGTTCCGGCAGGAAGGGAGGTCGGCTCCACCATGTGCTGGCGAACGAGCTGCTCCAGGGCATTGGCGATGTTGGCCCTGGTATTTTCCGCCAGGGCCTGACCAATGGTCACGTTGGCCGCAGCATTTTGCTCCAGGGCCTCAGCCACCCGTATCAGACTGGCGTCCATCCTCTGCAGAATCTCCGTATGGAAATCCGATTTGAAATTGAGTTCTGTGAGGAGGGCCACTGCCTGCGAGGGGGATTGCCCTGGACTGGCTTCAGCCGGATGTACTGGTTCCTCCCCTGCAGAGCCAGCAGAAATTTTGCGGCCAAGGCTCCCCTCTGGAGCAGACTCATCCGCCTGTGTCTCTGTTTGGAAAAATGAGAAAAGACTCACATTAGAATCTACATATTGGCACAATAACATTTCAGAGTTGGTGACATCACAAGATTTACCTGGGACAACATGAGGAGCCGCAAAGTCTGGCATGTCCGTATCCATGTTGGACACGCCAAACACCTCCACAGGCTGCACACACCCCTGTGCCAGCTCTTCTAAATCTGTCAACTCCAATGACACAGGGGTTGGACCCCCACCTGTCCCCCTTGCATGCCTAGCCCTGTCCGAAAGTTTTAGCTTTAGCCGATATTTGAAGTCGCCCCATCTGTGGGATAAAATTGGAACCAGTATCCTTTTGTTTAAAATGGGGTTTGTTTATAGGGGGGGCAAGTGTTTACTTACCGCCGTTTGACATCCCGGGCTAGACGGACATAATCACCCACCCTATTGACAGCAACGGCTACCTCTTCCCACATTCTCCACTTCTGGCTTGTACTCATATTCCTGTCTGCCTGTGGCAGGATGTCCACACACTTCTGAATCAAAACCTCCATCTCCTTTCTTGTGAAATGTGGCTGCCTTTTCTTTTTGGCAGCTTTGGCCGGAATACTGGGCCCAGCAGCCTCTTCCATGTCATCCTCCTCACCTATTTGTGTAAATATGCAGATTTCTCAACTTCACAACTTGCCCAATATTATGTTTCAAATTAATCTTTGAGACAAAATGCATGAAAGACTTACCGCCTGACTCTTGCCCATTGTTTCCCTGGTCTGTAGCCATGTCTGAGCTCCAAACAAGAAATACACCAGAATTTAAATGTTGTTTCGTGACGTATTTATACATGCGTCCTTATTTTGCGGCCGCATCATTGATTGTGCGTTCCTTTGATCCCTCCTTAATTTTTGCGGGAAGCGAAACACTATTTATGGCTTGGTGTGTCTCGAATCGAGGTGGCGTTTTTGGATTGTTGGAGGTTACCTTGGTTGGAGTTTCTTGTTTGCGTATTAAGGAGTTGGCGTTTGGAGTTTATTTTGTTTGCTAGAGTTGCGTTTTTATTTTCCGGTCGCTTTTTTTTGGGATATTTTTTTTGCCTCGTTTCTTGATTTGGTAAGTTTTGTGAAGTCTAACTTTGGTTCAATTGGTGTCTCCTTCTGTTTGTTATTGTTCTTAATTTTTTTAACCATAATTTCATCTCTTTTAGGTTTTTTTTTCTTTCGGCCCCAAAGACCTTTTGTTTGGGAATCTTATATATTTGCTCTTGGTAAGTCCATTTTTTAACTTGTATTTGCGAACTAATTAGCGCATTTTTCTCTGTTTGTAGAGTGACTTGTATTTGCGAGCTAATTAGCGCATTTTTCTCTGTTTGTAGAGTGACTTGTATTTGCGAACTAATTAGCGCATTTTTCTCTGTTTGTAGAGTGACTTGTATTTGCGAACTAATTAGCGCATTTTTAAATGCTTATTCATCCTGTAAAATTGTTTGTGGTTTCCCTTTAGCATTTTTGGCTTACATTTGACCCCAATTTGACGTACTGTGTGCAATGTCGTTTTGCTCGTTGCCCAAATGTGTGTTTCGCCTATTTTATGTTTTGTCTTGCACCTAATTTAGAAACATAAATGCACAGACTAAACTTTTTCAAATTAATATTGGGAATATTTTCAGTTTGGACGTATCATGACAATACCCCGGCATGTAAGCAGCAATGGATGGTATCATCAAGCTAAGTTGTTTTATTTTTCTTTTGGGGTGGGTCCAAAGCCTTACATTCAAATCTTGCCATATCAGGTTGATCTGGGGTGGATTGTTCTGGCCATGCTCCCGGAAGCCGACCAACCTCAATCTCGTCCCAGGCATAGGCATCGTAGGCGTGCAAGGCCCCAGATATTTCGAACACGTGTCACCCTTTTTGGAATGCCCGATGATGAGGTTTTAAGATGCTACCGTCTTCCTCCCAAAATCATCATAGACACTCTCTCATTAATAGATAGTGATCTTGAGCGGCAAATTGACAGTCCAACAGCAATACCACCACTTACGCAATTTATGGCGGTGTTACATTTCTGTGCCTCAGGATCGTTTCAAACAATGGTGGGAATAGTGGCGGGCATCTCACAATCCTCCTTTTCCAGGATCCTGAGGGCAGTGATGGAGGCACTTTTCAAGCACCTCCATCATTTTATTAAAATGCCTTTGGATATGGGTGCCCTTAGTGTGGCCAAGGCCAATTTTTACCAAATAGCTGGCTTCCCACACATCATAGGGGTTGTGGATGGTACTCACATACCACTTCAGCCTCCAGCATGGCTGGAGGCAATATTTCGCAACCGTAAACACTATCACTCCCTGCATGTAATGGTGGTATATGATGCCTCCCTCCAGATCCTGTCCCTGAATGCAAAATTACCAGGAAGTGCACATGACTCCTTCGTCATCCGGCAATCAGGGATATGGCACAAATTAACCAACCTACAAGCTGGTGATGCGTGGCTTCTGGGTAAGTGGAGACCTTTAGTACATAACAATGTTAAGCTTGATACACAGTGATCCTGATGTTGTCTATTCTTTTTCACAGGAGACAGTGGCTACCCTTGCATGCCCTGGCTGCTCACTCCTTATTTGGCTCCCACACCAGGCCCACAAAGTGAGTTTAATACCGCACTTACAGCCACCAGGCAAGTGGTGGAGCGCTGTATCGGCCTTTTAAAAGGCCGATTCAGATGCCTCCACCGCTCTGGTGGCGAGCTCATGTATTTGCCGGATATGGTTTCGAAAATTGTGGTCCTGTGTGGGATATTTCACCACATCGCCATAAGGAGTGGTGTCCCAATGCAGCCAGAGGATGCCTTACCTGAGGATGGCCCCCCCGAGGTTCGTCGGAGGTCAGTATGTGGGGGGGCCATACGCGATGATGTGGTGGCCCGATATTTTAGGTAATTATTGACCAAACAGTGTTTATACCCAATGTGTTACGATTTGTTTGCGTTCATCTTTTTTGATATTAATTTTTTCCCCATCTTCTGTTTGTTTGCATAATCTTTGGCACTCCCACAATGACTACTTCCTGCTACTCTTCAAAAACCTTTAAATATTTTGAGAGTGCAATTTGTTTCCTTTTTGGGCACGTTAGAAGCAAGTGTAACCAAACTCACAAACGTTAAATTTACCTAAGGGGTAACCCAGTAATGAAGCAAGTGGAGCTAAAATGTAATATGTTTTCGGGGTACTAACCAACACACCAAGGAATCCTGTACAATCAGTTGGCTTCGTAAGATCGGCCTAAGCAGATTGCCCACCAAATAGGAACCTTTAAAATGTTGTAAACTATCATGTTGTCCACCCCAAAAAAGGAAAATGACGTTGGTACTGGTAGGTTTTTCTTGTGCCTGTTTGCATTCAAAATACAACACACAATCTGTAGTGAGATTAATTGGCAATCCTTGCTTGAAGAGTCTACTTATGTCAGTGTAAAGAATCTTGGATTTACTAAAAACGCATGAGACAGAGCGTGAATAAAAACTGATTTATTGGAAAACAATTTAAAAAAAAAAAAAAACTAATTCCTAAGGAGGACCGCCAGTTGGTCAAGGCCCTGCAGCAGCCCGGTGACTTGCTCCCGCATACGGGCCACACACTGACAGATTTCTGCCCGACGCCTCTGTTCCTCTGTGGGTGACAAAAGTTTGGGGATTAATACATCAATAATGAAGCAACATTCAAAAACAACACAAAACAAGCAAACCAAAACTTAAAAGCTTGTGCCAAAAAACAACATTACACGGATAAAACCCAGCACCCCAAAATGTGATAGGCCAAAAATACAAGGGCCCAAAAAAAATGCACACACGTGTGATATGTGTATGGTGAAATCAGCAGGAACAGGTAAAGACAACCCCCAAAAATTCCCAAAGGCGACAGAAAGCCCACAAAAATGGGGACGACACATGATTACATACAAACAGTTTGTGGTGGCCAAAAATAAACAAAAAAAACATACCGTTCGGCAAAACGCCAGAGCGAGAAGCAACTCCCTCGACCACCTCGGAGGTGGCTACATTCCCCAAACCTAGGGGCAGGGTGTTGGCAGAATCCTGGGAGGGGGTATTTGGAGGAGGGGCGGTTGGAGGAGAGGGGGAATTGGGCTGTAGGGGAAGTAGACCTGAAATCTCGGCCACAGGGTCTGGGGAGGAGGGGGTAATTGAGGAATTGGGGGTTGGAGAGAGGGGCCGGGCCCGGCGTCTTGTCTGCCGATGACGCCGTAGTCTTTGCTGTGCCCCTAAAAGATGTTAAAAATATTGTGGTTAGTTTCAACAGGAATCCAAAAAAAAAAAAAAAAAACATGCACATGCAGATATGAGTACAAGGAATAAATAGGACAGACATGAAAACATGCACATGCAGATATGAGTACAAGGAATAAATAGGACAGACATGAAAACATGCACATGCAGATATGAGTACAAGGAATAAATAGGACAGACATGAAAACATGCACATGCAGATATGAGTACAAGGAATAAATAGGACAGACATGAAAACATGCACATGCAGATATGAGTACAAGGAATAAATAGGACAGACATGAAAACATGCACATGCAGATATGAGTACAAGGAATAAATAGGACAGACATGAAAACATGCACATGCAGATATGACTACAAGGAATAAATAGGACAGACATGAAAACATGCACACGCAGTTAGGGCCCACAAGATAAACTTGAAAACCACAGTCCATAAAACTTACTTTCCTCGATCTGCATGCGAAAGCATGCCAGCAAGCGGGGCGTCCGCCGGTGCAGGTCCGACCACCTGCGCTCCAGCTGGCCAATATGTCGGCGTGAGCCGAAGGAGCGCAGGCGGCGACGTACCTCCGCATATGCGGAACGCTTTCGGCGATTTGTGATGGGTGGAGACTGACTGGTGATTCGCCTGTCCATCACCTCCGTCAGCACCAGCAGTTCGCGCCTGGTGAATGCGGCGGATCTCATGATGGCAATGGTGTATTTTTAGAAAAATAATTTTAATAAAGCACCAAAAAAAAATTTGATTGGCTAATGTATTTGGGAAAATAACAGGACAAATTCTATTGGTTAGTGTATGAGTCATGTGTTCGACAGGGCCACAAATCTCTGGAGAGTTATGATAGGCTTGATGCAGTGACATGCGTAAGCAAATTTAAATAAAGAAATGAACCACAGAAAATTTGCGGGGATCCAAACAAATAGAACAATTGTTTAATTGGGGCTAACATGTCTTTTGAACAATAAAAGCGAATGTTTAAGCCGTACGTATTCTGCGGGTAAACTCAAACACGGACAAGATTAAAGTTTATTGCATTGTGTTGAAAAAAAAAAAACAATTAAGCTAATTGATACATTGATTGGCATGATACGATTGAGGGAGGTAGGCAGAATAAACGAGCAGGTAATCGGAATCTGACAGGCCCACTTCCGGTTTGTACTTGTGCGTGCGTTCCCTTCAAGCCATTTCGAGGATGTACGCTCGCTATTTGGCACGCTCGTTAGTTAGAGGAGGGGTCGCCTGAGTTTGGGGCGGATTTTTAGCTGCGTACGAAAATACGAGCGAGTGCTTGAATTTAAATATTTTTTTACGTACGCCGAACGTACGTACGCCCACTTGCGAGTGGGTCTGAATCAGGGCCATGGTTCAAAAGTCTAAAGTCATTACAGAAGCTTATTGCCCCCATAGGCTGGGGGACTAGGACAATAAGATTTAACCAATCAATCCTGTACTCTTCAATGACCCCAAGCTGAAACATCTGCTTCAGAACTTGCCTGACTGCTTGACGCTACATCTCAGAAATGTGATACGGTCCTTGTACGCCCCGGCAGAGGAGAAAACACATCTCGATTGTTGTGGACCAAGAGCTCTGCTTCTTCTCTTTGTTCCGCTGACAATGTATCTGCCAGCGGGACATCCGAAGGTCCCAGTGAACTAGAAAGGTGATCAGGAACCATAGGGAAAGTGGTTTTCAGCACACCCTTGGCCTTACCCGGGTTGGATATAACATTCTTGAGGGCAGCCTTATTTTGCTGGAACCGGGCAAAGCTTCATATCATTCAGGAGAGTACACCAATCTGGAGTAAAAGTATAATTGTCTCGAACTGGTTGCACAGGGTTTTCTTCTCCAAAGAGGACTAGTCATTTTGATACACCTCTCTTGTCAGGATTCTGCCTGGGATCGGCTGTTACTTACCACAGTGCTGGCTTCCCCTCACTAGTGTGAGCAGTGAGATGTCTGGTGAGCGGTAGGTGACTTGCTGAGTATTCTTCCTGGGGCCCAGGTGACTGTCATGCAGTCCTCCATATCGAAATTCCTGCGGCGATGGTCATGGGTGCAGCCATCTTGGCTGAATCACCTGATAGATCCTTATCCAGTGGTAGATGTGTCAGTTCTCAGCTGACTTGCTCATCGAATGGACAGCTACCTGTGGGTATAAACAGGACTCCAGGTGAACAGGAAATTGCTTGATCAACTTCATTATTCCCAGATGGTTGGTGTTTGCTTTGTTCCAGGCTTCACATGCAATCTTCCAGAGACTCTTCCCAGTGGTATTTCCAGTGTATCCTCAGTACATCTCCTATGTACTGAGTCCTAGAGATTATTTCAAGTGCCTTTACCTGTTTGTTATTTACAATGCCATATCCTGGTAAGGCAGAGCTACAGACCACCTTTTGCCTGTCTGTGCTATTTCAAGTGCCTTTACCTGTGTGTTATATACAAGTGCCATAACCTTTGTCTTTGTGTACAACTCCAAGTGCCACCTTTTGGTGCAGCAGTGCACCAGAATACCTTTGCCTGTGTACTCGATACGCACAGTGGTGTACAAGTACAGATCCTCCTTCTCCTCGAGTCGGCAGCATATCCTTATTCTCCAGTGTTAGCTACAGAACATACTCCTCAGTGGATTTCCTTTTTCTGGTCTCCCACAGCACTTCTTCAGGAAACATTTCTATTGTGCTTACTCTGTACAAGTGGTAGAGAGATTATATTTCTAGTGGGCCAAAGTGGTGTGTCTTTTTCCATTCCCACTCACATCGGATACCTGACCTGGGGACCATGACCTACTTGCCAGGTGCAGCTGAAATACATACCCCGCTTGGATTGGTCACTGGTGAACACTTCCCGGCAGGTTAGACTCCGCACCCTAGGTCAGGTCTCGCCAACATTCAATGCTTGTGGATGAGGAGACTGAACATCCAGGCCCCTTCCTTGACCCGGGAACACAACTTCCAGCCCCTCAGTAGGGGACTTCAAGATGCTAAGCGTGACATCTCTCCATTTTGTGAGGTAGGGCCTTGGAGAGTTTCTGCCTCTGAGGTTGTTTCAAGAGCTCAGGGAAACCTGGGAAATTGTACCCCAATATAAGCGGGTAAGGGAGCTTGGGCCCAACCATGGCTACTATATAAGTGCACCCCTTTAGGGTGAGTCTCACTCGTACATGGGAAAAGTTTTCTGTGGACCCATGTACATAAAGCAGCTCATCTAACCCTGGCACTTTTTCTACTGGCCTGGGTATGACGGCCTCTGAAATCAGGGTTAACTCACTCCCTGAATCTATTATAGCTAGTAGTTCTTGACCACCCTACAAAACAGACTCCCACACCATGGTCCATAGGCTCTAATTTTTTTGGACAGACCTGCCTCATGTGACTGGCTCTCCACACTCATAGCAGACATCCATGGAGTCTCCCGAATAGTGGGTGTAGAGGGGGTCACAGGCCAGTGGGGTGTCAATTTAATGGGACGCACATTCACTGGCCACCTCAAGCATTTTTGCCATATTTCCTGTGGTTTCGTACCATTCTAATACTATAGCCAACTACCCCGGGTTCTGAGGATCGGCATGTATCTGCCAGCGCTGCATACTTCTACCTAGGGTCCTTATGCACTGGTTGACAACTACCGACTCCACAATCTAGGCAATTTTGTACCTGTCTGGCGAGTTCTGCAACCTGCTACCAAATAGGGACTCCTAGTAGTAGGGCCCACTCATGAATGTGCTGCGCCTGCATTCAGGAAAATGAAAGTACTGCCCTTTTTCTCTCCAGCAGTGCAATGGTTAATGGAGTTCATCCCTAGGCTGATTTCAATAAGGTGAGTATTGCTCTGGTTCAGGAACCATGTGGATTTTAACTATACAGCATGCAATAAACACCTGGAGAATATGCTAACAGCATTTGAATGATAAAATAATCATTAAGCACCACAGTAATGAAAAGGGGGAAAAAATGTTTTTCATCAAAGGATTTAGGTACCCGTCCCTATTTCTGATCCTAAGGTGATGTATATATGTGTTGACTCTTAATCCTTTTGCTGAAAATTGACTGTGGGTGCTGCACGCCGGGGCATCGGAAACCGATGGCTCACATGGTGATGGTATAAGGTACATGTATTTTTTTTTGTCTGTTTATGCCCTGATGATGATGCAATAAACCAAGCATTGAAACTTTGGATTAAACCTGCACATGCGTTGATTTTTTATAGAGAGGAGTGGGTTCGGTTCCCAGAGAACCGAACCCACCCGAATTTAGCATATCTGAATCGGATCCAAGCAGGCTCAGAGGTTCCCACCTTACTCGGTTCTCGAAACCTAGGCAAAACCATAGAGACAGAAATCTCGCGGTTTGCAAGCTTTCGTTTCTATGATCCATGCAGTAAGGGACAACGCGATGGACGCCATTTCCACTCCGGCTGTATAAAGTGAACAGGGAGGGTGGGTAGTGTAGGGCTGGGAGAGGTGCTGGTGCTATCTGCTCTGTCCTGGGCTGGTGACTGCTGATCCATTCTGGTCTCTGGTCACTGTGCTGTCACTATCACTGTGCTGTCTGTGCTGATCCATTCTGGTCTCTGGTCACGGTACTGTCACTGTGCTGTCTGGTGATCCATCTGGGCTGTCTGCTGTGTCCTGGGCTTGTGCTGTGTCCATCTCTGGGCCCAAGTTCTGGACTCCAAAAAAAATAAATCAAAGTGTCTTTTTATATTTTTCAGTGTGTGCATGCATGTTAGGCTTAACCACAGTAGCGCACAAGAGCCAGCCAGCAACGCAGGTTGCACTTGCAACCTTGTGCTGCCCTACTCCAGTCGTTCTTAAAAAAAAAAAAAACAATAAAAGTGTCACTGTCTTATATATATTTTTTCTTCTGTGTGTGCGTGGGTGTTACCACAGTAGCACACAAGATCAAGTGACTACAGTCGTGTTCAATCAAAAAAATAACAATACAAGTGTCACTGTCTTATATATTTTTTTCTTCTGTGTATGCGTGGGTGTTAGGCTTAACCACAGTAGTGCACAAGATCAAGCGACTACAGTCGTGTTCAATAACAAAAAACAATTAAAGTGTCATATTTTTTTCATGTTTGTGTGGGTGGGTTTTTGGCTTAACCACAGTAGTGCACAAGATCCAGAAAGTAACGCAAGTTGCAACCTTGTGCTGCCAGACTCCAGTTGTGATCAATCGTTACTCTGGGGCCATGTTCTTCTGGAGCTGACAAAAAATTGAAATCATCATTTGTCGTTTTTGGATATTTTGGTGGGTGAAGGCGCTAAGGATGATGAGGATGTTGATGATGTTGGTGATGAGGATGTTGATGCCGAGGATGTCCTTTGTGTAAGTAAGGCAACAGCTGTTGCCCATGGTTTGAAAAATCCAAAGCCCATTGTTGTCATGCCGGGAAAAAAGACAAAAAAATCTACTTCTCACGTGTGGAATTATTTCCATCCTGATCCGGACAACAGTTGTCAAGCCATATGTGCCCGTTGCCATGCAAGAGTGAGTAGAGGGAGGGACCTAAACCACCTAGGAACCTCCTCCTTGTTACGTCACTTGGAGCTCATTCATCAAATATCAAAGTGTACGTTGCCAAGTTCCAAAACTCAAAATGTAACAAGTCCAGTGTCACCTACCTGCTCCCTCTCTGTGAGATCCAACTGCCTTCGATCTACAACACCAACACCTGCATGATCAACATCCTCATTCGTCATCGGGAGTAGTCCTGCTGCATCCAATGTTGGTATTCCAAACATGATTGACTCCTCTCCTATCTGTGATTCCTCAGAAGGATCCTTGATGACTACGCCTGTTGCTGCTGCTGTTGCTGTCAGTGGATCTTCATCCCAGAAGGGGACCAGGAGGAAGACTACTTGTAACGTATCCTCCAAAAAGCAATTAACTGTTAAACAATCATTTGCAAGGGCAAACAAGTATGACAGCAATTGCACAGTGGATTACTGACGCAGTAACAGCTTTGCTGGTATTAGATGTGCATCCAGTATCCGCCATTACTGCAGTGGGTTTTCAACAGTTATTTCAGGTCCTGTGTCCTTGCTACCAGATCCCTTCTAGATTCCACTTTGCTAGAAGAGCGATTCCAAATCTGTACAAGGACATTAAAAAAAACCTTATTAATGTCCTCAGAAATGCACTTGACCACTGATATGTGGACAAGTGGGACAGGGCAAACTAAGGATTACATGACTATGACAGCCCACTGGGTAGGTGTATTGCCTACAACAGCAACAGCAGCATCTCCCAAAAGACAGCTGATACAGAGGCAGGCTACTCTTTGTATAACTGGTTTCACTAAGAGGCATACCACTGAGAACCTCTTAGAAAAACTCAGGGAAATCATTGCTAAATGGCTTACCCCACTTGGACTCTCCTAGAGATTTGTGATTTCGGACAATGCCACTAATATTGTGAGAGCATTACATCTGGGCGAATTCCAACAAGTCTCATGTTTTGCTCACACAATTAATTTGGTGGTGCAACATTTTTTTAAAAATGACAGGGGCATGCAGGAGATGTTCTCAGTGGCACGCAAAATATCTGGACATTTTAGACATTCGGCAACCGCTTGTCAAAGATTGCATTACCAGCAGGTACAGATATATTTGCCCTTCCATCAGCTGAAGCAAGAGGTAGTAAAGCGGTGGAATTCTACCCTCTATATGCTTCAGCGGATGGAGGAACAGCAAAAGGCCATCCAGGCCTATACAGCGGACTATGACATAGGCCGTGGAGGGGGAATGCACCTTACTGGAGAATAATTTCCATGTTGTGCAAGGTTCTCAAACCCTTTGAACTTGCCACGCGTGAAGTTAGTTCAGACGCTGCCAGCTTGAGTCAGGTCATTCCCCTCATCAGACTTTTGAAAAAACAGCTGGAGAAACTGAAGGAGTAGCAGAAACGGAGCGATTGCGCAAAGTATGTCGGACTGGTGGATCAAGCCCTTGATTCACTTCACCAGGATCCAAGAGTCGTCAATCTATTGAAATCTGAAAAATATATTTTGGCCCCCATTCTGGATCCTAGGTTTAAGTCCTACCTTTTGAGTTTTTTTCCAAAAGACCAAAATCTAAAACTATGCAAATTTGGTCAAAAAATTGTCAGCTGCAGCCACATGTGAAACGTCTTCATCTCCTCCTTCAGTTTCAATAGCTGCCAGGAGAAAACTACATTTTCCTTACAGAATTCCTGCTGGTCATGCAGATCAGTCACCAAAAAATGACATCTGGTTGGGCACAGAATGGTGGAGGACTATTTCAGAGATAACATCCTAATAGACATGTCAGACAGTCCCTTTCGGTACTGGCAGGAAAAATAGGCAATTTGGAGTCCCATAGGCTTTGCATTACTTAAGTTGCCCACCCTCCAGTGTGTACTCCGAAGAGTTTTCAGTGCAGCTGGCACCCTTGTCAGTGATCGGCGTAGGTGGTTACTTCCTCAAAATGTGGAAAAGATGATGTTCATTAAAATGAATTACAATTACAAAATGAATTACAAATTCCATGAGGAAGACCTTGACCAACAATTACATCAAAAAATCCCAGAGGCGCCTATGGTGGAATCCATCGGGGATGAATTAATTTTGTGTGAAGAAGAGGATGTACACACTGATAGGGATGACGAGGATGATGACAACTTGTAATGTAAAGCCAGTTTGTGTATGGGATTATTTTCTCTTCCTTATTCAAAGCACATTGGCAGCTTGTTTTATGAGGGTCCAAACAAACCAATCATTTCAGCCACAATTGGCAGTCCTTGTCGCTGAAATGATTGGTTTGTTAAACTGTCCTGTTTCGTATATAACATAAGGGTGGTGTGGCAGGGTCCAAGGACTATTCCATCTTGCACCTTTTTCCTTTCCTTTATGTGCTGGTTGGAGCATTGCTGCCTGACATTTTAAATTAATGTTATGGTTGGTTTAGGAACCAATGATTTATTTTTAAATGAATTTATGATCAATTTAACAGCCAGGGGCTGCACCCAATGATTTATTTTTAAATTAATTTTTGATCAATTTACCATATAGTTGGGTGAACCTGGTGGCCACACCATTAATCGTAACTCTCCAGAATGCTCCTCAGACCAATTCTGGACAACTTGGGACCAATCACATGGTGCATTATCCTCCTGGAATATTCCATCAATGTGGAGTACATTAAGTCCAAAAATGGATGCAATTGGTCATCAAGCATTGCAACATAGTGGTTACTAATCAATGAAGTGTTCAAGTGGTCCCAACCCATGCCATGTAAACATACCACCACCAACCTGCATGGTGCCTTGTTGACAACTGGGGTCCATGGCCTCATGGGGTCTGTGCCACACCTGAACCCTACTTTTAGCCCAAAACAACTGTATTTATGATCAATTTACCAGCCAGGGGCTGCACCTAATGAATTGTTTTTAAATTTATTTATGATCAATTTTTGTTGTGCTCCAGTCTGTTGAGGGGCTGTTGTCCAAAATAATGAATAAACAATTTTTTTGTGTGCGTGTCAGCCACACCTGTCATCTGCATAGCTGTGCAGGGGTGCTGTGCTGCTGTCTGTCAAGGGGCTGCATGAATATTGCAATGAAAACTTTTTTTTTAAGTTATTGGGTTACAAAAAGTTTTTTTTAATCTTAAACATAGCAGAAATGTTATCCTAACAGCTTATAAAGGTGTATGCTCTAAAAAACTAAAGCCTATATTTGTAAAAAAAACCTAAAGCCTAATTCAGCCAAAAGAGAGCCTGACACCAAGGCTAAACATAAAAGTCACCTTCTGGATGTGAATTGTCTCATTTGCATGGGGAAAACACAACCCTTACATGAGATGGATCTCAGCCAGTGGACAACATTGAAATCACCATTAAAAAGTCACAATGGAAGACTACAGTGTGGAGAATCTTTCTTCACAGTCAGGAGAGGCCTCAGAGAAAAAAGATGCTCTAGGTGCTGAACTTCAAGGGATTTCTCCATCATGTTCTGCAGTGTGGAAAGGTTGCATTCACATGTTTTCTATAAAGCAGTTCAAAGTTACAGCCTTCAAAGTGTCTGGTAATTCCTGGCAAAGTTGGGTGTTATATATAGCCAAAGATTATTTATTACAAGCAAAGGATTCATCTGTCCGGAATCTGTCTGGGAAATCATGGATTGTATTTGGCCTGAATGCACTAAGACATCCAGAGATTCTGTCACTGTGTTCTGTAGCCCACTTTATTCCTACCTGAATCGCAAACTGAAATACGATATAGTAAGTATAGACAACATGGAGGCCTCTGTTATTCCGCTGCCTGCATGCCAACCAATACCTATCAGACTACACCCACTGGGGGGACCAGGTCTTGATAATGACCATCCCCATCTGTTGCTGGCCTTCTTCTTCCAAACCATCCATCCTGGACTTCCTGTCCAAAAAGGGTAAGCAGGGTACAGAAAGAGGAGCTAGATGTCCCCAATGACATTTTTTTTCTTCTATCATAGATGGAGTGGAGAGATAAGAGCTTCAGATGTTGGACTTGGAACAGGGGCTCCCACCTATTTGGCTTCCGTCCAGAGAACAGAGCTCTGTTCCTCAGGAACTGTCTATGCCTGAGCTGATAGGTAGGTAGTCTCTGTCTGTTGGTAAACACCCTTCTTGCAACCCAGAATAACAACAACTATAATGTGTCCACTGATAATAATAACCAGCCTGATCCCTTAACAGCAACATACCCCATATGGCCAACTCATAACATGACATCCAGTTTGCAGCCTCCTTTTCCTTATGACACTAATCCAGTCACCATGGTTGATCAATCAGCCATGTGTGGTCTACCCAATTTTTGGCCTTCTACATTCATTCACATATCTAAGAGAAGTGGACAGGGCGAACAATGGCAACTTGAAGGCCACTAACTAACTCTGTTTTTTTAATGTCCCTGTACAGGACGGAAAATTCTGTTACAGAAAAGAAGGTTTGCAAAGGATTATTTAAGTCAATTGTCTATTTATTTTTGGAAAGCACGCTTCCTGGTCCCCTTCTGGGTTGAAAAAAATCAACTCCCAGCAAGCAGGCATGGTGCAGCCGCACAACGTAATACTTAAACCTTAGGTCTGAAATGTTGCACTTGCTGCTCAGGTCCGCTTGTTCACAATATATCTCATATGGTTAAGTGGACAGTGGGAACAATGGCAGTTTGAACTATGTTTTATTTTATGTCCCTCTACAGGTTCGGAAATGCCAGGTTATAGAAGATTTGCAAAGCATTGTTTAAGTCATTTGTTAATTTATTTTTGGAAAGCACACTTCCTGGTCCCCTTGTGAGCTGTGAGGTGGTTAAAAATGACTGGGAAGGAGTGGAAATAAATGTTATTGAGGTTATTAATACCGTAGGAACAAAAAAATGCCCATTTTATGTGATTTTAGCTGTTTTTTTTTATTTTTTAAGAAAAAATCCAGGTCCAAAACCAAAACACGAAAACAAAACACGGAGGTGAGGTTTTGGCAAAACCAATCCAGATCCAAAACCAGGGGAGATCCAGATCCAAAACAAAACACGAGGGTCGGTGCACATCTCTCATTTTTTATATACCTGACTGCAGCCACAATTTGAATTGTATATTTGGACTCCTGGGAAGGGGTACCTACGGCGGGCACCAGGGTTTTTGATTGTGTGTAATGCGAGTGCTGCCTTTTTGGAACTGTGTGTGTATAATAATAATTATATATATATATATACACACCTCCTTTAAAGTCCTCCGTGCGTACACTTAAGCCGGCCACACACTAGACCAACTTACATCCAACCAGCCAACTTGTTGATTGGTTGGAATGAAAATCTGGTAAGGAATGCAATCAGCAATTTGCTCCCAAATGCTGGACAATGGACCAAAACTGTTGTTTGAACAAATAGTTTAGATTAAACATTTAACAAACTTGTCTGACGACCATTTTCATCTGTTTTCTGGCATTTATGAGCAAATAGCTGATCATCATTTACTCCTATACCTTACCAGATTTTCATTCCAACCAATCAACAAGTTGGCTGGTTGGATGTAAACTGGTCTAGTGTGTGGCCAGCTTTAGTCATTTCCCTGTCACCACCCTGGGATGCCAAATGCACGGTTTCAGAAATGTCTTGAAAATGTATCACGATTGCAACTGTGACTCTGCACATGGAGTCTGGATGCATACACAAGGCAGCTTAGACTTATGCACAGAAGAAAGTCATGCGCATGACATGGGCAGTGCATGTGAGTCAGAAACAGCCATAATGTTTGGAAGATTTGTATCTCTTTTAGCCCAAGATTAAAATTCTATAAATACTATATCTATTGCATTCATGGGATTTCTTTTACTTGTAGTTCATGCGTAATATATCCTCTATGTAGGTTCATGTTTTAGTGTCTATTGAAAAGAAAATTAAGATACAGTGGTACAAATTATTAGAATGTGTGAAAACAAAAGTTTGATAAATAAAACAAGACATAGAAAAGCCATATTGATTTGGGATTGGGAAGCTATTGCTAGATTTAGTTTCAATGGGGAAATGCAGAGCTGGACTGCCCATCTGGCAGTTCTGGCAGATGGGCCAGTCCAGCGTCAAACTCCGGCCGAGAAGCTCCGCCTCCTGGCACTCTGTTTGCCTGGGGATACTGAGATATGGGCAAGTGCGCACACAAGGGGGACTGCCAGAGCTGCACAGTAGCCCTAGTCCGTCCCTGGAGAAATGTCACATAGTGTACAACATATAGGATAACACAAGGTGGAAACATTGACAGAGAGCAAAGTATAACTGTGACCTTAATAATTTGCATTATTAACTATTATTTATAAGGTGCCACACAGTGTACACCGTGCCGTGCATGGTAAACATAGAAAACATTATACAGTAACAGGGTATTATGCTATACTGTTGTGTATTATACTTATACTATAAGTACCAAACCTCTTTATTACACCACAGACTTGGTAGGAGCGATAATGGGGTAAGAATAGGGCAATTCACTGAAGCTAGCAGTGATCTTATAATCAACATATGGGTGAGCAGATAGTCACTGAATGGGAGAAGGTAACAATGGTGTGGAGCACTGCTGGCATGGGGAGTGCCAGGGAAGCACAAGAGGGAGGAGGACCCTGCCTGTATGAGCTTACATGCTAATAGAAAGATGTGAACAGTTGAAGGGTGGACTAGGAAAGATACATAGTGGGGGGTTGGAGGAGAAAATATTGTGTTATGAGAGGGAAGGTAAGCTCAGTGGCGTAACTTCATCCCAGGTGCCCGGAGGCAAGATAAATGTTGGTGACCCCCCCACCACCCTCAAATTAAAATATACCACCCCTCCAGCACCTATGCCAGCCCCAGCTGCTGTCGCCCCCCTATGCAGTTCCTTTTATACAATGTCCAGTAGTGGTCCCCCTATGCAGTGCCCTCAGTAGAGGTCCCCTATGCAGTGCACCCAGTAGTACGGCCCCTGTAGTGCCCACAAAAGTAAGGCCTCTGTAGTGCCCCCGTATGATGCCCCCAGTAGTAAGGCCCCTGTAATGCACCCTGTAGTGCCCCCAGCTGTAAGACCCCTGTAATGCCCCCTGTAGTGCCTTCAGTAGTATGCCCCCAGTAGTAAGCCCCCTGTAATGCCCCCTGTAGTGCCCCCCAGTAGTAAGCTCCCTGTAATAAGCCCCCTGTAGTGCCCCCAGTAGTAAGCCCTCTGTAGTGCCTCCAGTAGTATGCCCCCAGTAGTAAGCACCCTGTAATGCCCCCTGTAGTGCCCCCCAGTAGTAAGCCCCCTGTAGTGCGCTCCCTGTAATAAGCGCCCTGTAGTGCCCCAGTAGTAAGCCCCCTGTAGTAAGCCCCCTGTAATGCCCCGTGTAATAAGTCCCCAGTAGTAAGCCCGCTGTAGTGCCCCAGTAGTAAGCCCTGTGTAATGCCCCCAGTAGAAAGCCCCCTGTAATATACCCCCTGTAATGCCCCCTGTAATAAGTCCCCAGTAGTAAGCCCGCTGTAGTGCCCCAGTAGTAAGCCCCGTGTAATGCCCCCAGTAGAAAGCCCCCTGTAATATGCCCCCTGTAATGCCCCCTGTAATAAGTCCCCAGTAGTAAGCCCCCTGTAGTGCTCCCAGTAGTAAGCCCCCTGTAATGCCCCCAGTAGTAAGCCCCCTGTAGTGCCCCCCCACGCGCACGCATGCACACACATACAAAAAAAATCAAATGCTTTCCTTAAACCCCGCTCCAGTGCCTGCTGCCATCTGTCCAGCTCCTCAGAACTATGGGAGTGACGTCATGATGTCACTCCCATAGTGCACTGCGGGACCTGGAAGCCAGAGCTCAGGAGTGAGCTCTGTCCTCCGGCTACCACCGGGGGGAGACAAGGAGCTGGGCGCCAGCTGGTAACACTCAAATGGAAGGTGCAGGGGGTGGAATGTTTACATGAAAGGTGGGATGTTTACATGAAAATTACAATACAACCTGCCTTCTTCTGCCTTCTTTTGTCTGCATGCCAGCATCAGTGATCCTTTGGATCCCCCTCTGAGGATTTTTGCACAAAGAAGCTGGGAGAGCAAAGGACGCCTGGACTCTCCTGTAGTTGATCTATGATATTCTATCCTCATGAATGTAATGTACCTATTCTTCTGTTTGGCACTAATTTTCTTTCTGATTGACAGGCAGCAGCCATTGGGGGATGGAACAGGGGCGTTCTAGGCCAGCGTTTATGGAAATGGGGGGGTATTGCCCCAGTTTCCCTGGAGAGACGAAGCCAGGGTTTGCTTCTACGGATACTGCACTCAGATCTGATGCAGCTAGCAGGTGTATATATCCTCCAGACACCTCATGCTGCATTTACATTTTGTTGGACGGTATTGCACAGCCGCTTCTTTGCGGCTCTGCAATACCTTCCATCTCTGATTCAGTCCCTGAGCTGTTACTACTGAGTGGCCTGATGACAGCGAGCTGTAATTAGCTCACTGGAAGTGCCAGTTTTAGAAGGCCACATCCTGATCATCTTTATGGATTTAAACTTTCCAACCAGGGGTGGACTGGGCCCTTTGTACGTGCGTTGGCAAAAAATGGCCCTTCACCTAAGAAGGGGCTTGGCCTCACCTCACAGGGGCCTGGCCTCGCTGGTGTCTTCCAGTATCCCCGGCCGAGCAGAGTGCCAAGAGGCGGAACTGCTAGGCTAGGGTTTGATGTCAGACCAGCCCATCTGGCCATTGGCCCTTCTGGCGTTTGCCTGAAGTGCCAGATGGGCAGTTTGGCCCTGTTTCCAATGCAGGGAAACAATGTCTAATTAATGGACAGAGGGGGTCATTCAGACCCGCTCGCAAGCGCAGGACGCTCGCAAGCGGGTCGATGTTGCCCCACTGCGCATGCGCGCGATGGAGGGAGCTCCGTCTTGCGCATACGCGAGACCCGGATAGCGACGGGCTCTCCGTCGCTCCGGGGCTCGCACAAAAGGGGGCGTGCTGTCAATGTTGATTGACAGCACGCCCCCTTTGGTGGGCGTGCCGGGGGCGTGGCTGCCAGACGGAGGCGTTCCCATGGGAACACCTACCGTCTGAAGCCGGCCCCACTGACATAACTATTGATGTCAGTGGGAGTGATTTTGGCTCTGATAGAGCCAAAATCACTCCTGGGCTTGCGGGAGCGAGACCCTACCGCAGGGTCTCCGTTGCAAGCCCGATGGTCGCGATGGTCTTGACCATCGCGACCATCATCATGGACGCTCGCATAAGCTGTGGTCAGAGCTTTCAGCTCTGAATCAGGCCCAGAGGACCTAATTCAGAGTTGTACGCTATTGTTGCTGCATCTTTGTATTCAACTGTGATGGGAAAATATGCAAATGTCGCAAGTGCCAGGAGATGTATTGAGATGCCCATCTATGTAAAATGTTGCAGCAGCATTAGTCTCAGATTATTTGATTACCGCAGTCCTGAGTGAGTCTATGGTCCTGCAGAATGGGTGTGGGAATTGAGATGCCAGAGCCATATTTCATGTGTACAGGATCACTGATGCAGGTGTGACATGCCTCCAAAATGTTTGTGACACACCAGCGTTCTTTGATGCAACTCCCCCAAACACTCTCTGACTGTCAATCACATGTCGGGTAAAAAGTTGCCTTGAGCAACTATGGTAATGTACCTTAGCAGTGTACAGTGATTGGTTCACTAGAGTTGTTAGTTTTAGAAGGTCGCATCCTAATTGGTTAAGCTTGCATTTGTACAGATTCAAGCTCTCCAATGCAGAGGAACAACATGTACAGTACTTAATGGCCAGAGATATTGCAATGGAACCACTTCCCAGAAAGATCTGTCAATGGGTTGCTGGTTACGTGCTTCTCCAGTGCTGGGCTGCTTCTTCCTGAACCTTTTCCAGCACTGTCATCTCTACTTTCTGGAACTCTCTGGTGTCTGTGTTGAGCTCTTTCCACACAAGAATAACAGGAAACTACTTCTACAGAGCTGGGCTCTTCTTTCCTGGACCATCTCCAATTCTGCTCCTCTTTTGCATGACATCTTCCTAATTCTGTATTTGGAAGCTTTTCCCTCCTACCTCTGTTAATCCTGGATTAAGCTGTTACCACTCGTTTTAATATAGACCAAAGTGAAGCGTTGAGGCTATATTAAGGAAAGCTGTAATTAGCTTGCCGTAGCCACCTAAGTGGCTCATTCGCAGCAAACTGTTTTTTCTTCTTCAGAATCCATAGGGATCCACAGGGATACCATGGGGTAATGTGGTTGGAGAGATCCAGGCACCAAATGGTTAAAGCTTTAATCTCCCAGGATGCCTCTGGTCCTCTTCCATATATATCTTACCCCCAGCCACAGGCCTTCAGTTGTTCATTTGGTGCAGCAGGAATCTGACACACCTTTGTAACAGGACTGCTCAGGCAGTCCTCTATTTTTATGTTTTATTTTATTTTCTATGTCTTTGGGTTGGAGCAAGTTTGCAATTCAGTCCTTGCAATTATGGTAATGCAGCATGAGGCATCATGCCTCCTGCATGGATTGCTTATCAGAGCTGCGTTGTACAATGCAGCATTGTATAATCTGCGAGTACATCGACCGGCTAAGTGACCCATGGGGTCACGTAAGTCGGCCACCGCAGATGAGAGAAAGAGGCCAGAAAATCCTGGCTTCTTCCCTCCCACCCAATGGCAGCAAGACGCCTCAATTTTGGGAAACTGAGGCCGTCTCGTCCCCTCCTGCCTACAAACGGCAGCAGACTGTCAATCACTGACTAGCGTGCACTGCTGAATCAGGCCCTTTATCCAGTCTGGCCCGACCGAAGATTTCTTCTGACAAAACATGATCAAAGATGTGTACACACTTTTATATCGCATGCATGGGTCGAAATTAGAGATGACCATTAGAACCGGACCCTAAGGAGCTTCCAGATCTGAGGCGAGAACCAAGCTAGGCTCGGGTTTTCCCGTGTGACTCGGATCTCAATACATCATCCTCCCACTGTTGAATTCTCACGGGTTCTTGATTCTATAAAGGTCCTGGTGATCTGCACCATTTTCACTGCGAGTGTGGATGGTAAACTGAACAGACGTGTTGCTGTCACTGTCTGTGTCAGTGTGTTGACCAAATTGTCCATTCGGGGTCTGGGGCTGAAGGCTGCTGCTGTGTTGTCCATAAAGGGTCTGGGGCTGCAGTATATAAAGGTGGGCTTCAGTGGGTGCTGCAGCTGCTGTGTCACTTGTCATGTCAATCAAGGGGCTGCTGCTGTGTTATTATTACACATAAGGGCTGCTGTTGTTATCCTGTCCGTCAAGGGGCTAGGGCTGTAGTCCATAAAGGGGTGCTGTGTTGTCCAGGGTGGTGCTCTGTTCATCAGGGGTGCTCTTCCCTAGTGTAAAAAAAAATAGAAGTGCTTTTTTTGTGCATTAGCAAATTAGCTACGCTATTATTGTTTGGTGACACTGCCGGCCAGACCGCAGTTTATCGTCCACGTATTTATGACTCTGCAGGTGGTCTGACCGCACTCAGAAGGGGTGCTTTGTTGTCCATCAAAAAGGGGTGCTGCCTCATTCAGGGGTGCTTTTCCCCAGTGTGAAAAAAGTAAAAGTTAAATTAAATTAATAATATGAATATCAATTCACCAAAAAAATATATAGATTTTTTTTGTGTATGCGTGTTAGCAACTTAGCTGCGCTATTATTGTTTGGTGACACTGCCGGCCAGACCGCAGTTTATCGTCAATGTATTGTGACACTAAAAGTTGTAGAGTTATTCTTATTCCTAAATAATTAATCTTGTGACAATAAATGGTAGCACAGTGTGTTATACTTATTCATAAATAATTAATCTTGTGACACTAAGTGGTAGCACAGTGTGTTATTCTTATTCATAAATAATTAATCTTGTGACACTATGTGAGAGTGCAGTGTGTTATTCTTATTCATAAATAATCCTGTGACACTAAGTGGCAGCACACTGTGTTATTCTTTTCATATCCATAAAAAAACTTGTGACACTGTAGGTCATTGCTACCACAGTGTAATATTTAAAATTGGCACAAATTGACATGCGTGCTGTACCCCACTTCATTCGTGTTTGTTGATATGGAGAACAATCAGTTGAGAGGAGAGCAAGAACCACATACTAGTGCTGGAGCTGCTGCCAGTGCCACCAGTCATGACGATACTAGTCCATTTACATCATCTACTAAAGCCGATGCCCAAGGGCATACAGGGATTAAGTCAGGGCATCTAAAATCAAGAACCAGTCTTTTACATTGGTAAAGAAAAAAACATCAAAGGGAAAGTTAGCTGCAGAAAGACATAAAATTGGCAATATGCCAGTTTCACCACTTCAAGTGGCAAGGAAAAGCTAAGGCCTTGGCCTTTATTTATGACTGGTGGTTCTGCGTCTTATGATGATGTAAGCACAAGTGAACATGCTGACATAGAAATCGAGGGTGCTTATGTGGAAGTGCACCAGGATGAGCAGGATATTTGTGTAGCTGACGTGAATGAGGTTGTTAATGATGAGGATGTTGTTTGTGTAAATTAGGCACCAGTGGATGAAACGGTTGTTGCCCATGATAAGGAAAAGACCATTGTCATGCCTGGGCACAAGACAAAAAAACTTGGATGTGTTGACTCATCTGCATTACCAGTGTTTTTTTGGGGGGAAAGTTTAGTTTTTGCTCTGCAGATGCACTTGCTGGAGAAACTGATGAGAAGCCACCACTGCATCATGTGCCACTTGAGCTGACAATTTGCTTACCAACATCTCTTTGCATCTCTTCAGATCTGTGTCCGTTGTGAAGAAAGACACAAAGTCTTCATCCCTTCTGGGATGAAAATCCACTCTGAGCAGCAGCCACAGCAGCAGGCAATGATTCTCAAGAAAGACACAACATAAGGCTTAAACCTTAAATTTTGCATTTGCTCTGTTGGGCTTGTCCACATATCTGTTATTAAGTGTAAGTGGGTACAATGGCATTTTAGAGGCCACTAATATTAAGTTTTTTTAATGTCCCTGAACAGGTTGGGAAAAGCTTTTTTAGAGAAGTGGAGTCTTTGCAAAGTATTGTTTAACAGTCAATTGTTTGAATGCACTATTAGTAGTCTTCCTGGTCCCCTACTGGGATGAAAATCCACTCCCAGCAGCAGTAGGCATAGCACTAAAGGATTCTTCTGGGGCAAGGACTGATGTGAATGAGAAAAATATTTTTTGTAAATGCCTCTTCCTCTTTTCTTCCCTCCTCCCTCTTAAATTTGCTTCGGAATCAAAAAATCCTTGCTCTTTGATAAGGCCTTCTCAAACGGAAGCAAAAAGCATCAGAGGTACCTTCCACTTACAGTACCTTGCCGGACACTCTTTCAAATGTAGCCGGTGGTTCAATTTTAAATAAGCGGGAGCTGTTTTGCTTTATTCGAAGACAGAGTTCCCACTATCCGGATTAAGACAGCAGCTAAGTAAAGGCGGTCACAAGCTGACTGAATTATTACCTCCGGAGCTGCGAAAACTGGGAACATCGGGTTATTTGTTCACAAGCCAGGACTCCTCATTCCATCTTTATAAAGCACAGCGATTACACAGAGTCCTCCAATGCTATAGATACGGAGGTCTGATTAATGAGGATCTAAAGATTCAGGGACTGATTCAGACCAGGTTGCTAAGCTGCGCTCTCTCTCTGCCAAAAGGGCCTGGGTATGCAAATCCTGCGATCACACTTTGGACTTAAGGACGCCCTATTCCTTAGAGGAGCATGCAGCACTTGAGGTAGCCCCTACCCCACCTCAAGCACTGCGATCAGTTCATGCTAAAATACAACCAAGTGACGTGTTCAATGAAGCTAATTATGCACACCCATTAAACTCCGTTTTGACGCTCAGACATGCCTGCGTTTGCACATCCACTCCCCCGTTCACAAGCAACTTCCTCTGTCACCACCCACAAATGGCACAATCTGTCGCTCAAAGTAGCATTCCAGTCTGTGAACTATGAGCGCTCGATTGCCAGCCGCAGTGACTGGTTCACGCATGCGTACTTTGACGCATACACATGTGCAGATGTGCGATAATCGCCCTTAGCGAGCATTCACAGTTTAGCGACCGGGTCTGAATCAGGCCCTCAGTTCTCACCGGACTCATATTACAGTATACAATTATTTTGATACAATATTTCAAGCAAAATTGATGTTCTGTAAGGACAATTTTTTTCAATCTGACTAGTCAGTAATTTTTATATGTATACAAAGATTTATTATCTTTGGTCTTTATTGAGATTTAATACTTGTGCATGCTTATTTATTATTATTATTACTTACTGTTTTTTTATATATAAAAATTTATGAATATATACAAGATTGGTGTCTTGGTATTTATTTCTGATGTCTCAAGTCTTTTGATATTTATGAAACATTAGCGCAATACCATATAAGGCCCTCATTCAGAGCCACTCGCTAGCGGCAGTACGCTCGTTCCGAGCGATGTTCGCACATCTGCGCATGCGTACGGATCGTTATACGCATGCGCGAACCAGTCAGTGCGGCCGAAATTCATGTGCTCGCAATATAGCGAATGCCTGCTATTTTGAGTGACAGAATGAGGCGTATGTGGGTGGTAACAGGGGAAGGTGCTTGAAAATGGGGAGTGGAGATCCGAACGCAGGCGTGCTTAAAGGTCAAAACGGGCGTTTTATGGGTGTGCATAATTAATACAGCAGCGTCATTGACCACGTCACTGGGTTATTTTATAGCCAGAACTGCTCGCAAGATTGTGGTAGCAAAAACCAACCACAAGAATAGCGAGCAGTTCATACGCTGGTCGATGTACTCGATTAATCTAATAAACAGCGGACATGACGTATGGTGCGAGCGGCCAGGGGGCGTTTTTAACAAATAAACGAGCGTATGTTTTGCTCGCTCGTTCAGACTTAGAGGTGTGAACAGATTGCAATTTGCGAACGGATCATTTGAATAGCCACCCCTTGTTTTTGAACGAACGACCGCAAATAGCGAACAGCTCTGAATCAGGCCCTAAGTTTTTTTTTTTTCGGAATCAAAAAATGAATTCAAATTTACTACCAAGCAACACTTCCTGTCCCTGCCTTCAACTACATACATACTCCAACTCCCTCAGGCCTCTTGAAAAAGAAAAACATTTGTTTCCTGATGTGACATGCTGGAAGTTGAACTGCCACGCGTTTGTGCCACCCACTGCTGCCACATAGCTTAGGCAGCCAACTAGCTTGGTGCAAATTTTGGGCCTAAACCGGATGAAAACAATATTGTGAGCGGTGAGGTGGTCAAAATGTACTGGAAACGAGTGGAAATTAAAATTATTGAGGTTAATAATACTGTAGGAACAAAACTAAAAAGAATTATGTGATTTTAGCAGATTTTATAAATTTTTGAAGAAAAAATACAGATCCAAAACCAAAACAAAAACACGCAAGGGGCAGTTTTGGCAAAACCAAATCCAGATCCAAAACACAAGGAGATACAGATCCAAAACCAAAACACGCGGGTCGGCGCACATGTCTAGTTGAAATTAAAAGAATGGCCCAACGATTGTATACAGTAGGTGTGTATTCAGCTTAACTCTGTAGGCCCATCTGTATTATAGCCCTGTCTCTTCATTATATATATATATATATATATATATATATATATATATATATGTGTGTAACACGGGTGACCTGTGTGACTTAAAAGGAAAATAAGTCTGCACCAAATGAGTTATGGAATAAAGCAATTAAAATATAAATTACTAAGCAACTGTTCACTATGCAGAATAAAAGTTGCTACACATCCTGCGGTTTGGTGGGTGAAACCTTCAACCGCATCTGATTTGTGGTGGGTTTGCAAATCTCTAAACACCATGCAGTTAAGGCCAAAGCCCATGCTATGGATTTAAAACATTCTGTTTTACTTTATAGTGTGCTTGGCATGTTGTATTATCTTACATGCCTTGCAGGTGGCACTACACCAGGCTCACAATTATTATACAGGCACAGTCATGCCCTTATATTAAGGCTGAATCTAAAAAACCAGAATTCTCCCATAGAGACCTCCCGAGGGGGAAAGGGGGGGGGGAGGGGAATGTTGTTTAAGGGGCTACACCTCAAAAGCTATTAAAAGGTACACAGCCGGGTGGGTACTGCATGCCAAATTTCAGGGCAAAACATAAAACATTAGGATTTGGGAAAAATTGTTTCTGACACTCTCAATTTAAGACCACTTTTCTGCTGTTCTCTATGGGGGCTTTTTGGGAAGTCAGGGTACAGGGCGAATTTAGACTTGGGGTTTATTTTAATAGGTAGCTATTGTTCCAGGGTAGGTGCTTTTGGGGTTCAGGTAAATTAGAAAGTTACAGTTTTTAAACGATTACCTCACGAATCCACCATTATAGAGAGAGGAAGTTTTAACTTGTTGCACAGCCTCAGTTGGTGCCTTCAGCAGGTATACTCACTGTGGCTTCACTTGGACGCACCAAGATGGCAGGGCAGTGTGGGCAGGGCCTAATTTCCCACAAGGAAATCTAGGCGTTCGCCTAGGGCCCAGTGGGTGCCAAGGGGCCCGTGGACGGACCCATTTGCCCTAAAAAACTTTCCGGTCAAAACTCTCCCAGAGTCCTGCTGCAGTATCGCATTCTGCACTGTCTGTCACAGACTGTGCATAGGAGGGAAGGAGGGTCATCATCCACAGCTCGCCGCCCAGCCTCATTGCCGCCTCAGCACAGGCTTGCCAGTGGCAAAGGCCGCCGTCAGGGGGGGACTGGCAGGACTGGAGTCCTGGGCCTCACAATCCATCCTGCTGATCGCCCGCTCGCTAACCATCCTGCCTGTCCTCCTGCGTACCATTGTGTCCTGCTGCCCGGCGCTCGTGTGCTGCTGGATGCCATGCAATAAAGTTTTTTCATTTGGTCCGGCGCACGTGACGTCACGCCGTCGAGAGGAGCCGTTTAGCTGTCGCATTAGGAGCAATAACAAGAAGGTAAGTGTGTGGGCTGGGACACAGAATTGGGGCTGGCAGAGGATACAGAAGGGGGGCTGGTAGGGGACATAGAAAAGGGGGAGCTGGCAGGGGACACAGAACGGGGGGAGCTGGCAGGGGACACAGAAGGGGGGGAGCTGGCAGGGGACGCAGAAGGGGGGGCTGGCAGGGGACACAGAAAGGGGGGAGCTGGCAGGGGACACAGAAGGGGGGGAGCTGGCAGGGGACACAGAAGGGGGAGTAGCAGGGCACACAGAAGGGGTTGGCAGGGCACACAGAAGGGGGGAGCTGGCAGGGGACAAAGAAGGGGGGCTGGCAGGGGACACAGAAGGGGGGCTGGCAGGGGACACAGACGGGGGAGATAGAAGGGGACTCATAATGGTGGGCTGATGGGACAGAGAAGGGGGGCTAGCAGGGGACACAGAAGGAGGGGGGCTGGCATGGGACACAGAAGAAGGGGGGCTGGCAGGGGCCGCAGAAGGGGCAGCTGATAGGGGATACAGAAGGGAGGGGCTGGCAGGGGACACAGAAGGGGGTTGCCAGGGGACAAAGAAGGGAGCTGGCAGGGGACACAGAAGGGGGGAGCTGGCAGGGGACACAGAAGGGGGGAGCTGGCAGGGGACACAGAAGGGGGCTGGCAGGACACACAGAAGGGGGCTGGCAGGGGACACAGAAGGAAGGAGCTGGCAGGGGACAAAGAAAGGGGGAGCTGGCAAGGGACACAGAAGGGGGGAGCTGGCAGGGGACACAGAAAGGGGGGAGCTGGCAGGGGACACAGAAGGGGGCTGGCAGTGCACACAGAAGGGGGGCTGGGAGGGCACACAGATGGGAGGGGCTGGCAGGGGACACAGAAAGGGGGAGCTGGCAGGGGACAAATAAGGGGGGCTGGCAGGGGACACAGAATGGCGGGCTGATGGGACAGAGAAGGGGGGCTAGGATGGGACACAGAAGGAGGGGGGCTGGCAGGGGACACCAAAGGGGCAGCTGATAGGGGATACAGAAGGGAGTGGCTGGCAGGGGACACAGAAGGGGGGGCTGACAGGGCACAGAGAAAGAAGGGGGATGGCATGGGACACAGATGGAGTGGCTGGCAGGGACACAGAAGGGGCTTGGCTGGCTGAAGACAGAAGGGAGTCTGGCTGTAACTCGAGAGAGAGACTGCAGTGCTGGAGTTGCACAAATGGAGGGGGGGCCCTGTCTATTTCGCCAGTACTGGGCCCCACAATTTCTAATGGCAGTCCTGGCCACCAGCAGCAGACAGCACCCAGTGAGGAGCAGAGGCACAGACTGGGTGAGACAGTGGAGCACAGCAGCCTGTATGTAATGGAGAGAGGGCCCCCCACCTTGATAGTACTAAGAGGGAAATCTTAGGGTTAGGGTATTAGGGTTAGGTTTGGGTATTAGGGTAAGTGTAGCAGTTTGGGCTATATGTTAGGCTTAAGGTGCACACAAACACAGATAATTTGCATGATTTGTCGATTTCGACTCATCTGAACGACAAACCGTGCAAAATATGAGCAAATCGTGAGTGTCCACTGACGATAATGATGTGTGTTCCTACGGGACTGGATATTGTTAAGGACGCATAGATCATAGGTCAGGTTGGACACTTTTTAGCAGCATATCGTGTCCAGGAGTGCCAGGGAGCTGCCAGGGAGGGTTCAAGGGAAATCGTTAACGACATTGCATCATTTGCAAGTTGTTCAGTGTGTGGGCACCTTTAGTTTTGGGATTTGGGTTATTGTATCAGGTATAGGTTAATAGGGTTGGTGTAGTGGTTTGGGTTAGGGTATTAGTTATGGGGTATTAAGGATGGTGTAGTGCACAGGTTTTCAATTCGGTCGTCAGAACCCCAAATGCATGTTTTCCAGGCCTCCTCATGGAATCAAGTGATATAATTAGCTTCACTTGTGGATTTTTAAAAAATTTGTCAGTGATTAATGAATACACCTGTGCACCTGCCAGGAGATCTGCAAAATATGAAGTGAGGACCGAGTTTGAGAACCACTGGTGTAGCGGTTTGGATTAGAGTATTAGGGTTAGTTTAGGTGTTTGTGTTCGGGTATTATGGATAGGGTATTAGGGTTAGCTTGGGGCTAGGGTATTAGGGTTAGTTTAGTTGTTTAGGTTAAGGGGTACTTCCTGATCTTTGCGGCCCCCTGCTGGAGGCGCTGGTTACGCTACTTACGTATCTTCACTAGTCAGTGAATATACGTAAGTAGCGTAAACATGAGAAAATACCATTTGGCCCATTGCAGGCTCGCTTCGCTTGCCATGCTGTGGGCACGGTGGCTTGCTTCGCTCGCCACATGATATATTCCCCCTCCATGTCCACTTGGATGGTAGGGAATGATGTTGGACACTGGCTGATCTTTACGCTACTTACGTATCTTCACTGACTAGTGAAGATACGTAAGTAGCATAACCAGTGCCTCCAGCAGGGGGCCGCAAAGATGAGGAAGTACCGGTTAAGATACTAGGGAAAACATAGTTTGAGGGAGGAGGGCCCCAAACAGGTATCTTGCCTAGGGCCCCATGAGGTCTATATCCGGCTCTGAGTGCGGGCAGTAGTGGCGATGGGCTCGGGGGGAAGGAAGCGACTGTTAGCAGCGGTCGAGACCCGGGGAGGGGGTGGGTAGAAGGCGTTAGCTGTGGCAGGGACAATAGTGGGTGTTAGTGGCAGCAGTGCAGGAAGCAGTTGTGCGAGCTGCAGGACCTGGGGGAGATAGCAGGAGACAAGTGCAGGCTTGGATCTGGAAGATCCATGATACCTGCATTTGTGTATAAATAAACAAACAAACACAGAAGCAGGAACAGGATCAGTGAGACCCATCTGCTTCTGTGTTTAAAAAAAAAGAAAACCCTGTGTAAAAAAAAAATGTTGTGCCCCCCCCCCAAAAAAAAAACAACCAGCACTGGGCTTTGGAGACCCAGTACTGGATGTGCTAATTACAGGGAACAAGTGATGTAGGGGTCCCTGTATGAGGCACAACCAGAACCAGGCTTTTCAGAACTAATCCTGGTTGCCAAAATACAGGGGACAATGATGTAGGGGTCCCCTGTATTCAGCGCAACCAGTACTGGGCTCTGAGCCAGTCTTGGTTCTGAAAATACAGGGGAAAAAAATGCGTAGGGTTCCCCAGTATTATCCAGAACTAGCACCGGACCCTTTCTAGCGAGGGGGTAATGCCACAGCCAGGGGAGCCTTATTACCGGGCCCCCCAGTGAAAGCATCACCCCTGACCGCTAGTCAGCCCAGGCCAGGGATTGCTGGGAAGCTGGGGACCCCTCCAATAAAGGGGTCCCCCTCTCCAGGGTACCCCAGTCCCAGACTGATAGCCCAGGGCTATCTCCGGCACCCCTGGAGCTGTGGGTGCTGGGTTGATGTAAAGTGTGGTGCAAATAAAGAGTTAAAAATATTGTCTTTTGCTGTGGAACTACATATACCAGCAAGCCTCCCCCCACATGCTGGTACTTGGAGAAGTACCAGCATATGGAGCATTACCTGTAGTTCCACAGAAAAGCAATATTAAAAAACTACAGAACACACACTGTAGAAAGTAAAATTTTATTAACACATACATGCACACATACTCACCTATGTATCTCTGTAGCCCATTGGTCTTCTCATCCAAGTAGATAATCCATAGGGTACCTGTAATAAAAAATTAAAACTCACCTCCTCCTATGCATGGATCATGTCCTCTTCATTCCAAAGTAGGCAATCCAAAAGAGATTAAAGGCTGCTGCCCTCCAGGTGAAGACACAGAACAATAAAATATTAAAACAGTGTCTGCTGCAAAACAAGTTGAAGCTTCATATCTGTATATTGGCACATTCATGAGGTAATAGTTTAAAAACTGTAACTTTCCAATTTACCAGAACCCCAAAAGCACCTACCCTGGGACAATAGCTGTTTTTTTCAAAGTCAATGTTTTTTTCCCCTGAAATTTGGCAAGCAGCACCATGTGACAGTTCTACTAGCTCATGGCAACTTTCAGCTTGGTACCTCTAATAGCTTTTGAGGTGTAACCCTTTAAACACCATATCCCCCCTCGGAAGTTCTCTATGTTAGAATTCCATTTTTTCTAGGGGACCCCTACGTCATTTGTCCCCTAAATTTTGACAACCAGGACTGGCTCTGATTAGCCTAGTGCTGGTAGTGCTTAATACAGGTGACCCCTATGTCATTTGTCCCCTGTATTTAGCACAACCAGCACGTCATTTTTTTATATTACACATTCATTTTTTAACAGATGCATGGATTGATCTCAGTGATATGTCCATGAATCTGTGTCTTATTGATTAGATTTACTCAGGTGCATGCCCAGTGCCAGTGAGTCACCTGATGATGTTTCTGTGCATGGTCCTGTTGCTGCCAATGCTCTGCACCCCCACTGCTGCCACTGCCCCACACATCTGCAGCCTGCCCCCACAGCCGTCTCTCCCTCTGCACCCCCAAAACACCTCCTGTGTGCTATCTGCTCCTCCATCCATGCTAGTGTACCTATTTGTTGTCCTTCTGCCATGCAGGTGGCCCGGTTTGCTCCTCAAAACCTACTGAATTTGTGACACTCAAACTAAAAAAAGGAATGGAATTCTGATCATTAAGCCTGACGCCTTAATAGACATGTTCCTTGCACAATACAGATATGGTATGCCATCACAATTCAGCACTGTGAGTTGTTCCATACCTACTGAGATCTCCAGATGTTTTCAATGTAGCAGTCCATATATATAAAAAAGAAACATCAAGAAGAAAAAATATTGTAGTAATGTTCAAATTAATTAGTTCACACCCCATGTGTGGAGAATCCTAAGGTATAGTGAAAGTCCAATTCCAAGAGGATCTTTAGAATATCCAAGGTCCCATCACAAGCACCCCAAATGTGAATGGTGCATCATATATTGGTGCTTACATGTATCCTTACTTTCGTAAAGTATGGTGCAGACATATATAAGTTTCTTTTGGGTCCTCCTCTGATACCTCCAATGGAGATCTTCAGAGCAATGATATGGTATGGCCCAAGAAATCCAAAAGAAATGGAAGGTAATCACAAAAGATGGCTATATTACCATCAAGTTATTAAAATATATAAAAATGAACACATGCATACCCTAGATGTACACTAACAATACTATTGCGGAAGATGGATCCTGAGAATACCGCTATGTAGGCATATGGGTATGTAGAGTTCATGAGGTATGTAAAGACACTATATCAACATGTTTCAATGCTCTGCGGTGTCTTTTTTCAAGATAAGTGTCTGTTAAAGCTAAAATACAAACATATCCAGTTTCAAATTATACTATATAGAATGGGTATATAGATGGAGTAAATTGTTCTTAGAAAAAACTGTTGTTACCCACCACAAACATGGACACATTTTACACTGCCGCCATCTTGTGTCTCCAGACTATGGTTCTCATAATGCTGTTATTTATGCCATATGAGATTCCTATGTCACCTTAGTGGAGGAGGGACATCCTCCTCCTTTGTCTGTAATTAATTGGACCATGGATCTATGCTGCCATCACGTGGCTGATGACCACACTCCCTGCATCATTGGGATGTGCTGTGCATACAGCATGATGAAGCTCCAGTGCCTGATGCTGGAGCTCGTCCGTCCTGATTGTGTTGTGACTCATTCATACGCGTCACACAGGAATGTCATGTGTGCAGTGAGATGGAGGTGACGTGGTTTCTTTCTAATTGATGACAGTATTGAGGGTTTCTCCAAGGTTGCCTAGCAACCCAACACACAGAGATATGCTAATGGCCAAATTTGATCTAAATGCCATTTTGATGGAAGTTTTTATGGGGAACTCATTGGGTACTGCCATGGGCACCAGGTTTGTGACCAGCTAAGCCAACTTATTTATGTCCAGGTGGGAGAAGTCCCATGTGTGGTCTGGGCATGGCTGGGGTGCAAACCTGGTGCATTGGTGGTGGTACATAGACAATATTTTCTTTGTTTGGTGTGGCGATGTGGAAAGGTTTAGGGATTTTGTCTATACCTCAATAACAATTCTCTAGTCATAGTTCTCACATTTACCATCAGTAAGAAATCCATGCACTTCCTAGATTCGAGGTGGTAGATGGGCAGATAGAAACTAGTAATTTTACTAAGCCCACGGATTGTAACAGATATATTGACAAATATAGGAACCATCTTCCTTTTTCGTTAGACAATGTTCCTAAAGGAGAACTGTTGGGGTGAAATTGCTCTAAAGAGGCTACATATAAAATTCAGGCTAAGGAGATGGTCAACAAGTTTGTTAAGAAATGGTATAGCCCTTCTAGATTACAAAAGAATATGGAGGAAGTGGGAACAGTGAATAGAATTTCTTTGTTGGATGAGTCTGGAGGTAGGGATAAACGCCAACATAAGGTAATTATAAGGTATCCTTCAACACACGGTTCAATAAAAAGTATAAGCGTATTGAAAGTATTTTTAGAAAAAATTGGGGTATTCTATTAAAGGATGATATTCTTAAGATTCTACCAGAAAAACCCATTATTATATACAAAAAAGCACCCAATTTTAGAGATAGAGTGGTGGCTAGTGCACTGCCTATGGATGGCAGATGCCTATTACCCAGAAATAGAGTGTTCTTCAGGTGTGGGGATTGTAAAATGTGCAAAGCATGCAGAAATCCACAATCAAAAATCACTGAACTTTGTATTAATGGTAAAAATTAGCAATTAGGGACTTTATCACATGTCAAACTAATTATGTTATATATGCGATCACATGTACATGTGATTTAGTATATATTGGTAAAACCAAGCGTCAAGTGAAAATTTGATGGGCAGAACATGTGCGCAACATTGTTAAAGGTTGCGAGAATCATCCATTCTCCTTCCATTTTAAGGAGAAACACGAAAGCGCAGTTAAAGGTTTTAAAATATTGTTGTGGCATTGCATGGGTTAAAGATAACTGGTGCACTAAGGATAGGGATATTAGACTTGCCAAAACAGAAATGCGTTACATATATGAGTTACTGACACTGAAACCCACAGGTTTGAATTGTGATTTTGAAATCTGGTGTTTTTTATAAGGTTTTTAAGCTTTATTATGTATGTACTTATATCTGTTCAATGTGATTGACATTAGGTTGTACACGACGGAGACTAGAAATATCACTAAAGGCTTTTAGATCAAATTCGTCCATTAGCATATCTTTGTGTGTTGGATTGCTAGGCAACCAAGGAGAAACCCTCATAACTGCTGTTAATTAGAAAGAAACCATGTGACCTCCATCTCACTGCACACATGACATTTCTGTATGAAACATACAGATGAGTCACACCACACACTCAGGACGGACGAGCTCCGGCATCAGGCGTGGGAGCATAGTCATGCTGTATGCGTGGCACATCCCAATGATGCAGGGAGTGCGGTCATCGGCCACTTGATGGCAGCATAGATCCATGGTCCAATTACCTACAGGCAAAGGAGGAGGATGTCCCTCCTCCACTAAGGTGATGTAGGAATCTCATATGGCATAAATAACAGTGGAGCATTATGGGAACCACAGCCTGGAGAGACAAGATGGCGGCAGTGTAAAACGTGTCCCTGTTTGTGGTGAGTAACAACAGTTTTCTCTAAAGTCAATTTACTCCATCTATATACCCATTCTATATAGTATCATTTGAACACAGCATACAGTACATTACTGTATGTTTACAATCTTATTGTAGAATTATAAATTCATAAGGTACTATACTGTACTGTTATCAGTGCCGGCTCCAGGGTTAGCCACTCCCTGTGCCGCCCGGGTACTTTTTTCCCTTCATTTGCACGTGGCCAAATATGGGGGCATGGACTAATTACCATAAGCCTCTTCCCCCGAAATGACATTATTTGGGGGCGTACCTGTATGGCACGCCTCCCAAAATGTCAGGCTGCTGGCGAGCCCAGCACTCCGTCACTAGCTGGGCTTCCCCCTGCCCTCACCCAACAGGGGAGGTGCCCCTGTTCGACTGCACTGGTTGAACATGCCTCAAACCGGCCCTTACTGTTGGGTAAGTAATCTTACAAATTCACTATTCAGTGTGTATACTGTACTGTATTTTTAAGTTTGAATTTGTTACAAATGTAATCCGCTGTAAATACAGTAAATAAATAGTGTATCGTACAATAAACCTGGTGTGGTGTCATATTTGGTATTATGAAATACTGTACTGTAGTCTCATACAGTACTATACTGTATACAGTATTACCATATGGGGCGAGATTCAATTAAGAGTGGAAGATCTACAGTATTCTAATTGCTATTAATTAAAGGAGAGAATATCAGACAAGATTACTTCTATACAAATCACAGCATCTTTTTTTGATTTGACTATTTTGGAGAAAATTAATAAAAGCCATTATACTGTAGAACTGTACTGTATGTCTCCATACACTCATATAAAGTAATTAAAAGTTATATTTACACCCATATAAAGTACACACCACACAGACAAAGAAACAAAGCTTTAATAAACAAAAAAAATTAAATGTTATATAACAAAAAACTAATACCTTAGTAAATTATCCAAGTAAAAAAAAAACGGTGCCACGGATAATGCGAACTGTGGGAAAAAAGAGAAATGGTATTAGAACAGTAATACAAGATACTATACAGTAACTTCACAATACATCCTCATTTGTCAACTTATTGTATTATCTACTGTAGGAGCATGATAAATTTGACATAAAGTACTGTAAACCTGTCCAAGTGTGCATCATACTGTAGTGTAATAAAGACTTTGATAATGATTTACTACTGTACTTTGTGGGATGGAAGGGTACAGTACTTTCCTGTTCCTGACATCCGCAATACCAACAAGGAAAAACTGACACATGAAAATCAGAACCTTTACAATACTGGCACATTTACTGTGTAATACAAAGGGAAATCCAATAAATAATGTAGGCTTACAGTATATACTGTAGTACAGTATAAAGTATTGTATAATTTTAAAGCTTTTTTGAAGGTACAGTAACTAAGTACATAGTGTACCTCGGCAGGCTTTTTTTTCCCCTCCTCCTCTTCCTGTGACCAACTTGGCGGTGGAGTTGCTGTGGAAAAAAAAATAGCAGTCACTGTCAGTTTAAGATCAACATTAGAATACTGTAGATTACTGCACATGGAGCCAAAGCTGTAGGTACTGTAATACTCCCGGTGCAGGCCACGCACCCTCCTTATGACATCACATGGAGGGGCACACGGCGCCGGGAGCGTAAGGACACTCCAGGAGGCACTGCTGCAGAGTTTATGGCAGCAGGGTGTCATTACAGGCAACCTGCTAGCCAGAGGCAGGAGCTGTGGGTGAGTGGTTATGCTGCCCACAGAGCACTGCGCTCTGTGCATCCGAACCGCTCGCACACCCCTAGTTATGGCCATGCATGTACTGTAGCGTTGTGTTAAAATAATGCGCAGTAAATACAGTTCAGTATAGTACAGTAGATATTTTTAAAAGGAAGAGAAGTACTATAGTACTTATAGGCTTGTGGAGTAGTGGGAGGCCACTCGCCATCACCCTCTGACAGCCAGGGAGAATGTACTGTGAATAAAAACATTGCTCTTTCAATTTGTAAAATAAACATATGAATACCAATAAAATACTGTATAAGAACTTGTGTACCCCATATCTAAATCTCGAAAGGGCCACCCCCTGCCATTACCACTACAATGGCCCTTAGGGGAGCAGGAGTGAGTGAGGGGAGTGAGAGCAAAATGAAGAGGGTGCAATGGAGAGAAGGGTGGAGTACTACCACTACCACCTCCCCATCTTACGCAGTAGCCAGCCCCATCACCTCCCAACACCACACCTATCCCCACCCCAATCACCTATCCCTGCACTTCACAAAAGAGCAGTGCTGACTCCTCCATGGAAGGGCAGGCACACAGCAGGTAAGATTCCAGTGGGACAGACTTTACTCATCACCCATCTGCCATATATCATCAATGGTTGCCAAACCAGCAATGGCCAATGGCCATCCCCATGCTCCTCTAAAAGCACCCCCTCCTCACCATGCACAGCAGCCAGATCTAATCACCATCCCACACAGCAGTCAGCCCCATCACCTCCCCATCCTGCACAGCAGCCAGCCCCATCACCTCCCCATTCTGCACAGCAGCCAACCCCATCACCTCCCTATCCTGCACAGCAGCCAGCATCATCACCTTCCCTCACCACACAGCAGCCAGCTCAGATCAAATATCCCCTAACCTCACAGCAGCCAGCCCCATCACCTCCCCTCCCCACACAGGAGCTAGGCCCATCACCTCCCCATCCTGCACAGCAGCCAACCCCATCACCTCCCCACCCCATATAGCAGCCAGCTCAAGTCACTTATCCCAATCTCCCAGCAGCCAGCCCCATCACCTCCCCATGCCACACAGCAGCCAGCCATAGTCACCTCCCAGCAGCCAGCCCCGTCACCTCTCCTCCACACACAGCAGCCATCAAAGATCACTTATCCACTACCAGACAGCAGCTAGCCTCATTTCCTCCCCACCCTGCACAATAGCCAGCCACATCACCTCCCCACCCTGCACAACAGCCAGCCACATCACCTCTGCAACCTGCATGGCAGCCAGCACCATCACCTCCCCGCCAAACACAGCAGCCAGCCTAATCACCTCCGCACCCTGCACAGCAGCCAGCCACAATCACCCGTCTCCCACCTCACAGCAGCTAGCCTCACACCTTCCCACCTTACACAGCATACAGCCCCATCACCTACCCACCCTGCAGAACAACCTGTCACATCACATATCCCCCACTACACAGGGGCCAGCCCAATCACCTATCCCCCACCTCACAGCAGCAAGCACTACCTCCTCCCCACTTTACACAGTCGCCAGCCCCATCACCTCCCCACCACACACAACAGCCAGTCCCATCACCTTCCCACCTGCATAGCAGCCAGGCCTCATCACCTTTCCCAACACCACACAGGAGCCAGCCCCAAACACCTATCCCCGCACATCACAGAAGCCAGATTCATCACCTCCCCAACCAACACATCAGCCATCCCCAATCTCCTACCCCCCACCTTACAGCAGCCAGACCCATCAACTCCCCATCCCACACAGCAGCCAGCACTGATTGCCTCCCCTCCCCACACACCAGCCAGCCCCATCTCCTCCCCACCCTGCAAAGTAGCCAGTCAAAAACTCCTTTCCCAAACAACACAGTAGCCAGCCCTATTACCTCCCCACCCCACAAAGCAGTCAGCACCAATCACTTTCCCAAACTGCGCAGAATCCAGCCACAATCTCCTATCCCCATCTCACACTAGACAGCCCCATCACTGTCCCACCTCACACAGCAGCCAGCCCCGTCACCTCCCCACCCGGCACAGTAGCCAGCCACATCACCTCCCCAACCCACACAGCAGCCAGCCCCAATCACCTATCACCCACATCACAAGAGCCAGCCCTGATCAACTATCCCACATTTCACAGCAGCCAGCCCAATCACCTCCTTACCTGCACAGCAGCCATCCCCATCACCTCCCACACACAAGCACACACAGAATCCAGCCCTCAGCATTTTCCATCATCTCTTCCTCAGTGTCTCCCCTCTCTCCCTCAGGGGTATATTTACTAAAGTGAGAGTTTTTAAAAGATGTTGCCAATAGCTACCAATCAGATTCAACTTAACATTTAACATTCAACTAGCACCTTCTAGAAGATAGTAGCTAGAATCTTATTGGTTGCTATGGGCAACATCACCACTTCTAAAACCTCTCACTTTAGTAAATATACCCCTCAGTGCCCCTCAACCTCAGTTTCCGCCCTTCTTTTAACTATAAATAAAGAGAAGAAATTCCATGGACAAAAAATCTTTTGCATGTCCCATTAAGGCTTCTTTTACACATGATCTGAAATTTCAGAAAACGACTTAATTTCTATAACTCAAACTAAAAAAAAACAATTAAAATTATTTAATTAACGATGATGCCTTAATGAATGGATTCCTAGTGCAAAAAACATATGGTAGGCCATCACACCCTGTGGTTAACTGCAGATTCAGCACTCACATGGAGTGAGATTGCTGTCACTCACAAAATGGTAGAGCTGCTAATTCACAAATTTGCTTACTAGAATACACACCTATGCCCCCACCCCAAAGCAGCCAGGAACTTGCAGCTTGCGCCATCTGAAGATGGGTGTAGAATTAAACATCTACAGTAATTACATAGACAGTCAAAAGATCAACACCAACTGGTAGACAGGTACAGAAGGTCGACAGGTACAAAAGGTTGACATGGATGAAGATCAACAGGTACAAAAGGTCTACATTAAGTCAATATTGGAATGATCAACACAAAAATGGTCAACACATGTTTTTTTCTGTTTTCTTACCCAAATCTTCACCCTAACCCTCACTTTGGTGCCTAACTCTAACCATTGGGGTAAGTGCCTAACCCTAAACGTCCCTTCTACAGCCTAAACCTAACTCTGAAAAAACTAAAATGTGTTGACCATTTTTGTGTTGACCATTCCAATGTTGATCTTTTGTGCCTGTCAATTTTCATCCATGTCAATCTTTTGTACATGTTGACCTCATGACCTGTTGCCTGTGTACCAGTTGGTGTCTACCTAGACACTGTCAACCTTTTTATTGTAGCTCTATTGATTGGAACCCCTGAAGATGGCGTAAGCTGCTGTAGTCTATGGGCTACATATAGCAAAACTAGCCAGGAGAGGGTTCCATAGGAACCATCCCCGGCAATGGCTGCCGCGCATGTGTGGTCAGTAGACTGGGCATGTGCAGGATCCCCGATGCAGGAGTGAAGAGACTGCTGACGGGGTCACTTCACTCCCAGCACATCACTGGGATGGGCTCCTTTTGGAGCCCCTGTTTCTGCATTTGCTTTTTTTTATACATACCGGCCTCCTGTAATGAGATCATGGGTATTAATATCGTGACCAGAGATTATTAACAAATGGGGCCCTAAATGCTATATGTCTTGCTGTTTTGGTACTCATTAAAGGAAGAAACGTCTACACCTGATTGATATTTTGAATAATAGGACTGTGGCTGATTGTTTGTTTATGCCATTGAGTGCTGCTTGTTATTATGATATTGTACCTACACGTAGCATATGCAGCAATGTTGTTACAATTTGTTGCAGTTTGGGAAGGCTGTCTGTGAGAGCTGGTCTATTAAGTGTATTACTATTTATATAGCTGTCTGTGAGAGATATTTTCTATCAAGTTTATTAGGCTTTATAAACTATACACATTGGTCAGATATATAACTGTTTTTAATTCCTGGGTTCTAATTAGTGCAATGTATAAAAGACAAAGTACTATATAATTATGTATTAACAATTGAGCATCAAATAATCATGTTTCTGACTTTTGGTCCTGGCCCCCACTCTGTCATACATTTGGGGGATACAAAATATTATGCCAAATAATCGTGGCTACCCACCGAAAAGGGTGTTTTCAAGGAATAAGCCACAACTATGTATTGATAAATGGGCACCTTAAGCACACATAACACAGTATGATAAACGAGTGATCGCAAAACCCGGTGTTGCTGGTTGCAGCAGTTACACAGCTTAGCAGGACACTGTTCAACAGAATAGCATACAGTACGCTGCAGATAAGAATTTCTCACACTTGGTTCAATGCACATCAGAGGCTCCATTACAGTGCACACCATCCCACACAACAGGGACATGCCTCTTCTCCAATGCTACACTGCATAGACTGCTTTAATCAGGGTTTTTTTTTTTTAGCAGTGATTAACCCTTCCAATGCTGATCATTCTCACATAGGAGCTCTCAGCCTGCTGCCCACACCTTGCTAACCCCTAAGTGGGAACATAACTCATCGGGTGTAGTAGGTATTACTGCCGGCCGCATGGTTCAAATCCCGACAGCGGCAGCCTGGCAAGGGTGAAAATCCCGATCGTCAAAAGGTAAGTATCACTAACCTAAATCTACCCCCTAACCCTTCCTTAGGGGTGCCTAACCCTAACCTCCCCCACAAGTGCCTATCCCAAAACCCCCCCTAAGTGCCTAAGCCTAATCCCCCCTTCCCCGCAGCCTAAACCTAAGTCTCCCTGGGGGTGCCTAACCCTAACCTCCCCCCGGGGGTGCCTAACCCTAATCCTCCCTTCCCCTAGCCTAAACCTAACCCTCCCGGAGGGTGCCTAACCCTAGGTCCCCCCGGAAGTCCTAAAACCTAACCCTCCCATGTCTGCGGCCGGCACCCGGCTTACCTTCATTCGGTATGTCGGGCGTCAGTCTTCTGGCGCATGGATAATTACAGGCATTGAGTTTTCGACGCATGCCATTAGTACCACGCCGGGATTAGAGAGTCGGGAAGCTGGCGGTTGGTATTTAGACCGTTGGCTTGCTGACTACATCCCAACTCATCCATTCCAGGCAAATATATGTCTGAATAGACCAATGGGCCCATTTATCATTAAATATTTGTGGATACCTGCTGCGATCCCTCCATTCTCGCAGGCAGCCGCATCCCCCATAGGGATCAGATGCTGCCAGATTTATTAACTTCTGGGATTGCAATGCATAAAACATTAGTTCATATTACAGAGGTTTGAAACCTATTATTTCAATCTATCTGATAGAACAGCATGAAAGGTAAATCAGAGTCTTCTTTAATGTGTAGTAAAACACAATACTGAATGCTGGATGGACCTGGAATGCGGTAGCTGAGAGCAGCCTGTAGTATGAAGCAGTGACAATGAAGCCAACAACTCTAGCTCTTGTTTACTTCATAACCATGACAACCCCATTGTTACGCAATAACGCGGTGTGCAGCAGTTGAAGGCTGGACTGTAGCTGTAGGATTTTTCTATTTGAGGTAAAGTACAGCAAATGTATGGTAAACAGTAAAATAGCTGCATGTCTTTGCTACTGTTATATCTGATTTTTGTTCTGCTTTTCTGGTTTTCAAAGCCTGTACCATTTTGTTTTGTTGGGTTTGATATAAAGTAACTATATGTGTTGTCTTTAGAAATCAAGTTGACTTTTACAATATCTAACTATCAATAGAAAGATTATATTGTTTTTAAGAACTAAATGACCTTGATTACTGTATAAGTACTTTCAAAAACAAACCAATTTTAGCATTTTTGATCGTGCTGGTGAAATTTTGCTAATTTGTCCAGTTGACTTTCATATGGTTTTTTTTTGTTGGATTTGTAAATATATATGTGTATAACCGGAGGAAATGAAAGAGCCAATAAATAAGTGTTTTGTGGTTTATGTACTAAGCCTTGGAGAGTGATAAACTATCAACCAATCAGTTCCTAACTGTCATTTTTCAAACACAGCCTGTAACATGACAGTTAGAAGCTGATTGACTGGTACTTTATCTATTTCCATTTTATAATTTTCCAATGCTTAGTGCAATCTCCCCCTTAGGCCCCCATTTATCAATGATTGCTTTTGCAACACGATCAGGGCATGCCAGTAACGCCCATAATCGCATTGCAAAATGCGATCATACCGGCCGGATGTATCATCCGGGTCATGCAGGGACACTGGCTCCGAAAAGAGCCCGTCCCTGCGATGTCTCCGGAGAGCTGCCGACCGGTGCAGGGGGTGGTGCACATGCGCAGTCTCATGGACTGCACATGCACAGCTGCCATAGCGGGTTCCGTCGGATCAGCTTATTATGCGCGGTGTAGCCCATAGGCTACATCGGCTAACGTCATCTTTAGATGGCGTTAGCTGCGGGGGCCAATATCTGGAATGCATTGCATTCCATATATTGGTAAATTTTGCAGCATCGCATCCCCCATAGTAACCTATGGGGGAGGCGGCTGCCAGCAGGAATGGAGGGATCACAGCAGGTATCGGAAATACCTGCTACGGTCCCTCCTTAATACATACGGGGGATACTTAATATTTGAAATAAAACCCCAAAAACGTGTGTTTTTGGGAATTAGACCTCAAATACACTTTGATAAATGGGCACCTCTGTATTTATCTTTGCATTTTTTTACTTTAACAGGTTATTTCTTAAACTTATACTGCTTTAATACCTAAATTCCGTGTCTGACCCAAAGGTTGGAAAAAGGGGCCTGATTCAGACTCGGTCGCTATCTACTGTACGTATGCTTGCTAGATGCATATGCAAATTTTTCAAAGTGATGCCATGTGGTCTCGTTGTATTGGCCTGGGCGGTCACATGTTTTGGACCTGAACCTTAGGAATGTTAGGGAACCACCTGATGAGGTAACCATGACATGGAAGGTAGGCATGCAGTGTTGGCCAAACATATGCTTATAACCTCATTTGTAGTCCATGTTAAAAATGAAGATTTTATCATAATTATTCTGATTATCAGTATTCTTCGTGCTTGGAGTGTGCACCTGCAGTTTCCTTTTCTTCTGTGGTACACTTAAACTTAACAAACAAAAAATGGCAGCTGCTCAATCAATCTAGCAGCACTAATCAGGTGCATAAATGGGAGGGGTCATACTAAGTAGAAAAAGGAGCGGGGTTTAACCCCCTATTGTTCCTCAGCACACTGAATAGTACCTGCAACAATATATGACAACTATATGGTCATAGAAATCAGAGATATTAGTTGCATGCATTTGCAAATACATGGGAAGCTGCTAGGCCACGTCATGGCTTCTCTGTCACTAGCAGTCCCTAACACTAAGGGGTTCACATCCGGGGAGCAGTGCACCCCGAAAAACATCCAGCCCAGGACCCCCCCAGGGCATCACATGAAAAATGGAAAAAGAGTGACAGTGCAGTGTAAAGTATAGGTGTGTAAGACTAATTAATGAGTGTTGGAAATAGGGGTTAAAATATATGTGAATTATTACATGAAAAAAATACAAACATAATATGTGATGTAAGAAGCAGCTATGTGTAATAAATGGTGATGCCATGAGGGGACCCAGCCAGACCAGCCCCGGGTGCCTTACGCCCGAACGCTCACCCCAAATGTAAAATATACCAATTATAAGGCCTCATGATAAAGGCACATATAAATTTTGTCAAATGTAAGGCCTCCTGATAAAGGCACATACATAAATGCATCCACATTGAGAGCCAGCTTACCTGAGAGTCACCCCTGGGAACTCCAACTAGCACTACTAGAACCAGCATGCCCTACTAATGCTGGCTCCTTCATGCCTCTCATACCAAACAAACAAAAAATGGCAGCTGCTCAATCAATCTAGCAGCACTAATCAGGTGCATGAAAGGGAGGGGTCATACTAAGTAGAAAAAGGAGGGGGGTTTAACCCCCTATTGTTCCTCAGCACACCGAATAGTACCTGCAACAATATATGAAAACTATATGGTCATAGAAATCAGAGATATTAGTTGCATGCATTTGCAAATACATGGGAAGCTGCTGGGCCACGTCACGGCTTCTCTATCACTAGCAGTCCCTAACACTAAGGGGTTCACATCCGGGGCGCAGTGCACCCCGAAAAACATCCAGCCCAGGACCCCCCCAGGGCATCACACGAAAAATGGAAAAAGAGTGACAGTGCAGTGTAAAGTATAGGTGTGTAAGACTAATTAATGAGTGTTGGAAAAAGGGGTTAAAATATATGTGAATTATTACATGAAAAAAATACAAACATATTATGTGATGTAAGAAGCAACTATGTGTATTAAGTGGTGATGCCATGAGGGGGCCCAGCCAGACCAGCCCCGGGTGCCTTAAGCCCGAACGCTCAGACCAAATGTAAAATATACCAATTATAAGGCCTCATGATAAAGGCACATATACATTTTGTCAAAAGTAAGGCCTCCTGATAAAGGCACATACATAAATGCATCCAAATTGAGAGCCAGCTTACCTGAGAGTCACCCCTGGGAACTCCAACTAGCACTACTAGAACCAGTATGCCCTACTAATGCTGGCTCCTTCATGCCTCTCATACCAAACAAACAAAAAATGGCAGCTGCTCAATCAATCTAGCAGCACTAATCAGGTGCATGAAAGGGAGGGGCAGGGCCAGATTAACAATGGGGCGGATGGAGCTACAGCTCCAGGCCTTCGCATAAAAATAGGCCCATCATCATGACAGTATGATGTTGACTGGCCATCTGCTGTCCACAAGGTCAGCCATAAATCATAAGTAGTAAAAAAAAATTATATTTTCCTCACAAAAGGAAGCATTTTGTTTCTTTTACATATTTGGGGAGACATTGGGGCTGATAGTGTAGGGTGTGTACACACCCACATGGCACTGGCCACACCTCCTCTGCTTCTCATAATAGGCTCCTGATCATTTTAAGCTCCAGGCCCATGTGACCCTCAATCCGGCCCTGGGGAGAGGTCATACTAAGTAGAAAAAGGAGGGGGGTTTAACCCCCTATTGTTCCTCAGCACACTGAATAGTACCTGCAACAATATATGAAAACTATATGGTCATAGAAATCAGAGATATTAGTTGCATGCATTTGCAAATACATGGGAAGCTGCTAGGCCACGTCACGGCTTCTCTGTCACTAGCAGTCCCTAACACTAAGGGGTTCACATCCGGGGCGCAGTGCACCCCGCAAAACATCCAGCCCAGGACCCCCCCAGGGCATCACATGAAAAATGGAAAAAGAGTGACAGTGCAGTGTAAAGTATAGGTGTGTAAGACTAATTAATGAGTGTTGGAAATAGGGGTTAAAATATATGTGAATTATTACATGAAAAAAATACAAACATAATATGTGATGTAAGAAGCAGCTATGTGTATTAAGTGGTAATGCCATGAAGGGGCCCAGCCAGACCAGCCACAGGTGCCTTACGCCCGAACGCTCACCCCAAATGTAAAATATACCAATTATAAGGCCTCATGATAAAGGCACATATAAATTTTGTCAAATGTAAGGCCTCCTGATAAAGGCACATACATAAATGCATCCACATTGAGAGCCAGCTTACCTGAGAGTCACCCCTGGGAACTCCAACTAGCACTACTAGAACCAGCATGCCCTACTAATGCTGGCTCCTTCATGCCTCTCATACCAAACAAACAAAAAATGGCAGCTGCTCAATCAATCTAGAAGCACTATTCAGGTGCATGAAAGGGACACTTAAACTTACCCTGGCCACCAGGGCTACCAAGAAGGGGGGATTTTTCTCCCATTGTCATGCCTCCCGCAATTAGGCCATGCCCCCACCTGCGGGCCAGGGCCGGATCTTGACACCACTGCTGGCCACTAGTGTATCTGTTTCCTCCACCCTGCACTCATGGCTCGCCCTCATCTCTGGTCTGCCATACCTCGATCAACCGCGATCAACCGCTGCCCTGCTCGCTCAGACGTTGCCCATTCTTCCTGCTGTTGCCAGTGGGGGTATAGTGCAAGGAAACCCATGGAAGTAAAGCAGGTGTAAAGGGGTGATAGGACTGTGCTTGTTAGGTGCAACATGCATGCAAGCGCTGATGTGACTATGTATTTTTTATATCCCCTTAGGAAAATATAGAATGAGTTATGTACAAATAGTAGCAGTGTAGTAAAGCAGGGGCAAACGCAGGATTCTTAGGGAGGGGTTTCCATTATATATGTCTACATATATATATGAGACACACATAGCACACATGCATACACACACCATACATACATGGCATACAAATACACATGGCATACACACATAACATACATACACAGAATACTTACAAACCCACCCACACAGCATATATACACATAGCATACTTACACATTCCCGGGCTTATGGATTCCTACCTATCGATTCCTACCTACCTATACCTTCTAAAATTGTCGCTATTTAGCGTAATGAGTCGCACAAGAAATAAATGCTTTCAGACTTTGAGTGTGGTTCCAAAGCACAAAAAGTTATTATTCAGTATAAAAACAGATGGTTACACGCTGTGATCTAAATACAATTTGCGCAAATCAATCATACAGACCCAAGGTACAGTTGTTACATACGTGCGCGCTCTGGACCCAGATACCGGCATCAATATAGAAACCTCCGTCAACAGCAAGGCAAGAAGACTGGCATCCAAGTTTAGAGAGCCCACATATATACTCTTACAGGGATAGGCAATACAATAGAACAGTTTGGCATTGGTTCTGCTTCCTGGTTCTTCTGTTACAGTATAGTTCATAGGTCAATTCGAATGGACACAAACCAGCCTCCAACAGCCCTTTGTGTCCTTTTTCCTGCTGCATAATAAATCTAAGCTGGTTACATTACAGAGTACATTTTAATGTTTAACTCTCTATAGTCCATAGTTTGCACACACATGTTGCGATCTTCTCACCGATGGTACCGGAAAACTGCAAAGACACAGTGGATCAGTACAACATCAAACACGGTCTGCTTACCATGTACTAAACCTTAGATATCAAATTACATTTATTTCACAACATTAATAATACTGAATAAACCTTGAATATTACACTTTTAGCCACTTAACTGACAAATTTTTTGTCCAAAAACCGCTACAAATTGTCGTTTTTTTATGATTGAATTAGGTCAGGAACAGCCTTTTAAAACTATTTCAATGCAATTTTTTTTTATTAAACACCATATACCATAAAAATTTACTATCAGCGCTGCCTTCTCTGCCCTGTCAGGCTGGGCTGCTGCTAGCTCTGGAGGAGGGAGAGAAGGACAGCGCTATCAGCGCTGCCTTCTCTGCCCTGTCAGCAGCCACCGGGCTGCTGTCGGGGTTGGGTGCGCCTTCGTTGTGCTGTCCGATCACTGCTAGCAGTGATCGGCCGGCCCACGGGGAGGGACAGTGTGTAGAGGGACCAGGAGGTCCCTCTGTGATTGGCGGCTGCTAGAAAATTATTTTCCAGCAGCCGCCCACAGTACTTTCCTGACTGGTCGTATCAGATACAACCATGTCAGGGAAAGCCCTGTCTGGTATGGTTATATCTGATACGACCATGCCAGGCAAGTGGTTAATACTAGGGAACCTTTTATAAGTATTGGGGTTTTGGGAAAAGATGCTAGTTAGCGTTGTGCGACTACGTGTTTGTGGAGTACACCATGGTACGTGTTTTGCAGGGTTAATAATTTTATATGTCTTGGTGACTGTCTGTATTTATGTGGTGAGGACTTTTAACTTCTTTCCATTGCGTGGGAATCGCACAACGCTAAATAATAGCATCGCCGTATGTAGTTATAATGGGCGAGATTCACTAAAATGGCGCTGGGCGGCCAGTCGCAAAACGGCATCGCGCAGATTTAATTTGAAACCGATCCTGTCTCAGCCAATTATCCGGCTTCAACAGGCTGCTGCTGCTGGGCGGTCACAGCCATGAGCTCCCTCTTTCTAGCTCCCTCTGAGAGGGCTGTGATTGCGGCGCACTGCCCGGCCACTGCCGATTCAGCTGCCAACACTTCCGCATCAGGTGGTATGAAACAGAAGTGATGACAGCTGAACAGGCAGCAGTCGGGCAGCACCGATCGTGGGTGGCCCAAGGATGGTGGGTGGCCCAAGGATACATCTCTGAAAATAATTAGTTTGTCAGTGGGGGTTTATGGGTACTTAGAACCCCCCCTCCTGCATGCGCTAGTGTAAAGATATTAAAATTTTTATGACATGCTGACATGACGTTAACTGTAGAAAACTGTACTATGTACCTGATTCATTACCGATAGCAACTGCGAGTGCAATAGCGATTACGAACGCAGTCTCACTGCGATAGTATGTTAATCCATTACGATCACTATGCCATCGCAGCACTACACAGGGATGCCTACCTTACCTTACACACATCCGTAATGTTTAGTAAGACTGTGAAAACATCCGTAACATCCCATCGTAGCCTCATGCACACTTGCACAAGCTCTGACCTTACTCAGAAATTTCTAACCTCGTCGCACGCTGAGAGTACGCAAGCTGCGTACGGCATAGCAGTGGCTAATTTATGCACCCCCCTGCAACGGCATTCAAATGCACTGGCACACCTGCGTTTCAGCGACCACCCACATCACCTCCCACAACTGGCACTTCCTGTCAATCACTCTGCGATGGGTCTGCATAGTCACTGCGATCGCGGTTCCGATCACAGTGTTTATTTTGCACACTGCGATGCATTTGCAGATCACAACAATCAACCAATTGCGTGTGTAATCACAGTGGCGATCCTTGCTGATTCAGGCCCTATGTCAGTGACTATAATGAAATAAGAATATGGCAGAAATAACAGCATGAGACTTTTATGAAATTACCCCAATGCAATAGTTTCAATTCCTGTTTATGTTATGTATCATCTATGCCTATAACACTATATATTTGTTGTATTTTTTTAACCAGGTTTGTTAGTGCATATTTCCTTTGCATCATATATCACTGTTATTATGTTAAGAACTAAGCAACAGACCAAAATCGTACCCCTCAGAAAACTTTTGGATGGAATAGAAAGAGCAAATAAAAGTGATTCATGGGACTATACAGGTGGACATCTAAATCATAACCATCTTTTCAAGCCACATGTATTAGAAGAGAAGGTTTTCTGGAAATCGGGAAAAAAGCCACCGCACTTACCACCTAACAAAAGCAAAGATCAGAGACTGCCATGTGAATCAGATAAAAAGACAAAAAAAGTATTTTCACTGAATACAAGTTTGGTTCCAGACGAACCCAAGAGCAGATCATTGTGTGAGATTTCTCTAGTCACAAAACAAACTGAACCTGCTACACCAAAAAATACCCCATTTGCTAGTCTTGTTCTAGAAACTCAGTCACCGGGGACATCCATGGAACATCCAGAGCACACAGATCACAAAGAGCCATCACAGATGGAGGAGCCTCAGCTGCCTGAAATAAAACTACCAAAGTATCATTGTGAGAGGAATAGAGCATCCCAGAGTTATACGATGAAATACCAATTTGTGCCTTCCTACGTCACGGGCCTGACTAAATCTGATCAGTTCAATATGTTTTTGCAATTTGATAGAGATATTCTTCAAAAGCAAAATATGACCAAAGATTTCTTCAAGAATGTGTCTGTTGAGTACTATGAACAAAACTTAGCAAAGGTATGAACATGCTTGAATGATAAACCTGAACACTGTTCTGTTTTGAAAGTACAGTAAATAATGCACAAACGCTTATTACAAGATACTGTAGGGCCTGAGTCAGAGATATACGCTATAGCTCAGCCGCGGCCTCTTTGTAGACAACGTTTGCGCTAAAATATGCAAAAATTGCAGGAGGTGTCTTAAGTATATAGATTCCAACTGGCGGCTTCTCTGATCCACTGCTGCGTCCGAATATGCAGCATCAATAAACTACATAAACTTCAGACATATGGGTAACCCTCAGGTTACTCAGGATGCCTGCCAAAAACATGCTGCCGAGGCCATTGAAGCTGCGGCCAAGGACGCAGCCACTGGCTTTGGCATGCCCAGATAATGAGGTCCCTGTTTTCTGGAATGCTGTGGTTTTGGAGCATCGCGACTGATGTTGCAGAAACATTTGCGCATATGCAGATCTGCAAACATCAGACAGTTACATAAATATTTTAATTTATGCAGATCTCTAAATGAGGCCCATAGCCGTTAAAAGTTGGTTATACGAACATGGGTGATCTGTTTGTGCAGCATCTGATGTTGCACTTAGGATATTCATGACCAAGATCAAATGGCTGCAGTTCAAAGTCCCCGGGGGTCCTGATGTAACTCCTATATGCTTAGTGGTCTCAGCGCTCCTTGTTTGTGCCTCTTCCTTGTACTGTGCCCATTGGAGCTCCTGGATGGCATACAAGCGGTTTCAGGAGAATTTCTTATTTTGATGGTCTTAGAAATCATCTTCTAAATGCCAATTGTCACAACAATTCTCACTTGAGCAGATATGACCTATGGGCAGTGGTGGACTAGCGAATGAAGGGCCCACAGGGGAATGCAACAATAGAAACCCACAAAGGGGTGTGGCCAGTCACTGGAGGGGGTGTGGCCAATAACTTTTATTCCCGGCAATCCGGCAATCAAATAGTAGTATCCTGCTTCTATGCCCTCCTAGAGGGTATGCACCCCAAAAGTACAGGCAGCAATAGAAGAGATGGCACTCGAAGACTTGAAATCTAACAAAGCCTATACCAGGGTGTTTATTAAGTGTTAATAAATAATGGTGTAGGGTTTATTAGATTTCAAGTCTCCGAGTGCCGCCTCTTCTATTGCTGTATATATATATATATATATATATATATATGTATTAGTGGGAGAGGTCAGTGATCTACTCCTGTGCATGGAAATCAGTTATGGTAAGGGAGGTTGTGGTGTGTATGGAGGGGCCATGTAGGCAGTGCAGTGCTTGGTATGGAGGGGCCATAATACAAACAGCAGAGAGATAGTGTTTGGTATGAAGGGTCAAGGGAATAGTGTAGATAGTAAGTGGTGAGTATGAGGGGTCAGGAGGGTAGTGCATATAGGTAGTGGTGAGCCACCCAGTAACCCTTGTAATTCTGGTCAGTTGTGGGTAAATGAGACCACTACACATGTACTAACATTATGCCACACTGTAGTGCCCCCCATATTATGCCACAGTGTAGTGCACTACATGGAATCCAGTCGGGATGCCAAATGTCAGGATACCGATGCCTGAATCCTGATGCCCAAGAGAATGCCAAAGCTGCTATCTTCATGAGATCAAAATGCCGATGTTGGCATCCCGAAGGTAAGTATGTGGATTAGTGTTAGGGTTAGCCTGAGGATTGGGGGGTTTACATTTAAAGACCTCCCAGGGGGTGGGTTAGGATTAGGCACTGACCGGGAAGGGTTAGGGTTAGGCTACTGGGATGGGGGTTAGAGTTAGGAACCATCGGTGGGAGGTTAGGGTTAGGCACCACCATGGGAGAATTAGGTTTAGGGTGTGAGAAGGGAAGGTTAGGGTTAGGCACCACCCAGGGGAGGTTAGGGTTACCACCGAGTCAGGGGGAGGGTTAGACTACTTACCGGCACTTGTCGGGATTTTGCACATTGAGATGCTAATGTTGGTCTTCTGACTGCTAGCATCCTTACCACTGGTTATTTATAACGATTACCCTTACACATTATGCCACACTATAGTTCCCCACACATTATACCACACTGTAGTGCCCAAAATTATGCCACACTGTAGTGCCCTCCACACTATGCCACACTGTAGTGCTCTCCACACTGTGCCACACTGTAGTGCCCACACATTATGCCACACTGTAGTGCCCACACATTATACCACACTGTAGTGCCTACACATTATGCTGCAGTATAGTGCCCACACATTATGCCACCTGTAGTTCCCACACATTATGCCACATTGTAGTATTCACACATTATGCCACCTGTAGTGCCCACACATTATGCCACCTGTATTGCCCAAACATTATGCTACCTGTAGTGCCCACACATTATGCTATCTGTAGTGCCCACACATTATGCCACACTGTAATGCCCACACATTATGCCACCTGTAGTGCCCACACATTATGCTACACTGTAGCCCCAACACATTATCCCACCTTTAGTAGCCACACATTATTCCACCTGGAATGCTCACACATTATTTTACACTGTAGTGCCTGCACATTATGCCACCTGTAGTGCTCCTACATTATGCCACACTGTAATGCCCACACAGTATACTCACCAGAAGCATCCCCAGGAAGCAGGCAGAGCAACAAAAAATGCCCTTCACCAGACAGACCCTGACATCAGTTACTATCCATGTGGGCATAGAGGGGGGAATAGTAACCTGTGGCGAGCTATGTGCCCCACCATTCACCACCATTCACGAAGCATGGGGAGCGAATCAAGCCCATGAGGAGATGAATTGCTACTATCAGTGGCCAGATACTCCAGCTAAGACAAGATAACAGTTCTGTAAGGACATGGACCCACACTTCTGCCCTCACTCCATGTCACATCTGGGTCCTTAGGATGAAGTGGAAATAGATTCAACCCAACAATCACAGCAGCAGGCACAGCCTCACAATGAGTCACACCCATGAGGCTACGCTGCTACTGATCTCCGGGTGAGAGGAGCATGTGATAAGCTCCTCCAATTAGAGCTCAGCACATGCTAGCTGCTGGATGGGTCAGTCACAGCCTTGATGCACTGCAGCCTGCTATACAAACGGTGCCATACACCACACCCTCCTGCGATAGAGGGCGTTGCTACAAATCAGTGGGGCCAGTCCAAGCCTGCATATGGTGTGTAAGGATTAATTAATACAAAACCACAAGACTGTGTTTTAATGATTAAACCCCCAAAATGATATCTCACTCTCACTATTAACTGCTTATTTGTGCAACCACTAAAGCTGGCCATACACGCTACAATTATCAGAGCGATCCGCCTGATATCGGTGGATCGCCCCGATAATTGTAGCATGTGGGGGGGCAACCAAGGGTTAAATATTGCTCGGTCGGGCATGCTGGATTGTCCAACATGCCGTCCGATGTGATACTTACCGATAAACTGTCGGCCACATCGGGCAGTGTATGCCCAGCTGCTGCCGACAGACATTTCCTGTGTTCCTTCCTACGGAAGGAACAGGGAAATGTCTCCTCCCCCGGGGGCAGAGCGCGGATGTCGGACTGATACACTGTGAGAAAAATCTCACAGTGTATGCCGGCGACATCTGCGGCTGGCAGGCTGCCAGATAAAATGTCTGTCGGTCTGACAGACATTTTATCTGGCCGTGTATGCCCAGAATAAGATGTGTTCCAAGGATATCATTGAGGAAATCTTCAGTTACCCCCAGACTTGTCTTAAAATACATTCTTACCTTAATTTAATCAGTGTAATTGTATACCCAAGAGTACACCTACTGGGGCGGTTCAGGGCCTGATTCAAAGATGGACACAATGCTGTGGTTTATGCAGTTGAGCGATTATTGGTGATTTGCGCATGCATATGAGTAACACTGTGCATGTGTTAAGATTAATTTTCATTGTCTCTCGCAGTGAGGATTTATTTGCAAAGTGATTAACAGGCAGGGACTGTTTGTGGGTGGCAAAAGGGGGAGGGGAATGCAGACATGTTGTGACCATTTTCAGGTCATGTCTATGACTGTGATCCGGTATGCAGTAAAAATGGCTCTGGCATCTTATTTTTGCACAACCGCGGAGGACAAATTCACAGCTGCGGTGGTATTAGCGTCCATCTCTGAATCAGGTCCTCATTATGGAACAAAGTGGGAAAAAAGGAGAACATTTGCCCCTTAGCAAAACCATGTTGCACTGTGAGTGGGGCAGAATTAAAATGTGCAGAGAGAGTAAACATTTGGGAATGGCATGTCCTAGATAAACTGGATTACAGTGTAAAAATAAAGCCGGACAGTAATTGTGGGTTACATGCAAAAACATACAGTATTTACCCTGCATGGGAAAAATGTACACCTTGAATTGCAATATGCTTTGTCTAGGAGCAAAGTTGCTCAGTTTTTTTGTTTGTAAAATAACAAAGAGAACATTAGTCTGAATGTAGCCTAATGCTGGGTACAAATTGTATGATATATTGTTTGTACAGCTGGCAAACAATATATTGTTCAGTACATCAGTTCATGTGTACATATGATATATCTGCGAATGACATAGTTCACAGATATATTGTGTTGGCCGTGCATTACAGCAGTTATAATATATCTTGTAGATATATTGTACACATCTGCTAGTGTATAATGGTGACCGAACGACCTGTTATGCTGGCCACAGGAACTGCCAACAATGACATCACAGTAGGGCAGGGCACCCAATAATGATATCTGGCCAGTCATATCAAGCGGCCAATTGGTACAGTAACTGTGTATACTTACCAAATTGAATGCTTGGCCGGATGGCTGATGTGTACCCCATATTAAGGTTTAAATATTGAAGAAAGCTGACCTATTCTTTTAGCAAAGTAAAATAATTCCATTGGTGTGAATAGACATTGGGTGTGTGGACAGCTATCTTTTTAAACTCATTAGTTACATGTTAAGCGGAACATTCAGTGCACAAGTAGCAGAGGCGCATTAAGAGAGGAAGGGGCCTGTGTGCATTCCCTTTCCGGGGCCCCTTCCTCTCTCCCTGGCAGCCGTAAACTCTGGGTAAAATAGCGCGGCTGCCGTTTTGCCATCAATTTCCCTACTGTGCATGGGCAAAACGGCTGGAAATAGGCAGCGTTGGCCATTTTCTAGGTGTTTTGTGCTGTGCTATTGTCAACACCATGACTTCGGAGGGTAGTATTAAAAAATATGAGTGCAGGGTGTACGCCCCACTGGATCCAGGTACCCGCATGCACTGCACACCCTGCACCCATTATAAATACGCCCCCTACAAGTAGGTAGGTTATAAATAGAGCCGATGCTAGGGCGTTCAGCGTCCCCTTGCAAACTATAAATTTGCACCCTCCTCATCTCCTTCAGTGACAGGCAACTGCCAACTGTCTCTTACTCATTCTTTGGCGGGTCCTCCTGGTGTTGCGGTGTGCAGCTTAGGCAGTTCCTCCATTGCTCCTCTTCTTAGGCACAGCACACCACACACAGAGAAAACGGAGGTGCGCGTGCGGCATGACATCATCACATATGTCTCCTATTTTGTCTGTGAACGACGTCCTTCACAGACATATCGGGTGTGCTCACATGTCGATGCATTTGCGGTATATCATTTGTCGATCGAACAAACAACATATCGACAAGTATGTACCCAGCATAAGTGGCAAATCACACTTTTTTTGTGCTTTACAGCTAGTGACAGTCCCTTTCCTTGCAAACAATGGCCCTGATTCAGAGCCGGACGCTCTGACCAGAGCGCTCGCTCTGAATCAGGGCCCACCTCCTTAATTATGGAGAGTCCTCCTGGACGCTCATATAGCTGTGGGTCACCACCCACAGCATATACGAGCGTGCAGGATGATGGTCGCGATGGTCTTGACCATCGCCACTGCGAGCCGAAGCCTGCGGTTGAGTTTCTCAACCGCAAGGCCCGGAGTGATTTTGGCTCTATCAGAGCCAAAATCACTCCCACTGACATCACTAGTGATGTCAGTGGGGCCGGCTTCTGACGGTAGGCGTCCCCTTGGGAACGCCCCCGTCTGGGAGGCACGCCCCCGGCACGCCCACCAAAGGGGACGTGCTGTCAATCAACATCGACAGCACGCCCCCTTTGATCAGACACAACGAGCGAAGGAAAGTCCTTCGCTCGTCGCGTCTCGCGCATGCGCATGACGGAGCTCAGAGTGGGTCTGAATCAGGCCCAATGTCCTCCATTGTGCAATCTGCAGTTCAAACCTCTGTTTGAGAAATACAATAATCTAACCCATTCTAACACAATCTTATAGTTAAAGATGCAGCTCTGAATATACTGCACCATAAACACTCAGAATGATGCTTTCATGCTAAAACAAACCATGAAAGGGGCTGAGTTTTGCCAAAAGGTGGGCATTTTAGAATGCAGTCATTATGTCGACAGTGACATTCTCGACAATGTCACTGTCGGCAGCATTTTGGGGTACCTTAAATCTGACAAATGATACATAAATGCAGCACAGTGTGGGGCAGTAACCATTGTGCAGTTAAACATGTCTGCCACCTAATTCTTTTTTTTTTCAATTTCTTATTTAGGGACTTCTTAGTATTGCTCATATCAGGGCTCCACATTTTGCCCATCTTGAGATCTTCAGTGAAATATTCAGAAATATTTGTAATGATTCTTCTCTTTTTGGAAATATACTGAGACAAATAAAGGTAAATATTTAATATCTAATACTTACCAGTTGAATAAACCTGAATATACATAAGTAGTATTTTAAAAGAGTATTAATCAAATGAATAATATTTATTAAAATTAGACACATTAAAACCTATAAATTCAAAACATTAATAGAGAACATATGTTGAATGTATAAACACTGGATTATTGCATCAATCTTATAGCATATATGAGCTCACCCATTTATTTGAATTTATTATAACACCAAATTAGCACAGTCAGCTTCCCTTTTGTATTGTTTATTTTATAGCTACACAAGCAACTGGCTTTATCTGAAACCAGTACCCCAACCCCAGGGCACCGACGCCCCTGCACGATGTGCTTCACGGCTGTGAACATATTAAATTTTTTTTTTAATGCAAGGAGGGGTTTGGCCACACATTCCCGAGATAGCCCTGTTTGTCATACAACCCAACATTTGTTTTATAGTTCAGTTCACCCTCGAACATTTACTTCAATGTATTGATATATTGGGGGGGAGGGGAGATGGGCCTGATCATCTCTCTCTCCATGGTCTTCAGCCTAGCATGCACACTGGATGATATGAATGTGAGTGTAAAAGGTTGTAGCAGAACCAGATCTCCAGTTAGGAGATGTAGGTCACTGTCTAGGATCTGCCAACTTGTTTTATGGTGCAGTTGTTATGTTCTGCTGAAACGCTGTTTCATTCTGAATAATCCCCAGGTTTGAAGTTCTAGAAGTGGAATGTGCATCCATAGCTCTGGTGTGTGCGCTCCTGCTATGGCCTTTTCTTAGGGCCAACCTCCAATGAGCCCATGAGCAGCATTCCATTCCAGGCAGCATCTCCCAATCTGCTTCCAACATCCTCCTCCTCCCTTGTCCAGCTCTCTCTATACCTCTCCTCCTACTTACTCTCCTTACTCCTGAATGATAGAGAGCAGGCTACTATACGTTTTACTACTTTTTGGACCTTGAGGTCTCCTATAACCAGAAAGTTGTATGCATTCCACAACTTTAAATACTTGAACGACTGCCACAAGCAATAGAATAACAACCTTTCATTTCATGGAATGTTAATTAAAGTACAATTCTAAAAAAATAATAATCAAAAAACACATTGGTACAGCAGTGAAATAACTAAAATAAATGCAAACAAAATCACACACACACACACATATATATATATATATATATATATATATATATACTATATAGCCAAAAGTATTTGGCCACACCTGTTAATTGAGTTAAGGTGTTTCTATCAGACCTGTTGCCACAGGTGTATAAAATCAAACACCTAGCCATGCAGTCTCCATTTGCAAGCATTTGTGATACAAAATGGGTCGTTCTGAAGAGCTCAGTGACTTCAAGCGTGGTACTGTGATAGGATGCCACCTTTGCAATAAGACGGTCCCTGGTGTCAAGCACATGCTCTGTCACATTTGGCTCAAGCTAGCACACAAATTTTAAACATGAGTATGGGTCCTGGCTTAAAGAGACACAACCACACCCAGGGATATCAGTTGATAAGCACCTGGGGATAAACTGACAAAGTTTGTCTTACATTTGAAAAGCAGGGTGTCCTAGCCAGTGTGGCTACTTGAGCCAAATGTGGCAGAGCAAAGATCATATATCTGAGAGTCAGTGTAGAGACTGGCCAGATGGGAATACCATGGTGGTTGGTCAGCTTGAGAAATTATTGCACTATTTTGGAACTAACATTCTCTGTATTCAAAAGAATTACAGTTTGAAAAGTGAGTACTGAGATGTATGATATTTTATGTATATATATTTTAGATATATTCCCAGCACATACCCGGCACTCACCCAACTGATTCTTAAAGGGCCCAGCTGCACAACCAAAAAGGAGTATGTAGTAGGACAAACGAAGACTCATACAAGCAGGCTGATATAGCAACATTTTGGTTTTTATCAAAAACTGTCATCAGGCATAAATAAAAGTACAAAACGCGTACCTTAAATACCCCTCTGAGAGCTAACATGACTGACCAGCGTAGCTGTTGCACGCTGCCGGGGCCACTCCCAATGGTGTCAGCCGTGGGACGATGCCTGTTTCTGACGTCAGCGAAGCAGACCTCCGGCGTCTCCTGTTTTTCTATTTTTGTCATCAGTCCTTGTTTCACTGTGTGTTGCACTACGTGGTGATATGACAACCCAAACACCTCACACAACCAGGATCTTTCATATCGATTTACCCATCGGTGAAACCCTGACTTTTTCAGAGATTGAGGCAGATAACGTACTATTTAAAGAACATCTTTTAAGGACTGAAGGGGAATCTTCCAATGAGCAACTGTTTTTTCAACTTCTTAAACTCAAGAAAAAAGAAGTAGATTACTTGCTGCATCGTGTCACTCTATCGGACTATTTTCGAGAGACGAAAATACTGATGGCAGTGGCGTATCTCTAATGGGTGCAGCCCCGCACCGCACACCCTGCACCCATATTATTTTAAACTCACCTGTCCGTTGTCCCACGTCGGGTGTCAGCGCTGCTCAGAACACCGGAAAATGGCCGCCGCTGCCATTTTTACAGTGTTCTTGGAATGCGCAGTAGACTCCAGGCACACTCTAGTGCCTAGAGTCTACTAATGCTCCAGTGGTTGGCCAGCCACATCAGACGGCTGCCAGCCACCGGGGAGAGAGAAGAGGTCCCTGCATGGGGAGTGCACACGGGCCCCATCCTCTCTTAAGATGCCCCTGATCGATGGGCTTTAGGATTAAAAACACCACTATGACAGGGAAATACAACCAAGAGTTATGCAGGATGTGGGTTGCCATTTTAAATAAATTAAAAGCTTTGACTTAATCCTGATGGTTATAGAGGAGGCGGCTAGAGAATTAAAAACCACAAAGGAAAGTATTTCCTCTTTTGAAAGTGCTCACCTCAAGCACTTATCTAGTGACCTGTCCACTAATTAGCTAGAGTGTCTGAGACACAAATTGACAGCTATAAGAGAGACCTTATTAAATTCAAATGCAATAAATTGGATATTGTCAACAAAGATTACAGCGAACATAGAGTATATAGCTGGGCGTCGAGCTCCTCTAATAATTCATAATCCAGACGTAGGAGGAGAGACAAATTTAGCACTTCGATACTGATACCTCAGCGGGCTCTTGCTCATCAGCTAGTGAATCAGAATGTGTAAAGGGAGTGACAGGCACATCACGGAAACCCCCTTTAGGGGTCATTACCGGCGCACAGTAGGGCACCCTAATAGAAAAAGAACAAGGAGGGGCCACCAGTGGAAGAGGCATGAGGGGAGGAAGGGGCAAAAGGACATAGCTTTTAACTTGTCCTCTAGACAGTTATCGGAGCATGAAATAGGAGTCCTCAATAAAGGGCTGAGTTATGTGCCCACCTCTCATTTCGATGAATTCCAGTGTAAAGTTGACAGCACACGTCTCAATCGACAGTTACACCTCAAGGAACACTTTGGTGACACACAGTTCACCCCCCATTTTGCTAGCCCTCCATCTATTCGTCCCACCTCCATGTTTGACCCAACCTCTAGCAATGCCTCTGTCAGGAATGACTCAGGAGGATCTCTTACTAAGGAGCTGAAAGCTGAGGCCCGGTGTTGTGGAAGGAATTGGAGGCGAGGGGCCTGGATGCATGACCTCCTCATCCACAAGTATTGGATGTTGGTGAGACCTGATCAAAGGCGCGGAGTCTAACTTGCTGGGAGGTGTTCACCAGTGACCCCCTCCAAGGGGGTTTAAGCTGCATCCAGCAAGCAGGTTGCGGTCCTTTGATCAGGTATCCGATGCACGTGGTGAATGGAGATTAGAACACCGATGAGGCCCAGGAGGTTTGTACTTCAGAAAAAAGCACTAGCGAGGTCACTGTACGAGGATGTAGAACTAAGTATATAGGCAAGGTATCAGATGACTGCTGGCACAGGAGGTATACACTGCAGTTGCACTCAAAGAATGTACTGATTATGTGGGCTAGGTGTTCAGGTGCACCACTGGCACAGGAGGATGTTGCTGCAGGATGTACTGAGTACTCGGGCAAGGTGCTTCAGATGCACCGCTGGCACAGGAGGATGTCACTGTGATGGTACTCGCAGGATGTACTGCGTACACGGGCAAGGTGTTTCAGATGCACCTCTGGCACAGGAGGAAGTTAGAATAGACTTGAGAGTAGAACAACCAAGGGAACCTGGAACGTGTTGACGGCAAGCAAACGCTAGTAGTAACAATGTTGTACAGGCAACTTCCTGTTGTCCAGAGCCTGTTAAATACCCAAAGGTAGCAGTACATTGGAAGGCAGCGTCAGCTGACAAAGATAATGCTACCATTGGACAGAGGGCTGTTCAATTGATGAATGCGGTCATGGGTGCGCCCATGATGGCAACTTCGGTAACAAAATCACGGAACAGCAACTGGAAGACAAGCGCACCTAAGGCATAATCCTCAGCGCGTCACTCGACGTCTGACCATGGGAGAAGTCAGGGGAAGACTGCGCTGAGGTGAGTAACGGCCGATCCTAGGCCGGAACCTGACAGCATCCATTAAATGCAAGATTACTCGATAAATCAGTAGGTGTGTGTCATAAAAAACTTAAAGACACACATCCGAATTTGTCCAAAGAAGAAACAATTTAAAAAGTTACGGCGACATCATAATTAGGCAGGCTGACAAAGTAGGGGGAACTGTGGTCCAAGACCTGTCATCATACAAAGATGAGGTCTATTCCCATCTAGCAGATCCCCTGGTATATAAGGCTCTTACGATTGATCCCACAGACCGTGCACAGAGGAGCAGACACCCAGGGAATGATCGGGAGCTCTAGTGGTGCTGTCTCCTTGTCATTGTATAAAATTAATAATCACTCAGCAACGATGGGTAGGCACTGCTAGCAAATAATATTTTAATATAATTTAAAAGCAAGAATTAACAATACAAGTGGATTTACTCTCTATCTTAAGGCCCCATACATGGTGCGATAAAGCAGCCAATCCGACTGTTTTGTACGATTCGTCTGCTATATCGCACCGTGTATGGCCATGATATCAGACAAAGCGCGCTCCCGTGGGGGTCATACATCACACTCCCTGATCTTACTGCAAGATCAGTCAATCAGGGGATGCGATGTGTGATCTCATGCCGGGTGAGAGAGGGGGAGGCCGGCATATCGGGCGGTTGGCCAGCCGATTGCACCGTGTGTGCGGACTGCCCGATATGAATGACCCCCTGTCGCTTCACACCGTGTATGGCCGCCATTAGATTAATAATTACATAGGGACAGGTTGCTACATACCGTATTCTGTTAACATCACATCACCGTAGGAATACAAATGGCTGTGCTTTAACTAGTGCTTTTGATACAATTCAAACAGTATGTTTATTTGGGTGATAACTAAATAATAATAAAAAAGTAGAGGCGCTATTAGCAATAGATACTTGCAAAATGGCATTGTATGCAATGTATCACTGCTCCCTTGGTAGATATTTATGATATTTAAATTACTTTTCTATGATATTAGGATAGTAAGCAGTCTAGCTAACTTTATGGGGAAGATAAGATGGAGATAAGATTTACACAGGGTGCATAGCCTTGCATCATTTTCATATATAGTGTTCATAGTTTCAAAAAAAGTTCCTAGCACACTATTCAGTTCAATACTGTATACATACACACACATGTATATATATATATATATATATATATATATACATAAAAAAACACATATATTTTTAGAGGTATATATACACAAATGTATATTTCACAACAAATAAGAGTGATTAGCACTACACTTTTAATAATCTTAATTGTTAGTCCTGCTTTCATAAAACAAAAAACAGTCCTAAATATATTTCACTCACATTAGTTAAGGTAGCTGCCATTCTCCAAAGAAATGCTGTCAGGCAGTTGTACAGTACATCTATAAAATAGAAAATGAGAAATGGCGCCCTCTTGTGTACTTATTCAATGTCTATATTAGGGGTGTGCACCGGCCACTTTTCGTGTTTTGTGTTTTGGTTTTGGATCTGGATCTTTCTTCGTGTTTTGGATCTGGATTGGTTTTGCCAAAACCACCCTTCCGTGTTTTGGGTTCTGGGTTTTGTGTTTTGGATCTGTATTTTTTTGAAAAAAAGCATAAAAACAGCTAAAATCACAGAATTTGTAGGTTTTTCTGCTCCTATGCTATTATTAACCTTAATAACTTTAATTTCCACTCATTTCCAGTCAATTCTGAACACCTCACACCTCACAATAGTGTTTTTATGTCCAAAAGGTTGCACCGAGGTAGCTGGATGACTATGCTAAGCGACACGAGTGGGCGGCACAAACACGTGACCCATCTAGGCGTGATACTGCAGTGGCAGACAGGATGGCAGTTTGAAAAACTAGGCCCCAAACTGTACATAATGCAAACAAAAAAAAGAGGTGCAAGATGGAGTTGTCCTTGGGCCCTCCCACCCACCCTTATGTTGTATAAACAGGACATGCACACTTTAACAAACCAATCATTTCAGCGCCAGGGTCTGCCACATGACTGTGGCTGAAATGATTGGTTCGTTTGGGCTCCCACAAAACAAGCTGGCAATTAATCTGTCCCTGCACAAACTGGCTCTACGGAGGCAAGATGTCATCCTCATCCTCCTCATCCACCGATTCCTCACCCTATTCAGTGTGTACATCCTCATCCTCACAGAGTATTAACTCGTCCCCACTGGAATCCACCACCACAGGTCCCTCTGTACGTTCTGGAGGCTGGTCTCCCTGGAAGAGCTGATAATTCATTTTGATGAACATCATCTTCTCCACATTCTGTGGAAGCAACCTCCTACGCCTTTCACTGACAAGGTTCCCGGCTGCACTAAACACTCTTTCGGAGTACACACTGGAGGGGGGGCAACTCAGGTAAAATAGAGCCAGTTTGTACACGGGCCTCCAAATTGCCTCTTTTTCCTGCCAGTACAGGTATGAACTGTCTGACATGCCTACTTGGATGCTGTCACCGATGTAATCCTCCACCATTCTGTCAATGGTGACAGTATCATATGCAGTGACAGTAGACATGTCAGAAATTGTTGCCAGGTCCTTCAGTCCGGACCAGATGTCCAAACTTGGTCCTGCCTGCCCTGCATCACCGCCAGCGGGTTGCTTAGGATAGCTAAGTTTTTTCCTGGCAGCCCCAGTTGCGGGAGAAAATGAAGAAGGAGCTGTTGACGTGTCACGTTCCGCTTCAGCTGACAGTGTGTTCACCAGCAGGTCTTTGCACCTCTGCAGGCTTGTGTCGGCCGGAAAGAGAGACACCACATAGGCTTTAAACCTAGGATCGAGCACGGTGGCCAAAATGTAGTGGTCTGATTTCAACAGATTGACCACCCTGGAATCCTGGCAAAGCGAATGAAGGGCTTCATCCACAAGTCCCACATGCCGAGCGGAATCGCTCGGTCTTAGCTCCTCCTTCACTTTCTCCAGCTGCTTCTGCAAAAGCCTGATGAGGGGAATGACCTGACTCAAGCTGGCAGTGTCTGAACTGACTTCACGTGTGGCAAGTTCGAAGGGCTGGAGAACCTTGCACAACACGGAAATCATTCTCCACTGCACTTGAGTCAGGTGCATACCCCCTCCTTTGCCTATGTCATAGGTGGATGTATAGGCTTGTATGGCCTTTTGCTGCTCCTCCATCCTCTGAAGCATATAGAGGGTTGAGTTACACCGCGTCACAACCTCTTGCTTCAGGTGATGGTGGGGCATGTTCAAGAGTGTTTGCTGGTGCTCCAGTCTTCGGCACGCAGTCGCTGAATGGTGAAAGTGGCCAGAAATTTCTTGGGCCACCCAAAGCGTCTCCTGCACGCCCCTGTCGCTTTTCAGAAAATTCTGCACCACCAAATTTATTGTGTGAGCAAAACATGGGACATGCTGGAATTTGCCCAGATGTAATGCCCGCACAATATTGGTGGCATTGTCAGATATCACAAATCCCCAGGAGAGTCTAAGTGGGGTAAGCCACTGGGCGATGATTTCCCTCAGTTTCTCTAAGAGGTTGTCGGCGGTGTGCCTCTTACTGAAACCGGTGATACACAGTGTAGCCTGCCTTGGAACAAGCTGGCGTTTCTGAGATGCTGCTACTGGTGACGCTGCTGCTGTTGCTGCGTAAGGTGATACATCTACCCAGTGGGCTGTCACAGTCATATAGTCCTTAGTCTGCCCTGTTCCACTTGTCCACATGTCCGTGGTTAAGTGGACATTGGGTACAACGGCATTTTTCAGGACACTGAGGACACTTTTTCTGACGTTTCTGTACAGTCTCGGTATCGCCTGCCTACTGAAGTGGAATCTAGACGGGATTTGGAACCGGGGACACATAACCTCCATCAATTGTCTAAATCCCACTGCACTAATGGCGGATACCGGACGCACGTCTAACACCAACATAGCAGTCAAGGCCTCAGTTATACGTTTTGCTTCAGGATGACTGCTGTCGTACTTCATCCTCCTCGCTAAGGACTGTTGGAGGGTCAATTGTTTAGTAAAAGTAGTGGTGTTCCTACTTCCTCTCTGGGATGATGAACGACTCCCAGCAGCAGCAACAGCAGCAGCGGCAGCAGGAGGCGTAGCAATGCAGGATCCTCCGGAGGAATCCCGGATAGGAGAGTCAGTCATGCCAGTGACATGGCCTGCAGGACTACTTCCGATCCTGACTAAGGAGGAAATTGACGAGGAGGGAGTTGACGGTGTGGTTTGCAGGCGCTTGGATACAACAGGACAACGGGATTTAGGTGTCCCTGGACTGCTTACGGTCTTAGCCAAAGTTTCTGAACTTGACAGTAACTTATTATGAACACGCTGCAGGTGCCGTATAAGGGAGGATGTTCCTAGGTGGTTAACGTCTCTACCCCTACTTATTCCACCTTTACATATGGTACATATGGCAAGACAGTTGTTGTCTGGATTTGGATATAAATATTGCCAGACCAAAGAGGTGGAATGTTTGGTCTTCTGCCCAGGCATGACCGTGATGGGCTTTTTCATCCCACGGACAACAACTGTCTCCCCCGGAGCCTGATTTAAACAAACCACATCACCATCAGAATCCTCCTCGCCAACTTCCTCCTCAGCGCCAGCTACACCAGTATCCTCATCCTGTTGTACTTCAACAGTGACATCAATTTGCATATCAGCAAGTGGACTGTGGGTGCTCCTTTCAGCACTTGCAGGGGGTGTGCAAATGGTGGAAAGAGCCACCTCTTCCCGTCCAGTGCTGGGAAGGTCAGGCATCGCAACCACCACCACACTTGGACTCTCCTTGGGGATTTGTGATATCTTCTTAGAAAGCACAGTTCTTCGCTGTGCTTTTCCCAGCTTAACTCTTTTGATTATTTTAGTGGGAGGAGGGCTTCCATCGTCATGTGAAGCTGAACCACTAGTCATGAACATACTAGGGATCGACCTTAGTCGTTCCTTGCCACTCCGTGTCGTAAATGGCATATTGGCAAGTTTACGTTTCTCTTCAGATGATTTAAATGTTTTTTTCAAGGTCATTTTCCTGAACTTTGTCATTTGGGATTGTATGTGCCCTCTACTATGACATTGGGCATCGGCCTTGGCAGACGACGTTGATGGCATGTTCTCGCCTGCCATGTTATCATGACTAGTGGCAGCAGCTTCAGCACTAGGAGGAAGTGGTTCTTGTTCTTTCTCTATTTTATTTTTATCGGAGAAAGTTTGGTCCTCCATTTATGTTATATCGATTTGATATATACGTGCGGCTAAACACAGAAAATATTTTTTTATTTTTGCTGGAGAGTAGTGCACTTTGTGGGTTACACCACCCTTTAAGAAATGAGCCAGCCGGCTCTTTACTTATGGGACACAGGTGCACGCTTGGTGCTGCTCCTTTGTTGATGCACGTGCGGCTACTGCGCACACAATTCACAAACACAGAAAAAATATTTTGTTATTTGGTTTGGAGTGTACTTTGGGGGTTACAGCACCCTTTAACGGTCTAGCCAGCTGGCCCTTTACTTATGACACAGGCGCACGCTTGGCACTACTTTGTTGATGCACGTGCGGCTACTGCGCACACAATTCACAAACACAGAAAAAATATTTTGTTATTTGGTTTGGAGTGTACTTTGGGGTATACAGCACCCTTTAACGGTCAAGCCAGCCGGCCCTTTACTTATGACACAGGCGCACGCTTGGCACTACTTTGTTGATGCACGTGCGGCTACTGCGCACACAATTCACAAACACAGAAAAAATATTTTGTTATTTGGTTTGGAGTGTACTTTGGGGGTTACAGCACCCTTTAACGGTCAAGCCAGCCGGCCCTTTACTTATGACACAGGCGCACGCTTGGCACTACTTTGTTGATGCACGTGCGGCTACTGCGCACACAATTCACAAACACAGAAAAAATATTTTGTTATTTGGTTTGGAGTGTACTTTGGGGGTTACAGCACCCTTTAACGGTCAAGCCAGCCTGCCCTTTACTTATGACACAGGCGCACGCTTGGCACTACTTTGTTGATGTACGTGCGGCTACTGCGCACACAATTCACAAACACAGAAAATATTTTTTTTTTGGTTTGGATTGGAGTGTACTTTGGGGGTTACAGCACCCTTTAACGGTCAAGCCAGCTGGCCCATTACTTATGACACAGGCGCACGCTTGGCACTACTTTGTTGATGCACGTGCGGCTACTGTGCACACAATTCACAAACACAGAAAAAATATTTTGTTATTTGGTTTGGAGTGTACTTTGGGGGTTACAGCACCCTTTAACGGTCAAGCCAGCCGGCCCTTTACTTATGACACAGGCGCACGCTTGGCACTACTTTGTTGATGCACGTGCGGCTACTGCGCACACAATTCACAAACACAGAAAATATATTATTTTTTTAGCACTTGGGGGGAGCACCCCTGATGGACAGAGCACCCCCTGGACAACACCACAGCACCCCTTTAGGACTGGGACACTGCACAGGACTTTGGAGTGGACACTCCCCTATGGAGAACTGACTGCACAACACAGTCCAGCCAGCCCCTATGGACTTTGAAGTAGTGGACACAGCCCCTATTAATAACAGCAGCACAGCACAACACAGCCAGCCCCTATGGACTTTGAAGTAGTGGACAACAGCAGCACTACACTACACTACACTACACAGCCCTAACTCCCACCCTCCCTCTTCACTGTCCACAGCCGAGTGAGAAAATGGCGCCGACGCGGGTACCTTATATAGGATCCAAAACCCGCAAGACTCGGAATGCGGGATGATGACGTTTTGCCTCGATTTCAGATCCGAGTCAGGCGGGAAAAGTCGAGCCTGACTCGGATCGGACTCGGATCGGGGGGGCTCGGGGGGGTTCGGATTTCAGAAATCCGAACCCGCTCACCCCTAGTCTATATATAAACCAGTGCTAATATGTTCTCATAAGGTGCAAATGCATCAAAAATATAAGATAATCTGGGGGTTTCTTTCAACTCCAGATTCCTTTTGACATCACTTCAGACCTCAGGAATATTTGGAATAAAAGAACAACATAGTGTAACTCTAAAAACAAAAGGAAAACATAACATACAGTGGAATAATTAGCATATACAAAGAAGCCTGTTTATAAATATCTCTTATAACAGCAGAATTTCAACATGTGTCCCGAGCACACTGCTCAGGACACTCTGTTGAAATGAATGCAATGGGCAATGGTAGTGTGGTGGCGGCCTCGGGCAAACCCCGACTGAGGGCAGGTCCAGACCAGGCTTGCCTTCCCTCCCGATGTGGTCGGGAGCCTCCAGAATATCGTGTGCCACTCCCGACCCCCCGGAAAGGCAGGCAAAGCCTCCTGGCTGCCGCCTACCCCCCGAACTAATACTAGAAACCCCTGCAACGGGGGGGGGGGGTGTGATGACAATTTGTCCTGAATCACATCATTGTGGTTCCGCCCCCTGCTTCACAATGCCTTTATTTTCATCATTGGCCCCACCCACAAAACAGCATCATAGCCCGGCCACGCCCCCTACTTTATGCAGACATTCAGCTCCTCCGGAAGGAGGGAGCTGAATTTCGGCATGTATGGTCCAGACATATCCATGCATGTCAGCGCGTATGTGCGACCTTGTTGCAAGCATTGCATATAGATATATCAGACCATTCACCAAACTTTTTTAGACAGACCTCGTATATCACTGCAACAAGCTCCCCAAACAGCACCATTTGTGTTAGACAGCCATCATGTGTTTGTGTAGCAAACAGGAGAGAATACCTTGCTCATCTGTTGCCACATTACGTAAAACAGCAATTTTAGTAATTTATAGATTCTCTCAACTCCAGAGAATAGAAGGGACCACAGGCCTAAATTCAAGGGGGAACGTAGTTCACACAGCAGCTGTGTCTTTGGATGCAGCTGCTGTGTGAAAATATTTAAAAGCCACAGGAGGTGTATGTATTAGAATAACACCCACCGCATGCTCTTTTGATCTGCTGCTGTGTCTGAAGGCCGGTATTTGCACGCTGCCTGGGCCAGTGACGCTACATCCTAGAATGCAGCCACTGGCCTTGGCATGCTCAGAACACGGGACAGACATGCCACCATTTTCTAACCACTGGTTGCTGCCGCCTCTTCCCTGCCCCCAAATGGTCAGAGTACTGTGACCACCGTCGTAGTCAGATCTGCACATGCGCAGTACAGAATGTCAGATGTACGTTAACCATCAGATTTCCGTACATCTCTGAGTCAGGCCCTATATAGTGTAATAAGCTTTTTTCACCTTTATTCATACACAACAAACGGAGTGATACAAATTAGCCATATATAAATTAGAAACACAGCATGGTTATCTGAAATAATCTTGAATTAATTCTACAGCATTAGAAGTTCAAATAAAAGAGTAAGAGGGTCCAGCAGAGATCTCCAACACATTTCATCCATATGAGAATGTTAGGACTTCAGGAGGAGTATTCTGATGAAATCCTTAGATTATCGTATGGATAACATGAGTATTCAGAACTTATCAGGTAATTTGCTTTACTCCATGATGGCCATGAAAGAATGGAAGGTACATAATATATGAATACAAATCATTGCAATAAAATATGTTTTATTGAATCATTGTTTTAAGGATGTTCTGACCAAATTGAGCATATGAAGATTTGTCTCGTAATTTATGATCACTTTGATACTTTACATAAATTGTCTGTTTAAGCCTGATCCCAGAAGGTTTCCTCCACTCTTGTAGAATGCTTCTGTTCCCTTTCTACCCCTGCACAGATGTTTACCTGACAATACCGTACCCAGGGTATACAATTATTTTGCTTTGTCATTGGTTGATTACAATCATAGTGAAGGATGTTGACATGTAGTGATTTTGTTAAGTCAGATGAGTCATATACAGTGAAGAGACGCTACAAGCTGTCTCTTCACTGTATATGACTCATCTGACTTAACAAAATCACATGAATGTGTTATTGACTGTGCATGACTGATCAGCCACAATAACATCACGTCTATTGTGCATGGCTTGTCACATGTCTGAGTCACCAAGACTTAACCCAATTAAGCTGCAGGTGCAACATTTGTTTACTTGGTAAAAGGGTATTTATGAGCCCAAGCTTGTCACTGTGTGTATTGGAGCCTCATAGTGCTGTACTCTGGTTTGGAATCTATGTGTAAACGAACGCCCTTGTTCACATCCACTACGCACCTACCATCTTCTAGGTATCTGCCAATAAAGGAAGCGGAAGCACTATCTCCTGACTGTTATGAAAATCTATACTGACTTTGTATATGTATCATCCCCTTGATGAAGTCTTGTTGAGATGAAATGTATATGTATATATATATATATATATATATTATATATATATATATATATATATGTAATAGAGAAAATCTGGCACTCACTCAAATGTAGAAAGTTGCTTACCCTGTTGCCCTCCGATGATAATGCAGGTCACTGCACCAAACAACAACACCCCATATAACGGCGGCACTCAGGGACTTTGAAATGAACACAACACACAAGTAGCAGCAGTCTGCATTGAAACGTCAATTTAGACTGCTGCTACTTGTGTGTTGTGTTCATTTCAAAGTCCCTGAGTGCCGCCGTTATATGGGGTGTTACATATATATTCTAAATGAGATAAATGTATGCAGTGAGAAGGATGTTGGAAGCCAGTGAGATTGTTTTGGTGATCAAATGGGAAGATTGTGGGCACTGAGTGGGATGTGGGAGCCACATATCTGCTCAAACCTCAGTTGCATAGACTGCATGTGTGTATTCCAATGAGCACACAATTCTGTTAATTAGCAGCTCCACCATTTTGTGAGTGACAGCAATCTCTTTCTGTGAGAGTGCTGAATCTGCCGTTAACCACAGGGTGTGATGGCATATCATATCTGTATTGCGCAAGGAACACGTCCATTAAGGAGTCAGCCTTAATGATCGTAAGTTCATTGCTTTTTGAAGTTTTAGTGGCAGAAAATCAATTGGTTTTGTGAATTTTTCAGATCATGTCTAAGCAGCCTTAATGGGACATGTGAAACCGTAAGGTTTTTGTCTGTGGAATTTCATAGCTTTTTTAAAATGTATTAACTATCAGGGTTTGGATGAGCAAACTGGGTCACCTGCAGGGGAGAAGGGCAACAAAATGGTTCACTAACGCAGGTGGAATAGGGGACAGCACACAGGAGGTTGGTTTGGGAGGTGCAGGGTGCGAGACGGCTGTAGGCATGTGGGGTAATGGCAGAAAACAACCAGCACCGGGCTTTGGAGCCCCAGTACTGGTTGTGCTAAATACAGGGGACAAACGACATAAGGGCCCCCCTTAATCACAACCAGCACCAGGTATTTCAGAACCTGTCCTGGTTGCCAAAATACAGGGGACAAATGATGTAGGGGTCCCCCGTATTTAGCGCAACCAGCACAGGGCTCTGAGCCGGTACTGGTTCTGGAAATACAAGGGGAAAAATGCATAAGGCCCCCATGTATTTGTCAGAGCCATTACTAGACTCTTCTAGTGGGGTGGTGATGCCACAACCAGGGGAGCCGTTTCACCGGGCCCCCCCAGCCGGAGCATCACCCCTGACCGCTAGTAAGCCTAGGCTGGAAATCCCTGGGGAGTTGGGGACCCCCCCAATAAAGGGGTCCCCCTCCTCAAGGCACTCCAGGCCCAGCTTGATGGCACGGGTCTATCCTCAGCACTCCTGGTCGGTGGGTGCTGGGTTGATATGTGTAGTGTGGTGTATATGAATATATAAATATTGTCTTTTGCAGTAGTACTACAAGTCCCAGCAGGCATCCCCCACATACTGGCACTTGGAGAACCACAAGTACCAGCAGGCGGGGCACTAAGGGCCTGCTGGTACCTATAGTACTCCTGCAAATTAAATATTAAAATAAAACAGACAGACACCGTTTTTCAAAATATTTTATTTAGCTGTCACTCCCCCAGGACTTCTACGGTGTCTTCACCTGGAGGGCGACGGCCTTTAAACTCTTTTTCCTGGCCATCGCCCATCCAGGGCTTTGCGGGACCTTCACCTGGGGGGCGGCAGCCTAAAGCTCTTTTGCATGGCTGCCACTTCCCCAGGACTTCTACTGCTTCTTCACCTGGAGGGCAACGGCCTTTAAGCTTTTTTCCTGGCCAACGCCCATCCAGGGCTTTGCGGGACCTTCACCTGGGGGGCGGCAGCCTTAAGCTCTATTGCATGGCTGCTGCTTCCCCAGGACTTCTACGGCATCTTCACCTGGAGGGCGATGGCCTTTAAGCTCTTTTTCCAGGCCGTCGCCCATCCAGGGCTTCCACGGTGCATCTATCTTCTTTCTTTGGCAGCTCTTCTCTGCTGCCTCCTCACCGCCGACTGAGTGCACGGACCTCGCGCTGGCAGTATTTAAGCCAGCCAAGGTGGTGGGGCGATGATGACAGCCATCTTTGAATTTCCAAAATGGCGCTGAGGTGCCATTTTGGAAAAGGGCCCTCTCGGTTCTCACCATTGAACTCAATGAAATTTTTGTTACAGGTACACCATTGGATTACCTACTGGACAAGAGGACACATTAGCTTCAGGGATAGATAGGTGAGTATGTGAGATAGTGTATACATGTGTGAGTACATGTGTGTTTGCATGTATAGTATGTTTTAATAAAACTATACTTTTCTACGGTGTGTCAAGTCCTGAAAAAAAAACTCGATAAGTGCTGGTATCGAGCTAATTGGATAGCCCCGGGGGATCCATTATCACCTGAACAATGTTTGGGGCTAATTGGATACCACCATTAGGCTGGGTACACACCTAAAGATTTTCTGTCCAACCATCCAACTAGTTGATTGGTTGAAATGAAAATCTGGTAAGGTATGAAAGCAAATGACAATCAGCAATTTGCTCCCAAACACCGGAAAATGGACTAAAACTGTTGTTTGAACAAATTGTTTAGATCAAACATTTAACAAACTTGTCTGACAACGATTTTCATCTGTTTTCTGGCATTTAGGAGCAAATTGCTGATCATCATTTACTACCATACGTTACCAGATTTTCATTCCAACCAATCAACTAGTTGGATGGTTGGACAAAAAATCTTTAGGTGTGTACCCAGCTTTAGTCTAAGTTAGGGGTGAGCGGGTTCGGATTTCTGAAATCCGAACCCCCCCGAGCCCCCCCGATCCGTGGCCGATCCGAGTCAGGCTCGACTTTTCCCGCCTGACTCGGATCTGAAATCGAGGCAAAACCCTCATCATCCCACCTTCCGGGTCTCGCGGGTTTTGGATCCTATATAAGGTACCCGCGTCGGCGCCAATTTCTCACTCGGCTGTGGACAGTGAAGAGGGAGGGTGGAAGTTAGGGCTGGCTGGGCTGTGTAGTGTAGTGTAGTGTAGTGTTGTTGTGTAGTGCAGTGTAGTGTTGTGCTGTGCTGTTGTCCATAGGGGCTGTGTCCACTATTTCAAAGTCCATAGGGGCTGGCTGGACTATGTTGTGCAGTCAGTTGTCCATAGGGGCTGTGTCCACTCCAAAGTCCTGTGCAGTGTCCCAGTCCTAAAGGGGTGCTGTAGTGTTGTCCAGGGGGTGCTCTGTCCGTCAGGGGTGCTCCCCCCAAGTGCTAAAAAAAAATAATTTTTTCTGTGTTTGTGAATTGTGTGCACTGTGGCTGCACGTGCATCAACGAAGGAGCAGCGCCAACCGTGCGCCTGTGTCCCATAAGTAAAAGGCCGGCTGGCTTGTCCGTCAAAGGGTGCTGTAACCCCCAAAGGGCACTCCAAACAAAATAAAAAAATATTTTTTTTTGTGTTTGTGAATTGCGTGCGCAGTAGCCGCACTTGCCTCAACAAAGTAGTGCCAAGCGTGCGCCTGTGTCCCATAAATAAAGGGCCGGCTGGATTGACCGCTAAAGGGTGCTGTTACCCCCAAATGGCACTCCAAACAAAATAAGAAAATATATTTTTTTGTGTTTGTGAATTGTGTGCACTGTGGCTGCACGTGCATCAACGAAGTAGCAGCGCCAAGCGTGCGCCTGTGTCCCATAAGTAAAAGGCCAGCTGGCTTGTCCGTTAAAGGGTACTGTAACCCCCAAAGGGCACTCCAAACAAAATTAAAAAAAAAATATTTTTTTGTGTTTGTGAATTGTGTGCGCAGTAGCCGTACGTGCATCAACAAAGCAGTGCAAAGCGTGCGCCTGTGTCCCATAAATAAAGGGACAGCTGGATTGACCACTAAAGGGTGCTGTAACCCCAAAGGGCACTCCAAACAAAATAAAAATATATATTTTTGTGTTTGTGAATTGTGTGCGCAGTAGCCGCACGTGCATCAACAAAGTAGTGCCAAGCGTGCGCCTGTGTCCCATAAATAAAGGGTCGGCTGGATTGACTGCTAAAGGGTGCTTTAACCCCCAAAGGGCACTCCAAACAAAATAAAGAAATATATTTTTTTGTGTTTTTGAATTGTGTGCGCAGTAGCCGCACATGCATCAACAAAGTAGTGCCAAGCGTGCGCCTGTGTCCCATAAATAAAGGGCCAGCTGGATTGACCGCTAAAGGGTGCTGTAACCCCCAAAGGGCACTCCAAACAAAATAAAAAAAAATATTTTTTTGTGTTTGTGAATTGTGTGCGCAGTAGCCGCACGTGCATCAACAAAGTAGTGCCAAGCGTGCGCCTGTGTCCCATAAATAAAGGGCCAGCTGGATTGACCGCTAAAGGGTGCTGTAACCCCCAAAGGGCACTCCAAACAAAATAAAAATATATATTTTTTTGTGTTTGTGAATTGTGTGCACTGTGGCTGCACGTGCATCAACAAAGGAGCAGCGCCAAGCGTGCGCCTGTGTCCCATAAGTAAAAGGCCGGCTGGCTTGTCCGTCAAAGGGTGCTCTAACCCCCAAAGGGCACTCCAAACAAAATAAAAAAATAAATTTTTTTGTGTTTGTGAATTGTGTGCGCAGTAGCCGCACTTGCCTCAACAAAGTAGTGCCAAGCATGCGCCTGTGTCCCATAAATAAAGGGCCGGCTGGATTGACCGCTAAAGGGTGCTGTTACCCCCAAAGGGCACTCCAAACAAAATAAGAAAATATATTTTTTTGTGTTTGTGAATTGTGTGGGCTGTAGCTGCACGTGCATCAACAATGGAGCAGCACCAAGCGTGCACCTGTGTCCCATAAGTAAAGGGCCGGCTAGCTCATTTCTTAAAGGGTTGTGTAACCCACAAAGTGCACTAGTCTCCAACAAAAATAAAAAAATATTTTTTGTGTTTGTGTGCGCCTTAGCCACACGTATATATCAATATAACATAAATGGAGGACCAAACTTTCTCCGATAAAAATAAAATAGGGAAAGATCAAGAACCACTTCCTCCTAGTGCTGAAGCTGCTGCCACTAGTCATGACATAGACAATAACATGCCATCAACGTCGTCTGCCAAGGCCGATGCCCAATGTCATAGTAGAGGGCACATACAATCCCATATGACAAAGTTCAGGAAAATGACCTTGAAAAAAACATTTAAATCATCTGAAGAGAAACGTAAACTTGCCAATATGCCATTTACGACACGGAGTGGCAAGGAACGGCTAAGGTCTTTCCCTATGTTCATGACTAGTGGTTCAGCTTCACATGACGATGGAAGCCCTCCTCCCACTAAAAAAATCAAATGAGTTAAGCTGGCAAAAGCACAGCGAAGAACAGTGCGTTCTAAGAAGATATCACAAATCCCCAAGGAGAGTCCAAGTGTGGTGGCGGTTGCGATGCCTGACCTTCCCAGCACTGGATGGGAAGAGGTGGCTCTTTCCACCATTTGCACGCCCTCTGCAAGTGCTGAAAGGAGCACCCATAGTCCACTTGCTGATATGCAAATTGAAGATGTCACTGTTGAAGTACAACAGGATGAGGATACTCATGTAGCTGGCGCTGAGGAGGAAGTTGGCGAGTTGGATTCTGATGGTGATGTGGTTTGTTTAAATCAGGCTCCGGGGGAGACAGTTGTTGTCTGGGGGATGAAAAAGCCCATCACGGTCATGCCTGGGCAGAAGACCAAACATTCCACCTCCTTGGTCTGGCAATATTTCTATCCAAATCCGGACAACAACTGTCTTGCCATATGTACCATATGTAAAGGTGAAATAAGTAGGGGTAGGGACGTTAACCACCTAGGAACATCCTCCCTTATACGTCACCTGTAGCGCATTCATAAAAAGTTACTGTCAAGTTCAGAAACTTTGGCTTAGACCGAAAGCAGTCCAGGGACACCTAAATCCCTTCGTCCTGTTGTAAGCACCTGCAAACCACACCATCAACTCCCTCCTCGTCAATTTCCTCCTTAGTCAGGATCGGAAGTAGTCCTGCAGGCCATGTCACTGGCATGACTGACTCTCCTATCTGGGGTTCCTCCGGAGGATCCTGCATTGCTACGCCTACTGCTGCCCCTGCCTACTGCTGTTGCTGCTGGGATTCTAAACAATTGACCCTCCAACAGTCCTTAGCGAGGAGGATGAAGTACGACAGCAGTCATCCTGAAGCAAAACGTATAACTGAGGCCTTGACTGCTATGTTGGTGTTAGACGTGCATCCGGTATCCGCCATTAGTGCAGTGGGATTTAGACAATTGATGGAGGTAGTGTTTCCCCGGTTCCAAATCCCGTCTAGATTCCACTTCACTAGGCAGGCGATACCGAGACTGTACTGAAACGTCAGAAAAAGTGTCCTCAGTGTCCTGAAAAATGCGTTTGTACCCAATGTCCACTTAACCACGGACATGTGGACAAGTGGAACAGGGCAGACTAAGGACTATATGACTGTGACAGCCCACTGGGTAGATGTATCACCTTACGCAGCAACAGCAGCAGCGTCACCAGTAGCAGCATCTCCGAAATGCCAGCTCGTTCCAAGGCAGGCTACGCTGTGTATCACCGGTTTCAGTAAGAGGCACACCGCCCACAACCTCTTAGAGAAACTGAGGGAAATCATCGCCCAGTGGCTTACCCCACTTAGACTCTCCTGGGGATTTGTGATATCTGACAATGCAACCAATATTGTGCGGGCATTACATCTGGGTAAATTCCAGCACATCCCATGTTTTGCTCACACAATAAATTTGGTGGTGCAGAATTTTCTGAAAAGCGACAGGGGCGTGCAGGAGACGTTTCGGTGGCCCAAAAAATTTCGGGCCACTTTCGCCATTCAGTGACTGCGTGCCGAAGACTGGAGCGCCAGCAAACACTCTTGAACCTGCCCCGCCAGCACCTTAAGCAAGAGGTTGTGACGCGGTGGAACTCAACCCTCTATATGCTTCAGAGGATGGAGGAGCAGCAAAAGGCCATTCAAGCCTATACATCCACCTATGACATAGGCAAAGGAGGGGGTATGCACCTGACTCAAGCGCAGTGGAGAATGATTTCCGTGTTGTGCAAGGTTCTCCAGCCCTTCGAACTTGCCACACGTGAAGTCAGTTCAGACACTGCCAGCTTAAGTCAGGTCATTCCCCTCATCAGGCTTTTGCAGAAGCAGCTGGAGAAAGTGAAGGAGGAGCTAAGATGGAGCGATTCCGCTCGGCATGTGGGACTTTTGGATGAAGCCCTTCATTCACTTTGCCAGGATTCCAGGGTGGTCAATCTGTTGACATCAGACCACTACATTTTGGCCACCATGCTCGATCCTAGGTTTAAAGCCTATGTGGTGTCTCTCTTTCCGTCCGACACAAGCCTGCAGAGGTGCAAAGACCTGCTGGTGAAAACACTGTCAGCTGAAGCGGAACGTGACACGTCAACAGCTCCTTCTTCATTTTCTCCCGCAACTGGTGCTGCCAGGAAAAAACGTTGGTATCCTAAGCAACCCGCTGGCAGTGATGCAGGGCAGGCAGGACCAAGTTTGGACCTGGCAACAATTTCTGACATGTCTACTGTCAGTGCATATGATTCTGTCACCATTGACAGAATGGTGGAGGATTACATTGGTGACAGCATCCAAGAAGGCATGTCAAACAGTCCGTACCTGTACTGGCAGGAAAAAGAGGCAATTTGGAGGCCCCTGTACAATCTGGCTCTATTTTACCTGAGTTGCCCCCCCTCCAGTGTATACTCCGAAAGAGTGTTTAGTGCAGCCGGGAACCTTGTCAGCGAAAGGCGTAGGAGGTTGCTTCCACAAAATGTGGAGAAGATGATGTTCATAAAAATGAATTAACAACTCTTCCAGGGAGACCAGCCTCCAGAACGTACAGAGGGACCTGTGGTGGATTCCAGTGGGGATGAATTAATACTCTGTGAGGATGAGGATGTACACAACACTGAAGAGGATGAGGAATCGGTGGATTAGGAGGATGAGGATGACATCTTGCCTCCGTAGAGCCAGTTTGTGCAGGAACAGATTAATTGCCAACTTGTTTTGTGGGGGCCCAAACGAACCAATAATTTCAGCCACAGTCGTGTGGCAGACCCTGACGCTGAAATGATTGGTTTGTTAAAGTGTGCATGTCCTGTTTATACAACATAAGGGTGCGTGGGAGGGCCCAAGGATAATTCCATCTTGCACCTCTTTTTTTCTTTGCATTATGTACTGTTTGGGGCCTAGTTTTTCAAACTGCCATCCTGTCTGCCACTGCAGTGTCACTCCTAGATGGGCCACGTGTTTGTGCCGCCCACTTGTATCGCTTAGCATAGTCATCCAGCTACCTTGGTGCAACCTTTTGGACATAAAAACACTATTGTGAGGTGTGAGGTGTTCAGAATAGACTGGAAATGAGTGGAAATTAAGGTTATTGAGGATAATAATAGCATAGGAGCAGAAAAACCCACAAATTCTGTGATTTTAGCTGTTTTTATGCTTTTTAAAAAAAAAAATACAGATCCAAAACACAAAACCCAGAACCCAAAACACGGAAGGGTGGTTTTGGCAGAACCAATCCAGATCCAAAACACGAAGAAAGATCCAGATCCAAAACCAAAACACAAAAAGTGGCCTGTGCACTACCCCTAGTCTAAGTACAGTTTGGGCATGTTCATGTAACTGCATCCTATACAGACTTGTGAATTAGCAGACATATGAATGAAAGGAGGAGTACAATTCCCACCACCTGCCACAGGATAGCAACAAATCCAGCTAAAGCTGGTGATTACTGCAAAAAGGGAAGTGACAGCACTGCTCTTATTAAGAACATATAAATGAGATAGTTGGGGGAACACGTACTGTATGTGGGAGTTTTTAAGACCAGCACACTTCAGCAGGTATTTGAATTTTTATGCTTTTGTTTTAATTTGTGTACATATGTGAATATGATTTTTGCATACTGTAGTATAGTAAATAATGTTCTTAATAAATCAAGACAAAAGTAACCTCTCACTTAAAAAATAAAATAAATAAATAAACATTTTTAGATTTTTTTTGTCAATGTTTGTCATTTTGCCCCACTGGCGGGCAGCAGCTGCAGAAGCAGGTGGTGAGGATTCTATGCCTGATTAAGAGTTGTGCTGCATGCTCAAAACGATGAGGAAAGTCCCACTGCAACACACACATAAACTAAAGTTTGAGTTGGCATTCACAATATCTCCTGTCATTGCAAGGTCCTAAGCAGACCACTGCAATGCCTGGGCATGTTATGGGAGTTCTAGTGGTTCTAGAGGTGTGTCTGGGTTAGCAGCTGTGTTCCCAATTGCAGAACCAGTCTCAGAGGCCATGTTTCAGAGAAACAGTTGACTCAGAATCTGCGCAGCCCAGAAGTTAAAGAGTTGATGTGCGTCTGATGGTGCTTTGATGGAGTGTTCTTAACCTCTGGAGAGTCTGCACACAAAGCAGATAGGGGATGTGGGTGTAGCAACATTTGCACAGTCCGTTGCACAGTATTGCAGGCAGGGAGTCTGTTAGCAGACATTAACAGATTTTCAGAAATACATTGCGAGCACGAACGCAGTTGAGAATGCAGTAGCATCCAATTGTGAACCAGGCCCTCTGCTCCCTCAAGCTCGGGTCATTCCACCATGCTTACCTGTTGACAGCCATCGTGATGCAGCCTCCCTGCCACTATCTTCACTAACACTTCAACTTCTTTATAGGCAATTTTGTGCCATTGCCACTTTGTAGGCAGGGCTGGTGCTAGGGTACTCCACACCCCCTGAAAACTATACATTTTCACCAACTCTCCCATACTTTTTAAAGGGACAGTGCATCCTAAAGGGGTGTGGTCTCACAAGGAAGGGCCTTGGCCACACAATAGTGCCCCACTTCAAATTAAGTCACACAGTAGCACAATCTTATTCACATTTCACTGCACATAGTGCCCCTGATTCACATTACACTACATAGTAGTGTACCTTATTCACACAGTATTGCCCCTTATTCACATTATGCTGCAAAGAAGTACACCTTATTCATGTTATGTCACACAGTAGTGCCCCTTATACACATAATGCCACACAGTAGAAGTGCCCTTTATTCACCTAATGCCACAGTAGTAGTGCCCCTTATACACAATGCCCATATTAGTGCCCCTTATATAGATAATGTCTACAGTAGTGCCCCTTACACATAATGACCACAGTAGTAGAGCCCCTTATACACATATTACCCTCAGTAGTGCCCCTCATTCTAGCACACTGCACCTATCACAACCCATGCAGTTCATCTATCCTGCCAGGGGTGTTGCTCTCTGCTCTGGTGCTTCTAGCACACTCAGCTGATGCAATAAATTGCAGAGAATAAGCAGTTTGTATGCTATAAGCACCAGAGCAGAGAGCAACATCCCAGGCAGGAAAGAGGAACTGCACAGGTTTTAACAGATGTATGGTGCTAGAATGAACACTACTTACACATAATTTCCACAGTAGTAGTGCCCCTTATACACATAACATCCACAGTAGTGCCCCTTATACACATAATGCCACACAGGAGTGTAGTGCCCCTTATTTGCAATGCCCACAGTAGTAGTACCCATTACACATAATGCCCATAGTAGTGCCCCTTATACATGTGCCCACACTAGTAGTGCCCATTACACAAAATTCCCACAGTAGTAGTGCCACTTATACAAATATGGGCCACAATAGTAGTGCCACTTACACATAATGCCCACAGTAGTAGTGTCCATTACACACCATGCCCACAGTAGTAGTGCCCAGTGGCGTAACTAGGGGGGGTCGAGCTGGGCACATGCCCTGGGTGCAGTGGCAGGCCCAGCAGAGGGGGGCACCACCAGCCAGGGCATTATACCCGCACCACCCCATCACCATTGTGCCCTGATGGACAGTAATGAGTAGGCAAGTGTGCCTGCTGTTGCTGGCTGGGCTGATTGTAGAGGGAGCTGCAGTGGAAGTGTGCAGCTGCTCCCAGCTCCCAGGCAGTATTTCCTGCTGCCTGGGTTGACGTTGAAGCTGCCGCTGGGGAAGGGGATGTCACTACCCTCTTGTTAGGTGCGGAGGTTGATCTGTGATGTCCTGTGTGTGTGTCACATGACCGGCCTGCTCTGCATGGGCTTCTCAGAGCTGAATAATATCTGCAAGGCTTTGCATATGGCCAAAAATGACAGCGGCGGCAGAACCACTGGCTACTACCTATCACCAGTCTACTGTGAGGCGGTGGAGCCCGAGGTGAGGAGAGCGTGGCTGGGAGAGAGAGCATGACTGGGGGGGAGACTGGGGGGATGACTTTTAATAACAAATGATGCCAGTGTTTTATTTATTTGGCTGGCTGCATTTGTGTGAAAGAGGTGTGTGTGTGTCTGTGCAGGCTTTGTCAGTGTGTGTATCTGTTTCAGTGTATATGTGTCTATGTCAGTGTGTATGTAATGATCAGTGTGTGTATCTGTGTCAGTGTATGTCTGTGTCCATCAAATACACATGGAAATTTGATAAGCCCACAAAAATTTAAAAAACAAAGGGACGAGAGGTTAAAGAGCTAAATTTACTAAGCACCCCTTTATATTTTTGTCTGTCCAGAGCGGTACCCTGCCCAGGTCAGGCCTGTCACTATCTATATATCAATCAATCTATCTACAGTATCTATCTATCTATCTATCTATCTATCTATCTATCTATCCCATAGACAAAAAACCTTATGGTTTCACATGTCTCATTAAGGCTGCTTAGACATGATCTGAAAAATTCACAAAACCTATTGAATTTTGCCACTCAAACTCCAAAAAGCAATGAAATTATGATCATTAAGGCTGGCGCCTTAATGGACGTGTTCCTTGCTTAATACAGATATGGTATGCCATGACACCATGTGGTTAACTGCAGATTCAGCACTCTCACAGAACGAGATTGCTGTCACTCACAAAATGGTGGAGCTGCTAATTCACAGAATTGTGTGCTCATTGAAATGATCTAACCGCGATGTATAAGGGACCATTGCTAGTCATCTTTTTAAATGGCTAATAATGGAATAATGGTAATTTATAAAGAAGGGGGTACGCTAAAAACCAAGAATTACCAGAAACCCACTGACAGTAACTCTTACATCAATACTGCCAGTCATCACCATCCCAGGTGGCTTGTAAATGTCCCCAAGTCATGGTTAGATAATTTCTGGCATGACATCTTTGTGGGCGACGGCGCATTGTGTTCCAGAAGTGGAACGCAATAGAGTCCCGCCCATGAAATGGCAGGTGGAGCTTCAATTTTTAGTATAAAAAGCCCACCCAGTGACCATCAGATTACACCTTGATAAAGGCTCATTAAGCCGAAACGTGTAGGTGGAGATGATCACTGGATAATCGTTTGGATCCCAGAGGAATACACAGGAACAGGGAGTGAAGGAGTTTTTACCCGGACTTACCAACCACCCTTCCCATACCCACCGGTATGCCTTTCTAAAAAGGCCTAATACAGTGACCAGGAACCCCTTTCACATAGGGTTTCCCACTCTTTCTTTTTTATATATTCTTTCATGGATTGCATTTACAATAAAATTGTTAAAGTTTCTGCACTATGAGAGGCCTCTTTTATTCTTTTTGAGGTACTCACATCTACCCAAGGAGAAGCCTGCATGTGCCATTATACATATGGATTGTTAATCATTCTCCAAGACTGACTATTGAAATTCAGCAGTCCGGTCAGACGTGGATTGTTTTGGATTGTGGAAGAAACATTCTACATACCATTGTGACTTTCTTTTTCCTAACAAGGGGACAGCTTATTCTTATTTCCTGTATTTTTGAGTAATAAATTAGTTATAAACAACGTCTTTTCTTATTTCATATGAGAGCCAAGTTGTATAAGTTTTCCTAGTAGGATGCTTTTATGAGCCCCCCACAAGGTTATCTTGGAAATGTCATCTGTGTCATATATAGCAAAATAGTCTGAAAGAGTCTTAATGATCTCTTCCCTACAACCTGTATCTTGCAATAAAGACTCATTTAATCGCCACATCCACTGCCCGGGGAATGAGGCAGAACCGACAGAGTCATCAACACCGGAGCATGGTCCGACCAAGTGATTGATCTGATAGATGCTGCCAGGAGGAGTGTGAGGTGTGTATGGATTATAAGCAAATAGTCAAGTCATGTGTTAACTTGGTGAGGGTGGGAGTAGAAAGTGTAGTCACATCCTGTCGGGTGAAGGACCCTCCAGGAGTCAGCCAGCTGGAGATCATGGAAAAGCTTTGAGACCTTACTATATTTACCCTTAGTGAACCTGGGTGTTTAAGCGGAGGTGTCAAGAGTAGGGTTTAGAGTCCAATTAAGGTCTCCTCCCAACACAACATTCCCGTAAGGAGAGATTCAAAGTGTATAATATGGGAGTGGAAAAATGAAGCCTGATCTTGGTTGGGGACGTATATCACTACAAAGGTGAAATTCTGGTTATGGAGTTTGCAGTTTTGGAGAAGTATCCTACCTGGAACAATTCTATGTACCAAAAGGTCCATAATCTGTAACGTTTTTAGAGAGCAAGATCGCTACACCTTTAGATTTACTTTCTGGCGTATTACAGTAGAAGGCTAGGGGATATCGTCTATTAGTTAGGAACGGACTATGTGGAGATATTTTAAAGTGCATTTCCTGAACCAATGCTACATCAACCCTATCGGCCCAGAGGGATCTAAGTAGTGTGGACCTTTTTTCTGGGATGTTAAGTCCTCTTGCATTAATCGAGTGGATTTTGAGTTGGCCAGAGAGAGTCACAGTGGCAAAAAAAAAGTTGAGTGCATTTCAACTCCCATAACGGTCCTGGTGGGAAGAAAATGAAAAAAAAAGGAAGAAATTGAGGAGGAAAACAAAAATGAGAAGGGGATCACATAAAAACAGACAATTGAGGGGGAAAACTGTAACAATAGTATAAAGTCTGCTGTGGGGAAATTGGTATTCTGGGGAACCAGAGACCCAATAGGCATGATAGCCGATTGTGGGTGTAGGGTGAGGGAGTCACCATGGAAAGGGCACATATTGAAAAAATAAACAAGTAACATTTAAGGAGAAAATTATGTGTGACATGTAATGCGACCTAGACGTACCTAAGATTACAATCTCGTAAAAGGCAACAAAATATATGGTAAACATTTCTGTCAAAGTACTATATAAAAAAAGGCAAAACTATAAACAACACCGATCAAAATATGAGCAATAAGGGAGAAAATAGGAAGATCTCACCAATAGATGACATAGGATAAATCAAACCTGTAGAGGAAGAGAGTTAATCAGGTAACGTCTGCATTTGAGGAGGTCGGAGAAGCCTCCCCAAATGCGGACAGTGCGTTCTTTCTTTTCTCTATATGGGATCTCCTCTTAGCATTACGGACTTCCTGCCAGGGAGGGTTGCACTCAGCTAGTTGGGGGAGGTTAAGCTCACATAGGACAAAATCCCAATTAGGAATCTCAATCTTTGGGAGACCAAAACCAGTGCAGAATAAAGGAAATTCAGAGTGTGATGTCAAGATGTGTAACTTCCCAGCTGAAGAGACTTGCAGGTTAAAGGAAAAGCCCCACCTGTACTTCAGTTGTCGTTTGAGGAGTTCATCTGTTACAGGTTTGAGGGACTTCCGTTGCTGGAGGGTATGCCAGGATAAGTCCTGAAAGATGTGAATCTCCATCCTGTCAAAGTCAATCCCGTCTAGCTGTCGAACATTCCACATGATATTCTCTTTTTGCGAAATATAGTGAAGGCGGCAAATTACATCACGTCGGCGGTCAACAGGAAGCTCTCTCGGTTTAAGAGCACGATGAGCTCTGTCAAAAGTGATGAGGTCGATAGGATCATTTCCCAAGATGTTAAATATTTTGGTGAGGGTGTCTACCAGGCCTGTTTGGAAAATGTCTTCAGGTAAACCCCTGATCCGGATATTGTTTCTCCTTCCCCTGTATTTGAAATCAGCCCTCAGTTGCATTGAGCAAATTACTTTTGTTTGGGCTGAAATAATATCCATTAAAGAGGCCATAAATATATCTGTCAAGTCCTGGCACTCTTATAGGGAGGACGTATGGTCAGACCTTTGTGAGATATCATGGCGGACAGTGGCCAGTTCTTGGTGGATAGCATCTTGTAAGTACTGTTTCGTGGGTAGAGCTTTCATATTGGACAAAATTTCCTGAAGATCTCCATCTCTCTTAGAGGAGGAACGAGCTGGGTCATCAGCAGATGAAGACATCAGGGAGACTGGAGGAGAGGAGGAAGGACTAGAAGCTGAGAGATCTTCAATAGGCTAGGCTGGGGTATAGTGCAGGAATGGTCACAAATCTGTCTGGGTTAGGGACTCCTTTGGAAGGGGTGTGTTTCCTTTTTGAGAAGATTTTTTAGTCTTGACCATAATGTAGCAGACAAGAAGAAATCAGCAGAGGATGGCAGGGTTCAAGGACGGTATCATCAGGTCACGCAGCATTAGGGCCCATCAAACGGCAACTCCTGGTGGCCAGACATTAATGAAACAGCAGGATGCTGAAGGTCATTTGGACAGGGAAAGTCACAAGGCTGCCCTCTTTAGTGTAATCAGAACATAGCAGTCAGAATTAGGTAGTTGACAGGAGGCAATGGGGGACAAGAGGCATGGCTCCAGGCTAGTGGTCGCCGCAGGAGTTTATCCTGATCGGCTTGTCTTGGTCTTATAACAGGCGGAGCAGCGCTGACAGATACTGCAGTAGGGACGAAAAGTGTGTGGGGTGTTCAAGACTCAAGAGCACCATCAGCTGTAAAATTATTTTTCAGGGGTGACAGTTCATGGAGTGGCCACAAGATGGGGCTCCAACCCAGAAACAGCCATACATGCCCACGCCATGACACTACCATCACCATGCTTCACTGATGAGGTGGTATGTTTTGGATCATGAGCAGTTCCTTTCCTTTCCTTCTCTTCTCTTCCCATCACTCTGGTACAAGTTGATCTTTGTCTCATCTGTCCATAGGATATTGTTCCAGAACTGTAATGGCTTTTTTAGATGTTGTTTGGCAAACTCTAATCTGGTCTTCCTGTTTTTGTGGCTCACCAATGGTTTGCATCTTGTGGTGAACCCTCTATATTCACTCTTGTGAACTCTTCTCTTCATTGATGACTTTGACACATATACATCTACCTCCTGGAGAGTGTTCTTGATTTGGCCAACTATCGTGAAGGGGTTTCTCTTCACCTGAGAAATAATTCTTTTGTCATCCACCACAGTTGTTTTCCATGGTCTTCCAGGTCTTTTGGTGTTGCTGAGCTCTCCGGTGCGTTCTTTCTTTTTAAGAATGTTCCAAACAGTTGATTTGGCCACACCTAATGTTTTTGCTATCTCTCTGATGGGTTTGTTTTGATTTTTCAGCCTAATGATGGCTTGCTTCACTGATAGTGACAGCTCTTTGGATCTCATATTGAGAGTCAACAGCAACTGATTCCAAATGCAAATGTCACACCTAGAATCAACTCCAGACCTTTTACCTGCTTAATTGATAATGAAATAATGAGGGAATAGCCCACACCTGTCCATGAAATAGCTTTTGAGTTGATAGTCCCATTACTTTTGGCCCCTTAAAAAGTGGGAGGCACATATTGAAACTGTTGTAATTCCTACACCGTTCACCCGATTTGGATGTAATTACCCTCAAATTAAATGTGAAAGTCTGCAGTTAAAGCACATCTTGTTTGTTTCATTTCAAAACCATTGTAGTGGTGAATAGAGGCCAAAATCTGAAAATTCTGTCAATGTCCCAATATTTATGGACCTGACTGTAGGTGTTTGAAGCTGATTATAGAGAACACAGGGGCTGTGTAGTGGATCCAAGTGTACAGAGGGAGTGGAGCAAAGATGGCCGCCGGCTCCTACTTAGCTTTAATGCCTCCAATGGGCACAGCGCTATTGTGCTGATTGTTAAAGCTCCAGGGGCAGGTGAGCTTTGTCCCTGGGTCTCTGCAGACAAGAGAGGCAGGCTGGGGAGTCTGGACAGGTCAGTGCACGGCTGGGAATAGCAATTGTGGTGCTCAGTGATGCACAGCCGGAGGGCCTCCCCATAGTAGAGCCCGCGGCATCAGGTGGCGCAATAGGCCACTAGTTCCAGGATCTGCTGAGAACACTGCAATGCCACTGATCAGGCCACAACAGGGACTGGAGGACTAAACCAGAGCTGGGATGTCAGGTGGTTCTGTAGCGGGGTCCTGAATCTGCCACTAAAAGGGGTCTTTTGACGGAGGGCAGCAAGGACACATCTGCTCCTGCTGTCGGCTAGGCCATGCCCCCCGTTTAGACAATTTTCAAAAGTTTATGTAATAATTACAGAACATTTATGTTTGTTGGATTTGCACACACTTGTCAGTGGCACGTGTTCAAAGGACAAATGTAAAAAATGCCTTATATTTACTAAGGTCCTTTTCATATAATCTAAAATCATGCTACTTACACATGTGGGCTAAAGTTACTCCATTTTTAGGTGTGTTTTTTGGAGGATGTCAAAGACTTTTCACAATTTATGTAAACAATCATTTGGTACCAAAGCAAAATACAAATGGTAAAAAAATGGAGGTACAGCATAAGATTAAAAGACAAAAACAACCTGACAATTCTAAATGAAAGTACTAACAATCTTTAGGTTAACATGGTTACTTACCAGGTCGCCTGGGTGCATCCATCTCACGGAAGTGCAGACGCTTCACTACTTTAGGAGGAATAAGGCTCTTGATTGGCTTTTCATATACAGTAGGTAAATCTCATGATAATGGGGAGCTTTCACCAGTGTGCCGTGCTGCCTTGGCCTCCTTTGCCATCTTGTCCTTGACATAGCGATTCAGGATTGAGAATCGCTTTTTGCAATTGTCCTCAGTCCTCCTAATCAATGCCCGGTATTGTCCGGGCATTGATGGCCCGGACAACACCCTCCCAAATGCTGGTTTGACACCTGGCAGAGGTGCTTGCAGCCTTCTGGCCAAAAAGCAGATGGTGTTACATCATCACCTCCATTAGCAGAGTGACATTTTCCTCAAAGGTGAACTTTCTGGTGATTTTATTTCAGTTTGCCCCTTTATACAGTAAAATAAAAATCACAGAACACCATAGACTTGACCAGGTTGCAGTTTGATACATTTTGGTGTATATTTACTAAAGTGTGGGCTTTTTTTTTAGAAGTGGAGTTGTTGCCCATAGCAATATTTATTTTTCAATGTACCCTTGAACAGCACAATATCAAGAAAGAAGATATTTTCTGATTGGAGCTATAGTATGTTGGATTTCGTGATGCATAGATTACATGAGATGAAGCTTGAAGATGAGACCTTTAACTGGCTATGTACAGAATGATAATCACTGTGTAAAAAACATGGGTGCACATTTACTAAAGAGAGATTTAATGAAAGTGCCATTTTATCTGCAATTTTTTGGGCAGTTTATAAACTCAAATAGATATATGATTATTTTCTCCCATGTGCCTCTAAACAATTCCCAGCGTTAGTAAGTAAATTGATTAAAATTACCCCTCATCTGCTGCACTATGGCATGGGATTCACACAGCTAGCCTGGAGGTATTTTCAACCCCCTAATACACATTTCCCAATTCACTGACCATGGCACCCCTTCTCCTTCCCTATCGTCGATTACTGAAGTTCCTTTGGGGCAATTTAAAAAATCAGAGTACAATTAACAACTAATCTCCTCACTACCATACTGACAGTCTTGCTAGATGAGCAGCAAAATTATTTATATATATATATATATATATATATATATATTACAAACATGTTTTTACTTAATATTTTAATAAAATGTAAGTGTTTATGTGATTTTTTTTCTACATTGTGTTTCAAGGTTTTTTTCTATAAAATTATGTACAAACTGAAGGTTATGCATAATTTTATGAACTGTTGCTATGTACTAATGGTACAATGCAGGAGATTTCACAGAAATTTCTAGCAGAGTGCTAATTAGCACTGCAGATCGCAGTCCCCATTAATCTCAATGGGGATTGTGATCTCAGCCCTATATACCAAACTCCGAAAAGCAAAGCTTTTCTGAATTTTGCCCGGTAGTATCTTCAGATGGTGTAAACTGCTTTAAGCCTATGGAGGCTCCAGGAGCATAAGAAAGATCTTCCGGTCTCTCTGTGCATGTGCAGTGTCAGCTTCCACAGGAGACGTCTTTCACAAATGTGTAATGTTGCGAATATAACTTGCAGGGACAGCGGTAACCATAAACCGCTGTCCCTGTGAGTTTACCTTTGTACATTGCAGGGATATTTCCTTTAAATATAAAAATATCATCCGCGATATGGATATTTAATAATTGCGGCAGTTCCGCGATTATTAGTACATAGGCTCCCAAATGTTCCATATGTCTTTACAAAAATAAAAAAAAGTACTCCCTGCTTATTTTTAGTTAAATGCAGATATTACTGTATATGCACATACATATTTGTTCTTTTAACCCCAACATCAGTGCAGTTTAAAATTTCCAAATTTATTACATAAGAATAGAAAGTGAGATTTATGAAATTGAGGTTTCACAAATTATTGGAAAACCCGCCCAAGAAGTCGCAGGAAAAAGATGGTGGTCGAGAGAGGCGAGATAGCACAAACAGTATGCTAATTACTAACTCAAGCAGATAGTTTACATCCAGTTTTACCAATCAGTTTGCCCTAAACAACCCCTATCTTATTTCTGAGTTTTGAAATAACCACACATTGCCAGCAATTTGGATTTTCACCTACCAAACTGAAGGATAGTCTATAGTGCTGTGTGTGGTTGTAAACTACTGGCGACGTCTGTTCAATTGAAACCATCCAAAAGCATTTTTTAGTAATTTTCTCCCATAGTGTCCATAAAAGACCCAGGGCTGACAGATGACATACAGTACAGAGTTCCAGGAAATATGACTGCATTCATCAACCCCCAATGCTCTTGTTAGGGGAGTGCTGGGTACAGTCATTTTTCAATGCAACCTTGTAGCAAAATGTTAATTTCTCCCCAAGAAGATTTTGTTTGCATATCGGATAAGTAGCCTAGTCCATCTTTGCGTCTATTATACAGCGGCGAATAACAGCCTCCCCCATTCATGTTTCAGCAAACTTGAGAAACTATTGTGCTTCTTCTTCTTCATTGAGAGCTTACAATAAACAAATCATATACGTTAAGCAACTTATTTTGCATCTTGTAAAATCTTGAAATCACACAAGTTTCCTCAGAGTACTTTTTGTGCATAGATTTTGTCATGCAGTATCATAATACAGAAGAATTTGCAACGTAGCTATAACTGCTTGTGCTCTGCCTATGCAAAATGTTTGTGCTAAACTTTTTTGTAAGTTTATTCCAAGAAACTTGCTACTATATTTTAATTAATAATAATGATATTAATACTCTTGCAAAACTATTATTAATATTGAATGTTTATATACCCTCATTTTTAGAGTGCATATGAATCATACATTGATCACCTTTTGGATACTCAATCTTCAAAACAACATGAGGTAATTGGTTAGAGAATAACAATTGGATTCTACTTGCTGAAGAGTAAGGGGGCAAATTCAGAGTTGCAGGTATGTCTGTTGTAATTACACCCTCTTTCTGTGTGCAGAGCTGAATGCGAATATTCATCCTTAGGCCCATTCACATGCATCAATACAAAAGAATCTCCCCTTTCCATGGGGGAATCCAATTGCGGGCTGGGTTTTTCCAGCAGCTGCTGGGTTTTGCTATTCAATTACATGACTGAAAATGGGATGTGGTGATTACTATTGAAATCACTGCGTCTTTTTTTACGCATCTCCACAGCAAGTCTGATTTCTCCTACAATTGTTAATTTTAGGAAAAAATCAGCGGGACTTGCTCTGGAACCCCGGTGGCACCCTCCTGAGGACTAATTAAGCAATTGGAAGTTTCCAATTAGCTTAATTAGTCCTTAATTTCTCACCTACCAAAGAGGTGGCTTCTCCTTCAGCATCAGAAGCCGAGTCTTCTGCAGCAGGGTGAGTATGTGAGTGAGTGTGAGTATTTGTAAGTGTGTATGAGTGAGCATGTGACCCCCCCTCCCTGTAGACGGCACTGGGAGAACTACATCTCCCAGCAGCCCATATGCCTTCTAGCAGCTCCCCGGGACTCCCAGCAACCCCCTTCCCATTGACAAGATGGAGGGGAAACCACTGGGAGCTGCAGAGCCCCCCGGACAGGTAAGGATCATTTTTTTAATTATATTTTTTTACATGCCTCTGGGTTTTTAGAGCTGAAAACCCCGTAACCACTTTTTAAAAAATTGGATACCGCAGGTATCGGGAGCACGCATACCCGTGGTAATCCAAAATTAGATTTTAGAAACAAAGGGCAACAGCCGCACTAGTTAATGTATTTGCCCACCACTTAATTTGATTGTATTATTACATTCATTATAATTATTATACCTCTGGAGGGGTGCTAACTAGTATATTACATAGATCAATTATACTCAAAAAGAATAGTGTTTTGATGCACTCATCTAAAAATATTATTAAAATATAACTTTTAATTATAATTTATTAAAATGACATCAACACACGGTGAAATATTAATATAAAATGACAATTCAGTGGTCCGGGAATTCTGTATTCCCATCAAAATCTATGCTTTCTGGAAGGGATAACCTTTCGTGTTGTATCCTCTTCCTTTCTTTTTATTACCACTGCTTGAATATGATACACTTTATTTCCTATACTGATAATCTATTATCTTAAGTCATCCATGTCTTGTCACGTAATTAAACATATTAAATACTTTTAATCCTCTCAATAACAAACTTGATAATCTTCATACATATTTACCAACACTGTTGTTTCACTTGCATTTCTATAAATCTTTTGCATTCATATTTCATTTACATTTCTAAATTTCATTCCTCTTGTTTACTTATAAACACCATGACAAGGTTTTCGTCAACTGCCTCCTTCAGTCAGCCTCTACCTAATACTCTGTTCTGCCCTCTGCTTCCACCTTTATCCCCCTTGTCTCTTCCACCTCATCCTCCCCTTCTCCTCCCTCCTCTGTCTGCCTACTCTTCCCTCCTCTCCCATTACTCCACTTTCTTCCTTTTCTACCCCCCCCATTGTCCTACTACCCCACAACTAAACCCTCCTCCTACACTCGTCTCCCAGTCACTTCACCCCACTGCCATCCACATCTCCCTCCCTACCCACCTCCTACAGGTGCCTGTACCATCATAAAACTCTATTCATATCCCCCAAATTAATCTTACCTCCACATTACAGCAACCCAGATAATCTTATTCACATTTCCCCTGACAAACGCTATGTCTCTATCCTGTGCCCTCTGGAATGCCAGGTCAGTCTGTAATAAGCTGGTCCCCACCCATGACCTTTTCATCTCCAACTCCCTGAATCTCCTGGCCATTACTGAAACCTGGATCTCACCCTCTGACACCATTTCTCCTGCTGCTCTATTCTCTGGGGGCCTCACCTTCACCCCCACCCACCAGCCTGGGGGTCGCCATGGTGGTAGTGTTGGGGTCCTTCTATCCACCGGTTATTCCTACCAGCTAATACCCTCTGAACCATCCCTTACATTCCCCACATTTGAGGTTCATGCTATATACCTCATCCAACCAGTAAACCTCAGAGTAGCTATCAATTACCGTCCCCCTGGCTCTCCCTCCAAATTCCTTGACAACTTTGCTTCCTGGCTCCCTCACTTTCTCTCCTCAGAGCTTCCCTCAATTATCCTAGATGATTTTAATATTCCTATTGACATTCCCACAGAATCCTCTGCCGCTAAACTCCTTACCCTCAACTCTTCATTTGGTTTTGCCCAATGGACCTCATCACCCTCCCATGTGAGTGGGCACTTACTTGACCTGGTCTTTACTTGTGATATTTCTGATTACTCCAATTCCCCATTCCCCCTCTCTGACAATCACCTTCTCTCCTTTAACCTATCCCTGCCTCCCTTTTAATCACTTTTCTGGATAAATTCCACACTTGCTTATTTAAGTGGGTTCAAGCATAGTTGGATTGCTGCAATAAAAATAGACGCATCGATTGTACGCAGTAGAGTGCAATAAGTTCTATGCATACGCAGATGATAAATAGGATAGACTGACTGTCTTTTCCATATAGGTGAACGCAATTGAGTACTATTTGTAGCAATTTAAGCTCAAAGGCAGTCAGACTGTTATTCTAGAAATATATACAGCAGAATATTGTTTGCAGCAACCTCATTTTTTATTGTGAATAATTTAACGGATTGATTGCCTTCACATTTAATGTATGCAGTAAAGTGTTAACTTTAATTTGTCAGATAAGACATATATTGTATACACACAAAAGAAATTTGAGACCACAAAAAAACTTTATAGGATTATTTAATATGTTTATTTATGTGACAAGACACGGATGATTTAAGATAATAGATTATCAGTGTAGGAAATAAAGTGCATCATATTCAAGCAGTGGTAATAAAAAGAAAGGAAGAGGATACAACACGAAAGGTTATCCCTTCCAGAAAGTATAAATTTTGACGTGAATACAAAGTTCCTGGACACAGAATTGTCTTTATATTAATATTTCACCGTGTGTCGAAAATAATTTTATTAAATTATAATTAAAAGTTATATTTTAAAAATATTTTTAGAAGAGTGCACCAAAACACTTTTCTTTTTGAGTATAATTATTCCAAAATTGGATGCAATAGGCATAAGGTTTTCTTTTACCTTGCTAAACCTCGCCCCCAATTGAATATGCCCCTATCTGTTTGGTTACATCATCAGTATCTGTGGGAAATTGCAATATCCCTATCCTTCATTAAAGAGATCTCTCAGGAAACAACTCTGCTTAGTGCATAGTCCGCAATTCTGTAGACATTCCTTCAATACACCATTACTGCAATTAGCCTAAGGGCCTCCCAGTTATGATCATTCAGCTTCAAGTGGATATGCAACTGAGCTACATACGTTTTTGAATTGTCCTTAGATACATGAGCTCGACTAGGCAGTGTGCATAGTGCTAAAAGACACAAGATGCATTTGATATACACACTTTCATGCTGCTTAGTTTGATAATGAAGGGATAAAACAGACCATCAGTTTCAAAAGTTAAAATATAATTTATAAAAATCTGAAAATATGTCTTTAGTTAATAATCTAGAAACAATACAAAATATAAAAAAAAAATAATAAAAAAAAAAGACTTTTAGTTTTATCTCCCAAAAATGACCCTTGGACAGACCTTAGTGGAAACACTGAGCCCAAATCTAAAATTGTGAGCTTAAACCCACACACATAAAAATACCTTAAAACCACTAGTGCTTAATTGCCAATAAATTGTCACCAATAATCATTATAAATGCTTTCGTCATAGATTGATCATTTAAAGCAACAAAATGTTGATCCCAGAATATGAAATACAATTGAATAATGTATAAGAAATCAAATATTTTATTAAGTGTAATTTCATTGAGTAATATTGTATATAGAAACTCTTCATTTATATGAGATGAAGCTGGATACAAAAAAATTAGTTTATTTAACCAATTGTCCAGAAAAAATAATGCACAACGACTTGTGAATAATTTGTTCTGAAGATTTTCTTACAAATCAAAACTTTATAAAAATATTAGCTAATCTCATGTACATATTATGCATATCTTAAATGTAACAGAAACAGTTTTGAATTTAGTCAAAATATGATAATACAAATTATATTCACAGGTCAGAAGACATATGTTGTAGATGGGATCTAGTCACATTGTCGACAATTACCATGTCGACACTAAGATGTTAACATGGTTCATCATTTTGACAGGCACCATGTTGACATCCCTAAAAAATGTTGACATGTTCATGGTTAAGTTTCACAGCAAAGGTGTTAATATAGGGGGCATGATGTATTTATTAAAATACAGTTTATTTATTTTAAAGTAAATGTAATAGTGACTTAATACTTGTAGTGCAAACTTTTAGCACTACAGATAAAAGTATACACTGTAAACACTCCAATCCACAGGAAAGTAAATCTTGCATATTGAGTTTGAAAACCGTTTGTGATGTATGGTGATTAACAAAATGCCAAAAAAGACACCAGACAATAACTGAAACAGTGCACAAAATGTAATTTTCCACAGATGGAGGGAGGAATCTAAAGTCCTTATCTCCCCCATCATGTGTCAAATGAAAAAAAAGTGGTCCTTCATATAATTTGGTAGGTTGTCTAGTTTTTAAAATGTAAGGCTTTTTTGGGCTACTATATTCTTCCTACACATTAGAAGGGAGAAAGCAACAATTTTTAAACAAAAATGCAGTTTAATTTCAAGAGCAGATTTTTTTGTCAAAACCCACACATAGGGGGGAATCCAATTGGCTGGCAATTCAATCAGCGGGTCTTAACCCATGCGTCATTTTCCCCTAGGTGGACTTTTCCTTGCAAGCTTCAAGAGCTACCTCCTGTATAATTGTCAAAGCTTTTCTGGCCATAAATTCCGTCTCAAGTCGGTTTTATGCAATATCTAGTGTTACAGATTCTGTTTTCCCAGTTATACAGTCCCAAAAAGAGTTACTGTGTATTACAAATGTTACAATATAATGTTGCATACTGTGATATTAGCTGTTATGCCTGTTAGTGAAAAGCTCACTTTGAATAAGGATATAGGGGAGTGACAATGTTACTTGTAACAGTGAATCTTTTAATAGGTTGTTACAGACTCCATTTTTCCCCCATGTTTGCAGCTTGTAATCGACCTTTCTATGTAGCTGATAATAAGGCTTACAGTATGTTGCCAATTGCAATATGCTCTTTCATATGTACATGTGATATCTATTTCCAGAAGATTTTCTTAGAATTCATTCATTGGCATAGTCTCTTGCCATATATGATAGTATTATAATAGCAGTAGATTTTTAATCAATTATTACATATTTCATTTAATCAGGTGTGTGTGTGTGCAGCTGATAATCCGACATTTGCATGCTGCATATAAGGAAGCTTATAATGCTTCTGCAATATGTTGGTTCATAGATGTATAGTGCACATACTAATACAATCATAGTACAGTAAGTGATATGACATTTAGCTCTGTTTTTAAACTCAGCTGAGTCATTAAGTCAATTAGCTGCAGCCACAGTGAAGATAACGGTGGGTGCAGTTGTTCTCTTGTGGTAGTCCACTATGTTAAATAATTTTCTCTGTAACGTTAGTGGTCAACAAACATATATACAAGTGCTTCTAACTGCTTGCTATTGAAGTCCATGGGAAAGTACCCTTACCAAGTGTTCATTTGAACTAATCAAAATTCTAGTTAAACACAAAAAGATAATTTTTGGAACAATGTACCAAAAAAATTAACCGCATTAGAGATGAATTGAAACCATTTGAAAATCTAGAGAATTTCCAGAAGCTCTATCAAAAACATATCTCTGAAGTGGAAGACATGGAAAATTTTATTATAGAAAAGAAAAAAACATAAATTCCAAGGTGATAGGAATGATAATGCTGAAGATCAAGTATATAAATGGAGGAAGCCAAGGATGAGGAGGACAAAAATGTTTACAGTTACACCACCTCAGAAATGGAATCTCCCCTAGCCAGAGGGAATTTTTTAGGAAGAGGCCAAATAGAACAAAATCCCCACTTAAGAGAAACAGGAGAGGGGACTAGAAATGTAAGAAGTCAAAATTTGGGGGGGGGGGGGAGATAGGAAAAACCCAAAACCTACAGGAGGAGATACCAACCAAAGAAAAGATGGAGTTACAAATTATCAACAGAAGTAGTCTCTCGTGATTTAAATCAATCAGAGGAGGATACATTTTTTGGAAAGCGCAATATCAGCAGAGAAGAACAAGATTCTCTCACAAAAATACAGAAATGGCCAGATGTCTTGGTCAAACCATCTGACAAAGGTTCCTTCATAGTATTATGGCCCAGAGAAATGTATTTAAAAGAGGCCTCAAAACAACTCCTGGATTCCAATTGCTATAAAAAAAAAATTACCATTAAATCCAACAGAAGAATACCTGAAACAATATAACAACCTGATTAATCAAGCAAGGGATGAAGGAAAAATAGATAAAATCCATTTGAGTATCTAGAGACGAAAGAACCTAGAGTGATGAGTTTCTACATGCTACCCAAAGTAATATTGTATATAGAAACTCTTCATTTAGATGAGATTAACAGGGGTATTCAATATGAAACGTTAACTTCACTGTCGAAGTTAACGTTTCATATCGGAGTTTTTACCTACGTTAAAGTATCGGGTGCGCTCCCGCTTATCCCCATATTCAAAATAAAATTAACGAAAACGGGAAACTCCGAAGTTGGATTTGCGTAAAGTTATGAATTTTTCCTTAAAATAATTGTATGACCCCCCTAAAGTTGTAAAAACATGGGGGAACACTATGGGTACCCCCGTTTTAGCCTTTAATTGGAAGTCGGGGATTTAAATAGCCGTAGCAGGTGTTTTTTTCCCGACATTGAAGAAGTGATGCAGAAGAGCATTTAGGTTATTTTTTTAATTTTTTAAGTGGTCCCATCAAATTTGGGGTACATGAAAATGGGTACTAGCATATTTTTAAGTCCCTAAAGTAAGTTTTTAAAAATTCTGCATTTGTGCACCTGCCGCTATAAATCTATTCTTCAAAACACCTGCCGCATACATACAGCCCTGAACCTATTTCCCTATTGTTAAAAAAAAAATTCCCTTTTTTTTTTCACCCCAATTTTTTAAATAATTTTTTGGGGTGTCCCTATTTTTTTTAAAAAACTTTTTTTGACACAGTTCTTTTTTAAATGTCATTCCCAAGGGTGCAGGCTATTTTTTTTAAGCCTGCACCCCTAAAACCCAATTCTGCACTTTTTTTCGACAGCTATTCAATGGTGAAAAATTATCCCTGTTTTTAAAAAAAATTACCCTTGACCCCAATTAAAGAAAAAAACGGGAATTTTCGGGAAATATGCCAGGGACCCCCCTAAAGATGTCCAGACATGGGGGATCACTATGGGTAACCCCGTTTTTGCCTGCAAAAGAAAGTCGGGTTTTTAAATAGCTTTGAAAGGTGTTTTTTCCTACCGCTGCTATTAGAAACCCTGACTTCCTTCAGGAGTTAAAAATGGGGGTACCCATAGTGATCCCCCATGTCTAGACATTTTTAGGGGGGTCCCTAGAATATTTCCCGAAAATTCCCGTTTTAGTTAACCTGTAAAAAAATTTGTAAAAAATGACAAAAAAAATGACATAAGGTCCCCCCCCAAAAGCCAAACCAGCCCCAGGCTTGCCAGCCAGTGTTGGTTTCTAAAAATACGGGGAACAAAATGTGTAGGGTCCCACCGTATTTTAGAAACCAACACCAGGCTGCAGGGACTAGTGCTGGTTTTAAATATAGGGGGCAAAAACGACGTGGGGTACACCCTATATTTAAGACCAGCACCAGACCCAACCGACCGGGGTCTAATGCCAGAGCCCGGAGACCCAATCACCGGGGCTCCAGGTCCAAAGCATTACACCCCAAGTCGGTCAGCGCAAGCTGGTGATCTCGGGAGAGTCGGGGACCCCCCAAAAAAGGGGTGAATCAGCCCACGTGGGAACTGTCAGTTGCCGGAGCCAATCAGCGGGCGCTCTACAGTGAGCGATGCCGTTGATTGGCTGATGGGACTGCAATGCCCCGTGAAGTCCAGGCAGCGGCCATTCGGGAGCTATCTGTATGTGTGACAACACACATACAGATAGCTTGTAGCGTGGATCGGGTAACTTGTTTTTTTTGTTTTTTAATCCCATGGATTACTGCGGAGACCAGTGCTGGATGTAGGTGAGTATGAAATCTTCCTTACAGGGCCAAATTTGAAGGATCTCTACTGGACAAGGGGACAGAAACTTCTGGTATAGGTAAGTATGTGTGAATGGGTAGGTGTATGTAATAAACTTATACTAGTCACGGTGTGTGTGTTTTGTCTTTTTTTAACTATTTATTTTTCAGTGAAATTACAGGTGCCGCATGTCTGCTGGCACTTGTAGTTCCACAAGTGCAAAATGGCAGGCATGCTGGCACTTGTAGTTCCACTGTAAAGTACAATAGTGTTACATTATTTGGCCAACCTATTACCCCCATACCCACCAAACAAGGGGTATGGGTAAGAGCCCCAGGCTTCAGCGTAAGCCTGTGGTGCTCGGGAGAGGGGGGGACCCTTTTTTGGGGGGTCCCCGACTCCCCCGAGATCACCGGCTTGCGCTGACCGACTTTGGGTGTAATGCTTTGGACCTGGAGCCCCGGTGATTGGGTCTCTGGGTTGTGGCATTACACCCCGGTCGGTTGGGTCTGGTGCTGGTCTTAAATATAGGGGGTACCCCACGTCGTTATTGCCCCCTATATTTAAAACCAGCACTAGTCCCTGCAGCCTGGTGTTGGTTTCTAAAATACGGTGGAACCCTACACATTTTGTTCCCCGTATTTTTAGAAACCACCATTGGCTGGCAAGCGTGGGGCTGGTTTGGCTTTTGGGGGGGACCTTATGTCATTTTTTTTCAAAATTTTTACACATTTTTTTTACAGGTTAACAAAAACGGGAATTTTCGGGAAATATTTTAGGGACCCCCCTAATGATGTCTAGACATGGGGGATCACTATGGGTACCCCCATTTTTAACTCCTGAAGGAAGTCGGGCTTTCTAATAGCCGCGGCAAGTGCATAAATGCGACTTTGAAGAAAGTGGTGCAGAAGAGCATTTAGAATTTTTTTGGGGGAAAAATAACTATGCCCAGCAAATTTGGGGTACTTGAAAATGGGGGTCAGCATATTTTAAAGTTGCTAAACAGACTTGAAAAAATCATGAAAAACCCACTTGCGCAAGGAGCTGCAATGAAAAAAACACCTGGGGCATACTTGGGGACCCCCAGACACAAGTTTGCTATTTTTTAACTTTGTTCCCCAACATTTTTTTTTTGGCCCCCAAATTCAAAGTGCTTTTTTTGGGGTGTCCCGATTTTTTTTTTTTTTTTTTGACACAGTTCGTTTCAAGGGGTAATTCTGAAGGGTGTAGGCTATTTTTTTTAAGCCTGCACCCCTAAACTCCAATTCTGCACTTTTTTTCGACACCTATTCAATGGTGAAAACTTATCCCCGTTTTTTATCTTCGTGTAAAAGTAAAACCTCCGATAATGACATCATGGCTCCGATATTAACGCAAAAACGGACTTATCGCTCCCATTATGAATACCCCTGTAAGCTGGATACAAAACAAATAAGTTTATTTAACCAATTGTCCAGAAAAAAAAATGGATAAACTCACCTTGCCAGGTAGGCCTGTCATCTTTGGCATTAACAACTTAACGGAAAAGGTGAGCTGCTTCATAGATAAATATCTGGGAAAATTTGTGGTTAGCCTCCTGTCATATGTGATGGATACCATGGACATCTTGACTAAAATAGCAGATCTTACCTGGCTGGCCACATGTGACATGGAATCTTTGTACACAAGTATTCCGCATACCAGAAGCTAACATGCAACAGAATACTTTCTCAATATGGATGTCCATTGTGACCTCAATATCTTTCTGCTCCATCTCCAGGAGTTTGTCCTGAGAATAAATTATTATACCTTTAATGGAAGTTTCTTCCTACAGCAGAGGGGGACAGCAATGGGGACAGTGTGTGCACAAACCTATGCAAATTTGTACATGGATTGGTAGAAAAAAGAGCAAATCTTCACAAAAGCCAATGAACACCATACCCAGCATGTCCTCCTCTGGCTGTGATATACAGATAACCTCCTCATAATATGTGATGGAAGAAAAGAGGATTTTCAGGAATTTATAACAACCCTCAACTCCAATCCCTTTAATGTAAGACCAACCATGGAGATAAGTCAACAGGTTGTACATTTCTTAGATTTAACAATCTCAGTCAAAGAGGATGGACATCTTACCTCTGATATGTTCAGAAAAAAGATAATGATGAACAGCATTTTACATGCAACAAGTTCTCACCTAAAATCTATTATTACTGGAATACCGAAGGGTGAATTTTTGAGGACTCGAAGAAATTGTGCAGAGGAAGAGCTTTTGAGAAGCTAGCCAAGAAATTGGACAAAAGATTAACATCTAGAGGATATAGTAGAAGATCTACATGGAAAGCATTTCATCTTGCCAAAACAGAAACCAAGGAATCATTGATCCATTCCAAACAAGTTCAAAAATATAGGAAACAAAGAACAACCACCGATCAGGTTTATTGGAACATACTGTCAGGAAAACCAAATGGACTCACTATAATAAATCATATATTATCAAATAAAGGCTATCATGATTCTCTGTAATGGAAACTAGGTGTCACAGCGCTGCCGAACCTGGGGTTCTCTTACCGGGTCCAGCGATGCTGGGGTCCAGGCTGGCAAGGGACAGTGGGCAGGAGATCCCTGGCGCCCACTGTCAGCTGTTCGCTCTCTCCCCCAGTGGCTGTGTGCAGGTGGCCGCGGCTTTCATAGGGATGTGCGCCGCTCTGCTGAACATTTAAAGAGACAGGTACAGGATTAGAGAATTGCTGATCGGGGCTGGATTGAGCTCTGACCTATATAAGGAAGTTCCTGGGAGCACTTCAGTGCCTGAGTATAGACTCCATTACCATACTCCAGTTTTCCTGTGCATATCCTGATTATTGGTTCTGACCTTGGCTTTGTTCGTGACTCTGATTCTGTCTGACCCCTGGCTCTGTGTTGATGTCTGGTTCTGACCTCGGCTACTACCTGTGACCCATTTATGCCAGCTCCCTGGTACCATCTCGTCTGTTTGGTTTTGACCCAGCTCGTAGACTACGCTAGTCGCCCGGTCTCCAACCAAAGTTCACCAGCACCTGTATAGGGAAACCTAACCTGAGGGCCGCGACCTATGTGTTGGATGCAGCCAAGTCCATACCTTCTTGCGAGGGTCCCTGGTGAATACTGCCGGCACATTAGACTCCGCGTCTCAGGTATAGGTCAAGCCAATTCCCTGAATATGGGTCAGGTCGCATCCACAATCCATCTAAGAGTTTGTGGCCCAAAATATGGATGCTGCTGCTTATCCCTCGCCACGCGACTTACTGGAGAATTTGCTCGGTCAAGTGGAAAAGCAAGAACAGGATTAGGTCCAAATCATGCAGTGCCTGCAAATGTTAATGCAACAAGTGGGCAGTTTGCATCCTCCTCCTGTATAGTTGGCAGCACCGTCTACAGTGTCCTTCCTGCGGCTGGGGCATCCGCACCATTGCGAATTCCAAATCCCTTCAAATATGATGGTGAGGCCAAGACTTGTCTAGGTTTCATAAATCAGTGCTCGATCCAATTCGAAATTCAAGCAGCAAATTTTTTCTCAGAGAGAACCAAGGTGGCTTACATTATTTCCTTGCTGTCCGGACAGGCCCTTGCTGGGCTTCTCCACTGTGGGAGAGGAATGATCCTGTGTTTAATAACAGTTCCAAATTTCTAGAAGCCTTCAGAAAAGTATTCGATGAGCCAGGCAGGGTATCGTCTGCTTCATCAGCTATTCTGCAACTAAAACAAGGAAACCAGACTGCAGGACAATATGCAGTACAATTCCAAACCCTTGCTTCCGAATTAGGATGGAACAATGAAGCTCTGGTAGTGTCTTTTAAGCATGGACTTTCCAAGCAAATTAAAGACGTCTTAGCATCCAGAGAGTTGCCTACTCCTTTGGACGATTTAATCTCTTTATGCATCTACATTGACCGGCGCCACAGAGAGAGCTCTCGGTGCTTCAGCTTCAAGCTTGCACCCCATTTCACTGCCCCGACAGAGTCTCCTGAGGAACCAATGCAGATCGGGAAATCATGTTTGCCAGTTGTGGAAAGAGAAAGGAAATTCAAGAATAATCTGTGCCTGTACTGCGGAGATCCAGATTACTGTCTCCTTCAGTGTCCTAAATGTCCGGGAAATGACAAGGCCTAACTGATCAGGGGGTGGTCATGTTAGGTGCACTGCCTTGAAAAAGCAGCCAGGCGAAACGCGCGTTGGCGTTTCCATTCACATGCCGACTGGCCGCATTCTATTATAAATACCAATTTGTTATGATGCAATAACAAATGTTTATATCTGCAAGAGTTTGAGGGAATATTATACACACAATATTCCCTCATGAGACAAACGGAAATGTCATTTACAGACCCGATTAGCTGTATACTATTATATGGAGCTAGCTAGCCCATGCGCAATAACAGCATTAATGTGATGTGAATAGACTATTGCCAAATATTTGTGTGAAGTGTTACAAAAGTAGCTAAACGGAGATTGCTACATTTGAACAGTTGCATTGCAAGTTTATGATAACAGCAACTGTTACATTTTAGCTGTAGCAGATAAACATTTCTCTCCCCAATATCACTGACAAAGAACATATGGACATAGATAATTGAATCCATATATATCCATATATTACTATAACTAGGATACTGGGAGGATAGCATCCATTCCACTATATAAGAATACAATTGTACGCGACCAGTGGCATATATGATTTTCTTTTAAACAATACTCTCTATTTCATACTTTCATGCACATCTTTCTATCCTATTGAATGCTTAATTCATTTTAAAAATATTTCGCCAGTTGTGATGACCCTTATATGTCAACATTTTAATTGAATTGAAATAAAGATTAATATGTTTTAATAAAGAGTAGACTAATATGAACTGACAATATAGTGCACTACAACAATAGCTCTACTTTTTTCTTTCTTTTCTTCTGGAATACTAGAGAAACCCACCAAGACGCTTAAGGCTTTCCTGGATCCAGATGCCGATGGTAATTTCATCACTGCTAAAAAGGTTCAGGAGTTAGGGATCCATAGTTTGCCTCTGCAAAGTCCACTCGGTGTCATTGGGGTAGACGTGAACAAACTTCCTATGGTTACCATCATCTCCAGAACTCCAGAAATTACCATGCAAGTAGGCGCTCTTCACAGAGAGTTAATTTCTTTTTACATAATTTCATCAGCTGACAGTCCGATTATCCTGGGTCTTCCATGGTTGCGCAAGCATGCTCCTACATTAGACTGGAATGAACCTCAAATTTTGTCATGGGGACCTCAGTGTTTTCAAAATTGTTTGCCATTAATCCGACCACCACATCCGGTTATCCAGAATACGAACATCATATCAAATGATTCTCTACCTGCTCCGTATCAGTCCTTCAGGGATGTTTTCAGTAAGAATGCTGCTGAGACTCTTCCTTCCCATCGGGAGTGGAACTGTGTCATAGAGTTATTGCCAGGGAAGATGCCTCCCTGAGGAAGAGTGTTTCCCCTGTTGCTTCCGAAGACCCAGGCAGTAACTGATTACATCAAAGAGAATCTCGAACGCGGGTTTATCCAAGAATTCAAGTCGCCTGCAGGTGCCGATCTTTTCTTTGTCAAGAAGAAAGATGGAGTACCTGGTCATACCTTTTGGTTTAAGTAATGCACCTGCAGTTTTTCAGAAATACATGAACCATATTTTTCGAGATCTATGGTACCAGTATGCAGTTGTATATCTTGATGATATCTTCATATTTTCCAAAGATTTGGCAAGTTATCACAAGCATGTCTGTGAAGTTTTATCCGTACTTTGTACTAATCGGCTTTACTGCAAATTAGAAAAATGCTCCTTTGACCAAACATTGTTAAAGTTCTTGGGGTATATAATATCAGGTTCAAGTCTCCAGATGGACCCAGAGAAAACTTCCACCATCATTAGCTGGCCTGATCCGACAGGACTAAAGGCAATACAATGTTTCCTTGGTGTCTGCAATCTCTACCATCAGTTTATCAGGAACTTTTCATCCATTGCAGCCCCTATCACTGCTCTCACCAAGAAAGGCCAGGATACCAGGGGTTGGCTACAGGATGCTGAGGAAGCATTTGTCAAATTAAAGAAATGTTTCACTTTGGCTCCAATTCTAAGACAACCCAATTGTGATCAACCATTCTTCCTAGAAGTGGATGCTTCTACAGTTGGTGTTGGGGCGGTTTTGTCCCAAAAGGATGATGGGGGCAAATGGTACTCTTGGGTTTCTTTTCCTGTAAATTCTCAGCACCGGAGAAGAACTATGTAGTTGGGGATAAGGAATTGTTAGCCATCAAACTGGCTTTGCAAGAGTGGGGATATCTGCTGGAAGGGGCAACATTTCCGGTCACTGTTTATACTGATCACAAGAATCACACCTATCTCAAAACTGCTCGATGTCTTAATTATCGCCAGTCCAGATGGTCGCTGTTTTTTGATCATTTTAATCTGATTATAACCTATTGTTAAGTTGTAAAAATGTGAAAGCTGACACTCTGTGTCAAGCATTTAGTTCGAGGAGAAGTACAGGAAGACAAGACTATTCTGAACCGTGTGTGTATTGTTGCAGTTTCTAAGGTCAAGATTCCACTGGGGAAAAGTTTATAGCACCTGAATTGCGAACCAAATTACTTCAATGGGCTCATTCTTCATGCTTCTCTGGTCATGCAGGAGTGGGAAAAACATTGGAGTTGATCCTCAGGAAGTACTGGTGGCCAACGGTATGTCGCAATGTTAAAGACTTTTGGCAGCCTGTCTCACCTGTGCTCAACACAAGGTGCTTCCTCAACTTCCTTCGGGTTCCTTATGTCCACTTTTGGTACCCAAACATCCTTGGTCTCATATTTCTATGGACTTCATAACGGACCTACCTTCCTGCCAGGATTTCAATACAATCTGGGTAGTAGTGGACAGGTTCTCCAAAATTGCTCACTTTGTTCCATTAAAAGGGTTACCGTTGACTCCAAAATTGTCAGATATATTTATAAAACAAATCTTCAAGTTACATGGATTTCCCAAGGACATTGTCTCAGACCGTGGAGTACAATTTACTTCTAGGTTCTGGAGATCCTTGTGCAAGAGTTATGATATCAACCTGAGTTTCTCCTCTGCATACCATCCTCCGAGTAATGGTCAAACGGAGCGTGTAAACCAAGATCTAGAGAATTTCATTCGGATGTACATCTCAGCCAATCAAGATGATTGGGTTTCTTTGTTGCCATGGGCTGAATTTGCTCACAATAATTTGTACCATGAGACATCGGGGTACTCTCCATTTTTCATTCAATATGGGTTATATCCTGTGATTGCTGAATTGCCGGCTCTTCAGTCAGTATCCCTTCCAGCTGTGGGTGGCACAGTGAGTCAGTTCCTCAAGATTTGGAAAGAGGTGAAGAATAAATTGTGTAAAACCTCTGCCAGGTATAAACTGGTGGTGGACAAGAAGAGTAGGAAGGGTCCTATATTGTACCCTGGTGATAAAGTTTGGTTATCTACTAGACATTTGCGCTTGAAAGTTCCCACCATGAAATTTGCTCCCAGGTTCATTGGTCCTTTTCAGATTCTTCAGATAATCAATCCTGTGGATGTTCGTTTAAAACTTCCTGGTACTCTCAAAATTCCCAACGTATTTCATATCTCTCTTCTCAAACCTCTGGTGCTCAATCAATATTCGAGAAATTTCAATCCTCCTTCTGTGATTCCAGTTGATCACCAAGAGGAGTATGAGGTTCAACAGGTTTTGGATTTCAGAATGTCCTGGGGTTCTGTTCAATTTCTGGTGGATTAAAAAGGATATAGTCTGGAAGAACATTGTTGGGTTAAAGCTTCATGCACCTCAGTGCCTTCAGAAGTTTCATCGAAAGTTCCCCTAGCAAGCCATTTGTGGGGTGTTCGGTGCCCACCCCAGAAGTGGGAGTAATGTCACAGCGTGGCTGACCCCAGGGTTCTCTTATCGGGTCTGGCAATGCTGGGGTCCAGGCTGGCGAGGGACAGCAGTCGGGAGATCCCTATCACCCACTGTCAGCTGTTCTCTCCTCCTGCGTTTGTGTGTAGGCAGCCGCGGCTTCCAAAGGGATGTGTGCACCGCTCTGCTAAACATTTAAAGAGACAGGTACAGGATTAGAGAATTGCTGATTGGGGCTGGGTTGAACCCTGACCTATATAAGGAAGTTCCGAGGAGCACTTCAGTGCCAGAGTATAGGCTCCATTACCATACTCTATCGTTCCTATGCATATCCTGATTATTGGTTCTGATCTTGGCTTTGTTCGTGACTCCGATACTGTCTGACCCCTGGCTCTGTGTTGATGTCTGGTTCTGACCTCAGCTTACTCCCGGTGACCCATTTGCACCTGGTACCATCTCGTCTGTTTGGTTTTGACCCAGCTCATCGACTACGCTAGTCTCCTGCACTCCAACCAAAGTTCACCAGCACCTGTATAGGGAAACCTAACCTGAGGGCCGCGACCTGTGTGTCGGGCTCAGCCAAGTCCATACCTTCTTGTGAAGGTCCCTGGTGAGTACCGCCAGCACATTAGACTCTGCACCTCAGGTATAGGTCAAGCCAATTCCCTGAATATGAGTCACATCCACAATCCATCTGAGAGTTTGTGACACTAGGGACAATAATTTAAAGAAATAATATTATAATAGATATCTTTATTCTTTGGCTTCGGTGGCAATAATTCTCAAAATGATTTTATAATTTAACAAAAATGGATACTATATATAGGTATTTGTTGGACACTTCTTTCATAATAATATTTAAAAAGTTATATGTTCAAAATCATGAACTGTTATAATTAATATTTTTTGTTCCTATAAACTACACATAGCAGTGTGATAACTTCCAGTATTCTTCAAAAATTATCTCTGAATGATGGTGTGGTAACAACTACATAGTCCAATTTTATACTGTAATAATGGATTAAAAATATATTAAAGCGGACCTCAATGATGAGTATATATTCTATATATATAATCCTCCTCAGAGTGTGTATTGAACTATGGTCCTCATTCAAACCCGCTCGCAAGCGGGTCAATGGTGGGGCACTGCGCACACGCCGTGCGCGTGTGCAAGCTCCGGAGCGAGTGAGAAATTCACTTAGCGAGCGGCCAGGAGGCCGGCTAAAAAAAAAAGCGGCTGCCCTCATTCAGAGAGAGCGCTCGCTTTTTGCGAGCGGCTCTGAATGAGGTCCTATATGTTGTATTGGATACCATCTAGAATGTAGACTGCATATTATACTATAATAAATTAATCTATTATGGCTATATAATTGATATCCCTATGGAGATGATAGTATATAGAATCGGATGAATAGAGATCTACTGATCATACTTGTTGCATGAATCGGCAAGCACATAGTACTCCCACACTGTGAGCGTTTGACACTATGGCGCTGTGATTGACTGGGATTCGAGTTAACAGAGAAGGTGAGCCTATTTAAACCCAATGAACCCGCCCATTGGGTCGATTCCATGAATAAGCTATAGGTGAAATGAGCATCGCAATAATGTGCCAGGGGTTCTCCTATACCTCTTACTGCTAAACAATTCTGGAGATTAATACACAGCTATTAATTGCCGGGCAACAATAGACAAGCAGTTAGAGGCACTTGTATATATGTTTGTTGACCGCTAACATTACAGAGAATATTATTTAACATAGCGGTTTACCACAAGAGAACAAACACAAACTGCACCCACGATAATCTTCACTGTGGCTGCAGCTAATTGGCATAATGACTCAGTTGAGTTTACAGACCAAGATAAATGTCATATCACTGACTGTACTATGAATGTATGAGAATGTGCTCTATACTGTACATCTATGAACCAACATATTGCAGAAGCATTATAAGCTTCCTGATTAGCAGCATGCAAAGTCAGATACCAGCTGCACACACACACCTGATTAAATGAAATCTGTAATAATTGATTAAAAATCCACTGCTATTATACCATATGTGATAAGGGAATCAATATGAATGACCGAATCCTGACGCCGGCAGACCAACAGGAGTGAAAATCCAGACAGGGGATTCAGGTAAGTATAACTAACCCTAATCCCCCCTAACTCTAACCCTCCCTTAGGGGTGCCTAACCCTAACCCCCCTAGTGCCTAACCCTAACCCTCCCCCTAAGTGCCTAAACCTAACCCCCCCATCCCCGCAGCCTAAACCTAAGTCTCCCGGGGGACCTAACCCTAACCTCCCTATGGGGTACCTAAACCCCCTTCCCCTAGCCTAACCCCATCCCTCACAGGGGGGTGCCTAAACCTAAGTCCCACCCGGGAGCCCCTAACCAAACCCTCCCCCCCGCGGCTGTCAGCGCCCGCCACCCGGCTTACCTTCATTTGGTATGCCGGCATCGGGCTCCCAGTGTAGGTATGACAGGTGTCGGGTTTTCGATGCCTGTCATTAGTATCCTGCCGGGATTTGACATTCGGGAAGCTGACGGTCGGCATCCCATGGTAAGAGACTATGCCAATGAATGAATTCTAGGATAATTTTCTAGAAATAGAATATGTATGAAAGAACATATTGCAGTTGCAATTGGCTACATAAGCCTTATTATCAGCAACATAGAAAGACGAATTAGCAGTTGTAAACATGGGGAAAAAAATTGAGTCTGTAACAACCTATTAAAGGATTCACTGTCACTTCCCTATATCCTTATTCACAGTGAGCTTTTCACTGACAGACATAACAGCTAATATCACAGTGTGCAACATTATATTGTAACATTTGTAATACACAGTAACTCTTTTTGGGACTGTATAACTGGGAAAACAGAACCTATAACAATAGATAGTGCAAAAAAACGTATTGAGTTGGAATTTATGGCCGGAACAGCTTTTACAATTATACAGGAGGTAGCAATAGACTAAAAGTGATTTCATTAATTTATTATACTACTGTGAGATCACTCAACTGAAAAATAAAGAGGGGAGATTCCCTTAGCAACTTAGGACTTATCCCTTCATACAGTGAATATCCTGATGTGATTTCAAATGCACATACAGATATGATAATACAATCTGCCTTATTGTAGTGAATATAGGGCCTGATTCAGACCCACTCGCGAGCGGCTGTCCGCTCGCAAGTGGGTCGATGTTATGCACTGAGCATGCGCACGACGGAGGGAGCTCCGTCGTGCGCATGCGCCAGACGCAACGAGCGAAGGAAAGTCCTTCGCTCGTTGTGTCCGATCAAAGGGGACGTGCTGTCAATGTTGATTGACAGCACGCCCCCTTTGGTGGGCGTGCCGGGGGCGTGCCTCCCTGACGGGGGCGTTCCCACGGGAACGCCTCCCGTCAGAAGCCGGCCCACTGACATCACTAGTGATGTCAGTGGGAGTGATTTTGGCTCTGATAGAGCCAAAATCACTCCGGAGCTTGCGGTTGAAAACCTCAACCGCAGGCTCCGGCTCGCAATTTCGATGGTCGCGATGGTCTCGACCATCGCGGCCATCAAAAAGCACGCTCGTATAGCCTGTGGGTGGTGACCCACAGCTATACGAGCGTCCAGGAGGACGCTCCATGAAAATGGAGCCCGGCCCTCATTCAGAGCGTGCGCTCTGCTCAGAGCGTACGGCTCTGAATGAGGGCCATAGTGCAGATTCTGTACAGATTGCAACTTTGATCACGACTGCCATTACGCATGCAGTCTCACTGTGAAGATATGCTAATCCACTGCGATCACTATGCCATTACAGCACAACACAAGGACGCCCACCTTACCTTACACACATCCATAATACTTTGCAACGGATTTAGCCCTCTGTAATTCAGCATTTAACACTCTATAGAGTGAAAATCCCTATATCATTATAGATGTCTACTTGATATATGTGCACATGATAATACAGTCTCAGTGGCAAATGCAGGATTTTTAGAGGGGGGTTTCCGAATGCATGATTTTAGAGTGAGTGTGGCCAGTCCGTGAAGAGTACATACTTAGCACTTATCCAGCTTTAATATACGTCATACAAAGTGTATTGTGTCATAATTCCAGCATATACAGGACCAGTGATCACAGTATGCCATTAGATGCGGTAGTAGGGCCATCCTGTCTGAGCTAAATGTTTTTATTTCAGATGTGGGCTCCATTCCTGAGCATTGGAGCAAGTCTGGGAGTCTGGGGGTGCAGCAGAAGAACCTGTGCATATATGTACTTTTTGGTCTTCTTATACACTGAACAGTGTATTATACTTTATTAATCATTTACTCTATTTATGGTCTTCAGCATTGCACCCCTAACAGTGGATGTTTTCCAGATCTCCTAGTTGGTGCACAGGTGTATTTAATACTGGCTGACACATATTAAAAGATCAACAGGGGGTGCTATTTATTTAATTTGTGATTCTGAGAAGAACATGCAGTAAAGTTCTATTACAATGTCTATTGTGATTATGGGCTGAGGAGAAGGGTTTCGAGGCAACCGGAACCCCCCCCCTGCGTTTGCCTATGAGTCTGCTCAATTAAGTGATTAAACTAAATTATAAAAACAGACAATAAACAGTTATTTTAATTGAATGTTTAATAATAAGGAACTCTATAGAACAAAGAGACAATTGATTTGGGCTTTACACCCGCTCTTACATAATCACCATATCAATTACTAATTTAGGATATTCAAAAAATGACTTGAACAACGTGACATCAACCAATGTGCGATTAGACCCCTGGCACATCTTTTTAAACTTTATTTTTCTTTTTTCTAATTATATATTTTTTTAAATACTTTGCCATTTTAACAACTCCCTAGGGGAACCGCATTATAATGAATATCTAATAAAGGCTATTTTTTATGTTCTTACTGTATAATTTATCGGCTAGTGCACCATAACACTACTCCTTTCCCCTTTTTTCTTTAAATATGTAAATTGGAAGTAGGTAGCGCACCCCCAGTAAAATATTAAAGTACATAAATATATTGAAGCGGTGGTTGTAGGTACAGACCTGTGCAGTAGTCCTTCTTTGTTACTTATAGACTTAATAAATAAGACATTTCTACCAATATGCTAGCAAAATAAGTAATAAATTCATCCAAAGCAATATGAAATATATTTTGGTGAATTAAACAAAAAATACCACGAGTAAATGTTAAAGGACTGTCATCATGGGGGGAGAAGGGAACAAGGAACATATTGTGAAGTGGTGGTTAAGGTGTTTTTGTTAATATTTTTTCGATTTTCAACAGGTTTTAATGACAGAAATATTCGTCATGAAGAAAAGACCTGTGAGATCAAAAGATATAGATGAAGCGGTGCAGACTGTGAGGAAGTTTGAGCAGAAAGCTCTGATTGCCTTGGAGCATAATGACCAGTGAGTACATCTGGGGCCTGATTCTAAGTTGCATGCACAGGGAAGGCAGCAGCGTGTATTGCCGGTCACCCATCTGCGAATTCATGCATATGGACTATAAACTCCTTCCCTTTTGTAAATCCGTGCATGGCTGAATGTGCAAGGACTAAGATGCATGCTGTAATACCGATTGTTGCATCCTTGTATACCCTAATCGGTCGTAACATCAAAGATTGCACCAGGCTTATGGCAGATACCGTTTCTCCATCTGAAAATAGCCACTTATGCCTGTGGCTGTGTGTCTGTGAATGCAGCCCTTTGCACACACCCGCGACACTCCCATAACAATTTCTTAGAACGTCTTTTGCATGCGCAGTTGCAACTAACGTGAACATCGGCATCGGGTGTGAATTGCGGGAGATTCAGAATCAGAATCATTATTTTAAATGATAAGGTGAGTGTAATTGCATAAGAGGAAACGCACAAATAAAAAACAAATAAAACCAATGTGCAGCATAACAAACAGTGCCGATGCTTACACATAGCTTCAAACCGAAACATTTCTTTAAGACTATATTAACACAGTCGATTAGTCTTCATCCACCTTGTATTGGCATTTCTTAATGAAATCAAACACACTGGACTTATATTAATTGAAATATTCTTGCCATTATAAAATAATTAAAATAATATCTGGCACACCTTTTATAAATTTACCAAATTTACATATTTCTGTACAAGTATAAGGAAACATTTAATGAAAAATAACTTCAAAAAGAGTCAGTAAAATTCTTCTTTTCCTGATCTGCTGTAGCCCCTCCCCCTTACCTCCGAGATGAAGGCATCTCACTATTCTCACCTTGGTCCTTTGTAGTCCACATAGAAGTAAAATTAAAGGAAAGGAAGTGCTTTAATGAGAAAGATGTTTCATAAATTGAGAGAAAAGCAGCAGGAGTTAAAATAATGAAAAACTATAGTAGTGAAAATAATTGGAATAATTATATTGTTCTTATTGTTAAGAGCAGTAACTACTGAAAAGGAAAATCTAGAGAATACTTTACCTTACTTGTTTTATTATTATCCTCAATTTATATAGCACAAACAAATTGCACAATGTTGCACTGTTAAGGCCCCTACACACTACACAATATCTTTAATGATTTTGACAATTTCGACACATCGTTAAAAATGTGTAGTGTGTATGCACTATATTGTGTAGTGCGCGCTTCCATGGGGTCGTCAACCTCATTGCCTGGTCTTATGTACTGCATGTAACATCAGGCGATGCAGCTGACGATTCCATGCAGCGCTGTGCGGGGTGGTCGGGCACCAGATTGCCCAGTGTGTACTGACCGCCCGATATGTCAGCCCGTCGGTGCTAGAATCATCGGTGATATCGCTGGGTACACACATCGTTTAGTGTGTACCCAGATTTAGAGAATGTTGATTCACATACAGTCCTAGTAGAGTTAACAATTATTATTCTAGCATCAGCACACAAATGGGGCTGATTCTGAGGAGGGAGCAAACAACTTTGTATCTGGAACAAAATTAAAATGCAAGGGTGCAAATTTATATATTTGTGTTGCATGTGGGGTAAATACTGGCTGCTTTTGCATGTAGCCCTCAAATGCTGGAGAGATTTATTTTTCCACTGCAATTTATCTTTCAGTTTGGACACACCCCTCCCAAATCTACATCTCTCTGTACCGCTTACATCTGCCCCAAATGCAGGGCAGCATGGGTTTGCGAAAGTGCAAAGTTACTTGCTCTTTTTTGCTTTACTCCCACCTCAGACCCAAACACACTGGATTTCAATTTAGTAATAAGCCAAGTAATTTACCAATATGTTTGTGGACCATGAGAGCAATTACAGCACCATAGGGATACCCAGACATCCTCAGAAAGACCAGACAAACTCCATATAGATAGAACCCTACTCGGGCTCCAACAGCAATGCTTAATGCTGTGCCATATTTACCAAATTTGAAAGAACATCATGTTTAGTTGTGTTATCTGAGCTGATTATCATTTCTCATTTCTCTGTTAACAAAAATGCATGAAGTAGCCTCATGTCTCCAGCCAGTGGTTCCCAAAGTGGGTGTGTTGTCTAGGGGGATAGATTGATATTTCAATAACATTAAATTAATTGTTAATGGTTTTTATCCATGAAAGATGAGGTTTTCCTCGTACTGAGATAAGAAATAGCCGGGAAGATTCGAGCCAAAACCGAACTGCTCATCTCAAATTTTTATGTAAGTTTGGAATAGATTTGAACTGAAGCACCACTGCACTAGTGTAATATGAATTGAGGAGAACATTGCTTTGAATATATCACTTTTTCTTAATACAGTGAAATACATTTGTAGATCATCAGTAAGACGAGTAATTTTGCAGATTTATGAAACAGTGAATGGAAGGTACCCAAGAATAGTGCTGAAGCCCTGTGTTAATAGTTAATACACTAACCTGTGACCATGTTGATTAGCAGTAATACATACATCCTGATTTACTTTCCTATGATTACTGATAGATTGAAGAAGCCATGATTGTTTTGTCAGAACTGTAACTATATTTTTACTCCATATTTTTAGACTTAGAAATAGTTTGAAGACTGAATTGACAAACACATCCAACAATGACACAGGTACAAAGAAAGGTAAGTATTTTTTTTTAAAAGAAAGCAAATGTTGATATAAAGTGATAGCTTCACTGGAACAAACAGTTTTTTTTATTAGTGAAGTATTACATAAGGATCATTGTTCTCTGTCATTAGCAGATGTTCTGTATGCCCTATATGCAATTTGCAAAATATACATGCTTTGTTTCAATGATGTTTATATATATGGACCACATGTTTGTGTAAGGTCAGGGTGTGATGATGCAATTACAACATCAAGCCACTGCTACTAGGGGCTAAAAGTAATAGCTTCAGATCTTCAGCCGCTGTTGTGATTTATGACAGTCTCCCAGTATATTTAAAGTGGCAATCCTTTTAAAGGCTAAACTAACCTGGTTTAACCTTTAAAATGATTCCCACTATAAAAATACAGGGAGATTCGCAGAGATCCCCGCAGCGGCTGAAAATTGTATGCACATACATTTAGCCTGAGGTGTTCACTGGGGTGGGCTGGGCTGCATAAAGTCATTGTCCCACCTACTATGTAACCAAGACCCACCAGATAGTATTTTCCTATTTTTCCACTTCTGCCATGAGAAAGATAGGCAAATGGGAGATAAATTAATGTATCCTTTCAGTGATTAAACTGGCCCCTCATCTAGGGTTACCACCATTTTATTTTCAGATTCCCAGATGGGATATGACCAGGACACATGGACAAAACCACAGTAGGTAAAAAAAAAAGGAGTGGACCTGCACACATGTCATTCTGTTCTAGATAGCAGAGTTGCTGCCGCCAAGGGTATCCTGCCTCTACAGATCAATGGTGGCAGCTCTGCAACTATTGTGTGTACAGATGTGTTGTGATTGGGAGGGATAACTATAAAATAATGACTAAGACTAATGTACTGTATAATGGGAAAAACAGATGTTCATTATCAATTTGCACAACAATATTCACAGTACTAAATATCAAGTACACTGATTTCAGGTGTAGTTCTTCAGGGAGCACCCTTATATGCAGGGGCGAATTAAGAGAGGAGGGGGCCCGTGTTCACTCACCATCCGGGTCCCCCTCCTCTCTTCCCGGCTGCTGTCAGCAAACTGACATCAGCAGTAGACTCTGGGCACTAGAATGTGCCCAGAGTCTACTGCGCATGTGCGATTCACTGAGAAAAAATGTCTCACCTGCCGTTTTCCCTGTGATTTCTAACTGCACATGTGCAAAACGCCGGGCAAATGGCCGCAGTGAGCACTTTGCCGGCATTTTTAGCAGCTCTACTCCATGGGACATCGGAGAGGTAAGTATGAAAAAAAAAGTATGGGTGCAGGGTGTGCGGTGCAGGTCCCCCCTGGACCACACAGCCTGCACCCATTATAAATATGCCCCTGCTTATATGGTAATGAGGTGGATTTACAATCATTTTATTTCACAGATTTCAGGCCATTTTCTTACAACACTAATAAAGACATAACAATGGATTTATGGCAACAGACTTGTATCACATGCAGCATCCCCCCCAGACTGACACAAGACACGTAGTGCATTTACATCCCCCATACTACCTGACACAGACCCCCACCCTCAATACCTGTGTATTTTAACAATCCCAATACACCACATGCAGCATTCGCCCCTCGTGACTGACACAAGACAAGTACTGCATTTACATCCCATATATTACCTCACCGGGATTGGATTGGGATGGAAAATCAGCCCGGGATATTTACGGAAGAAGCCCTAATGGGGGTGGGGTCTTTTGAGGGGGTGGGGTCTGTCTAGAGGGTTGGGATACCTCCTTATAGAGCCTGATTCTGAGTTGGACACAGTCACCAAATTCCTTGCGTCTTTTGCTGCAAATGCATCTGTAACCTTTAAGCTAATACTTTTACAAACCCCTTCCCTGTTTTTCATCACTTCCCTGATGTATGCGTAAGAATGTGCAATATAAAAATCTCAGACCAGATACTGACTATGGCTGTGATAAATAACAGGGACAGCACTGGTCACTGCTAGGCTTTTTTTTCCTGGGTTGGCCGTCATTATTCCCCTGCCTAGTGAGTGCTTGCAGTGGGAGCCAGGCTGGACTTGGACACCGAGGTCTCATCTCATCTGCAGGCAGCCTTGTATATTATTACAGGCAGCAGAGGAGGAGTGCCTGGCTGCCTGCCTGTGTGTATCCCTGGGCCGGGCTGGGGAGCATGCACTCTGCCTCTATGGGAAGGCTTTCCCTCCAATGGGCTGGGTTGGAAGCTGTATGTCCTCCACTGTGAATTTCCCCAATACTAGGAGCCACTTCTTTCTGGGCTCCCAGCCATTTGATTCCTCCCCCCACTGGTTCCCCAGGCTAATGGCTCCATACATACAGAGGTTCTTCTTCTCTCCTCCTATTATTGTTTTACCATAGCAATTTGTGAGCTCCGGTGCAACAGTATGCTGTGACCCCCGCCCCTAACACATGCACATAAGCATACCTCACAACACTGTTCGCTCGCCTAAGATGCACAACCGAAAAATGGCTGTGGCTTTATGATTAATGAGGCCATGTCCCCTGTTGCACACATTTTGGGAGCACAATTCTGCATCATACCCACCTCCATGCCATGCTAAGGGCTTGCCCAGTGCTCCAGGAACTGCTGGCTATCCCACAGACTTTCCTAGGTACACTACAGATGACACACACATGTGCTCATCATCCTTTCACCTTTGCTCTATCCCCCAAACCTCTCCCTCACATGCAGGGCATTTCAGTCCATGGAGAGAGTGAAATTCCATTTAAATCTCTCTACGGCTGTTGACACCATGTGCACGCACCTTGCGTACGGCGATACGATAATGTGAATGCACAGTGTATGCAAGGTGTGATGCATATGCAATACCTTCCTTTAATGTAACACCATCAGTATGCATAATAGTTGCTATCTTCATATCAAAATACAATGTGAATTACAGTGCAATATATATATATATCACAGCATAATAACCTCATGTGAAAGCAAGTGAACACACACACACCAGTTTCTGTGGTCCAACGCACAAAAGTAAATATTGTATTAAAAGTATATATAACATTATTATCACAAGTTATACAGTGGTGCAATATAGTTCAAGAAAGAGGTCAGAGTTACAAACCAGTATACATACGTTGGCATGCGCTCCCTGTATCCAGAGTATAGTCGTCACCAGATGACTGGTAGAATACAGCTACTACTCTCTGGATCAGGGGAGCCTAATTTATACAGTTAAATTATGGGTGTGTATAATAGCAGGCTGTGTCTGAGAGTATATATATATATATATATATATATATATATATATATATATATATATATATACATATATATATATATATTTTAAAGTGAGAAATAGATTAAATAGGTTTGAATATACTGTATAAGTTAAATGTTTAGTAGCAGGTGTTTAGATATATGCTTTAATTGTAAGGTTTAGTAATTGTGTAAGAAACAGGTTTTTACTGCTTAGACCAATAGAAACTGGTATGCATAGATGTATGCATACAGTTCTAATCAGGATCAAAGTATTGTACTTTTGGTAATTATAAACTGACATGTTTATTGTCCAGTATGGGTCAAAAGAGGAGCCATGATATCAGCAGATAAGAGGTCATATATTTTGGTGGACCCCAGGCATGACAAGCTTATTTACAATACAAACACAACCAACCAAAGGAGGATTATTAATGATTAGAAATACCACCTTTTATGACACTCTGTCTGCTGGGGGGATCAACAAGCCTTATTGTTTATGAAACCTTGGAATTTGTTACTTAACAACATGGAGTCAATAGAATGGAATAAGGTTCCTTTGAAGAAAGTTGTATGTGTATAGATCAAAGAAATACACACAGGTTATGGCTCTTTGAAATATGCCATGAGAATATGCCAGTTAATGTTAAAGTCTGGGAAATAAGATATAAGTGTATTATAAAATTTTTGACTTCGACAAGAGACAGTGGTAAAGTGCATGACAAACAGGACAGTTGGAAGTTGTTCAAAATATATATATATATATATATATATATATATATATATATATATATATATATAAAATCAGAAAACTCAGCACTCACTGTGTTTAAACACTCACAATAATGTATAAATAAATAATGGGGTTTTTGGTTCATGGATTGATCAATGCATTTAAGCCTGCAGCCCACATCACTGGACCCCACTTCTCTGCAGGTCCTACACTATCTATCACACTGATGGAACCCTGGTAGCTACTATCACATAGTTTAAACTGAAAAAATGTACCTGGTTTAAAGCTCACCTGCCAGCTAATGGATTTTAAAAGGCAAGGCAGTCACCAAACATAGCTTCTATCATACTACCAAAAAGGCAGCTGACACAGGTTATTATAAACGAGTTTGCACATGGGGTGCATGAAAAAGCTATGGTCACAAAAGGTTAATTAAAAAAATTAACCACATAAACAAAGTCAGACATCCACTGCACTCACCACCCCCAGATCTGGGGTGGAGACCTGCACTCGCCATTCCCAGAAATGGGGTGCAAGTGGCTTGGGACCACATTGCTTAAATAAATAAAATCAGAAAACTCAGCACTCACCGTGTTTAAACACTCACAATAATGTATAAATAAATATAATATACAGTCAGGTCCATAAATATTGGGACATTGACAGAATTGTCATATTTTGGCCACTATTCACCACCACAATGGCTTTGAAATGAAACAAACAAGATGTGATTTAACTGCAGACTTTCAGATTTAATTTGAGGGTAATTACATCCAAATCAGGTGAACGGTGTAGGAATTACAACGGTTTCTATATGTGTCTCACACTTTTTAAGGGGCCAAAAGTAATGGGACAAACGAAACAATCCTAAATCTAACTTTCACTTTTTAATACTTTGTTGCAAATCCTTTGCAGGCAATTACAGCCTGAAGTCTGGAACGCATAGACATCACCAGATGCTGGGTTTCATCACTGGTGATGCTCTGCCAGGCCTCTACTGCAAATGTCTTCAGTTCCTGCTTGTTCTTGGGGCATTTTCCCTTCAGTTTTGTCTTCATCAAGTGAAATGCATGCTCAATCGGATTCAGGTCAGGGGACTGACTTGGCCATTGCATAACATTCCACTTTTTAGCCTTAAAAAACTCTTTGGTTGCTTTTGCAGTATGATTCGGGTCATTGTCCATCTGCACTGTGAAGCGCCGTTCAATGAGTTCTGAAGCATTTGACTGAATATGAGCATATAATATTGCCCGAAACACTTCAGAATTCATTCTGCTGCTTTTGTCAGCAGTCACATCATCAATAAATACAAGGGAACCAGTTCCATTGGCAGCCATACATGCCCACGCCATGACACTACCACCACCATGCTTCACTGATGAGGTGGTATGTTTTGGATCATGAGCAGTTCCTTTCCTTCTCTTCTCTTCCCATCACTCTGGTACAAGTTGATCTTTGTCTCATCTGTCCATAGGATGTTGTTCCAGAACTGTAATGGCTTTTTTAGATGATGTTTGGCAAACTCTAATCTGGTCTTCCTATTTTTGTGGCTCACCAATGGTTTGCATCTTGTGGTAAACCCTCTATATTCACTATTGTGAAGTTGTTTCTTGATTGTTGACTTTGACACATATACATCTACCTCTTGGAGAGTGTTCTTGATTTGGCCAACTGTTGTGAAGGGATTTTTCTTCACCAGGGAATTAATTCTTTTGTCATCCACCACAGTTGTTTTCCCTATTCCTCCAGGTCTTTAGGTGTTGCTGAGCTCTCTGGTGCGTTCTTTCTTTTTAAAAATGTTCCAAACAGTTGATTTGGCCACACATAATGTTTTTGCTAACTCACTGATGGGTTTGTTTTGATTTTTCAGCCTAATGATGGCTTGCTTCACTGATAGTGACAGCTCTTTGGATCTCATATTGAGAGTTGACAGCAACTGATTCCAAATGCAAATGTCACACCTAGAATCAACTCCAACCTTTTACCTGCTTAATTGATAATGAAATAACGAGGGAATAGCCCACACCTGTCCATGAAATGGCTTTTGAGTTGATAGTCCCATTACTTTTGGCCCCTTAAAAAGTGGGAGGCACATATAGAAACCGTTGTAATTCCTACACCGTTCACCTGATATGGATGTAATTACCCTCAAATTAAATCTGAAAGTCTGCAGTTAAAGCACATCTTGTTTGTTTCTTGTCAAAATTCATTGTGGTGGCGAATAAAGGCCAAAATCTGAAAATTCTGCAAATGTCCAAATATTTATGGACCTGACTGTATGTATGTATATATATATATATATATATATATATATATATATATATAGCACGCAAATAAATGGCACTCTGCTGGTCTGATACAAACTAGATAACTGCACTCAAGCAGCCAAAAAGGTTATCAAACGTTTCGGGCTTTATTTGCCAGTTTTCAAGGAGATACAAAAATGTATCTAGTTTGTATCAGACCAGCAGAGTGTCGTTTATTTGTGTGCTTTATATTATATTATCTCTCATCGAGCACCCAGGCGAACATCTAAATGGAGGTATAGACGTGCCGATCTATTGGGACTTATATATATATATATATATATATATATATTGACAGGCTAAATCCATGGCACTCAACCATCTGGGGTGCCCTTGGTATGTGACCACTCCATCTACATAAAAATATCATACAAACTCGGCACTCACTTACTTTTCAGACTGCAATTCCTTTGAATACAGAGAATGTTAGTTCCAAAATATTGTAATAATTTGTCAAGCTGACCAACCACTTTACGCTCTTCCCATCTGACCAGTCCCTACACTGACTCACAGATATATGATTTTTGCTCTGCCACATTTGGCTCAAGCCAGCATGCTAATTTTAAAAATGAGTATGGCTCCTGGGTTAAAGAGAGAGGATCACACCCAGGGATATCAGTTAATATTCACCTGGGTATGAACTGAAAAAGTTTATCTTACATTTGAAAAGCAGGGTGCCCTAGCCAGTGTGACCACAAAATTTAAATAAATGATAGGCTTAATCCACGGCACTCAACCATCTGGGGTGCCCTTGGTATGTGACCACTCCATCTACATAAAAATATCACACAAACTCAGCACTCACTTACTATTCAAACTATAATTCCATTGAATACAGGCAATGTTAGTTCCAAAATATTGCAAATTTTGTGATCACGTTGGCTAGGCTTTTCAAATGTAAGATAAATTTGTAATGAGTCAGTCTGGCGCATTAGTACTTGGCTGACCTGTGGGCCCTTTGATTGTGGCGTGCCCTGGAGCAATGCACCTGCACTGCCGCTAGTGTCACTCCTGGTTATTCTTCCTTCTGCAGGCTACCGCACTTGCAGTACTTCTGTTGTGATGAGGATCTGAACAGTGAGTGAGTCCTGATGTGTCTCTCCAGTCCTGTGATCCCACTAGTGATTTCACTTCAGACAGGCTTTGCTCTCTAACTGGCACTGGCTCATCACAGACTCTGGAAGTGGGCAGAGCAGGGACAGGAGGCATGCCATGGGCAGATGGAGATTGACAGGAGAGCTGCATGGAGGCGCTAAAAAAATCCAGACACTACTTTTCCAGGATGAGCAAGCTTCTGGACAGAAAGATCTTGCCATTTCCGGACTGTTCGGGAGAATTCCAGATGAGTGGTAAACCTACCATCCTGTCATTCTGGTTATAACGGAAACATGTTGTAAAGCTACAAAACAAGAAAGATCCTGCTGCCGCAGGCAATTCAGTCTCCTTAGATTCAAGTCTATATAGCCTTGCCACATAACAGAGCCTGGCCACAATTCATATAATTACAAAACCGTTGACTTTGTAATATGGGGACCAGTGGTGCAAGTAAGTTGTTATGACTGGTACGCTGTACCACTGAAAAAATATTTATCGGCATTCTTTATCAGTTACTTACTTAGGACCACCCATCCAGGAGTAAGTACATGTAAGTTTCTGTAATAAGAAACTTAACTGTACATACCCCCTTATAGTAAAAAAATCATGAGATTTGTAGTAGAATAAAAATAATGTTTGAGATTTTAGAAATATATTTTCTTCTGAATAAATAATTAACTAGCTTATGTGTTGTCGACAGAGCTTCTAGTACATTCACCTGAGGAAGAATCATCCAAGGATCCCTATTGTCCAAAAGAGAAAGAGCTATTTGTATTGAAGAGAAGAGAAGTATTAGCAGCATCATTGGAAGTGAATGCTCTAGAGCAAGAAATAAGGAAAAACATGACCCATGCACTAAATGCTGAAGCAACAGAACAATGTATGAAAGATGTAAAGGTAATTTTATTTACAATGTACAAATATAATTATTGGTCATGTATGTCCCTTTGCTTAATATATTTACAATTGATGCATATTGATTCAGAAGTTCATTATTCAGTAAGTGCACATAAGCATAATAAGGAATAATTACCCTCTATTGTTGATACGGAAATTAGAAGGTACTTTGGCATTCTGCGTTTGGTATAAGTTTTTGTGCCTATGTAAAACTTGTTTATCCTCTATAACTTTTAATATTCTAAAGGGTTCATAATTAAATATATTTACTAAAAATGCATGAACCCTCTGTGGACCATTTACATATTATTTAATAGACATATATAAGTAATCTAAAATAATTAAGAAATACTTCACCTGTTAGGGAAAATTTGCTATTCTCCAGTTTGATGTGGTTTGCAAACCCCACACCAGCAAAACTGATAAGAGCCGAGTGCAACCTAGCATACAGCCTTGGCCCTAGGAGCAGAACTGTTAGGTAAAAAATGATTGAGCCCCTAAAGAGGCCCTGCCCAATGCTGTTAAGCACTGGGCTCCTTCTGGTATCCCAGTTTCAGGTTAATTAAGTACTCATACCCCTTTAGTATTTTAAAACATAGTGTCCCCATTATTAGTAAAAGTATAAAAAGTACCTCCATCTGAAATAAATAAGTAGCAGTGTTCCCGTATAACAAAATAACTAGTCATGCTCCCTTATTAAATTTAATAAGCAACATTTTTTCAATTGATTTTATTCTTCAAATTAAAGGTATAGGAAAGGTATAGAAAAAATATAATAACAGTATTTAAAATTCAACTTTGATAGTGGATGTTGAAGATTCATCACCAGCAGCAGCTGCCCTAGCATGCAAGGATTCTTCTAGGGGAATCCTGGATAAGGGAGGACTCAGTTTGCCTTTGCAAAGTGAATGTAGGACAACCTCCAATCACTAATGAGGAGGTTGATGATGAAGGTGTTGAAAGCAGAGATTGCATGTGCTGGGATCAATGGAACCATGCTTCTGGTAGCTGATGCTGGACTGCTTGTTATTATGTATGATTTTCCAGATTTTGATGAACTTGAATGAATTTGCTGCAAATGACATAACATGGAGGGGGTGCCTATATGGTTATCAGCCCTACCTTGAATTACTTTGGTACAACAAATGGTACATATGCCTTGACAAATGTTGTCAGGGGTTGGGTAAAAATATGTCCACATGGAAGAGGTTTGTTTTATTTATGTTTTGCCTAGGCATGACAATGCGCTTCTTCTTATAACTAGCATGAAGTACCACTGATGGCTGACTTCCTTTGACAAAAACAACATCATACTCCTGAATTTTTTCAACTAGTGTCATATATACAATTATCCCCCTCATCCAGTTGCACTTCTAGTGTAGCATTCTCAATTTCTATGTCTAAACCATCATCGTCATTACTTTTATGACTATTCACATTTGAAGATAGTTCCGAAATGGTGGAAAGAGACTTCTCTGAGATTTTAGTGTCATAAATGTCAGACTCTCACACAGCACTCGTGGGTATTCTTAGACTCTCCTCAGAAATTTGTGAAGTTTCAGCCTTAAATGTTCTTTTTGTGCGCTGATTTGTCTGACACATCTAGCTAAAATGTTATGCGCATTAGGCATCTTAATTCATGAAAGAGTAATATTGGCCCCACAATTATGAAATAAAGGCCATGGTCTGAGCCTTTCCTTGCCTTAGCGTGTACTGTATGACATGTTGCCAATTTAATATTTTGGGGGGTAGCTTTTCCCTTCATAGTTAGAGGTAAGTTTTTCTATTAAAGATTGTTAAGCATTATTTAGATTTTGTGTGCCTTGTTTTAAGCTGGGTACACACTATAAGATGTATTGTATGATATATCATTCCGACACAGATCACAATTATATATCGTACACATTGCATAGTGTGTACAACCAATGCATCATTCCCAATGGTTTTTCATTGCTTTGTTTCATCTGCTGTCATGGATTTGAATACTAAATAAAAATGAGACTGATTAACATAAAACTTGGTGCTATAAATATAATAGGAATACAAGGAAAATGTAGACAATACGTTCCTTTTCATAAAGTTATGGGTAATAGATGTTTGTAGTTTTATTCTTGTGCTTCTTGACTTCATTTAGTTGTTGTGTCCATATAACATGTGGAATAAGAACAAAAAGACAATGTCTCTGAAATGTCCATTAATATAGGTATAGGAATTCAATGTAGACCTTGAGTTATCACATAGATGATGCGGATAGCATACCCAAAGACACCTGATGTGAAGCTCATTAAAGTTTCTTGTTTTTACATCATATGCAGCCTCCACCCAGAAGAAATATAACAAAGGGCAGCATACTCTGACTCACACATTAACAAGGTAGAAACAGGTAGGCTGCCTCTTGAAAATGGTGCTAACCGAAACAGCTGTCGGGGAATGGCATGATCTTATGATGTCCAGACTCATGGTTCGGTGAACATGATCACATGTCTGATGATATGAGATGCAATATGTCCTGACTCTGGCTCATTGTGGCTGCTTTATGGCTTCTTATGGCATATTAAAATTTAGATTTTTTTCGCATTTACATTGGAGTGCTGGTTCTATCCTTCTTTTGGTGACATTGGAGGATTTATTTCTATTTATACTATAACCTGGCACCCTACAGTTGTGACTTTAAGTGTGTGCGGACCCTCTTTTTTGCATTTTATATATATATATATATATATATATATATATATATATATATTAAAAAAAGGAAACGCAAAGGAGCGTCCAGGACTGCTGGTGAATACAAGTGTAATCCTTTTTTCAGTGTATCAAAACCCTGTTTCAATCTGCTAAAAAGACCTATTTTCTAAAGCTCAAATAAATACTTTGAAGGGCTGGATAAGCAATATTTAGGATATTTTAAGATCTTTCATAATAGTGTTCTCAGATTAAGGTACTCTTTTTGATAAGTTCAATCGAAACTAAAGGCACCTTTATCCATCCACACATTTTTTATGCTATTCAGATATATGTGAATTGATGTGTTGATTGTTGTGTACAGCCAGAAGTATAAATTAATGCTTTTTTATTATATATGAATTGCTATGTTTTTTACTGTGAACAGTTAGAAGTACAATAATACAGTAACAGAGTTAGATTATGAGTATATCACATTGTATCTCTTTAAAAGTTGGCATTGATACTATAATACAGATATAATTCCAAAGGTTGAACTCATAGGAAGTTAGTATATAGTATTGACTAAGGTATAGCTATATGTGTATGTTTTATGGGTTATTAATTTAATAAATATGAAAGCCTGCTCCTGTTTGTTGAAGTGAGCTGCACTTACAAATGTTTTTCACAAGAGTATCTCTATCATCTACACTGTACACAGTATCAATTGTGCATTAGGGGCAAAGACTGTACTTTGATTGCAAGCTTAGCTGACCAAAAATAGTTTGCTGTGTGTGAGGGAGCTGCACCCCAAACAAGTAGTGTAAAGAAAAAACTTTTAATTCAATTTAGATATTTAAAGGGAAGACTGTGTGTTTTTGGGAGGAAGCATATATTACTGTACTTACTAGGTTTTGCAGCCCTGTCAGCTGCACACCAAAATAATACAAGTTTACTTTTTTTGTGGTTTAAAACTAAATCTCAAGTCTTTTATAATTAAATTTAGATATTTTGAGGGAAGATTGTGTGTTTTAGAGAGGCAGTGTATATTACTGTAGTTACTGGATGCAGCAACCCCCCATCAGTTGCACTCCAAAATAATAAATGGAAAAAACATTTTTTTGTGTAGTTTTAAGAAAAATATTAAGTCTTTTAATTCAATTTAGATATTTCAAAGGAAGACTGTGGGCCTGATTCAGACCCAGACGCTAAGCCGCTGACACATGCTATGGATGACTGTCGCCCATCTGCGCATGTGTATGCGGCAAAATACGCATGTGCATACAGGAATCGTGCTCTCATAGGGCCTGATTCAGAGCTGAACACTCTGACCAGAGCGCTCGCTCTGAATGAGGGCCCTCCTCCATAAAAATGGAGCGGCCTCCTGGCCGCTCGTATAGCTGTGGGTGACCACCGACAGCATATGCGAGCGGCCAAAAAGATGGTTGCGATGGAGACCCTGCGGTAGGGTCTCCCTGCCACAAGCCCTGGAGTGATTTTGGCTCTATCAGAGCCAAAATCACTCCCACTGACATCACTAGTGATGTCAGTGGGGCCGGCTTCAGACGGTAGGCGTTCCCATGGGAATGCCTCCGTCTGGCAGGCACGCCCCCGGCACGCCCACCAAAGGAGGCATGCTGTCAATCAACATTGACAGCACGCCCCCTTTGGTGCGAGGCCCGGAGCAATGGAGAGCCCGTCGCTCCCCGGGTCTCGCGCATGCACACGACGGAGCTCCCTCCATCGTGTGCATGCGCAGTGGGGAACATCGGCCCGCTTGTGAGCGTACTGCTGCTCATGAGCGGGTCTGAATGACCCCCATAATACACAGACTGGACGCTACTTTGTGTGACAGAATGTGCCGTTTGTGGGTGGTAACAGGGAAAGGTGCTTGTGAATGGGGGAGGCGTCAAAACTGAGTTTTATGAGTGTGCATAATTAGCATTGAAGCATCATTGTAAATGTCATTTGGTTGTATTTCAGCCTGTAGTGATTGCAGTGCTTGCGGTGGGGTAGGGTCTATATCAAGTGCTGCGTGCTGCTCCGATGGCTCTCGATGATTCTGATTAATCATACACTTCCTGGAGATGACATGTGCTAAGAAAGACAAGTGGGCGTCTTTATACCGGCGTGCGTTCACTCTGCCGTTGCTCTTTAAGACATAGAGGGCATCCTTACACCAGATAGAGTGATCATGGAATTTGCATACCTGGACCCTTTTGGCAGCAAGAGAGCACAGCTTAGTGTGTGTGTCTGAATCGACCCCTTTGTTTTTGGGAGGCAGCATATATTACCGTACTTACTGAGTATTGTGATCCCCAAAATAATAAATGTGGAAAAAAATATTTTTGTGGTTTAAAAAATTGTCAAGTTTTTTAAAAGTCAATTTGGATATTTAAAGATAAGATTGTGCGCTTTTGAGAGACAACCTATATGACTGTACTTACTGGGTGTGGTCTTTGTCAGCTATACAAGGAAATATATATATTTTTTTCTTGGTTTAAAAAAAATGCTCAAGTCTTTTAATAAAAATGTATGGCAAAGGTAAAAGTCCCTAATTTTTCCACCAAATTCAACCTCCTACAACTCTCTGTAATAGTTTAATGTTGACAGCTAAAGCAAAACTACAGGCCACAACTCTTTCCATGCACTCCCCTGTGTATAATGGTGCCTGAAACCATGAGTGAGGGCCACTCAAAATCCAACATTTCCTGGTAAATGATGTCTGCCTCATTTTGAGAACCAAATTTGGTGGGAAGACCCGAGACTAGACTCAAGTTTACTCAGAAACCCCAAATTAGGTTCTGCAAATTTCTCAAATCCAACCACTCATCTCTAATAAATACATGTACAGTATAATGTTATTTTATGGTGTATTTTTTAATTATCATTGATTTTATTTTATTTATATTAAGTGTACCAAGTTATGTTAGCATTTCACTCCATTTACAAAAAAGCTCAAAGGATATAAAAACCCTAGAGGTGGCATTGAGTGTTTATAGTTTTGCCCAATGACTAAGGGGTTGTTTAGAATATCACAATACCAAAAGCTTCATGAGGGAAAAATAAGATTATACAAAGGCATAGGTAGATTTTTATTGTAGTGACTTGATACTTTAATAGCCATTGCTCCAACCAACTTCTTCAGTACAGGAGAGACATTGCATTTTAATATTGAGCATGATGACAAAGCAAAATTGGTAGAACTGTCTCATGTTAACAATTTTAATGCACATTCTTTGGCCTACTCACTTCTGAGCAATGTATGTCTGCTCATATGACTCAGAATTACAATAGAGACAATAGAGAAATAAGGCTCATTAAACTGCGCACCCCTATGGGTGATGCTGTTACAAGCGTTCCCACACCATTCTGATGGCATATCGCATACATCGCCCTGAATTGAATTGACCTCTTTGGCTTCCATAACAGCTCAAAACTGAAAAAAGAAAAAACTCAGGGTGAGCAAAAGTATACATAATAACAAAATTTTTTTTTACTGTTTTCAAGAACAGCAATACAAAAGAGTGGTTGCTCATATGAACCTAATGGTTTTTCAGAGGTGCTTGTAAAGGGAGGGGTTTACTCTGCACTACAGTAAAACCAGCAAAAAGTCTTGAATACTACATGATAATAGAAATCCAAAGATCTTTGTTGATTTATTTTTGCAAATACATGGCTAAGCATCGGGCCAGGTCAAGGCTCCTCTAACACTACATAATAATAGCAATACTTGCATACTGTTGTGCCACATGATAACAGCGCATACATAAATATATTGAGAGCCTACTCACCTAGGAGGTACGGTACCCCAGAAACCTCCAAATAGCACTACATGAACCAGCACACCCTCCCAATGCTGGTCCCATCCATGCCTCTCAGAACAGCAATACAAAATAATGGTTTTCAAGAAGGAATTTCCTGTAATCACTTAAAAAATCAAAAGAGATGTTCAGATATTCAAACAGGGTTATCCATAATTAAGCAAACGGTATGGTAACAATGGACACACAACTCTTTATGGAGTACAGCCAATATGCTTTTATATATATACTAGCTGATGTGCCCGGTTTCACCCAGGTAGACCTTAGATATACAGTACTATTTAAATTTACTTCATCCCATTTTAACTTAATTTATATGCAGAGTTCATTTTATGCCTCTCTGGTAAAGGATCGTGGTAGTATCCATTTAAATAAATTGAGTTTTTTTAAACTTTTTTTTATATGAATGAATTGAAGGTGGGTATTATAAGACTTGTGTAAACCTTTTTTTTCTGTACATTAGAATTTCTTTGTAAACCACATTGGTGGTTCTCTACTCAAGTGCTAGGATCACCAGGCTGCTGGGTGAGCTCACTCTGGAGCAGGCCACATAGAACTGCCCATGTAAGAAGCAGTCCTCACTCAAGTCTGTCCCTGCCACCTTCAGTGACTGCCCCTGGGACTTGCTTATTATTATTGTAAGACAGACCTTGAGGGGGAACTGCAGCCTCTTGAACCTTAAGGGTGTACTGTGATGGTATACGTGGCATGAACACCCACTATGACGTTCCTGTGGAGGGCCTTTACTTGGAGCCTGGTGCCACTGCAGAGTTTGGGTGGCTTAAGGTTCAACAGCAACATCACTGGAAACCCCACTCTGAAGAGAAGCTTGTGGGCTGGAAGGCAAGGATGGTGGAGGGTGTTGAAGTACTCCACAGGGTAGTGGACCGCTTCACCCAGTTGCACTACTGAGTCCACAGACCTGCTCCATTTATGCCCTTTAAACGACTGCTTAGATTGTTCTTAGGTCATGGAAGGAATATACTCCCCAAATGTCATGTTGCTAGGTTCAGGGGTTTGGGCTGGGCGTTGATGAGTCAGTCAGTCAGGACATTGCATAGGGGAGGAAACATTTTAAACCTTTTTACTCCCTTAGAAGTTGAATTTAAAAAAATCCCTGCTTAGTGGGTGCTTACATGAATGAAGGAATATACTCCCCGAATATCAGGACATTTGTTTTTATATAATAAGAGATATAACATATACTGAATCTGCAATTAATTTCATTTTTTTTGCAGACAGAGACTGTGAAACTTGAATCATCAAATGCTTTTCTTCAAAGTGCAAATAAGGTAATGTAAGATTAGAAAAAAATCTGTCAAGAATAAGACTGAGTAATAGCAATAATGCATTTAATAAGGCGAAGTTCTTTTTCTAGACATGCTTATATCGTGGAAAGTATAATTGTTTCTGTTTAATTTTTTTTTGTGTGGTAATAATTTTAAAGTTATATGTTAACTTTTAAACAAATAGCTTTTGTATCTCTGTTAGACAAAAATATACATACCAGTAGTTGCCAATTAAACACCATGAGTATTGACCAGGGAAATTTGTTGTTCTGGGTAAAATACACTAGGTTTGGCTCAGTGGTGCTAATTCAGAGCCACTCGCTAGATGCGATCGCTCACACGATGTGTATGCAAATTGCATAGGCAGTGCAATCGCAATGCATTAGTATGCCCAGTATTATTTAGAGAGCGATCACATAGTGTATGCAGACACCCACCAGCCTGTCTTAAGACGCCCACTTGTGAATGTCACGAGCACTTCAGTGTAAAAACAAGCCAGGTGATATGTACTATGATGCTGTCTTATAATTATGCACACCTCTAAATCGCCATTGAGATGCTCAGGCATGCCTGCGTTTGCACCTCCACTCCCCCATTTTTAATGGCCAGCCCCTGTTACCACCTACAAACGGCTTTACCTGTCACTCACTCTGCTGGGCTGTCTATGCGCAGCGAGCGAACGCATTGAAAACCTTCGCTAAGGTATGCGCTTGCGCAATGCGATGCGTACGCATGCGCACAATGCATACACATTGCATACCATCGGCAGCAGTGAGCGTTGGCATCTTAGCGAGCGGGTCTGAATGAGCTCCTGTGTTTCAAGTGATTTTTTATTTATTTATCAGGAGGAGGCTGATTTAGGCTTTATATAAGGAATACTGTACATGATTCCTTATTGTATCTCTGGGTGTTTGTAAGCTGAATGTCATGACTAGTAAGGGCTTACGACTTCCACTGGACTGACTGAAATAATCAGAGTTCTACTGAAGGATTGCGAGGATCAGCAAAACTTCTTTATCTGGAATCTTCGCGTGTCTTGAGGAGCTGTGTCCTCACAAAAAAGAGGTCTATAAAATACGACTCACATCAGCTTTTACATAAATGCATCCAATAACAGCACTAAACACCACATAGCACAAAATCATGCAATACATTTTACAACATATTAAAATCCATCAACTTTTCAATAAATAAAATAACATTTACGGGCAGGTAAGATTAAGTAAAATGAAAGCATATTACAGAAGTAATACATACACAAAAATGCAAATACATATAGTGATATTTTGTTTTTCATTTCCCAGGACCTTGATACTGAAATCAAAAGGCTGCTGATAAAACAGAAGCTTACATTAGATAAACAAGAGTGAGTATACAATGATTTTTATACTGGATATCATTGAACTATTTTTAGAATCATACTTGGACTGAACTGGATGCATTATAACCATTTTGGGGCAGTCTGCAAACCTGTAAAACTAATTTGGGGGAATATATATCCAGGGGCAAAGGATGTGGAAGGTTATTAGCAGTGCAGCCAACATCCCTACTGGGTTTTAGTATTTTACGTACTATATTGTAAAATCAATGATTGGGAGGATCATAGAGGGAGAGCGGTCAGCAGCATATATCAGCCTAATTGTTGTGGCACAATTCCCATCTCCCTTCTGATGACCCCTTTTCCTCATAGCATTGAGATAAAATGAGCAGTGTGATATTAATATTAGGGTATTTATCACCTAAAGAGTTACATAAACAAGCTGTAAAATATGATTTCGCACAAGCAAATTAGAGCTGCATCCAAGACTATCTAAAAGTTCACTGTTAGAAATGATAGCATGACACCCCAAAAATAGATGTTATCTGCACTGCAATAAATTGGTGTTTTTCTGTGATATCCTCACGATTTCACAAATCGGAGATGTACTAAAGGCAAACTCCATGTCAAACATGACTTTATATGGCAATATACCATCAGATCAAACATCGTATAATTTAATAAAAAGAGAAAAAACAGAATTACTAACAATTGTGTTGTCAAACACAAACCAAATCACACTAAAATTGCATCTGAATAGAAGAAATAAAATAGACCTGCCTGTGAGTGGTGGGTTTGTCTGAAGCACTGCACAGATCAGTATGTGCAGGCGTTGTTGTGTCACAGTGCAAAGAAAGGATTAATATTGAAGAAAAAAAATGTGCCTGTCCTCCCTTCCCCAAACAGCATAACTAGATGTCTGAGCACCAGGCTGAACCAGAAACAACAATGAGGCACACAATGTGGGGTCCCCCTTACATAATGTAAAACCAGTCCAAAACTGGTCAGCCCAGGGCTGGAAATCCTTGGAAAGTTGGGACCTCCAAAATAAAATGGAGTTGGCAATTGTCTGCATCCCTGGTAAGACTGGCGCTGTAATTTTGTAAATTATAGTGTTCATTCTAGGGCCGATGCAGGGCGCCAGACCGTAAAATGGGCTCTAGTGCGCACACGCCAAAGGGGGCGCGGTCACAAGAAAAGGGAGCATATCCCTAAGACTCTCCTCCTTTTCATCACTCTTGGGGAAGTGCACTGCACTTACGGACATGCTGGGCTGCCCCCTAGGGGTTAGGTATGAAATCCCATTTGTCGGAATGCCGTTGTTCAGAATACCAACAGCGGCATTCCGACCGCCAGAATCCCGACACCCATAGGAATGGCTGGTAAGTATTTTCCCTACCCCCTACCCTAACCCTCCCTCCTTGGTGCCTAAACCTAACCCCCCCTTTCTAGTACCTAAACCTAACACCCCCTCCCTTGTGCCTAAACCTACCTCCCCCTAGTGCCCAAACCTAACCTCTCCCTCCCCACACTGTAACCCTCCCTCCTCAGTGCCTAACCCTCCCCCTAATGCCTAACCCTAACTCCACTAGCTAATGCTAATCTCCCCCTAACACCCCATACTACCTTCGGGATGCCGACGGTCGGGATACTGGTGCCAGGATACCAACCTGTTGGGATTTCGGCACCGGTTTTAGACCGTCGGAATCCCGTACACCCTGATTCTGACTACATCCCTCCCCAAGCTCTCACTACACTGTGAGTAGATTCACGGAATCTATTCACCGGCAGTGAGTGCTGCACCACAACTTTTCCCCCTTGTGGGACACTGCGGCCCGCGGGTGGGAATGGCACCTGGCAGGCTGTTTCAGCAGGGCACCGCCATAAGGATAGGGTACATTTTGCCATTTTAAAAATCGGGCAGAGTGCGGCATCTTGCTAATACAACCTAAAAGAGCATCCGATCCATGGGTTGGTGAGCATGGCTTTTTTTTTCATTTTAATAAAGAATGCTTCCTGTCATTTTCTAAAATACTTACTTTACAGTGGGACTACATGTGCCAGTGGGCCTTGAATGTCCAAGCATACACAAGTGCCGGCATGCTGGGGCAGACTTGCTGGGACTTGTAGTCCCACTGTAAAGAACAATATTATTTTCTATATTTTATACAATTACCCGCACATCCAACACAACCAGGGATGCGGGGAAGAGCCCTGGGATGAGGGAAGGGGACCCCATTTTAATTTTGGGTTCCTGACTGTCCGAGGATTTTCAGTGCTGGGCTGACCAGTTTAGGGCTGGTTTTACATTTTGATTGTTGGAGGGGCCGGGTAGGGGCCCGAGTTTGCCGCCTCCCAGACCCCTTACCTGTCACCACCATGACAGCTGCCTTTCTTACGCAGCACAGCACATGATGCTGTGTACTGGCAGAGGCAGATTTATAAGACAAACATCCCCCCCACCCCACTGTCTATAGCATTAGCAGGTGGGTGCTGGAAACATCACCCAGCTCCTGGTATCCACTATTCATTTCTAGTGGTGGCAAAGTCCCAGATAGCACGCTGTGGCCTCCTCACTTCTAAATCTTCAGTGCCAATGTCACTTCCATCATCATTGACAGAGCCCGACCACAATGCAATGTGCTTTCTGAGTACAACCACCACACCTGCCCACTAAGATAAAGAGGCTGCAGCCCAGCACTGGACATAGGATGGTCTATAGTCTCCCTCTGATTTTCAAGAATGCAGACACTGCTGAACAGAGCAAATGTAGCTCAATGTAATGAATAATTATAAAAGGTTTCAAATGGGTCGTATGGGTAGTAGATGGGCCCCCTAGAGGTTGGCAGCCTGAGCCAGGTGGTGCCCCCCTCGACCACCACCCCTGACGAGTGCCATCCTGGCCAACACCTAGTTACAGCCTTCTTATTTAGAGTGATAATCTTGTCATAATCCTACTAAAACCACAGTTTTCTCTGAATTTATGGCTTAATAAATGGGAATCCTTCATTTTAGTAATCCATAAATACTATCTTTTAGTTGGTGGTTTTGTATAGAGTTGTTTAGGAATCTACAACTAAACATTTTTGGCCCAGTTGTAGCCCTTGCCATTTCTTGTACACAATACATTGTATTACAGAGCACTGAGTATACCTGCCTACTCTCCCAGAATGTCGCACATTTTAGAGATCTCTCCCACAATCCAGAGAGAATAAACAATCCTTCCACATCCCACTCATTTCTGCAGTAAGGTGAGAGCGGTCCTGATAGCGAGTCGTCGCTAATCACATTCTCATGGCCCTACCTAAAACTGCACATTGTGATTCATCATCATTTTTTTATGTGATGTTATTATAGACATGCAAAGCACATCAGAGCAAACAATAGCTTTTATATAAATAGTAGATGTACTTTTTACAGTTCATGAATCTTCCCCTCTATGGGGTTCATATACCAAATGATAAGAAACTATTATTTATAAGCAGAAAAGAGCATGAATTAATGAAACTAAGCTATGACAAGAGAAGAATTAAAGGACAAGAGCAGAATTAAAGGACAGTGGGCCTGATTCATTACGGAACGCAACTGTGAATGCAATAGCGATTATGCACACAGTTCAACTGCAATAGTATGCTAATCCATTGCGCTCACAATGCCAATGCTGCACTACATAAGGACGCCCACTTTACACACATCCGTAATGTTTAGCAAGACTGAGAAACATCAGTACAATCGAGTACCATCGCAGCCTCATGCACACTTGCACAAGCCCTGACCTTAATCAGAAATTGATAACTTTCACACATACTATGAGAACTCAGGCTGCGCACGCCATCGCAGTGGCTAATTTATGCACGTCCCTGCAACGGCGTTGAAAAGCACTGGCATGCCTACGTTTCGCCGACCACCCTCCGTCACATATTTAGCCTGGTATCTATTGATTGTTAAAAAGGAAAGTGCAATAAACCATGTAACTGCTGATAGACGATAATGAATATTCTGTTGTTTGCTCAGATTTGAATGATAAGGTTTGTTGCTCTAACACATTACATTCTGAGCATACTATGTAATTTCGGTCTATAAAATCTCTGTGCAGTAGCTGCAGAAATAGAAACTGTACTTGTGCATCTACCTAGAGGGGTTACACACTTGCATAACTTGTTTCCAATGGCAAGGGGTGTGTAGCTCCACTGATAATTGTACATAAGTTCAGATGCTCTATGTTTTCACAGTTGCTGCTTTTTCCTAAAACTCTGCAAAGATGTGACTAAGTAAAAAAATATATATACAGTATATATATATTATATAAATATATATATATATATATATATATATATATATAGTTACCCCAAACGGGCGGCACTCAATAGACTTCCAAAGGGAAGTACAACGTTTATTCCAGGTTCAACATTTCAGGGTTGCCCCCTTTGTCAAGAACAGCAGATATAAAATACACAACACACAAGACAAACATATATACACACATATGGGATTACAACCCCTCTCACCTGGAGGACGCCAGCCGACCCGTTCATGGAGACGCACACTCATGCTCCACGTCGCAGCTCTCATGACGTCATCATGCCGCATCCCCAAGTGAGAGTGTATACGTTGCTGGGCAACAAATCCAGCAACATATCACCGCATTATTAAAAACAATAACAAACGTGCACAATGGGTGCTGTGTGGGCTGTCTAGCCATCAGCATATACATCAATATAGTCAGATAATGCCCATAAACTCACATACCAGCTCAGTCATGACACCATTCACTTTTTGGATGTGGCCATCAACTATAATGGCCACACTTTTGATACATCTTTATTTATTAAAGATACGGATCGCAACACTATTTTAAGGGATCACAGTTTTCACCCACATCCCTTAAGAAAGGGGTTGCCGTACTCCCAATTTTTGAGGGTGAGACGGATTACCTCAGATGAGGTTCAAACCATCCAAGCTTTCGATGACATGATAATGAAATTTGCAAATCGGGGGTACCAGTTACAAGAATTAACTAAGATCAAAGAAAAGGTTCTATCGATTCAAAGAGCTAAGTTGTTAAATCCTACAATTAATCAGGGTACCCAATATAAAAAGAAACAAATACCATGGGTCAATCGGTTTAATAACAATAGCACGCAGGTGGTTAAACAGGCAAAACAGTGGTGGCCGATTATTAATACAGATAGAGACTTTCCAGGTTTATTGGATAGTAAACTTTTGCCAATTTTTACAAAGAATAAAAATATCAAGGACATGGTTGTTAAACTGGATATTAGTGGATTTGGTAAACAAATTAAACCCACTAATTTTTTGAGTATCAAGACAGGATGTCACTGCTGTTTAGGATGCGTGACATGTAGATCTCTTTTAGTCAGCAATACTTTTTGCCATCCGCATATGGGCAGACGGTATGTGATTAAATGTGCATTGACATGCTCTACCACATATGTTGTTTACATGATTACGTGTTCCTGTGGCCTGTCGTATGTGGGGAAAACTCAATGCCAATTTAAAGAACGCATTGGCGTTACATCGTACTGCCATACGACAGGCCATAGTGAATGGCACTAGTGAGCAACCGGTTGCCCAACATTGGGCTCAAATGCAACAAGGGGTAGCAGCGCTAAGAATGATCCTTATAGATCACTTCCTCCCCCTCACTAAGGGTGGGAATAGGAATAACATTTTGCTGCAAAAAGAGAGCAAATGGATTCATGATTTAAATACTATTGCCCCGAGAGGATTAAACGAAACATTGGGGCTCCAATGTTTCCTTTGAACACACTTTGTAGGTTATAAGATATACCGTATAATTTTGAGGTTATTCAGGACCTGATAATAATCGGGTGGTTACATTGATTGAATTTGATTATGCATGTTGGTTTGGTATAAAATATGTTTTTTTTCATTATAATGCTGTTTTTCTACTTGGTGACAGATATTTTTAAATAAGGGAATAGTGGGACTATGGTCTAGCTCTATTTGTATGTTATTAGATATAATGGTAAAGAAATTATTTTGTTATGGGCATTATCTGACTATATTGATGTATATGCTGATGACTAGACAGCCCACACTGCACCCATTGTGCACGTTTGTTATCGTTTTTAATAATGCGGTGATATGTTGCTGGATTTGTTGCCCAGCAACGTATACACTCTCACTTGGGGGCGCGGCATGATGACGTCATGAGTGGTGCGAAGTGGAGCACGAGCTTGCGTCTCCATGAACGGGTCGGCTGCTGTCCTCCAGGTGAGAGGGGTTGTAATCCCCAGACCCGCCAAGAGTCGTGGCGGGCCCTGGTAATAGGGGGTGTGGCCTAATAGCGGGAGGCGTGGCCACGCCCCCTTGCCGATAGGAAAAAAAAAAAGATTTGCAGAGCCGCGAAGCCCGGCGCAAAGCCAGGTGGGGCGCGATCAGTGTGATCGTTCCCCCGCACAGGCATAGAAGACTGCTGTGGCTGCTCCTCAGCAGCCACGAGCAGTCTCCAACTGCAGCTCAGCACACGCTGTGTGCTGGGCTGCTGTGAGGGGGGGCGGCGCCGGACCCGAGCCCTCGCTGGGCCCCTCAGAAAGCCCGGGCCCGGGTAATCTGTACCCGCACCCCCCCTCTCGGCGACCCTGGTAATCCCATATGTGTGTATATATGTTTGTCTTGTGTGTTGTGTATTTTATATCTGCTGTTCTTGATAAAGGGGGCAACCCCGAAAAGTTGAACCTGGAATAAAGCATTGTACTTACCTTTGGAAGTCTATTGAGTGCTGCCCATTTGGGGTAACTATATGGAGTGTTGATTCACTTGGGGAAGGCAACTTAGTCAGATATGAGGATTGTGATTCATTGAGTGCCGGGAATTTGTTGGATTGAGATATATATATATATATATATATATATATATATATATTGTAGATAGTCCTGTACTCTCAATCTCATATCAACATCATCGGGGTGCTTCCATGGACATAATAGTCCAAAAGATACATGTAGAGTTCCTGGGAGGAAGGATGCACTCTCTGTTTTGACAACGTATTAAGTTTTATTCATCTTGGGACCTGAAAGGAATCATATTAATGGTCGACGTTTCGGTACACATCTGGACCTTTCTCAAGACCTCAGTTCAACATAATGACATATAGATTGTATTAAAACAACTGACATGTCACAATTCTGTGAAGAAAAAGAAACAAGAATAACCTGTCTATCCGGCTCCTGTATAACCAGACATGCTCCCAAGACATAGCAAACATGTATGGCTAATTCTAACACCACATAACAGTGTCAATACCACCGGTGCCAAAACCAATATAGGTGCTCACTTAATATGTAAATATGCATGATGTGTATATACAAACAGATAACCATATGTAATATTACCTCAATAGAATTTCAACAGGGACATAATAGAATTAGGTGCAACTTCACCATAATGTAACCCGACTGGTTCACTCAAGGGAATATATACCTGTAAATGTGGTATGATAATAAACCAATGTAACGCTAAACAGTATATGCATGCAATCACAGCACCATAGGTATGAGCACTTACCCAAATATAGCAACAAAGATAAACCACCATCCGCTGTACCACGCTGTGGTTACACACGTGTCCCACCATGTATGTGTATATGTATTACCGCTCGCGCACGGCTAGAAAAAGCCGCCGGACAGTAAATTGTCATCGACTACATCACTTCCGCGTGTCAAGATGACACGCATGCTGTATCTTAGCAATGCGCGGAGACATCAGTGTAAACGGAATGGGCACATTAAACTAAATAGGGGTTATGGGTGTATAATTACAAGAGCCGAATAGACTGATGACATAATGATATAATTCATGTACATGGTATTAAATGTACTTAGCAATAATATCTATCCATTCAAATATGTAAATTTACTCAAAATAAGACACATAAACAGTAATATATAATAAATGCTACATATTACATAAATATATCAAAAGTCAATATAGGACTGTACAAACTTAAAAAACTCAAAACATAGCACATAAACTAATTAGTGATACCATATAGGAACTAGGAAATCATATATACAAAGAAAGAATAGCATATACATCTCATTATATATGTAGTTAAAGAAAGCCAAAGCTTACTAATACTCATTTAATAGAAAACTGTCTGTATCCATAATCGTGTGGATGATATAAAGTGGATAAATATAATGCATTCTTTAGACAGACTTCTTTCAAGACAATCTTAAAGAATCTCTTTTTAAAAAATCACTTTTAAAGAGGAAGGGGAGAATTATTATAAAAAGACCCCAAGATGATTATGTTCATTTAAACCTCTTGGTACAACCGTGTCCAGTTTGTGAATCCAAAAACTCTATCTCCTTTTTAAACTTAATAATCTATAATTTCCACTGTCAGGGGGGATCCAATCTATCAGTTTGCATCGTAATGATGCAGCAGAATGTGCTTTTTCAACAAAATGCCTGGCCACAGGCTTATCGCTTTTGCCAGTCTGTAAAGCTGACCTGATAGAGGCATGATGGTTTGCCATTCTATCCCTAAATCTACGGGCTGTAAGGCCTATGTAATAGAGTCCACATGGGCATATAAGTATATAAATGAGGTGATCCAATGCACAGTGTAATCTGTATTTAATAGCTATTTTGGTGCCTAGATGTGGGTGTGGAAAAGTAGGACCCACTAACATAGACGTACAAGAAATACAGCTGCCACAAGAGTAGCTTCCTGGTCTGAGTAACAGCAATTCAGATACTTCCTTCTTTTTACCCGGGTATAAAGTCGGTCTTAATAGCATCTGTTTTAGATTGGGACCTCTTCGATATGCCATCATTGGTGGCGGCATATGTTGAAAAGGGAGTGTTTTATCACTCTGTAGTATCGGCCAGAACTTTTTAATGGATTTTTGGGTTTGTTTAGCATTACCATCAAAAGTAGTAGTGAAAATCATCCGTGACTCCTTAGTTATATTAGAGGTCACTTTCCCTGAGGGATTTAAAATTATGCTTTTAGCCTTCTCTAGGCATTTACGCAATGTTGACCTTTGATATCCCCTATCAAGGAATCTAGTGGTCATTTCTTGTAATTGATGTTCTCTTATATCTACTGAAGTATTGATCCGTAATACTCTTAGGTATTGTGATACTGGAAGATTGTCCTTTAACGTTGGCGGATGGTGACTCGTAGGCAACAGTGCAAGGTTCCTGTCAGTTGGTTTCCTGAATAAAGAAGTAATCAATTTCCCATCAACCAAACTGATGGTGACATCCAAAAAATTAATGGATTCAACGTTAGCTTCAGATGTAAACGTATAGGACTATGCAATGCATTTAAATCATGAACCATTTCTTTAAAGCTTGCAGGTGTTCCTCGTCATATAAGAAAAATGTCGTCAATAAATCGACGATAAAAAAGGATATCCACTCCATATCTGGAGAGGATATGTTCACTCTCATAATGAGCCATATATAGGTTGGCATAGGATGGTGCCAAATTCGAGCCCATCACTGTACCAGATATCTGTAAAAAGAATTGATCTTTATATTGAAAATGATTTTTTGCATAGTACTAGCGTAGCCAGTTCAATCAAGAACTCAGTAGGTAACGTCTTAAGGCTAGCATTGTTGGTTGGAGGATCAAAAGTGGATGGTTTTTTACATTTTTTAATTATACTGGTGGTATTGCCTTTATTAGAAAAAAATTCTTTCAATCTCAAAGTACGTCCGAATTTATACATATCAACTGTTCTCTTAAAGTCACTATGTCTATAAGTCGGAACATATGTAAGGCCTTTAGCCAACAGATTTAATTCAGTCTCATTGAGATTGACACTGGAGAGGTTGAATACAGCGCTCACATTCATGGTTCATGATTTAAATGCATTGCATAGTCCTATACGTTTTACATCTGAAGCTAACGTTGAATCCATTAATTTTTTGGATGTCACCATCAGTTTGGTTGATGGGAAATTGATTACTTCTTTATTCAGGAAACCAACTGACAGGAACCTTGCACTGTTGCCTACGAGTCACCATCCGCCAGCGTTAAAGGACAATCTTCCAGTATCACAATACCTAAGAGTAGGTCCCAATCTAAAACAGATGCTATTAAGACCGACTTTATACCCGGGTAAAAAGAAGGAAGTATCTGAATTGCTGTTACTCCAGGAAGCCACTCTTGTGGCAGCTGTATTTCTTGTACATCAATGTTAGTGGGTCCTTCTTTCCCACACCCATATCTAGGCACCAAAATAGCTATTAAATACAGATTACACTGTGCATTGGATCACCTCATTTATATACTTATATGCCCATGTGGACTCTATTACGTAGGCCTTACAGCCCGTAGATTTAGGGATAGAATGGCAAACCATCGTGCCTCTATCAGGTCAGCTTTACAGACTGGCAAAAGCGATAAGCCTGTGGCCAGGCATTTTGTTGAAAAAGCACATTCTGCTGCATCATTACGATGCAAACTGATAGATTGGATCCCCCCTGACAGTGGAAATTATAGATTATTAAGTTTAAAAAGGAGAGAGAGTTTTTGGATTCACAAACTGGACACGGTTGTACCAAGAGGTTTAAATGAACATAATCCTCTTGGGGTCTTTTTATAATAATTCTCCCCTTCCTCTCTAAAAGTGATTTTTTAAAAAGAGATTCTTTAAGATTGTCTTGAAAGAAGTCTGTCTAAAGAATGCATTATATTTATCCACTTTATATCATCCACACGATTATGGATACAGACAGTTTTCTATTAAATGAGTATTAGTAAGCTTTGGCTTTCGTTAACTACATATATAATGAGATGTATATGCTATTCTTTCTTTGTATATATGATTTCCTAGTTCCTATATGGTATCACTAATTAGTTTATGTGCTATGTTTTGAGTTTTTTAAGTTTGTACAGTCCTATATTGACTTTTGATATATTTATGTAATATGTAGCATTTATTGTATATTATTGTTTATGTGTCTTATTTTGAGTAAATTTACATATTTGAATGGATATATATTATTGCTAAGTACATTTAATACCATGTACATGAATTATATCATTATGTCATCAGTCTATTCGGCTCTTGTAATTATACACCCATAACCCCTATTTAGTTTAATGTGCCCATTCCGTTTACACTGATGTCTCCGCGCGTTGCTAAGATACAGCATGCGTGTCATCTTGACACGCGGAAGTGATGTAGTCGATGACAATTTACTGTCTGGCGGCTTTTTCTAGCCGTGCGCGAGCGGTAATACATATACACATACACGGCGGGACACGTGTGTAACCACAGCGTGGTACAGCGGATGGTGGTTTATCTTTGTTGCTATATTTGGGTAAGTGCTCATACCTATGGTGCTGTGATTGCATGCATATACTGTTTAGCGTTACATTGGTTTATTATCATACCACATTTACAGGTATATATTCCCTTGAGTGAACCAGTCGGGTTACATTATGGTGAACTTGCACCTAATTCTATTATGTCCCTGTTGAAATTCTATTGAGGTAATATTACATATGGTTATCTGTTTGTATATACACATCATGCATATTTACATATTAAGTGAGCACCTATATTGGTTTTGGCACCGGTGGTATTGACACTGTTATGTGGTGTTAGAATTAGCCATACATGTTTGCTATGTCTTGGGAGCATGTCTGGTTATACAGGAGCCGGATAGACAGGTTATTCTTGTTTCTCTTTCTTCACAGAATTGTGACATGTCAGTTGTTTTAATACAATCTATATGTCATTATGTTGAACTGAGGTCTTGAGAAAGGTCCAGATGTGTACCGAAACGTCGACCATTAATATGATTCCTTTCATGTCCCAAGATGAATAAAACTTAATACGTTGTCAAAACGGAGAGTGCATCCTTCCTTCCAGGAACTCTACTTGTATATATATATATATATATATATATATATATATATATATCTTATGTATTCATACATAATACATATGTTATGTTTTTAATAGAGATCACACACTTAATCATCTGAATTACTATCTTTACTGTCAACATTGGGCTAGCCAGTACAACATTTCATGATTTTTTTCTTTCATATCTACAAAACTGGGCATTACAGGTAAATGAGGATATTACTACTAAACTGTCTACAAAACAAATATGAGATTAGAATTGTCAGAGGTCACGTCACAGTCACAAATTAGTAGCATTACATGTGTGTAAAGATACCAACATCCTGCGGAGAGATCTGAACAAGGGCGGGGGAAAATGCTTTGTAAGCCTTTTCCTAAAAGAGCATTTAGGAAGTTTATTCTGTTGAGTCAAATCTTTTGCAGAACATGTGATGGTTAATAGCAATAATTGACATAAGGTAGATATTATAGACACAGTATCAATTAGCAAGTAATAATATATTCACCATCAAGTGAATTAACTATCTTGATTTGTTGTAGGTAAATAAGAGAATACAATATACTCAAAAGACAATGTCAAATATTAATTCAAAGTATAATGAATCCACCCTTTGCACGAAAGTTTCTACATTTTTCCGCATTGATATCACTCATTGAAAGTCTGAAAAATACATTTACCATTTTGTACACATACATATAAATACCAAGCCTAAATCCAGTCAACTGATATGCTTTATAAGTTATTTCCATCTGCTCTTTAAGCAAGTCAGTGCTGAAATAGGCTAGTATATGACACCACAATCTGAAAACACATATTAATTTGCATTAACAAATGTTTTCCACCTTCTATGGAACTAGAAATTATGCATATTTTGATAAAATCTGAAACATCAATAAAGGAAAGCACTTCTTCAATTTTAGAGCAATCATATTTCTACTCTACTCAGACGAAAAGTCACTTAGTAATGTATACAGAGATGATAATATAGTTTACAGAAATGCATTTATCCTGAAAATTGATACTACCTAGATTATTTATCCTATCTATATTTTGTGTCATCTGAAAGCCACAATGCAGATATTACAAATTATACAAACCATAGATTTAGAGGCATTTCAAGATCAAAGTCAGAAACTGATAGAGAAATTTATGTAAAGGGTTATAAGGAAAATGTTTTTCAGAAAGAAGTCAACAAAGTTACAGAAAGGAACAGAATAGAATTAATAAAGTACAAACCAAGAAAAAATGAAATGAAAGACTTCAAAACGGCCTTAATAACAAAATACAACAGTAACCATGGAATAATAGAAAGATAATCTGCAAACATTGGCATATACTGTACTTCAACTTAATGAATTTCTGCAATTAATTATACCAAAGAGACCAAAAATGATATACTGTATATGAAAAAGTCACTAACCTGAAACAAGAAGCAAAAAACCAAAACTTTATCCCGATAGAAATTCAAAAGATTGAAAAAAAACCCAAAAGGCTATCATTGCTACCTGAGTTGCAAGGGATGCAAAAATAATATGGAAAACACAACTAAAACAGCACATCTGTTTCAAACCAGACCAACAAAGAATATAAAATTAAGGAGCAAATTCATGTTAAACAGAAGGAACAAAACTGTTTATTGGAGTGCCATGCGAATATGAGTACGTGGGACAAACAAAAAGAAAGATCAGAACCAGGAATGCAGAACATATATATATATATATATATATACACAGTACAATATTAAAACCACTCATAATGTTTCACAGCATTTCTTAGAAGCTCATAACAAAAATCCAAGAAACCTAAAATTCATGGGAATCAAGAAAATGAGCCCCTATTTGCGATGGGGGAGGGGTGGAATTGCAACAACTTTAAAAATAAATTAATGAAAAATGGATATAGAATTTGAAGACTTTGAAACCATGTGGCCTCAATACGCTGTAGATATTAAATGAAATGTTTTTTTATGTAAAGAAAGGATCAAGGATTAAGACAGTAGCTATCAATTGCCCTTGAAAGATATCACAGAAAATATAATTCGGATGGCACACGTATTAGCAAGGCAATTCGCAGTGTACAATGAACAGCACGGTTACCACCATTTTTTTTACTTTTGGGAGGTCACTTCCAGTTTTAAACAGAGAAGCAATAACTGTTTTTTTTTCTATAAAAGGAGTGACTCCACTCCTGAACCAGTATCCTTGACATAGTACCGGCAGGTGCGAAACACGTTGGATGCTGCACCACAGGAGCCACCGGACCCTGCCGACAGCACTTCTGGTTTTGCCAACCACTTTAGGTTTTACAACTGGCCACATTAAGAGAGCTTCCAGGGAAGACTAACAGGCTGAACATCCATCCAGATACCAACTAATTGGAGGGACAAGGTTGGGACGGTAGGGTAAGCGCAAATCACCTCCTGAACTGTTCCACACATATTCAAATTATGATTAACTACTGTTTAGATGTCTGCCAATCCAACTTTCCCCAAAATAGCATAATATTACCTGAGCAAAATGTTTTTGTAAAAACAACCAAGAGTAATTTTGTCTTTTTCAACTGAGCTATTGCACCTTTTTACACACCTATTAGTGTGAATTACTGTATCACTATTGCATTAGCTATATATGTATAGATAGATATAAATCAATATAATTTTGCCTGCATATAATGAAAACAATAAAATAAATAGAGGGATAAATAGATATACAGCTAGGATACATGCTGGAAAGCTAGGACTTTGATAGAAATAGTATCAAGCTAATATTCCAATTCTATGGGGCATATTCAATAGTCTGCGAGAATAGCAAAAAAACTCGCACCTGCAAGGTTTTTCCTGCAGGTGCGGGTTTTCTGCTATTCTATTAGGTATGTGTTTTTTTTGTAAACACGCGCTGGGAGGTTTTTTTCATGCACCTCCTGAGCAAGCATTATTTTTACTTTCTCTGACACCCCTGTGGCACCCCCCATCCCCTCCCCCGAGGACTAATTAAGCAACTGGAAGTATCCCATTAGCTTAATCAGTCCTTAATTGCTTACCTCCTGCAGCACTGTCTTCTTCATCCTGCATCGGGAGCCAGCTCTTCTGCAGCAACGGTATGTCAGTGTGTGTGGTGTTTGTAAGTATGTATGAGTGTGTGTGTGTATGAGTGTGTGTGTCCCACTGCCAATGTGCCCCTGCAGTGTTTGTGTGGCCCCCCTGGAATGGGTGCTGGGAGAACTACATCTCCCAGCAGCCCTTGCCCCTCCCACCAGCCCATGGAGCCTCCCAGGAGCCCCTGGGAATCCCAGCAGCCCCCTCTCAAGTAAGAAGAGAGAGGGGAAGCCACCTGGAGCTGCGGAGACCACTGGAGACCCCCGGCCAGGTAAGAGAAGTTTTTTTTTTTTTTTAATTGTGCGGCGCAGGGTTTTCAGAACTGAAAACCCCATGACCAGTTTTTTTGGGAATTGAATTCCACGGGTATTGGGAGCATGCATACCTGCAGTATTTCTAAATTGGGTGCGAAGGGCGTGAGGTTTTTACCTTGCTAAACCTTGCGCCCAACTGTATATGCCCCTATGAATACCCTTATCCATCCAGACAGTGAAGGTTCTATACATAAATGGCAAGTTCAAATGATGGGTTCCTAAAAAAAAATCTAATATATAATGTAAATGTACTATTCAAGCTACATTACATTTAGAACCACTGACAGATGAAGAGAATAACATGGATTAACTTGTTACAATGGCACCTGTCAAATGGTGGGATACATTAGGCAATGAGTGAACACTCAGTTCTTGAAGTTGATGTGTTGGAAGCAGGATCAATTGGCAAGCACAAGGATCTGAGCAACTTTGGCAAATGCCAAATTGTGATGACTAGATGACTGGGTCAGAGCATCTCCAAAATGGCAGGTCTTGTGGGATGTTCCTGGTATGCAGTGGTTAGTAGCTACCAAAAGTGGCTCAAGGAAGAACAGCTGGTGAACTGGCAGCAAGGTCATGGACACCCAAGTTTCATTGACGTGCAGAGGGAGCGAAGGCTATCCCATCTGTTCCTATCCCACAGAAGAGTTAATGTAGCACAAATTGCTAAAGAGTTAATACTGGTTATGATAGAAAGATATCAAAACACACAGTGCATCATAGTGTACTGCGTATGGGGATGCGTAGTCATAGACAGGTCAGAATGCTCATGCTGACCACTATCCACCACTGAAAACATCTACAATTGCCATGTGAGCATTAAAACTGGATCATGGAGCAATGGAAAAAGGTAGTCTGGTCTGATGAATCATGTTTTTGTTTACATCATGTGGTGTCGACCGGGTGCATGTGCGTCATTTACCTGAGGAAGTGATGGCACTAGGATGCACTATGGGAAGAAGGCAAGCTGACGGAGGCAGTGTGATGCTCTGTGCAAAGTTTTGTTGAAAAACTTTGGGCCCTACAATTGCATTAATGTGCATGTTACTTTCTACCTTAACATAGTTGCAGATCAAGTACATCTCCTCATAGCAATGATATTCCCTGATGACAGTGGCCTTTTTCAGCAGGATAATGCACCCTTCCACACTGCAAATCAAATGGTGTGAGGAACATGACAAAAAGTTTGAGGGGTTTATTTGGCCTCCAAATTCCCCAGATCTGAATCCAATCGAGCATATGTGGCATATCCTGGAAAGACAAGTCAGAGACATGGTGGTCCCATATGCAACTTACAGGACTTAAAGGATCTACTGCTAATGTCTGCCGGTAACACAGGACAGCTGCAGAGGTCCATGCCTTGACGGGGATCAGAACTGTTTTGGTGGCACAAGGGTAACCTACACAATATTAGGCAGATGGTTTTAATATTATGGCTGATTGGTGTATATATATATATATATATATATATATATTGTGATAGGATCACTGGTAAAGTGGTCTGTGGCAGGTACATTTGTCCCAGATTCCTGTCTTTTGTGTTTTAAACCCCCAGGAGAAAGTCTGCAGTGCAGCAGGCTTGAGTTTCGGCTTTTTGAAAAGCCAGTTTGGGACCTGGGGGTTGTGGGTGAGAGGAGAGGGAGGGCTCCACCCATGGCCACTCCAGGTTTTGGTTCTCGCAACCTGGTAACAGGATTGTTAGTTTTCCACATGAGAGTGGCCAATATAAGCCTAGTGTGTTTAGGGCTGATTGTCTCACCTGGGAGAGCAGACAGGGAGTTTGCTCAGAGACACTTGGATACCTAACTGTGAGTGTTGTGCTGTGCTTTTGTTGCTGGCGAGGGCATTAGGCCCTGCCAGGTTCTGGTAGTGAGGGAACTACCTGTGAAGTTAGTGCCCCGACAGGGCTAGGATTTATATTTATGTTTTCTTTATATTTTCTGTCATTGTACAATAAAGACTGGCGCCGACCAGCTTGTACTTGCATCCAGACTGGTGTGCTGCTTCCCTGCTGCTGTGTGTGTGTGTAAGGAAGGAGTCCTCTACCCAGGAGAGGGACCCCCTAACCTAACTGTGTCACAGTATATATATATATATATATATTTTTTCTTTGAGGACTAATATGTTTGGGATGGCCCATATGGAGTGAGCTTGGTGCTTTATGTCTGATAAATTTATTAACTTTATTTTTAATTCGGGGTGGGGACTCTTCGCTTTCAGAATTTCTTTTGACCACTAAAACATATGGGTTAATGTTCACAAACACTTTTAGCACCACATTTACCTTCTTGGACATCACCTTTTCTGTGGAGAATTTCCCACTATGACATATACCAAACAAATGGCTTTAAAATACTGTTTCAACTATTATAGTTGTCATCAAAAAATGTGGAAGAATAACATTCCTAAAGGACAAATCCAAAAGTTAAATAGAAATTGTTCCAATAATGACACCTCAGGTGATGAAACCATTAAAGATCATTGTTATTTAGAGGTTACAATGTGCTTCATGGAGCACTTTGTAATGTATTCTCTATTAGTACCAAAAATAATGATAACAGGAAGGACAAAAGAAGCCACACTGGTAACATTAATATATTATTAGTCCAAGGGATTGCAAAAATTTCCCCTACATCTAGAGCAGGGATGGGGAACCTCAGGCCTGGGGGCCGTAAAAGGCCCACGGAATCATTTGGTCTGGCCCTCGGAGCTTTTTTCTGCTAGCCTTATCTGGCTAGCAGTGTGCCTAGAATGGCACCCTGCAGCCAGAATTAATGCAGCAGTGCCGCCTGGAGCGTCCCTAGGATGCTTCAGATGGTCACACTGCTGCCCTTACAGCTCCCCGAAGCATCCTCAGGATCACCAGTGATTATGGCCCCGCCCAATGTGACATCACACAGAGGGGCGTGGCCTGCACCATACCCGCAAATAATGTTCTATATATCAAAATGGCCCTCAGCAGATAAAAGGTTCCCCACCCCTGATCTAGAGGTAGGGATTGGTAAAATGTATTGTAGAAAAGATACTTTAGGTCTTTTGGATTTTTCTATGAGAATGTTATATCTCTATTGTTTAAAGGATGCTATAACATTGAACAATGTATAGGAAACCCTTATGGTTATTTATTACTTTGCAATACTATAAGAAAAGAAGTTTCTATTTTTTATACGTATTTCTTTTAAAGGTGGTATAATCTTAGTTACGTGCAGATAAGGTCCTTAGTACTATATAGTCACATTTATATTAATTATGGTTAGCATTTTTTTTTACTTAATTCTTAGTATATTTCACTACTTACAATATAATAAAACATGGATTCTATGGGGCATATTCAATTGGGGGCGAGAAAAGCAAAAATCCCACACCTGCGAGGTTTTTCCTGCAGGTGCGGGATTTTTGCTATTCAATTAGGTGCGCATTTTTTTCTATTTTGAGTGCCAAGAGGTTAGTTTTTGTGCACCTCCAGAGCATGACCAATTTTTCCTAAAATCCACAATTGTAGGAAAAAAGGTCTGGAAATGCTCTCGGACCCCTGCAGTACCCCTCCTAATTACTTATTAAGCAATTTAAAGTTTTAAATTAGCTCAATTAGTCTGTAATACTCACCTTCCAAAGTGCTGTCTTCTGCATCCAGTGTCGGGACCCGGTCTCCTGCAGCAGCATTGAGTATGATAGTGTGTGTGAGTGTTTGTTAGTGTTTATGACTGTGTGTGTGTATGAGTGTTGTGTGTGTGACCCCCGGTGTGTGTGCCCCCCATTGTCAGTGTGCCCCATTTAATGAGTGCTGGGAAAACTACATCTCCCAGCAGCCCTTGTGCCTCCCAGCAAGTGCCTCTCCAGTGAAAAGATGGAGGGGAGGCCACTGGGAGCCGCAGAGACCACCAGAAGCCCCCGGGCAGGTAAAAGGAGAATTGTTTATTTATTTATTTTTTGCAGAGCTGAATACCCCGTGACCACTTTTTTTATATTGGATACTGCGGGTATCGGGAGCACGCATACCCGTGGAAATCCAAATTTGAGTGCAAGTTTTTTTCTCGATAAACCTCGTGCCCCTATGAAGATGACATACTGGTGAGAGAAAAACAAATGGCATTTCTGCTTGGCCTGCAGTGTTGTTTGTGGTGGAATTTGATATAAGAAAGTTACAGAGCCATCTTTGTCTCAGCCTGATCTTATATTTAGAATTAGTATATACTGTTTCTTTTTCCGATTAGCAAATTTTTTAATTTTATTTTTTATTTATTATTATGTTTACTTTTGGATAATTCTTATAATTTAATGATATGCATAGCAACGATAACATGTATTGAACATTGATTATGTAATTTTTTTATTGGGAATCAAGGTTTTAAATTCAGTTCAGTATTACTCCTACTTATACCTTCTGAGGAAACCTCAATAACATTCATGTGAAGAAATATGTGTTGAGCTGTTATTATGAAAGAACTGCAAAACTGTTCCAACTAAGAAATAATTAATATTTTTTAAAAGTGAACATATGCAACACAACAGGTAGCACTGTGTCTTTAACTTGAATTTCCTAACAGCGTGTACATGCAACAGGATGTACTGTGCCTTTGACTTTATGACCGTTTACTGAGAAATTTCAGAATGTTCTTAACCCAGCTCATTACACTAAAGAAGAAAATGCTGCACTTATTACCATTGAAAGCCATGTGTTATCTCATAATAACAACACCTTTTTACCTGTTTATAGGATGTCCACATTATTTGCAGAATTATAGTGACAGCTCTACTTTTAATCCATATTTTATTTTGTGCCTGTTATTAATAAATTAATGCCCATTGTTGTTAAAAAAATAATTACTTGTAATTTATGTTTACTATTAATGATTTAATTATTTTGTACATACAATAATGTTGGTTTATATACTATTAGTGAGTAACAGTGACCCCCTCCCCCCTGGATTTTAAGCTGGAAAAGAGCAAATAGTTTTTATTATATGACATTTCTTTTTTATGAACTATTTACAATTACACACTTTTTCCAGCTACTGTATTTAAAATAATTTACATTTTTTGTGAAAGCATAGCAGTTTTGCAATTTATCTAATTTACCAATAAATATCAATAGTTGAACAATGCTTAAAAAAGGAGTTACATTTTTGAGTAGTGTACATTAAAAAGTAGGTGCATCTGTAACTTGTAGATATTGATATATAAAGTATGGCAACAGGGAGAAAAAGGTTGGGAATTCATACCCACGTGTATTTGGTGGGGGATAACAAGGAAGCAGCAGAAAGTTAGGCCTGCAGTAAATCAACGCCTCTGAGTGTAATATGCAGTGGTGATCAGAGAATACCAGCTTTGTGTCTTACAGTGACATTTTACTTAACTTCACCTATTTACCCACTTTGCCAGGAAGTTCCGGAGGGGTCCCCCGGACTCCCAGTGAAATGGGTGGGATGGGAAGCATAATGCCACAAATCACATGTCCATGTGGAGTGCGTGGGGCTAATATGATCTGATTCTCCCCTTCGGGCTTTTTCTGGAGGGGACAGATAAAAAGTTGACAAGTATGTATATAGATAAAGTGAATGGATTTATGGCTTATTATAGAGATTCTTTTTCTTCTAGGGAAATTAAAAACCTGATGGAATCCTTCTTACAAACAGAAGAGTTATGAGGCAGCCTGCAGCTCCATCAAGTCATACCATGATTTTTTCAGTATTATTAAAAATTATAGCAAGTACAATACAAATTAATCCAGAACTATTCTGCACCGTGTTTCCCTGGCAGACATACTCATATATAAACATAGGAAACAATGTTGCAAATTTCAACTACACGAAGTGAAAATTGGAAAAGATTTGTGATATTGTTAAAAATAAAATAATTCCATAAATTTGTTTGAAACTGTTTTCAGAAAACTGAAAAAGAGTATAAATATGTGCCATAAGTCATTGCAGGTATCTATGATAAAAAGTATAAGTACTTTAACCTCAATTTTCTGAAGGACAGTCTTGCATTTGACCCTAAGTCCCTGAGGCTACCTGGGTCCAATTCAGAGTTGGGAGCAAAGGACAAAAATGGAGCAAATTTGGCACCTTGGCAAAACCATGTTGCGCTGCCGGTGCGGCTGATATAAAGTGTTTGACAGATGGGAGGGACGTGCCATAGCTGAACTCTAAATTGTAGTGTACAAATAAACCTGCCCTGTATTTGTGGGTTACAAGCAAAAATAGTCAGTGTTTACCCTGCATGCAGAAAAAAGAAAGAATTGTATTTGCACGCCTTAGATTGCAGCTTGTGTTGGGTACACACTATGCGATATGTTGTTTAATCAGACGACGAACAACATATCGAATAGTGCATCTGTACATGTGTACAGAAGATATTGTCAAACATATTGCATCAAGCCGATGCGGATATGTCTTGCAGATAAATTGGCAAGTCTGGCTGTGGGTATGGGAGATCCACCGGCCACCCGTACAGTTGCTGCAGGGACCCGCTGACACTGACATCTCAACTCACTTGGCAAATATAAATGCCCACCCAGTTGTGATGTCAGTGCAGACATAATGAGCGCCAGATTGGAAAGTTGGTATTGGCTTACCAATCAACCACTTGGTCTGTGGATCCCTGGGTCAGTGGACAAGTTGCATAGGTGGGTACCCAGCCTTAGTTTGCTCCTTTTTATTGCTTTGCTTCCAGCTATAAATCAGCTCTTCAGTCTTTGTATCTCTGTTTAGTAAGATATTTATAGCATAATCTGTATTAAAAAGAATACAAAAATTACTACAGAGACCAGATTGGCTTCATTCATCAATGACAAACCTTTGATAATATTTGAAATATTGGAATTGTTCAAGTGGAAAATTGGTCTAGGACCATGAATATTAGATGTGATTAAAGCTTTTTAATGCATCTCCTTGCCTTTTAAATTATTGCTGTTTTTAATCTACAGTCTCAATCACTGAGAACAGGCCAGTTCACCAAACTCACACCCTATTACATATACCCTATAGAATGCCTTACAGCTGCCATATGTACTTTTGTATAGTTGTTTGGTAACAAATACTCTGTTGTAATTACCACTGTATGTAACGCATTGAAACACTCACTCATGCATACAGTATACTCACAATGAAACAAACTCACAGTGACTAAGACTTATACTTGATTTACTCCCTTGATTTACTTTTCCTCCTTTCCTCTTGCATTATTTAATATAATCTCCTGTTAAGTCTTAAATAAACTCTTCTGTAGTCTCTTTTGATAGTATATTGGTAGCAGGATTATTGTCCATGATCTCTGTAGCTTGAGTTATGGAATCAAGGAGTGCAATCATGCCCTTCTCAATATTTGGTTGCTTGTCTGTTGATAAAATGATTACTCCATATGCCTTTTCTTATCTGGTTGTCTTTCAAGTTAGACTTCCCCTAAAATAATACTCTAGGCAGTCAGTCATAGTCTCTTCTCTCAGTCCTCTTCCATTGGGGCCAATGGAAGGTCTTCCATTTGTTTGCAGTGATATTACCTGTGCTCAGGGATAACATTGCTCTGTGGTTTTCCACTAAATATACCACATTTTCATTCTGGCATTCCATGGCCCCATGCAAAAGAGAAAAGTAAGTGACGCTCACCATTAGAGCATAACCTGCACTCTGAATATATATTGTGATAGGAGCAGCCAGTTACCTTAGGCTAAGTGCTGTTTAAAGGACGTACTATTTGTTATACTGATTGATGATTAAAGTTTAGGTTGGAAGTTCATAAATTTTTATTTAAATACCCCTAAAGAATTCATTGTTGATTAAATGCGTTGGGTAACTTGGTTCTGTGACCAAAAAGTGGTCTCAATGAGCTTGCCTCATTAAGAGGTGACAGCGAGTTATTAACAACATCTAACTCACAATGGCCACGATATATGTGTGATGTAAGGTTTTTATTAATTTTTACATTTGTTTGTTTTAAATAAGACCAAATGTTAACAAAGCAGACAGAAACTGATTGATTGTCACTGGGTGTTCTCTGGTTGAGGGAATCATTGTAGAAACAGAAAGTGGATCACTTCTTCATCTTCATCCCCTTAAAAATCCATTAAAACAGAAATTATTCAGGGAAAATTCGAACCTGCATAATTGGAGTTTGGCGCTCCCCAAGATCACAATTCCGTAGAACCCTTCAGGCCCATACTGGCAAGAGACTGCACTTGGGGAAGCAGCCTCTACTACAAATATGTTTTAATGAATCATACTGTATGTTTTTAAATTTGCATTGTAAGATAAATTGGTTGATGTAGCGCAATATGCTGTAGGTATTGTTTTATATAAATATATATATATAATACAGATATGACAGGCGCTTAATAATGAGTTTGTCCTTATGTGAGCGTTCAGCAGCTCACCACCCCATATGGTAATACATGTGTCGCTCTTGGGTCCTATAAACATGAAGACCACAGCTCCCTTTCTTAATCCAAATCCCCATGGACCGTCCAAATCTACAAGCAAACACAGAGGAGGGGTGCTCCATAGTGCATAAAAGATTTTTATTCAGCTGTAAAGCACCAATATCCCACACTTAGACTGATGGACTCGTACAAATAAAAAGTGCACTGTGGGCTGATTACCACATGGCATGAAACATAAACACCCAGGCAATCACCAACCATCCATCCGGTGTCCACTGGAGATCATTCCAATGCTGCTAAGAAGGAGATGGCGTGCCCAAGACACAGCGGGCCGGAGCTACAGGATGGTCGCTGGGAAAGAATAGTCATATCACATTGGCATTAGGGCATGGCCTATGTGATGCAACTATTCTCTCCCGGCGACCCTCCTGTTGCTCCGGCCCGTGGTGTCTTGGGCATGCTATCTCCTTCTGAGCAGCGTTGGAATGAGCTCCAGTGGATACTGGATGGACGGTTGGTGATTGCCTGGGTGTTTATGTTTCATGCCATGTGGTAATCAGCCCACAGTGCACTTTTTATTGGTACAAGTCCATCATTCTCAGTGTGGGATATTGGTGGTTTACAGCTGAATAAAAATCTTTTATGCACTATGGAGCACCCCCTTCTATGTGTTTGCTTATATATATATATATATATATATATATATAAATATATATATATATATATATACATCTATATCATACAGTATAATTCATAAATCTATCCTATTTCCTGAATGTATACAGTGCAAGGGAGATGGGATAGACCAAGTGCTGCAAGATCCAGCAGGCCACCAGTATTAAGTATGGAAGCAGTGGTCAAGATGGAGAGGTGGGAAATGTTGGTCATGATGGAGCAGGATGGATGAGCAGCGGAAAGAGGGGGTGGGGCTGACTGAGATGACTCAAAATATGCAGAGTTCTTTTACTAGTGTTTTATGTATACTGTATATACAGTACTGTGCAAAAGTTTTAGGCAGGTGTGGAAAAAATGCTGTAAAGTAAGAATGCTTTCAAAACTAGAGGTGTTGAGTTGTTTTATCACATAAAAAATGCAAAGTGAATGAACAGAAGAGAAAAGTAAATCAAATAAATTTTTGGTGTGTGTCAGAACTGGGGGCTCTGGATTGCTCAGATGAGGACACAAAAGTTAGGACATGTATCAGTGAAGAAGGTCAGGCACTGAATGCCGACAGGAGCAAGGCTTTATACTTTGTGACTCACAAGCATTGGCTGATGCCATCAGGTGGCTGCAGACCTGGTTGCGCATTGGAGCCATGGTCATCAGCTGACCAGAATCAACATGGCAGTGTCCAGGGACAGCAGGAATGCCACCTCCAGACCCTGAGCCCCCTTAGACCACCAGCACACTGAGGACCCTCCAATGACAAACTTAACCAGACATGAACCTCCAAGACATCGCTCAATGTCTGGAACCGGTGGGTCATGGCTGGAGCTCTAGACCCAAGACCACCATCATGTCAAGGACCCGCCGGCAGCACCCTCCAAGAGAACCCAGGCCGGGACCCCCGCCAGGACACAGCAGCATGACCGTGAGGGTTAGCACGGTTCTTGACAGTTTGACCAACCTTTGCCTTCAAAACAGCATCAATTCTTCTAGATACAGTACACTTTGCACACAGTTTTTGAAGGAACTCGGTAGGGAGGTTGTTCCAAACATCTTGTTGAACTAACCACAGAACTTCTGTGGATGTAGGCTTGAACAAATCCTTCTGTCTCTTCATGTAATCCCAGACAGACTTGATGATTTTAAGATCAGGGCTCTATGGGGGCCATATCATCACTTCCAGGATTTCTTGTTCTTCTTTAAGCTGAAGATAGTTCTTAATGACATTGGCTGTAAGTTTGGGGTCGTTTTATTGCTGCAGAATAAATTTTGAGCCAATCCAATGCCTCCCTGATGGTATTCAATGATGGATAAGTACCTGCCTATATTTCTCAGCATTGAGGACACCATTAATCCTGACCAAATCCCCAACTCCATTTGTTGAAATGCAACCCTGAACTTGCTTGGAGCCTCCACCATGCTTCACTGTTGCCTGCAGACACTCATTATTGTACCGCTCTCCTACCCTTCGGTGAACAAACTGCCTTCTGTTACAGCTAAAGATTTCAAATTTTGACTTATCAGTCCAGAGCACCTACTGAATTTTTTCTGCACCCCAGTTCCTATGTTTTTGTGCATAGTTGAGTCACTTGGTCTTGTTTCCACATTGAAGGTATGGCTTTTTGGCAGCAAATCTTCCATGACGACCACTTCCGACCAGACTTCTCTGAACAGTAGATGGGTATACCTGGGTCCCACTGGTTTCTGCCAGTACTGAGCTGATGGCACTGCTGGACATATTCCGATTCTGAAGGGAATTAAGCATGATGTTTCTTTCATCTGATGCACTCATTTTTCTTGGCTGACCACTGCGTCTACGGTCCTCAACATTGCCCATTTCTTTGTGTTTTTTCAAAGGCCTTGAACAGCACATCTTGAAACCCCTCTGCTTTGAAATATTAACCTGGGAGAGACCATGCTGATGCAGTATAACTACCTTGTGTCTTGTTGCTGTGCTCAGTCTTGCCATGGTGTATGACCTGTGGCATGAAACTCTTCCACAACCACACCAGCTTTAAGCCTCCTTAACAGCTGTTTCTGTTTCAGTTAATGACTGTGTTTCAACCTACAGATGAAAATGATGATCGCTATCACCTGTTTGGTATGATTGGTTAATCATACACCAGACTATAATTCTACAAAATCCCTGACTTTGTGCAAATGTACCTAGAAGAATTTATGCTGTTTTGAAGGCAAAGGGTGGTCACACAGATATAGATTTTATTTAGATTTATCTTCTGTTCATTCGCTTTGCACTTTGTTAATTGATAAAATAAATTATTAACACTTCTGTTTTTTAAAAGCATTACTTTGCAGCAATTTTTTCACACCTGCCTAAAACTTTTGCACAGTATATATATATATATATATATATATATATATATATACAGAACCGACACTCACCCTTCCTTGGTAGCTGGCCTACAGTAGGTGCACAAACAGCAAATAGACAGAAGATTCCCATTAGAAGAAGGCACCCCAGGCCTTTCGGTATGAAGACACATACCTGATGACGGTTTAGTTAATAAACCGAAACGTTGGAGTTGGCAGTGTGACTTCATGCTGAAATCCCTGGAGTGCCTCCTTCTGTTGGGAATTATATATATATATATATATATATATTTATTTATATTTAGAATGCACAAGGGTGCAACATATCCTCTTAAGAGCATACAATAAATACAAATAAAGTCCAGTATCAAAAAAGTCCCATATAATGGCGATGTATGTGCTGCCGTCCTCTTATTAGCCTCGCCACAGGCCAAATAGTATCAATCATGAAACGAAAAGAAGAAGACAAGGCGCATCCACGTGAGTAAAAAATAACAATCACTTTTACTAAGTGTAATGAGCTCACATACATCAAAGTTAACACACTCAACCCTCCAGGGCCTCTGGATAGTACCCAGGGTGATGGATATCCACGTTATACAAAGTGGCAATCCCGTCTGGCTCTCCTTGCAATAAACAGCTTGGGACTCAGCTCGTGACGACACCACGTCCAATGTCAGACACCGAACCACGCCCAACTAGTTTCGTCAGCCAAAGACTTTGTCAGGGGGTGTGATCTAACCCAGTCTAGCCTCCTTTATATATCAGATTCATAAATGGATAATGCTGGAGACCAAGGCAATCAATTGCACATATTACACTTCATGACAACAAATGAACATACATAATTACATAATCAACAATATACATACTATTTTATTAATAACACTAAAAACATATAATTTAAGATAAAAATGGATGGTTATATAATCATAAAACATTAACTAGGTATTTTTAACTTGTCGGATTACCAATTAACTGAGGAAGAAGTCTGTTTGCTAGCGAGGGGTTTATCTTTTGCTCCCGATACTGAACCTAATAAATTAGAATTATTTGTTGATGTTAACAAGTTCATTCGTACTCTAACTTTGAAAAGACATTTTTGGAAATATACTAAAATTAATGTGCCTGATGATAAGGAAGTTTTGATAAAAAGAACGGGCTTGAGACCTAGTTCTATGTATTATCCAACTGAATCCAGAGGTACTTACATTGAGACATGCTCAAATTTAATTAAAAAGGATTTAGAAGGATTGTCCACTAATAATACTTATGAAAAAAAGAAGAGGGACAACCTAAGTAGAGGTGAGAGAGAGGCTTTTAAAAAAAATATAGAAAAATACAAATATAAAAGTTAAAATGGCAGATAAGGGTGGAGAATTAGCTGTTTTAAATTAAAATTATTATTTAGAAGAGGCCTTTAGGCTATTAGGGGATTCTGTCCCCTCCTTGAGGATGGTTTAAGAAAGAGTGTATTGATAAAAATGAGTTTGACTATATATATAATCCTTACCCTAGAATTGCTATAATTTATTACCTACCTAAAGTGCATAAGCACCTGGAAAAACCCCCGCGGTGGACAATTATAGCCGGGATTGACTCCGCCACATATGATTGTCAGAATTTATTGACATTTATATTAAAAAAATATGTGTTTGAGTTGGACTCATATAGTAAAGATTCCACTCATGTTTTGAGGATTCTGGAGGATTTTCAGTGGGAAGATGGGTATTGCTGGTGTACAAGTGATGTGGAATCATTGTACACCAGCATACCCCATGATGAAGGTTTAAAATATGTTCTATATTATTTGGAGAGAGATGCTTCTTTGAATCCATACATGAGATTGTTCATTATGCAATATATTGAATTTGTTCTGAAAATAATTATTTAAAATTTCAGGGTGAATTCTATAAACAGCTGTGGGGTATTGCGATGGGTACCCCATATGCACCAAGTTTCACTAATTTTTACTTGGGTAAATGGGAATATGAAGTGATTCTTAATGATAATACTTTTTTTTAGAATATTCTATTACTTAAACGATATATAGAGACGATATTCTTATTGTTTGGAGTGGTACGAGAGAGGAGTTTGACAAATTTTTAGTGTAATTGAATCATAATAAATATAATTTGCATTTTACATCGAACTGGCAGGAGGAGAGAATAGAGTTTTTAGACCTGATACTTGACACCAGTGGATGGAAAAAGGATGGGAGAATAAACACATATACCCATATAAAAAAGGTTGACAGCAACAGTTATATCCATTTTAATAGCTGTCACCATAAAAAATGGCTGACGAATATTCCATATTCACAGTTTATCAGGATAAGACAAAATTGTAAGGATGACCTTAAATATGATGAACAAGCAGAGACTTACAGTAAGAGATTTTTAGAAAAAAAGTATCCAGTTGAACTCATCGATAAGTGTAAAATGATGGCGAATAATCTGAATAGAACTGCATTACTACAATATAAAGATAAGACATGAACGAATGATGAAACCTTCATACTCTTTATTACATGGTTTAGTTTGAGAAGTAATGAGATACGTGAGATTCTGAGTAGAGACTGGAATGTCTTGATATTAGATCCTATCTTGAAGAATATTATACCTGATCATCCTCAGTTTTAGCAAAAACCCATAAAAATGTATTGGCACCTAGTATTTTAAAATTAGAAGATAAAGAGAGTAATTTTCTTTCATATAATGGTTTTGTTCCTTGTAACCACTGTAAAGTATGCAAGTATGTATCAAAAGATATAAAAACTTTTTAAAGATCAGACAATTTGAAGTCTTGGACTATTAAGGGAAGGATAAATTGCCTTACTACATGTGTTATATACTTACTGGAGTGTAAATGTGGTGCTAAATATGTAGGAAAAACTAAATGCCAGTTAAAATTCAGAATCCTCGAGCATATGAGAAGTATTACCAGAAAACAAGAAAATCATAGCGATCCAAGAAATTTTTTGTAATGTTGCGGGTCTAATCTGAATAATTTTAGCTTTAAAGTGATAGAGCATGTACAATTAGATGAAAGAGGTGGGGATTTGCTAAAACTTCTTAGTAAACGAGAGACGTATTGGATACATTCCCTTAAATCTTAAACGCCTGAGGGACTTAATGAGAATTATGATATCACCCCCTTTTTGCATTAGTTCCCATGTGTTCGGTGTCTCACTTTGTGGAGGGCTGTTGTTAGGCTATTTGGCCTCGGCTCTCTACGTGCTTAAAATGATTCACCACCTATGGGTTAACAATGCAATTGGTGATTTGATATGTTAATTTATCATAGGGAGTTTTCTTATTATGTGCTTCTTCTCAAGGTTAGATTATGAAATCTTTAATATGATTTAAGTAATGTATGAGGGTCAATTTCTTTTTCTGCACATACGTAAAGTGTATTTTTTAAAGGTTTTTTAAATATGATGTGCTAAATTTATGTATACTGATGGATTATGGATAGTTATTGGGATTTTTTTAATTTTGTTTTTAAATTTATTTATTGAGACAATGTGTGCAGAAAATAAGGAATATATTTTTCGCTTCAAACATCATTCAATATATAATCATACATAATAAAATATAATCCAGAAACAAATTATATTCATATATAGAATTCAATTATACAGTTTGAAATATATCTTGCAAATTTGAGAACAAATCTATTGTCTTGTCTTTTATGTGTATCTATTTATCAAAATAAATCAGTACAAAATTATTGTTTGATTTGTGATTGTTTGAGCAACATTTTTTTCATTTTTCCTTGGGACCTGGAGAGAAAAACAGCCTAACCCACCTTTCTAATTGATATTAATTGGAGGATCACATACCGCCAGTCTTGTGAGATACCATGTGGAATTCCTCAAACTGTGATGTATTTGTTTTCTTGTGGTAAGTGGAAGTGTGTCTATATACGTTTCCAATAATGAAAAGAAATGTTCCACCCTTTTTTCTTTTTGTATCATGGTCTCTACCCAATCCATTTTGAAAATAAAATACAATTTTGTCATAAACAGAGACCATTTGGGAGGAGAGCGATCTAACCAACCCTGCAGTATGGTTTTCCTGCCTGCCGCACACTCATAACCAACATCAATTTATTACTATCTGAGGTCATACGCTGTTCTGGGTCAAAAACCCCTAGTATTGCCCACTGAGGAGTAAAAGGGACATAGTTTACAAATTTTGTCTCTGCATATCTATGAATCTGATGCCAAAAATGTTTAACTATTGGGCACGCCCAGAGACAGTGAAAGCTATCCACTTCTCTCTTTTGACATCGTGGGCATAGATGATTATTAGATTAACCCATTTTAAAATGTCTAATTGGGGATAAATAAACATTGTGATAGATATTCATGAAGAGTTCAGTATACATACTGGCTGACAAAGTTTATTTAGAAAACTCCAAGGCCTTCTCTAACCTAGGAATCGGCAGATTTGGAAAATGAACTAACCATTTAGCCATACCTCCAGAAATTGTGGAATGGTCCACTATATCTCTTAAGAATGTATAATGGATTGAGATGGCTCTGCCTGATATGACAGAAAGGTGTCAAATCTGTTATCTCAGTCCTTATCAGAGAAATGCTTTAAAACAAGTGTGAGATAAGAGCGCATTTGCAGAAATGCCAAGGGACAAGGGTTTATCATTGGGAAATTATTTGAGACCTCCGTATATGTAAGAACATGCTTTTCCTCCATTGAAACCAAGCATTTAATATTGGTTATAGTGTAAAAGGGTGAGCAGCCATGCCATCAAGGAAACTGGGGTTATGGCTCAATGGGAGATGAAGAATGTGATATGCATTTAATCCAGCCTTATGTCGTAAAATAAGTCATGTCTTTCGAGTTGTCCACAGTAGCGGATTTGATTTATAGATATGAGATATTTCTTGATCATGTTGATGAAGAAAACTAATTAAATCACATTCTGTTATAAAACTTTGTTCCACTTGAACATTAGTATATATGGAGGACTGAAGCAGCCAGTCGGGCAAATGTCGCAAGAGTGCCGCCTGGTTATATGTAGTTATATCTGGAATGTTTATGCCTCCATTATTTCTAGGTTGGCAAAGTTTTCGTAAGGCTATTCTAGCTCTGCCTCCCCTCCAAATAAATTTACGTATTAACATATTCATTTTAAGTTGATCAGCTTTTGTTAAAAGAACAGGGAGAGATTGCAAGGGATACATTAAACAGGGGATGGCCACCATCTTTAACAAATTAGCCCTTCCCTAAAAAGACAAAGGAAGACGTTACCCCCTCTTACTATCCACACTTAATATATTAATCGCTTTTCTAACATTCAATCTATAGAGATTAAAGATATTTCATGGTAATAAAATTCCCAAATATAATATGTATTGTTTAGCCCATTGTAAGGGGTATTGAGAGCACCATCCAGGAGGTCTAGCAGAGCCTTTAAGTGACATCGCCACGGATTTATTCATATTAATGTGTAGGCCAGACACTACACCAAACTGTTCCAATTTATCTAACAGAAGGGGAAGAGATTGTTCAGGATTACCAACATATATAAGAATATCGTCCGCAAATGCGGAAATTTTTAGCTACCGTCTAGCTACCGAGATGACTTTAAATTCCTGCCAGGTCTGAAGGGTTCTAAGGAGGGGATCCAATGCCAGGTTAAATCACAGTGGCGAAAGGGGACAACCCTGATGGGTGCCCGTTTCAAAATAAAAACGGGGACCTACTACTCCATTTACCAGTAATGAAGATGAAAGATTTAAATAAAATTAATGTATTAGCTCTACAAAATTGGTCTCAAAGGCTCTTCCTTCCAGCACTTTAAACAAGTATAGCCAGAGGACCATATCAAAAGCTCTCTGAATATCCAAGCTCAAAAGTATATTTTCACCACCCGACGAACCCCCATTGCTACCACTGCTGCTATTGCCATCCTTATGGCCTTTACTGCATGTCTCTCCTGTATAAACCCCGTTTGATGTTCTGTCACTATGTGTGGAAGAATTGTTTGAAGTTGTAATGCCATAATCTTAGCCAGGAGCTTAAAGTCAACGTTGAGGAGACTAATAGGTCTATAAGAGGACATCAAATTTGGGTCCTTGTCAGGTTTTGGCAGCAGAATTGTATGTGCCTCATTGAAGGTCTCACATGGTGTGTTATTGTCGTGTATTGTCTTATATAATTCCAGTAATGTTGGGGTCATGTATGTTTGTAATATTCAATATTATTCACCAGAAAATCCATCTGGCCCAGGGGATTTGCCTGTTGGGAGCAATGTTATGGCCCTATTGATTTTGTCCATGGTAATACTGCCTGCAAATGCCTCCCTTTGATCCCCTGTTAACTTAGGTAATACTTTATCAGTGAGCAGGGCCATTTGAAGTGTGTTATCCATAGGCGAGGAACAAAATAATTCTTCAAACTCAAAGTGAGTTTGAAATTGATTAACAATTTCTCTAGAGTCAGCCATTATTTCTCCTGTAATAGGGTTTCTTAGTGTAGTAATTGTGCGGTGTTGTCTATGCGGTTTAGATAAGTTAGCCAAAAGCTTTCCTGCCTTGTTTCCCCAACGATAATATTTGTTTTTAGTGTATTCCATAGAATGTTTTGCCTGTGTTAGCAGATACGTTTCTAATAACTGCCTGGCTTGTTTGTACATATTCATATTTTCTGGTGAGGGATCAGTAGTGTATTGGTGAATGATATCCTGCATCACATCTTTTAAGGCCTTCTATTCTGCCTTAGCCTCTCAACATTCTACGTTTGTGGGACACATAGCTAATAATGTGGCCCCTCATTACAGCCTAAGAGGCACTCCAAAAAAGAACAGGATCATCCCAAGATGACAAATTGTCGTCTACATAGTTCGTCCAGTTGTGAATAAGGTATGACTTGAAATCATCAGATTGAGCAAGGTAATGTGAAAAATGCCAAACATAATCTATTTGTTTCATGTGCAGATGAGTGAGAGCCAGTGAGACAGGAGCATGGTCTGAAATAATTATGTCATGGATATCCATCCCCTGAACCCCAGACATCAAACCATCAGAGATCAATATTTTATTGATTCTGGAAAGAGATCCATGTACCATGGATAGATAGGTGTGTGTTCTATCAGTGGGGTTCAATAATCGCCAAGGGTCTGACACGTTTAAATTGTGCCTAAATGTAGTAAGCATAGAATTATTTGACATCTGAGGCTTCAGCGTCAACGGGAATTTGTCAAGCACGGGATCTTCTACCATGTTGAAGTCAAGTGGGTGTGTAAGTCTACTTTGAAGAATATGACCTAAATCCTGAATATAAAGGTGTGTTAATACTTGGGGCGGAATCAGTATGTAATACCACTGGCCGCGTCAGGCCGACAGTGGAACAGATCCCGGCAGTGGCAACCTGAAAGCGCTGGAAATCCTGATCGTCCCCAGGTAAATATAAACTAACCTAACCTACACCCCTAACCCTAATCCTCCCTTAGAGGTGCCTAACCCTAACCTCCCCCCCAAGTGCCTAACCCTAGTCCCCCCTCTAAGTACCTAAACCTAGCCCCCCCCTTCCCCATTACCTAAACCTAAGTCCCCCAGGGGGGTACCTAACCCTAACCCTCCCTCCCCCTAGCCTAACCCTATCCTCCCGGGGTGGTGCCTAACCCTAAGTCCCTCCCGGGAGCCCTAAACCTAACCCTCTCCCCCCTGCGGCTGTACACTCGCGGTGCCCGGCATCCCTTCGATCGGGATGCTGGGCGCCGGTTTCCCGATGTCAGTGAAATGAGCGGCGTCTACATCTAGATGCCGGTCATTTCACCCTCGCCGGGATATGACAGTCGGGAAGCCAGCTGTCGGTATAATGTCAGCCGGCTTTCCGATTGCATCCCCTTGGGGCATATACATTTACCAGAGTATATGTGGCTTGATATATTTTGTTGTCTAGAATTATATACTTTTCATCCGGGTCAACCGTTTGAAAGTGTATAGATATTGGCAGGTCCCTTCGAAAATGTATGGCTACTGCTCTTGTCTTATTTCTATAAAAAGCTGAATAACAGGAGCCCAGCCAGTAAGCTCTCAAAGTGTGTTCTTCTGATGCAGGCCAGTGGGTTTCTTGTAAAAATATTATATCCGGGTTAAAACGTTTAAGGTGGGTGAGGACCCTTTTTTGCTTAATAGGGGTATTCAAACCACCCACATTCCAAGAAACAAATTGCAGAGATTTTGGGAGAAATGTGATTACTGGCTCATTTGATAGTGATGGCATGGCTACTCACCCAACAGAAACAGGCAGAAGTGTGGCATGACTCCCCTCTCGCATAAAGTGGCTGTCTCTCTTTTCCCAGGCCCCAGGTCATCACAATCAATATACATCAATAAAATAAAAACATTGAAAGATATGATTACATTTCTTTCTTATTCTTTGTACCCAGTGTTGAAGACAAAACTTGTTTAATACACAACATCTCAATTCACCATTTTCAACTTATTCCACTAAACTCAAACTGACGGTGGACACCATCTATCAATAGAGGTGTACACACAAATATAACCTTATAAAAACAAGATGTAAGTTATTTTAGAAGGCCGTCGGTCCCTAGGAGCAGAAGCAGTAACACACCCCCTCCAGATGTATTGAACCCAGTATTATAACTTATATTGATTAACAATAACATTTTCAGCGTGGTGATCTTGGTGGTGACCGTGGATTCATAAAGTGTGACTTTGCCCTTTCTGGATCAGTAAAGAGTGTGGTGCCAACCTCCACTACTCTAAATGTAGCTGTATAAAGCAAGGCAAATCTTACTTTTTTATTGAAAAGTGCAAATCTCTGAAAATTCCTTTCGCTTTTGGGTGACCGTAGTTGAGAAATCCTGAAATATTAAAATGTTATTGCCGCTTACTAACAATTCCTTCTTTTTACGATAGGCAGCTAGAATGTTTTCTTTTGTTCTAAAATCTAGATATCTAGCCAGTACTGGTCAAGATCTCCTCCTTTGCTCCCTCCTGCTCAATTCCTAGTCTATGGGCTCTTTCAATATATGGAACTTCTATATTGACATCCAGTTCCAGAGCGTTTGGGAGAACAGTTATTGGGAAATACATTAAATCTCCTCCGTATACTGATACTGGAATGCCTATGAAACGCAAGTTATTGCGTCTGGATCGATTCTCAAGGTCATCAATTTTATCTTGCATTTGTTGGATTAATCTATCATGAGAATCTACTTCAGATTGACAAGCTTGTATATGATCCTCTGCATCACTCACTCTCGTTTCTAGTGCAACAATACGTGATGCATGGGAGTCGATTCTGGCCAGGCCAGATTCTAATCACATTTGGAGATCCTAAAACCTCTTATCCATTAAAGGCATCATGAAATCTGATATTTCCCTTGCCATCAGAGGGGTGGTTTTGTAAAGATGGAATTTCAGGGGACCCCGACTCAGAAAGAGATTGTGAGGGTGGCCCTGATATCTGAGAAGAGCTTTTTGTCTTGCCATTCTTGTTTGATGAGTTAGAATGTTTGGGAGGTATGGTTCTATCAACAAATCTGTCTGAGAAGAGTATTTTGTTGTGCCATTCTTGTTTGATGAGTTAGAATGTTTGGGAGGTATGGTTCTATCAACAAATCTGTCCCACAAACTGCAATGGAACAACAACTAGTAGTGGTCACCTAAGCGATATATAGTGTTATTGATCACTTGGGTAGGGTCTGCATCACCATTGGTTAATTTAACATTTCAATAGCTCCCAGAGGCAGCACCTCACAATTAGTACAATAGTCTACATTTGAACAATGAAAGATATTCAAATAATCTGATATGAAGTAGTAAAGGTAAATTTACCTTGGTGTTTTTAGTATACACTCAAATCGAACATTACCAATAATCAGCCACTAGATGGCAACCGTGTTACTTCTCATTGTTTTGAGCACAGCAATTATAGGAAACGGCCAGTAGGTGGCACCCTTAATACACTAAATGTATAGTGATACAATCTCTTTAAGGTTTAAAAAGCACAGAAATCTGATGCATCACAAGCATCCAAAAATGTAGACTTTTATATAGATTGTTACCATAATAGCCGGCAACCAGATAGTTTTGTGGTCTATTTTATAGTATAAAACAACCAATTACTCTTTGTGTAACCCTATTATATAAGGGTTAGTTGGTGAATGGGAATGAAGGGGTAGGAGGGGAGGGGGAAACAGATTAGGTAGGGTGGGACTATGAGTGGGGGAGCAGAGGAAACACAAGGTGTAAACAGGGGATACAGGGGAGAAGAACATACAAGGAATAAATAGTAATAGGGACAGGTGAATATCTCAATCCCCCTCATGTTAGCCTCTATGACACAGTCAGAGAATCTTCAGCGTGACAGCCAGTATATGGGAGATGGTCAGGTGCACTGCAGAGTCAAACAACACCATAGAGGCAGCAATGAAGGCTAATAGGGGTATTCAATATGGAGGGAAAACGCAGTTTCTGCGAGGTTTTCGCTCGTATGATGTCATTTTCGCCGGTTTTACTTTTACACCGTATTCAATTTGAAAACTTTTCGCCGGTGTGAAAAGTATATTGCATTCGACCCTGCGAAAAAGTATCACCAAGGAATGGGTGGCAAAAAAAACTGCAGAATTGGGGTTTTGGGGTGCAACATTTTGGAAACCACCCTGCAACCTTCAGACAGTCCCCCAAAGGTAAACTGTGTCAAAATTTAAAAAAAAAATACCTCAGAAGACCCCCAAAAAAGCACTTTCAGTTTGGGGGCGAACAAAAAAATTGGGGGGGGTACTAAGTTAAAAACTAGCGAACTACAATCTAGGGGGTTCCCCAAGTATGCACGTGTTTGCGGGAGGTGGATTTTTCACGTTTTTTAAAACATCAATTTAGCAACTTTTAAATATGCTCACCCCCCCCATTTTCAAGTACCCCAAATCTGCAGGGACTACTTATTTTCAGCAAAAAAACCTTCTAAATACTATTCTTCACCACTTTCCCAAATCCCCAAAATAGCAGCTATTGAGCCCGTTTAAAGACCCCAAAAACCATCAGCAGGGCTAATCGGGGGTATCCACACTGATCCCCCATGTCAGAGCATCTTTTTGGGGGTGTTAGGGTGATTTCCCCAAAAATCAGCAAAGTTTTCGCTGATTTCACATTCGCTGGGTGCCGTTTTCGAAGATTTCATATTGAATACAGGTATAATCGGGGCTGCACCCGATACTTTTTCGCCGGCAAAAGCTCCGATGTGCGGTGAAAACTTCGATCTGCATAGACGGCGAAGTTTACGTTTCATATTGAATACCCCTGTAAGGCTTAATCAGGTGCAAGGGTCTGTGGATCACCGCACATCAGCCTGTAGGTGAGAAAGGTTGGGTACAAGCGCACCATGGGGAAAAGGCATCAGGCACCTCCACAGAGCAGTCGGGCCCGCAGAGCTTGACACAGGATGTGGATAGGAGCCACTTGAGTGGGAAGAAGGCTGGACTCACGTGCACCATAGGGGTGGATCTCCCCAATCCTCCACGCTACAGCCGGGTATGCAGTACTCTGCACAGAACTCGGAGCAGAGTGGCTTAAGGGAGGAGAGGGCTGAGAGCAGGTTCCTCCCCACAGCAGCGGAAGGCACAGGAGACTCGGGGGCCCAAAGTGATTGCAGCACCACTGAAGCGATCAGGCAGCAATCCGGATGGCAATCAGGATAAGGCACATAGTGTCCGGAGCCCATCTGTAACCCAGCCGGCGTTATTGAAGGTAGGTGAAGCAGGTATGCAGGCAGGGATCCCTCATAACAGATTGCCTATCATGGCAGCAGGTGTCTGTGGTTAGGCATGTCGGATCGCAAACGAAAGTTGCCGGGGGAACACAGGGACGGGCAGCTAATTTGCAGAGTCCACTCCGGAGGTCAAATTCGCCAACCAGGTGATATTTGGCAGATTGAAGGAATGAAAGCACAGAGGGGGATGCCACGCTGTCCCTCGCGCCAATATAGAGGTCTTCACGGAGGCCACTGCTATTAATGGCCGGACTCTGGTGTTTTAAAGGTCTCCCTTCAAAAGAAAAATGCCAAATTGTTCCTCCACTCTTCCTCCAAGTAATATAGTGAAGACCGAATGTAAAAAAAATCACTTTAGTTAGTGGATGGAGGATGATTGAAGATTTCTCTGTATCAATATTTTTTTATTTTATTTTTTTATTTATTTATTTGTTGTGTGGAGGTTATATGTGTCTTTTCAAATTCAGCATTATGGTAGTTTTTACTACCTTTTTTATATATTTAAATAATTTATAGTGGTATTAAGTGTTTTTGCACCTATATATATTAAAGTTATGGATGTTGTCCCCCTTTTTTTGTTGTGGTAAGTGTGGAGTTTATATGTGTTTTTTCAAATTTGGCATTATGGTAGCCTTTACTACCTTATTTTATATATATAAATAATCCAAAGTGGTTTTAAGTGTTTTTGCTTTTCTATATATTAAATTGTGGGTGTAGCCTCTTTCCTTGTTTAGATAATGTTTTATGATTATATAACCATCCATTTTTATCTTAAATTATATGTTTTTAGTGTTATTAATAAAATAGTATGTATATTGTTGATTATGTAATTATGTATGTTAATTTGTTGCCATGAAGTGTAATATGTGCAATTGATTGCCTTGGTATCCAGTATTATCCATTTATGCATCTGATATAAAAAGGAGGCTAGACTGGGTTAGATCACACCCCCTGACAAAGTCTTTGGCTGACGATACTAGTTCGGCGTGGTTCGGTGTCTGACTTTGGACGTGGTGTCATCACGAGCTGAGTCTCAAACTGTTTGTTGCAAGGAGAGCCAGACGGGATTGCCACCTTGTATAACGTGGATATCCATCACCCCGGTTGCTATCCGGAAGCCCTGGAGGGTTGAGTGTGAGCCGGCCGCTCTTAACTTTGATGTATGTGAGCTTATTACACTTAGTAAAAGTGATTGTTATTTTTTACTCACGTGGATGTGCCCTGTCTTCTTCTTTTCGTATATATATATATATATATATACACATTATGTATGTAGAATAAAGTGAATGGATACACCTGTGCTAGCAAAATGCATACCATGAATACAGGGCCGGCTCTTGGGGTGTTCAACCAGAGCAGTCGAACAGGGGCACTACCCCATAGAGGGCACACCCTTCCCAACATCCTGATTTCAGCGGGACACGAAGTGTCCCATGGATGGTCAAACGGGAGGTTGGGAACCCCCGTCACTGCAGCTGTGCGGAGGTGCCAGACCCCGGAGTAGCAGGCACGCCCCCAAGTAACGCCACTTAGGGGGCATGGTCTATTGTAATTAGGCAACGCCCTCATTTTTGGGCGCATGACACATGGTCAGAGCGTTCGGCTCTGAATCAGGCCCAGTGTCCAATCACTTTTGTCTACATATATATTTATACAGGTTGAGTCTCCCATATAAAAAATGCTTGGGACCAGGATTTTGGATAACGGAATATTCCGTATTTTGAAATAATTGCATAATTATTTTGAAATATCTCGGGAATAGGACCCAAATATACACACAGAATGCATTTATGTGTTATATACACCTTATACACACACCCTGCAGGTAATTTTAAACAATATATTCAATCATTTTGTGGCTCAAACAAAGTTTGTGTACATACATGAAATTAATTTATGTTTCATATACACCTCATACTCAAAGCCTGAAGGTAATTTTACAAAATTGTGGGCAGCACAGATGGTGTAATGGTTAGCATTATTGCCTCATAGCAATGAGGTCATGGTTTTCAATTCCCACCATGGCCGTTACTGTGTTTAGTTTGTATATTCTCCCTGTGCTTGCGTGGTTTTCCTTCGGTTTCCTCCCACACTCCAGAAATATACTGGTAGGTTAATTGGCTCCCAACAAAAATTTACCCTGGTGTGTTTGTGTGTGAGCATATGGTAAGAAACATAGGGCCTGATTCAGACCCGGACACAAGTGGCCGTTCGTTCGGCGTACGAGCGAAAAAATGTATATTCAAGCGCTCGCTCGTATGTTCGCTCACAGCTAATCTTCCGCCCCATAGTCTCCCAACCCCTCCTCTAGCTAGCGATCGTTCAAAATAACGACCGTCCGTCTCCTCTTTGGTTGCAGGGGACGCTCGCACAAGTTAAATCCGGAAGTGGACCTGTCATTTTTCGATTGCCTGCTATTTAATTCTGCAAACATACTTGAATCGATTAATAGCAATCAGTATATTCATTAGCTTAATTGGTATTCACATCTTTGCAATCCGTTTTTTTTTACAATGTCAATAAACTTTATTATTGTTCGTGTGTGTCATTCCTTCCGCAGAATACGTACGTTTGTACTAAGGGGATGGTTTTTCAAATGTTAAAGTTTGTTTGAATGCTACTATTGTTTTGCGTTAGTTTATATGCAGATTTTTCATCTTTATTAATAATATTTAAATGAGCTTACGCATGTCACTGCATCAAGCCTATTATAACTCACATTATATTTGTGAGGGTGTAGGTCACATGACTCATACAATAACCAATACAATGCTTTCTGTTAATTTTCAAAGTACATTAGCCAATCAAATTTTTTCTGGGACCTTTATTAAAACTGTTTTGTGTGGAAAAAATCATTGCCATCATGAGAGCCGCAGCATTTTGTCGCAGAGAAATCCTGGTCCTCACAGATGTGATGGACCAGAGAATAACTTCGCATCCGGCCCCCATCACTAACCGCCGCAAGCGGCAAGCCTATGCGGAGGTGCGGTGCCGGCTGCGTACCTTGGGCTACTGCCGCAATATCGGCCAGCTCGAAAGGCGCTGGTCAGATCTCCACCGCAGATCCCCACGCCTTTTGGCCAATTTGCATCAGCAAATTAGCGAAAGTAAGTGTATTTTTTTAACATTTTAAATGTAAGCATACCTGCGTGTACATGTTTTCCGTCTAGCCCTTTCTTTATTTATGACATACCTGTGTGTGCATGTTTCCGTCTAGCCCTGTTTCTTTATTTATGACATACCTGCGTGTGCATGTTTTCCATATTGCGCTTTTTTTTTTTTTTTTTGGTTGTGTACATTTTTTAAAAATCCCAAAATAAAATTAATATAAACATTTTTTATCCATCATTTAGGGGCTGAGCGCAGACTACGACGTCTACTACATCAACGACGTCGGCCTCGTCCCCTATCCCCCACTCCCACCCAAACCTCCTCTCCCCAACCTTCCCCAAATTCCCCCTCCACCCCAGACCGGCCAGACCATGATGCCCCTCCCTCTCATAATATTCCCATGCCTCAAAATTCACCCTCCCCTCCACCCCCCCCTCTCTTTTCATCACCCTCCCCTCCACCCACCCCTCTCTTTTCCTCACCCTCCACATCAAGCCAAATCACCCCTCCTCCATCCGACCAGCACTGGCCCACCTCTGAGGAGGACGATGTCGGGGCTCCAGGCCCAGTCATCATTATGACCGGTATGTTTCCCTTTTAAATTATGGTTGCTTTTGCATTATTTTGTTTTTGGTTGATGTTGTCCTTTTGCCTGTGCATTTCCAATTTGTTAAGTATTTCTAATGTTGTCCTTTTGCCTGTGCATTTCCAATTTGTTAAGTATTTCTAATGTTTTGGATATATATCTTTGCCAAACAATGTCTAGGATGTTTTCCCCTTACACATATCACACATGTCCAAACACTCATACTTGTGTCTTTCTTGTTTACGGTACCAACAAATGTAGTATTTTTGCGTACTTCTCCCTTTTTTTTGTTGTATTTTTATGTGTCATTTTTTAAGTTTTTATTTATACAAACTTTGCGTTTGCCATTACTTTGTTTTTGTTTTTTTTCTCTTTTTTTAAAGTATAGTCTGATTTTTAAGTTGTTTGGTAACATATAAATTAAGGTGTCATTTTAGTAATCCACACATTTTTTTAACCCACAGAGGACCAGAGGCAGATGCAAGAAATGCAGGATGGCTTGCACAGGTTGAGGGGCCATGTTGTAGGCATGCTCCTGGTCCTGGATCACATGTTGGCGCTCCTGCGCCACTAATTTTTTTTTTTGCCCTAAAACTGTTAAAAAAAATAAAATATATTTTGATTTATTAAAGTCTCATTCCTTGTCTGTAAATATTAGATTGTTTAACCTTACATAAGTCGACTATTGGAGCATGTTTTTTTAAGTAATGTAAATTAGATTGTAGAAAGCAGAAGTAAGTATGTAAGCTGGCACATTAAACACCTAACAATACCAATAGGTTTGTAGAATTACCAGCAATTTTTATTTATTTTTTTTGGTGGGTAATGTAAATATTAAATCAAACCTGCTTAGGCCTAGATTAGAAAACATACTGATTCACCATAATACCTTTGGTGTTTGTTTTTAGCCACAAAGCAGGGTAAAATACTTTACAATTTAACACATTACAGGATTAGCCATTAAGCAAGTTTGCCTTTTTTGGACCAAGTTACACTTGCTTGTAATTTACCAAGGAAATGTTTTTTTAACGTTAACCAAAAATTTATTCCACACAAATAATAAACACAAAGTGAATTGTCACAATCAATTCATACAGTGAAAACACACTCAAAAATACAACCAACACCAAAAATAACAAAATAAAAACAACAATCAAGAACTGTTTGAAGAAGTAGCATGCCAACATGAATCCACAAATGAGGCAAAGAAATCATTGTTCCAGAAGTTATATCCAATGTGGCCACATGAAGTACATTTTTTGGATCAGGTAGTAGGCATCGTTTTTTCGGTTAATTTTAAGGAATAAAAGACAAAAAAAAAGCACAAATTAAAATTGGCCATTAAAATCTTACATGTCTACATTGTGTCAATTAACTAAATTTTTAACAATAATTACCTAAAAAATCTGGCCACCACATCATCGCGTATGGCCCCCCCACATACTGACCTCCGACCAACCTCAGGGGGGCCATCCTCAGGCAAGGCATCCTCTGGCTGCATTGGAACACCACTCCTTATGGCGATGTTGTGAAATATCCCACACAGAACCACAATTTTCAAAACCATATCCGGCAAATACATGAGCTTGCCACCAGAGTGGTGGAGGCATCTGAATCGGCCTTTTAAAAGGCCGATACAGCACTCCACCACCTGCCTGGTGGCTGTAAGTGCAGAATTATACTCACTTTGTGGCCCTGGTGTGGGAGCCAAATAAGGTGTGAGCAGCCAGGGCGTGCAAGGGTAACTACTGTCTCCTGTGAAAAAACAAAAACAAACATCAGGACCATTGTGTAACAAGCTTTGCATTGGTTGCAACAGAAGGTGTCAACTTACCCAGAAGCCACGCATCACCAGCTTGTAGGTTGTCTAATTTGTGCCAAATCCCTGATTGCCGGATGACGAAGGAATCATGTGCACTGCCGGGGAATTTTGCATTCAGGGACAGAATCTGGAGGGAGGCATCACATACCACTATTACATTCAGTGAATGAAAGTGCTTGCCGTTCCTAAAAATAGCCTCCAGTCTTGCTGGAAGCTGAAGTGGTATGTGAGTGCCATCCACAACCCCTATGATGTGTGGGAAGCCAGCTATTTGGTAAAAATTGGCCTTCACCACACTAAGGGAACCCATATCCAATGACATTTTAATAAAATGATGGAGGTGTTTAAAAATGGCCTCCATCACTGCCCTCAGGATCCTTGAAAAGGAGGATTGGGAGATTCCGGCAACTATTCCCACAGTGGTTTGAAAGGATCCTGAGGCACAGAAATGTAACACCAACATTAATTGCTTAAGTGGTGGTATTGCTGTAGGACTGTCAATTTGCTGTTCAAGATCACTCTCTATTAATGAGAGAGTGTCTAGGATGATTTGGGGAGGAAGACGGTATCATCTTAATACCTCATCATCTGGCATTCCAAAAAGGGTGACACATGTTCTATATATCTGGGGCCTTGCACGCCTACGAGGCCTATGCCTGGGACGAAGTTGAGGTTGGTCGGGTTCTGGAACCATGGCCAATATAATACGACCAACATCAACCTGAAATGGTAAGCCAGGTAGTTATTGTTTTAGACAAATGTGTAAAGAAAAATATACTTATCTTTTCTAAGAAATCCAAAGATGCTTACAGGCCGGGGACTTGTCATGAGTCGAACAACCTTCATTTCAAAAGTAGAAAATATTTTTAGCTTTTTTTTTGAAAACTTGTATTGTAAACACATTTTTTCGGGGTGAAAAATAGAGAAGGGAGCACACATTAGTTTGGAAATTCGCACGTTACATTTAGTGGTAAAACATGATTTTACAATGAAAAAATTAAAACACATTAGTGCGCTAAATAGTACGCAATTTTTACAGTTAAATAAGGAGACATTAGTGTGCTAAATAGTACGCAATTTTTACAGTTAAATAAGGAGACATTAGTGCGCTAAATAGTACGCAATTTTTACAGTTAAATAAGGAGACATTAGTGCGCTAAATAGTACGCAATTTTACAGTTAAATAAGGAGACATTAGTGCGCTAAATAGTACGCAATTTTTACAGTTAAATAAGGAGACATTAGTGCGCTAAATAGTACGCAATTTTTACAGTTAAATAAGGAGACATTGGTGCGCTAAATAGTACGTTCATTTTAAATTAAAAACAACTCAAACATTATTTCACAAATGAGTACGCTCTATTTAGTGGTAAGACATGATTGGTCCAAGAAAAAAAACAAGATTACTTAGCGAAACATATGCGAAGACCAACACATCGAAATTGTAACTTCATGAAACTAAAAACACTTACCAAAAACAAACAAATATCCCAAAGTACAAAAACTTAAATGGGGTAATGCCAAAATAACTGTAAAAATAAAATATAAAAAAATAAGTACAAACATTTGTAAACTATTTACTATTATTTTTTATGGTGTTTTTTAAAAAGACTTACTCAAAAACTCCAAAAAAAAAGCTAAACAATAAAAAAAAAAGCGAACGGAATTTAAATAAGTAAGAAAACAAACAAAATGATCACAAGTGAAAAATCCGCCTAAAACTCCAAATACCGCCAACAATCAACTCCTACGCCAAACCTCCAACATTCATAACACGCCACCTCGACTCAAGTCACACCAAGCCATAAATAGGCTTTATTTTCCCGCTCAAATTAAGGACGGACAATAGGAGCGCACAATCAATGATGTGGCCGAATAATGCTGACGCATGTATAAAAACGTCACTGAAAACCCCAATCGGTCTTCTGTAGTGAGACCTGAAAGTCAAAAATGGCTACAGAGCAGCAAAGCACTGGCCAAGAGGCGCCAGGTAAGTATTTGTCTTTTTTGGACTAAAGGATTATGTTTAACAATAATTTTGGTAACGTTTGACATTATAATTTTTACAATTTTTTTAGAAAAATGAGTGGAGGATGCCATGGAAGAGGCTCCTGGTCCTAGTAGGCCAACTAAACAAACAAAAAAAAGGCAGCCACAATTCACAAGAAAGGAGATGGAGGTTTTGGTGCAAATGTGCAATGACAACCTGCCACAGGCACCAAGGAATATGGGTGCAAGCCAGAAATGGAAAATATGGGATGACATAGCCAGTGCTGTCAATAGGGTGGGTGAGTTTGTTCGTTCAACCCGGGAGGTCAAATGCCGGTACGTAAAAACGACATTTGAAAAATAATTGTTTACAGGTCCAAATACTGCAGGAATAATGCCAACTTTTTAACCCACAGATGGAGCGTCTTCAAATATCGGCTTAAGCAAAAACTGGCTGATAGAGCTAGGCATGCAGGGGGGACAGGTGGGGGTCCCACCCCTGTCACTGGAGCTCACCGATTTGGAGGAGATGGCCCAGGGGTGTGTGCAGGATAAGGAGGTGTTTGGCGTGTCGAACATGGATACCGACATGCCAGACTTTGCGACTCCTCATGTTGGCCAAGGTAAATGTTGTAATGTTAACAACTCAGAAATGTGTTTGGGACAATATCTAGATTCTAATGTTACTCTTTTCTATTTTTTATCACAGAGACACAGGCGGATGAGTCTGCTCCAGAGGGGAGCTTTGGCCGCAGAATTTCTGCTGGCTCTGCAGGGGAGGAAGCAGTAGATCCGGCTGGGGATCCTGTGGAAGACAGTCCAGGGCATTCCCCCTCGCAGGCAGTGGGCCTCCTCACTGATCTCAATATTAAAACGGATCAGCACACCGAGATTCTGCTGAGGCTGGACGCCAGTCTGCTACGGGTGGTGGACACCCTGGAGCAAAGTGCTGCGGCCAACGTGACCATTGCTAAGGCCCTGGCAGAAAAATACTGGGGCCAACGTCCGAATAGCAAATGCCCTTGAGCAGCTCATTTGCCAGCAGATGTTGGAGCCAGCCTCCCTTCCTGCCGGAACATCAGGACCCTCCACCTCAGCCACAACAACAGCCATCCCTCCAAATGTGCTTAGCCCTATGCCTAGTCCAGAGGACACAACATCTGCCTCTGGCCAGGCCAGCAGAAGGACATCCTGGACCCGTTCAGGCTCCCTCCCTACCCCGGCCAAACGGGCCAAAAGGCGATGACAGCACTGGCTAATTTTCCCACAATCCTTCTCTGTGTTTGCCCCATATTCCTTAATGCCCAAAACCTCCCTCTCCTTTCTTGTATATTGTTTTTAAAATTTGTTTGTTTGTGTTTTTCAAATGCCACTTTTTTTGTTTGTGTGTTTCTAAAATATTTTGTTTATTGTTTTTACGTTATCCAGATTTTATTTATGGAAAAACACAAAAAAAAATGTGAGGATAAAAAATATACTGTTTAAAATCTGCACAATTCTATTGGTAATTTTTTTAAAAACTGGTTAAAAGGTAATCCCGTAAACAAAATTACAAACAATACAATGGAAATCTAAGCATTATTTTGGCAAAAAAAGCCAAGGGTTAAAAACAATTTATGAGTTTTAATTAACACTTAGCAAAAACAAAAGGACGATTGTTTTCTTTGCCCCTAAAAAATGAAGAAAAAGAACAAACATGCGTACAATATTGTTGCCCTAAAAAATTAAAAAAACAAATGTGGCAAAAACACGCAATTTTTAAATAATTTTGTAAGCTAATTGATTGTATAACCCAGAAATTAGCAGCGGAGTAGTTCACCTGCGTACGGTTTTTTGCTACAAAAAAAAAGCAATTTGCTAAACACCTTTCAAGCATTTTTAAAATTCAACACTGATTGTTTTTGTGGCATCAATTGATAAATCGAAAGAGCATCGATGTGCCCCGGGAAGGACGAAGAGACCATCGTCATTGCGGTAGAGTATACCAGACCACAAGCTGAGCGATAAGTTTTAATGGACAGGGGAACAGTCAGTGACGTATCACTTTTTCCGTTCACATTGGCCATTCGCATAAGATAATCTATGTATGCCCCAAAAACGCCTCGACACGCCTGCGTTTTCCCATCTCCACCCCCGTCACCGCCCCAAAACGGACAGTTCTGTCAATCACATTTGACATGTCACTTCCTGTTCGCTATTCAACGAACGACTGGAAAAATTATCGCAATCAGCCATACACACATGCGCACTGTTACACCGACGCATGCGTGGTTTAACAACATCGGATGACTACGAGCATTCGACCGCTTACGAGCGGCTCGGAATGAGGGCCATAGAGTGTAAGCTCCACTGGGGCAGGGACTGAAGTGAATGGCCAAATATTCTCTGTAAAGCACTGCGGAATATGTGTGTGCTATATAAATAAGTGGGAATAAATAAATACAATATTTTTAATAATTTGTGCCTTAGACAAAGTTTGTGCACATTGAACCATAAAAAATCAAAGGTTTCATTATCTCAGTCATGCCAAAAAAAATCTGTATTTTAGAATATTTGGATATGGGAGACTCAACCTGTTTGTGTATATATATATATATATATATATATATATATTATACACAAAACCATCAGTCCAACACTAGAGTTAATAGTTCTCATTCACCTTGGTGCCCCTTTATTAAATGTATACATTACCACAGTTCCTAAGCGGAAGAAGCAGCACTCAGGATTTAGAATATGAAAATCATTTATACGATTAGAAAGTCAAAATGCGGCACTCGTCTAGATCTTATTGAATGTATATAGACCATGCATGCGCAGATGTGCGAACATCGCTCAGAGTGAACGAGCGGCCACTTACGAGCGGCTCTGAATCAGGCCCTCAGTCCCTTATATTCTTTCCTTATGTTTATCTCTGATTAAATAGAAGTACAAACATTCTATAAGATCTAGATGAGCGCAACATTTTTACTTTTTAAACGTGTTACAATTTAAGGTTTTTTTTGGGATACCCTTCTTATGCTGGCAGCTGTCTTTGAATCTGCATTTGTAACACTGAGTGCTGATATTGTGTAAATTCTTGAAAATCATTTATGTACCGGTACAGTAGAATCCGGGGCAACTGTAAAAAAATCAATACTCGCCTATTCCTAGTGTAGATCATGTCCTCTTTGTCCCAAGTAGGCATCCACATGGTAAAAATAAAAAGAATTGGCACCCGAAACCAGGTGGGCCCATCGCGTGAATGTAGGAGGTGCCTGTTGCTGGCTGTGAGAGGTCAGCCTGTCTCTCACACTCTCCCCCATAGATTTCAATTGTGGGAAAGTGCCAATGAGGTATATGGTGGGAACTGCTACATTGTAGCCTATAATGGTAACTGCAAGGTTAATTGAGGTGAACCTGGTTGTTACCATCATAGGCTAAAATGTAGCGGTTCCCACCATGGATCTACACTTTGAATTTAGCAAATTATCAAGCTCTTGTTCCTTCAAAGGGACCTAACAAGTAGGCTTAAGCAAGATCTTGATAATTTGCTTGCTCGAGCAGATGCTGAGGGGAGTATCACAGCAGACGTAAGGGGAATATTTAGAGTCGGACTCCCGGTAGTACCCATTTTTTACACCAAACCAAAGTACACACAAGCTTAATTGATCCCCCTGGCCAATCCATTTTATTGGGCAGGGGTTCATTATACCAACCTATTTCGGTGCTTTGGGATGGGTACCTGAATCCAAATATATAAAATACACCACAAACTTACTGAATAAGTTGAAGGAAATAGGTAAAATAACACCAGATACCCTGCTCTGTAGTGCTGATGTCACTAGCCTGTATTTCACACAGTGAGGGCATCAGAACAGTGGATTATCTGATTAGAGGTAATCCTTCATATGTGGGCCATCCGGTAAAGTTCTTTCTAAGATTATTGCAATTGATCCTACTTTATATATGACAATAAGTTTTATTTGCAGAAAGCAGGGTGTGTGATGGGGTCCAATGCAGCCCCATCATACACGAATGCTTATATGCATATGGTAGAACCACAATTGTTCTTCCAGGAACTGGATATTACACAAAATCTGCTATTGTACTGTAGAGTCATAGATGATCTACTAATTTTCTGGTCTGGCTCTAAGTATGACTTACAAAAGTTATTGGATGACCACAATAAAACAGGACATGAGGTGCAGTTCACCTATTCTATAGCTTAAGATTCGATCCATTACCTTTATGAGAACATTGCACAACATGAAGGAGTTTTAAGTACATCTATATATGTCAAGGAGATGGAAAGAAAGAAATGTAATGCGGGCTGTCGGGATGCCTCCTGTCAGAATACCGTCAGCCTAACCCTAACTCTCCCCATTAGTGCCTAAACGTAAGTCTCCCCCCTTTGTGCCAAAACCTAACCCTCCCCCCTTAGTGCCTAACCCTAACCCTCCCCCCTAGGAGTGCCTAACCCTAACCTACCCCCCCAAAACCTAAACCTAACCCCACTATGCTCCTTAAACCTAACTCCCCCCCCTTGCAGCTAACACTAAGGGTACCCAGTACTTACCTTGTTCTGGCTGGTGTTCTGGCACCAGGATTAAGATAGGTATCGGTATTTTGATGCCTATCTTATGTCACTTGGGATTCCGATGTCGGTATTGAGACAGTCAGCACTACATCCCTGATAGAAATACCATTCTACATCATAGTAGCTTCAACCCGCTACCACTTAGACATGGTCTCCCATATTTCCAGCTACTCAGGGTCAGAAGGGTCACCAGTGACCCTGAAGTATTGGAGAACCAGATGAAAAGCATGGTTGATAAATTTGTAATTAGAGGCTATGATGGAGATGAATTAGAAAAAATCAAGCAAAAATCATGAAGCTACCAAGAGAACAGATGTTCCAATCCAAAATAAGGTGGTAGAATGGCATCAAACAGAATACCTTGGGTCAATAGGTTCACAGTAAATAGCAATAAAACCACCAAAAAAGGATGCAATTTAAAAGATTGCCTGGTTAAACTTGATATGGGAAAATTGAAGGCTAATAATAAACCTGCACATTTTCTGTCTCTGTTTAGGGTGTATAATGTGCAGATCTGTGATATTGGGAGACACCTTTAACCATCCCTACACAGAATCCAAATTTTCAATCAGGTACCCAGTTATTTGTAGTACTACTTTTGTGGTATACCTTCTGTCTTGCCCATGTGGGTTACACTACGTGGGCAAGACAGGAAGGCAATTCATCCAACAAATGGTGTTCCACAGTTCAGCTATTTTAATCAAGCATGACAGTACGGTGTTTGATGAATACATAAAATAAATAGAGAAATTAGGACAAAGATTAAAGACATTTGAAAGTTTGGAGAATTTTCAGAAGACATTTGAGAAATTTAAAAATGAAATAGATCAAAATTAGAAATTAATTATAGAACAAAAAAGGGGAAAATTTGCAAGGGACAAAAATGACTATTCACAAAATCTGATCTTTAAATGGAATAAAGGGATAGGTAGAAGGAGACAGGAACCAACAGCCAATTATTCATCTTCTGAAATTGAATCTTCAGATAATGAGACACAAAATTCATCATTTGGAGGAAGGAATTTTTTAGGAAGGGGGTAGAAACTGTAGAAGAACCTATAGGAGAAAATACAAGAAAACACGTCGAGGGGGTCAGAAATCTAAGAAAAAGAAACAACTAAACCAAATGGGAGGAATGACCACAGAGACAGAGGAGAAATTTCAGAAGGTAGATGAACAACAAGATGCACTCAGAATAGTGAATCTTTCTGATAAAATTCTGAGTGAAGAACATATATTTTTGTTGAGTAAAGGTCTATCATTTTCAGCTATGAAGAACTTTGATAGGTTTGATTGGGAAAAGGATCTAAACCTCTTCGCTCATAAATTACTTTTGCAGAATACCCTCCTGAACCCTTATTGGAACAAACCAATGAATGTTATGGAACTGGAGAAAGATAAAATAGTACTGTATATGTTAGAAGATTTAGCTGAGGATGGTGCTGTCAATCAAACTGATTCTTGTTGGAAAATACCTATTTTCCTATTTTAAAAAAACAATCGACCTTTACACCGGACATGAAAATCTGTCCACAAGTTGAGATATATGTAAAACTGGTATCTAAAGAATTGGATCACATTATGTCGGAGAAACATAGAGAAAACAATCTGAATAGAGATGAAAAAAGAACCTTTGATGAGATTAAGGAATGGGACGATGTTGAATTCTCTGACAAAGGAGGAAATGTCGTCATTTGGCCGAAGGAGATGTATTTAAAGGAAGCAAAAAAGCAGCTAACTGATGTTAGGTGCTATAAAGAATTGATTTTTAATCTGGCTCAAAATTACTTTGAAAATGTACCAAAAAATGATCACTAATGTGTACAGAGAAGGGGTGATTATGAAAACAGATTTGGATTACCTATGGGTGGACAATCCCAAAATTGCAACATACTGTCTGCTGCCCAAAATACATAGAAATGAACAAAATCCCCCAGGACGCCCAATAGTCTCAGGTATTGGGACCCTGGGAAAAAAGCCAGCAATTTTGTAGATAAACATCTAAGAAGACATGTGACACAATTACCATCATATTTACAAGATACAATGAATCTATTAGGGAAAATAGATGGCATCTCCCTGAGTGAAAATACTATACTTGCCACATGCGACGTTGAAAGCTTATATACAAGCATTTCTCATGATTCAGGACTAAAAGCTGTGAGGTATGTCTTGGATATGGAAAGAAGAGATGATGAATTTCATACCTTTATTTTGAAATTGTTAAAGTTCATTTTAACTAAAAATTATTTCATATTCAATGAGAAATATTATTTGCAGGGGGGCTGCAATGGGCATATGTGGCCCGACATATGCCAATTGATATTTAGGCAGGTGGGAGCAGGAGGTGGTCTTCTCAGAGGCAAATTCAAAATACACAGACGAGTTAGTATTGTGGTTGAGATTTATAGATGACATCTTCATTGTCTGGGAAGGAGAAGAGGTTGCTTTGATAGAATTCATTGATAAACTCAATGACAACACCTTGAATTTAAAACTGACAACAGAAATAGATCCTTTACAGATACATTTTCTGGATCTCACCATTAAAATCAATGAAGACAGAAATTTGGTGACAGAAAAGGATGGCGACCAACAGTATTCTGCATTATCAGAGTTCTTACTATCCAGGAACTAAAAATAGTGTCCTGAAAGGATAATTTCATAGGATGAAAAGAAATTGCTCCACAGAAGAAACTTTTCAAAAAAGAGATAAGGAGCTTGGAGGAAGATTGAGATCTCAAGGATAAAGCAATGAAATTATGAAAAAAGAATACCAGGAAACTCTTCTAAGCAGTAGGGACACTTTACTGTATCAAAATGATTCAGGAAAAAAGTTGAAATAGGAACAATCGATCAGATTTATAGGTGCTTTTTGTAGACAATGGAGGAGTCTACAAACTGCTCTTCAGAAACACTCACATATGCTAAAAACAGAGGAGGATCTGGTAATCATCTTAGGCTCTAAAATCAACATCGGTTGGAGGAGATCTAAAAATCTTAAGGATTGTCTAACATGTAGTCATTTTCAAACCCACAAAATAATGAGAGAACAAAATACTGGATCTCATAAGTGTGGGCACTGTAAAGCCTGTGAATTCATGGTGAAAAAATACTACTATGGGAACAGATGTGAAATAAAAGATTTCATTAACTGCTCCACACATACTGTCTGATCTGTTCCTGCAGAAAGGCATACTTTGGTATAACCAAAAGAAAATTGAAAAAGAGATTATTAGAACATGTCTCTAATATCAACAATGCACGAATGGATGAAAGTAGGATGAAAGCATTAAAATAGGTTTAGGTATAATTATACTTACACTTAAATATATGGTTAATGATTATTTATTTGGTACAGATTAATCACTGGATTAAATTGAGGTATCAGTCAAGATGGATATACAATTTATTTCAACACATAAGATTTATAACAATTATATGATCACTCTGGTTAGTGAATAAGTTTGCACAATATTTATTGGAATATGCTGGTATGGTATCATGTACATTGATATTAATAGGTGTATTTCATACATCATTTTAAATAGAATAGATATGCAGAAATTAATTTTATATTTTAATGACAATTATTATGGGGATGCATTTATTTAACAATTGATTATAGGGTGTTCTATAAATATTTCCAATTAATAATATTATAATGCTAAAAATATGGAAATATATATCAGCTAATTGATTGATTGTAATTTTGATCTGTATATATTTTATTATAAATACTTATACTGGATTTAATCATGGTTGTTTATTTACTTAAACATGTCAGTCAGGGCAAAACACAGTAACTAATATGGTGACCAATAGGAGGGATGAGACTGAAATTTTCAAATGAACGCTGAGAGGAGATTGGAGGGTTAATGTATAAAATGACCGGGAGAGATAACGGTCGGCTTGCCTATCTGAAAAAGCCACAGCGAAATGCACGTTGGCGTTTAGCTGTGATTGGCTTAATAGAGTGCCCGATTATAACAATTTATGCTGCTATAAATGTGCTAGCAGCAGGATAATATTGGTGTATGTTGGAGCATGTATGTGGTTCGCAGCTGCAGCACCGCTGGGCTAACTAGTGGACCATGAGACGAGGCCACTGACTGCTGTGCACATTGCATTGCTGTCCTGTCCGGCAGAGCAGTATATTAGTGGCTAGTAAATGTTATAGATGGATTGCGGCTGCGGCATTGCTATAACAAGCAGGCAGAGTCACTATAATATGGAGCTGGTCATCAGGGTAAATGCAGTGTTTAGTAGTCCTATTTATCGGAATTCCCATTCGTTTAAAATTAGCTGAGATAACAATACCTGCAATGAATACCTGTAAATCCAAGAGGAATGGATATATTCACTGAATGAAGAACTACATATACGTATTGTGAAGAGAGGGATATACAGTATGTCATAAACCTATCTGAATACATATTTCAGTTAAGCCTTGGCTGTTAATACACATTGTGATTATAAACTATATTACATGAAGGACTTAAAGTTTAAAATGCCCTCATAACTATAAGTGTGAAATTTAGTCATTTTTGCATGAAGCAAAACACGTTATTTGCAGAGATGATACAATTGTTTCGAAGTATACACATGGCTCTGAATAAGAAACCTGTATCTCAATATAGATCTGCTGCTATGATACACACCACTGATTATAAAGCCTGTGAGGATGTTTGCTTGATAAAACAATTTCTATTCAACATAAAACATATATTCCACTGCCATTTTGACAGTCTATAATCTACACACTACCTTTGATATTTACTGTATACCTGTTAATAACTTTTATATACATACATGATTGGAATTAACATTTAGCATTCTATAAGTTTAGCACAACAATAGAATGGGGCACTGAGACATATCATGGCCTTATTTTAATTTTTTCTTACTGTTCTATAAAAGTTTTATTTTGATGGAATTTGCTATAATTGTTTGTCTATTTAAAAAATACCAAATTAAGGTTAAGTTTTAAAATAATTCTATGTTTATGCAAATACATGTACATTAAATTGTAAGGACAACTTTTTCTTTGTTTGTAATAACAGCTATTAGGGGCGCCATCAATACGGGCACTAGTGACCAGCCGGTCGCAAAACATTGTCTAGTTGCCAGACACAGAGTAGCAGACATCAGATCTAGGATCATAGATAATATTGCTTTTAACATCAGGGGAGGTAATTGATGCTAATAATAAACCTGCACATTTTCTGTCTCAAAAAATGGCTATCACCGCTGTTTAGGGTGTATAACGTGCAGATCTGTGATATTGGGAGACACCTTTAACCACCCCTACACAGGATCCAAATTTTCAATCAGGTACCCAGTTACTTGTAGTACTACTTTGTTACTACAGGCTGAATCACGCTAGATTTTTAAGCTTAAGACTCTGGTCCCAAAAGAGTTAAATTAGACTCTGGGCCTCCAATGTTTTTTATGATCCCTCTTTCTGTTACATAACAATCTGGAGGAATATTTAGGGGATATTATTAACTAAATGGATCTAACTTATATATGTATTTATACTTCATATATGTTAAGCAAATACAATTATATCAGCTAAATCTGTTATTTTTAGGGAGGAATAAGTACATACCACATGTTTTACCTTTTATATTATGTATTTTATTTGATGTAGTATTCACTGTTGGTACAGTATGTTGCCTAGGCAACATTTGGGGGAAGCATGGACTTGCTGGCCTGAGTGGCGCTGATGTTGGCGGGAGTGGACATGGCGCACACAATGGTGAGATGTCAGGTGGCGGCACCACTCATGTGAGTAAAGTTTATTAATTATTGGTGTGGTGTTTGTATATATTTAAATAATACATTGCATAATGTATGTGTATACCCTTGATAACGGGCATGGCGTCGTAAATGTCGAAAGATACAGCAATATAACATGCTGAGTGCTGCAATCTTCTTTTACACACACACACACACATATATATATATATATATATATATATATATATATACCAATACTCCAAAGGACGGCACTCAGAGACTGTCATATGCAAAAAAAAATGTATTCCACTGTCAATGCTTTGGGTTGTATACCCCTTTCTCAGGACCACATAGAAACACATAATTACACTTACGTCCTTAAGTACCCCCATGCAGACATCTTTGTCCACTCCACGCTGCTGTTCACATGGGCCGTCCTCCCGGAAACCCCGCTGTGCCACACTTCCGAGTCCTGCTGGTAGTGTTGCCATAGGAACACAAACGCTTGCGTTCCATGGCTTCCACACATCCGCGATCCAACGGAGGCAACCACAGGGAGAGCCAGTGGGCCAGGCCTGTCGACAGCAAGGGCAGAGTGTTATGCATTATATTAAAATACACACTACAGTATGACATTACCTTTAATCTAACATACACATATGGACATACTAATGTACCATCTATATATAGTCCCTGGAGATTCAAAAACATAAAGTCCAGAGTGTAAATAAAGACTGTATCACCAATCTGTTCATTATAAAGAGATATAACCTGCATCAGCAAATATATGTCTATATAGCAAGACACAACATAATTTGTATTGAGGACACACCACAGTTAGTAAGATTTGGCAAACAACCACATCAAAGGATTATATCAGCCCGTGATTCCCTGTATCAGCCGACAGTGCAACTTTTAGATTGCGTTTTACAACCATTGTTACTTTTACAGGATACCTTTTTAAAGGATACTACTTGCTTATTGAATAAGTTGATTGATTTGCATGAGGTTCCATCCATCACACTACTCTGCTATCTGGATGTCTGAAGCTTGTATACAGTCATCCCACACCAGAGTGGTGTGTTGGCCATGAAGGAATTTCTGGAGGAACGTGTTTCACCATTTGAATTTGATCATGACCTGTTTCTGACATGATTGGATTTGACACTACAAAGGATTTTTTTATTGTTTGATGGGGACATGCATCTACAGTACAGCTGCAAAGGTGCACTATGGGGTCTCCCGTGGCACCCTCCTATGCTAATATATATATATGTTCCAGCAAGAAAAACGATTGTTTTTTGATGACTCAGCTATTTGACAATATATCTTATGGAACACCCGGTACATAGATGATGGGGGGGGGTGTAGAATTGTTTGAAAATCTGTTAACACAGGTCAGTGATTCACAATCACCCATTAAATTTACTTACTCACATAGCTTTGTGGAAGTTCATTTCCTTGATGTAAAAATCTGGGTTGTGAATCATATTATTGAAACTGAGGTTTTTAGAAAGAGTAACGATAACACATTCCTGATGTTATCTAGTCATCATCTGGAGGCACTCAAAAGAGGCCTACCTCTGTCACAGATGATGCGTATCGCACGTATTACAAGTGATCCGTCAAAAATTCCAGATTTCTAGGACAGAGTTGTTGCCTCCAGCTATATGCGATAACCAAGGGGTTATTTCCTGGTCCAGTGACTACTATTGCTAGTCCCATCATAAGTAGAGCAACTCAAGCTCTATGGCCAATTGTGTCTTCTGATAATGACTTACCGGTGTTCACAAATACTAGACCTATAGCAGCCTTTGTTACCTAATATCAGTAGAAAGCCCCTTGGCTGCTATAAGTGCAGTAATTGCACTACTTGTTCGTACTTAGTAGTTAATTCAGACCCGCTTGCTAGATGCGTTCACTCGCACGATGCGTATGCAAATTTGAGAAGGCAGGTGATCGCACGCCAAGGCATTAGCATGCCCACTATGTCTTGGCGTGTGATCGCTCTGTGTATGCAGATGCCCACCAGCCAATCTTAAGACGCCCACTTCCGCACGTCATCTCCAGGAAGTGTATGCAGCCATCGTTACCATTGAGTAGCATCGGATGCGATCACAGCGCTTGTGGCTGACCATGCCCTGCCGCAAGCACTGCGAGTTATTCAGTGTAAATTTCAGCCAAGTGACGCGTACTATAATGCTGCCTCTGAAACGTCATTGAGATGCTCAGGCTCACCTGCGTTCGCACCTCCACTCCCCCCAGCCCCTGTCATCACCCACAAACGGCTTCTCCTGTCACTCACTCTGCTGGGCAGGCTATGAGCAGCAAGTAAACGCTTCACGATCTCTTGCACTGGTTCGCACATGCGCACTGCAATGCATATGCATGCGCAAATTGCAAACATCGGCTTTCTGCATGCGAACGCTTCCTAGTAAGCGGGTCTGAATCAGGTCCTTAGTACCTTGTAAGTCTTTCAAGCATCCACAAACAAATAAAACATGATATTCGCCAGGTCTCTTAACGTGCAGCAGCACCTTTGTAGTTTATATTATTGTGTGCCCTATACTATACTGGCCAAACTACCAGGCTCATCGCTTAGCCATACGTTTATCACTGTACAGCAGGACCAGCCAGTCGCTAAACATTTTAAAGAACAAGGTCATACTCTGGCCTCTTTTAAAGTAATTTATCTTTGACCATATAACCCCTTCATTACTTGGGGGAGACAGAGCCAAGAGTCTGTTGATTAAGGAATCACAGTGGATCTTGCGTTTGGATACCATTAGTCCCAAGGGTCGTAATTACAAGATTAATTGGAACAGTATCAGCTAATTAGGTCCGTTTATACATACATTCACTGATTTTATAGAGTGCGAAGGATTGTGCCTGTTGTAATATTCTTTTATTTCCTTTGATATAGATGTTTGCCAAATCTTACTAACTGTGGTGTGTCCTCTCTACAAATTATGTTGTGTCTTGGTATATAGACATATATTTGTTGATGCGGGTTATATCTCTCTATATATCTCTTGATCATGAATAGATTGGTGATACAGTCTTTACTTATACTCTGGACTTTGTTTTTGAATCTCCAGGGACTATATTTAGATGGTACACTAATATGTCCATATGTGTATGTTAGATTAAAGGTAATGTCATAGTGTGTATTTAACTATAATACATAACACTCTGCCCTTGTTGCCAACAGGCCAGCCTCTCCGGCTCTCCCTGTGGTTGCCTCCATTGGAGCGCAGATGTGTGGAAGCCATGGAACGCAAGCGTTTGTGTTCCTATGGCAACACTACCAACAGTCCCTTAAAGTGTGGCACAGCGGAGTTTCCTGGAGGACGGCCCGTGTGAACAGCAGCATGGAGTGGACAAAGATGTCTGCACAGAGGTACTTAAGGGCGTAAGTGTAATTATGTGTTTGTATGTGGTCATGACAAAGGGGTATATACCCCTAAACATTGACAGTGGAATAAATGTTTCTTTTTGCATATGACAGTCTCCGAGTGCCGTCCTTTGGAGTACTGGTATGTGATTGGATTTGACAGGCATCGGAGCACATTGATATTTTTACAAGGAGTGCCGGCAGATTTCGGATGTTTGTGTATATATATATCGTCACTATCTGATAGCGTCACCCGTGCGGGCTGCATGAATAACTGGGACTTTGTTGATACAGGTATTTGTAACCTTTGGTTGTGTGGTACGGGTCGCACTTTGTATGTTTGTATATCTTAGTCACCATATTTGCTGCTTAGCGGTTATGGGTTGTTAGTTACCTATTTGGATTGATTATACTGATTTGTAATGGGTTAATATGTGTGTGTGTGTATGTATATATTTGCATATATGTTCCCTGTATTGGTGTCTATATTTACATCCACGTTGACTTTTGTTTCTGGGATGTTTTTCATGGGCATTCTGATATGTTATGTACCATTTTGAGATTCTCTCATTACATACTGCCTGTTTTCATTAGACTGGTTCACTTATATATAGGCGTTGTGGATACTATTACTGTGTATCCTGGTTTCTATTATAGTGTTTAATTTGATTTGTTTATATACCGCTGTTTTTCTATAGACATCGATTTCCAATGATTCCCTCATTGATGGTGAATTATACCTATTGAATTCACAGGATTTATGGTATGTTGGCAGTATGTGTTTTCATGTGTGTAATTAATAGAATGGGGCCAGATAGACTTTGTTATATGACAGTGATTTGTATTTATCTGTTTTTTCCTTAGATGCCTTTTTTGTGATATACTGCCTACAGACACTTGTCTTGAAAAAGGTCTGTTTTTAGACCGAAACGTCGACACAAATGAAGTGGTGTCTGACATAAATGTATATGTTGAATTTTTTGAATAATATGACTAAATAAAAGGATATTTTTTAAGTGAGTGCCTTCATCCAACGAAATCGGAGGATACTATTTCTATACCATGGACTTTTTGTCTTGAAGTGCACCCAGAACATAACAATTTTTGATAAAGGTGTGAGCGCAGGACTTTTAGATAATATATATATATATATATATATATATAGCTCTGGAAAGGATGGCAGCACTCGACGACTGATAGTAATGTTCACAAGAATTTTAATGCATAATGGATTATGCATTAAAATTTCTTGTGAACATTACTATCAGTCGTCGAGTGCTGCCATCCTTTCCAGAGCTGTTTTGGGACCTGATGGTCCATGGAAGGCACCAACGCCATTTACCCTTTACTTCAGTGAGTGCCGGGACTGTGCTATATCCTATATATAAATATATATATATGTGTGTTCATCAATAGTGAAACAATAGCGCCATCTAGTGTAACAATCTCGCGATAACCTGTGTTTGCACTCAGAGATACAAGAATTAGGCTTGCTTATAGAAGTTGTGCCATAGTGGCACTGTTATTTATGTTGTCTGAAATTAATAGTGTGTGACATATATTACACGTTATTTCTTTACGACTTTTCTTTATCATACTATGGAAAAACCTTCGCTCTAAGGAATTACACCTGCACACGAGACTGGTTGTGCATGAATTTAAGTAAAGTATAATGATTATTTACTAGGTTGCAACACCAGTGGCACTGCATAGGGGGACCACTACTGGGGACACTGTAAAAGGGGCTCTACTGGGGCACTGCATAGAGGGACCACTACTGGGGGCACTGTATATAGGGCACTACTGGGGGCTCTGTATATAGGGCACTACTGGGGGCACTGTATAAGGGGCACTACTGGGGGCACTGCATAGGAGGACCACTACTGGGGGCACTGTATAAGGGGCACTATTGGGAGCACTGCATAGGGGGGACCACTACTGGGGGCACTGCATAGGGGGACCACTAATGGGGGCACTGTATATGGGGACCACTTCTGGGGGCACTGTATAAGGGGCACTGCATAGGGTAGACCACTAGTGGGGACACTGTATAAGGGGCACTGCATAGGGTAGACCACTACTGGGGGCACAGTATAAGGGTAACTACATATGGGGGACCACTACTGGGGCACTGCATAGGGGGGACTACTACTGAGAGCAATGTATAGGGGGGACTACTACTGGGGGCACTGCATAGGGGTGCCACTTCTGGGGGCACTGTATAAGGGGCACTACTGGGAGCACTGCATAGGGGGGGCCACTTCTGCGGGCACTGTATAGGGGGACCACTGCTGGGGCACTGTATATGGGGCACTCTATAAGGGGCAGTACTGAGGGCAATGCATAGGGGGACCACTACTGTGGGCAGTGCATAGGGGGCCCAAAGCATATTCTTGCACCTGGGCACACCACTCTCTAGTTCTGCCACTGTGTAACACTAGCGCACTATGGGCTGGATTCAGACCCATTCGTTATCTGCGTACGCTCACTAGATGCGTATGCACATTTTTCAAAGTGACGTCACGGGAAGCAATCACTCGCCAAGGCATAAGCACGCCCACCATGTCTTAGCGAGTGGCCACTTTGTGTATGTGTACACCCAATCGCACAGGCAGAGCCGCCCACCAGAAACACGTCATCTCCAGGAAGTGTATGAAAACACTGGTACATCGAGCACCATCGGATGTGAACGCAGTGCATGAGGTAGCTTTACCCTACCGCAAGCATTGCGAGGAAATCAGTGTAAAATAAATGGCAAGTGACGTGTACTATGACGCTGCCTGTTAATTATGCGTGCCTCTAAAACGGGGTTGAAACACTCAGGCACGCCTGCGTTCGCATCTCCAACCCCCCGTTATTAGTGTCATGCCCCTGTTACCACCCACAAACGGCCTCTCCTGTCACTCATTACCCTGGGCTGCCTTTGCTGGGTGAGCGAGAGGGTTGCGATCTCAGGGCCTGATTCAGAGCCGCTTGTAAGCGCCTGCTCGTTCGCTCCGAGTGATGTTCGCACATCTGCGCATGTGTATGGGTTGTAATGTGCATGCGCCAACCAGTCAGTGCGGTCGGAAATCGTGTGCTCGCACAATAGCGAATGCCTGCTAATTTGAGTGACAGGATGAGGCATTTGTGGGTGGTAACAGGGGAAGGTGCTTGAAAACGGGGAGTGGAGATCTGAACACAGGCATGCCAAACGGTCAAAACGGGTGTTTAATGGGAGTGCATAATTAACAAAGCAGCGTCATTGACCACGTCAGTTGGTTGTCTTTCAGCCTGAACTGCTCGCATGATTGCACTAGGAAAATGCTACCACAAGAATAGCGAGCATTTCATACGCCTTTGGATGTACTCGATTAATCTAATAAATAGCGGAGATGACGTATGATTCGAGCGGCCAAGGGGCGTCTTTACAAAATAGCGAGTGCATGTTTCGTTTGCTCGCTCAGACATAGAGGCGTCAACAGACCGCAATGAGCGAGCGCTCAATTTAAATAGCCAGCCCCTTTTTCTGAACGAGCGTCCGCAAATAGCGTCCGGCTCTGAATCAGGCCCTCAGTGTGTAGTTCAGGCTCGCGCAGAACGAAGCATGCACATGCGCGTACGCAGAACATCGGGCAGCTTGCGAGCACACAGCGCGAGCGAGCGGCTCTGAATCAGGCCCAATATCCGCTTATAGAAAAGATCATAGCATCAAATGCTTTGGTGCACAAAGGTATAACCAAGCATAAACCTCAAGCACCTGTACACTTTCTAACCAGAAAACCTGGTAATTTAAAATGCACAGGTTGCATTACATGCAGCCATCTGGAAGTGGGGAACATATTCGTACACCCACATTCCGGCAGAAAATTCAGTATTAAATATCTACTAACATGTACAAGCTGATATGTTGTATACTTTATCAGATGTCCCTGTGGACTTTTAAACATGGGGAAAACACTGCAACTAAAGGAATATTTAGCATTATACATATCCAGTATAAGGGCAGCAGTTGAAGGTAAACCGGTAGATCAACCAGTGGCCAAACATTTTAGAGACCTTAAACATAGCCTGGCCACCACGCATTGCAAAATGATGGACTGAATTCCTCCCAATGTCCGTGGTGGAGATAGAGGTCAAATTTTGCTCCAACATGAGACCAAATGGATCCACACTTTGGGCCTGATTCAGACCCGGTTGCAAGCGCTGAGTGCTCGCAACCGGGTCGATGGTGACCCAAAGCGCATGCGCACGATGGAGCCAGCTCCATCGTGCACATGTGCGAGACCCAGCTAGCGATGGGCACTCCGTCGCTCCGGGTCTCGCACCAAAGGGGGCGAGCTGTCGATGTTGAGTGACAGCTTGCCCCCTTTGGTGGGCGTCTACCATTTGGGGGCGGTCCCACTGACATAACAAGTGATGTCAGTGGAGAGCTTCCGGCTTTGTTGGAGCCGAAAGCTCTCTGGGGCTTGCGATGAACGAGACCCTACCACAAGGGTCTCGTCGCAAGCCCGATGGTCACGATGGTCTTGACCATCGCGACCATCAACATGGCTGCTCGCTATAGCTGTGGGTGGTCACCCACAGCTATGCGAGCGGCCAAGAGGCCGCACCAAAAAATAAAAAGCCCAGCCCTGATTCAGAGCGAGTGCTCTGTCAGAGCGAGCGGCTCTGAATCAGGCCCTTTGTAAAGGTACAGCCATATGGTCTTAATGAAATTTCTTTTTCGTGTTTTCTATATATTCCTGACAGATTGTAGATTCGTATACTTACCTTTGGATGGACATAGGGTCTGATTCAGAGCCAGACGCTCTGACAGAGCGCTCACTCTGAATCAGGGCCGGCCTTCTGGTTTTTTAGAGCGGCCTCCTGGCTGCTCGCATAGCTGTGGGTGACCACCCACAGCTATTGCGAGCGGCCAGGAAGATGGTCGCGATGGTCAAGACCATCGCTACTATCGGGCATTCGATGAGACCCTTGTGGCCGCAAGCCCCAGAGAGATTTTGGCTCTGACAGAGCCGAAATCTCTCCCACTGACATCACTCGTGATGTCAGTGGGGCCGCCCCCAAATGGAGGCGTTCACATGGGAACGCCTCCATTTGGGCAGCCACTCCCCTGGCCCACCCACCAAAAGGGGGCGTGCTGTCACTCAACATCGACAGCACGCCCCTTTGGTACGAGACCCAGAGCGACGGTTTGCCCATCGCTATCTGGGTCTTGCGCATGCATACGATGGAGCTGGCTCCATCGTGCGCATGCGCACAGGGTCACCATCGACCCGCTAAATCAGGCCCATAGTTTATAATTATCACATGCAACTGTTCAGCATAGATATGCTATTGATATATATAGATTGTCTGTGTTATTTAAGCAGGTCATTTCTGTTCTTTAACCTGCATGCCTTAGTGCCTGATTCAGACCCGGTCGCTCTGACAGAGCACTCGCTCTGAATCAGGGACGGTCTATTTTTTTTTTAGAATGGCCTCCTGGCCACTCGCATAGCTGTGGGTAACCACCTACAGCTATAGCGAGCGGCCATGATGATGATCGTGATGGTCAAGACCATTGCGACCATCGGGCTTGCTACGAGATCCTTGTGGTAGGGTCTCGTGGCCGCAAGCCCCAGAGAGCTTTTGGCTCTCACAGAGCCAGAAGTTCTCCACTGACATCAGTTGTGATGTCAGTGGGGCTGCCCCCAAACGAGAGGCGTTCTCATGGGAATGCCTCCATTTGGGCAGCCACCCCCCGGCCCGCCCACCAAAGGGGGCGAGTTGTCACTCAACATCGACAGCTCACCCCCTTTGTTGCGAGACCCGGAGCGATGGAGTGTCCATCGCTAGCCGGGTCTCGCGCATGCGCACGACGGAGCCAGCTCCGTCGTGCGCATGCGATGTGGGCCACCATCGACCCGGTTGCGAGCACTCAGCGCTTGCGACTGGGTCTGAATCAGGCCCTCAGTACGTTGGGACTAGATCCTAGTAACTTTGGGGACTGTCTGGCTGTGCTTTTCAGTCATTATGTTATTGTTTATGTCTGTATTCATGGTGATGTTTCACACTGTTTCAAGCTACGCCCCTAGAGGTGATCGTGACACTGGAGTCTATGGGCCTGATTCAGACCCACTCGCGAGCGGCTGTCCGCTCGCAAGTGGGTCGATGTTATGGACTGAGCATGCGCACGTGGAGGGAGCTCCGTCGTGCGCATGCGCCAGACGCGACGAGCGAAAGAAAGTCCTTCGCTCATTGTGTCTGATCAAAGGGGGCGTGCTGTCGATGTTGATTGACAGCACGCCCCCTTTGGTAGGCGTGCCGGGGGCGTGCCTCCCTGACGGTCAGTGGGAGTGATTTTGGCTCTGATAGAGCCAAAATCACTCCGGAGCTTGCGGTTGAAAACCTCAACCGCAGGCTCCGGCTCGCAATTTCGATGGTCACGATGGTCTCGACCATCGCGGCCATCAAAATGCACGCTCGTATAGCCTGTGGGTGGTGACCCACAGCTATACGAGCGTCCAGAAGGACGCTCCATTTTCATGGAGGCGGCCCTCATTCAGAGCGTGCGCTCTGCTCAGAGCGTACGGCTCTGAATGAGGGCCTATATTGTTTAGTTCATTGGGGCTAGTTGCTTGTCAACAAGGGTACAGTACCTAATTTGGTAGTTTTTTATTCTCCGATGGCTCATTGGGGGCGATTCAATTCAACGCGATGTTGAATAGCGGCGGGAGGGAGATCCCGCAGCTATTCAATACACCGCGCTGTTTGGGCGCGCTAAGGATTTTTTAAAATCTGACCAAAGTGCCGAGCGCACCGCCATTTTTCTGCTTAGTGCGGCGCTAGCAGCTGCGCGCTCGCCACTTTGGTCAGAGAATGCCAGTTAACGCGCCTTAACAGCCTTGTTAAGGCGCGATAAGCGCAATAAACGGCATTTTCTGACTACACAGCGCACTGAATTGAATAGCTTCGTGAGCTTGCTCCCGATGCTATTCAATTCGCGTTGAATTGAATCGCCCCCATTGTTATGTACTGTAGTATTGTGTTTTTAATTTCTGGCTATGTTATGTATTATTTTTCTTGTTATGCTTTCCTGCGGTCATGTTATTGCTTATGCCTGTAGTCATGGTGATGGTTCACATCGTTTCAAGCCATGCCCCCAGAGGTGACCATCACGCCGGCACAGCGCGTGCCTGATGACAACATCGGATCTCACTGGGGAGCCTGTAGCGTGGACACATGACCCTTATAAAAGGTATGTCATTGTGTTTTTATTTTGTGGATATACACAAACACACTATTGGGAAGATGTATTTCTATAAAGATCAAATACTTATTTGTTTATATCCTCACAAACATTGCAGATTAAGAATTACTATAAAGTATTAGTAGCTCAGTAGGTTTATTACTGATTTTTTGATATAATTTGCTTGATCAGTTGAATATATAATTTTGAATATTTTGAATTGTATTAATTAATCTATTTTGTACAATAATGTTAGATGATGATGCATTTTATCTTAAGAGCTTAAGTGGGAGACTTGCCCATACCAACCAATAAGATAATAACTGTCATATTACAGGCTGTGCTAGAACAATGACAAATGCTGATTGGTTGCTCTGAGCAACTTCTACACGTTCTCACTCTCTCTCAAAGATTTAATAAAGCTCCCCCTAATTGTTGCAATACTGGAGAATGTTTGCATAACAGAAAACTATTAGTTATACAATGGAATTCTTTTCATTGCTAATATATTAAATTAAGTTGTTGAGTTATTGCTAGGGGCATCACATTTGCTGCCTTGACATATAATAATATTTCCCATGGCAGCAAGACCGAGCTTATGGACTATCTCATAAAAGGGTTAGATTCGGACAACTTAATTGATTTTCTAGTTGAATCAAAAGCAAAGCAATTGCATCCATTTATTAAAAATTGTTGTTTAAAACAGTTTCAGGAATGTCCACTAGATGACACTCAAGCCACAGGAAAACACACACAACATTTTTTTTTTTTTCAAATTTGCTTCAATTTTGTTCCTTTCGACAATCCCGTAGAGAAAATGAGAACAAATAGTATTATTCTGTGTACACTGCATAATAAAATGTAAACACAAAATAATAGTACATTTTATAACCATAAGCCATGTTGCTACATTTTCAAAACCTCGTAATATTAGTGACTAAATAATGTTATATAATATGGAAAAATAACTGAATCCATATATTTAACATCTGTGATTGGGTAATTCATCTAAAATATCTGAACAATTGCAAGTAAATATTTAACTATTAAAATAATTATAGTAATACTGTATTTTTATGTTATTTTTCATTATTAAATACAATGTGTCTTCATTTTTTATTTAAACTTAATTCATATCGAATTCATTATTGGAGAAATGTATCACAGGACACAAATGATTCATCAGGTCAATTGTAGAAGTGTTCTCTGTGCAAAACACTTAGAAAAACATACTCCCTTTTGGCAATTTTGACACCAAACAGCTGTCCCATGTATTTAGCATCATTATGCAAAAGAGAATGTAAATGCAAGGCTAAATAAATTCTTATTATTTGTTATTGTCCTTTATTTATATGGTTCCACAAGTGTTCCGCATCACCTTACAAAGTACATGAACAAGTGAGCAAACAAGAAAACAGTGACTTACAGTACACAACAATGCAGGACAAGGACATTGTTTATAAACATAGCTGTGTTAGCGATCATAACACTCAAATAAGCAGCAATGTGTAAGCAACCAAGTGTTAGGTGCCCTTGTGGGGAGTTAGGAGTAGATGATACAAGGTTGAGTCTCCCATATCCAAATATTCCGAAATACGGAATATTCTGAAATACAGAATTTTTTAGCATGACTGAGATAGTGAAATCTTTGCTTTTTGATTGTTCAATGTACACAAACTTTGTTAAAGGCACAAACTTATTAATAATATTGTATAAATATACCTTCAGGGTCTGTGTATAAGGTGTCAATGAAACATTAATGAATTTCATGTAGGTACACAAACTTTGAGCCGCAAAATTATTGAAAATCATGTATAAAATTACCTGCAGGCTATGTGTATAAGGTGCATTTAATACATAAATACATTCTGTGCTTAGATTTGGGTCCTTTTTCCAAGATATTTCTTTATGGTATGCAAATATTCCAAAATACGGAATATTCCGATATCCAAAATACCCCTGGTCCCAAGCATTTTGGATATGGGAGACTCAACCTGTAGTATGAGTAAGGGAAGGAGAAGCACATGAGGGAAAAGGGCCCTGCTTGTGAGAGCTTACATTCTAAAAGGGAGGGGCAGACAGACATCTAAAAGGGATGGGGTAGACAGTGAGGAAGGAGCATAAAGCAGCGGTTAAGATGAACTCTGGAAGACAATGATGCTGTAGTGGGTCTTGAGAGCCTGTTTGAAGATTTGTAGAGAAGTGGAGAATCTGACTGGGAGAGGTAGAGAGTTCCAGGGATAGGGAGCATTATGGGAAAAATCTTACAGGTGGCAGTGGGAGGAAGTAATCAGATGGCAGGAGAGGTGGTGAGCGAAGTGGGAGGGCAAGAGTGTGAAGGGAGATGAGGTCTGAGATGTAAAAGAGAGAGGATTGGGCAAGAGCTTTTTAAGTGAGTGTAAGAACCTTGAATTGGATTGTGAAGGGGAGCCAGTGTAGGGCATGTAAGTGTGGGGAGGCAGATGTAGAACATTTGGAGAGGAAGATGAGCTGAGCAGCAGCATTGAGGACAGATTGGAGTAGTACATAATTGTGAACGCAAATTTTTGGGATGCTTTTGATTAAATGCACTTATATTTACAAGAATAGCATAAATCAGCTGTTGTCTATGTGTAACATGTGAGTGTGATGGTGTTTCTAGTAAGTCAACAACAATAGTCACACTAGTTATGGTGTTCATCATTAGCAACCCCATGTTCTGTATGAGTCAATGTTGAGCACTAAACTATAACTGTTGGAGAATCTATCACCACTTATAGAATTTAAGTGGTGGACAGAACACCTTTTTTGGATCGTTTACAACTCAGTGAAAGAATATAGGATTTTTTTTTCTTGTGAAAAATTTTAATTTTGTTGAAGCTATATAATGAAGCCTCAGAATTTACTTTCAATGTTGTATGTCTTTAGCACCTTCCTGGCACAATTTAGGATGCAAGGGGCATTTATAGGCCCAATGCTGCCTTTGTAGTAAAAACATTTAAATATATGATACAAGTAAGACTTGTAAAAAAAAATTCTATAGTCCCTCAATTCAGTTGAAATCAACCAAGTATTTTTAGGGAAGATTTTAAAATAAAATTTTAACATGTTCCATGATGCTAGTTCCATTCAGTTCCCAAACAGAATGAAACTGCATGTTTTTTTTTTGCTAGTTTCACAAATTACTCTTCTAGAAATAAACTACAGAATACTACTTATTAATAATAATAATAATAATAATAATAATAATAATATTTCATTTTATCTAAGCTTTTGATTGTTGGGGAGTGTTGGTAGATTCACCCAAACAACTGAGTTACATCAACAGCATTTGTATATTGAAGTAATAGACTTCTCATAAGATAAAATATATTTACATGCTATAAATAGCAGTACCTAAGGAAAGCAAACAAAAAGGGTGAAGTCACTGGTATAATAGCATCAGGGCCGGGTGCACAGCTAGGCAACCTAGGCACCCGAATTGGGCCCAGCGGGTACCAGGGGGCCCAAGGCTGGGCCCCCCAAAATCCAGCCCTAACCATTAGAAAGCCAGGTTTCTCTTTGATTTAGTAGATTTTTACAGAGAATCCATTCAGGGCTCAGGCAAGTAACATCACTAATACTGGCACTGGGCTCCGTTACTAAGCCTCAGCAAAACATCTCCCAGTAGAGCACCACATGACATAATGTGGCCCAGCCCCACTCTCCCACACTGCCACTGAGCCCCAGTAACACTGTGGAGTGCACAGTGCAGACAAGCTCAGGCTCAGCCAGGCTGACCCCAGCACACACTAAAGTTAGTAGCAAAGGGAGACTGCTGCTTTCAGTGCTGCAGGCCATCTCTCCCTGCCTGTAAAGTATGTAAAAAGTTTTATATTTAATGACTAAGGCAGGCAGTGCAGGGCTGCTGGTACAGCATCTGGGTGGGTGGGTGTGTGGGGCAGGAGGGAATCAAGAAAGCTGATATTGCAACCTCCAGGCAGGGGGTGAGGTGTGGGCAGAGTCACCAGTTCTGGGAGGGCATGGTGATGTATTTTGCCCATCACCTTTAGCCCCACCCCCAGCATGGAGGAGCAGTGGAAGACCCACAACTGGTCACACACTGTAAATTAGGTGTGATTGCACTGTTCTGTGCTCCTTCTCTCCTCTGCCTGCCTCCCTGTTATATTCTGATGTACCTTTCCTTATAGCAATGAATCATCAAGTATGCTGTTGTGTAGTTTATTTCTTATTAGTAATATTTGCATTATTACAGGTAGATAAAGACATCATCTCCTCCTTGCTGTTCTTCTTCTCCCCCTATCTCCTACTTCCTGATCACATGTACTTCTGTGCTGCAGGATTCCTAAAGATACACTACTTCATCTTACTGTTACTGGACAATGCACATAAACTATCTATATAGTTAAGTTACTACATCTCCCCCTTCCTTTCATATAATTTTTTTTGACTCATAAAATTGAATTTACGTTCAACCAAGTAATGCATTTATGAAATTAAACATGTAACAATATGTTAATGGCATCTGAGCATGAACATTAACCCAATACATATGAAACTAGGCAACATTCTGGAACAAAAAGTTACGAGCCATTAAAGAGTCATATCTGCTCCATAAGCCTAGCAGGAGGTTTAATGACTCTACCTCTTTTTGTCTCAATATGACATCCTTAAATCATAGAAACAGACTCCATGATAGGATCACTTGATGCTGTGGATGCTAAAGATACTGTGATGACATCCTCTTGACTTTGTCCATCAGAAGATAAAGATGGAAATATCTTCATAAAATGGGAAACTTTACTGTCACTGTTTGTTTGTAATTTCTTGCAACAATCATGGACTTGGGTGAAAAACAGTCATGTGCTTGCATACTACTTTTTGTTTAACCAAGCCACGATCTTCTTGTAAATCATAAACAATAGCTCTCTATTTCCGGTATACATATTGTTTAGCCTTTTGTTTATTGGCAGAGTCCGTCTTTCTAACCTAAAGATCTTTAGATGAAGGAGTCAAATTAATTTCCGGATGAGTGGATCTGATCAGTATTCTTTGAAACATTAATGTCTGAGGAGGAACAATTGTTGTGGAGTGAGGCACTGATCGATATTGTCTGAGAAATTGATTTAAGGATTGTCGAATTGGAATTTGGGATACTTTACAAATCTTTACTTGCTTTCCAAGATTATGCATGAAATGTTAAACAAGACCATTAGCTTGTGGCCACAGGGGAGTGATTTTTTTATGTCGAATTCCAAAATGTTTAATGAATTTGCTAAAATTACCACCTTGAACTGATGGACCATTATCTGTCTTTATTGTTCGTGGAATTCCATAACTAGTGAAGATTCTACCCAACGCTGGTAAGACAGATGTGGCAGATCATGAAGATATTATTTCAAGAGCAGAATATTGTGAATATTCATCCACAGCCACTAGTATGTATTTGCCATAACATCAACATTTTCCCAGACATTGTCAGATATGTCAGTCATCCGTAAATGGTTCACATGTCATGCAGTTTCAGATTTCTGATTCAACATTTTGCTCTATGGACGGAATTCATACCTTTTCACATAGAAGTTATTTGATCTTTATAATTCCTAAATGACTGACATGGACAATGTTGATTATGCACTTTCTCAAAACAGCTGAATGACAATTTTTCATTGAATGATTGAATCATCATGCACAGTTAGTTCTTGACAATGTTTATGAAGCGCTCTAAAGTCTTGTTCCTCATCAGTTGAAAATAGAAACTGATCCCAAAGAAACCAGAATATCCCGCACAGGAATAACAACCAGTGTTATATTTCACATCTATAAGTAAAACCAGCAATAGGTACCATATATATCATATCTTATATCATAATTTTATCATAAGATAAATTTTATATGCTGGAGGTGCTCCCTGGAATCGAGTAACTAGAACTCAAAAAGTATCAATAATTGGAAAAACTAATCATCAGTATAGTGATTCCTTCATGGGGCACTCTTTTGTACATAAATGATTTGTTAGTATAATTAAAAATTAGCTTTTAATATATCTCCAATAAAAAAATAGGGATTTGTTGTACTCATTTATAAAATATCTAATTGAGCTCCCTTAGCAATTACTCTCATGAATTTATAACAATAGATCTATTATAAGAAGTAGCATAAAGTATGTGGCGACTATGCTTGTTTGAATTCATATGCTCATATAGCTCCTGATGGGTACATAATATATTATAATAGCAGGGTCAGGTACAGTTCGTATGAGATATAAAAATTGGAAATAACTCATAAATTAGAACTGTATGTAATAGTAACTACTCGGTTATTTGAGATAAATCTATACCTTGAGGGCCTCATTCAGAGGCAGTCGGAGGATGCAAGTGGTCGCTCAGAAACTGGGTGGCCACTTGCATCCTGACCGCCCGCCTCTGTTGCGATCGTTAGGCTGTAGGTTAACACCCACAGCGCTAAAGACCGCTCGGGTGATGGTCGTGATGGTCAGAGACCATCGCGACCATCGGGGCTTATGACGAGACCCTAGGGTAGGGTCTCACTTGTAGTAAGCCCCGGAGAGCTTCTGGCTATGTCAGAGCCGGAAGCTCTCCACTGACATCACTAGTGATGTCAGTGGGGCCTCCCCCAAATGGCAGGCGTTCCCATGGGAACGCCTCCGTTTGGGCTGCCACCCCCCCGGCCCGCCTTCCAAATGGGGCGAGCTGCCAATCAACATCGACAGCTCACCCCCTTTGGAAAGAGACCAGCTACGACCAGCACTGTCGGTCGTAGCGGGTCTCACGCATGCGCACGAGGGAGCCGGCTCCCTCGTGCGCATGCGCACTGGCAAAACATCGAGGCGGCCGTGCGGTTGTAGACCGTACGGCCGCCTCTGAATAAGGTCCTGAGTGTGATAATAGCGTGTCTGCTGAGTATCGTCCCAAATTCATATACCATGTATAGCCAAACACAAACATATATGCAAATGATCCCCAGTTTGCAACAAATTAATTAATCCTATTGCTGGGTTGGATACTACCTCAATGTAACCAAAAATATATAAATATACACATGAAATGCTAGCAGAGTACTCTGAAAAAAGGGAGAGCAAAGACCACCCTGTAGGCGTAAATATCCCAGATGACCTGATACTGATTTATATCAGGATAGCAATCCCGGATGACATACTTAAATATAATAAACAGGCTGTATGGTGAACAAGCCCATTGTGGTGAAACACGTGTCCAGTCAGTCACTCCCCACTGCAGGAGGGAGCAGCAGGGTGTCAGGCACAACCCTTCGGTCATTTTAACTCAGGTACTCTTCTTCAGGTGGGTCGTGACCTGGTCCGGTGGTGCATTCAGATTTCTGCAATGCTTTCAGCAACAGACACTGCCTAACACCACATACGGATCGGTGTCCCCCACCTCTTACTTATTTTTATCGGAGTTATTCCTGATCCCTCTCTCATCCAGGTGACCGCTCATAGAAGACCCTGGACAGCAGAGGGGACCAGGTACTTGTACTCCGTACTTACTATTATAATTTCTATGGGGTTATGTGACACAACATGATATTATCTGCCTATAGTAGTTTATAATATTTAAGTATGTCATCCGGGATTGCTATCCTGATATAAAAAGCTAATTTTTAATTATAGTAACAAATCATTTATGTACAAAAGAGTGCCCCACGAAGGAATCACTATACTGATGATTGGTTTTTCCAATTATTGATACTTTTTGAAAATAGAAACTGGCCAATCATTGGAAATAATAGCGTTTTACTGCTGACAAAACTTTATCTGAGGAAGAGGCCTCTTTGATGCTGTCACTAGTAAGTGAATCAGGAATTGAATTGTTGATAATAAAGTTTACTACTCCACTGAAGTAGACTGCAAGATATCAGAAGGAAGTGGGGGTCTAGATTATCAGTGCCAGCTCTATGAATTATGGAGAAATTGTATGCTTGTAAGCGTAAGCCCCATCACTGTATCCTAGTTTTTTGTTTTAATTTTAGATTTTCAAAAAGTATCACCAGTGCTTGATGATCAGTCTGGATGGTAAAGTCAATGACATATAAACAGAGATGAAAGCGTCACAACCCCAGACTACTGCAAGAGCTTCCCTTTCTGGCTGGGAGTAATGTTTTTCCACCTCTGTCAAACTGCGATTCGCACATGCTACAATAAGATGATTACCATTGGTATACACCTGAGTCAAGATAGCTCCTAGCACCACAGGACTAGCATCCACAATAGTTATGTTTTCAGGCAGTGTTATAATATGACATTATGACACTAACCTGCAGAAATCGTTTTATGTCATCAAATGCTTGTGAGAGAAATTTAATAAGAATTTAGCATTTTTCTTTGTGAATTCCCAAAGTGGGGCTGTCAGAGTGGCATCATTTGAAATGAATTGGGAACAATAGTTAGTCATCCCAAGAAATGACTTGACTTCACCAGCATTGGTAGGTTTTGACATACAGTATTTGTGAGAGTCTGAACATTTTGTGAATCAGGACTCACCCCATCTTGAGAGAAAATGTGGCCAAAAAATTTGAGCTCCTGTTAAAGAAAGACACATTTATCTTTATTCAGTGTTAAATTCCTGTCTTGAAGGTACTGAAACACTTGATGTACAGCCACATCATGTTCCAGGCATGTTGCTCAAAAAAACTGAATATCATCACAGTAATTGATGGCATTTTGAACTGACTGTATAACTTGGCGGATAGCATTTTGAAAACACTTTTCTTTATTTAAATTCAATTAAAAAAATAAACATGCACCTGTGAGTTGTTGTATAATATCATCCATAGTAGGAGTAACATGGCGCTCTATTTTAATGGCAACATTAGGACAACACATATCAACACATATTCTCACATCATTTGGTTGACCTGGTTTGGGCACAACCACAATAGGTGATACCCATAGTGTTGTGCCAGATATCTTTTCAATGATAACTAAGTCTTCAAGAGTTTCCTCTTCCACTTATTTCCTTATGCAGATAGGAATGCGCCAATGTTCTTGTGCCGTTGGTGTAACTGAATGATCAATGTGAAGATGAACTTGATAGACTTTAAGTTTTCCAATATCTTGAAAAAGATGATCAAACTCCTGTAGTAAAATAGTGTTCCAGCTAGGCTGTTTTAGTGGGGCACCGTGCCCTGCCCTATTTCTAAAGGGCAAAAAGCACCCTGCCCTCCAGCGCAGCACCCCACTGAAACAGCCTGTGACCCACGGGTGGGGAAAACTGCAGTGTAGCAGTCACCGCCAGTGAATGGATGCCGAACACATGCACCCAGCATCCATTTACACTGAAAGCAACACTTGGGGGCAGCCCGGCATGTCCGGAAGTGCCAGGCATGCCCCCAAGAGTTACAAAAAGGGGAAGCATCTTACAGACATGCCCCCTTTTCCTTGACCATGCCCCTTCATGGGCGAACACTATAAAACATCCACATGTAGGACAGTAATGGTATTTGGAGTGTCATGTATGACCGGAGTGGTATTGGGAGTGCCATGTATGAAAGGAGTAGTATTGGGAGTGTCATATATGACAGGAGTGGTAATGGGAGTGTCATGTATGACAGGAGCGTTATCGGGAGTGTCATGTATGACAGTAGTGGTATTGGGAGTGTCATGTATGACAGGAGTGGTATTGGGAGTGTCATGTATGACAGGAGCGGTATCGGGAGTGTCATGTATGACAGGAGTGGTATTGGGAGTGTCATGTATGACAGGAGTAGTATTGGGAGTGTCATGTAGGATATAGTGGTGTTGGGAGTGTCATGTAGGACTGAGTGGTATTGGGAGTGTCAGGTATGACAGGACTAGAACTGGGAGTGTCATGTATGACAGGAGTGGAACTCTGAATGTCAGGTATTACAGGAGTGGTATTGGGAGTGTCATGTATGACAGGAGTGGTATTGGGAGTGTCAGATATGACAGGAGTAGTATTGGGAGTGTTATGTACGACAGGAGTGGTATTAGGAGTGTCATATATGACAGGAGTGGTATTGGGAGTGTCATGTATTACAGGAGCGGTATCGGGAGTGTCATGTATGAAAGGAGTGGTATTGGGAGTGTCATGTAGGACAGAGTGGTGTTGAGAGTGTCATGTATGATAGTAGTGGTGTTGGTAGTATCAGGTATTACAGGAGTGGTATTGAGAGTGTCAGGTATGACAGGGATGGTATTGGGAGTGTCAGGTATGACAGGAGTGGTATTGGGAGTGTCAGGTATGACAGTAGTGGTATTGGCAGTGTCATGTATGACAGGAGTGATATTAGGAGTGTCAGGTATGATAGTAGTGGTATTGGGAGTGTCATTTATGACAGTAGTGGTATTGGCAGTGTCTTGTATGACAGGAGTGGTATTAGGAGTGTCAGGTATGACAGGAGTGGTATTGGGAGTATCAGGTATGACAGGAGTGGTATTGGGAGTGTCAGGTATGACAGGAGTGGTATTGGGAGTGTTATGTAGGACAGTGGTGGTATTGGAAGTGTCCTGTATGACAGGAGTGGTATTGGGAGTGTCAGATATGACAAGAGTGGTATTGGGAGTGTCAGGTATGACAGTGATGGTATTGGGAGTATCAGGTATGACTGGAGTGGAACTGTGAATGTCATGTATGACAGAAGTGGTATTGGGAGTGTCAGGTATGACAGGAGTGGTATTGGAAGTGTCAGGTATGACAGGAGTGGTATTGGGAGTGTCAGGTATGACAGGGATGGTATTGGGAGTGTCAGGTATGACAGGAGTGGTATTGTGAGTGTCAGGAATGACAGTAGTGGCATTGGGAGTGTCAGGTATGACAGGACTGGAATTGGGAGTGTCAGGTATGACAGGACTGGTATTGGGAGTGTCAGGTATGACAGGAGTGATATTGGGAGTGTCAGATATGACAGGAGTGGTATTGGGAGTGTCATGTATGATAGGAGTGGTACTGGGAGTGTCATGTATGACAGGTGTGGTATTGTGAGTGCCTTGTATGACAGGAGTGGTATTGGGAGTGTCATGTATGACAGGAGCGGTATCAGGAGTGTCATGTATGACAGGAGTGGTATTGGGAGTGTCATGTATGACAGGTGTAGTATTGGGAGTGTCATGTAGGATATAGTGGTGTTGGGAGTGTCATGTAGGACAGAGTGGTATTGGGAGTTTCAGGTATGACAGGATTAGAACTGGGAGTGTCATGTATGACAGGAGTGGAACTGTGAATGTCAGGTATTACAGGAGTGGTATTGGGAGTGTCATGTATGACAGGAGTGGTATTGGGAGTGTCAGATATGACAGGAGTAGTATTGGGAGTGTTATGTATGACAGGAGTGGTATTAGGAGTGTCATATATGACAGGAGTGGTATTGGGAGTGTCATGTATTACAGGAGCGGTATCGGGAGTGTCATGTATGAAAGGAGTGGTATTGGGAGTGTCATGTAGGACAGAGTGGTGTTGAGAGTGTCATGTATGATAGTAGTGGTGTTGGTAGTATCAGGTATTACAGGAGTGGTATTGGGAGTGTCAGGCATGACAGGGATGGTATTGGGAGTGTCAGGTATGACAGGAGTGGTATTGGGAGTGTCAGGAATGACAGTAGTGGTATTGGGAGTGTCAGGTATGACAGGACTGGTATTGGGAGTGTCAGGTATGACAGGACTGGTATTGGGAGTGTCAGGTATGACAGGAGTGATATTGGGAGTGTCAGATATGACAGGAGTGGTATTGGGAGTGTCATGTATGATAGGAGTGGTACTGGGAGTGTCATGTATGACAGGTGTGGTATTGTGAGTGTCATGTATGACAGGATTGCTATTGGGAGTGTCGTGTATGACAGGAGTGGTATTGGGAGTGTCAGGGATGACAGAAGTGGAATTGTGAGTGTCAGGCACAATATGTATAAAACCCAATTCTGATACAGTATCAAAGCCCAATAGATTTCCTCTTGCATATTTAGTGACAAAAAATAATGCCTATGTCATTTTGTCATTTTTGCTTGCAATAACATTAAAAGAACCCTGTAAGGGAAGGGGTTGTTTATTTCCATAAGTTAATATTTCTATAGATGTTGGATTCAAAACCACCTTGCCATGCAGCTTCTTGAAACTGAGGGCCTGATTCAAACCCGCTCGCGAGCGCTATGCGCTCGCAAGCAGGTCGATGGTGGCCCAGTGCGCAGGCGCATGTGTAAGACCCGGATAGCGACGGGCAAACCGTCGCTCCGGGTCTCGTACCAAATGGGGCGCGCTGTCGATGTTGAGTGACAGCACGCCCCCTTTGGTGGGTGGGCCGGGGGCGTGGCTGCCTAAACGGAGGCATTCCCATGGGAACGCCTACCATCTGGGGCCGGCCCCACTGACATCAAAAGTGATGTCAGTGGGAGAGCTTTCGGCTCTGTTTGAGCCAAAAGCTCTCTGGGGCTTGCGGCAAAGAGACCCTACAACAAGGGAGTGTCATGTATGACAGGAGTGGTATTAGGAGTGTCATATATGACAGGAGTGGTATTGGGAGTGTCATGTTTTACAGGAGCGGTATCGGGAGTGTCATGTATGAAAGGAGTGGTATTGGGAGTGTCATGTATGACAGAGTGGTGTTGAGAGTGTCATGTATGATAGGAGTGGTAATGGTAGTATAAGCTATTACAGGATTGGTATTGGGATTGTCAGGTATGACAGGAGTGGTATTGGGAGTGTCATGTATGACAGGAGTGGTATTGGGAGTGTCATGTATGACAGTAGTGGTATTGGCAGTGTCATGTATGACAGGAGTGATATTAGGAGTGTCAGGTATGACAGTAGTGGTATTGGCAGTGTAATTTATGACAGGAGTGGTATTGGGAGTGTCAGGTATGACAGGAGTGGTATTGGGAGTGTCATGTATGACAGGAGTGGTATTGGGAGTGTCAGGTTTGACAGTAGTGGTATTGGGAGTATTATGTAGGACAGTGGTGTTATTGGGAGTGTCAGGTATGACAGGATTCGAACTGTGAATGTCAGGTATGACAGGAGTGGTACTGGGAGTGTCAGATATGACAGGAGTGGTATTGGGAGTGTCATGTATGACAGGAGTGGTATTGGGAGTGTCAGATATGACAAGAGGGGTATTGGGAGTGTCAGGTATGACAGGAGTGGAACTGTGAATGTCATGTATGACAGGAGTGGTATTGGGAGTGTCAGGTATGACAGGAGTGATATTGGGAGTGTCAGGTATGACAGGAGTGATATTGGAAGTGTCAGATATGACAGGAGTGGTATTGGGAGTGTCATGTATGACAGGAGTGGTATTGGGAGTGTTAGGTATGACAGGAGTGGTTTTGGGAGTGTCAAGTATGACAGTAGTGGTATTGGGAGTGTCAGGTATGACAGGGATGGTATTTGGAGTGCCAGGTATGACAGGAGTGGTATTGGGAGTGTCAGGTATGACAGGGATAGTATTGGCAGTGTCAGGTATGGCAGGTGTGGTATTGGGAGTGTCATGTATGACAGGAGTTGTATTGGGAGTGTCAGATATGACAGGAGTGGTATTGGGAGTGTCATGTATGACAGGTGTGGTAATGGGAGTGTCATGTATGACAGGAGTGCTATTGGGAGTGTCAGGTATGACAGGAGTGGTATTGGGAGCATCAGGTATGACAGGAGTGGTACTGGGAGTGTCATGTATGACAGGTGTGGTATTGGGAGTGTCATGTATGACAGGAGTGGTATTGGGAGTGTCAGGTATGACAGGAGTGGTGTTGGGAGTATCAGGTATTACAGGAGTTTTATTTGGAGTGTCAGGTATGACAGGAGTGGTATTGGGAGTGTTATGTAGGACAGTGGTGGTATTGGGAGTGTCCTGTATGACAGGAGTGGTATTGGGAGTGTCAGGTATGACTGGAGTGGAACTGTGAATGTCATGTATGACAGAAGTGGTATTGGGAGTGTCAGGTATGACAGGAGTGGTACTGGAAGTGTCAGGTATGACAGGAGTGGTATTGGGAGTGTCAGGCATGACAGGGATGGTATTGGGAGTGTCAGGTATGACAGGAGTGGTATTGGGAGTGTCAGGAATGACAGTAGTGGTATTGGGAGTGTCAGGTATGACAGGACTGGTATTGGGAGTGTCAGGTATGACAGGACTGGTATTGGGAGTGTCAGGTATGACAGGAGTGATATTGGGAGTGTCAGATATGACAGGAGTGGTATTGGGAGTGTCATGTATGATAGGAGTGGTACTGGGAGTGTCATGTATGACAGGTGTGGTATTGTGAGTGTCATGTATGACAGGATTGCTATTGGGAGTGTCGTGTATGACAGGAGTGGTATTGGGAGTGTCAGGGATGACAGAAGTGGAATTGTGAGTGTCAGGCACAATATGTATAAAACCCAATTCTGATACAGTATCAAAGCCCAATAGATTTCCTCTTGCATATTTAGTGACAAAAAATAATGCCTATGTCATTTTGTCATTTTTGCTTGCAATAACATTAAAAGAACCCTGTAAGGGAAGGGGTTGTTTATTTCCATAAGTTAATATTTCTATAGATGTTGGATTCAAAACCACCTTGCCATGCAGCTTCTTGAAACTGAGGGCCTGATTCAAACCCGCTCGCGAGCGCTATGCGCTCGCAAGCAGGTCGATGGTGGCCCAGTGCGCAGGCGCATGTGTAAGACCCGGATAGCGACGGGCAAACCGTCGCTCCGGGTCTCGTACCAAATGGGGCGCGCTGTCGATGTTGAGTGACAGCACGCCCCCTTTGGTGGGTGGGCCGGGGGCGTGGCTGCCTAAACGGAGGCATTCCCATGGGAACGCCTACCATCTGGGGCCGGCCCCACTGACATCAAAAGTGATGTCAGTGGGAGAGCTTTCGGCTCTGTTTGAGCCAAAAGCTCTCTGGGGCTTGCGGCAAAGAGACCCTACAACAAGGGAGTGTCATGTATGACAGGAGTGGTATTAGGAGTGTCATATATGACAGGAGTGGTATTGGGAGTGTCATGTTTTACAGGAGCGGTATCGGGAGTGTCATGTATGAAAGGAGTGGTATTGGGAGTGTCATGTATGACAGAGTGGTGTTGAGAGTGTCATGTATGATAGGAGTGGTAATGGTAGTATAAGCTATTACAGGATTGGTATTGGGATTGTCAGGTATGACAGGAGTGGTATTGGGAGTGTCATGTATGACAGGAGTGGTATTGGGAGTGTCATGTATGACAGTAGTGGTATTGGCAGTGTCATGTATGACAGGAGTGATATTAGGAGTGTCAGGTATGACAGTAGTGGTATTGGCAGTGTAATTTATGACAGGAGTGGTATTGGGAGTGTCAGGTATGACAGGAGTGGTATTGGGAGTGTCATGTATGACAGGAGTGGTATTGGGAGTGTCAGGTTTGACAGTAGTGGTATTGGGAGTATTATGTAGGACAGTGGTGTTATTGGGAGTGTCAGGTATGACAGGATTGGAACTGTGAATGTCAGGTATGACAGGAGTGGTACTGGGAGTGTCAGATATGACAGGAGTGGTATTGGGAGTGTCATGTATGACAGGAGTGGTATTGGGAGTGTCAGATATGACAAGAGGGGTATTGGGAGTGTCAGGTATGACAGGAGTGGAACTGTGAATGTCATGTATGACAGGAGTGGTATTGGGAGTGTCAGGTATGACAGGAGTGATATTGGGAGTGTCAGGTATGACAGGAGTGATATTGGAAGTGTCAGATATGACAGGAGTGGTATTGGGAGTGTCATGTATGACAGGAGTGGTATTGGGAGTGTTAGGTATGACAGGAGTGGTTTTGGGAGTGTCAGGTATGACAGTAGTGGTATTGGGAGTGTCAGGTATGACAGGGATGGTATTTGGAGTGCCAGGTATGACAGGAGTGGTATTGGGAGTGTCAGGTATGGCAGGGATAGTATTGGCAGTGTCAGGTATGGCAGGTGTGGTATTGGGAGTGTCATGTATGACAGGAGTTGTATTGGGAGTGTCAGATATGACAGGAGTGGTATTGGGAGTGTCATGTATGACAGGTGTGGTATTGGGAGTGTCATGTATGACAGGAGTGCTATTGGGAGTGTCAGGTATGACAGGAGTGGTATTGGGAGCGTCAGATATGACAGGAGTCGTATTGGGAGTGTCAGGTATGACAGGAGTGGTACTGGGAGTGTCATGTATGACAGGTGTGGTATTGGGAGTGTCATGTATGACAGGAGTGGTATTGGGAGTGTCAGGTATGACAGAAGTGGTATTGGGAGTGTCATGTATGACAGGAGTGATATTGGGAGTGTCAGGTATGACAGGTGTGGTATTGGGAGTGTCATGTATGACAGGAGTGCTATTGTGAGTGTCATGTATGACAGGAGTGGTATTGGGAGTGTCAGGGATGACAGTAGAGGAATTGTGAGTGTCGGCCACAATACGTATAAAACCCAATTCTGATACAGTATCAAAGCCCAAGAGATTTCCTCTTGCATATTTAGTGAGAAAAAATAATGCCTTTGTCATTTTTGCGCGCAATAACATTAAAAGAACCCTGTAAGGGAAGGGGTTGTTTATTTTTAATATTAAAAATGTTTAGTTAATATTTTTATAGCTGTTGGATTCAAAACCACCTTGATATGCAGCTTCTTGAAACTGAGGGCCTGATTCAGACCCGCTCGCGAGCGCTATGCGCTCGCAAGCGGGTTGATGGTGGCCCAGTGCGCATGCGCACGATGCAGCTGGCTCCGTCATGCGCATGTGTAAGACCCGGATAGCGATGGGCAAATCATTGCTCCGGGTCTCGTACCAAAGGGGGCGTGCTGTCGATGTTGAGTGACAGCATGCCCCCTTTGGTGGGCTGGCCAGGGGCGTGGCTGCCCAGAAGGAAGCATTCCCATGGGAACGCCTACCGTCTGGTGCCGGCCCCACTGACATCACAAGTGATGTCAGTGGGAGAGCTTTCGGCTCTGTTTGAGCCAAAAGCTCTCTGGGGCTTGCGGCAACGAGACCCTACCACAAGGGTCTCATCGCAAACCCGATTGTCGCGATGGTCTTAACCATCGTGACCATCTTCCTGGCCGCTCGCTATAGCTGTGGGTGGTTACTCCTGTGGGTGGTCCTTTGACCACCCACAGCTATGCGAGCGGCCAGGAGGCTGCTCTATAAAAACAGAAGGCCGGCCCTGATTCAGAGCGAGCGCTCTGAGTAAGGCCGGCTCTGAATCAGGCCCTGATATCATCCATTAGATTTACAGAAGCACCGGAATCTATTAGAAATTCACAAAAGTGTTGTCTATGGTTATGTCAGTTTTTGGACTGACCTTGTTTTATCTGACCCGATGAATCATGTAGATAAAGCCTTCTGGAGTATTATCACTGTCAGATGATTTTGCAGTTGGAGACCATGTAAAATGTTGAATCCACACAATGCACTGTCTTTACTCTGGATTTAGCTGTGAAGAGTGTGTCATTGTAGATTTGCAGACAGAGGAAAAGTGATTCAGTTTGCACATTTTACCAGTGGCAGACAAAAGGGTCTATTCATCAAAACTAAAAATTATGCAGTGTTAATTAGGTTTAGAACTTGCCTAATTAACTTAGTTAATTAATTTAGAACTACCTAATTAACGGAGCAATTCATCATGGTTCATGTACAAAAGTATCTCTACCGAAAACCTGTCATTTCTGCGAAGACAGATTTTCGGAAAAGAGATACTTTCCTCCTGCAGCCCTGAGCTCCCAGCACAGCTGACTACTGCCTATCCCCCGGGCTCCCTCCACAGCTGTCTGCTGATCTCACACTGCCGCTGGCTCCCTGCACAGCTAACCGCTGATCTCACCCCCTGCTCCCGCACAGCTGACGGATGTTATCCCACTCCCCGGTTCCCACACAGCTGCGCTGCCTGCCCCCCCCTTCCCACATAGCTGACTGATGTTCTTCCTCCCCCCTCCAGTCTCTCGCACAGCTGACTGCTGTTCCCCCCCCTCCCCAGCTCACACAAAGCTGAAGGCTGCCTCCCTCGCCCCCCTGGCTACCTGTGCATCTGACAGCTACCTCCCCCGGCTACCCACACGGCTGATGGATGTCTCATGCTGCCTTCCACCCGGGCTCCCTGCACAATGCTTCTGCCAGCTGCTCTGCTCTGAGTTTGCAGAGAGGCATGCAGCAGGCAGTAGGCCAGGTTCTGTCCCCCAGCAGCCCCGCACCCTCTGATGTTGTTGGTCCACCGCTCCATCAACTTTAAACTCGCAGGTAGGCAAGTGGGTCCTGGTTAGAGGTACTCCATACACTATCACCGGTGGGTGCTAAAGTATATGGTATGGAAAGGTGCAGGCTGTAAGAAGACACCAGGAATGGATCCCTTTCCTGCACAAGCTGCTGTGTAAGGAAGAATTAAAATGCATAGTCACACTGCAGACTCTCACCTCCAAGGGCCTCAAAATAGTCAATGAAATTAAATCAGTCATTTCCAAATAACCACCCACTAGGAACATCCCCATCCTACAACTGAAACACCACCATGCACCCCCCCATTCTCCCGATCCCCGCAACACCACCCAGCATCCCGCTTAATCCATGCTCCGAACATCACCCAACACCCCCAACCCACACATAATCACTCCACACACCACATCCCAACCCACACCACTCCTCCCACCTTTGCACATATCACACACCCCTCTCCTCCACAAACACGACCCACAACTCCATTTGTGCACATAACATTACCCTCCTACACACCACACTACATACCCACATACCATCATGAACAAACTGAAACATTGCCTACCCATTGCCCCCACCCACCCCAACATGGACCTCTCCTCTCTCCATACTCCCCCATCCATACTGCCTTCCATCCACAACATGGTCGGCTGTCTCCACACATTCCTGTTCCCATGGCCAACCCCCCCAGGTGACGCATTCCCCTACACACATTTATAACCTCAATCAACTCCAACACTCACCCCTGTCCATGCCAACGCCACAACACCGACCCATACCACAACACACACATTAGCCACCCAACACCACCGCAGCACCACCTCCCTCTCCCACCCCAATCACAGCCCACCTTGCACCAACCATCTTCTCTCCAACCTCATATCTGCCGCATTCCTCATTCCCAGCCACATTCTCCTGCCTTTCACAGCCATTGTTTACACTACACCCTCCCCGTTCCCTGATAGGCAGATCAGCAACACCTCATCCCCGCACCTCCATCCAATTCAGACAAACTCCTTACACACACCTCCCATACTGCACCACAGCCAAGCTCCCCGATTTGCCGAACTGCACCATATGTCCACCAGGCCCACAGCATAGGACCCCAGCCAGCCAAGCACCTCAGTAACCTCCTTGAAGAAGGCCATGAGCCAAAATGCATGAGAGACCACAGAACCACACCTTGCTACCCATCCACTCTGCACCAAGGACCCGGCTTGATCCAGCCGCCCCCTTTGACTGTGTGACCGGTGTCACCCCCAAGCACCAACAAATGCACCTGCACAGCTGCAGCCTGGCATGCGACTGCTCCCATCCATTGCCCCTGTACCCACTGCACAGGAGCTCCACCAGTCCAGGTAGCCACCAGCAACACCAGCGAACGGCATCCTTGTCCTGGACCGCAGGAGCACTCCTCTCTCCCTGCACCTCCGTCCGCCCACAGCCTGCACACCGACCCTCCTACCAAGTACGAAGTGGCACACAGGGACAACACCCTGACACAGGCACCACCATCCACAGGACACCACCAGCGGCCGTGCACAGACTACAACTCGCCAACCCCCACCACAAGGGGAAGCCGCACACCTCAAGCGTGTCCAGACTGCAGCATCACCCACATGGCACTGCCTGCCTCAGCCAGAACGAGACTTTTGTTCACCCATATGATCCACACCCCACCTGCAATGCCACATCTACAGGCAACCTACTGGTAGGTAAGTCGCATGCATGCCACACTGTGCAGGATGCCGCCACAGTGAATCACATGCCTGAGCCATCACACCACCCATCCAATGGCTCCCAAGACTGTAGACCAAAGGTCCAGCTGGGAAGATGTGCCGGTCTTGAACCGCATGGTAAGGAGCCCCCTGAGAAGATCCACCAACCTATCCCCTGAGCCAGCCACCTATTGCCACCACCCCACACCCCACCCCCTGGGACCAATCCGGAGCAGCATGGTGCCTCAGCAATAAACGCTTTGGCCCCATACCACTTTGCCCATCTCTTATTTCCATATAAACACTACACCACACTCACACACCCCTACACTGCACATACAGAGCGCACCTGACCCATCTCCTTTTTTCATTCTGCTTTTCTAGGTAGGAACAGGTACTCCTACCACAGGTGCAGCACTCTTCTCTCCCCCCCGTTACCCCACATCCACACACACCCATACCCACTCCCAACCCCCCCACCAACCTCAGTTACCCACATCACCCCCACTTCTACCATCCACCCGGCACACACCCCACCCCACTGCCTCCCCCCTTCCCCCAACCACCTTCCACCCCCTACACCGCCTCACAACCCCCTCCCCCATTCCACCATCTATACCCCCACTCCACTCATACCTCCACACTCTATGAGCTCATTTCACAACCAATGTCGATAACAATAATTTTATGTATTACTGACTTAGTCATATCTCCTGCATTAAGTCTTTTGATGAATACTAGTGATGCATACATATGGAAAATAATAGATTAAAAACAAAAATTTGGGTTTTATGAATAGGCCCCCCAGTCTCCTGAATGTGGATAGGAGCATCCATACCTGTAACATGATCTAGATTTACTTGACTCCAGATTGCCACTTGTGTCTGTATGTAATTTATTGCACACTTCCAGCTGGCTCATGTCCTTCTCCATGTCTTTAGCATGTGTTTCCGAAAGTTCAAGACTTCTAGCATATTGCTGCAGCTCTGTCAGCGTCATTTCAGATTTAAGAGCACGTCTGCGCAACTTTCCACGTGTGCCAAATGCAATTAGCTGCTGCTTAATTTCATCTTCAACATCATGGAACTGACATGTTCTGGCAAGAATCCTTAATCTAGTAATATATGCATAGATAAAGTGTAAATTGACAATAGAGCGACCAGTTTACTGTTAAGAAATAAATGTGACTGCAGTGTAACAAGATACTAATACATAGAAATTATATGTATACAAAAGAGTACCACTTATTCTTGCATCAGCGTAATAAAGGGTTAGATGAGGTTTTAAACAAAAACCAATACTTATTCAAAATAACAGTGCAATCCTTATTAGGCAAGTATTGAAGGCCAAAAAGTGCTAGTGCAATAAATAACAGTATAAAGAATAAATATATATAAAATAACAATTTATTGTGAACAATTATAGGATTTCCAACCAATAGGCTAATAAAATCCCTTAAATTACATAATAATGAAAAAAGGAAATAAAAAAGACAGTAAAAAAATATAAATACATTTTCTAAAATTAGCAGCTTATCTGAATGAGAAAAAGAAGTAGTAGTCCAAAGTGCATGAAGTAGCAGCAGACACTCCCAACGCGTTTCGTCTATGACTTCATCAAGGGGATGGTGTGTGAGTGTAAAGGTTCGCTTTTTATAGCCCACTAGGGGTTCAAAAGGTCAGGAATCCGCGTCACATCCTGTGTGATCCATGACCCTCATATATACTAAATATATTGTTAATATCAGTTCATCAGTTCCTAATTAGCATGTTCCAGTAGTGTTTTAATCAATTCATAAATAACGGGATGTTGTTCAGTGTTCTAACATTGCGGCAAAGCTTTGCCCTTACTAACAATACTTCCGCCCTCACTCTGGCACGACACCTCAATGGTGGAAGACCCTGTCCGTCCAGGTTACGTGGCGTCCTTGCGTTCACGTCCTCTCCGTTTGGTGTGCGCGTGTCCCATGACGATGCACGTCTCCTCCGCGTCACCGTACGTTGCCGCCTGTCTCCTCCTAGACTCCCGATCATGGCCGCTCGTGTCCCAGGCCAGGCATCACTTCCGCCCTGACTGTGCATGTGACTATGCATGTGACCGCGATGTTCTTCTACCAGTACATCATTTCCGCCCTTCTGTTGTACATGGCGGGGATAACTTCCGCCCATCTTTATGAAATAAAAATGGAAAAGTCTCCAGTTTCTTCTAAAATAGAGAATTAATATTAGAGTTGGTATCAAAAGTATAAGGTTATGAATGGAAATATATTCAGTGGCACATTTTGATTGATTTAACAGAAATATAATGCCATTGGAGATCCACCATAGGACATAGATGAAATAAATAAGAACGAAATAAATAAGAAAAAAAATAAAAATTATATATAGAGAAACAACTTGCATGCTAGTGCATATTATGATATAATATAATGTGAAATGAGAGGGTATTTATGCATATTAGGGGTTGGGTCCATTGCAATAAGTTCATATGTGATAAATAGAGATATAATTCGTATAATGTTCTGAATAATATCCATAGTTCATACTAAATATGTCCATAGGTTCAGAATGAAATCTTCGACAATGCTACAAGTTTTCTTATTCTTAGGTTCTTCTTTTTCTTGACATGTAGAACCAGTGCAGGATCAATACAACATCTGGAATTCCTAAGATGTCACCAATCTTAGTACTAATCAGGCCCAATGATACTAAGCTCCCAGTCCCATAATTGGAGCTTGTATAGATTGGTATAGTTGTATATGTATCTCCAAGAGTATGGTATGACAGCAAATATAATCTGCAAAAGAAGTGGGGGGGGTGAATACTACCAAATTATTTCTAGTATACCTGATCTTCCCAATGAGTTCACCCCTAGAGGTACTGGTCAGGCCCATCCCTCCAATAGGGAGGTATAATAGTAGATGGGAATTGAATGTATCATAAAAAGGGAGCAATTTCGTAGTATTCGTTGAAGCCTTTTGGTGCCAGTGTGTCCAATTCACCCACCCCCCCACTTCTTTTGCAGATTATATTTGCTGTCATACCATCATGTATGAGCCCAATCTCGTCTGATCTTGGAAGCAAAGCATGATTGGGCCAGGTCAGTACTAAGAAGGGTAACCTCTTAGGAATACCTGGTGCAGCAAATATACGTTGAATCTGCAATGAATACAAGGTGGCATGGCCTAAAAAAGGGAATCTGAATGTACCTGCATCTCTTGGAGATACCAGGCCAGGAAGATGGCCGTGATGGTCAACACCATCGTGACCATCAGGCTTGCGACAAGACCCATGTGGTAGGGTCTCATTGCCGCAAGCCCTGGAGTGCTTTCGGCTCAAACAGAGCTGAAAGCACTTCCACTGACATCAATTGTGATGTGAGTTTGGCCGGCCCCAGACGATAGGTGTTCCCATGGGAATGCCTTCGTCTGGGCAGCCACACCCACCAAAGGGGGCGTGCTGTCACTCAACATCGACAGCACGCCCCCTTTGGTACGAGACCCGGAGTGACGGTTTGCATGTCGCTATCCGGGTCTTGCGCATGCACACAATGGAGCCGGCTCCGTCGTGCGCATACGCACTGGGCCACCATCAACCCACTTGCGAGCGCTCAGTGCTCACGAGCGGGTCTGAATCAGGCCCTCAGTTTGTAGTTGCATAGCTGTCCTGAACAGGTATATTATAGGCTGCATTTTGGAGCAAAATAAGCCGTCATAGAGTCCCTGCATTTGGTGTAGTCCTTGGTTTCTGTTTCTGTCATAGTATCATAAAGTTCATAAATCTTGGGGCCAGCACTGATAACAAGCATGCTTTTCTTTTTGCTGTCAGTAGTTAACCCTATAGCTTCAATAAAATGATCAAACTTTGCAAGCCATTGTCTCCATAATTCTGCAGCATTAGGATCATCAACATGCAGAAACTGAGGAATTAATGCTAGTATTTCAGCCATGGTAAATGTGAGTAAAGTACAGCTGAGTGTGAGTAATGAAAAGTTTATCCTCATTGCCAGTTGTTATATTCTGATGTACCTTTCTTTATAGCAATGTAGTTTATTTCTTATTAGTAATACTTGCTTTATTACTGGTAGATAAAGACAACATCTCCTCATTGCTGTTATTCTTCTCGGTTGCTGCTAGATCCTAGTTGGAAAATGGGATCTCTCTGATGTCAAAAACCACGTGACAGCAGCAGAAGGGCTGGATTGCTGCAGTATTACCATCCATGTGGGCATAGAGGGGAAACACATTTTAGTGGCGAGTGCAGCGAGCCACCATGCCCGAAGTGTGGAAAGTGAAGCGAGCCCACAAGGGGCCACTTTTGGCCCCCACTCTGATCCTTGCCCCTCCCCCTTTGGTCGCGGGTCACGTGGGTGTGATGTCAGAGGTCCTTTGCAGCACCCTATTCTAGACCTAACCTATTCTTCTCCTTCTCTCCCATCTCCTACTTCCTGATCACATGTCCTTCTGTGCTGCAGGAATCTTAAAGGCACACACCTCATCTTACTATTACTTGACAATGCACATAAACTATCTATATAGATAAGATACTACACTCCCCCAGTCATTTATGTGTATGTCTCCATATCCACCATCAGAACTCAGTATATCTCCATGTGCTCCTCCCCCACCAGCACTGTGTAGTTCTCCCTTCCCCCACCAGCTGGGTATATGTTTCCATGTACCTCTCCCCCAACCAGCACCGTGTGTCACTCCATGTCCCCCTCCCCCCACGGTAAGAGAATGGTAATGTCACTGTCCCAATTTAGAGAGGTATATTGAGGGGAGATCGCTTGTCATGCCTTCAGCATAGGGTTTGTTATGTTGCACTAATTCACATTAGCAGCCCAACCTAGTGGTCAGGACAGCAGCAGTTTAAATCTGATCCATTTTGACCTTCTTAGCATTCCATAGCAGTCTAGCAATGCATTCTGGGCTAAAGGAGTTGTAAGCAGCCATTGTCCTTTTCACATGGTCCCAGACAGTCATCATTACATATGCTCAACCTGGTATAGCATCCGATGGTGAGTTATAAGCTTCAACTGTGCCATAGATCTGCTTAGCCAGTTATGTTATGCATGTTATCTGTACTATGTGACATTGCAGCCTGTAATTTGCATACTGTATGTTTCATGTTGTTTGCATATACCATGTTATGTAAGTTTGCCTTGCATTCCCATGTACATATAGTAATTGCTTTTCATTGTTTGTTTTCAGTTTTACCACATCACTTGTCATTACTTATCATCACTCATCACATTACTTATCATTTCCACGCAAGTTCCTTTGCTGAACAAGAGATGCAATTGAAAATAGAAAAATCACGTTTAGAAGCAGAGAAAGGAATAGAGAGATCACGTCTGGAAGCGGAACGAGATATGGAGAGGTCACATCTGGATGCAGAAAGAACACGTCTGGATGCAGAAAGAGATATGGAGAGGTCACGTCTGGATGCAGAAAGAACACGTCTGGATGCAGAAAGAGATATGGAGAGGTCACGTCTGGATGCAGAAAGAGTTATGGAGAAACAACGCCTAGAAGCAATTAGTGAGAAGCTCATTGCAGAGAAGGAGGCAGCAGCTGCAGTTGCTGAAGCACATTTCTTAGAGTCTGTAGAACTTATTAATATAAGGAGGATCAATGTGCTTGTCGCAGAGCTTGGATCACAGTATTCATTGCAACACACATCAGAATATGTAAGTCAAGCACCCAAAATGGACAGCAAACATCAATCAGTACAAAGCATGCATTCAGATTTTGTCAGTGAAACAGGCCAAACACACTATGCAGCGCCCCCACTAGTCAACAGTGAACTGCAAACTTGCAAACAAGAGAATTCTAGACACAGGAAACCCATGAGGGACAACCTTTCCCCACACCAGGTGTTTCAATCTGCAAACTACAACAAAGGCACAACTACCTGCACAAAAAAGTGGTATGATACAAGCCAACAGGAACCATACAATCCTAACAGGTATGATCACACACCATTTACTCACCATGTTAATGCACAAACAGCATCTCCTAGAGCCAATCAAGACACATTAGACTTTGCCAAGTTTTTTGCTCGCCGTGAGCTGGTCACAAACGGACTCTTAAAGTTCAATGATCGCCCTGAGAGCTTCAGAGCCTGGCAATCCTCTTTCCAAAATGTAATCAGAGGGTTAAGCCTTTCATATAGCAAAGAGATAGACCTTTTAATTAAATGGCTTGGGAATTAATCTGCTGAACATGCTAGAAGGTTAAGAGTGATCAATATCAATCACCCTGTGAATGGCCTTAAGATCTGGGATAGATTAAATTAGTGCTACGGCTCACCAGAGATAATAGAAAGTGCACTATTCAAAAGAATTGATTTCCCTAGGTTACCTAACAAAAGCTATCAGAGACTTAGAAAATTAAGTGACCTACTAATGGAGCTTCAAGTAGCCAAGTGTGAAGGAGACTTAGCAGGACTTGCCTTCCTCGACACAGCCAGAGGCATTAACCCTATAGTGCAAAAGCTACCTTACAATCTGCAGGAGAAATAGCTCACCCACGGTTCCAAATATAAGCAGCGGCACAATGTGCCATTTCCACCATTCTCTGTTTTATGTGGACTTCTTGCACCAACAAGCTAAGACCAGGAATGATCCTAGTTTTGCCTTTACATTGACCAGCTCAACCCTCAACTCCTGTTCTACCTAACACCCGCAAAATGTCAGTCGCAGTTCACAAGACTAATGTGCATTATACAGATTCTTCCCACAGGTCTACCTATTCTACTTGTCAAGAGAGCAAAGATAAAGATCCTGCCAAGCAGTGTCCCCTGCATAACAAACCGCATCTTCTCCTGAAATGCAAAGCCTTCAGAGAAAAGTCCCTGGAGAACCGCAAAGCATTCCTAAGAGAAAACGGCATCTGCTACAAGTGCAGCTCTTCTACAACCCACCTTGCCAAGGATTGTAAGGTTAGTGTTAACTGCATAGAATGTCACAGCACAGAACACAACACAGCTCTACACCCTGGACCTTCCCCATTGACTTTACAACACAGTTATGGTGACACAGAGCATGGCGGGGAGCTCAGTGTGGAGCAAAGAGACACTACTGCAGTCATACCAGAATGTACTGAAGTCTGCAAAGATACTATTAGTGGCAGATCTTGCTCCAAAATCTATTTGGTCAGAGTCTACCCTAACGGCCAACCAGAGAAAGCAGTCAAACTTTATGCAATTATAGATGATCAAAGTAATAAGTCTCTAGCCAGATCAGTCTTCTTTGAGACCTTTAATATCAAAGGACCCAGCACTCCATACTCCTTAAGGACTTGTGCAGGGAGTTTTGAGACAATGGGGAGGAGAGCAATCGGCTATCAAGTCGAGTCCATAGACAGAAAGACATGCCTTCCCTTACCCACTATCACTGAATGCAATGAGATCCCTGATAATAGGTCGGAAATTCCTACACCAGACGCAGCTATCCATCATGCACATTTGAAGTATAGCACATCTGATTCCAGAACTGGACCCAATAGCCCAGATAATTCTACTCATTGGGAGAGATATCTTACGAGTCCACAAAGTCAGAAGTCAGATTAACGGTCCACACAATGCTCCTTAAGCTCAAAGATTAGACCTAGGATGGGTCATAATAGGAGAAGTATGTCTTGGAAATGTGCATAAACCAGCTACCATCAATAGCATGCTTACATGTACTTTAGAAAACGGACGCCCTTCTCTACTTCAACCATGTCACAATCACTTCCTCATAAAGGAACTACCCTACTGCACTGTCATAGACTCTCCTAGTGACAACCACATCTGTGACAGCTACCAAAAACATTTGGGGTTCACAGTCTTCCAAAGAACAAAAAGGGATGACCAAGTCGCAATGTCCTTAGAGGACAATCTATTCCTGGAAATAATGAAAAAGGGACTAGTCAAAGATGATGCCAACAGCTGGGTTGCACCTCTACCCTTTAAAACACACAGACGGCATCTACCTAACAACAGAGAACAAGTATTTAAACGAATCTCTTCACTAAAACACAACTTCCACAGTAAGCCAGAAATGAAAGATCACTTCTTCTCTTTCTTGGACAACATTTTTGAGAATGGTCACGCTGAGATAGCTCCCATTCTTTAAGAAACAGATGATTGCTGGTACTTACCAATGTTTGGAGTATACCACCCAAAGAAACCAGGTCAGATCAGAGTCATGTTTGATTCCAGTGCCAAGTTCGAAGGCATCTCCTTAAATGATATCCTCCAGACCTTAACAACAAACTCCTTGGAGTACTCATACATTTCCACAAGGACTCTATTGCCTTCACAGCTGACATTCAACAAATGTTTCATTGCTTCCTCGTGAGAGAAAGTGACAGGAATTTTATAAGATTCCTTTGGTTCAGAGACAACGACCCCTCTAAAGATATTGCAGAGTACCACATGAGGGTACACATCTTTGGTAACAGCCCTTCCCCTGCAGCTGCCATCTACAGACTCAGACGTTCAGCTCAAGAGGGTGAGCTAGAGTATGGTTCTGATTTTAGACAACTTGTGGAAAAAGATTTCTATGTAGATGACTGTTTAAAATCTATGTCAACGGATGAGACAGCATTCAGCCTCGTCAAGAGAGCTCAGGAAATGCTTGCCTGCTCTAATCTCAGGCTCCACAAAATAGCTTCCAACAGCAAAAGAGTGATAGAAGCCTTCCCTTCTCAAGATCATACCAGTTACTTAAGGGATTTAGATTTAGGAACTGATTCTCCACCAGCTCAAGGTAGCCTTGGACTCTTATGGGACTTAAAATCTGACTCCTTTACCTTCCAAGTGAACAGTGAGGAAAGACCTTACACCCGCAGAGGTGTCTTGTCTGTTATAAACAGCTTGTATGACCCCTTAGGATTTGCTGCTCCTGTCACTATCCAAGTTAAAGCCTTGCTCAGAGACCTAACCAGCAAGTCATCCGACTGGGACCTGCCACTGTCTCCTCTGAAAAGAGATTTGTGGGAGGAGTGGAAAAGTTGTCTGTCCACCTTAACCAACCTTTATATTACACATTCATATGCTCCTGTACCTTCTACAGAAGTACAAAACCAGAGACTATGTGTATTTTCTGATGCTTCAATCCAAGCAATTGACGCTGTTGCATATCTTATAACTGTGGATATTAGAGGCCAGTGTCATATTGGGTTTGTCATGGGCAAAGCAAAGTTAGCACCACTTCCAGAGCATACCATACCCTGGCTAGAACTTTGTGCTGCAGTGCTAGCTGTGACAACCATCCATACCATGATCTCACATTGTCAGCTTGAGCTACACAGATTCCAAAGATTTTCAACTTGGAAATCACTTCTTAGAGCAATTACCTGCCTAACCCATACAGCCCGTTCATTTAAATGTGCCACATTTCTAAAAGTGACTGAATGTATAGGTTGGCATCACTGCCAAAATATTTACGCAAACCAAAGAACTACAAATTCACTCAAACATCAACCCTTAAAGTGTAGAGAGATACCTCAGTGAGCAAAGTTGTACGTGGACTTTCAACCTGCCTCATTCTTCTCATATGGGAGGTATATGGGAAAGGATGATTGGCATCCTACGCAGAATCCTTGATTCCATATTCCTACAAGTAGGTACTGTAAGACTTACTCACAAGAGTTTAACAGCTATCGTCAATGCCAGACCTTTGACTTCAGTTTCTAATGACCCAGAAGATCCGCTTCTACTTACTCCTGCTACTCTTCTTACTCAGAACACCGTGACTATCCATGCTCCTTCTGGAGAGTTCACCAACAAAGACTTATTCAAATGACAATGGAGGCAAGTTCAAAGCCTAGCAAACACTTTTTGGGACAGGTGGAAAAGACAATATATCTGTACCCTGCAGCCAAGGACCAAGTGGCAAGTTGCCAAACCCAACCTAAAACCTGGTGACATTGTCACCAAGACGTTCCCAAGCAAGGATGGGAAAGTTCGTAAGGTTGAAGTCAAGATCTGTAAGCAAGGAGAGACAAAGTTGTTTCTCAGACCAGTGTCTGAACTGTTCTTATTGTTACCTACTTAGAGTTTAAATTTGTGGTATCAATGATACCAGATGGGGAGTGTCATGCCTTCAGCATAGGGTTTGTTATGTTGCACTAATTCACATTAGCAGCACAACCTAGTAGTCAAGACAGCAGCAGTTTAAATCTGATTCATTTTGACCTTCTTAGCATTCCATAGCTGTCTAGCAATGCATTCTGGGCTAAAGGAGTTGTAACCAGCCATTTTCCTTTTCACATGGTCCCAGACAGTCATCATTACATATGCTAAACCTGGTACAGTATCCGATGGTGAGTTCTAAGCTTCAACTGTGCCATAGATCTGCTTAGCCAGTTATGTTATGCATGTTATCTGTACTATGTGACATTGAAGCCTGTAATTTGCATACTGTATGTTTCATGTTGTTTGCATATCCCATGTTATGTATATGTTTGCCTTGCATTCCCATGTACATGTAGTAATTGCTTTTCATTGTTTGTTTTCAGTTTTACCACATCACTTGTCATTACTTATCATCACTCATCACTTATCATATCATCACATTACTTATCATTTCCACGCAAGTTCCTCTATCAAATAATAAACTCAGGGTCTGATTCAGAGCCACTTATAAGCGTCCCCTCGTTCGCTCCGAGCGATGTTCGCACATCTGCGCATGCGTATGGGTCGTATTGCACATTTGCCAAACAGTCAGTGCGGTCGGAAATCGTGTGCTCGCAAAATAGCGAGTGCCTGCTAATTTGAGTGACAGGATGAGGCGTTTGTGGGTGGTAAGAAGGGAAGGTGCTTGAAATTGTGAAGTGGAGATCCAAACGCAGGCATGCCAAACGGTCAAAACGGGCGTTTTAAGGGTGTGCATAATTAACAAAGCAGTGTCATTGGCCACGTCACTTGGTTGTCTCTTAGCCTGAACTGTTCGCATGATTGCGGTAGGAAAATCCAACCACAAGCACTGCGAGCAGTACAGACGTCTTTCGATGTACTCGATTAATCTAATAAATAACGGAGATGACGTATGATGCGAACGGCCAGGGGGCGTCTTTACAAAATAGTGAGCGCATATTTCGTTCGCTCGCTCAGACATAGAGGCGTCAACAGACCGCAAAGAGTGAGCGCTCTATTTAAATATCCGGACTCTTTTTCTGAACGAGCGAGCGCAAATAGCGTCCGGCTCTGAATCAGGCCCTCAGTTCTTCATATCACATCTGACTGGATTATTGGAAGATAGAGTATTGGTTATGCTGGCTGCTCCAAATTTGTCAGACACTTAGTGTGGGGCAGTACATTGCTAATATACCTCTCAATATACCTCTCTAAATTGGAACAGTGACATAACCGTTCAATTTTAACTACATCTACAAAAGAGCTTATAAACCTTATTTGTTCTAGATGTTTTATAGTATGTCTTTTCCTATATGCTTTTCTTCAGTAGCGCTTGGTTTAAAATTTGAATCCATTTATATTTATTATACTGAGCAGCTGTACATTAATCAGAGCGCAGAGCACGTACACATCTTATATGAATGTGTGTATGTCTCCATGTCTCCCTACCAGCAGTATGTATCCATGCCCCCTCCCCCACCATCAGTGTGTATGTCTCCAGGTCCATCCTCCCCCCACCAGCACCAGTGTGTATGTCACTCTGTGCTCATCCCACACAATCAGCAATGTGTATGTCTCCCTTCCACAGTCAGCAGGAGAATGTCTCCATTTTCCCCTCTCTCCACCCGCCAATGTGTATGTCTCTATGTACTCATTCTCCCATCAGAAGTATACGTCTCCATGTACCCCCCATTCATCAGTGTGTACTTCTCCATTTTCCCCACTCCCAGTCACCAGTGTACATCTATATGTCCCCCTCCCCCACCCACCAGTGTTTGACTCCATGCCCCCCCAGTCACCAGTGTCTATGTCTCCATGTCCCCCTTCCCCAACTCCAGTATGTACATCTCCATGGCCTCCTTCCCCCACCCCAGTCACCAGTATGTATGTCTCCATGTCCCCCTTCCCCCACCTCAGTCACAATTGTGTACATCTCCATGTTCACCTTTCCTCTTCCTAGTCACCAGTGTGTACATCTTCATGCCCCCCCATTTACCAGTGTGTACGTCTACATGTCGCCCCAGTCACCAGGTTGTAGTTTTTCATGATCCCTTTCTCTCCCAGTCACAGGTGTGTATGTCAACAGGTCTCCCCAGGCCCCAGTGTGTCTCTGTCATCTCTATGTGTGTCAGCATGTTTGGCCTTTGTGTTTTCTCCTTCCTTTACCTGTGTCTTCCATTACTCCTTTTATATCTGTTCCCCCACCTAATTCTATAATTTATCCCTCACCGCTCATCTTTTTCCTGTGCCCCTACCACCCATCTTTGGAGAAGCTGCCCAGCGCAACCAATCAGATTCTACTTAACATTTAACTAGCACCTTCTAGAAGATAATAGCTAGAATCTGATTGGTTGCTATGGGCAACATCTCCATTTCTAAAAACTCTCACTTTAATAAATTTACCCCTATGACCAACAGTGGAGAAGCTCAGGTATCTCATCTCTACATATATAGAAGCAGAACAGAACTAATAGAGTGATAGCGTTTTGAATCTTTCACTCAAATTTCTGCTCCTTGCTGATTATTTAAATACATTTTATTACAGTAATTATTCATGTTTTATGACACTATTATTCATATCTGCCACAAGCACTGTCCTCAGCCTTCTTATGGGTTATCCTTGTCTGCCACCTGCCCTGACTATGGTTCAAAACCCCCAACTATCCTGTTTGCTGAATGCTGCTATTATAAGTAGAGATGTGCAGGTTCATGTTCCTGAAATCCGAAAACACACCCGAACTTAAGGGTTATGAGTTGAACCGAGCCCTGGATGGGGTCTTCCTGCCAACTTCAGATCCCAAATTGAGGCAAATCATCATCTTCCCAGTGCCGGATCTCGTGTGTTTTGGAATTGATAAAAGTCCTTCCCTCGTTGTGCAGGTGCCATATTGCAAAGGACACCAAAGGGTTAGAGTGTGTGAGGTGAGCTGCAGTGTGACTGTGACTCAGTGATTAAGGACTTAGGGATTAGGGATCACAGAGACTGGCTTGCTCATGATGTTTTGTTGGGGCAAAAAGTATATTCCCATAACACTACTGCTCGCAATGTGCCTGTAAATGCTGATGTTCCTGCTCATGTCAATGTATTTGGTAATTCTGAAGAACTTGTCATTACTAATGTGCAGGCCTGTAGCTAGGGTAGTGCGGCCGGTGCCATCGCACAGGGCACCACAGGTCAGGGGGCGTTGTTTGGGCCTTTCAAATTTCTATTTATTATCATTCTTGCTTGTAGCTTCCTCTTATTTCATCCCCACCATCTCCTGGCCTCCCCTATCTCTTCCAGGGCCCTTCTCCATGAGGCTATTCCCCATTTTTGGGTGCATTATGTCCCTTTGAAAAATGAGGGGGGCACCAATGCTCTTTCTGGCACAGGGCACCAAAAAGTCTAGTTACGGCTTTACTAATGTGCCTATGCATGCTGATGTCTATGGTAATTCTGATAGGTCTAGGAACACTGATGTGTCTAGCAGCCCGCCTAATCCTCGTGGCATGAGGAATACGTACTGTAAGTAGTATTAATAAAGAGGTCTTAACACTTCCCCTTGCACTTCAGCCTGATTTAAGAAAGGCCCAATGGGAAGATTCTGCTTTAAATAGGGCCTTTGAAAAGGTTCTTTCGGTAGATGGTGTCCTGTTGTCACATGTAACAGAAGTAAAATATCCCAATTTTGTGTTGCTTAGAGAGGTTTTATATCAACTAGACAAGCACAAACAATAGAGAGAGGTGATACGAGAGTTGGTTGTCCCGGGCCCTTTCAGAAAGCAGGTTCTGGTGTTACCCCTCCAGTTCCTTGGGGTGGTCATTTGGGATGGAATAAGATGGTGGAGAGAATAACCTCCCAGTGCAATTGGCCAGGTGTTTATGCTGAAGTCTCATGGTTCTGTTCCACTTGTTCAGAGTGTCAAAAGACAACAGTAAACTGACCGGCTCCTGCCCCGCTGATCTCTCTCCCAATTGTAGGGGTCTCCTTTGAAAAAATAGAGGTTGATTTTGTGCATCTGATTGATCAACCATCTATATGCTATAAATTCATTTTAGTTGTGGTTGACTATGCCACCTATTATCTGGAGGCATTTCATTTAAGATTCGCTACAGCCAAACAGGTAGCGACTAAGTTATCAGATCTGTTTTCCAAGGGTTGGATTACCTAAAAAAATTCTTACCGACCAAGGGACAAACTTTATGTCCAAATTAATGCTGGGGGTGTTAAAGTTGTTAAAAATTAAATCTCTCTGATCCTCAGTAGATCATCCCCATGGTTAGTCAAAAAATTCAACTGTACACTAAAGTCTATGTTAAATAAGTTTATAGAGACAGAAAAAAGGTGGGATGAGCTTCTACCCTAATTGTTATTTGCAATCAGAGAAGAGCCCCAAGCTTTTTCTGGCTGTGCACCTTTTGAGCATCTTTATGGGAAGAAGCCAGAGTAAGTAGAGGTAGGGACCTTAACCCTCTAGGAACTTCCTCCCTGTCTCATCATCAACCGTGCATCATCAAAAGTGTTTGCAAAATTCTGAAATTTCGGGTAAAAAAGTAACAAGAAGCAGTCCAGCGTCAGCTAGCTCCCTTCTCTCTGTTAGATCCAAGCACCTGACATCTTCACCACCAACACCTTCATCAACAATATCATCAATCATGATTGGAAGTAGTCCTGCATCCAATTTGAAAAAAGGCTAACTCAGTCCTCCTCCTCCCTTATCCTGGATTCCTCAGAAAAATCCTTGTGTGCTATGCCTGCTGCTACTGCTGGCAGTGAATCTTCATCCCAGAAAGGGGCCAGTAAGACTACTAGTAGTAGTTAAAAAAAACAATTGACTGTTAAACAATCCTTTGCAAGGGGAGCAAGTATGACAGCAGTCACCCAGTTGCACAGCAGATCACTGACGCCATAACATCTACACTGGTGTTAGAGATGAGTCTGATATCCACCATTTGTACAGTGGGTTTTAGACAGTTAATTGAGGTCCTGTGTCCCCACTACCAAATCCCATCTAGGTTCCACTTCACTAGAAAAGCAATTCCTAGTCTGTACAGGGATGTTAAAAAAACTTAATTAGTGTCCTCCAAAAGGCAGTTGTACCCACTGTCCACTTGACCACAGATATGTGGACAAGTGGAACACAGCAAATGCAAGATTACACTAGATGACTGTAACAGCCCACTGGGTGGGGTATTGCCTTCAGCGGCACCAACAGCAGCAGCATCTAAAAAAAAGCAGGTCATTCAGAGGCAGGCTACTCTGTGTATCACCACTAAGAGGCATACTGTTGACAAAATCTTGGAAAAACTCAGGGAAGTTATTGCAAAATGGCTTATCCCGCTTGGACGCTCCACAGGATTTGTGATTTCTGACAACGCCACAAATATTTTGAGAGCATTACAGCAGGGTGAATTCCAACATGTCCCATGTTTTGCTCACACTATTAACTTGGTGGTTCAACATTTTTTTCAAAAATGACAGGGGCGTGCAGTAGATGCTCTCTGTGGTCCGCAAAATTACTGGGCATTTTTGCCATTCAACAGGTGCATGTAGAAGATTGCAGCACCTGCAAGAAATGTTGAATTTGCCCTGTCACCAGCTGAAGCAAAAGGTAGTTACAAGGTGGAACTCCACCCTTTATATGCTTCAGCGGATGGAGGAACAGCAAAAAGCCATCCAATGGTATACAATGAAGTATGACATAGGAAGAGGAGGGGGAATGTACCTTACTCAAGCTCAGTGGAAAATACTTTCCATGTTGTGCAGAGTGCTGAAACCCTTTGAAGTAGCCACCTGTGAAGTGATTACAGACACTTCCAGCTTGAGTCAGGTAATTCCCCTCATTAGATTTTTGGAAAAGCAGCTTGAGAAACTGAAATTAAATGATTCCGCTAAGCATGGACTTGTAGATCAAGTCCTTTATTTGGTTTGCCAGGATCCAAGGGCTGTCAGGATCTTCCAATCGGAGCAATACATTTTGGCAACCGGGCTCAATCCTAGGTTTAAGTCATGCATCGTGTCTTTCTTACTAACAGACATAGATCTGAAGAGATGCAAAGAGCTGTTGGTAAGCAAATTGTCATCACAAGCGTCATGTGATGCAGCGATGGCTCATCCTTTGGTTTCTCCAGCAAGTGTGACTGCCAGAAAAAAACTACATTTCCCAAAAGACCCACTGGTGATGCAGATAAGTCAACTTTTGACATCTGATCAGGTCTAAAAGAATTGCCTACCATTAATGAGACCTCTACCATAACTCCATCTGATATGGTCACCATTTAAAGAATGGTTGAGGACTATTTTAATGATAGCATCCAAATTGGCATGTCAGACAGTCCATTTGACTACTGGCAGGAAAAAAAAGGCAATTTGGAGGCCCTTTGCACAAACTGGCTTTGCTTTACTTTAGCTGCCAACCCTCCATTGTGTACTCCAAAAGAGTTTTCAGCACAGCCGGGAACTTTGTCAGCAATCGGTATAGGAGGCTACTTCCTCAAAATGTGGAAAAGATGATGTTCATCAAAATGAACTACAAATTCCACGAGGAAGACCTTTACCTTCAATTATGTCCAAAAATAACAGAAGCACCTGAGGCTGTAATGGTGGATTTCAGCGGCGATAATTTAATATTGTGAGAAGATGATGAACACACTGATGATGGTGAGGAATCTGATGATGATGGCGACAACATCTTGCCCCTGTAAAGCCAGTTTGAGCATGGAGAGATCATTGCCAGCAATGTTAGCTGCCCATTGGTAGCTTATTTTGTGGGGGCCCAAATAAAGCAATCACTTCAGCCACAAATGGCAGTCACTGTCGCTGAAGTGATTGGTTTGTAAACTGTGCATGTCCTATATACAACATAAGGGTGGGTGGAAGGGTCCAAGGATAATTCTATATTGCATCTCTTTTCTTTGCATTATGTGCTGTTTGGGGAACTACTGCCTGACATTTTTAATTTTGTAGTTTATGAAACTGCCATCCTGTCTGCCACTGCTGTGTTGCAAAAGTTTAATAGATGTCCTATATTTTTTTAAACTGCTGTGGTTTTGTGCCGCTTCTCTGACGTTTACTTTTTTTTATAGATTCATACTGTATTTATTTCAACTAAAATCACAAATGGGTATACTTTCAAAATACTCTTATGCCATTTTCAACCTTGATTTGTAGATACCAACCTGGTGGGCTTGGTTTTCATTGATCATAACAGCCATGTTTTGTCAGTGCAACTCAAACACCAAATGGAAAGGCTATTTTCTACTTCAGGGTCCATAGGGTATCCACAGGATACCATGGGATATAGGTGATGATGTCAGCCTTCAGGCACCACAGAGTTAAAGTTTTCAGCCTCCCAGGATGCATCTGGGTCCCTCTCCTATACCCCTTCCCCGGACCAAGGCATCTCAGTTTCGTCGGTGCCTGGCCGGAGTCGGAGGCACTGTGCAGAGGGGGGCTGTGAAGAGCCCCTGAAGTTTCTTTTAAAGGCAGCGCTGGCTGCACATCTGGGAGTACAGCATGGACAGTCAGTACTGACGACCATGCCGTCTCCCCTACACCCCGCCGGTACCAGAACGCCGGTACTGATCCGGGGATGCTGGTAGACATCTGGGGTCACGGCTAGCGGTGTCCCCAGATGTTTTGGACCATGGCCGGATCCAAGGGGATAGCAGGTAAGCAGCGGGGTCCTGCGGTGGGTCCCCGCTGGTCACATGGTCCTGAGTCCCCAGGCAGGGGGCTCCCTGGGGACTGGCTGCAGCGTGGAGCCAGGCGACCAACCTGCGCTTCCACTACCCCCTGGGAAAGTGGGCCGCTGCTGAGCGGCATGCGCTGCGGCATCCCAGGGGTTAAATGCATGCCAGGGGAGTGCGCTTTCCCTGTCTCACAGCCGGCGCCTCCCCTGCTGCACACAGCCTCTCTGCTCTGCCTGATTGGCCACAGTGTGTCAGCTGTCCTCCCCAGGCCGGCCTCCTTCATCTTCTGCTACTCGGTGGCCATCTTTAAAGCATGGTGAACGCTGCTGGAAGCCTGTGAGCGGTGGCATTGTGGTCTGGGTCCCCCAGCATACCTCTCCTCTGTTTGTTACAGGTCAGTGTATGCAGCGCTGAGTCCTACCAGCCTGAGGGTCTGAGTAGTTGAGAACCAGCGCTAATAGTGCAGGGATTTGTTTCTTCTGCATTGTATGTGACTGAACTGCTAGCCTGCTGTCTGTACTTTCACTTTCTACTGTCAGCTTTATTACTGTCCCTGATCTTGCTCTGCTCAAAGCCCTTGCGGTGCGCGGTGTGCAGGGTGTTATTCACACTATACCAATACGTATAGGTGTGAGTGTCACATACTTACCATCATGTCTGAGACTGACTTTCCTCTCCAGCTCATGTGTACTAAATGTAAGGTACCAATAGCAGAGGGGGAGGGTAACGCGGAGGGGTTATGTCCCCAGTGCCTGGCACTGTCACGGCCGATTATGGTCACAGTCCAGGTACAGGAACCTCCCTGGGCTTGTTTCGCTAAGGCGCTTACAACCCTTGTGGGCCAGCTAGCTCCGCCACCTGCGTTTACCCAGACGGGTTTGTCCCAGCAGTCAGTGGTGTCATCACCCATGCGGGAGTTCCCGAGACAATTGATGGTACCCCACAGTCTCCCTGTCCCTTCCCAGGTTTCTCCGGAGCCTGCATGGGTTAATACTCTAACTACATCGGTTCAGCATTTGTCCGATGTTTTACAGGGGGAGTCTGTGTTGCGGCCTCATAACGGCTGGTGGCGTCTTTATCTGCTCCTTATGGGGATGACGATGAGATGTCAGATCATGGGGAGATTCTGGATCTATCTGACCAAGAACCTCTCCGTACCAAAGAGCCGGGCGCTAAGTCCAAGGTGTATATCCCTGGTCTTATTCGAGCGGTCCGCTCGGCTTTAGTTATTGAGGATATTGATCCTTTGGTGGCCACATTCATATATGCCTTTTTAAGGATATTAAGGGTGAGGCTACGGTGTTCCCTCTTTCTGATCAATTAGTGGATCATTTAGAGGAGGCGTGGAAAAATCCAGGTAAACGGTTTCAGCCCCAGAGATGCTTAGCCGTGGCTTATCCATTTGCGGTCAATTATTTTTCTAAGCGGGAATCCCCTACGCAAGTGGATTCACATGTCACACGCCTAGTCAAAGGTGCCACGTTGCCTATGCCTTCGATGTCATCCTTGAAGGATGTCACTGACCGCAAGGTGGAGATCTGCCTCAAATCCGTTTTTTCCCTTGCAGGGAAGCATCCAGACCGGCTCTGGCCGTGTGTTGGGTAGCCAGAGCTATGGAGCGCTGGGCGGATAATTTGGAGGCGTCTTTGGACTCTGACTGTTCGGCTGAACAGACCGAGTTGGTGGGCAATCTCCGAGACTCGGCCACTTACATTAATAAAGCGGCCTTAGATATTTGTATGCCCACCTCTAGGATCTCCTCTGCAGCCGTGGCTGCTCGTCGCACCTTATGGTTGCGTTCTTGGAAAGCGGACGCGGATTCCAAAAAGGGATTAGAAGGTCTGGACAGGTACTATTTGGTCCAGATCTGGACAAAATTGTAGTTACGTTGGCAGTAGCAACATCTGCATGTCTTCCGTCTGCTACGATTCCTTCTAATGCTGGTGGGTCGTCCTTTCGGCCTCGCAGGGCCCAAGGTAGGCCTAAAGTACAGTCCTTTCCACGGCAGGCTGGGACCAAGAAATTGTCCAAGCCCAAGAAACAGGTCTGGAGTACCAGACGTCCGGCTCCTAGGTCAGATAACAAACCTGCCGCCTGACGGTCCAGGCCTCCTTTTGGGGGACACCAAAGTGGGGGGCGCCTGCTTCAGTTCGCCCGGTGCTGGTCGAGGACTACGACAGACACTTGGGTTCAGGAGGTGGTCTCTCACGGGTATGCCCTCTCTTTTCGGGACAGGCCTTCCGCTAGACCAGAGCAAAGCCTCGGAACTGCGGAAGGTTTTGCACATTATGCTCCAGGCCAGAGTTTCAGTGCATGTTCCAATTTCCCAGAGGGGCCTGGGTTTCTATTCCATTCTATTTTTGGTGCAGAAACCCAATGGGTCTTACCGTTCAATACTAAACCTAAAGGCCCTCAACAAATCCTTGAGGGTGCCTCTGTTTCAGATGGAGACCCTGCGGTCCATTATTCTGGCACTGGAACCTGGGGACTACATGGTGTCATTGGACATCCAGGACGCTTACCTGCATGTCCCTATTCTTTTGCGCCATCGGCAGTTCCTCAGATTGGCAATCTGCAATGAACATTTCCAGTTCTGGGCACTGCCTTTTGGCCTGGTGACTGCTCCACGGGTATTCACCAAGGTCATGGCGGTCATGGCGGCTCTCCTGCGGATGCAGGGAGTCCGACTGTTGCCTTATCTGGACGACCTCCTGTTGATAGCGGGGTCTCCAGAGCTTCTTTTACACCATCTGGATCTGACGATTGCGATACTGCAACGTCACGGCTGGTTGACAAACTGGCAGAGGTCCACTCTCACCCCGTCTCAGAGGATCCTGCACCTCGGGGCCTTATTGGACTCCAGGCAGCAGTGGATCTTTGTGACGGAGGAAAAGATCCTTGCTTTGTAGTTGAGGGTGCGCAGTTATCTGCAGTGTTGTCGAGTGTCGATACACTTGGCAAAGAGGTTATTGGGCTCAATGGTGTTGGTATTCGACATGGTGGAGTACGCCCAATTTCACTCCAAACCTCTGCTACTATTGATCCGGTCCAGATGGAATGGATTGCCTCAGTGTCTCAAGTCCCAGACGATGGGGCTCACTCCGGATGTTCGCCTGTCTCTAACCTGGTGTTTGCAGATGACCCACCTCAACAAGGGTCGCCCGTTCTGGGTGGCGAACTGGGTCCTGTTAACAACGGACGCTAGTCTCCGGTGCTGGGGAGCTGTCACGGGTCCACACTTGTTTCAGGGCAGGTGGACTCGGGTGGTAGCGGAGCTTCCAATAAACATTTTGGAGCTCCATGCGGTGTCAAGAGCTCTCCAGCGGGCACAGCCGGTTCTCCAGGGTCACCCTGTGCAGGTCCCGTCAGACAACGCCACCACGGTGGCCTATTTAAACCAGCAAGGAGGAACCGGGAGAGTGGTCTGTACACCAGGACGTCTTTCAGAGTCTGGTGGACAAGTGGGGTCTTCCAGAGATAGACCTCATGGTGTCCCGGCACAACAACAAGTTGCCGGTGTACGGGTCTCGAACATGAGATGAAAAGGCGTCTCTGGTGTATGCCCTGTCCGTCTAGTAGACGTTCCAGTTTGCCTACCTTTTCCCTCCGTTTTCCCTTCTTCCGCGGGTATTACGGAAATTCAAATCAAGAAGGAGGTACACTACTGTTGATAGCTTCCGAGTGGCCCAGACGGCACTGGTTCTCTGACCTCCAGAGTCTGTCAGTAGACGTTCCTCTGAGGTTACCATTACGACCGATCTGCTGTCACAGGGTCCTTGTCTTCACCTGGACCTGACTTGGTGTGGCTGTTGAAACGGTCATGCTAAGGTCCAGAGGGTTTTTCTAGCTCCATGGTGCAAACCATACTAAAAGCTCGTAAACCTTCCTCGGCAAGAATCTACCATCGTGTGTGGCATACTTTCTTCCGGTGGTGTAGACCTAGAGGGTATTCCCTTAGGGAGTTCCGCCTGTCTAGGGTGTTGGCTTTCCTACAGGCTGGACTGGATCATGGGCTTCACCTTGCTTCTCTGAAAGTGCAGGTGTCTGCCCTGTCAGTCTGGTTTCATCGTAGGATTGCTGCGCTCTCTGATGTGCACACCTTTATGCGAGGTGTTCTTCGCATTCAGCCACCTTTTGTTCCACCGGTGGTGCCTTGGAATTGGGCTGTGGTCCTGAGAGTTCTCTTGGGACCGCCGTTTGAACCACTGGACTCAGTGGACTTTAAATGGCTTATAGCTAAAACCATATTCCTTCTGGCCATTGCCTCGGCCAGAAGGATTTCGGATTTAGGGGTTCTCTCTTGTAGACCCCCTTTTCTGATTTTTCATAGGAATAGGGCGGTGCTTCGCACTCGTCCGGGATTCCTTCCCGAAGTTTTATCCAGTTTTCACATCAATGAAGAAATTGTTGTGCCGGCTTTCAATTCACCTGGACTTTCAGTGGGTGATGCCACTTGGTATGTTGTGCGGGCATTGAGAATTTATGTTGACCGCACTTCTTCTTTTAGGAAGTCGGACGCCTTGTTTGTCCTCTATGGCTTTCGTAGAAAGGGTTGGCCTGCTTCAAAGTAGACTTTGGCAGGCTGGATTCGTATGGCAATTTCAGAAGCTTATCTTCATGAAGGTCTTCCAGTTTCCTCCCTGGTGAGGGCTCATTCCACTAGGTCTGTGGGTCCTTCTTTTGCAGCTAGACATGGTGCCTCTGCAGTTCAGATCTGCAAGGCTGCTACGTAGTCTTCTGTCTATACCTTTGTGAGGTATTACGCTTTTGACATCTTTGCCTCTCAGGATGCTTCCTTCGGGCGGCGGATTCTCCTCTCAGCACAGGAGCGTCCCCACCCTTAAAGGATACTGCTTTGGGACATCGCCAAGGTATCCTGTGGATACCCTATGGACCCTGAAGTAGAAAATATGAGATATGGTAAGAACTTACCCTTGTTATCTCTATTTCTACGAAGTCCATAGGGTTCCACAGGACTCCCGCCCTGTCGCACCTGTACTGCAGATGGGCTTTATTCTGGTCACCGGTTTTTCCGTCTCCCTATGGTGAGAATGTGATTCTTGTAAGTGTCCAGATTTTTTCTTCTCTCTCTTTCTTCTCCTCCTCCGGCCTATGGCTTGTGACGTAACTGAGATGCCTTGGCCCGGGGGCGGGGTATAGTAGAGGGACCCAGATGCATCCTGGGAGGCTGAAAACTTTAACTCTGTGGTGCCTGAAGACTGACGTCATCACCTATACCCCAAGGTATCCTGTGGAACCCTATGGACTTCGTAGAAATAGAGATAACAAGGGTAAGTTCTTACCATAACTCATATTTTGTGATGGTTTCTGGAGATGTTCTCTCTCCTCCCCTCTTAGCCTTCCCATCCATAATCCCAGAAGCACAATGATAAAAGATGTTTAGTACCAGAATTTAAAAATCCCTTCCTGTTCAGAGCTTCTGATTTGTGGGCTGCCACAGATAGCATCTCCTGCATGCCCCTTTCATTTTTTTTTAAATGCTGGACCACCACAAGAGCTCACCTGGGGCAAGGACTCATTTGAATGAGTAAAATATCCTTTCAAAATGACTCCCCACCTTCCTTCCTCATAAATTTGCTTTGGAATTCAAAACTTAAATTAAGTTTGCTATGAATCAACCCTTCCTTTCCCTGTCTTCAGCTACTTACATATATCTCCCTAAGACCTCTTGAGTAATGAATATATGTTTCCTTATGTGCCTTGTTGGAAGATGAACTGCCACGTGTTTGTGCCTCCCACCTCTTGCCACTTAGTTTAGTAAGCCAGCTAGCTTGTTGTAAATTATGGGCCTAAACTGGATGAAAACAATATTGTGAGCTCTTAGGTGGTCAAAATTAACTGGAAATGACTGGAAATTAATGGTATTGATGTTAATAATACTGTAGGAACAAAAACAGGCCCAAATTATGTGATTGTAGCTGTTTTTATGATTTTTAAATAAAAAATACAGATCCAAAACCAAAACACGCAAAAGCGGTTTTGCCAAAACCAAATCCGGATCCAAAATACGAAGGAGATAAAGATCCAAAACCAAAACATGAGGGCGGCGCACATCCCTAATGAAAACCCATAAGAGTTATTTCTTAAAGTATTATTAATGAAAGTAGTAAGTATGAATTAGTGGTCAATGTTAGTTTGTACATTTTGTTTCCCATAAATGAGGTTAATACATAATATTCTGTGCAATATTTGTCTGATTTGAATTTGCATTTATATATTAAATGCTAATACTAAGTTAGATGTTACTCCTCTCCTTTTTTTTACAAATCTTCTAAAAATCCTTAAAAGTGTTTTTACTGAGGATTATTATGTATATTCCTTAAATGGATTTTAGAACATATATTTGGTGATTTTATATTTTCATATTTTTATGTAATATATTTGTATTTATGGGTCATATTCACAATTGTTTTTTTTTATATGTTTATATCCTATGTTACTATTTATTATTATTGATAGAGGGGATTGCACCACTTTTTGTATACTGTGATAATACCTATATGCCGGGACAATGCAATATGACAGGATGGGTGAGTCAAGCCTCTGTATGAAGAAGGAAGTGTTTTATTCCCTGCTTTCCTATTGTGGAACGCACGGCCATTTTCTGATACTTTGGGCAGATGCACACTAATAGCCGAGACACCCAAGAATAGGAAGATCACGTGGGTATCGTGCTTCTTATGCACGGAATTATATCTTCCGTCAGAACCAACTATACCCTCCCGTCTGTCCCCGTTAAATGCTCACCGCCACGAATGACAGCGGTGAATGGTCACTTCCGGCAGAAGTGTATGCGGTCCACGGGTGTAATGCACACTGAGGATTTTTTATTAAAACAGCCTTTATACCTTCCCACAAGTATTATTTTTAAGTAGGTTCTTCATATGTTACCTTTCCCACATAGGAACAAGACACACGATGTCTGTAAAAAGTTATAATCCTAGATTACCATCGAATGGGCTCTGTCCCATCCTAATTAGGGAGGAGGGACCAGCCATGGTATTTAAGTCAATCTTCTAGCCTTAGCACATATACCTTGACAAAGAAATAAGGTCGAAAAGCATTGGTGGATGGGTTAGAAAACACTGAGACACTTGGAGTTCCACTCCTTGTTAGCCTGACAGTCCAGACCTGTTTTTACGATTCAGGTAATGTGTATATTTTTCCATCTACTCCATGTATAAACAGTGATCATCATCTGTTGTGATTTTAAGTATTGATGTGAAATAGCATCGTTAGAAACCTGTTTCACTCCTGACATATATCTTATATAACCCGGCATATTGGTTACGGGAAACGAGGTGAATAAGCAGAACAGGTGAAAGAAGAGGGATTACGGGAATTACCCAAAATATACCTTGATGTGTTTTTCCACATCACGTCTAGCTGTGAGTTGGGGTACGCCCATCATCTTGATTACTATTTCTATACACTATTGTATAGGTCGGAATATTTCATCAACTATATACAAAAAGAAGCAATAGAAAAGAAACGTTATGGGTGATGTTTACTTCGTTGTTACGTGATTACGGTACGATATTATAGACGTCTACAATGTAAAGGGGAGGATTATAAATCCTATATGTAATACACCTGGGATTAGGATTACTAAAACATACTATACCATTGGTTTTCTCTTCTTTTTCCATTTTTTCCTTTGTCTGAGGAATATTGAACACAGAGGGCCTGATTCAGAGCTGAACGCTCTGGCCAGAGCGCTTGCTCTGAATTAGGGCCCTCCTACCTGTTTTTGGAGCCTCCTCATGGATGCTTGCATAGCTGTGGGTTACCACCCATAGCTTATGCGAGCGTCCATGATGATGGTCGCGATGGTCAAGACCATCGCGACCATCGAGCTTGCGATGAGACCCTGCGGTAAGGTCTCGCTGCCGCAAGCCCAGGAGTGATTTTGGCTCTATCAGAGCCAAAATCACTCCCACTGACATCACTAGTGATGTCAGTGGGGCGGGACTCAGACGGTAGGCGTTCCCATGCCTCCATGCCTCCCTCTGGCAGCCACGCCCCCGGCATGCCCACCAAAGAGGGCATGCTGTCAGTCACCATCGACAGCACGCCCCCTTTGGTGCGAGACCCATAACGACGGCTTTGCCGTCGTTATTCTGGTCTCGCGCATGCGCACGACGGAGCTCCCTCCGTCGTGCGCATGCGCAATTCGGCACCATCGACCCGCTAGCGAGCGACCTTTGCTCGTGAGCGGGTCTGAATGACCCTCAGAGACCACTCGTCCAGGAATAAGGCAAATATCATCAAAGACCAAGGTCCCTAGTTGGTCGGGAATATAGTCCGGATATGATTAAAAACAAGTGACTCATATTTCTTTGAATATACTTATTATTTTTTTGACTGATGTAATCTGGTACCAACTAAGGCCTGTATTCAATTTGAGCCGAGCCGGACTTAACGGCGACTTCACCTGTTTTGTAGGTGTTAAAGTATCACGTGCGTGCACGCTTTACCTCGTATTCAATTTGAAAGTACGCGTAAACGGCACCCGGCGATATTGTAACAAGCGGAAAGTACTGTCATTTTTGGGGAAATCAGCCTGTCACCCCTCAATTGATGCTTAGACGTGGCGGTTCACTATGGTACCCCCCGATTTGGCTTGCTGAAGGTATTTGGTGTTTTTAAATGGGCTCAATAGCTGCTAAATAGAGTTTTTCTTTACCTGATGCAGAATAGTATTTAGGAGTATTTTTTCAAGAAAATAACTTATCCCAGGAAATTTGGGGTACTTGAAAATGGGGGTCAGCATATTTAAAAGTTGCTAAAGTGAAGTTGAAAAATCAAGAAAAATCCAGCTGGTGCAAACACCTGCAATCAAAAAAACACTTGTGGCATACTTGGGGACCCCCCAGAGTCAAGTTTGCTAGTTTTCAAGTTTGTACCCCGACATCTTCTTATTTTTTTGACACAGAGTAACTTTGGGGGACTGTCTGAAGGCTGCACGGGGGTTCCCAAAACTTTGCACCCCAATACCTCAATTCTGCACTTTTTTCCGCCTTCCATTCATAGGCGATACTTTTCCACCTATTACATTGCATTGACTTTCCGCCTAGGCGGTAAGTCTTTCAAATTGAATACGGGGTAAACCAAAACAGGCGATAATGACATAATCGGCGGTAACTTAACGCGGATCCGGACTTAACACATCAAATTGAATACGGGCCTAAAACCAGTGACTGTCATACCACTTTGAATATTTACACTCACTGTATACATATACTATAAAAACTTGACTGAATTACTATCCTATTATGTATTAGGATAAGATATATATATATATATATATATATATATATAATATATATATATGTATATATATATATATGTATATATATATATATATATATATGTATGCTGTGCGCAGGGACAGAGTACTTAAATATTTCTGTTTAAGTTAGATGTTAGTTTGCTATATGGTGTTTTTTCTATTTAATCATGAATTGTAGTTGTTTGTTTAATAAAGATCATTATATTATTATTTTACATACTATTTGTGTTTTATTCTCTAGCCAAAAATGTCTTAAGCAGCCCATACACGGTGCGATTTTTTACACAATGTGAACGATTTAGATCGATTGTAATGACCAATCGTGCACATCGTGTGTAGTTTTTGCCCATTTACGATTACGATGCGCGTCCCCACCGTCGTAGATCTGCATTGTACATCGTATGGGAAAACCGTAAGATTACGACCTGTTGTGTACGATGTGACACACATCGTAGTAGTTTTTGAGTATTTACGATCCGATGTACGATGTACGAGGTCTTGCAAAATCACTGGCCACTCCCCTTCTCCATTTTGAGATTGAGAGACATAACGGAGAACAGCTAGCAGCATCGTGCTCATTGTGAGCCTTGGCAAGTGAGTATTTACAGTATGTACTATACAAGCTACCCTGTAACCACTGTGCCACCAGTGTTTATTTCCCTGGCACACTTGCTTATACCACGGTGCCACCAATGTTTTATTGTACCCTGGCACACCCTTGTTTATACCACTGTACCACCAATTTTTTATTGTATCCTGGCACACCCTTGTTTATACCACTGTGCCACCAATGTTTTAATGTACCCTGGCACACTTGTTTATACCACTGTGCCACCAATGTTTTATTGTACCCTTGCACACCCTTGTTTATACCACTGTGCCACAAATGTTTTAATGTACCCTGGCACACTGTTGTTTATACCACTGTGCCACCAATGTTTAATTGTACCCTGGTACACTGTTGTTTATACCACTGTGCCACAAATGTTTAATTGTACCCTGGCACACCCTTGTTTATACCACTGTGCCACAAATGTTTAATTGTACCATGGCACACCCTTATTTAGATATTAACGGAGCAATTTTTTTTTTTAGAATATTTTTCATAAAGTTTAGAACTATTCAACTTTATAAACTGTAAAACTGAAACTGTCATAAACATTTTCAAACAAACTGTGTTAAAGGAGATTTTTATACAGTTTTGAATGTCAAAGGCTATATGTTTACGCAGTTTATGTTTTTTATTTCACCAAAAATGACAAGAATTAGAGAACTGCAGTTCATCACGGGCTTCTTGGAGTTGTACAGGACCCATGAGTGCCTATGGAAAATTAAGACCAAGGATTATATGAACAAGCAAAAAAAGTCTGCTGCTATTGAAGAAATGGTGACCTTCAGCCTCAGGTATCACGACGAGGCAACCCCCAAATGGGTCAAACTGAGGATCCAGAACTTGTGGACAGTTTATGTGAGGGAGAGGAAGAAGGAAACTGACTCCCGGGCATCTGGAGCGGGGGCAGATGATATCTACAATAGTACGTTATGGTACTATCAACTTCTGTAGTTCCTCCATGAAGTGGGGCCACAGCGTGAATCCAGAAGTATTTTAGTGGACGCGGTCCCTGAGGAGGAGTCTTCTGAGAGCTTAGGGAATGAACCTCCGTCCTTTCTGGATCTTGTAAGTTTATTTAATATTGTCTTTTATCGTATGTTGTCCTCCTGCCATGGTACTGCCCCCACTCCTTTAAAGTAGACCAGGTATTCCTCCCTGACCTGTTTTGCCTGTGCAGTTGGTAGTCTCCCTCACTGTGGGTGTTGTGACAGAGGGTATTTGGGCAATCTCGTGTGGTTGTTCCTGTTCGTCCAAGCTCATAGCTGTTGGTTCAAGTTGGTTGGTTTTTTTGGCCCGCAAAAAATTGTGTAGGATACAACAGGCCATGACCAATCAATTTTGTCCACACGAAGGTTTATAGTCGTATGGAAAATCTAGAAACGACTACACATAATTCCAAAAGCATTTTCAACTATTCACCGGTCCTGGATAGGCGATAGTTGAAAATGCATTTTTCTATGGTCAGTCCCCTTTGTCCATACGGCTTCATTAAATGTTCATGAACAGCAAAGGCCTCGTCTACCACAAACACATAGTTCAGGCCGTACTTCGTATCTGCTGTTGTCGGCAATTTTAGACGGTGGTGAGTTGGTCATAAAATTCCATTAGCTTGAAGGAACCACCATCGGATGCATGTCCATTTTTTCCCACACCTATAATCTGCTACTTTGGAGTTTGACACAAGTGCAAGCCCACAGTTAACCCAGCCTGCTGAAGTTGTGCCAGAAGTGGCGGAGCCACCACGCTGTATCCAAAGAACAACAGGCTGTAACCAGCCACTGCCAGCCCCTGATCACCTACTACAGCAGGTAAAGCAGGCCCTAGCCAAACCACCAGATCAATTTGATAGTCTGGGTTTACATGTGGCCAACACTCTCTGTGCCATGGATGTGGATCAACAATTTGAAAATTGAAGCAATTTGAAAATTCTTCCAGGGCAGTAGCGCACGCAGGGGGGGTTTCTGAGTACCCAAAAGTCCCCCCTGATGGACCAAATTTGTTTTTTAGAGACGGAGACAGCACTGTCTCCATCTCTGCACTGCCTACGGGCATGACAGAACTGCAGCGGTTCCACAGACAGAGAGCTCTGATTAGCAGAGCTCTCTACAAAGAATACATGTGCAGCCGCAGCGGGCCGGTGGCACTGCTATGTGTCACAGTTCCTGCTGTGCTATGATTGTCTGGGGGCATCTCAGTTCGGTGGCAGTGGGGGGGTGGAGCAGCCGCATCTTCCGGTCACTGTTCCCGGCCGGCTCCCGCTGTTTCCCGTCATGCTGTGCGGATGCTCCCATGAAGGGCCATGATGGGCCATCGCTGTGGTTGTCGTCCTGGTGCAGTTGCTCCAACGGGCCTGGCTCAGCTCCAAGTCCTATGTCTTCAGCCGGGAGGGAGCTGCAGCCCATGCCAAGCAGCAGCAGCTCCGCTCGCGTGGGCTCCGGTGGTGACCCTCCTTCTTCTCAGCCCTCGGCCCTCATACTGATGTTTATGTATGTATGTATGCTGTGTATAAGTATGTATATATCTTATGTGTAAGCAGGGGCATAACTAGACCTAGGGGGGCCCCATAGCAAAACTTTCATGGGCCCCCCTAGGTCCCCACCCCTAAGCCCCTCCCCCCCTCCCCAAGCAGGACCAGACCCAGGTCGAGTTTCTGGAGCCCCCACCTTGTCACTGAGCAGTATATATATATTTGCAAGTTTGGCTTACCAAGTTACCACATGTCTGGAGTGTGTAGTCTCTGGGGAGTAGTTTTAGCCGTCCCTGCACTGTTAATCATTCTTTGTGGTGCAGTCAGCTGCAGGGAGAAGGGTGGATTCTGGCTGCAGTAGAAGGTTGATTTTGGGCTGCAGGGGGAAGGAGGCATTTGGGTTGCATTGCAGTGAGAAGGAGTGATTGGGGCTTAGCTGCACGGTGATGGAGGGATTCCAGTTGCACTGTAGGCAGTGCAAGGAGCAGGAGCGATTGGGCCTACTACACGGTGAAGAAGGGATTTGGGTTGCACTATTCTTCATTGCAGGGAGGAGTGATTGGTTCTGCGCTGCAGGGAGAAGGAGGATTTGAGGCTGCGCTGCACTACACGTTGAAGGAAGGATTCGGGCTGCGCTGTTCTCTACAGGGAGAAGGAAAACTTTGGGGCTGCATTGCAGGAAGAAGGAGAAGGTTGGGCTGCGCTGCTCTGCCAGGAGAAGGAAAAATTTGAGGCTGTAGAGGGGCAGGGAGTTGGGCTGCAGTGCAGCATCCTTGAAAGAAAGCCTTGTGAGACCCATACTGTTTAGCTCTGCAGTGCTGAACTGTCAAACGGACCAGAGGCAGGGAAACACTGCCTGCCTATCTAGTGATCAGTTGGTTTGTTTGTGGGGGCACTCATATTATAAGGTGGCTGCCCCTGTTTGGCCACTCCACTCGAATGTCCCTTGAGCTGCCCATGCCCCCCCACACCCTCCTCACTACCCTCTTCTCTACTTACCTGCTCAGTGGTTGCGGTGCACAGGGCAGGCACACCACCACTCCCGGTCAGTTTCCTCTCTTATTGACTGATGCTGGGAGGATCCTCCTCCCAGTATAAGTCAATGAAGGGAAGCCGACAGCGGAGACGCTCAAGAGGACGTGACCACAGAGGGGGGGCCCGCTACCAATGAGCAGGTAAAGCAAGAAGAGGGGAGGAGCACAGACTGAGGCCTGGCACTGTAGGTGCAAGGGGAGGTCCGGGCCCCGGGTAGGTCCGGGCCCCATAGCAGCTGCACCTACGGTAGTTACGCCACTGTGTGTAAGTATACTTGTGTGTGTGTATGCTGTGTATAAGTATACTTGTGTGTGTATATAAGTATGCTAATGTTGGTGTGTGTGTCTGTGTGTATGCTGTGCGTGAGTATGCTTAGAAGGAGTGTGTGTATGCTGTGTATAAGTATACTTGTGTGTGTGTATAAGTATGCTAATGTTTGTATGTTTGTGTGTCTGTGTGTCTGCTGTGCGTACAGTGGCGTAACTACTGCCCCCGCAGCCCCCGCGGTGGCTTGGAGGTGCTGGGTAGCTTGGGGGTGACGGGGGCAGTAGTAGTAACTATGGAGGGGGTGCGGTCGCACCTCCTGCACCCTCCATCTGCCGGGCACCCGCTGAGTGTGTTACCAGCGGGCGCCCAGCTCCTATGCAAACCCCTGGCGGCAGCTGGAGGACGGAGCTCCCTCCATCTTCCGGGTCCCACAGGGCACTATGGGAGTGACGTCATGACATCACTCCCATAGTGCCGAGGAGCGGACACGGGGACGGAGCTCAGGAGTGAGCTCCGTCTTCCGGGTCCCACAGAGCACTATGGGAGTGACGTAATGATGTCACTCCCATAGTGCCGAGGAGCGGATGCCGGGGTATGGACGGCAGCAGCACTGGAGCGGGGATAAAGGTAAGTGTTTGTGTTTTTTTCTTTTGTGTGTGTGTGTGTTTGTTTGTGTGCATGCGAGTGGGGGGGAGCAACTACAGGCGGCTAACTACAGGCAGCTAACTACAGAGGGCTAACTACAGGCGGCTAACTACAGGCGGCTAACTACAGGGGGCTAACTACAGGGGGCTAACTACTAGAAGGGGCACTACAGGGGGCTAACTACTAGAAGGGGCACTACAGGGGGCTAACTACTAGAAGGGGCACTCCAGGGGCCCCCAGCATAATGGGCACTACTACAGGGGGCCCTGCATAATGGGCACTACTACAGGGGGCCCTGCATAATGGGCACTACTACAGGGGGCCCCAGCATAATGGGCACTACTACAGGGGGCCCTGCATAATGGGCACTACTACAGGGGGCCCTGCATAATGGGCACTACTACAGGGGGCATTGCATAAGGGGCACTACTACAGGGGGCCCCAGCATAATGGGCACTACTACAGGGGGCCCTGCATAATGGGCACTACTACAGGGGGCCCTGCATAATGGGCACTACTACAGGGGGCATTGCATAAGGGGCACTACTACAGGGGGCATTGCATAATGGGCATTACTACAGGGGGCATTGCATAAGGGGCACTACTACAGGGGGCATTGCATAATGGGCACTACTACAGGGGACATTGCATAATGGGCACTACTTCAGGGGACATTGCAAAAGGAGTACTACTACAGGGGGCATTGCATAAGGGGCACTACTACAGGTGGCATTGCATAAGGGGCACTAGTATAGGGGGCATTGCATTTTGGGGCACAACTACAGGGGGCACTGTTTAAGGGGCACTAATTTGATACACAGTTTACAGGTTATAAACTCTGTTCCCAATAATCTGGTTCTACACGGACATAAAAACTGTGCAACCTGTCTTGAGCTGAGGTGACGGACTGGCAGGAGCAGAAAGGAGGGTTGGTGAAGTAGATCTGTCAGGGTGGGATGTAATGGGCATTACTGTTTGGCATAATGTGTATTTGGCATTACTGTGTGCACAATGTGCTATTAGGGGCATTACTGTGTGGCATATGTGTAAGGGGCATTACTGTGTGGCATAATGTGTTGTATGTGGCATTATTGTGTGGGATGTGTAAGGGGCATTGCTGTGTGGCATAATGTGTTGTAAGGGGCATTCCGGTGTGGCACACTGTGTTATAAGTGGCATTACTTAGTGTGTCATAATGTGTAAGGCACGTTGCTGTATCATGTAACCACACACCTTAAACGTAGTCTTTGGGTGTGTTTGATCTTTGGGCGGGGGGCGGGCGCCTGAAACTTTTTTGGCATGGGGGAGCAAAATTTATAGTTAGGCCACTGTGTGTGTGAGTATGCTTAGAAGGGGTGTGTGTATGCTGTGTATAAGTATACTTGTGTGTGTATAAGTATGCTAATGTTTGTATGTTTGTGTGTCTGTGTGTATGCTTAGAAGGGGTGTGTGTGTGTATGCTGTGCATTTGCACATTATTTTGTGTGCATGCTGTGTGTATATATATGGATATATATATATATATATATATATATATATATATATATGAACCAATGTGATGGCTATGGCGCCAGCCAATAACAGTATATAAATAAATAAAATAAACAATTATGAATATTTTACTATAGTGAAGAATACAACAGGACGCTCTACCTAAACATGTCAGCTGGATATCAGTCATATGGATTGGGGCATAAATCCCAAACAGAAATATGGAAACGGTGAAAGATACAGCGACAGGCGTCTCTAATGATGAAAGTGCACAGTGCAATAAATATAAAATAAAAACAATTTATTCAAAATTCATAAGGACATTAGCTTTCTAGTGAAAATGACAGAGGAGGGGATTGTAGATAAAACTCATATTTAATCATGGAACAAGGGTAGAGAGTTAGATCCATACAGAGACCCAGTGACTGTCTCACGCCCTGTTTTAAATATGTATGGACGCTACAACACCTGGTATTCCCAGGAGGTCTCCCATCCCAGTACTGGCCAGGCCCACATATGCTTAGCTTCCAAGATCGAACGCGATTCCTGGACGCTTACTAGGAGAATGGACGCCGCGTGGAGCCTACAGTGAGGGCAGAAGTCGTGTACATCAAGTGGATGTCGAACTCATTGCCATGGGTCTCCGTCTAGATCTGGAAGAGGGTGGATGTTGGTGCTAAGGGCAGAAATTCACCTCTATTGGGCGGAAGTAACCGCCAAGCTAAACGCTTATTTTTATATAATTTTAGCATTATGTGGACATTACTGGAATCCTTTTTCATTTTTTAAATAATGCATTGCCACATAGGAGTGCTTTGGAATTTCCTTTTTGTTAGATCCCATCGTTATATGAGGATATGAGGTCATCAATTGACCTAAGGTGGATTAATCAGTTCTGTTTAAACCTGGTATAAATATGGACTTAGGTTTGCTAGCTATCATCCCTTGAAAAAGTCCCATTGGATGAAACGCGTTGGGGGGCTGCACGCTTGCCTTTGAGTTAACAAGATAAGCACTTTTATCTACTGCTGCTTTTAGAACCTAATTCTCTGTTTATTTATTTTTAGTATATATTATTGGGCCTGTGCAATATATACTATTGTCTATCTGCACTGTATTCAATTATTATGGTGCTGAGACTTGTTGACCTGCATTTTTAATATAGTTTATGATTAATTAGTTTAATCTGTGCTCCTTTATATTATACCAACTAGCTTGACACTTTTAAAGGATCAATTCGTATTTTGTATCATTCTGTGCGCTTTATTTGTTTATTTAGATTATGTCCTTATGAATTTTGAATAAATTGTTTTGTATTTTATATTTATTGCACTGTGCACTTTCATCATTAGAGACGCCTGTTGCTGTATCTTTCACCGTTTCCATATATATATATATATATATATATATATATATATATATATAATGTGTGGAAACCCTCCTTAAAAATCCTGCGTTTGCCAATACAGGGTGATAAAGGAGCCAATACTCATCTCCGCAACCAAAGCAGGCCATGGATATATGGCAGAGCCTTTATTTCCACCACCAACCTGTCAGGACACTGGAAGAATGGCCCAAACACCATCCCAACCCATGCCCCCCCCCACCTACAGTATGCCTAAGGCATCCTACCCCTCAACATCCTCCTCTTCAAAGGTGCTTTATTGTGCCATGTTGTCTGGGGTTGAGGAGGAACCCCATTTACTAAATTATTCTTAAATTAAACATTCAGGCAGTTTTTTGTTGCCCAATACCTGCTGCAGGATATAGGGTGCGGACGATGCAGTTTGGAGAGGGTGACCAAATGCAGCGCAAGGGCAGATTGTGGTTTTTGCACTCTTAAACCCATCATCTGACACACCCTATACCCTGCAGCGGGCTATCTATTGGGCATCCAAAAATTGGTTGATGCCCAAGTTATTTTCTGTGACAGTTATATGTGTGTTCCTGTAAAGGGAAAAAAATTACATGAAGGAATATTTCCTAGCCACTGTATCAGCCAGTACTTTAAAGCATGATATATACTAGTTTGACTAATATAAAGACCATGTTGGTTTTGTTGTACCCCTAATAAACAATGATTACACACCGTTAAATACAGCCATGTTGGTTGTTACATATGTGTTTCCAAACAATAAAAAAAAAATTTGCACAAAAATACATGTTTTTTTTCACCTTGAAGTACTGGAACTTCAGGCCTTTCACAATGGTCTCACAGGTCTCCGGAATGATACGCCCGTGCAGAAATGCGGGTCCCAAATTTCAGGTCTTCAAATTACCTCCCTGTAGCCAGGTACCTCAGGGTAGCCACCGACCTCTCCTCAGCTGGAGTTGCCATCCTCATGCTGGTGTCTTGCCTCTGGATTTTGGGGGTCACCAGACGCAGCAACTCCTGGAATGTGGCGTCATCCATCCGCATGTAGTTGCGATAATTGTCCGGGTTGTTCTCCCTAATCTCCATCAGCAGGGGCATATGGGAGCTGCTCGCCCTCCTCATCAGCCACTCCTTGGTCCAGCAAGACCGCACCCTCCTCCTCTCCTTAGGCCCTACACCTTACAGCCTCAGATAGCCATAGGTAGCAGAAGCTTATGGCGATAGGAATCCATCAGAAAGAAGAATACACACACTTTGTAAAAGGCAAGCCTTCAAACAAAGCAATACACACTAGCAAAGTACAGCAGTGTATAAAACCAAGCCTCACTAGTCACTGTGCAGAGTGTGCACAGATGTAAAATGGATACTGCCTTTTATATCGCCTAGCTAATCCCTCCCCTATTCAAATTCCTTAGATGTATTGTTAGGTGTTTAGCAAAAAACGATGCATTGCTTACGATTTGAAATCGGAAACAACGCATCGGATCGTATGTCCAATCGTACGCCATTTTTACTCATCGTAGAGAGAATTTCAAGGGAAATTGGACATCTTACCAACTGAAAATCGCACCGTGTATGGGCCGCTTTACTTTGCCTCTGATGCATTTGAACCTCTCAGTAACAAAATAAATACTCTAGATAAAGTTACTTGGTTAGTTGAAATGAAATATGTTAGAATAATGGAACAGATGGACAAGTACACCCTGAAAATGTCACAAAGCAGGAGTCACATATACCATCATCTGTCAAGTCTTTCAGAACTTTATTTTCATCCTTCGCTGTTGTGTACACCTGTCTTTAATTCCTTCTATATTGGGATCTAACCTTTAGAGAAGGGCTATATCTATATACATTTATTTTAAATTGAAATACCATATAATGCTGAGAAATATCATATAATGTTGGTAAATACCATATAATGCTGGGAATGCTGTAATTTAGCCTGATAAGAAGTGCTCCAGAATTAAATAAGACATTTGTGTTCCCATCCTCAGCCAATCATATGATAAGAAATCATCAAACAGTATAATTTACATACATCAGATAATTCAATTTCAAGGAAATACAGTATATCCAGACAATATAGGACTATTTATCTCTTTGAGTGACATTCAACATTACAAGCCAAAAAAGTATTCAGAGTGCCATCACTATTACAATATATACACATCATTTACAAAATTGATAGATGAGAAAATAGTTTGCTTAAGTTTGGGTGATAATTGATAGTCTTTATATGAAGACATGCTGCAGAATTTTGTACTGTTATTCTCCTGTGAGCAGGACTAATTGTAGCAGGGTTCACCAACCAGAGGCACCAGGCTTTGTTGGGTATGCAGACTACACTTTGAAGAGGGTCTAATGTGCCCAAAAGCAGAAGCAGTACAGCACATCTAGTATGAGAGAGTCTGACCCAGGGGTGCCATATAAAACATCCTGGAGTGCCAGAGCCAGATTAAGACCCCATGGGGGCCACCTTAGTCCAAACCATGAATCCCCCTATTTTACCTTCTTTAAATCAATGTTCAAGCTGATGAATTCAGGAACCCATATTCATATCCTGAATAAATAACTTTTGGCAAGGAGATTGATTTAAATATCATGGATCATCTTCACACTGTTTCAATCTTTTGTAAATTGGTAACAAATATATATTTTTTTTCAAACAAGAGAAAAATTTATTGCAAACAGCAGTCCATACATTACGAGTGGCAGCACCAGATTAATGTCCACATGAGCCTGGAGCTGAAATATATGAAAGGCCTATTATGTGTCATCGCAGGTGGTGTGCTGCATGACTAGTGATGTGGGGGCATGACCAGGGCTGTTAGGGTGTGGTCTGCACAGTTGGTGTGGCCTGTGCTATGGAATGTGGCTAGCACAATGGAGAGCATAGCTACAGTCTACCTTCAACCACCTCAATCTCACTCCCCACTTTGCTCATATAAAGCAAGCAGCACCTGTTATTTTATTGACAATTGAATAAAAAATTAAAAGAAAAAAAGAACACACAAACTATGGTTGCTTTACCCCCTCTTATGTAAGTGAATTAGTGGGCTCTCCTCCCCTTATCTGTATGTCCATACCAGTGGCGTAACTATTAATGTTGCTCCTCCCTGCCAAAAATATTTCTGACGCCCCCCTCCATGGCATTTTGGTAAAATAATTACAGGGCCATTTATACGCAATTTGGCTCCCAGTGCAAAAGTTAAAAATGTGCCCCACCCCCGTAGACAGTTTGCAGTATTTTTCCTCCTTGTAATAATGCCCCTTACACATACCACACACCATAATGCCCCTTACGCATTATTCAACACACCATAATGCCCATTACACATTATGCCGCACACTGTAATGCCTATTACCAAAGTGACACTTACATATTTGCCCCCTGACACCATTTTATACCCCACAGTAAGGCTTCTAATTACTTTTAAAGTACCTGCTCATTGTCAGGGGTCTTATACAGTGCCCCCAGTAGTGGCCCCCCTATGCAGTGCCCCTTATATAGTGCCCCAGGTAGTGGTTCCCCTATGCAGTGCCCCTTATATAATTCCCCCAGTAGTAGTCCCTCCAGTGCAGTGACCCCAGTAGTAGTCCCACCAGTGCAGTACCCCCAGTAGTAGCCCCCCCAGCAATGCCCCCAGTAGTAGTTCCCTCCCCCTCAGCAATGCCCCAAGTAGTAGTCCCTCCAGCAATGCCCCCAGGAGCAATCCCACCCAGCAGTGCACCCAGTAGTAGTCCCACCCAGCAGTGCCCCCAGTAGTCCCCCCCAGCAGTGCCCCCCAGTAGTAATCCCCCCCAGCAGTACCAGTAGTAGTACCCCCCCCAGCAATACCCCCAGTAGTCCACCCCAGCAGAACCAGTAGTAGTAACCCCCCCAGCAATGCCCTGCAGTAGTAGTCCCCCCAGCAGTACAAGTAGTGGTAACCCCCCAGCAATGTCCCCCAATAGTAGTCCCTCCCCCAGCAGTACCAGTAGTCAACCCCCCCAGCAATGCCCCACAGTAGTAGTAACCCCTCCCCCCCAGCCTGACAGACACACACAAAAAAAAGACCTCCACTTTCCTTAATCCCCACTCCGGCATCAGCTCCTCTGTCTGGCGTAATCCCGGGCCGGCCCACTCTGCATGATGGGAGAACTCTCCCATCAGCCACTGCGGGAGCCAGAAGATGCCCAGCTCCGGCAGTGGGTGCAGCAGCCGCTGTGAGTCTGTTTGACTCTCATCGGCTGCTAAAACAAAAACAGCAGCCGGCGCTGGTGGCTGTGTGTTTGTTATGCTAATAGTGTAGTGCAGATGGCACTTATGTACTGTCCACACTACTGCCCTGCCTGGGTGACTAACAGATGCTAGAGGTCCAGTAGGAGCTCCGTCCCTGCGAATCCCCTCTGCAGCCTTATTACGGTACATTCGCAAAACATACCGTGACAAGTGCCAGCGCATATGCCGACCAGCCATCACTAAGCCCTGCCCCCACTGGTAAACCCCGCCCCCACCGGTAAACCCCACCCCCTGTGATCGCAGACCCCCCTGCGACCCCCCCGCAACCCCCCCTCCCTTAATTATACTTACCTGCAGTGATCGGTGCTCTGTTGATGTCCTTCGTGGCTCCGGTCAGCTGACATCCCATCCTACACTGGGACTCGGTCAGGTGACGACCGGACTGCAGTGCAGGATGGGAGACCGGCTGACCGAGGGGGGGACATCACGGGAGCCCCGTTCACTGGTGCCTGGACTCTGGTAAGTTTTTTTTTTTCACAGTGTATCAACGTGTGTTCTGTTTAGACCACACAGCTGATCACTGGGGCCGGCTCCAGGCTCTGCTCTGTCCGTTAGAGCAGAGCAGGAGTCCGGTAACCAGGGGAAACTCTGGATAATGCCATTATTATCACAGGGCTTTCTCCGCTATTTTTTCACATTTTATTTTTAGTAACTTTGGCCAGATCACATTTCCAATTAAAATTATGGGAAATGCGATCTGCTTACTAAAAATAAGTGATAATTACGGCTTGGAGTAGAATTTTATGAATTCTACTCCAATTGCCGTTCAGTAACTTTAGGGGATACTAAAATAATGTGAAAAGGGTATGGAAACACGCTTTTTCACTTTATTTTAGTAAAAATAATGTTAATAAATAGAGCCTTAATACCGTTCCAAAATCTGACATAAAATCAAAACATTAAAAGAAACTTGTATAATGTTTTTATTTTTAACATTAAAGTGTTCTACCTCTCAATGTACCTATTGATATTCATTCCTCCTTGCACTGTCTGTATTACTCAGAAGCTTCTTCTAAGCATGAGGCTGCTGCTGTATTCCAACACTGGCCTGGAACACTGAGGTAGACTGTTTTGCGGAGAACTAACAAAACAGCAATAATTACAAAAAATAGTGCTCATATACAGAGGCATAGTGTGGGGCCATGGTGATGCCTGGAGCAAGAACATTCTACAGTGCCCCCCAGTAGAGAATGGGCCAGTGGTGGTGTGTGCCTGCATATGGGGGCACGTTGAAGTGAATGGAATGGTAGGGGCACAGAAAATAATATGTGTGCATGTCTAAATAGGTGTTTAGTCAACAGGTTTTAGCATATTGTGGTTATAGAACAGGAAGGGGAAAAGGGGGGGCAGACAACGCACAGGCAGGGAGATAGATATTGTTAACATATATAAGACCACTATGCCTATATTGTAAGAGGAATAATAATGATATATAGCAGTGGTGGTGCTCACTAGAGTTGGGTTTGTAGTAACTAAGACGAGAGAAAGAAGAACTCTGTTTGGTGAGCACTCTTAAACTAATGAATAGTAAAGATGATTAAATCTTAACTTTTATTAAATATATTTAAAATGATATCACATATTGATGTGTGCAACATCTCATAAATGCACGTATACTACTAATAACATATAGAACATAGCAATAAACACAGAGTCTACAATCCATATAATGGAACAAAAAACAGGAAAATCTCACTGAAGTACATGTTATTACTTATACTGTGATACACGTTATTACATATTAATTCATCTAGGATAAGGCGAAATATTTGGAACATCAAGTATGTAAATATCAAGCATCAGATTGCCATAACATTCGATGTTTATACACAATTCAAATTAGTATCGTTCACGATACAGCCTGTATTGAATCAAAGGCTCAATTATTCATTAAGCACTAAATAACAAAGTCTGACACAACACATAAATATTCTATGTGTCAGACATATCCAAATGTACCCTAATTGACATCAAATCATGAAAAAATAACAGACATGAAATATAAGAAAAGTCTGGGTATAGTGCTGCCTCTCCTTATTCTACTGCTCCCCACCTATGCAAATGCTATCTGTGAAGAGTGAGAGATTACCGGAGGGCAGTTTACCCTTAGAAACAACAGAATAACGGGGACGTTACTCAGATTTCATTTCTGCTTTTGGGTGTCATATATCATGCATTGGACACTCAATGAGAGAATTACTCACTAGAGGTTGCCCGCAGTTAATAGAGGTAAAGAAAAATATTTTTAGAGTAATAAACATTTAAATGAATTAATTATAGTGAAAATTAAACTATAAATAAAAAAGTATGTCTCCAACTCCTTTAATCACACACAAACAGTAAATAAACATGTGTTAACTTCATATCAAGTTTGTACAATATAGATTAAATAATGAAATGAAAGGGGAAATGCAATTAATGATAAACAACCATGCATTTGATGTCAGGTTAAGTTCGTTGTGCCACTTATGTAAGTATTATACCAGTCTATTTATGATATACATGCAAGATTGCAGCGAAGATGACAGGATCTAAATATGCTGTTACACTACAATATGAAATAGACAGTCACTTCAATTATATTGCTTTAAAACTGACATTCATGTATACATAATTGCAGACTGATTGAAAAGAATAATATAGGCTTAGATGTTTGATACACAAATCAATAATTTGTTAAAAATAAACAGATTTAGACACAGAAACAAGAATTTCAATCATGTCTGTCCCCATATCATAAGGAGTCAGATACACAGTGTAAACATGCCTGTAGTGAGAGAAAAATCCCCTATCTCCTAATCGTGCTTCAATTGATATCATATAATGTTATATAAAACCCTATTTAACCCAAATTCACATAAATGACCATCTATAGTATATACAAAATAAGAGTAAATCGTTGTGACAGGCAAAAAGGGGTGTGCTAGTTATATATTGCTGTCTCCACTATTGTTCCCAGTAATATCACCTGCAAATAAATAATGACTGTAGCTATCGTCCCTGAAATAGGGAAAGGCATGAAGTACACATGCCTATTGACGTATAGTCGTACATAAAATAAAATAGATACCCTTGTGGTCAAACCACAAGGTCCCGATAAAGGGTACAAACTTGGAGCTGGGATGCTGTGCCATACAGCCACAGACATCCGTCCGTCCCGACGACGTGCGTTTCGCCACTGGAGCTTGGTCACGGGTGTAATCACATAGCACAGGATTCCTGTTAAATACAATGCTGGATGCTAAAGTAGCCAATCATTCGTGTAGATTCAAACTAGCTTTTAGGGCAACCTAGCCTGTAATTAACTAAATTAAAGAGCAAGTTGTCTCAAATTTAACCCTTATGGAGTCTGGACAGTTCTGTAAATAACATAGCTTCAGACGCTGGTTCTTAATCGTATACATAATGAAAATAAGAGTGAGTGAAGGATGATTGTAATTTTGAGAGGACATATATCAATGGAACATATTAAACTCTATATTGGAAAAATGGTAACTGAAGTAAAAGGTAATGAATATATGGTAATTATATTGTCACCACAATTAAAAATAATAATATGGGCACATATACCAATAAATAAAAATAAAAAATAATAATGAAGAGAAATTAAACCATTCCAATGACCACCATAAATTATAAACAATACTGATAATCTACTACAATAACAAAAACGGTTATCCGCATATAAAATATATATGCAACATTAAAATATAGGACAAAAATTAATCTCTTAATTATACTAAAACGGGGTGTGTTATTACATAATGGCGAACATTCCTACTCTACAGTGTACATGTACATGCAAATCCACGCCTATACAAATATATACACACACTCACACATACCTACGTGTGCACACATAAAAACACATCCTTATCCAAAGCCCTACATTATTCCCATACTATCTGATCACCAATAGCTGTTTGCAAAAAATCAATGTTAACAGTGACATTTTCATTTCTAAATAACAGATAAAGTTCATAATAATATATGAGAGTAAATGGCCTGCATTAAATTGTAACAAATACAAGTGTTAGATTATAATGATTTAAAAATACACTTATTGTAGTGTTAAAGTGAAAATAGAAACCCTTGAATAAAGAAAAACAGTTAGGTATAAAAGTGGTGAATGAGGTGAAATCATCCGTAATATACCGGATTTTTATATGTGCATGTGAATATAGTGAAGGTGTAAAGTTATTTACAAACAAAATAATTTATTCTGGTGAAAATTCTTTTAATAAATCCCTAATGACTAGGGAAGTGTCAAAAAAAAGGGGGGGGGGTGAATTGTGCTATAAAAAAGATAAAAAGATAAAAAAGTGACAGACTAATCTATTGTGAACACAGCAAACAAAGAGGTGCGATAAATAATGTAATGATATCGTGCATAGAATTAATCATATTAAAATAATACGTGAGAGTAATTGAAGATTAATTAAATTTATTCTAAAGAATTGTCAAAATTTATTGATAAAGGACTACAAAAAGACAGATTGAAAGTTATTGTTAATATGTGTGCCACTTATCATATTATCATTGTTGAGGATACAGCGAGGGATAGAAGGGAAAGATGGAATCGTCCATTGATGTCAAAAATCACTACTCTGATTCAAATCCTTAGTATGTGTGGTGACTATAATAAAAAGACCAAATTGAAATATTTATAAGAATGGCGCATAACTATTAAACTCATTCAGACCATCCGGTACAAGGGTACCCAGTTTGAATATCCATTCTGTCTCTTTTTTGAGAAGTACAGTATTCACATCACCACCTTTTATTCCCATTCTTACTTTCTCTAGACAGAAGGCTTTGAGGCCCTTTGTAGCCCTGTTATGTTGTCGTACAAAGTGTCTAGCCACTGAGGTAATTTTCTTCATCTTATTCATGTCAGAAATGGCATTCCTTATGTTGCCCACATGTTCTAGGAGGCGGACCTTCAAGGCTCGTGTTGTCATACCTACATACTTATATCCGCTGTCACATGTTACACAATACACAACTCCAACTGTGTTGCAATTGTAGTAATCACGTAGATAAATTAGATTACCATATTTATCTTGAATGTTGGGAGTTGATTTTATATAACTGCATGCTCTGCAACCCCCGCAAGGATAGGTGCCCTCCAAGCTGGGTTTCTTCCTGAGGCCCTGTTCAAAATGACTGTGAGTAAGATGATCCCCTAAGTTTCTAGCATGCCTCCAACTCATAGAGACATTTGTCTTTAGTTGTGTCTTCAAATCTGTGTCCAACAGGAGAATCGGCCAGTGTCTTTGTAGAATTTCTTTTAATTCTTTCCACTCCCTACAGAAATCACCCACAAATCTTAATTCCCTTTCTCCTCCTCTATCCTTTTGTTCTGGAAAAACCAAATTATCTCTATTGGTCTGGGAGACTTGATACCTTGCTTTTTTGATGGTCCTGTTACTATAGCCTCTATTTTTCAATCTCATAGTGAGGGCATCACATTTTCTGATGTATTCCACTTCATTGGAGCAGTTACGTCTTAAGCGGAGAAACTCCCCTTTGGGGATATAGGAGATAGTGGGTGGAAAGTGACAACTTTTTTCATATTGTAGGCTATTTGTAGCTGTCGATTTTCTAAGAAGATTGGTAGTGATATCCCCATTGACCTCTTTACTGATGGTTAAATTCAAGAATGTAATTTTCTCTGTACTGATTTCCCACATAAATTTCAAATTGAGGTTGTTGGTATTCAATACATCCATGAACTCGGAAAATGTTTGTTTACCTCCTCCCCATATGACAAAAATGTCGTCAATATACCTCAGCCATTGTATTACGTGCTGGGTATATCTGTCATTGGTTTCTGAGAAGACCATCTCCCGCTCCCACCATACCAAAAATAAATTGGCGTAGGTGGGAGCACAAGTGGTCCCCATTGCTGTCCCCCTGGTTTGTAAGTAGAAGCTGTTGCAGAAAGTAAAATAATTTCTGTTGAGAATAAAGGACAGCAATTTGATCACGAAATTATTAAAGTCATTCTTGCTGTCCATTTCCAGAAAGTATCGCACTGCTTCTAGGCCATCTTTATGTTTAATTGATGTGTAGAGGGACTCTACATCTATGGAAGCGAGTATGTGGTGGTCCTCTAGTTTTATCCCGTGGATTTTTTGTAATACATCCCTAGTGTCTTTTAAGTATGAGGGAAGAGTGAGAACATGTTCTCTCAAGTGAATATCCACAAACTTGCTTCCCTGTTCCGTCAGGCTCCCTATGCCTGATACTATTGGCCTGCCAGGGGGATTCCTCAAGTTCTTATGTATCTTGGGGAGTGCATAGAATGTGGGAATCCTTGGGGATTTCACTTGTAAAAATTCAAACTCATTTTTTGTAATAATGCCTTCTTGAAGGGCTCCCTGTATCATGTTGTTATATAGGGAGTGAAAATTCATAGTTGGATTGAATAACAATTTTGTATAACAAGAGGTGTCATTGAGTTGTCTAAGAACTTCTCTCATGTACATTTCTGTATGCCATAATACCACGTTACCTCCTTTGTCTGATGGCTTAATAACTATGTGTTTCCATTCCTGCATAGTTTTCAGTGCTGATTTTTCGGTTCTCGTGATATTATGGTTCATAATATGGACCTGTTGTTATTTCTCCTGTAACTTATCCATATCTTTGGAAACCAACTCCATGAATACTTGTACTTGTGCACATGTGTTTTCTGGAGGGAAGAAAGTAGATTTCTTTTTACATGTAGGTCTTCTTCTCCCAGTCCTAGGTGTGGTAAAAAATAGAGATTCTTTGGCTAACCCCTCCAGGATACTGAGTGCTCCTTGATCTTGAGCGGTATCCAAAGTTAGTATGTTACTCACCATTGTGTTTACTCCCATTTCCTGTGTCAGGGGATAGAGGAATTCTGTGTTCCTTCTTTGATTTTGAAAAAAATTTGTTAGGAGAAGCTTCCTCCCAAATAAATGTAAATCTTTTTCCCACAGGAAACGGTTGAAGCCAATGGTGGGGGAGAAAGTTAGTCCCTTTTTTAGTAGAGAAAGTTGTGCTGGTGAAAGGATCTCATCTGACAAATTTATGACCTTAAGCTCATCCTCTTGTACTGAGTCCCCTATCTCCGCCTGTTGGTTCTCGCTGATTGTCATGGTGGTAGAGGTGGGTCCCAATTTGGGGTTCCTCTTCCTCTTCTTCACCCTCCGCGTTGTCCTCCTATAGGATATCTGCCTCTGGTATCCCTCACCTCCTCTAAAAAAGAGACCACAGTATTGGGGGAACCAGATCTGGAATCTCTCCTTAATTCCGAATATTCCTCAGTGCCTGATAATTCAGCCTCAGATGAAGAATAATTATATTTCTCTCTATTATGGAATGTCTGTTTAATTTGTTGATTCCATTTAAAGATTTTCCCAGACAAAAAATCTCTCTTGTCCCTGGAGAATTTGTTACGTTTACGTTCTATAATTGTTTTTTCAAAATTCTTCAGATCTTTTTTATGTTTTTCAAAACATCTCTGGAATTGCTGATCCTGTTCCCATTGTATTAATTTTTTGCCTTGCCCTTCTATCTCTTTCTCTAACTCTTCCAGTACCAAATGGTTATGTTTAATGAGTATAGTCATTAAATCCTGTGAACATTTTAACAGGCTGGTTTCCCATTCTTTTTGGAGGCTATTAGTAATTAGATTAAAAGAGGGAAGAATTTTTGGTCTCAAACCTCGAGGAGAGATTTTGTGTCTCTGGTAACTTTCTAGAGTAGTGAGGTCCCAGTTGACCCTAAGTTGTTTATGTAAAAGATATTTAAGTTCTGGCAATCTGATGCTTGATATTTACATACTTGATGTTCCAAATATTTCGCCTTATCCTAGATGAATTATTATGTAATAACGTGTATCACAGTATATGTAATAACGTGTACTACAGTGAGATTTTCCTGTTTTTTGTTCCATTATATGGATTGCAGATTCTGTGTTTATTGTTATGTTCTATATGTTATTAGTAGTATACGTGCATTTATGAGATGTTGCACACATCAATATGTGATATCATTTTAATATATTTAATAAAAGCTAAGATTTAATCATCTTTACTATTCATTAGTTTAAGAGTGCTCACCAAACAGAGTTCTTCTTTCTTTCGTCTTAGTTTTAGTATATTGTGTCCAGCGCTCAGTGCTGGGTCTCAAATAGGGATGTGCGCTTACTCCGGTGTTTTGGTTTTGGATCTGTATCTCCTTCAAGATATTGGATCTGGATTTAGTTTTACAAAACCACCCTTGCGTCTTTTGGTTTAGGATCTGTATTTTTTTCCAAAAAGTGGTATAAACAGCTAAAACCACAATATTTGGGCCTGTTTTTGTTCCTACAAAATATTAACCTTAATAATCATTTCCAGGCATGTCTATCCACCTCATAGCTCACAATATTGATTTCACTATTGTTCACCAATATGGGCCAAAGGGTGTAGCGAGCTGGCTGGCTAAAAGTAAGCAACAGAGCAGCGGCACAAACGCATGGCAGTTTAAAAAAATATAGGACATCTATGAAACATTGCCACACAGCAGTGGCAGACAGGATGGCAGTTTAATAAACTATAATAATGTCAGCCGGCAATGCCCCAAATTGTGCAAAATGTAAAGAAAAGAGGTGCAAGATGGAATTGTCCCTCCCACCCACTCTTATGTGGGATATTAAAAAGGACATGCACAGTTTAACAAACCAAGCACTTTAGCAAAAGGTATGACACTTTTATGGCTGAAGTCCTTGGTTTGTTCGGGCCATCACAAAACATTTTTTGGAAGGACTACCTCCAATTATTAGGGAGGAGGTTGATGATGAGGGTGTTGCTGGTGGAGATTGTATTTCATGGTCCAAACTGCTAGTAGCTGATACTGGACTGCTTGTTACCAATTTACAAATTATTATAATTTTGTTAAACAAATTGCATGAACTCACTGCAAATGACGTAACAGGGAGGAGGTGCCTAGATGGTTAACATCCCTTCCTCTGCTAACTTTGGCTTTACAAATGGAACAGATGCCTTCACAACTGCTGTCAGAATTTAGACGAAAATAATTCCATACCCAAGACATGGTTTTTCTGGCTTTCTTTTTATCTCAAGCAAGAACTGCTGCCACTGGTGACTGATTTACGCAAACAACATCCTCATCATCAACATCCTCATTAGTGTTAGATAGGACACAAATTTTCCCCTCATCCTCCTTTTGCACTTCCTCAACACTATCATTCTGATTTTCTATTATTTCACCATCTAATACTAGCACGTCATGGTGTCAGTCATCCGCTGTGCAACTGGGTGACAGCTGTTATACATACTTCTTATATCAAAGGATTGTTTAATAGTCAATTGTTTTTTTTTAAATACTACTAGTAGTAGTCTTCTTGGGCCCTTTCTGGGATGAAGATCCACTCCCAGCAGAAGCAGCAACAAGCATAGTACTCAAGGATCCTTCTGAGAAATCACGGATAGGAAAGGAGTCAGTCATGCTTATGAAATTGGATGCAGCAGGACTACTTCTGATCACAATTGAGGATGTTGATGATGCAGGTATTGGTGGTGGAGATTGCAGGCACTTTGATCTAACATTGTTACATTTTTAGCCAAAGTTTCTGAATTTTCCCAACACTTTGGAATTTGATGAATGCACTACAAGTGACGTAAAATGGAGGAGGTTCCTAGATGGTTAAGGTTCTTACCTCTACTCAATCTTGCTTGGCAAACAATACAGATGGCTTGACAACTGTTGTCCGGGTTTGGGTGGAAATAATTCCACACATGAGAAGTGGAATTTTTGTCTTTTGCCCTGGCATGTCAATGGGCTTTTTCATACCATGGGCAACAACTGTTGCCTGATTTGCACAAACAACATCCTCATCATCATCAGCCTCATTATCCCTGTTTGTGCCAACTACAGAAATATCCTCCTCATCCTCCTGGTGCAATTCCACAGAAGCATCCTCGATTTCTACATCAGCATGTTGACTTGTGCTGCTCATCCCCACATTTGCAGAGGGCACAGAAATGGTGGAAGGAGGATCCTCTTCAAGTACAGTATTATCAAGGTCAGGCTCACACATGGCAACTTTGGACACACTTGGACTTCCCTTGGAGATCTGTGAATTTTTTGAGCACACAGTTGGATCATGTGCCATAGCAATTTTTAATTTTTTTTACACTTCTACAGGGAGAAGGGCTTACATCATCATAAGATGAAGAACCCCTATTCATAAATAAAGGCCTTATCCTTTCCTTGCCACTTTGTGTAGTAAATGGCATATTGACAATTTTTTGTTTCTCTGCAGCTAACTTAGGCCCTCATTCAGAGCCGGACGCAATTAGCGCTCGCTCGTCCTGAAAATAGGGGTGGCTATTCAAATGAACCGTTCGCTGTTTGCGGTCTGTTCACGCCTCTAGGTCTGAACGAGCGAACAAAACTTGCAGTCATTTTTTGGGAAACTACGCCCCTGGCCGCTCGCATCCTACGTCATGTCCACTATTTATTAGATTAATCGAGTACATCGAACAGGGTATGAACTGCTCGCTATTCTTGTGGTCGGTTTTTGCTACCACAATTTTGCGAGCAGTTCTGGCTATAAAATAACCCAGTGACGTGGTTAATGACGCTGCTGTTTTAATTATGCACACCCATAAAACGCCCATTTTGACCTTTAAGCACACCTGTGTTCTGATTTCCACTCCCCGTTTTCAAGCCCCTTCCCCTGTTACCACCCACATACGCCTCATTCTGTCACTCAAGTTAGCAGGCATTCGCTATTTTGCGAGCACATGAATTTCGACTGCACTGACTGGTTCGCGCATGCATATAATGATCCGTACGCATGCGCAGTTGGCCAAACATCGCTCGGAGCGAACGAGCTGCCGCTTACGAGTGGCTCTGAATCAGGCCCTTAGTTTTTTCTTTTTTTTTCTTTAACACTGTGAAATATTGCTTGTTTGATTTTAAATGCCCTAACTTAAGCCCTTGGGCAACGGCCTTCGGAAATGACGTTGACGGCCTTGCATTGTCATCATGACTGCTGGCAACAGCTGCAAGACTGGTATTTTGTTCCTGCTCTCCTCTCATTTGATCATTCTCCATATCAACAAATTTACACTGCAGTCTGACCGGTAGTGTCACCGAAGAATATTTTGTTTAACACTGGGGAAGAGCACTCCTGAATGAGGCAACAGCCCCTTGATGAACAACATAGACAGCACACCTACTTTATGGACAACAAAGCAACTCTGCCGAGTGCAGACAGACCACCTGCAGAGTCACAAATATGTGGATGATAAACTGTGGTCTGGCCTGCAGTGTTTCCAAACAATAATAGTGCAGCTAAGTTGCTAATGCACACACACAAAAAAAAAAAAAAAAATTTTATTTTTTGAGGATTAGTAATATTAATTTTATTTCACTTCTATTTTTTAACACTGGGGAAGAGCATCCCTGAATGAGACAGCAACCCCTTGATTAACAACACAGACAGAATCCCTTCTTTTTGGACAACAAAGCAACCCTACCAAGTGCAGACAGACCACCTGCAGACTCAGAAATATGTGGACGATAAACTGCAGCAGCAATAAAAAAGAAATTATTTTTTTACACTGGGGAAGAGCACCCCTGATTGACAGAGCACCCCCCCTGGACAACACAGCACCCCTTTATGGACTGCAGCCCTAGGACCTTGATGGACAGGACAAAAACAAAGCAGCAGCCACAGTTAATTGAAAGGACAAGTGACACAGCAGCTGCAGCACCCACTGAAGGAAGCTCCCCTTTATAGACTGCAGCCTAAGCACCTTTATGGACAACACAGCAGCAGCCTTCAGCCCAAGACTGGACACACACACCGAGTGACTGACAGTGACTACACGTCTGCTAGCTTCTCACTCCACAGCCGGAGTGAAAATGGCACATATTGCGGGGACCTTTTTATGATTCAAAACCCACGAGAATCCGACAGCGTGAGGATGATGTTTTGCCTCGTTTTGAGATCTGAGTCACATGGGAAAACCCAAGCCGGTCTTGGAACTGACTCGGAATTGCAATGTTCGGGTGGGTCGGACCTGCTCATCTCTAGTCTCAACACATTAGATGCTGCATCACCAGGTATTGTTTCCAGTGCTGCAGCTCCACACATTTGGATGCCTTACAGTAAACCGTATGCCTGGTGCTTTACTATTACAGCACTGCAGCCCAGGACCGAACTTTACTGGTGCTGCAAGGTAAAACACAAAATACAGTAAATACCCTGCATACATTCCTAAGTTGCTTTAAAATGTAAAGGTACCTTGCTCAGGTACATGAATAAAACTATAAAATACTGATTATAGAACACTACAGTATAAGGATACAAACTAAAGGCTTTTAGATAACAATTTAGACAATTGTCTCATGGATACTGTTAAGATATTCAGTATAGGGGTAAATGTAAAAGGGTATGAGTTTTAGGTGAGAATACACCATATCTGCCTGCACTCCTGAAAGTCATGGGAGGCTCCCGATTTTTCATGTAGCCCCCCGCAGCCCCAAAAGTGTATTCAGATGTTTCGCTTCCCACCCGCTTCCCAGTGAAATGGCCAGGATGGGGAGATTTTCCTAGGAATTCACAGGTCCGTCGGAGGGGTGCTAAAATGACGCAAATTGAGTCATTTAGCCCCACCCCCTCATTGCGGACTGGCAAATCGTGGTCTTTTCCTGTGGCAGGGCCTAATGACATCTATAGCCGCCCCCGCCCCCCAAAGACGTTTGCAGAATCTTCCCTCCAGGCTGCTCCCGGGGAGGAGTTTTGCAAGGTCGGTTAGTATGAATTACCCTCGCTGTAACTCATGGCAAGTTTTTGGAGAGTTTGTGAAGTAAAGATGCGTATCTACTAGCAGATAGTTGAATGACAGTATGATTACAACATCATAATCGTACAGTCGTTCCCCATCTCCAGTAGTGCCTACACTGAACGATATGTCATGCAGTGTAGGCACCCTCCCTCATCCCTGAACATGATCAATCTGACATTATCGGCAGATTGACCAGCATGTTCAGGTGATGATTGATGTCGGAAACGACCAGCGGGAGCGCGTATCGCTGGTCGTTTCCGACAAAAACATTCCTGATTTGTGCACTATTAACAATATTGTTATCGTTCAATCTCTCATTTTAATTGGTAAGTGGATACCAGCCTTAACTAGCCGGATGTAATAGGTTGTGATTAAGAAGCGACCAATGTTAAGCTGGGTACACACTAGGTTGACGGGTCAGCCGATCGACTTACCCGATGACTGATCTGATGATTGGAAAGTACATACACACTTAACAATTGTCTTCCCGATGTGCCAAGCTTGACATCACAACTGGGTGGGCATTTAAATTTGCCCACCTAGTTGAGCTGTCACTTATTAGTGGCCCCCTGCAGCATGTGTATGGGTGATCAGCGGGTCACCTGTATACACCAGCATTTGATCGATATATCTTTCAGATATATCAGCCATCTGCTGTGCTGATCCGATATGTCTGTGAACAATGTTGTTCACAGACATATCCAGTGTACACACCTGCTGATGTGCTATAGATATATCGGCTGTTCAACGGAATGGACAATATATCTATCAGAGTACCCAGCTTTAATCTCCCAGGACTTTCAGCAAGTTTGCACAAGCTAAACACAGGGATGGTTTCTTGCAGAACCATTCTATGCATTGGGAGATAGAAATCGAGTGAGTTTGACATCCTTAACCCTTTATAAGCCTTGTTTGTGTTTATGTAACTTTTAGAGCTTTAGGATGGAGAACAGAGGAGAGGAATGTGAAGAGGTTCAGGGCCTGATTCACTACCGATCGCAACTGCGATTCTGCACACACAATCGCCCGACTGTTGCATTCTGCATATGCATCGCAGTGCACATGTGTGAACAAGCTATTGCAATCAGGACTGCGATCTCAGACGCTATGCAGACCCCTTGCAGAGTGATTGACAGGAATCACTGTTTGTGGGTGGTGACGGGGGGTTGGTTGGGGAAACGCAGGCATGCCAGTGCATAAAATAGCCACTGTGATGCCTTGTGAGGTCTCATAGCGTGCGTGGTTGTTAGCAGGCCCGCTGAGAGCCACGGCAGGCCCTGGTAACAGGGAGCGTGGCCTAATCACGGGAGGCATGGCCACGCCCCCTTCCTGAAAAAAAAAGCTTTGCAGCAACGCTGTGTGCTGGGCTGCTGTGAGGGAGCGGGGGGGGGGGGGTGCGGTGCCGGACCCGGGCCCCCTGCAGGCCCCTCAGGAAGCCCGGGCCTGCGTAATCTGTACCAGCTCCCCCCCCCTCTCTCGGCACCCCTGGTTGTTAGTAATTTCTGAATAAGGTCAGGGCTTGTGCAAGTGTGCTTGAGGCTGAGATGGTACTCGATTGTACCAATGGTTTTGGTATTCTGCTACACATTACGGATGTGTGTAAGGTAAAGTATGTGTCCTTATGTTGTGCTGAGTTTGCATTGCGATCACAGTGGATAAGTTTACTATTGCAGCTTAACTGCGTGCATACGCAGTATTGTGATCTGTAGTGAATCCGGCCCTCAGTTGCTGAGGAACATTCAAAATACAAGAATTAATTCTGTCGTGATTTAAAAACGTTTTTTGGGATATTACATTTTAATTTTATTAAACATTAAAGTGTATTCTCAATTTTTATATTCTTTAATTTGCTAAAAAGTTGAACAATATAATAAAAAATAGATCAAATTAATTAAAACAAACTTCACCACTTAACTGGCTATATTTTTTCCCAAAAATGTCCCCAAAATTGTCAAAAAAAAAATTAAATTATGTGATTATGTAAATAATAGCGATTGAAACCAGATTCTTTAGAATTGTATTAACAAATATGCAGATTTCTAAATAAAATGAGGGATAAATAGCTATTATTTACATAATTTAATAATTTAAAACAATCAACAATTTGTTGGAAATATTTGTGTACAGGTGCAGTGGAGTTATGTACACACCAGCAGAATGCCTTATCACTGCAGACAGCCCAGTTGCTTAACCAGTTGGATAGTCTATTTGGTGTTAAGTTTTGTACAGCCATACTCACTGTGATAGACTGGTTGAGATGGAGTGGATGTATTTGATGCACCTCACCAGCCGGTGAGTGTATACTGCAATTAGGCAGCAGTGCTGGGTGCTGGAACAGTTTGTGATGTCCCGGTTTTGTTGTGGGCCCGGGGTGGTGATAGGAGCAGACACAGAAGCAGATTTAAAACAAAATATGGAACTTTTAATAAGTGGTTTGGCAGACATGAACAATGGGAGAAATTAAGTCCAGGGATGGCACTAAAGTGCAAATGGGAACTGAGGTGAATGCAATGAGTAAAAGTCCAGGTAGTGGCAGATAGGAGCAGTCCAGTATCTAGGTCTTGTGAGGGTGGTGAAAAAAAGACTTGTCCAGCAGTATGAGGTTATGGTTAATAGGGAAATGTCCAGTTAATGACAGGCAGGGGAAATCAGGTGTAGTGGTTGAAAAGAAAAATACAGGCTGAGGGAAAATCATCCAGCAGAATGTCAGTGGAGGCAAGGTGCAGGGTGAACAGCAGACTCAGGTTCTCAGGCAAGGGGAAGGTAATGAAGGATGCAGGGTAGTCCAGCGGGGTAGGAGAAGACAAGCAGGCAGGCAGGTAGCATTACACAGGAACAGATGGTGAGCACAGGGAACTCTCTCTCAGCTATGCTGAGAAATACATTGCACTGGCAATGAAGAGAGGCTCTGGACCTCCCTAAATACCAAGTGCCGTACCGTGACTGGCCAGAGAGAGCACGGGACACACCAGGATAGGATGGCTGAATCACAAGGCTGGAGGCAAGATGGCGGCACCCATGCCGAATAAAACGGAAGCACCACCAGGCCTCACCAGCCCAAAGTGACAACATGCCCGCACAGAACCATGCACAGCCAATGCCCCTCGCCAAACACCAGTGCCGCTGCCAGACGCCCCCCGCCACAGTGACCTCACAGGTATTACCTGTCGACCACTATGCCGAGAAACCCTGGACGTGACACAGTGGTAATACTGAGTAGTATTTCAGGTTTCTGATGTAGCTAATTGGGAGACGTCTGTCTCCCACTGTGTCATTCTTACACAGTAACAAGATGGTGCCAAGCATGCACAGTATAGACCTCGTCAAACATATTTGATCAGGGAATGAAGCCTCCCTGGAACAGCACACTTCAATATCACCACAATTTTGTGGATATCTTTTGAAAACATCTTTTTTTACCATTAAAAACACTTATGGTGTTGGCTGGGAGGGGGAGAGGGCAGGGGGAGGTGAGACTGCTGCAGTACAGTCAACAGCCCCAGCTGGTAGGTGATTTTATCAGGATCATCCATCACAGCCGCCCCCTGAGATCAGGATGTTGAATCACTGTCCTAAAATGATCACACCCTTTCTGAAGTTTGTCCAACAGGAGGGGGCTGAGAAGAGGTTGCTCTGGCAACTAAGAGACCAGCCAGGTGTGCTAAGCTCAGAAGCTGCTGGAAGATTAGTCTCCAGCAGCCTCCAGAAGGAACTTCTAACAAGGCATCATGCCCTGGGTGATGGCACTGGTTGTATGACCCTCCCTACGGCCCTGGGTAAAGAGCACAAAGGAAAAGTGGGTAGTGTTAGCAAATGGAAGAAGTACAGTAGGTGAGGGAGGTCACAAGATAAATGGAAACAGACAGACACACAAACTCTACATGGTCTGGATGGAGGGGGCAGAGCAGAGGATCAGAGTGCACAGCATGGGAAGATGAAGAGCTGCACACACTATTGGAATACTGTAATTGCATGTTGCTCTGGCAATATCATTGATGGTCATATTACCACTATTCTGCTGCCGGGAACTGGGTGGGTGATTCTGGTAGTCAATCATTACAATTGTGGACATAAAATCATGGGCAGTCTGCTCCTGGTGGTACACCTTGTCTCTTCCAGTGCCTGGAGCAGACAAACCAATGGTTCCACCCATGCTACAACCATGCTAATATACAGTATATTATATTTGTATAATCATTTATACAAATTCATGCACAGACATGTAACAGGGTATTTATTATGATTGCAATACTAATGTTAGTATAAGGGCTATCTATCCAAATACTGTATATTAACCTCACAATAAACATAGGGAATCTAAATAACAATTGTCAATTACCTGTTCTGACTATAGCCCAAATTTACCTTCTGTACAAGTTGTCTTGAGGTTTATATATTTAGACATGTTTATACTAACATTACTATTGCAATCATAAAATATATATCAAATGTCCTGACTAACTGACTGACTCACTGGTCAAAATTTGCTAAGCGGCGAGTTCTAAACCCTGGCGGTTTGGTGGCGGTCTTGCTATCTGCAGATTTACTAAGGCAAAAACCGCTGCAAAACCGCTGTCAAAACACATTTTAGATTAGAATACAACAGGGCAAGGGCTAAAACTACTAAGCGGCGGATTTGGTGTCATTCTAAACCAATAGGGTTTAGAACGCGCAATCAAACTGCGACTTAGTAAATGTTATTGTATAGATATAAACCCCTATCGGCGCTCACGTATTGATGTTGAAAATAGTAAAAAAGCAGAATATATGTATGAATATGAAAAGTACTTTTATTAATACAATTTGAGAATAAAAGTGTAAAATAAAATGAATAAGATGTTTTTGTCAGGCACAAAAAATTTTTTTTACACAGATTTAAAATAAATAAATAAATAAATAGAGACCTTATGGGAAATTTTAACAAAAAAAAAAAGGTCAGACCCAGTTGAAAAAGTCAGACCTAGTTGAAAAAGGGAATTGTAAAATTCATAAAAAATCAATTACATATCTCAAGCTTGCTTGAACTTTTATAGAGTATATTGCATATTATCAGTGATCATTCTGTAACATTGACAGAAAGTATAAAAATCAGTGTTTGCCACTGTGCAATTGTGACAATTATGAAGTACTCCTTTTGTTACTGATGTTGTACTTCTCTAAGAATGTATCTCCTTTATCTTCTATAATTATCTGGTGGTAGTTACAAAGTGTACAGTTTTTGTTTAAGTTGTATCACAATCTTCAGTAATTTTATTCATAACTGCAAGGAGGAAGAAAAGACCTTCTGTTAGACACAAAGCAGCACCCCATTCCATTTTTTGCAGAACACCTTTAGAGAGTAGGAGCGCAACGTGAAACCCTGTACACTTGTAAATGTTGCCCACTGACTCAACAACACCCAGCCAAAACCCCTGGACATAGAAACATGAAAATTGGGGAGATTATTCCTTCCATGACGTAGGTGCCCACTAAGAAGGGAAGGGTCTCCTCCCCCTGTGCAATGTCCTGCCTGACTGACTCATCATGGCTGTAGCACAGTTCATAATCAAACACCAACTGTCATCCTAAGTGCTGCCAAACATCACCAGCAGTTGGTGTGGCTCCCCTATTTGAATAGTGAGCGAAGGGTTGGGGGTAAGATACAATATTGGGTGCAGGGTTATGAGGTACAGATACAGTATTGGTAGCAGGGTTAGTGGATTATGGTACAGTATTGGGTTAAATGTTGAGGGATAAGGACATAGTATTGGGTGCAGGGTTAGGGAAATAAGGACACAGTATTGGGTCCAGGGTTAGGGGGTAAGTGTTCAGTATGGATTGTAGTGTTAGGGACACTCTGTGTTACTAAAGAGGTGAGAGAGGAAAATGTGTTACTACACAGGAGAGAGAGAGGAATGTCAAATGAGTTACTATGGGGTGAAGGAAGTGAATGTGTTGCAAAACAGGCGAGAAAGGGGAATTTGTTACTCCAGAGGTAAGGGAGGGGAACAAGTTACTACAGGTGTGAGTGAGTGTAGCAAATTCCAGGTGACCAATGGCAGCACGAGATGTTTGCAAACAAGCTTTTATCCCAGACTGAAATGGCAGAGCCAGTGTAATGGCTTCTTACACAAGGCAAACAACAATTCATAAGACAGCAGTTCAAACGAGTATTCACAGCAAAGTCAGGGTTCAGGTTGTCCAGCATAGAGAGAGCTTCCGAAGATGCAACCTCTCCTTCACATTCCCCCTGACTAACTCATCTAACCAGGTTTTTATTAGGGATGTGCGTCAACCCCCATGTTTTGGTTTTGGATCTGTGTCTCCTTCAAGGTTTTGGATCTGGATTTGGTTTTACAAATGTATTTTGGTTTTGGATCTATATAATCCTAAAAAAAAATCATCAAAACAGCTGAAATCACAAAATTTGGGCCTGTTTCTGTTCCTATAGTATTAACCTCAATAACATTTATTTCCAGTCATTGCTAGTCAATTTTGACCACCTCACAGCTCACAATATTGATTTCAACCAATTTAGGCCAAAAGGTTGCATCAAGCTAGCTGGTTGAATAAGCTAAGCGACAGCAGTGGGCAGCACTAACAGTTCAGCTTCCAACATGGCACAGAGTGGCATTGCAGTGGCAAACAGGATGGCAGTTTAACAAACTATGAAATTAAAAATGTCAGGCAGCAATGCCCCAAACAGCACATAATGCAATGAAAAGAGGTGCAAGATGGAATTGTCCTTGGGCCCTTCCACCCACCCTTATGTTGTATATAGTAAACAGGATATGCACACAAATGTGCATATGCACAGTTTAACAAAACAATCACTTCAGCAACAGTGACTGCCAATTGTGGCTGAAGCGATTGGTTTGTTTGGGCCCATACGAAACAAGCTACCAAAGGGCAGCTGACATTGCTGGCAATGATCTCTCCATATACAAACTGGCTTTACAGAGGCAAGATGTTGTCACCATCATCATCCGATTCCTCACCCTCATCAGTGTGTACATCATCTTCACACAATATTAATTTGCCCCCACTGGAATCCACCATTACAGCCTCAGATGCCTCTGTAATTTTTGGGTGTAATTGGCAGTAAAGGTCTTCCTCATGGAATTTGTAGTTCATTTTGATGAACATCATATTTTTCACATTTTGAGGAAGTAACCTCCTACGCCGATCGCTGACAAGGTTCCCAGCTGTGCTGAAAACTCTTTCTGAGTACACACTGGAGGGTGGGATGCTAAAGTAAAGCAAAGCCAGTTTGTGCAAGGGCCTCCAAATTGCCTTTTTTTCCTGCCAGTAGTGAGACAGACTGTCTGACATGCCTATTTGGATGCTATCATTAAAATAGTCATCAACCATTCTTTGAATGGTGACTGTATCAGTTGGTGTCACAGTATTTGTCTCATTAATTGTAGGCAATTCTTTTAGACCTGACCATATGTCAAAACTTGGTTGTGTTAACTCTTCTGCATCACCAGTGGGTGTTTTTTTTGGAAAGTAATTTTTTTTCCTGCAGTCACACTTGCTGAAGAAACTAAAGGAGTAGCCATCACTGCATCACGTGCCACTTGAGCTGACAATTTCTTTACCAACAGCTCTTTGCATGTCTTCAGATCTGTGTCTGCTGGGAAGAAAGACACAATGTATGAATTAAATTTAGGATCCAGCATGATTACCAAAATGTATTGATCCAATTGTAAGATCCTCACAACCCTTGGATACTGGCAAAGCGAATAAAGGACTTGATCTAAAAGTCTGACATGCTTAACAGTATTGCTTCATTTCAGCTCCTTCTTTCAGCTTCTCAAAATGCTTTTCCAACATTCTAATTAAGGGAATTACCTGACTCAAGCTGGCAGTGTCTGAACTCACTTCAAAGGTGACTACGGTATGCCTCTTAGTGAAACCAATGATACACAGAGTAGCCTGCCTTTAAATGAGCTGCTGTTTCTTAGATGTTTCTGCTGCTGTTGGTGCCGCTGAAGGTAATACACCCACCCAGTGGGCTGATAACATCAAGTAATCTTGCATGGTCCTGTTCCACTTGTCCAAATATCTGAGCTTTAGTGAACAGTGGGTAAAATGGAATTTTGGAGGACACTAAGGCCCTCATTCAGAGCCGTACGCTCTGAGCAGAGCGCATGCTCTGCATGAGGGCCGGGCTCCTTTTTCATGGAGCATCCTCCTGGACGCTCGTATAGCTGTGGGTCACCACCCACAGACTATACGAGCGTGCATTTTGATGGCCGCGATGGTCGTGACCATCGCAACCATCGAAATTGCGAGCCGGAGCCTGCGGTTGAGGTTTTCAACCGCAAGCTCCGGAGTGATTTTGGCTCTATCAGAGCCAAAATCACTCCCACTGACATCACTAGTGATGTCAGTGGGCCGGCTTCTGACGGGAGGCGTTCCCGTGGGAACGCCCCCGTCAGGGAGGCACGCCCCCGGCACGCCCACCAAAGGGGGCGTGCTGTCAATCAACATTGACAGCACGCCCCCTTTGATCGGACACAACGAGCGAAGGAAAGTCCTTCGCTCGTCGTGTCTGGCGCATGCGCACGACGGAGCTCCCTCCGTCGTGCGCATGCTCAGTGCAGACCATCGACCCACTTGCGAGCGTACAGCCGCTCGCGAGTGGGTCTGAATCAGGCCCTAAGTTTTTTTTTAATGTCCCTGTACAGGCTGGGAATTGCTTTTCTATGGAAGTGGAACCTCAATTAACTGTCAAAAACCCACTGTGCTAATGGCAGATATCGGATGCACATCTAATACCAGCATAGATGTTATGGCATCAGTGATCCGCTGTGCAACTGGGTCACTGCAGTCATACTTGCTCCCCCCTTGCAAAGGATTGTTTAACAGTCAATTGATTTTTTAACTACTACTAGTAGTCTTCCTGGTCCCCTTCTAGGATGAAGATCCACTACCACCACCAGCAGCAGGCAGAGCACTCAAGGATTTTTCTGAGGAATACAGGATAGGGGAGGACAGAGTTAGCCTTATCAAATTGGATGCAGGACTAGTTCAGATCATGATTTAGGATATTGTTGATGAAGGTGGACAGCACAGTAGATGACGTAGACAGACTAGTATTGTCATGACTGGTGGCACTGGCAGCAGCTCCAACATCAGTATGTGGTTCCTGCTCTTCTCTCAGCTGATTGTTTTCCATATCAACAAACACGAACAAAGTGGGGTACAGCACACATGTCAATTTGTACCAATTTTAAATATTATACTGCAGTATCAATGACCTACAGTGTCAATATTTTTTATGAATACACTGCTCTACCACTTAGTGTCACAATACATGTTGAATATTACACTGCATTTCCACTTACAGTCTCACAATACATGTTGAATATTACACTGTTTCCACAATATTTTTTATGAATAATACACTTCGTTTTCACTTACAGTGTCGCAATATTTTTTTATGAACACACTGCGTTGTATTGAATATTACACTGCGTTTCCACTTAGTGTCACTATTTTCTATGACTAATACACTGTGTTTCCACTTACGGTGTACACTGCGCTACCACTTACAGTGTCACAATCTGTGTTTAATATTACACTGTGTTTCCACTTACAGTGTCACAATATTTTTTATGAATACACTACGCTACCACTTACCATGTCACAATACTTGTTGAATGTTACACTGTGTTTCCATGTACAGTGTCACAATATTTTTTAAGAATATATTACACTGCGGTATTACTGACCAACAGTGTCACAATACTTGTATGAATAATATTTTACTGTGGTGTTACTGACTGACAGCGTCACTCACAATACTTTAAGAATTATACACTGCAGTATGATGTACCTACAGCATCACTCACAAATTGGCCAGCAGCATCACAGTGTTTTGGATACACTGGTATGGGTGGGTCCAGCTCATCTCTAGTTTTTATACGTTAGCTGGTCTTAATTGAGGAAAGGGTGTAGTTCCTCCCTGGCTACAGAAGGTTAGCCTTTTCCTCAGAATGTGGGAGACTCACACTGCCACAGTGAGGGTAATGTGTTGCTACAGGTGTGAGTGAGGGGAATGTCGAATTTGTTACAATATGGGCAAGGGAGGCAAATGTGTTAGTACAGAGGTGAGAGAGGATAATATTTTACTACAGAGGTGTGGGAGTAGAATGTATTAGTACACAGGTGAGCGAAGGTAATGTCTTACTATAGCGGTACAGGATAAATGTGTTACTGGAGAGGTGAGATGGAAATGGAAACAGTAAATATCTAAAGTCTACCTGAGTGAAACAAGGTACATCAGCTAGTATAATATATTTATTAAGATTTCTATCTTATAATTTTTTTCCATTTGTCTTTTTTATGTCCTTTCATATGTCTATATGTGTACTGTATGTTTTGGGAATCAATATGAATTACCACCGGATGCAAGTCCGGTGGTTCAAATCCCAACAGCAGCTGGCCAACATGGCTGAAAATCCCGGTCGTCCCAAGGTAAGTATTAACTAACCTAACCTCCCCCCTAATGCTAACCCTCCTTAGGGAAGCCTAACCCTAATCTTCCCCCCAGTGCCTAACACTAATCCTGTCCTCTAAGTGCCTAAACCTAACCCCCCCTTCCCCGCCACCTAAACCTAAGTCCCCCGGGGGGGTGCCTAACCCTAACCCTCCCTTCTCCTAGCCTAACCCTAACCTCTCAGGGGGGTGCCTAACCCTAAGTCCCCCCTGGGAGCCCTAAACCTAACCCTCCCCCCCTTGGCTGTCCGCAGTGGCGCCCGGCATCACTTTGATCGGGATGCCAGGCGCCGGTCTCCCGGCGTTGGTTAAAATGACAGGCATCTAGATTTAGATGCCTGTCATTTAACCCTAGCTGGGATAAAGCAGTTGAGAAGCCAGCTGTCGGGATTACGTCTGCCGGCTTCCCGACTGCATACCATGTTTTGTATTATATTCACGCCCTATATATGTATTTGTTGCACTAAGCTCCCCTCTTACTCTGTTTAGCCATTTTTATGCACTCCATGTCTGTATGGAATAAGTATGATATACCGCTGGCCGCAAATCACGACAGCGGAAGCCCGGCAGGGGTGATGATCCCGAAGCTAAAAAAGGTAAGTACAACTAAATGTATTCTACCCCCTAACCCACCTTTAGGGGTGCCTAACCCTAACCTCCCCACCAAGTGCCTAAACCTAACCACCCCCATCCCCGCAGCCTAAACCTAAGTCTCCCAGGGGGGTGCCTAAAGCTAACCTCCCCCCGGGGGTGCCTAAGCCTAACCCCCCCTTCCCCTAGCCTAACCCTAATCCTCCCCGGGTGGTGCCTAATCCTAAATCCCACCTGGCAGCCCCTAGCCTAACCCTCCCCTCCCCCCGCGGCTGTCAGCACCCGGCGCCCGGCTTACCTTCGATCTGTATGCCGAGTGTTGGGCTCCCAGCGTAGGTCTAATGACAAGCATCGGGATTTCGATGCCTGTCATTAGTACCTTGCCGGGATTAGACAGTCCGGAAGCCGGAGGTCGGCATTGCGACCATCGGCTTCCTGACTGCATCCCATCTGTATATCCATCATTGCACCCCCCCTAGTCTATATATCCTACATTCCCCCTAGTCTATATATCCATCATTGGTCCCCTTAGTTTGTATATCTATCTTTGACCGCTCCTCTCCTAGTCTGTATATCCATTATTAAGATCCCCTTCTAGTCTGTGTATCCAATATTGTGCCCCCTCTTAGACTGTATATCCATCATTGTAAACTCCCTCCCTACAAGTCTGTATATCTATCTTTGTACACTCCTCTCCCAGCCTGTATATGCATTATTGTGCCCCTCTTCCCCTGTATGTTTTGTAGTCTGCTCCCTCCCCAAGTAGTAACTTACCTGTTCTCTTCTCATGCTCCTCTTGTCAGCTTGGCTCCTCCTCCAGTCTCACCCATTGTCAGCTCTCCTCTCCTGACTGACACGTAGCTGTAGCTACTAGATCCCCAGCACTTTTGCCGTAAAGACCTCCCTACTGGCAGGCATATAGGCAACACCGCAATGTCATGACATCATATCTGTGATGTTGCCACAATTGGGTGCAGTGATCGACCTTGCATGCCAAATACAGGTTCCATAGGGCAGCAAAAGTGCTGGCCCCTTGCCTTTGCACTCTGGGCAGTGACACCACTTTCACACTCTTAGGTATGGCCCTGCTGTCTTCTTGTGTATATAATTGGGTCAGACCCTTCTTACACACCAGAGACAAAATTTGCCAGGTTTTGGTGGTTATCCCTGAGGTTCAGTAAACTGTTGATGTTCTAAAAACCACCGGAAAACAACCATTTTATAAACCTGCTACACATTCTTGTTTCTTCCATGTAAAAGCAACTGTGCAACTGATCAAAACAAAACCACTGCCAAAACAGCTGAAAAGAAAAAAGAGGCAGCTCCAAAACTTGGACACTACAGAGAGGAAAAAGTACACATAAATATCATGATACTATGTGGTATATGCTGTATGTGTCAGAGCAGCAAATAATACCTTACCATTTATCATTCTTAGAGTCTGGTTACCGTAGAGACACAAAGGTAGTTCACTTGTCTGTTAGTAAAAATTGTATTTAATTAATGTAAATAAATTCTGTGACATTTGGTTGACATAGATAATTACAAGGAGAGTTTGTGATTCATTGCATCGATTTAACATCTTTCTTTCTTGGATGACCTTCTTCATGTTTATGGCTTTTTATTCTGCTACAAAGAACGGAGAGACAGGTAAACTTTGTTTTCAATCACTATGCTATTTAATTGTCTAAATAAACTCACAGAATACCTGTTGCTAATTAGTGATCACAGATGAGGACAAATAAATCCATATATCAATAAGTGCACTAATGTAAGTAATGGTATATTGAAAGTATGCTCTTTTGCATAGCATGCAATGATTGGGATCCATCAATAGGAAATAAACAAAGTTATGTTAAGGGTATTGTAAATGTTTTATTTAGAAATGGTAGTCTCCCTTTGACAACTCTCTCCAATGTCTCTTTCTAACCAACACCTACTGTACAATGAATTTGCTTTTAGAATAAGCTAAATGAAGCTCTTTAATAAAAAACATAACAATGTATCAATCTTCATGCATTGGTCTGATAAAGTTTGTTCATTTTATCTGACCTTACATGTATTTTAATACCAACAAAAGCAGCCACCTCAGTTTTAATCCAGGGAAAAATAACTAGGAAATGAGGAAAGAATCATTAAAGACATTTTTTTTTAAAAGTTAAAAAACAACTGTATGTCCGACCCTCACACCAATACTAAATGCCAAGCTTTTATTCCAATGTATTTAATTGGAACAGAAAAATTATGAATGGTGCAAAATGCTGCAACTGAGAAAGTTAGTTTATACAGTATTGTTGTAAGTGTAAAGGCTCATTTTAGTGGTTCTGTGTCAAATCGCTTAATAAAAATGCAAGTAACAGCTTTACAGGCATAGACCATGAAGTACAATAGTTTCATTAACAGATTATAGTAGGGTACGCTTACATTCTAATGGTGTTGGGGATAATGTGCAAATCTCATTATTAATCATATGTATTTTAAGATATTAAAATACACTTGGCGCTGACTTGGAAATATTACAGTAGGTAAATAAGGAGTGGGAAGGACTTTGTTTTGTTTCTTATCAATCAATCTAAAGTAAAATCTTAGTTTTCTCAATCCTGCATGTTCTATATCAGGGCATGGTGTGTATGAATTAATGCATTCCGGGCTCCAGTTGTTGTGAGACATTTTTTCTCTGAAATACTTACTTCCTTACTGTATTTTTTACTTATTAACATTTACTTATCTTTTTTTTGCAAATTATATTTCTTGAGCATTAACACAAAATAGTTAATTCAGCATATCATAAAAAAAAAGAAAATAAAATTATGAGAGCAATAAGACAAAGCAGAACAGCTCAGTAAAACAAATACCGGTATGACATATACTGGACCTTCACTAAATCCTATCATTCAGTCAGGTTTTTTTTAAATGTAATAAATCCAAACTTTTGAAAAACCAAAAGCAATGAATAGAAAGAAAGAGGAGAAATAAAAAGAATAAAAGAAAAAAAAGAAACCTCTGTTCCAGGGTTGAGAATGAGACTATCATAGTCCAAAAAAATATAAGATTATAACGCAAAAATTGGAAAGATACCCTGGTGGGTATAAACAGGCGCTGAAATGTGTTGTTTTACTAGCAGCTACTAAGAAAAAAAGGGGAAGTCACTCCCTATATACATATAGAATCACACACAAAAGAGCAAGTAGCGTTGGTGAAATTTAAATAACGTATATAGCATGTAAACTGTGGTATTTAGTAAATGAAGATTTAATACATATAAGAATGCTACTGATTCCACAATAGGATAAATACAGTCAGCACATATTACATTGAGTGGGGACTGTTCTTTAAGTGTTCTCCCTGGTTGCCGCTAGAGGAATATCCACTCAATGTAATATCGATGGTATCCCACAAAGATCTTATGTGCAAGTTATAATACAGACTTGAGGTTATGGGTGAGAATTCATGATTTTAATGTTATGTGCTGACTGTATTTATCCTATTGTGGAATCAGTAGCATTCTTATATGTATTAAATCTTCATTTACTAAATACCACAGTTTACATGCTATATACGTTATTTAAATTTCACCAGCGCTGCTTGCTCTTTTGTGTGTGATTCTATAACGCAAAAATTGCCTGCCATACCAATGTAGGGAAGCTGACAACTATTCCCGTATCTCTATGTGCCTTTCCCACAACAACTTATAAGGAATATACAATTGGGTGCGAGATTTAGCAATGAAAAAACCTTGCTCCCCTTGCGCCCAATTTAGGTATACCGTGGGTATGCGCACTCCCAATACCCACGGTATTCAATTCAGAAAATAGTGGTCGCTGGGTTTTCAGCTCTGAAAACCCTGTGCCGCGTAAATTAAAAATAATCTTCACCTACCTGGCCGGGGTCTCTGGTGGTCTCAGCTCCCGGTGACTTCCCCACTCTCTTCTTACTAGAGAGGGGGCTGCTGGGTGTCCCAGGGGCTCCTGGGAGGCTCCAGGGGCTGGTGGGAGGGGAAAGGGCTGCTGGGAGATGTAGCTCTCCTAGCGCCCATTCCAGGGGCCTCATGCACATTTGGGGGCACACTAGCAGTGGGCGTCACACACACACTCACTTATACACACTTACAAACACCACACACACTGACATACTCACCCTGCTGCAGAAGACCCGGCTCCCGATGCTGGATGAAGAAGACACCGCTTCGGAAGGTGAGTAATTATGGACTAATTAAACTAATTGGAAATGGCTGAAAAGGCATTACTGAAACTTTATCAGGGTAAACGCACAGTTGCAGAATATACTGCTGATTTTCGGAGATGGGTTCTGGACACCACATGGAATGCTGAGGCACAACTGTCTGTTTACCATAAAGGACTGTCTGATACTATTAAGGATGAATTGACTCCGGCAGATACACCCACTGAACTGGAACCTTATATACATAATTGCATCATTGCATTTGTATTGACACCCGTTTAACTGAGACGGCAAGAGAGAAGAGCCTCAGCCTGGACTAATCTAAATTATTGCAAATCTACTGCTTCAAATTTTGGGACTGCCGAGGTGAAAACAAATGCTGAATTTGAGATTGAACCCATGCAAATGGACACACTTCAAAAACGAAGTTTAAAAGATGAGAGCAACGCCGCCAGGAGAACTTGTGTCTTTATTGTGGAAAACCAGGGCATTATGTATCAAATTTTCCTTGAAGACCTAATAAAGCAGTAGCCACCTTGGCGGAGGTTGATCTTTCTGATCAAGAATCTGTGAATTCTGATACTCCTCACCAATTAAATGCTATTATCCCAAGTTTGTCTTCTTTAGCAACAATTGAGGAGAATAAAGGAAATCATAATTCTCACTTCATAATTCCAGTTCGTTTCCAGGTCAACTCTCATTGGATTTCCACTTCAGCCATGGTGGATTCTGGTGCAAATGGCAACTTTATGGATATAATGTTTGCTAAGAAGAACAAAATAAAGTTCCTAGAAAGACAGACACCCATTTTAATGTAAACTGTAGATGGTTCACCCCTGAACTCCAGTCCTGTTACTCATGAAACTGAACCCTTGGAAATAGCAATTGAATCATGTCACTATGAGACTATTACCTTTCTCCTGATCTCCTCTCCCCAATTTCCCATTATTCTAGGAATTCCTTGGTTATCTGCAAATAATCCAACCATCAACTGGGAAGCAAAGACTATTTCATTCTCTTAGGAGATTGGTGTCTCACAAATTACCACCTCATAAACCATATGATTGCCCAGTTGATTTGTTACCTGGGGCCACCATACCTTTTGGACACATTTACCCATTAGCTGAACCTGAAATGAAGGTCCTTAAAGAATATCTTGATGAAAATACTACAAAAGGTTTTATTCGTCCTTCAACATCACCAGCAGGAGCGCCTATTTTCTTTGTGAAAAAGAAGAATGGTTCATTAAGACCATGTATTGATTATAGGGAACTTAATAAAATTACAATTAAAAATCGCTATCCTCTCCCCATCATCTCAGAATTGTTAGAAAGGCTTCAAACAGCTAAGATTTTCAATAAATTTGCTCTTTGAGGGGCATATAACTTAATCCGCATAAAACCTGGCGACGAGTGGAAGACTGCATTTTGTACCAAATATGGACATTATGAAAATTTGGTAATGCCTTTTGGGCTGTGTAATGCCCCTGCAATATTCCAACATTTTATAAATGATGTTTTTAGAGATCTAATTGATCAGTTCATTGTCGTATATCTAGATGACATACTAATCTTCTCAAATTCCCAGGAAGAACATCACCAACATGTGCGAACTATGCTTGAGCATCTTCGTGAGCATCAGTTATACATTAAGATGGAGAAGTGTGAATTCCATCCAACTCAGGTTCAGTTTTTGGGTTACATCATTTCACCTGAAGGCTTAAAGATGGATCCTAACAAGATTCAGTCTATTGTAGATTGGCCAACTCCAAGAAATATTAAAGATGTTCAAAGGTTTATAGGTTTTGCCAACTTCTATAGATGCTTCATTAAAGATTTTTCCAAGATCGTGGCACCAATTACTGTTTTAACCAAGAAGGGATTATGTTTCCATTGGTCTCCCGAAGCTGCAAATGCATTTTCCTTGCTGATGACAAAATTTACAACAGATCCCATACTAATTTATCCTAACCCAGAGCTCCCTTTTATTCTTGAGACAGATGCTTCAGATTCTGCAGTTGGGGCAATTTTGTCACAAAACTAGGAGAGAAGATGTTATTGCATCCATGTGCCTTTTTCTCCCATAAAATTACTAACTCTGAACAAAATTATAACGTTGGAAATAAAGAACTATTGGCCATTGTATCTGCATTCACTGAATGGAGGCATTTGCTAGAGGGGGCCACACAGCAAGTGATTGTACTTACAGATCACCAAAATTTAGAGTTTGTTCAGTCTGCTAAGATACTTTCAACCCGGCAAGCCAGATGGAGCTTTTTCCTGAATCGTTTTGATTTTGTTATTTCTTACAGACCAGGATCCCACATAAATTTTGTATGATCCCGCACTAGCAGACAGTCATATTCTATCAATAGCTCCTATCTATCACATGCAACATTTTACTCAGTAAAAAATTGTATATGTATTTTTTGTTACTCTTATACATATAGAATTAACAAAAATTGTATTGTTTTTTACTGAGGTGCTACCATACACTTCAAATCAAACTTAAAACACAATACTGAGAAGAAAAGGTGAAGTGTTTTATTCAGGTGCACTTATATGAATTTTGCATGGAGCATGTTTTGTATATAATTAAAATATTAAATCTTTATTATAAATTCTTTAAAATAATTATGGAAAGGTTACTGATTAGGCAAAATATTAAAACAAGATACAGAAGTATGTGTAAAGAAAATAGAAAAATGTGTTTTAAAACTGATAATTATCCCCACTGGTAGGTTATATATGTATTTTATCTGGGGCTGGGTTCAAGAATCCCTTCTTAGTCTCTTAATAATATTACAGAGGGATTTAGCAACTCATATTAATGTTTTCTTGTCAATAATTCTTTCTGCCTGTGAGATATTTTTCTACTGCTGGGATTTTGTATTCTTTGTAACCATATTCACATGTATCAAATCACTGGTCACAGTCAGGATCAGTGATACTTTGTATCTGTTTGTTTGGTAACTGTTCACTGATTCTTATTATATATAATAGGCATTCGGTATGAAAAGCCGGCTGCCGCATGACCAGCAGATTGATTCCCAAATGCGGCCGCCCGACAAAACAGCAGAGCCCAGCAGTGGAAGCCCAACAGCACTGGAAATCCCGATCAACCCTAAGGTAAGTACTTACTAACCTAACCAACCCCCCTAACCCTAACCCTCCTTAGGGGTGCCTAACCCTAACCTCCCCCCAAGTGCCTAACCCTAACCTCCCCCCTCTAAGTGCCTAACTCTAACCCCCCTTCCCCTCTGCCTAACCCTAAGTCCCTCCTGGGGGTGCCAAACCCTAACCCTCCCTCCCCCTAGCCTAACCCTAACCCTCCTGGGGGGGTGCCTAACCCTAATTCCACCCGGGTGCCCTAAACCTAACCCTCCCCCCCACGGCTGTCCGCTCGCGGCGTCCGGCATCCCTTTGATTGGGATGCCGTGCGTCAGAAAAATGACAGGTGTCTAGATTTTAGATGCCTGTCATTTAACCCTATGCAGGATAGAGGATTCGGGAAGCCAGTGGTTGGGATTGCAGCTGCCGGCTTCCATAACGTATCCCATATAATAGACTGAATGCCTGTACGTTCTCCGCTGATATATGCATGTGATGTTATTTTTCTCTTCAGAGAGGGTATCGCTGCAAATATCTATTGTGCAGATTACACTATTAGTCCTTATCTAAGTCCATCAATTATCATATGACAGACTTGCTTGGATAAAGTAATTGTTCTTAGTGTATTAATTTTATAATACACACAGCAGATGTCAGGTATATTGGCTCTATATATTGACAGTTAGCTATATTGCTATATTGCTGTTAATGTCTCTAATCATGGAGGTTACATCCACCAGTATTTTCTCCGTATGTCAGTGTAAGGTGCTCACAGCGGATGTCAGATTCACTTGCACGGTAGAGCGCACAGTAACTCTGTCTATAAACAGTTAGCTTATTACTGTCAATATCTCTAATCATGAGAATTCCATCCACAAGTGTTCTCTCCATGTGTCAGTGCTTGATGCTCACAACAGATGTCAGATTCACTTACACGGTATTATCATAGTCCGTGATCGTGATGGTATATTAACCAGTGAGGGAAAACAGCTTTTACTGTCACAATTTCACATAAGTATCGATTTTTACATAATGAACCCAGTCATCCCTATAATCAATGTATTACCAGTGGGGGTAATTGAAGAAATGCCGACGCTCGTTTCGCCTGGCTGCTTTATCAAGGCAGTTCTAACCCGAATATCCGTGTTTGTCCTCTTTTATTCCTCCAGTCAATTCCCAATTGGTTAGTTTGAAATGCTTATTGCCACCTACGTTCTTATTGCTTCTAATCCCTTCTACTGGGTATTCGTATAGGAATTGACGTCTGGATCCAATTAGTATGTGTCTTTGTTCATTCCAGGATAATTACATCATCCATTATTTTAGTTGGAATGGGCTAAAAATAGTACTATATAATATAGTTTTAATAAACTATTTGTCCTTATTAAAATGTTAAATCATACCAATTATATCAAATATTTATACAATTCCAAAACACTTGTCAATATTAATATTAAATGATATAATTAATTATTATTATTTTTCCTTAAATTCCATCAGTTAATGTTCAACTGGATATTCTCAGCATCAGATCATTTATATATATCACTTAAAATATTCTTAAACTTATTATATAATCCCCCTATTTACTATTCATATTTATATAGATCAGGATCCCGCAATGGGAAAGATGATGCTCTATCCAGAGCATATATTTATGACTCTCCTCAAGTGAAATCAAAAGAAACAATCCTTCCTAAGTCAAACTTTTTAGGAGCTATTGGCACAGGTGAGCTGATATCTGATATCAAAGAAGGCTACAGGACAGATCCCATCCTTTAAAGTCCTCCTTTAGATGTACATTTAGCCTACAGGAACAACTTATGGAAATACGAATATTGCTTGTATGTACCAGCATCAGCACGATTAAAAGTACTGAAATTTGTCCATGACTCTACACTGGCAGGGCACAAGGGTATACAAAAAAGCCATGAACTGTTATTTCGTTACTTCTGGTGGCCAAAATGTAAAGAGGATGTTCAAAAATGTGTACTATTTTGCAGTATTTGTGCCCGATCTAAGGTTCCCCATATTTCTCCATTTGGACTCTTCGGGGTAAATTTACTAAGAATTGAGATAGGTCGAGATGACAATCTCGGGTGCTTTATTAATTTTTTCCTGCTTGCAAATTTACTAAAGGTAAAGTTGGGTGCGTTAGAGAGAGATTTCTCTCATCTCACTCGTAAAACTCGGGTGAGATAGCAATCTCGAATCAAATCACCATCGGGCCTGAGTGTGCATGTATGTTATAATAAAATTTTACTGTCACGGTGCATGTTGTTTTTTTTACGTATTGCTTTGGTTGTGGAACTACAAGTGTCAGCGTGCCCGTAATGCCCCGCATGCTGGTATTTGTGGCTCTCCAAATACAAACATGTGGGGGAGGCTTGCTGGGATGTGTTGTTCCACAACTAAAGACAATATTTAACCACTTCTTTTACATTACACATACACTATCAACCCGGCACCCACCGCCAGGGCTATCAGCCTAGGCAAGGGGTGCCCTGGAGAGGGGTACCCCTTTATTGGAGGGGTACTCAACTCCCCTGGGCTGACTAGTGGTCAGGGCTGATGCTGCAGCTGGGGGGCTCGGTGAACAGGCTCCCCTGGCTGTGGCATCAGTCCTCCACTAGAAAGGGTCCAGGGCTGGTTTTAAATATACATGGAACCTCACATAATTTTTTCTATGTATATTTAAAACCATCTCTGTCCCTACTGCCTGGTGCTGGTTCTTAAATTTACAGTGGAACCCTACACATTTTTTCCCTGTAAATTAAGAACCAGGAAGGCTGGCAAGTCCAGGGCTGGTTAGTCTTTTGGGGGGGGGACCTATCGTCATTTTTTTTAATAACATTTAACACTTTTTTACAAGTCTTAACACACAAGTAGCCAACACATATCTCACTGATATGTGCAGGCTGCTAGCTCAGGAGATATTTGCAGAGAGAAAACACAGCAATCTCGGGTGAGTAATCTCCTGCAAAATGAGATACTCGGGGGAGATATCTCATTCTGCTTCACCATCGGCCAACTTGCTTAGCCTTAAATCGCCTGTTGGTAAATTTGGTTAAAAAAAGGGATTAAAACACCCAAGTTTTGGTGAGTACCAGCGAGATAAATCACGTTGAAAATTGGGACCATCTCGAATCTTCGTCAATTTACCCCTTACAACCATTACCTATTCCCTCTCGCCATGGGAGTCAAGTTCCCTGGACTTTATTGTTGAGTTACCTACATCAAAAGGTATGACTACAATCTTAGTGGTGGTGGATTGACTCACAAAGATGGCCCACTTTATGCCCTGTCATGTACTACCCTCTGTAAAAGAAACAGCAGAATTGTTGATTAAAGAAGTGTTTCGAATACATGGGGTACTTGATGATATGGTTTCAGATCGGGGGGTTCAATTTACTTCACGTTTTTGGAAGCAGTTTTGTACAGCTCTTGATATAAAGATTAACCTGTCAACTGCCTTCCATCTACAATCAAATGGTCAAACAGAGTGAACCAACCATACATTAGAACAATATTTAAGGTGTTATATTTGCCATCTGCAAGACGATTGGGTTGATGTTCTCCCAATGGCAAAATTTTCAAATAATAACTCTCAATATTCCTCCACCAAACAGTGGGCCTGATTCAGATCAGCTCGCGAGCACTATGCGCTCGCAAGTGGGTCGATGGTGACCCAGTGTGCATGTGCATGACGGAGCCAGCTCTGTCGTGTGCATGTGCGAGACCCGGATAGCGATGGGCAAACCGTCGCTCTGGGTCTCATACCAAAGGGGGCGTGCTGTCGATGTTGACTGACAGCATACCCCCTTTGGTGGGTGGGCCGGGGGAGTGGCTGCCCAAACGAAGGCCTTCCCTTGTGAATGCCTCCATTTGGAGGCGGCCCCACTGACATCATGAGTGATGTCAGTGGGAGAGATTTCGGCTCTGTTAGAACCCTAGGGAGCATATTAATTTTAATGACACTTATCCTCTCTGTACATGAAATCCTCTTAGTGCACCAGGCAAGAAGATTTGTTTGAAGTCTAGCCAACAAAGGGGGAAAATTGGAAGAACAGATCTGGGAAAGATCTCTTAGTTTGTGTCAGATGCCATGAAAATTGGGGTGTAGATTGTGCGTCTCAGAGGCTTGTTTGATCCACTGTGAGGTTGAGAGCCACTGATTTGGATAGGGTAACCTTAAAATTTCATAAGACTCCAAAATGCCTAAACTTAGTCAAAAGGTTGGATATAGATCTCAATGGATTAGTCACTATAGCTAGGATGTCATCTGCAAATAGAGCTAATTTGTGCTACTTATCTCTAACATTTAGCCCTATAATCTGATCTTTCTGCCGAATGGCCCTTGCCAAGGCCTCCATACACAACACAAAAACCAGTGGAGATAAAGGACAGCCCTGATGAGTGCCAATAGAGATCAGGACAGGTTCTGACAGGTCCCCGTTGATCTTCACACCTGCTGATGGGGTTGAATAGAGAGCCCAGATTTTCTGGAATGATACCGGTTCATACTGGTTTCAGTGGAAAGTGAGGACTTGTTCAAGAGCCTGAATCTTCTGCAATAAGTTATCCCTGGAAGATCATACAAAAATGAAAATCTGCACTGTCACTATATGTCACTAAGATTAATAATAAATAAGTAAGTGGTAAAAGAAAAGATTTTTAATTAAACAAGCTAAAATAGTAAACACATATTAATACATACTATAGACACAGTAATAAAAACAAGATGATTTTCCTTGCAGATAAAAGTGACAATGTCACTAAAAAGCAAAATTGATACACAAGTTGCATAAAAAGGGTGTATCTTTATGGTAGTAAGAGTGATTCACCGTTATTAATGTCTTATTTATTGTCTCTTGATTTATGAGATTTAAATGACTATTGTGAACAAGTGTCTTTCTATAAATACTGAGCAGATACAAACAAAACCACAATGTTTAATTAGAATTCCTAATTGGCTCATTAAGCACCACCTGTAGGAACAGGAAAATGTAGGAGCAAGATATTCCCATTCTATCACCTTTGAAAAAGTCACAGGTCACGTGACGAAACGCGTTAGTTGGGACTTAGCTAATTGATACACTGTTGCTGGTGTCAGTTGACACATGTATTACGGATATCCCCACTAAGGATCCGGAAGTTCCTATCCTGTGCTTTTGACCCAGCAGCTTCACTTCTGTTGGCGGCACATGATTTGGCTGTGCACACGCTTATTAGTGCCGTTGCCGGTGTCAGCTGACACACATACTACGGACGCCCGCATTGAGGACTGAATAGCTGCATTCGTAGGACTGGGACCTAGCGGCTTCACCATTATTTGGCAGCACTCGATCTGGATGTGCGCACTTCTAATCAGGAACTGGTGGTAAGAATACTTTTACCAGATTAGGGGGGGCCCCCAAGCCTGCTGGTTCCACGGACTGTGAGTACTATCAAATACCACGTTTTCTCATGCCGTGAAGTTTTCCAAAGTAATCATTTTGCAGTGACTCGGTTTACACTCTACTGTTTTAGAGGCTGTGCATGGTGGATTTATACTAGTGTTCAACGTTTATTTCTCAGATCTACTTGGATTTGAATATGAGAGCTACCTCCAAGTGTGTTCTATACTGATAACGATCACCCATACATGACTCTCTATTGAGTTTTCCAGGATTATATCACATGCATGGCAGACAGTCTGAGACTGAATATACTGAACGGGTCACTGTTTATTCCTAAATAGGAAGTGAATACTTGAGCCATATCACAGGAGTGTGACTATAGCATTATAAGGAGCAGTTACAGACTAAACACTCCATTTATTGTGCCTACAGTTGCTTTTCCATATATATTTGTGGAAACATTCTATCACCTGGTCCGTAATAACGGTAAATCACTATTACTACCATAAAGATACACCCTTTTCAGTGACATTGTCACTTTTATCTGCAAGGAAAATCATCTTGTTTTTATTACTGTGTCTATTGTATGTATTAATATGTGTTTACTATTTTAGCTTGTTTAATTTTAAATCTTTTCTTTTACCACTTACTTATTTATTATTAATCTTAGTGACATATATAGTGAAGGCGCAGATTTTCGTTTTTGTATGATCTTCTTAAATTCAAACGCACAGAGTTTGATATCTGCTGCAGTCTTATACATTGTCTATTTTATATACGTTATTTGTTAAATAGTGTTTAGTGCCAGAATTTATCTTTTTGTTCATATCCCTGGAAGATAGACACTGTTTTTTCAAAAACGCCCCTCATTGTTTAAGCTTCCTTTGTATAACGCACTTATGTACCTCCCAAACTGTGACTTTAGACGTGCTCGGAGATCATTCATTTGAATATAATCATCAATCTCCTCCTTAATCTGCTGTCTACAGTATGAGTCTTGGAGTATCAGATCATTTAACCACCAGTTATATGATTTAGAATTAGAAGTCGGTAAAACAATTTTCAACGAAATGGGGGCATATTCTGTCCAGGAAATATGGCCTATTATGGAAGATACAGCCAACTGAAGGAATCTATGGGAGATACAGAGATAATCAAGTCTAGTATAGACCTTATGGGGGTGTGAATAAAAAGAGTACTCCCATGTGGAAGGGTGTTGAATGCGTCAAACGTCAACCAGTAGGTGATCATGTAAACATTTCTTAACCCTACGATAATGCTTATCTGAATATCTGGGTGCTGGATTAGAGGAGTCAAAAAAGGGTTCTAGTGTCCAATTTAATTCTCCCCCAGAAATCAATATACCTTCAGCATGTGTCTGGATTAGTTTAAGCACCCTACAGTATCAAAAAAGCCGGTTGGGTTGTATTTGGGGCATAAATATTAACAAAAGTAAATGTCTGGGCAGATATTTTACATTTTATTAAGAGAGCTCGACCAGGGATCAATTGATGACAAACAGTATCAGTAATAGAAATATGTAGAGCAAACAGAATTGCTACCACAAGGGTTTTGGCAACATGGTTGTTAGAAAAATATCCACAAGGGAAGTCTCCATTCCTAAAAGGTGGAGCAGCACCTTCTTTAAAATGCATCTCTTGTAAAAAGGCAATGTCTGCCATTTCTGTTTTTAACTCCCGTAACATATGTGACTGTCTCTCAATATTGAGACCCTTCACATTAACAGAGATAATATTCAGGGTAGCCATCAGATATGTAGAAATTGGTCAAATGGCAGCACAGACAGACAAAAAGAGTAAGTCATAGCTGTCTCAAATATGGCAGAGAAAGATAAAGAAGTAGTATAGCAAATAAAGCCAAAACCTTCTATCCAGATGGTGGTACATTAAAAAGGTATATAAAATGGCATGGACAATAAAAAAACAAAATAAAAAACATAAAAATAAAAACATAAATTGAGATATAAGAAACAAGAAAATATAATCAAGAAAACAGAATCAAGAAAACACCACTCCTGAGCAGCATAGTGGTAAGGAAACCAGTCCAACCTCTAGGCTCAGGACCACTGTAGGCGGTGTAAGAGGGCAACAGGGGACAGGCAGATCAAACACCAACACAAACATTTTGAATAATTGTACATAATATAAAAAACTGCACATATTAGCACATTCACTAGAAAAGAGAGAACTTGCAAACCCAAGAACTTTAAACGAACATATATTCACCTTCAGCACAAGTCACAAAAAACAGTAATGTAACCCCCAAGATATCCACATCCCTAAAGAAGAGTGGTCATCCAGCCACAGTGGTCCCCAATATGGCAACCAAAATAGCGCCTGTAAAATACAAATTACAACAGATGGTTGAAAGTGCACACAGAATAAAACACACTGTAGTTGTGAACAAAATGAGTATCTAAGCTTAGGAGATCAGAAGCAGAGAAATGTCCAATATGGGAGCTAGACTCACGTGACAAACCGAAGGAGGGCAGCAAATTCGTGTCAATTACCCCACAGCGGCTGCTATTGTGTCACAAGAGTCTCAGCAAGTAAGCAATATAGGGTCTGTACAAGGATACTCAGGGTACAGGATGTGCAAAAAAGAAGAAAGGACAAGGGGAGTCCTACAGTCAAGTCTCTGTGACCGGAGATGCTGTAGATAAAGTTGATGAAGGGTGTTGTCATCTCCGAAATCTAGGAGAAGGTCCTGCAACTTGAAAAGGAGGCATTTTTGGGGGAGCATTCGGTGGTAGAAGGTGAGTCTGAATAGACTGCCACTCTGGAACTTGAACGGATGCAATTCCCAAATTTGAACAGAAAGGGTGAATATCTTCTGGAGAACATAAGGTTCATGTCTTCCCTTCATTAGTAGCTATGAGACTAAATGAATAACCCCATCTGTATTTAATGTTGCGAGATCATAGAGCATCAGTCAACGGTTTCATATGGCGTCTGGTTTGTATGCAAGGAAAGATCTGGAAACCCTTAAATGGGCTGGTCATCAAACTTCAATCCATCTGCATTCTGAAGTTTGCAGAGTATTTACTCTTTTTGTATGAAGTAATGCAGGTGACAGATAACATCTCGTTGATGACCAGATTGCAAGCCCCTGGGACACAGTGCCCTTTGAGCTCTATCAAAAATTATGGATTAATTGGGATCTTGTCCAAGAACTTTGAACAATTTAGTGAGAACATTCTGAAAACCATGGTGAGGGATATCCTCAGGAATGCCCCAAACCCTCAGATTGTGTCTGCGTCCCCTATTGTCAAGATCTTCCAAGTGGTCCTGTAGACTCTGTATCTCTGTGGCCTGTGACTTCAGAATGTAGACCAAAGCATTTTGGAAAGTATCTGCCACTTCCTCACATTTCTCCATGGTTATACTACGAGACCCCAGATGCGTCAACTCCATCTTAAGTGTGGCGACCTCTGAGTGTAACACCTCACACAGTCTGCCCTCTAAGGATGTAAAATCTGCCTTGGTAGGTATGTTCGCTTAGTGGGTAGGGACTTGAGAAGTTGAAAAACCTTTTGGATATCATGTCACTCACCTTGAGTAAAAAGATCAGAAAGTTCATCCATCTCAGCAAGTGTCTCAGAGGCCAAAGACTGAGCAGGTGAAACAGCGCCTGGGGATGCACACATATCAGAGTCTATTTGAGGATGAAGGAAGCAGTGAAGGTTGGTACAAGGCAAGGCCTGCGAAGTATGAAAGATGCTCTTCGATCCTCTTCACTTTATCAACTCATGAAATAATGAAAACGTTGTACTATTGCGTGATGGAAAATAATGTATAACTAGAGACAGTCTTTGGGAGAACGCGCCCTGTAGGATAGACTCAAATCCAGAGGACGAAGACAGGTACAACACCTACGGACAATGGCAAGGGCTGATGTAGAGTAAATATATCATAGCATTGAGCAGATACGTCCACAGTGGCTTGTAGGATACAAGTTATGCAACATCTCTAGGGTCTACAAATAGTAGTAGCAGCTACATAAATAGTGTGATAGGATCACTGGTAAAGTGGTTTGTGGCAGGTACATTTGTCCCAGATTCCTGTCTTTTGTGTTTTAAACCCCCAGGAGAGAGTCTGCAGTGTAGCAGGCTTGAGTTTCGGCTTTTTGAAAAGCCGGTTTGGGACCTGGGGGTTGTGGGTGAGAGGAGAGGGAGGGCTCCACCCATGGCCACTCCAGGTTTTGGTTCTCTTAGCCTGGTAACAGGCTTGTTAGTTTTCCTCCTGAGAGTGGCCAATATAAGCCTAGTGTGTTGAGGGCTGATTGTCTCACCTGGGAGAGCAGGCAGGGAGTTTGCTCAGAGACACTTGAAAAACCTATTTGTGAGTACTGTGCTGTGCTTTGTTGCTGGAGAGGGCATTAGGCCCTGCCAGGTTCTGGTAGTGAGGTAACTACCTGTGAAGTTAGTGCCCCGACAGGGCTAGGATTTATATTTATGTTTTCTTTATATTTCTGTCATTGTAAAATAAAGACTGGCGCCGACCAGCTTGTACTTGCATCCAGACTGGTGTGCTGCTTCCCTGCTGCTGTGTGTGTGTGTAAGGAAGGAGTCCTCTACCCAGGAGAGGGACCCCCTAATCTAACTGTGTCACAATATGGTGGAGAATGCGGGCAACCACACACACTGAAGTTGCAGCGAGAGGAAAACTTTCCATTTAAAAATTAAAGGGACAGACACCCAATTTGTGCCCTTGGAGTCCCATAGAGGAGGCGTCAGCCAATGCTCAGAGAGGCAAGGTTCAGCTTCCAACCTACACCCCAGGACAAAATGTAGGACATTATTATGGCCTTGCTCCAAGCTACAGCAGCTCAGCAGAAAGCTACCAGGGCTCACCAGGAATCCGCCAGGCAACAACAGGTCGCCATCAAGGAAACCCGCCAGGCCTTAGCGGAAAACCGCCAGGCCTTAGCGGAAAACAGCCAGGCCATAAAAGAGGTGGTACAGCACCTGGTCGCCCGGCCCAGAGATGTTAATACTGGTCCTCCCACCACCACTCACTCCGTACGAGCCAGTCACTTCCTCCAAAAGATGACTTCGGGCGATGATGTGGAGGCCTATCTCGCCGCATTTGATAGAACGGCCGAAAGGGAGAATTGGCCCCAGGAGCAGTGGGCAAGTCTGGTGGCACCTTTTTTGTCTGGGGAGCCACAAAAAGCATATTTTGACTTATGCCTGGCTGATGCCAAGGACTATAAAAAGCTAAAACAGGAGATCCTAACTCACTTGGGAGTCACCACCTTTGTTCGTGCCCAACGGGTCCACCGCTGGGAGTTCCATATGGACAAGCCTCCACGTTCACAGATGCATGACCTCGTCCATCTGTTCTCAAAATGGCTACAGCCCGAGACGCTGACGGGACCACAGATCATGGAAAGGGTCATGATGGACCGGTACCTGCGATCATTACCCGCGTCTCTGCGCAAGTGGGTGAGCCATGCAGACCCTAAGACCGCGGACCAGTTGGTCGAGCTAGTGGAGAGGTACGTGGCAGCTGAGGAGCTGATGAGTATGCCCCACAGAGCCCCGATGGCGCTCCGGCGAACTCCCAGAGACACTGGTAAGACTGTTCCAGGGGAAAAGGGTGCTGGGCGGTGGAATGTACCTAAGACTGAGGGTGTAGAACCTGGAGACAGGCCTGCCAGGCCGGGAAGGTTCTTGCCCCGTAAACGACTAGACATTAATATGACTCAGTGTTTCCGATGTGGTGGCTTCGGCCATATTGCCGCTAATTGTGCACTTACAACTGAACCTATGCAATGTGATGCTGCTCATGTCTACCGCAGGGGGTCTTTCTTTGCACAGATAGCCTGTATGGCTGACCAGCAGGCTGAGACTGATAAGCACATGTGTTTACTCACTGTAGATGGCAACCGAGTAGAGGCACTGTTAGATTCTGGTAGCTTGGTGACACTTATAAAAGCTGAGCTGGTGAACCCCTTGAGGCATACAGGGAAAACTGTTGGTGTGACCTGCATACATGGGGATACTCGATATTATGTTATGGCCGAGGTGAACATCGAGACACCATATAGCTCTGCTATAGTTTCTGTGGGTTTGGTGCATGGTCTGGTGTACGATGCAATATTGGGGAGAGACTTTGCTCACTTCTGGAAGTTGTGGGAAAGCCGTTTTGTTCTAGAGGTGAACAACCCCGATCCATTTGAGAAGGTTGTCGATGTAGTGGAGGAGGGAGTTTCTTCTGAGTCAGAGTTATTCCCTTTTGCTACTATGGTTGGCGAACTAGAGAATGCGGAATGTGATGGTGGCCCGCCAACTGATGTGCCTCCCATTGAGGTGGGAAGTGTTGTTGGGCCAGGTGATCGTCTGCCTGATTTAGAGGTCAGAAGAGAGGTCTTTGCTGTGGAGCAGTTGAATGACCCTACTTTGGTAAAAGCCAGGGAGAATGTAAAAGTAGTTGATGGTAAACCCGTAGACCCTGATAGTCCTTTGTCCAATCTCCACATGGCAATGTGTCAAGATTTGTTATATCAGGTGACTAAAAAGGGGGAAGATGTTGTGGAACAGCTAATAGTTCCCAAAGCCTACAGAAGAACAGTGTTGGATCTGGCCCATGGTCATATAACGGCAGGCCATCTAGGGGTAGAGAAAACCACTGAGCGAATAATGCAGAGGTTTTTCTGGCCCAGGCTTCATAAAGAGGTATCTGACTTTTGCGCATCCTGCCCTGAGTGTCAGTATCATGCTCCCAGGCCACATTTTAAGGGTCCACTAGTTCCATTGCCTATCATAGAGGTGCCGTTTGAAAGAATAGCGATGGATTTGTTTGGACCCTTAATGAAGTCTGCCAGGGGACACCAGTATATTCTGGTCATAATGGATTACGCTACCAGGTACCCAGAAGCGATCCCGTTGCGCAATACATCAACCAAGACCATTGCCAGAGAGCTAGTTCATGTCTTTAGCAGGCTGTGTATACCTAAGGAGATACTAACTGACCAGGGTACACCGTTTATGTCCAAAGTCATGAAAGAGTTATGCCGCCTGTTCAAAATCGAACAGTTAAGAACTTCGGTTTATCACCCCCAAACCGATGGGCTGGTCGAGAGGTTTAACAAGACGTTAAAACTCATGCTTAGGAAAGTGGTCGACAAGGATGGTAGGGATTGGGATTACTTATTGCCGTATTTATTGTTGGCCATAAGAGAAGTTCCCCAGTCCTCCACCGGGTTTTCACCCTTCGACTTGTTGTATGGGAGACACCCAAGGGGGTTACTAGACATTGCCAAAGAGACATGGGAGGGGCAGTCTAGTCCTTACAAAACGGTGATTGAGTATGTTTCTCAAATGCAGGAGAGAATTGCTGCAGTAGTGCCGATAGTGAGAGAGCACATGGAACAGGGTCAACAGGCACAGCAGAGGGTATACAACCGCAATGCTCGGTTACGCAGTTTTGCTCCTGGGGACAGAGTGTTAGTATTGGTTCCCACTGTGGAAAATAAACTTTTGGCTAAATGGCAAGGGCCCTTTGAAATCTTAGAAAGAGTGGGGCAGGTCAATTACAAAGTTTATCAGCCGGAGAAAAGAAAGCCGGAACGGATATACCATATAAATCTGTTAAAGCCCTGGAAAGATAGAACAGTACTGTCGGCCGTCCGAGACCCTCCAGTAAGTCCAGGGCCCTTAGTTCCCGAAGTGACAGTGGCAAAAACCCTGTCGGCAATTCAACAACAAGAGGTCAAGGAGTTTCTGATTAGAAATAGGGTGCTGTTCTCTGACGTACCTGGGAAAACCTCGGTCATTAAACCTGACATCATCACTGACCCAGGGGTTAAAGTTAATCTAAAGCCCTATAGGTTACCAGAAGCACAAAGAGAATCGGTGTCGAAAGAAATTAAAAATATGCTAGAGTTAGGGGTTATTGAAGAATCACATAGTGAATGGTCAAGTCCCATTGTGTTGATTCCAAAGCCCGACGGGAGTGTGCATTTCTGCAATGACTTCCGAAAGTTGAACAGTGTTTTCAAAATTCGATGCCTACCCGATGCCAAGAGTGGATGAACTGATTGAGAGACTAGGGACGGCAAGGTATTTAACCACTCTTGACCTAACCAAAGGGTATTGGCAAGTACCGTTAACCGAGAGCGCCAAACAAAAGACAGCTTTTTCAGCGCCAGAGGGCTTGTTTCAGTACAAGATGTTGCCCTTCGGGCTACATGGGGCACCTGCTACCTTCCAAAGAATGATGGACAGGATTCTAAGGCCCCATAGACGGTATGCGGCTGCTTATCTGGATGACGTGGTCGTTCATAGTCCTGATTGGCAGTCTCACTTACCCAGGGTACAAGCAGTGTTGGACTCCATCTATAAGGCAGGTTTAACAGCCAACCCCAAAAAGTGTTGTCTAGGCATGGAGGAAGTAAAATATCTGGGATACACCATTGGCAGTGGCCTGATAAAGCCTCAGCTCAATAAGGTTGATGCCATACAAAACTGGCCACGGCCTCTGAATAAGAAGCAGGTGAGAGCCTTCTTGGGAATTACGGGGTACTACAGGAGGTTTATACCCAACTTTGCCACCATGGCAGTCCCACTGACTGACCTGACCAAAGGCAAACAAAAAGTCATGGTAGAATGGAGTCCTGAGGCAGAGAAAGCTTTTCAGGAGTTGAAAGTAGCGTTGTGTTCCCAACCAGTCCTGATGACTCCTAATTTTGAAAGGGAATTCATAGTACAAACCGATGCATTAGAAGTAGGTATAGGAGCGGTCCTGTCCCAGAACAAGGAGGGTGAGGAACACCCTATTTTCTACCTTAGCAGAAAGTTGAATGTACATGAGAGAAACTATGCCACAGTGGAGAAGGAGGCGTTGGCCATAAAGTGGGCATTAGAGGCTCTCAGGTACTACTTGGTCAGAAGAAAGTTCAAATTGATCACTGACCATGCCCCTCTGAAGTGAAAATAAGGACAGTAATGTGAGAATTACAAGATGGTTCTTGGCGTTACAAACTTTTACATTTTCAGTGGAACACAGGCCAGGAAGCCAGCTGGCCAATGCTGACGCATTGTCACGCGTTCATTGTTTGGGGGCTTCAGTTGTTCCGCCCCACAGGTCGAAACAAAGGGGGGGGATATGTGATAGGATCACTGGTAAAGTGGTCTGTGGCAGGTACATTTGTCCCAGATTCCTGTCTCTTGTGTTTTAAACCCCCAGGAGAGAGTCTGCAGTGTAGCAGGCTTGAGTTTCGGCTTTTTGAAAAGCCGGTTTGGGACCTGGGGGTTGTGGGTGAGAGGAGAGGGAGGGCTCCACCCATGGCCACTCCAGGTTTTGGTTCTCTTAGCCTGGTAACAGGCTTGTTAGTTTTCCACCTGAGAGTGGCCAATATAAGCCTAGTGTGTTGAGGGCTGATTGTCTCACCTGAGAGAGCAGGCAGGGAGTTTGCTCAGAGACACTTGAAAAACCTATTTGTGAGTACTGTGCTGTGCTTTGTTGCTGGCGAGGGCATTAGGCCCTGCCAGGTTCTGGTAGTGAGGGAACTACCTGTGAAGTTAGTGCCCCGACAGGGCTAGGATTTATATTTATGTTTTCTTTATATTTCTGTCATTGTACAATAAAGACTGGTGCCGACCAGCTTGTACTTGCATCCAGACTGGTGTGCTGCTTCCTTGCTGCTGTGTTTGTGTGTAAGGAAGGAGTCATCTACCCAGGAGAGGGACCCCCTAACCTAACTGTGTCACAATAGGTAAATGTATCGGACATCTTTAGCCATCTATCCCCATAGAGGCACTAGGAGGCCATCAGGAAAGTGAGCACCTCAACAACATACTTATAATGCAGGAGAAATCCCAGGAGTTGAGGTTCAGAAGGAAATTTCCACAAGCAGGTTATGCAGTGCTTCAGATGGCAAATAACATAAGGAGTTGGTAAAGGACTGCAAGGTGCATCTTATGTCCAAAATACTGCTACTCCCAAAAAAAAAAAAATACAGTAGGAAGTAATAGGTGCAGTAGACCACTGGAGGCAGCGCTATCACCAGAGATATCCTACAGTTGAAACTGTGAAAAGAGCAATGGGAGTAATATATATAGATATATATAGGGTGCAGGTACTTTTTGGTCTCACCTTGGGGTTCCCCAAAACAGCTGTGAAAGGAAGACTTAAGAGGAAAATCGTGTCCCCAGCAGAGGGGATTTCTACTATAAATTTCCCAGCCGCCTTCTGATTCCCTCCTGACCTGCAAGTTGGCTGCTGGATGAAAGAGCAGACAAAGGGAGCTCCAGAAGCCATCCACAGAAAGCTACAGCTCAGCCCAACCGAAACTGCAGCCCACAGTGATCGTCCAGTGGGGCACTGGAGGAGGGAGTGAGGTGAGCAGCAGCAGTGAAGACACCAGGAAGACAACGGGGTGCCGCGGTTACCTGTGTCCAGGGATCTCGGCTGTCCAGAAGCCGCTCCACCACCGGCACTGAGAGAAGTAATCGGGGGTACTCGCGGGGTCCCGTGAGCAGTGTCCGGCATCGCTGTTGGCAGCCACGAGCAAGCAGGAGTCAGGGATCAGGTCCCGATCGGCAGCAGAAGTCCTGTCAGGTAGCGGTGCACTTCAGTCTGGGGCTGTAATTTTGCATACACATGGTCAGATTTGTCAGTTCATCGATAACAATGAACGATTGAACAATACAATGATTTGAATGATTTAATCAATGATGAACGATTAAACGATTTCTTACAGTATTTAAATGAATGAAATCGTCAAAATCTGACTGCAAACACAGTTGATGTCAGAGATCGGTATCTGACATGCGGGAATGCGCATCGTTCGTTGATACATGCCCAACATGTCAAAGATATGAATGATTTGAATGATTTTTTACAATCGTTATCATTCATATCTGGTAAGAAATCTGACCGTGTATGCACCATTGCAGAGTGGACAGACTGCAACCCGCAAAGACACAGAAAATGTCTCCTGACTCTGCAGACCTGGCCCCCCAATAAACGCTGACCACAGGGAATGGGCAGGCACCAGTGGGGGTTCCCAATATAATGCAGAAGGGGTCATAAAGAGGCTATATTATGGACACCTGTCAGGAACCCAGCAAACACACGTCCAACCCAGTATGCCAGTGGGCAGCTTATTTACAGGAGTAAGAAGGTTGCGGCATATATATTCTGGGTACACAGTGGGAGGTGAAAGCAACAGCCAACAAGGTACAGCTACTGTGAATGGCATCTGTCAAAGTATCATGTCCTGCTGCCCCTGTCAATCACAGCTCTAAGGTACCACATTGAGAACCCTTGTTAAGTACAACCATTTAAAGGGAAAGCTGCATATTCTGGATAAAGACACCCGATGCTCGTGTGTTAAAAGTAGAGTTTGGTTTTATGAACATTGGCATTCCTCCAAAAGCTGACATAAGAGATGTTATTAGCTGATACTAATAGAGATGAGAGGGTTTGGATTCCTAGAAACCGAACCCATCCGAATTTACCATTTACAAGTGGATCTGAGCCGTGGCTTGGGTTTCCCTGCCAAACTCGGATTCCAAAACGAGGCAAAACGTTATCTTCCCAGCGTTGGATCCTGCGTGTTTTGGATTTGATATAAGTCCCTCCCACGGTAATTCAATGCCATTTCACAGCGGATGCTGGACAAAGAGCGCAGTGCATGGCTGCACAGAGCTCCTCCATACAGGGCAGTAAGGAACATTATACAGGGAAGCAAGCAGCGTTATATAGAGTGTAGCCAGCATTATGTTCTTTCTTTTATTGGTGCACACTGCCCCCCTTCTAATATATAGGGCAGCATTACATTCTTTTTTTTTTCTGGTCAACACGGCCCCCAGACCTCCTTCTAATATAAATGGCAGCATCATATTCTTTTATTTACTGGTACACACAGCCCACAGAGCTCTTCCTAATACACAGGCAGCATTCATTGGCTTTTACCTTTTATTGGTGCACTGCAGAAGTGCACAGTGACACTGGCGCTGTAACGTAACTGCCCACAGAGCTCCTGAGGCCTAATACAGAGGCAGCATTAACCCTTGGTGCACACTGGTGGTGTTTTATTGTCACTGCCCTCAGTGCAGCCCAGAGCTCCAAAATACAGGGCAGCATTAACCCTTTATTGGTGGACACTGGTGCCCACAAATGTTTTTGTTGTCTGCCACCATTAATATAAATATGAGTGCAGTGATTTGCAACATTGTGTAAAATAAGTAATTATACTGTATAAAAAAAAACTTGTGTGTTCAGAGCCAGGCTGTGCCACAATGTTAATAATATAAGTGCTGTGTGAGTCGCTATGTGAAGTTGTTGTCAATTGTTTAAAAAACAGAAAAGTTTAATTTGTAAATGTTATAAAATAACGTATAGTAGGTGCAGTCCACCATTAATATCAGTGCTGTGCAGTGCTTAAAGTGGTCCTAGAGAAGTTGTGGAACTCACCCCCCCCCCCCCTGCATTTAAAAAAAAAAAGTGACAGTGCGCAGCCGTAGGCGTGCATCAGAAAAGGGGGCGTGGTCTAAAAAGGGGCGTGGTAAAACACTAGTATTCCCTATTTAAATGCCACGCAGTATCACAAACTTGATTCACCCCTGATTCACATTATACCACATAGTAGTGTCCCTTATTCATGTATGACACACAGCAGTGCCCCTTATACACAATGCCAACATTTCTACCCTTTATACACAATGCACAGTAGTAGTGCCCCTAATACACATAATGCCCACAGTAGCAGTGCCCCTTATACAATGCCCACAGTAGTAGTGTCCCTTATGCAGTGCCCACAGTAGTGGTAGTGCCCCTTATGCAGTGCCCCAAGTGGTGCCCATTATGCAATTCCCCCAGTAGTCGTAGTGCCCCTTCTGTGTCCACAGTAGTGGTAGTTTTCCTTATGCAGTGACCCCAGTAGTAGTGCCCCTGATGCCGTCCCCCCAGTAGTGGTTATCCTTGTCCAGTTCCTCCAGTAGTGGTAGTGCTCATTATGCAGTGAGCACAGTGGTAATGCCATTTACGCAATGACCCCAGTAGTGGTAGTGCCCCTTATGCAGTGTCCACAATGGTAGTGTCCCTTATTCAGTGACCCCAGTAGTGGTGCTCCTTACTCAGTGCCCCCAGTAGTGGTGCCCCTTATGCAGTGCCCCCAGAAGTGGTGCTCCCTGTAGTAATGCCCCCAGTAGTAATGCCATGTCTCTTAGTGCCAATAGTAATGTACCCTGTAGTAATGACCCTATAGTAGTGCCCCCAATAGTAATGCCCCCCGAGTAAATACCCCCAGTGGTAGTGCCCCAAAATAAATGCCAGTAGTAGTGTCCCCAATAGTAATGCCCCCAGAAGTGATGCCCCAATATGAAGCCACTTACACATGAAAAAAAATACTTACCTTAAGCCCCCACTCCTGCATCCATAGCCTCCAGTCTGCCTTGCTGCTCCACTGAACTATGGGGATGACGTCATGATGTCTCTCCTATAGTGCCCGAGGGGACAGACAGAAGCCGGAGCTCAAAAGTGAGCTCCAGCCTCCAGCTGGCAATGCGGGGTGGTAGCAAGGTGACTGCTGGTAACATAATCTCAGCGGGCGCCCTGGCAAATACAACCTCCCTTCGGCGCTGGGGTTAGTTGGTTCGGAGGAGGAGGAACAGGTTCCGTCTCCAAATAGAAGTGACAGAATGCAATTCTGCCCCATTCTGGCCCACTTTAACCCCTGGTGTTGTGTGTAATTGTCATTTATTGCCAAAGCTGTAAAGAAACCATAAAAAAATGGTTTTTCTAAAACATATGTGTTCACTGGGTAGTGTGTTGTAAATGTTATAAAATAATGTATATTAGGTGCTGTCCAGTGTTAATATAAGTGTTGTGTATAGTTGTCATTTCTTGCCAAGTTCTAAGTTTTAAAAGTAATCAGTTTCAGTCTAGTAATCAGTCTAGTGCCAAAATCAAATTTGTAAACACAGGTTTGTGGTAACTGGTACCTGTAAAATAGTGACAATAAATCCACTGTGCTCTGGAAGTAATGTCTGTTTGCGGTGTCCATATAAAGTGACTGGCATGGAGCTGTAAGTAAAGTTACACAAGCTGTTGTATAGGGCTGTGAACTCCCTGATGGCCGCCACAGAACTTGGTCCTTTGGATGGATGAAGCAATTGGCGACCCGTATGGAGGTCTCGGGTCTCTGGGGGTAATCCGGTAAATAGCTCCCTGTCTGGCTCACATATATATAGGACCCACCGCTCGGGTGTGTAGAGCCTGAAGAGGTGCTGGGGGTAATGCAGGTGTAGAGAGGTAAGCGCAGCCGTGGCTTAAACAGGAATCCCAGCACCAGGAGAGGACAGCAGGTGGTGGATAAATATTGTTAGGAGATGACCAGTGACAACAGAAAACAGCGATGGGACATCTGACCTTCTGATATTAAATTAAATAATGCTGGTATAGATGTGCTCAAAAACCCCTTTTGTTCTGGTGTGCAAATGGAAATGATAAAAGAAACAAGGTATCTAAAGGTTTAAACTAATCTTTACTATCCGAAACCCGGGCAACAACATCTGTGCACACCATTACTTAACTACAAATCCTCAAATTGCGGGATGCCATATTATCACTACACTGCGCTATCCAGGACATAACCCCCCCCCAAGACTTTCTATTGTGGTCTCCATACCCCCTCAAATTTACACCGACCAATCGGATCTATTCCTTATAAGACCTAATTTCTGCAACAAGTTACTCAACCCACACCTGATTCAGGTGTTCCACATCCTTGTTTCTGTTTTAGCTGTCTTTGTTACTTAGTATGGACATTTTTTAGTTGCATCATTGACATTGATCAGAACTACATTTTGTTATTGTATACCATTTTTCTTTGCTTGTTTACTTTCAGTTTCAAATAGTAAAGATTAGTTTAAACCTTTAGATACCTTGTTTCTTTTATCATTCCCATTTGCACACCAGAACAAAAGAGGTTTCTGAATGCAGCTATACCATCATCATTCTGTTTCTTCTAGTAAAAACAAGTATACAT